>VDFB02058242.1:210058933-211547334 GCA_007258455.2 Sequoia sempervirens
GGGGAAGATTAGATGAAAGTAGTTCCAACACCAATAAAAGCGAAATTGTCAAATCAAGGGCATATGATACTGTCTTTTTGTACTCCCTTACAGCCAGTTCGTTTTTAAAAGTTCTTCTGATCATAACTAATCAAAGCACTAGTTAGTTTTAGGTGTTTGCCTGCTCATAGCTACTATAAGCAGTGCAGACATATTTCACATGCTACCTTAGGTCAGTTGCAATATGCAGAGAGTTAGTTGAGCTTGTTATCAATGGAAATGTGATTAAATTAAGGATGCATTGATGTAAATAAGATGCATAGTTTTGTTTCTTTGGGCAGCTTTCAGTTCCAATTATATATAGAGAAAAGCCTTAATCAGTTAGTTAAGATGTTGATCTATGCTTAAGGAAATTGCAGGTTTTCATATTTTTGCATCATCAGTCCGTGTGGCAAGAGGGGCATTCTTCATTTGGACATGGGAAAAGGTTGCATGTTTCAGTTGAAAAAACAGTGGGTCTCATTTTTGGTGGCAATCAAGTTTGAGTGATACATTGTTACATCACAAAAATAATATAGGGTAACTTCATTCTTAGCTTTAGTGCCAGGATTGTGATCCTCCATTTGAAAATACTGAAGTGATGATAGAGTCAAGAGAGGGGATTCATATTATTTGCCCAGAGTCTAAGCTGTTTCAATTAAGTGTGAGAAGATAAATGAACTGGTTCTACATTCATTTAAGCTCCATAGCAACCCCACTGTAGGAGCAGCTGTAATTTTGTTTGGTTATGTACTTGGAATCTTCATGGATTTGATGTGTGACCAATTCACAAGATGCACATTTGAGATTTCCAAGTGTTTCAGTTTGTGTTTTAGATAGCAAAAAGTTGATTGTACAATTCTATATTTTTCATATGGAGAAGGATTAGCTTTTCTGATATTGTAAGAGTATAATTTCAAATAGTTTGCAATGCAGATGGAACCTTCTAAACTTGCAGTGTATGTATGTGTATGTGTGTATGTCACTAGATAAGTTGTTTTATTAAAGAAAGAATACGTTTATGTTGCCTAGGTGCACAGCAAAATATTACTGAGTTGATTGGATAATGGTCACATAATAAAAAAATGCAGAAGTTGAGAACACATTGACAGGTGGTCAATTTGTCCAAGCTTTCACATTCAGTCTTGTCAAGATATCAAATGATGTTATCATAGTGTTGGAAGGGGTAGTATAGGTCTTTAGTAGCCATCAAAAAGGCATTAATTTCGCATACGATACCCCTCCAAGTGGAATCCCACATGGGATTGTTTTCCAGTCACCTTATATATTGTTCAAATTCTGTATTCTTGGGTTTTGACCACATGACCAAGCTTAGTAATAAGCTTGACATTGCCAATCCACCTGCATCCAAAGTACAAAATTGGAACTCTGCCCTCCCTTTGCAAACTGAATGTCTTGACCAGTAATCCTATTTAATTGCCTAACTAACAATTGATTTAATTTTGAAAACTAGGTTGCCATAATTGGTGTCAAGTCCAAACCATCACAGTTGAGTTGCATCTTTTGGCACTAAATAAACATGCAATAGCATGAAGTACTGAGACACATAAATTGGCTGTCAATAGTGGCATAGTATGATGGTTAAGTCATTGTGTTGTTGCTTTTGCCATAAGATTCAAACCCCACAGGGGTGTAATTGTTGAATGTTTAAATTGGGGATGAAGTCCCCCATTTGTGACCTCCCCGGTTCATAGGTCCAGGTCAAAAGCATTTACCCCTTAAAATAATGAGACACATAAGTTGGCTGGTGTGCCAGATACACATGGATTAATAACTGCTGTGAATTATATAAGGAGAAGAATTGAATCTTACATCTGTGTCAAGCTAACTCGGATTACCATATTTTAGGATATTGAATTTAATTTATAAGTTCATTTCAGGTCAGATTGAAAAAGTTTGTTGCTGGACAAGGTATTAGTCAAAAATTAACCCTATTTGGATACTTATTTGAAGCAAATGAGGACATGTTAACTGATGTTCAAGACAGATTTGAGAATGGTGAGTTTGTAGATGGCATAGAAGAATTAAGGACCTCAACAATTTTATCAACTGAGCCCCCATTCATGGGGTAAGATCAAATAACGTTGAAATCAATAAGAGCTATCAAAGTGCTGTTATACACCACAAAATCATTGGGACCCCCCTCTAGTGGATTTTGTAAAATTAAATTGATGGCGGTTCTTGAGGCAACATCAGAAATGCTGGGAAATGATTTATATTGACAGATGCAAATGGAGAATTTGTATATGGCAGCTCCCTCTTCCTAACAGTTAGAACTAATAAAGAGGCTGAAGGTGAAGCATTAGTGGCAGGCACGGCAGCTATGACAACCAAAAGGATTGACAATCATATTGTGGAAAGGGATTCCCTGATATTGATTAACACTTTGCACAAAGGTTCCTGCCCTAATTGGAGGCTAAGGTGTTATGTAGAAGAGGCCTTGGATCTGGGCTCTAATTTTGCCAGTGTAAGTTATCTACACTGTCAACACAATTTGAATGAAGTGGCAGATTTTATGGCTAATTTTGGTGTTGATCATGAACCTCTTCTGGCCCTGTATAGCCATCTTTCTAATTCTTTGGAAGGTATAAATCAACATTTAAGATATAAGCCTTCATGATTGCTAATTAATTAGTCTTTAAGGCCTTTCTCGTCTCTCTTGTTGACAGCGGTTTTTAGTTATTGTGGTTTGATTGTGCCGTGCATAATACTGAGTCCACATTGGAGACTGTGAAAAGTTAAAACTTATTTTCTTTGGCTTGTGCAAAGCATTTCATATAGGAGTATCAGGCCGCAAGTAGTGTCTGGTTGGGCGATGCATTGTTGTGTTCTCTTTGGTTGTTTGGGAGGTGCTCTGTGGGTTGCCTGCATTCAGTGGGTTTTACATATGGCTCGTAAGTGGCAGGTGAAGAAAGGTCACAACGCTCAGCGCAAAAGGATTGTTTCAGACCAGTGTTTGCTCTCCATTTTCTCCTGCAATTTGGATGCTACCCTGAAATTTGTTAAGGCAGTGCTTGGGGAAGATGGACTTGGTGTTAGTGGCCCCCCTCATTCCAAAGAGATGGTCCAGCAAGATTGTATGGCAATATTAGCTATTGGGTCCCAAAAGCTACTCTAAGAGTAAGGTTGTTACAAATGTTCCTCCCTGCCAAGTTTGAAGGCATGCTCATGCTGATGGCAAGACAAGTTCCTGGAGTTGAGGATGTCAACATCGAGCTACTGTTCAGGGTGGTGGAATTTGAAGCCCATGCTGAATAGGGTTTGTGTGTTAGAGAAGGAAGTGTGTGTCCTGCATGCTTACTACCATGACTTAAGAAAGGTGCTGCATGGCCTTATTGTTACAATTTATAACAGCGAGCTGCAAGTGTCCGGTGACCAAACTATTCCTATTTTTTGTCGTAATTTGATTCACCGTGCCAAGAAGAGAATGGAGATTCTTCAAGGGGTTTGTCTAAATGCCCTAAATCCCCTCATCACACCTGGAGATTGTGCTATGGATGAAATTGTTGATCGGGGCAATGCCTCTTCTTCAAGGGTTGGCCATTGGAGGTCATCTGATGGTAGTGGTATGTTGTGGTTTCGATTTTGCTTCATGGACTTGTGATGGTACTGGTGCCTCTGTTTCATGGTCTGGGGCACTGTCTTTGCCAGTGGCGCATGGCTCGTGCCTTGGCTTCTTGTCTGCTAATTAGCGTTTTGCTAGTGATGAATGGGTGGGTGTTCAAGCTTCTACTGTTATTTGAGGGGTCTTTATTGTGATGCATTTCAGCACTAGGGCTCCTCTATAGCTGGTGTCCCATTGTTTTTTGGTATGTTGCTTGTTCTTTGCTTGGTGCTTTCAATGCATGGCAGTTGATTGGTGAGGAGATTTTTGGCTCTTGGGTGGCAGCTCTGCTCCCAGGTAAAAAGGTGTTTCTTTTGGCTCTAGTTTTATTAGCATTGTATGTTTTTGTTTTGTTCCTCTAGCTTCTTAGCCATTTGGCATGCTGTTATTGTGCATTTGTAATGGTGTAATACTTTCTTGAGTTAAGACCCCTATAGATTCCACCAACTAATTAATATAAAAACAAAAACAATAGAATCAACTAAGAAAGGTATCAGGAAATCATTAAGAGGAAAGCCAAAATATGTTACAAGGTAATGAAAAATTTGATGTAATTGTGGCATAAAGTCAATATGGAAACTTGGAAAGGATGAAAACTGAAATTGAGAATTGCATGTGCTTGATAGTCATATGAGGAACTTGGAATTTTGACCATGTACTATATGACAGCACCAACATTATTTGATACAGTTTGTTCACTTAATAGTCATTATTTGATCTCCTGTTCCTGTGTTTCTACAATGTGTTAAAAAAATAAATTGTGTGACCCTAACAAGTCCAATGTGATCAATATTTGAGGACCATTTAAGGTGCACAATTGTTACCCCAAGTTTCCGGGATGGGGACGGCAGGGGACGGCGGAACGAGTCCCCAAGTTTCTGAATTTTCAGGCCAAATTTAGGGACAGCAGGGGACGGCTATATAAAATATAGAAAAATTTAAAATATATAGGGAAACATTAAATGTTCATATGAAAACAAGGATAAAGCATGCATATATACATTATAGAAACATAGCTTATAACATTTTTGTTAAGAATTCAATGCCAATATAGTTTTTTTTTCAATTACGAAATGAAAATCAAAATAGAAAAGAACACGGTACACTGCTGCCATCTCCCTGGCCATTTCCAGGACAGGGACATTTCCAGGACAGGGACGGGGGGGGTTTAGACCCAGGGACGCGTCCCCGGGTTACACTGTTGACAAATGGAACAACAACAAAAAATACACTTACAGAATTCACAGCTCAATCAGACATATTTCCTTGGTTACAGGGTACCAAACTAAAGGGTAACCTTTAATAGCTAAAGCAAGTAGACTTTGAAGTAGGGACTTAAAGCTGCACAAACCTTGCATTTCATCCTTTGCTGCCTGACCATCAGCTCTGTTCATAAAAGCAACAAAGCCACAATTGCGTTGCCGTCTATGCTCCTCTTCTGTTCTTGGCCACATTATCTTGACACTTGCAATAGGGCCAAACCGACCAAAGGTGCGTAGAAGGAAATTTTCATCCACCTGATGTTATTTGCAAACAAATTAAATAGAATTAGCAATGGCTCAAATGCAATAAATATACATCCAACTCTTTCAAGCACAGAAATATTGAACTTTGGACCTGAAAGACACTTTACCTGCGGTGACAAATTTCCTACATAAAGATTAGTTGTCTGAGGATCTCCATCATCAAATGACCCCAACAGTCTTCCACTTGGATCGAGCTCCTCTGGAATTTCATCAAAATGACTTACAGGCTGCATAATGTCAACAATAATGAAAAACAGATCTACAAAAATCATGAATATGTTGAAATCTCTCAGTTAATCAAGACAGTGCCCACAGTCTCAAATCTATGCATGAGTTACTCCTTACAGAAGGCAGCCAATCTGCCTTGTTTTATTATTTTTTCTCACTTCAACATAGAATTTCCAGCCATGATGCTTTTAGTTCACTTGGAAAACTTTAGGTCATGCCTTCATTTTTTACAGCCAACAAAAAGGTGCTTAACATCACAGAAACTTGCTCCATAACAATTACAATTTGGCACATTATTCCTCTGATTAATTACCAGATTCTGATGCTAAATGGTTAAAGCTGCTATAAGATGGCTTGTACCATATAACAGATTAAATAAGCCACAGCTAGAAAGGGCATATACCATTGATATTTCATTTGGCCTTCCTTCTTGTCGATGCTCACGATCCTGATTGCGTTTTTGTCTCAGTTCTTGCTCTAGCTTTAATTCTTCCATGAAATTATCTATATTGCGCATCTTTCCCTTTGCCTTCTCCTTATTTTTTTCATCTTCTTTCTACAGTGACATCATTTCAGAAAATAACCTGAGGTCAGCATCAGGTCACACAAAGCTAATACATTAGATGAATTTTCTTAAAAGTGTAAATTACATGCAGATCAAATCCAAAACAACTTTGTATAATCTTTCTTAGAAGCAGTATGCTTGCAAAATCCTCACTGTCTAGTGTGAGTTTGGGGTGTTAGAGCCTGACATGTAATTTTATGAAATTATGATGCCAGCACTTAATCTCCAGTTCCAATGGTAGAAGGAAAGGCAAAACAATTTGAAGTGTGAAATAGTAAAATTAAAGAATCAAGGAAAGGAAAAACAATTTGAAGTGTGAAATAGTAAAATTAAAGATTCGCCATGATCAAAGAATATATAGATTGCACATATAAACCACCAGATGATAAGGATCAAGGTGCTGAAGCATCAGATTACTTCAGCACATAGTAGACATTTCAAAATATGCAAGCATACACAATCCAATAAAATATCAGCATGCAAAGTATAAGTTTGGATGACAAAGTCACTGATACCATAAATTCAAAAAAATAAGTGTAAGTTGTGAAATTTACAAAAGCCCCCATTAAACTCATCAAAAATATGCTTCCATGTAGAATCTTGATAAAAAGGAACTACGAATAATCTAGTAAAAAGAACCATGTTAAACTTGTTACAAAATGCAAACTATTGCAACAGAATAGAGGAAAGTAATTACTAATTAAAAATGCACATGAACATAAGATATTCCCTAGGAAACCTTTAGGAAAAAAACCCAGCAACAACACAACACCATTCAATAATTTATCCATAAGAAGATGATTACAATCTACAGATTATGTCACTTGCACTTATCTATACCCTCCATCTTCTATACAATCAGACAGAATGCACCTTCAAAAAACCTGTTCTCAATGCACTCTATAAGGTGTTCTCAATCTTGTGATCAATCTGACAGCATGCACTTGCTCTAGAAACCTATAACAACATTTACATAAATACAATCCCAATAACTTCATTTATGGGCACAGAGCAAACCAAGAAACAAGAAATAGTTTCCAATGCCAAGGCCCCAAATCTGTGAGCCCAAACTTGGTCAACATTTCTACAACTCAACCCATGCACCCAACCTCATGGCATGCCCATAAATAGAATGCAATGCCTCCACGAGATTCCTTTGACCCCACAACCAAGTAGACTACCTAGTCAAACCAAGCGCTCCATTTCATAGCGTTCACTCACTCTTACATGCTCTTACATAGCTCTATTTAGCCAATGAAAGATGCCATCAATGTTTCTTTGTAACCCCCATATTTAGCCAGTCAAAAATGGTCCATCAATGTCTCCTTGTAACCCCCATCACAAATGCTCTTACAATGTAGCTCCAACATCATAGATGCTTTTACACAACGTAACTCCCATGTCATAGTTGAGTTTCTGAGTGGAGAGCTCAATCTTACATGGGCAATTTCAAGATTCTTCTCTAGGTGCCCCATTCCATGAGGAACATTAAAATATCATTTATGCAAAGTGTACAACACACCTTCCTAACACTTGAATCTGAACGACAGAATATTAGTTAGGGCCCAAGAATTTCAATTGAAAGTCATGCAAGAGAAACAGAAGAGTGGAATGTAAAACATGAACATACAAAAATATTCGAAGTCTCCAGAATTACAGATTCCTAATGGAAAATTTAACTAAAAAAAAGGTTCCACTGGCAAAACAAACATTATTTAATAATTTTCAGCAAATTATTTTCACAGATATGTAGAGTGGTTATTGCATTAGTTACTTGGCTCAAAAAGAACCCACCAGTGATCAATTCTTGCTGAGTGGAAAGACCTAACACCATAAGGGATGAGGCCAAGTTCAAGTCCCAACCAAGTTTGACGAATGGATACCCCAGTCCTTGGCTCTGTGCCCAAAAAGATTATAATTTAATTATCCATGCACCTGATACCAATTCACCGCCAAAGTCTTCAATCCAAAAACAAAAAATGTATCGAGCACACCTTTATTATATTTTAGGAGTTGCAATTATATAATGATAATCATATGGAGTGCTATCAATCTGCTGATATTCTCCATTAATGATTTTTGACACCAATAGTATGTGCTCTAATATGTAAGGCTTTAATATTGTATCCAAAGATTGAGTTTACTAGGTTAACCACATTGTAATCCTCAAGATTGACCAACTTAAGATTGATGGATTACTGTCATTGCATACTCCTAGTTCTGCCATGAAAAACCAAACTTCCACACAGTATATGATCAAAGATGTAATCTCTGATCTCTGTTGTTTCCTATTATATGGGATCCTTTGGAAATTGATTAACACATTGAATGCTGTAATCTAATGTATTCCATCCTTATTGTCTCATTTCAGTTACTGAGACACTTATTACTTACAGCTAAACAGCATTCCCAGGCCTCATTAAGGAAAGGATAGGAAAGGTTCTTATATCAACAAAGCCTAACACCCTGCTCACCTAATTGTGCTTATGGTACAGGCAGCTCACAAAATGAGAATCCCCACATCAATGCAATTGAATGTGCTTAGAATATGGGAGCACATACCCACTTCCTCTCCTGATTCCAACCCATGCCTCCCAGATTTAAGCACGAGATTACAATCAGGCCAATCACACACACTTAAAACATGGAAAATGAGACAGAAATTCACATCTACAATGTACAAATAGGACAAGGGAAGATAAAAAATAAAAACAATATACAGTGCAATTTTATATTACTTCAAAAATTAAGTGCATTAATCCACTATCAAGAAATGTATAGGATAAGTATCTCATTGTTATCTTTTTGACTGACTACAGACTTTTCCAATTAAACTCATGCTCGACTTCCGAAGCAATACTTCCATAGCCATTTGATTGAAATTACTATGCATTCAAACAGCAAACTCTTGTTGTTCAATGACTTGTGAAATGGTAATAACCATGAGGTTTGTGCCATGAAAACCAAAGCACCATGAAAGTCCTTATATTAACAGATTTTTGCTGTCCTTTAAAGAAACGCTATAATTGACTTTGTTCTTGCAACAATATGTATATTTACAATAATGTATTTCAAATTTTACTAATGATGGCTGAGACATGATTGCATTCAAGTTCCACCATATAAAACTAAAGTAGCGAAAAGGGCCTCTGGCTTGAGGAAAATGAACACCAATAATGAACCACAACATTGCAGATTCAATTACTATTGGATATGTAGTTCCTAAAATTGCTTCACAATAGATATCATTCTAGCCTGAAATAATATGCACTCGTCATTTTTCAAATAACTTTATATTTTTATGGTGTTGCATTTCTACTACTTGCAAGTTGACATAGACAATGGACTTCTACAATTCAAACAAGAACATTTTAATCTTATTTTACTTTTGAAGGAATAATAGAAATATTGGCAAGCTCAGGCAATCCACATCTATGTATTGCAGGATCCAAAAAAACTAATTTTAGAAATTTAATCATCCAGAAAAAAGGCATATTTAGGGAACATGGGAATTCCCAGTCCCGGCAAGTGTAGGCCAGAGGTTCAAAAACCCAAATACTAGACAACTGAATTTTATATTGTATACTATACCTTTTTATCAGGTTCCTTCCCCGTACTGGCTGAACTTGCCATTCCAGGTGGTATAAATGATGGTATATACCTGCAAACAACAAAACAAGCTCAAAGCAAACAAAATTGTGAATAGATTGCACCTTTATATTTAAATCTAAAACAATTCTTACAAATTGTACAGCATAATCTAGTGTAGGCAGATCAAATTAACATGGTTTTAATCCAAGATGCTGAAAAGAATTCATCAGACAGGCAGAAAGAGAACTCAAATTTTAGCAGGCAATATAGTCACCACAATTGAGTCACAGCCATTAGCAATATTTCAGGCAAGAAATAAAGCCCGTTCAGCTTAGATCAAAAACGCATGCACACAGCTACAGATATGGTATCAGATATATATATATATATATGTCTATTTTAAAGGCACCTTCATATTGATACTGCTGGATACAGCATTCATAAAAAGCATACACATATATATTAATATTAATAAAATACAATATTAATATTAATAATATATAATATTAAAATTAATAAAAAAATAAACTTGAGAATAATAAATAAAAGATAATTGCTAATGGGGTTTAAGCCCAAGTTATTAAGTCATTGGGTTCTTATGTTGGAGAACTAGGTTCAAATCCCCAAAGTGACATCTTAGCACCAGAGTGCAGGTTGAAAAGGTATCCTCGCAGGTTGGAATTATAAGCAGTATCCCTGCAAATTGAGCGGTAACCCCACAGTTGTAAGTGGCATTTCCATAGTACAGCAATATCTCGACAGTTGTTGTACAAGGCACAGGCCCTAAAACCAAACCCTCAATAATCAATCATTAAAAAAGATCAGTCTAAAATTACAAATAAATGTATTTTAATTAATAAATAATTTAAATTTTAAAAATTTATATCTTATTGAAAAATAAAATTAGAACATATTCAAATTGTTAAAAAGTATTAGCTTTTAATTTTATACCAAAAATTAAAAGTGAAAACAAACTTACAAATAAAATATAACATATTACATATTTTTAATATTAATATACATTTGTTAAGTGAATATGTGTGAAAGAACTTGAGCAGGTGCACAACACGAGGAACAGAGGGAAGCAAACAATGCTAAGGAAGGGAAGAATGGCGATCGGAGGCGAGCAAACGACACTGAGGATGGGAAGAATGGCAATCGGAGGCACGATATTCACAGGTCTGAAACAAATAAGGGTTTAAAGAAGTCATAAGGTGAGATCTTGGCTTCTGGTTTTGGTTTTGACCCTCTTGGGGTGGCCACAGATGGTTTGCAGAAGGATGGAAATCCTTTAATTCTCTCCACATCAAATGTACCCGTCCCAACAATGCTCACTCCCCTCTCGACTCCTCAGTCCTTAGCGGCTTGCAAGAATAAAGCAAATCCATACCATGAATGCAATGCCTTCTACAAGAAATAGATCAATCTAGCAAACCCTGACCCTCCTCCCAAATAATTGACATAGTTTTGACTAATGATTTCACCCAACTACCTGATTCCAACTTGGATCCTGATCCGTCCCCTCCTATAGGCAAACTCACATTGTCCTTAGGTGATTCTAAAGTGGCCTTGGCAGATGAACCCATTGATTTTCACATCTCCAATACTTGTGTTTTCAGCTGACATTGGGAGTCATTCCCTTATTCTCAAATTCTTGAGGAAACGCCCGTCTTTTGAACTATTTATGGAATGGATAAAGACAACTTGGAGAAACTTGGCTCCTACTATTGGAAGTTTGAATTATGGCCTCTTTCTTCTTCACTTCAATTCAGCAGATGACTACAACTTTGTGAATCAAAAAGGCCCTTTGGTTCTCTGGACAAATGAACCTTTTCATAACCCCTTGGTCCCCTTTTTTTGATCCAATAGCTGCAAAAATTACTTTCTTTCCTCTCTGGATCAGATTATATAATCTCCCTCTAATCATGCGGGATACAAGTCTCATTAAAACATGATTGATCAAGTGGGATCCTTTGTTAAATGTGACTCTAATTGGGTGGATTCTTCATGTAGATACACAAGGTTTGTGTCATGGATGATATTTTGAAGCTTGTACCTCATTCTATCATAATTCATTCCTCTTTCGGCACATTGACTCAATTCTTAAACTATGAAGGCCTTCCCTTTAGATGCTTCCGATGCAACATGATTGGACATAAAACCACTAGTTGCTCTTCAAATAGGTTACCAAGATCAAGGAAGATCTACCTCGAAAAATGGATTAAGATGCCTAGCTCCCCAAATGTGGATTTCATTTGGCATAATCAAGATAAGTTCATGGAACCTCAAATGGAGACAAGACCAGAACCTGTGATTTTAACAGATACCACAATCTCTACAGAACCTCCCCCTTCTTAGTACCCTCCCAAAGAAGATTTTTTTGGCAACTTGTCGACTGGGAGGGCGATTGTTCTGAAACTAAGGCACTTTTGCTTTTATGGAGGAAATTGATGATAAGATTTTGAATTTCATTGACCACAATGATATGGTTGTCCCTTTAAGGAAGTGCTCCATTACCCAAACCGTGAGTGGCATCACAAAACCAAACATTCGCACTCCAAGGAAGAAGAAAGGACAAAAATTTGAAGCAAAAAAATTATGGATAGAAGGTAGGGATATTGTTGATAATGGAACTCAATGTACCATGGATGCCCTTCTTACTAGGAGCAAGAGGAAGGGCTTAGCCAAACAAACATGATGTCCCATTCCTATTTGTTGAGGGTTCTCGGTTTTGTATAGTTTTTAGTCCTTTTGTAGTCTCTTTCTATAGAGCCTATTCTTTGTTATCCTTGCTCCCTTTTGGGTTCTTCTTGCCTATCCTTTTCTTCTAAATCAGTTCATTGTCTATAGTGCTCTCTACTCATGGGTCTGAAGCTGTTATATTAAATTTCATTTCTTATTATATCGGAAGTGGACCCCCATCCCACAACATACCTATCATATATATTACAAAAAATTAAAAATTATATATATATATGTATTACAAAAAATTAAAAATTATCCCACAACATATATATAACTAACATACTCATGAAAAGCAGTTATTCATAACTAACATAATGACCATAGTTTCATTGCCGTAACCATGTTCACAATAGAGGGGATATGTTACGGCAATGAAACTATGGTCATTATGTTAGTTATGAATAACTGCTTTTCATGAGTATGTGAATTGGGAAAAGAGTTTTTAATTTATATGTTGTAACTGCAAATAAGAACGATTTTCTTATGTATGTGGAAAATGAATGCATTGATGAGTTTATATTTAAAATATATATATATATATACGTTGAGAACGATCTAACCCTAATTCTTTGTCAAGTGGTTGCAGGATTGCCGAAGCCATGAGGGAAAGGAAAATATCATCAAGGAGAGGTTGTAGTTAATAAAGGATCCAAAATTATCATCATGCCATGAGTGGTGTAAGATAGCTATTTTGAAAATCGTAACCTTGGTCGAATATCTCATTTAATTAATTGGTTAACAAAGCAAGTCAATTTGAATTGAGCATTATTGTATAACTCTTGGTGTTATATATTTCAATTTGAGCACACCTTGGGAGATATTATCATAAAATGTTTAAGTTTAAAATTAAATCAATGTAATTAGATTTCCACAATCCATATGAATTTGAATCTATTGCTTCTGGATTTGATTGTGTAGACTCTTTTTTCATCAACGTTTCGGATCACACACAGTGAGCCATCATCAGGATGGAGAGTTGAAAAAGATGATGGCTCACTGTGTGTGATCCGAAACATTGATGAAAAAAGAGTCTACACAATCAAATCCAGAAGCAATAGATTCAAATTAAAATTAAATGACAATCTCTTGAACCAATGGTTAGATAATAAAGTTTAATTAAAAGAATTAAGGAGGGAGACAGTGTGGGGGTGAGGAGGTAACACCCGCCACCTTGCCATCTCTCTTGAGAAACGTTCAAAAAGAGGAATTCATGCGGACACTTTAGGGAGTCTCGTCTTGTCTTGGCTTTGGCTCTGGAACATTAAATTTCTCGAAGAGCTTGCTATCTCATCTTTTGGCTTTCATTTTCTTCAAGAGAAGAATCCTCTATCAGTTCCGGCATTCAATTGTCTCACTTCCTCTTTTCTATTCTCGAAATCATTTCTTAGCAATCGGTATTCTTGAGTTCGATATCATTATTTAGTCTTGCATTGCTCTGTTTTGTCAATACATCTTTCCACTATGTCATCTCCTCTCTTCCAGTGGTTTCCTTAATAGGCGTCGATCTTGGTTAAAATCCTTTGTCAAGCTTCGCGTTGAAAGCATGATTGTAATTTTCGAGTCTTTTGTATCGGGTGGTTTTAACTGGAATTCTTGAGTAAGTCGTCACTAAATATTCTCAGGCCGATAAAGACTTATGTGGCTACATCATCTTGTCCAGATTATTGGAGAGAAGATTTTGGAGCCCTTCGAGCTACCAACCGTCATATACAGGCATGTAGAAGAGTCTTATTTTGTAGAAACTCTACAACGAAAGGATTTATATATGTTTCTAAAAACCCTTTAAGTAGGAAGGAAATATCATTGAATCATTTGTCTTTTATAAGTTTATTGAAAACGGGTCATTCTATCTATCTCTCTCTGGAACTTATTCGATAATAGATTTATTTAATATAAATCAATGTAAATTATTATACTAGAGTTCGAATTACTTTGTTTTCTTTATATTTGAAACTAAATGTAGATAGAGATATCTTGAAATCACTTGTGAAATATTCTACCCCATCTAAATTGAGTCCTCTCTACTCCACTCTTTAACTTCTGAGTTGGTTTTTAGTGCATTTCCTCTTCCACTCTGAGTTCCTTGTTTGGCGTATAAATGTTATTGATCTGGAAGAACCTCAATATCGAACTAGTCTCTTTCTATCTCTCTCTATATGATTAAATTTAGCAGATTAATATTTTAAAGAAGAGAAAAGTTTATGAGCCTAGTCTCTCTCTTTCTATATTTACATAAAGATATCAACTTAACATTATAATATGAGAAAAGATTTTAAACCAAATTATGGTAATATAAGCCTTGAGTCAGTATTATCATATTGAGCAAGGGTGAGAGTGTTGACGGCACAGGTGTGCCTATTAACTATAAAATCCTTGGCCAAGGTATTGTAGACACATAAAATTGACCTAGGCCTGCAAACTTTATTTTTTGCCATATTTCTTCTCAACATAATTAAAATATTTAATTATGTCCTATAGTCCAAATTCAACTATTAATTAAATAATTCAATTAATTCATATCTTCTATTCCTCCTAACTATTTAAATAAATAAATTACATTTATTAATTACATTTATTTTATTTAAATACATCGCTAATTTCTTATGTCTCCCTATAATTAAATAAATTCCTAAATTTATTTAATTATTATTTGTCCACCATTTCCTCCTGATTATTTGTCATTAATTCTTTATGTCTTCTTATAATTAAATAAATTCCTATGGTTTATTTAATTATTGACCACCTTATCCATTTCATCCATAATTAAATAATTAGTATTAATTATTTAATTGTCATATAGACTTTTCTTCTAATTTTAAATAAAGTCATTTAATTAACATTCCCACTTTCCATTTTTCCCACCAAGTAAATAATTTAAAATAATTATTTATTGTCACATGACCTCACCACTTTTAAATTAAATTAATTTTTAATTCAAAAGGTCAACATCACCTCTTGAATCAAATAATTTTAAATTCTTATTTGATTCTCCAACAACTTCGTTTTTCGTGCCCAATATCCCCTTGTCACATGCATTCTTGACATTCCAAAATCAAATCTCAGCCCTCCATTTCAAATTTTAACCTAATTTTTCCCTAACCCTAATTGTTGGTTGTCACATGCAATTTCAGCCTTTGATCTTAGGGCTTTCTCAACTTTCAATCCTGGCCATTCACCCAAAATTGACTTTTTTATAAAAAGGCAATGTCAACCTCATTTGGGGACTTTTTTTCATCTCCTGACTTCATCACTTCATCATCTCACACTTCATGCTTCAAAATTTAGGCTTCCACACTTCTTCATGCTTGTAGAAATCTGAGTACACTTGCATTTTAGATCAAATCCTTTAGTATTTGCTTAGGTCTTGTCATAGTCATAGTTACTCACAAGAAATCTGAGGGCAAACATCATTTTGCAGCAAATGGAGAAGGGCAATGACGGTCAATCATGGAGGGCATGAAGGTTGTTGTTTGGTGAAGCTTTTCCTTTATTTTATGCATTTTTACTCCATTGTACTTCATTGTTTAGCTAGGGTTTACTTTCTGTATTTTATTTTATGCTAACCTAGATTTTACCCTATTCACAGGTACAATGCTAGATTAAACATTTGTCAACTATCAAGAACCAGATATACCCCTGGTCAGAGTGATCTTTCTAGTTAGGAGTTACCTATAGTGAAGGATTGACCAGATGGTATAGGTCCTTGACACTAGGCTCAGAGGCATGATGATAATATGTGATCCTTGTTGATTACCCTCGTGAAGGGATGGGTTTCTTCAGTTGAAGAAACATGGGAGACTAGTAGGTCTTCGGTTGGGCAGAAAAGCCCTTGATGATATTTCTTTTTTCCTTGAAAACATAAGAGTCTTGAGCAGCACTTCAGCAGGAAGCCTTCAGACTATACTTTCTTGTAACTCTTTCTCTCTCTCTTAATTTCAATTATAATTACTTAAGCATGTTTATTTCATAGCTGTAATAAATGCTCTACATTTCGGAAGCAAAGAAAAGTTAGTTATTGTTCTACTATGTTTCAGTTATATGAAATTAGTTAGTTGTTTCCTTTTCAGCTGAAACTGAAATTTTAAAAAGTTAGTTGAGCAATTGAATATGATGTAATTGTTTAAAATTGTTTATCTTTTTTGTTCCAATTGCAGAGGAAACCCTAGCATGAAAACTAGTTAGTTACATTTCAGCCAAAACTAGTAGTTAGTTTACATTTTTAAACTGTAGATCAGTTAGAACGTTATATATATATATATATACATAT
Source organism: Sequoia sempervirens (assembly GCA_007258455.2). NCBI lineage: Eukaryota > Viridiplantae > Streptophyta > Pinopsida > Cupressales > Cupressaceae > Sequoia > Sequoia sempervirens. Next base: position 210,075,499 of record VDFB02058242.1, read on the forward strand.
ATTACAAAAAATTAAAAATTATAGTCAATAATTAAACTACACACCTAAATGGCATTCAATAAAGGAGCTAAAATAACAAAATAGTGTAAGATGTTGATTCCTTCATACGTGTTGGAGTGCATGCACATTGTCCTATACAAGAGTTATTTGAGCCACTTTAGGCAATTCTAACCTAAACTAAACTTCAAAGTTCTTAAACCTAAAGATTAAAATCAATCAGTTGTATTTTATGCAGAGGTAGCTGGGAATGAAGATAAAACAGGAAAGGAAAAAGAAAGAAAAAAACACATGGCAGCAAAAAAATAAACCCAAAAATCTAGCATTACATAGAAATCTGAGACAACAAACAAGGAAAACAAAATGATTTGTTTAAGAGACATCACACCGCTCAACCTCTGCTCTTGCCATGCCCCTTTGCTAGTTCCTACCTCTACTCACATTACTGCACACCTTTTCTGCCTCTCAACCTCTACTCAGCTCATTTTGTTTTACTCATCTACTTTGTTGTACCCCAGATTAATTTTTTTGCTACACTTAGGCATTTTGAAAAAATGGTCAAAAGTCTTGTTAAAAACTATCAAAAAGTCGAAAATTTGAAATTTGCATATCATGCATGAAGGTCAAAAACTCAAAATTTTCAAAATCTGAGTTCTGGGTCTGCTCAAAGTGACCTTGTCTACAAAACCCAGATCTCAATTTTTCGGCCCTAAATTTTAGGAAATTTTCTAAAAACAAAAAGTTTCTAAAAATAGTCTTTTTTCTAGGTTTCTTCTCAAATGGATGCTGGCAAAATTTTCTAAAAATAGAAAGTTTGACTCCAAGGGTCCAAACTAATTTTGATTGGCTCAAAATACTTCCTCGTCAGGCTGGTCTAGTCAGAATCATCAAAAGATCAATTTTTCCCTAGTGGGTCTATTCTGCTTTTTCAAAAGCTAAAATAGGAGCTTGGAGGTCATCAATGGAGGTTGGTCAAATTGCCAGGTGTCAGATTCAAGGTCTCAAGCACTGCACAGATCAAGGAGTGACAAAAGTTGATTGAGGATCGAAGAACGAAGAATAGAGGTTGGAAAATCTTGAAAATTGCAAAATTTTGACTTAGTTAGGAATGTTCAGGCGCCCCTGCTTAGTCAAGGCGCCTAAATTTTTGTGCCTTTGAATATTTTTCATCCCGGCAGTCAAAGCATGAAGTGGTGAGCGAGGAATGAGGGGGAAGGTTGAAAATTGCAAATAAAAACTCTCTAGAGGAGATGGGCGCCCCAAGTAGCCAGGGGTGCCCATCATTTCAAGGTATCAATTGATCCTATTAAGGCTTATGCATTCAAGACAAGTAGTTTAGAATTCAGCAGGCTCCGCAGTGAATCCATCAGCATGTCCATCAGATCAAACGGAGAAGTCTTGGCAAAGTAGCAAACTGCAAATCATAAAAATATCAAAAAATAAACTATCTCTAGGATTCTTGGGCGTCCCAGCTAGCTAGAGGCGCCTAGGGTTTTGGAAGCTCAAACTCAGCAGTTAGGGTTTGCAAATATGCCCAGATTCTTTAGAATTTTGCCAGCTATCCGATGTGTTGTGACCTTTTCACACATCGCCCCATTGCAAATGGGGACCCTTCGTTTTTTTTTGCTTTTTGGTTTTGCCTTGGCGTCGCAACTGCTTATCACCAGTTCTTTTTGCAATAAGGAGTTTGAATTTTGAATGGTCACCCGAGTCGAGTCAATGAGTTTTAGCCTAGATCACTGTGCAAACGTCACCATCGCGCTTAGAAGGCCTGGGAGACGAAGATCGACTGTCATTTCAGTCAATCTGACACCTCCAAGTTTTTAGGGTTTCTCACCCCGGGCCCCCTATTTTTTAGGACCTACTTTTTTGGCATTTTTGGGCAATTCTGGGATCCCTATTTTTTAGGGTCTATTTTTGGAAAGTTGCTATTTTTGGAAAATTTCTATTTTTAGAAAGTTTCTATTTTCAAAAAGGTCACGAATTTCAAAAATCCACTCAGAAGTTCGAAAAGATCAGCGAAACTCTCAGAAAATCAATTCGAAATTTTTTGAAATTTTGGTAAAATTCTGGAAAATCTGGAAAATTTGCTCAGAAATGGTGAAAAATCTGGTGAAAATCACAGAAAATCTTTCGAAAATCACAGAGAAATCTGGTGAAAATGGTGAATAAGATGATGAATCCGTCAACAAATTGGTGAAAAATCAGGAAATTCATCAAGGAATATGAGCAATTCATAAAAAAATCTGAGAAACTTATGAGAAATCTGAACAATCATGGAATTAGCATCAGAAATCTTCAGCCAGATAATGGCTGTGGCAAGAAAAAAAGTGTCAATGGCCAAAATTCTATGAAGTCTGCCCTTGTGTGGCTGGGTAAAAATGGTCAATGGCAATGAATCTGCTGAAGTCCGCCCCTTCATGTAGTGATTGGCAACTCCGCCTTGGATGAAAGTATCAATGGCAGTGAAATGGAGGAAGTCCGCCCATGGAAAAGAGAAAATGTCTAAAGCAATGAGGCAATGGTCAACCACAAGCCCAAGTCCGCCCTATGCAAGTGGCCAAGCATTTAAGCAAGTCCGCCTTGAACATGAGACAATGGACAAACAAGAGACAAAGTCCGCCCTACAAATGGCTAGCCAAGTGCTAAAGTCCACCCCAAGACAAATGGATAAGTGGCAAAACATTAAAGGAAGTCCGCCTTAGTCAAAAATTTAAATGGCATGCTATGAAAGAAAGTCCGCCCTATGAATGGCAAGGGAATTGGCTAAGTCCGCCCAGCCAAAAAGTGAAATGGCTAAAGATTTGATAGTTGAAGTGGCAAGGAAGACTATGAAGTCCGCCCTTGGTCAAAAGAGAAATGGCATCCAAACAGCTCAAGTCCACCCCAAAGCAAAGGATAAAATGGCTAAGGCGTAGCCAAGGCAAAATGGTAAATGGCATCAAAAATGAGGAAGTATGCCTTGGACAAGATGTAGATGGCCAGGAAAAGACCAAAGTCCGCCTTGGATAGTTTGAAATGGCTAGAACATAGTCAAAGTCCGCCCTTGGACATGAAAAAGATGGCTCAACACTTAGCCAAGTCCACCTAAAGCAATGGCGCAAACATGGAGAAATTACGCTCTAAGGAAGGTGGCACAAGATTAAGACAAGTCAGCCTGATGGAAATGGCCTGAAATCTGGTAAGGTCCGCCTTGAAGAATGTTAAGTGGCAAGGCATTTGGCTGAGTCCGCCTGGAGAAAATGAAGGCAATGGCAACAAATTTGAGCAAGTCCGCCTTGAGCTAAGTGGAAAATGGCAACAAATTTGAGCAAGTCCGCCTTTGGAAATGGTTTGAGAATGACTGAAGTTCGCCATATAAAGGAGGTTGAAGGGCAAACCAAAAGCTAAAATCCACCCCAAGCATAAAGTTGAAGTGGCATCAAAATTGGTGAAGTACATATACAAAGTCCACCCAGCCACTTAAGAATTCAATGACATGAGTTGAAGAGAAATCCGCTCCAAGGGAAGTGGAAAGAAAGTAAGTGAAGTCTGCCATATGAAAAAGAAAAATGATTTGAGCATGGGCTAAGAAAAATTAAATAGCTGGAGACAAATGAAAATTCTCCTTGGAAGAAAAAAAGGAATGGCCTGAAGGTAAATGAAGTCCGCCATGCTAAGAAGAAAGTGTGAAAATTACAAATTTTTTTTGCCTAAGTATGGACTTTGGTAAGAATGAAAATTTGCCTAAGTCCAAGCATCAAAGTGTCTAGAGAAAGATTTCGCCATGACAGATGATTTAAGAAGATGAAATAAATTTTGGCTAAATAAAATTGGACATGGCTAGATAAATCGTGCCAAGATGAAATAAATTTTGCCAGAGATTTTTGGACGATTAGACTTATGGCGAGATAATTTTGGACAAGAGGCAATTTATGGCCAAGTAAAGCTGGACGTGGCTAGGAAGATGTTGGACAAAGAATACTTTATGGCCAAATATAATTCGACGTGGCCAAATAATTTTGGAAAAGGGCAAGAAAATATGGCCAAATGAAATTGGACGGAAGGAAAATTAAAAGCTTAAAAATGAAATTTAAAAAAAAATCTTTCAAAGCTTGCCTTGAAAAGTTATCTTTAGGAAATCTAAAATAAATTTATTTTGTTTCTTGCAGGCGGTTGACTACACAAGGCGAGGAAAATGGCAAAGAAAGTGTAAAGTCCGACTGGAAGGGAAATGAAAGAACTTGGGGAGTCCACCATTGCACATTGCAAGACCAACAGGAAGTCCATCGAGAATTTGGCATCATGAAGACATCGTCAAGCACATCCAACTTGCGCAAGCCAAATTCAAAATTGAAGACAAATCGACTAGCGAAGTTTATTTGAGCACAAAAAATGGCCAAAATATTAAAGGTATTACAAAGTAGCCAAAATTTGGGAAATTCTCCACCGAAAAAGTTCCAATTTTCCTTCAGTGCGGCAAAGGCACAAGGGAGTTCCTCTCCAAATTCAACGCACGAGAAGGAATTCCAAAGCAATTCAGAAAGAAAGAATTAATAACTTCAAGTCTAAACAGGTGCTCCAAGGCGAGGTGAGAAGAAGAAGCCAAAGTCATCCAAGATCAAGCACAATCGATAGAGTCATTGGCAAGAGAAATATTCTAAGGCAAGAACATGGAAAAGGACCAAAGCGACCAAGGAAGGCATTCAACACGTTGAGGTGGCGCCTCGTCATCTTCCGACCAATCAAATCATTCCAAATCAACATGCAACAACTTTCTATTTTATCTGTTGGTTCATATTTGGTAAAAAGGACAAGTGTCCTCGAATGCAATTTTCTCATTGGTCGAAGGGTAGCAAACCCTAATTAGGGTTTTATTTGTAATCTCGGCCGTTGATCCTAAATTAATCTTGGCCATTGAATTGTAATTGGGGAGCCTATAAATTGAGCTCAACCCCTCATTTGTAAAGCATGGGAGCATGTTGCAAAACATGTTGAGATAAGTAACTGTTGTAAGATTGCCAAAGTAATAAGTAATGCATGCATTGTTCTGATGGTGATTGCTTCTCTTATTTTGGAGTTGTCATGGTTCTTATCCCTCATCATAGTTTAGATTTCTTTTCATGTATGTTAGATGAATGCAAGATTTGATAAGTATTGATTTGTGGTGAAACTTTTGCTCATACTTTCTTTGAATGGATGATTTTCATTCAATGCGTAAAGTTAGCCTGAGCTTATTTTGTGGATGCTTAACTTCTGTCTGGATAATTATTGTTCGATTTGATGGTAGTTATTCACGACTTGAAAATCATAAGCACATTGCCTTGAAGATTGCACCCCCTTTGTGTAGTTGTCGTTGAGCGTGGCGAAGCAAAGCGTGGTTATTGGTTCCACCAAGTCGATACCGTCTCTTGAATTCTTAGGAAGTAGACTAGAAATTCTAAACCTTTATCTCCTTTTTCAGTTTGTTTGATCCATAACCCAAGCAATAGAGCTTCATTGTCTAGACCTCCATTGTGAATTGAACAAGCCTAGCACAAGTCCCCTTGTCATAACCAGCAAATCACATCAAACCACAGAGCTTATCCGCACTCATCTTAAACATTGGAATTACCGTATGATCTTACTTGCAATCTTAGCATACGAGGTAGTTTTTCAAGAGGGGATAGAGCGTCTTTGGACTCTTTATTCTAGAATGTTTGTTGTGTCATAAAACACGCATCAACACGATGTATATCTCATCCTAATTGTCAGATTCATCAGTCACCAACAGCTGCAGGTCAAACAGAGGACAAAACTTGGAGGGTCAAAGTTGAGAAAATGAAACTCTTGTGAAAATCTAAGTCTAGAGATCATGGGCACCCGAGCTAGCCAAGGGCGCCCAAGGATTTGAAGGTCTAAAAGTCAAAATTAGAGTTTGTCATCCTCAGCAAGTTTCCTTCAATTTTGATCAAGCTATCCAACAGAATAATCAGAGAGCTCATTGGATTTGTCAAGCATCAGATATCATAGATTGAATGAAGGCAAAAACATGGGCAAAATTGAAAAAGTCAAAGCAAAGTTGAAAACATAGAAAAAAGAACTAACTCTGGAGGAGTTGGCCGCCCAAGCTTTTGACCCCCAAAATCAACTTTTCAGGAGATGCAACATCCAGAAGTCCCGCAGAATTCATCAAGCTATCCAATGCATCTGACAGCCAGTTCATCAGGTCAGTCTAGCTCCTGGAATTGCAAATTCATCAGAAGACCAGGAAACATGCAAAATTAAAGAACAATAGAAAAATGGCTAACACTGGTAACCATGGGCGCCCCCAACTAGCCAAGGGCACCCAGCATTTTGAGGGCCCAGATGATATTTTTAGCCAAAGCTGCATCCAGGATAATCTCGTCAAATTCAGTCAAGCTTTGCAACAAATGATTCAACCAGTTCACGAGATCAATCTGGCGTTAGGAAATCAAGGATCAAACTAAGGTTAAAATCAAGCAAAATTTGGAAATTTCAAGAAAATGGCCAAGTCTGCTAGCCAAGGGCGTCCAAAGTTCCATGCCTTAGTAATTTTTTCCAAATTTCATCTTTCAACATCAAAAAAGTGTCCAAGTTTGATGCACCTGCTCCAAAAGGGTTTTCACAGTTCTAAATTTAGGAAACAAAGTGGTTTTTTTATCCTAAAAACCTATTTAAGAGAGCCTTGTCTTCCATTATTCACACCTTTTTGCAAGTGGTGTCCAAGAGCAAGAGAGGAGAAACATAAAAAATTTCTTCATTTCAAGATTTGAAGGCTAAAACTTGGTGATTTTTCAGAGTTCTTCACATTTTCCAAATCAGCTCAAACAGAGGCTCGCTTTTTCATGCTTTATTTTTCCAGGGCATTAATTTACAGAAGAAGGGATTCGTATTTTTCAATTTTCAGCAATCTGGGTCAGCTTAGTTCATGATTCTCTACAACTTTGAGAAATTTTTCAACTTTCAAGAACCTGCTTTTTCCTCGCATGTCCAAGAAATCTTTAGTATTTTCAAAAACTAATCATCTGGGTTCACCCAAAACATGATTTTGCACAAAACCCAGCTCTCAACGTTTTTGGGGAAAATCCTAAAATTTTAGGGTTTTTGTTTTTTCAACCAGCCATCAACATTTTCAAAAATTGAACGATCTGGGTCTCTTTGCAACGAGATTTTACATAAAACCCATATCTCAAATTATTTTTGAAAAATCTGCTCGTTTGAAGAAGAAAAATTAGCAAGCTATTTTTAACTTTTGTGCAAAACTTGTCCGAGCATAGTCAAGTTTACACTTCAATTTTTTCAGCATGGAATATTCTCCCATCGAATTCAAAACCAAGTCAGTGTTGTATCATGATTTCATCAAAACATCTGAAACTGATTTGCATCACATAAAACCAATGTTCAATTTGCATGCTTTGGAAGACGCAGGCAATGTTGCAATCAAGCACCTTGGTCATTCTGGATTACTCGCAACAGCATCAATTTCCGTCTCAGTGCAAAGTCTAGAGTTTGTAATTGCTTGTATCAAGCATTACAACCCAACAACACAAGAAATTCAAGCAGCAGATGGAAGAGTTGTTTGCAGCCTCAAGCCAAACATTGTTGAAAAATGCTTTTCAATACCACCTTGGTCAAAAAATTTAGCCATCTCCATTAAGGAATGTGAAAAGGTGTGGGACATGCACAAGGATAAATACCGCAAGAAAGTTGCACAAAGATGGTTGAAGGAGAAACATAATACTTTGCCGAAGAACATTGGGCGAGGAGAATTCAAGGAGAAGTTTGCAATAATGATCACTCTACTCAACTGAGTCACTGGTCAAGTAGAAGCCACTAAATTCCAACCTTGGATGTTCTATGTCATCTCTCACATCATCAATAAAACAAAATTCTATGATTGGTCAACTTTGATCAATGATAGTCTCCACCATCAGATGACCGAATATTTCAAAATCCACGAGTTTCACATGATTTCCTACCTTATCTACCTAGTGGCCTTTCAAGGCAAATTCAGAGGGTTGAATGTCAATGAGACTCTAGATGTACAACATGTCTATCATCATTGCCCACAATTGGATTTTTCAAAGTCAGCACATCATTACAAGAGGGTGAATGAGGCATTTTTGATGTATACAGTGAGAGACTTAGACAATGAGTTGCACGTACGGATTTCATCAGTTGCCAGGGCAGCAATGGCGGAGTGGGTTGATTGATTCATCCAGTTTCCTACCTTCACCTACATCAAAGTGTACGGCTTCTCAAGTACTCCAGTCATGTTGCCGAGATATCCCTCAGATGAGGTAGTTTTCATGGAATTTTTGAGGCAAGTGTATGAAGTTCACACGTTCTTGCGAAACCGAAAGAAGGTTGTGTTTAGTTTTCCAGTTGAGATGGGTATCTATAGATGTAGATCGTCAGTAGATGCTAAGGTGATGGGTGATGAATTATCTAAGTTTGGCCTCAAGTTGTTCAACGAGAGGCAATCATATGATCCTCGTGGCCTTTTTGCATCCCGTCTTGGCCAAAATCTAGCACATGTGCCCGCAATTGAAGATTTTTGGGAAAATTGCAAGGATGGATTTGAAGTACGGAAGCACAGTAATAGCAAATTCACACTCCAGCAAATGGTTGATTTCTTGTCAAAAGATATAGAAGGATTGTCTGATGATGACGAAGAAGTACTTCTTCCTATGTACGCCAGAAATCAAATTGAGCAGCAACCACTTCCATAAGTCAATTGGTCCAACAAAGAAAACACTTCAAATGAAGAAAGAACGAGTCGAGTTGTCAGAAACAGCAAGATATTCTTAAACCTCAAGAAGTCACGAAAAGAAGCAATTCCAATTGCAAAGCCACCAATAGACCAATCATCCCTACTTCTTCCAAACCACAACCAAGAATGAAGAAGAGTGTAAGAAGAAGACTAGATTTCTCCGATGTAGTTTAGCAAGAGCAGTTGGCAGTTGTAGCAGAAGTTCCACCTAAAGAGCCTGCACCACAAGAAGAAGCAGAGGTTGTGCCCACATCTCCAAATGCTCCACCATCATCGAGGTCTTTTCCAATCCATATTGATTTAGAAGATGAAGAAGTTGATGAAGCTGAAGCCAAACCTCCCAGAGAAGTTAGTAGAGACACCTCGTCTTGGCTTGAGAACGTCCTGGGAAGGAAGAGGAGGAGGCCTTCGTATCAACTAAACTTTGCACAGCTTGACAACATTTACCAAGATGCACCTATAAAGAAACCAAAGAAACAAGTTCACATGGAGAAGAATCTAGAAGGTGAAATTATCATTGAGATTGCTACACCTCTAGAATTTAAGAATGTTGATGAGATGGAGGTTGATGATTTCAAGATTGTCAAAGCCAATCTCGACAAGAGCACTCGGCACACCAATGTAAATTTCTTCGAAGTTGCAGCAGGAAATCTAAAGGAAAGAGTATTAAAAGATGGAAAGGATAAGGCAATCCTCAAGGCTGAAAATCGAAAACTCCAGCAATATATTTCTAATCTTCTTCACAACACTTCACAGGCCACTCAAATGCTTCCACAAGTTCTAGAGACACCGGTTGATCAACATCAGTTGAGACAGTTGGTAATATATGGGAAGCATATGCGGGATTGGATAAAGGAGTTCATCATCAAGGGCAGATTTGTGCTTTTAGAGATGTATCAATTAAGGTATAACGCCCATGATCTGCGCCAAGGGATTCAGGGATTTGAGCAATGTATAGCAGAGGTGAAACCAGTGCAAGAGATTATCATTGCAAATTTGAAGACAGCATATGATTCAATGGTTGCTAAAGAACAAAAAAGATAGATTCTTGCATGGAGAGAACGACATCTCTTCAAGGTGAAGACTTATGAAAAAGTATCTAAAGAACTAGCTGAATATAGACAGAAGGTGGTTGATGTCCTTAGATTCATAAGTGTATTTGTAACAGAGATCCCTTGTCGGTATTGTCATGATGATGGCGATTTCACCGAACTTGATGAAGTGCAAGTTGAATTCCATAATCTTATTCATGACAGATTCAGCAGTGATCTTGTTGCCAAAAAGATGAGTCAGATTGCCATGATGTCAACAAGATTCAATAAAGCAGCTGATGAGGTCAAAGTTTTTCTGAGATCAATTGCAGAGGGAGAGGAAATCCTGGAAAAGCGGAATTTTGCTATAAATAGTATTGATGCTCCTAATGGAGATACAGTTTCCAGCTTTTTGGCTGATGTGGTTGAAATTTAAAGCAGCAACCAACTTGATGCTTTCTCCAAGCTTTCTCTCTATTCTTGTCTCATTCTTATCCACTCTTTGAAAAAGAGAAAGAATCAAGATGTAATAGTTGGCACTTTCCTGTTTTTATGCTTTCATAGGTTGTTAGATGCTTATCTTGTTTTAGTTTTAGAAATAAAGCTTACATGTTGGCAAGTCTTGGTTGTAAAAGCAAGGAGATTTTAGGGTTCCCTTCTCCTCTGCTTGTGTATAAATAAGGGCAGCCTTGCCCATTTTTTTTTAACGGTTATTGTGATAGCAAATTGCTAAGCCTATTTTGCCTGCAAGTAGTTGTTCAGTGTCAATTCACTTTGTGTAAGAGCAAGCTTGTATGCCTACTTTTGCTGCAAGATATTCTTCAGTTCATGTGTTTTGTGTCAATGTATTCTGGTTGATCACTAAACTTTAAGCCTATTATTGCTACAATCCTGCAGTCCCAGAAGTGTAATCTTTGTTACTTGAAATTTGAGAAGAGGAAATCTTATGCCTGCTTTGCTGCTTTGATCTACTATCTCAGATTTCCATTTTATGCGTTCTGCTTGTATAATCTTTATTTCAGCTTGCAATGAAAGTACAGTAGATGTGCGTTGGAAGAAAGTTTGTTTAAGTATTTGTGTCAAAGAATCATCCCTTGTTTACTTTTAACTCTCAAGCTCTGAGTTTACTTAAGTTGTTAAAAGCATCATTAGAGTGGGCTTAGTCGTAGTTGATATTCAAAAAGAGAAAATCTCAGCTACGGCACTAGAATTTTATAACCTTGTGCTCTTAGCTGAACAAAAAGATTGGCAAATTAGTTTAGTTTACTTTCTTTAAGCAACATCAGCAAAAAGGGAGCTTCCCCTCCTAATTCGAAGAGCAGTTTATCTAAGCATAGCTGTCCGTTTCTAATTCGCATACCAGAGGTGCGAATTGAAACGCCAACATGCTCACAACTGTACTTATGCAAAAAAAGGAATTTTCTAAAATGAGTTAGGTTTTTTTTACGTTTTAGGGTCTATATTTTTTGTTTTTAAAACTATCCACTTGGATACAACATAGATAACTAGGTTGCCATATCCAAACATATCTGATGCAGCCAAAAACTTGTTCTTGGTTTGGATACAGGTGGGCACAGTATCTTGGCCATATTCATGACATATTGTACCCATATATGTACCTAGTACAGCAGGATTCACATCAGGGGAGAGTGGCATAGTGTATCCTGCAACTTTGGCTTGGATACTTCAAGTCATGGATGACAAAGAAAAACTATTTTAATGGTCAACATTTCAGCTCCAGAAGCTAAAGAATATTTGAACAGAAAAATAGCATGGCGACTGGGATAGCACACAGGAGCAGGGTCCAAGGGGTGGGATTATGTCTCCACAGAACATGGGCAATGCACCAAAAAGTCATGCTGAACAAGTAGAAAGATCTGTAATTTTGCTATCAACAAACAGCAAAGAGACACATCAGACTTCCCCATGGCAGAAATGCTGGACAGGGTGAAATCATCCTCTCTTATGACCCATAAACTGTCAATAAATTTGCTCCTCTTCTAAGTGAGTAGCTACTGCCAGTACTTTGTGCTTCATAAAACATGTTAGCATAGTGCTTATGAAAGGACAAGCGGTAAAAAGCACTGTGTGTAGAAGATAACAGGGATCGGCCTGTTAAGTGGCGAGGAAAAATTTATTGGTATCAAAATGATCTATGGCACATATCTGGTCTTTACTAAACTGTAATACCAATCCCAGATAAAGAATCCTAATATTGGATATAATGATAGTTACCTCATTTGCATATATGATATATGATTTGGAATTAATAATAGGTTGTATACAATTTAGAACCAATAATAGGCCATATTTAAAACATTCCAGACCAAAAGTAGTAAAAGTTTGCATATCTACTTTGAACAGAACTTTCATGTATGAGTATTCATTTACTGCTACAATTATTACTCATTAGAATACAAAGTGCAATATATAATAGCATCCACTGTCTATTCAGGAAACTAACAAAACAACTGTCACTAAAATAAATTAGAATCCCATCACGATGTAAACTTTGCACATGTAATAAAATCTATCATGATCCACAAGAAGGCTTAAACAATAGCACTGCATAATCACCTGCTTCCTTTCTTTAAACTAGAGGAACTATCTTTGGATGATCCACCTGCCATTACAGAACTATCAAATGAGCTCATTTACTAATCAGAGCATCAATAAAACTATAAATCAATCAAACGTTAACGCAAACACGGAGGAGTTCAATATAAACCTTCATGCCCAGATTTCAGACGCTCATTAGGATTTATTGTCCCCCCTCTCACAAAAGTTTTCCCACCAGGAACATCATCTCCCTTGAAAGATTGCACAAACTCTTCGTACAGCCGAGCTGCTTCATCATCCTCTTTCTAAATGCCAAGAAAAATGGTTCATATCTTGTATCCTTGAAATGATCAAATTACATATCATAGTAATTAAAATACAATTGTCAACAAAGACCAGTTTCTATATTACCTTTTTCTTAGCCTCTTCTTCTTCTCTATGCTTTTGAAAAGGAGTTTTTTTTCGAACAACTGAAAACGAATTCATCTTGACATCCAATGTTTCATGTTACAAAAGCCATACAAATGTTAACTACTAGAGTTTAAAAAAATAAACACAAATTCTTAAAATGCTTGCATAAACTTTTTCCTTGAATGAAATACATCAAATCCAAAGAGCTTCTACAGCTACGGATACATCATAGAGCTGCCTAGTTACCTCTCATTTTCTAGAATCTCAATGCTTACTAGAAAAAAGCTTATGATAAAAGATTGTTTTGAAATTCATGCCGAATAACATGACAACTACCATATGCAGTGACAATTTGAAGCAGTTCTTGTAAGAGTATACAAATTTTATTTATGATTTTAGATTAAAAATAGAATCCCGTTAGCTTTCCTGTTAGCTTTCCTGCAAACTTAAGCTAAAATGCACAAGATATGGTCAGCAAGACACGTGAGATATGGGCACTAGGACATCAAGGCAAAGCTTTATTACATTTAAATATACTCATCACGTGTGTAAGGGTTCAGAGACAGAGTTCCCTGAACCTAAGCTTCCACTTCCTTGTGACTGTGGCACAGGGGCCATGGGATACGTCTACTCGGACATCATTTTGAAAGAGTATATAAATAAAGGTACCAATTATATTACATTCAAATATAGTCTGCCCAAGATGAGTGTTAAGGGTGCGGGTAGAGAGTCCCCTACCTTGAACCTGAGTTTCTGTTTCCTTTACCTTGTGACTAGTCACTGTGGCACTGGGGCATTTTAATAACTATGTATAAATTGATAATAAAACTTTGATTTAAAAAGTATGGAATCAAATTCCGTTAGCCTTGGCGCAGAGTCACAAGCATAAACTGCAGCCATAATTGGAATTAATAATTCCCACACAAAAACCTGCAAACAGGGAGACCTCAAGTGGTGAGAACGTATTAGAGTTCAATACAGATCCCCGGGTTCAATCTCGGGAGACATGATATAGTGTTGAAAGAACGGTACTGACTACCACAGCGGACGAAAAAGGTTACTACAGAAAAAGGAGGAACATGTTATTTGATTGCGAATGCTCCTCCACGGTTAACTAAAAGTTTATACTGTAATAGTTGAGCAAATAAGCGTTTGTTGAACCCTCTATTGACAGAGGTAATCAATTTCGGAATTTCCAATGACGAAATTCATACTTAGACAGAACCATCTTATCAATTCATTCCTCGATAAATATTCTGAATATACGATCATTATTTTAGAGGGCACAAAATGCGAAAAAAAAATCCATAAATTATTGTGCAGAAAAAGCAAACAACATTTGGTTGATTGCCTTCAGACTCGAGAGCAAGCAACAGAGATCAAGATTTCGAAACCCGTGCAATTATAAGCCTACACAAAACCTGAATCATAGTACAACAAACAATCGAAAGTTCGATTCTACCCCAAATTTAGAGTAGGTCCCCATGATTAACAGTACATTAAAAAATCAAAATTAAAAAAAAAATAATAATTACTGTTTATATTCAATTATTCAATTTACCTTATTGCAGTCTAAAAGCAACAGGGATGAGTCGACACACTGTTACGGATTTTCTCTTTCTGATATTCTCTGTGATATTCGAGCATTCATTTCAGTTTAGGGTTTAGTAAGATATATGCAATGAATATGTATTGTTGTGTGCATATGTTTGGCAGACTTTCAAGGAAAACTCGATGCAGATCTCTTCTCCCTTCGCCTCTCCACTCGCATTTTCGTAAGCCTAGAAGTACCCAGAAAGAAAAGCATGATTTACTATGTCAAATAGAATAAGGTTTTGCGTAAGTATTACAAATTGGAGTTTTATTTTCTGTGTGCTTTTTTTTTAATTTTTTAAGTTACTCTAATAAAAAAACAAGATCGTGTTGCTCCCAAAGTACAACAGAGTTTTGTTCTTTGATTTATAGGTAAATAAATTGAGAGCAGCATTACAATCGAACTCGTGTCAGGCACCAAAACCATTGACCACTTTCTAAACCACTTTCTAAATTGTTATCTATGTTACTACTATCTTTTTCATTGACACCCAACTAGTGACTATAAATTTGGTGGGGACATTGTAGTAGACTATCGAACAAGAAGGTATATCAAACAAGGTTTTCTCCTTCTCTCTTTGCTACAATCTTCCTTTACTCTCTTGTTGGAGATGGCTCCACATCTTGTTGGGTCAGTAAGAATCAATTGATTCTAGAAATTACTTGCATTTCAAATATGTAACTCTACTATGAAGGTTTGAGTGAATGGTGAAATTTTCGTCATTAAACAATCTAATATTATATAAAATTCTAATTTTATAAATATTGAATACTACCGGCCGCTACACAACATGATATCACTTGTATGTCAATTTCTTGACACTTTAAAAAAAATGTGGTGTGACATTCTTAGTAAGCATGGAAAGTTTCCATTAGGGTTTAAAATGAAATGAAAGAGAAATCAACTTAAATTAATTGAAATCCTTTAATATTTCAAATCCTTCAAGTTTTGGCAAACTCGAACTCATTTAGATTTAGATTATTGCAAATCATTGTTTAATGTCTTGAGCATGGCTAAAATTCCATATAAATTGTTTCTCTCCCAATACACATTTAATCATGTCATGAGCCAGCATCTTGTGTATATACATTTAACCCTCAATATTTATCTCTACTATTCCCCACCTCCTTTTATCTAAATATCTTTATCCCTCTTTCTTTCTATCTCTCTTTATATATATCTTCGCTCTCTCACCTTTCTTCATCTTCATCTTTTTTCTTTATTTCATGTATTTCTATATATTTGTCTCTCTCTTTATTTTTTATTTCTTTTTATGTTGTTGGTGTGGAGTGATGGTGTAAATAAAAGCACATCAAATAATTATTTTTTCAATATTTTAATATATTAAAAAATTATCATATGGAGGCGACAGATGTGAGCAATGGTGTGCAGGGTTTCTACTGTGTGTTGTGGCCTACAGGGCCCACGGTAGGACGTGCATGACTGTTACGCAACCATCCTTGGCCTTTTACCAGCCTTTGTTGTGTTTGTTTCTTAGGGGAGTCGTTTGGGGGGTCTTTTTTTGTGTTTGGGGTTGTGTGGGGCATGGTTTAGGCCTGTGTGGGCTCATTTTTTCTTTCTTTATGTTGTTGCTTCGCTCTTCGGTGGTGGTTTAGGCTTTGTGACAATGTTTTGATGTGTTGTGTGCTTTAGGCATAAATGGAGTCTTTGAAGCAATCTGCATCTTTTCAAGAGGTTTTATGCGGAAATATTTTGTCTTCTTCTTTGTATGTCAATGCTATGAATTTCTTAAACAAAACTCTGACTAGAGAAAGTCATCCAGTGAATGGAGGTCTACGTATCTCCAAATTTAGTGGATGCTTGGAAAGGAGCCATGATCGCCCAGTGTTGGTGATTCAACCGGCTTCTGTTGAAGAAGATATTAATTATTTGGCTAATCATGCGTTGATTTGTAAGTTTATGGGGATTCGGGTTTCACTTCCCTTTTTGGAGTCTTGGGCTCGACATACTTGGAACCCTGAGAGTGAGATGGACATCATGCTAGCGGCTAACAACTATTTCTTGGTGGTTTTTAATTACATGGTTGATCGAAATAAGGCTTTTGAAGGTGGTATGTATTTTTATAACTAGGTGGGTCTGTTTATAAAACCATGGCATGTAGGTTTTAACCCATCGGAGGAGCTTCTATCTCGCATTCTTGTATGGGTTCGCTTGTCGTGGTTTCCTCTAGAATTTTGGAGGAATGATTTCTTTCATTCCATTGCTTTGCTACTTGGTAAACCAATGGGCCCTTCCCAACAAATATTGGACAAAAAGGCAATTTCTTATGCTCAAGATTTGTATTGAGATTGATTTGAATAATCCTCTACCAGATTCTCTTGAGATTCACCTTGGCTCCACTTCTTGGATCCAACATTTGAACTATGAACTCCCTTTTTGATGTCAAATTTGTCATGAATACGGCCATTTGCAAAAAAAGTGTCCCAGAATCCGTCCCTCTGTGAACTCTCCAACCCAGCCCTCTCGTCAACCCCCCAAGGCTGATAAGGGGAAGGCTCCTACTTTAGGTAATGTTCCAGATAAGGAAAGCTTTATTCCTGTGAAACCTCACAACCAATGCAGAGGGCTGAAAAGAACTCTTAAATATTGGTATGAGGATGGGCTCTTCAACCGGTCAGTAGGAAATGAATCTTAATTTACTAAATCTGGGGTTAGACGCCATGGAGGGTGACCTTGAGACTACCAGTGTTGTTGAGGATCAGGTGGTTCAGGTGGTTGGTTTGGAAGAGGTTGGTATGGCTATGGAACCTAATTTGGTTTCCCCTAGTGCACCGACTGGTTTAGAGGCCTCGAGTAAAGCTTTGGATCAAGTTATGGAAGGCAATGCTCTTCCTACAGGCGAGGTTGTTCAGGAGTCAAGACAAGGGAATAAAACCCCTTCTTCTCTTGCACTTCAAATGAAGAATCTTAAAAAGGGGGTCAATGAGAAATCCCTCAAGGTTGGGAGGAAGAAGGATCTGGATAAAATCAAATTAATGGGTGAGACGTTGGTGGAATCTAGGTCGGTGAAGGCTATTGATTCGCATTTCTCCAACTCTCAAAAATGATTATTCTCTCTTGGAATGTAAGGGGCTTCCATGAGTTGATATTGAGTTCCAACTTTTTGTTCATCCGCCAAGTCAAAGCTTCTCCAGCTAACTGGTATGCACCCTAAGCAGCTTTAGTGGTCTCAATGTAATTTCGTATTTCGAAATACTTTTCCATTTGAACAAGCCATGCCTCAACTTCATCTCTGTTGGTGCTTCCCTCAAACTTGGGTGGAACAATCTTCTTCATATCCTTGGAAAGTTCAGAAGCCATACGCTTCTTATTTCTTTCCTCAAATGGTGTTGGTGATCTTTCTACTTCATGATCATGGGTTTCATTACGTCCATGAGAAGATTTTTCACCTTCATTCCTATTAACAGGAACCTTGTTATCAATCCAAGCTTGTACCCTTTCTTGTTCAATATTATCTAACCTTGCCAAAATTTGGTTAAGCCTAGCTTCAATTATTGTTGGTCCTTGCACCACTTCTTGGCTACCGCCAGGATTGGTCTGTGTCCTCACCATCTTCACTAGATTAGTTTTACCTGAATGTTTTATCCATGTTAGACTAAATTATGTTACCAAATATCTTATGGAATACATTAAAAATGGCATTCATATGCACATAAAGAATTTCCACATAAGACTAAGCGCATGATTTTGATAGACAAATAATTTTATTCATTTCATAAGGATTTCAATATCCTTTGATTACATGGAATGACTATTCAAATAGTTGAGTGGAGAGTATCCCTCAAATTCACTCTCTGACACATAACTTAATGGGGTATATCCTATAGACTGAGATTGTTGCTCATCTCTATCTTTTTGTTCATCCCTTAATTGTTCATATCTATCCCAAAATGGATAGTAGCCTTCAGATTTATCATTTGATACATAGTTACAAGTTTCAATGCCAATACGATGCTCATCAACAATGTAGTCTACCCTTTTCGTAGACATTTTTTCATGAGACCATTTCACATCTGGTTGATCTCAAGGTACATATCCCTCAAACTCATTGCTTGAGGAAATTACTATTACTTTTTCTAATGGAAGAACTCTAGGTCCCTAAAGATGAATGTCAAACTGACACTTTCTTCTGAAGGCATATCCTTGGAAAGTGATAACGACTAAGACTTTTCTGGTGAAATGGAAGGTATATTGTTGTACATAGGCTCCATCTTCATCTTCCCCTTCACATCACTAATCTGAGAAAGTGTGTGACTAAATGTTTCGGTGTCACTCAACTAGACGACATTATCGTAGTTGGTTCCCTCTATGGTTCTAACAATGGATTCTCTTTCCTTCTTGGCCTTTAGGTAACGCTTGTTTTTGATTACTAACTTTTGAGCCATTAATCTAAGATGCACCATCCTAGCACAAGAATTCACAACATTAGATAATGTTGGATGGAAAAAATGACAAGCTCATAGGTTCCAAAGCTAAACTTGGTAGCTCTGATACCACATGTAATATGCCAAATGTTCATTGAAGTAAATTTCCTAATTTTTTATTATGCAAGTAAAAATAAACTATGTACAAGCCATTGCAATAAAAAAAATTCCTTTCTAATATTGAAAATATATGAACAAAGATGCTATACAACTTACAATAAGGATTTCCATTCCATTACAATTTTATACAAAGTTCAATATTTTGAGAAAGTACAAAACTACATACATAGCTCCTTTGAGCTTCATAACATAAGATATAGATGGTCTAGGAATCCGCCTTTCAAAACCTTGGTCCTTTGTCACTTGTTGAGGAGAAGAAGCATCACTCAAACGCTTTTCTGCCAACTATGAACTCATATGCGGTCCCCCGCACATCTATCAATGATATATGGCCCTTCCCTTTAACGAAGGTATTGGTTGGGTAACCCCATATGACATACCATTAGATAAAGAGTTAGTGCAAAAAGAGATGAATTAACTCGATTAAATTAATTAGGTTAATGGATGAAAATGATGCAATTAATTAAATAGCTAGGCTAATTTAATCAATTAAGTAAAAAGGGGGTGGGTTAAAAGAAGAAATGATGTTAGTAAATCTATTTTAAGTGTCTGATATCGATTAGGACATTTTTTAGTGTCTACATTTTGCCCCTCTTTAAAGCAAGGTACCTACTGCTTCGATTAAAAGAACAACGCTTTTCGGATCAAATTTGCTGCTTAAATAAAATTAAAAAATTAAAAAAATGATTTTTTTTAGATGCCCCAATGGAAGGATAAAGCTGACTCCCTGCCCCCTTAAGAAATCGAGCAAAAAATTTGAATTTTGGGTTGATTTATTGACAAAGGTTAAAAGTTGCCCCAAGGGTTTAGAAAGGCTTTGAGATGCAAGAATAATGCCAAAAATGCAAAAAATAATGCAAATTTAGGTCCAAATTGGCAAAATTGGTGAAAATGATAATAAACCCCATCTTCAAGGTTAAATTAGGGCAAAAAACCCTAATTTTCTAGCTTAAATGGGCCAAAAAGGGTCATTTTCAATTCATTTGTGCATTCACACTCAAGAGATTCTTGCGATTTGAGATCTGACCCTTCGACAAAATGGTGCGCCAAGAGCTTCCAAGGTACATCTTCAATCAAGTTTGAGAGTTCCAGCGGCTTCCAGGCGCAGGACCACCAATATGTGATTCGAAACCTCATTTGAAATTTGATTTTTTTATGCATTTATTACTTTAAAGTTTAAATTTTGGTGGCGTCACTGTATAGCGATGCCCAAACTGAAATCGGCGACACCCAAAGGAATTATAGAGATGAATATTTATATAGCGACACTTTTCGCAATTTAAAATTAGGGTTTCTAATTTTAAATAACAACGCATACTTATTTGGCGATGCACTTGCCAATTTAGAAATTAGGGTTAGGGCAAGCCATAAGTTATATCACGACGCCAACTTATCTGGCGACACACTTTTTGATTTGCAATTTTAAATGCATTGGGCATCACTATTTGAAATTTGAATATAGCGATGCTATTGTGATTTATGAGCCGAAAATTTCAAATAACATCAAATTTCAATGATTTCATGATGTTGTGTGCTTCATGGATGCAAGAGGTCTTTCCACCATTGATGTCGAGGGAGCACAAGTCCACCCTTTTGGAGAGATTAGGTGATCTACCAGAGTTACGCCAAGAGCACCTGGGAGAGATCAGCCTCTGGTGTGTTGCATATGCACCTGTGATTCAGACACATCTAGCGATGATGATAGCTTTGTGTGAGAGATGGCACAACGAGACCTCATCCTTCCACCTTCCGACAGGTGAGGTGATAGTTACTTTGGAGGATGTGTGGCAAATTATTCGTTTGTCAATTCATAGAGACTGTGTGATTTATGACATTGATGTCGGATTCGATGCCTACCTTGAGGTCATGGAGATGGATCAGATTGCATTGGTGTCATCACAAATTGACTTGGAGTCATACAAAGGTCATGTGTTGACCTTTAGATTGATCGTCACAACCATCATTTCAAGCTTGGTGGCTCCAAATAGGCGTAGTAGAGGATTCAACCCAAGATGGGGCTTGGCATGGCATTAGATGTTGCACAGGAGGACACTTTTTGCATGGGGGCCCGTGATGCTAGCCTCATTGTATCATGATTTGCATGATTTTGTTTATTGTGATGGGAGAGCTATTGGTGCAGGGGTGACTTTGCTACATATTTGGGCATGGGAGCACATTGTTGTGCTTCGACCAACTATTCAAATGGTAGACATGGATCCGAATGATCCCGTCAATTGAAAATATAGTGGTGCCATTACTCTTAGGAACACTAGACAAATTGGGCTCCCATATTGGAGATGAAAGATAAATGACATGACAGTTTTCCACTGGCGCCCATGGCTGCAGATGTCGCCATGGTTTGATGACATTCAATAGTTATATTTTGCCAACCAAACCTGATACATGCAGGGTTGAGAGCACCACATCAGTGAGAGATATATACCAAACAGGGTGGCTCGTTAATTTGGAGATGTCCAGGACAAACCTGATGATGCATATAGAGCCATTTTTGCGAGATCAGCCAGAGAGGTTCCCACATGGGGACTGACTATCTCGACATCAGAGGCCATTGAGAGCTTTAGATAGTTGGTGGCCCAGCCTTGGGAATATGATCAGGGACAGGCAGTAGTTCAAAATACTTCTGCATATGAGCATGGTTCGTCCCTCCCCGACGTTTGAATGATCCAGCAAGTGTTCCTCCTAGAGGGAGACCTAGAGGTAGAGGAGTTGGGAGAAGCAGGGGACAAGATGGCCAGGTTGGCCAGGATGGTCAAGTTCTTGGGGTTCCTCCAATTGGATAGCAGCCTCAAGTACATCCACAGGTACAGCCGCAGCCAGGACCACCACCACCAGATGCGCGAGACGCTTAGATACAACAATTGTAGCAAAATGTGCAAAAATTGATTGGTGAGCGAGATCAGGCCTGCCAACAAGTTTTGGTCATTATTGTTGAGCGAGATCAGGCCTGCCAACAAGTTTTGGTCATATTTTTGAGCAAGACCAGGGTCGACAGTAGGTAGTTACAGTTACAGCCAAGAGAGATTAGGCACTGCAAAGAGTACAAGTTGTGACCGTTGAGAGAAATCAGGAGGTTGCCCGACACCAGCAAATTGAGACTATGATGGCAGCGACTCATGGTAGGACAGTTTTGACACGGTTATATCGAGAAGCAGTTATAGAGGCTGCATATTACAAGTAGCATTATCATCGTGATGTTCCAGCGGCTCTTAGACAGCCAGATTTTTCATAACGCAGTGACGCACGACCTTGAGCAGAGGATCAGCCTAAGAGGCAGCTTGGAGAGGGTAGCAACCATCAAGGCAAGCTATTATGTACATGAATTTTTTGATTTTTTTCCATTTTTTATCACATATATACATTCATGGGCTCCTTTTTTATAGCCTCATGGATGTTGTATTTTTTTTATCAATGTTCATACATTGATCCATATTTTGTACCTGATGAGGTAAAAAATAACCTCATCAACATAATGGGCTCAATATGAAAATCTAAACACTTCAACCCAAATTACCCCACTAATTGATTACCTTTAAGAAAAATAATTGCTCTCTTTCTATGAATAAGCGTGCAAACTTTATTTCTTGAAGTTGATCGAATTAAACTAACTTATGTTGATTTAATGGTCTAGTCTTGAGTATTTCACAGGTCAACTCCACTTACAATCACCATTCTAGTCGAAAGGGAAATGAACACGGATCTTCATACTTTTGAAAACAAGCGAGCGGGCACCGAAATTCCAAGAGCACATGTTTTGGGCTGAGTCTTTATAATTATGTTATTTTTTAGTTTCAAAAAATTTATGGCTCATGAAAGCCTCTTTAATATTGTATATCATGGGCTTTAAAGTCCCTCTGCTATTGGAAATTTGTTAAAATCCTCTATCGACTGAAAAATAGGATTTTTGTTAGTCATTTTTCATATAAATATGTAATTGTTACAAATAATGAATAGAGAAGAAGATTATGATTATGCTACAAATTTGTCTTTTGAGTAAAAACTACCATATGAATATGAGTTTTCCCGCTACTCTTTGAATTACTGTGTAATATGGACGTGTCTTTGGAATGAAGTAGCTTAGAGAATTTCCAGTGCATGTGATCTAAGGTAGTTGTAGACACACCCGAGAGCTGGCCACTCGAGGGTTATAGATAGATAGATAAGTATTTTATTCCTTATTATGTATTTTATTTTAGCTGGGAGTAGTTGAAGTTGGAATCCATTTTCATGAGTATATGTTATGCTATCAATGTCAAGCCTGCAAGTTGTAGCTAAGTCTGTAGTTAACATATGAATGTCTAGAGCATCTTCCTTCAATAGATTATGTTAAATTGTTTCATATTAGCAATTGGATTGTTATACATTAGATAAATGTTTCCTAATTTCTTTACATGTTTTACTTCTTCAACAATTTATGCATTCTTTAAGTTAATCATTTTTATGCTTTCTAGTTTAGTGGTGATGTTTTTCCGATTTATAGTTCTTTGCTTTCTAGTTTAAGCTCATTTCCTGCTTTCTAGATAGATAATTCATTGCTTTCAGGTTTAGAGGCCCTCTAGTTTAGAATATTTATATGGTTGACTAACATTTAGAGAACCAGAGAGAGAATTGAGATGTCTTCTATTGCAAATAGCCTTTGGACATTGCCTAGTCGATATAATGATGTGATTATTAACTAAAGTGTTAGGACCTAATGACACCCTGTCACTTTTTGGCACTGTTGTCAGGGACTCCTTTTTCTAGTGTTAGTAGGAGATATCTTGAAGACCTCTTTTAGGGATAGGAATAGTTCTTCAACTTCTTTTCTGCATGGTCAGGAAACGAGGCCCCCATGGAAGATTCATACCAAAAACCCCCCTAGTTGACATACCAACAACAAGCGGAGAGGAAGGTAACTCAGACCAAGAACTTACGGAGGAATTGACCGAACGGGGTCAACCTGAGTCCTTCCCACATACTCCAAAAAGAGAATCGATAGTTGTAGAGGAGTATATTCCTTTGCAAACTCCTGAACCACACCCAACTAAGTGAACTTGGGACGAAAGTCATACCTTCTTCAACACCATGGGAGACCAAAGAAATGTTGCTAACAATAACAATAACCCTCCACCACGCACATTCACTTACCCTATTTCTATCAATGTGGATGATGATATGACAATGAAAAACATCTCACCTGCCTTTTTTCCAACCTTTCAGGTTTTGTCTACGGAGGACCCTGATCAGTTCCTATTTGAGTTTAAAGTCTTGTGTCAAACATATGACTACAAGAATGATAATCGAAAACTAAATTTTTTCCCTTCCACTTTCAAAGACTCAGCTATGCGTTGGTTTATGGGATTGTCTTCTCAGTCGATAACCTCCTAGGATGAGATGGAGTCTAACTCTTTGGAGAAGTATCAAAGTTACTGCAAGGTTAGCGATAGAAAAGAAGAGTTGTTCAAAGTGAGGCAGAATGAGGATGAAAGTTTAGAGGATTACCTAGATAGGTTTATCTTCTTATCTAAACATTGTGGGGGAGAAGTTATAAGTTTTGATATCCTGAAGACCTTATTCCTTAAAGATCTTGATGACGACACTTGTAGGAGCTTGGACTTAATGGGAAAAGGAGAGGTGTCCCAATTGGGACTGGATGATATTATGGAACTGTCAGAATTTCTCGCGAACCCGAGGAGGAATCAAGAAGTCCACCCTTTTTAGAGGTTCCAATGACATTAGCAAACTTTGTGAAGAGCTTGTCAACTTCAAGACCGACATTCTCATCCAGTTAAACAACACTTTAGATGGCATCCAAGCTAAAACACGAAACTCTAAAACCTTATCCATCTATTGCCCCAAATGCCAAAACAAACATTTGCTAAGAGAATGTCCCTTGGACAAATTTGATAAGATTGACGTTTGTCAAGTGTGCGAAAAAAATCACCCCATCGACCAGTGTGAGCTATTGAACGCCATCAAAAATTCCAAGAAAAGAACAACTCTAGTCGAGGAAGAAGTGAACGTTGTTAATCAAAGAATTGGAGGCAATTTTTCCTATGGCCAGAATTCCAATCCTAACTGGAGACCCCAACGCAATTGGAACAACAATCAATGGGAAACACCCTAGCCTCAGGCACCACCTCCAGTACCCTCTAATTAGGGAACTTATCCTTGGGGACCACTAGAATGGGAAAATAAATCTTGGGGTAACCCTCAATGGCCTAATCAGCCTCAATCACAGTGGTACCCTCAGAATCCCATTCCTCAATGGAATCTACCTCAACATCAATTTTATATTAGCCCCAAGAGAATGCCTCCCTAAAAACAAAATATTTTACCACCTCCTCAGACTACACAACAAAATGAACAAGTTAACCAACCACCACTTCCGGCGCAACCAATACCGAACCCAAAGAACAACCGCCCAAATACTCCAGTGTATTCCGCTGAACAAGACAATGTCATCGGACTTAATGCCATACATTGTGGAAATTTTCAATTGAGGTCTGGAAAAACACTTTCACAACCAACTATTGAAGAAATTATCAACGAACCTATCAAAAAATCTGTTGAGGAAACCATTATAACACCTACATCTGTGGACACAAATACCAGATGCTACACAACAGAAGCTCGGCTTGTCATCTTTAGCAGGAGCTTCTGACCTACCTCAGGAGGAGGGGGGTCAATCTCCAACTGAACACCCAAAGGATCCCATGCCTAAGGACCCCATGCCTAAAGGAAAGACCAAAGCACCCTTTACAGAGTGTTTGAAACCTATTCCTGTGAACGATGCTCCATAATCGACCTTACCCACTGAAACTACATTAATACAAGAAATTAAGCAATTGTAGATTGAAGTTCCCTTGCTACAGGTGATTAAGGAGATCCATGAGTTAAACCAGTTGATTAAACAATTATTTATGAAGACCCTAGGAAGGAAGCTTAAACGAATTAACATTGTTCATATAAATGGGTACTTAGCTGATTTGTTAGCTGGAACAACCACTGCTTTGAAATATGATGACCCAGGAAGTCTGCTTATAGCAATGACAATTAATGAGGTAGCAATACCTAACGCTTTAGTGGACCTCGGAGTAGCCATTAACATAATGACTGTGGATGTGATGGAAAAATTGGGACTTACTGATCTATGCCCCACAACTATAGTCTTACAGATGGAAAACCAATCCATAGCTATTCCTAAAGGAATTATAAAAAATGTTATCATGAAGGTGCATGGATGGGAATATCCAGTGGATTTCCAGATAATTGAATCCCTTACGCCCAAAGATAGTTATCCAATAATTTTGGGATGACCATGGCTGGCTACAGTTGCAGCCATAATCAACTACAAAGAGGGAGGAATGACCATCTCACATGGGTCTAATAGCAAACATTTGTTCTTGTGTCCTCCTGCTAAGCTTGGTGAACACAACAAAGTATGGGTGGATGAACCATAAAGCCCTGATGGATAGGATAATTTGGCTTCACTAGCCATGGTAGTTATTAAACAACATGGTGAAGAATTAGAGGATGAATGGGAAGACGATGTAGAGAATCTTGCCATTGATTCAGGCAGTGAGGAGATATTAGACACAGAAGAAATCATGGGACACCCAATCAACATAGATCAAACAAAATTTGATGGTGTTGGTTTTATTGGATTACCTTGTCCTTTGGTGAACTTAGTCCCAAAAATTTACCATTTCTTTGCAGATGTTGCTCAGCTTCATAAAATTGTACCTCATAGTTGTCCACTTAACACCTTGATAAGGCCTATGTACATTATCACGTCTAACCATCCGGGAGTCAAAAATATTATGTTGCTTCCAGGAAAAACTTTAAACATCAATAGCTGGTTGACTGAGATGGAAGAACAAAGACTGTTTGACACCCTGGTGAGTAGATCTAAAGTGTTCGCCTAGGACTATAAAGATATGAGAAGAATACATCCTAGTGTGTGTACGCATCATATCTATACTGAGGATGTTTGACCTGTCCACCAACCATAATGGACACTTAATCCTACTCTCAAGGACATTGTTAAAACTGAAATTGAGAAGCTCCTGTAGGTAAGATTTATCATCCAATTTATGACAGCAAATGGGTGTCACTCTTGGTTGTAGTCCCAAACAAGAATGGGAAGTGGAGTGTGTGTGGACTATAGGGAGCCTAACAAAGCGACACACAGAGACTATTTCCCCCTGCTATTTGTGGACCAAGTGTTGAATAATTTGGCTGGGAGGAAATATTTTTCATTCTTGGATGGATTTAGTGGATACAACTAGATATAGGTGGCAGTAGAAGACCAGGATAAGACAACCTTTACCTGCCCTTGGGGGACATTTGCATATAGGGTTTTTCCCTTTGGCTTGTGTAATGCTGCTGCCACATTTCAGAGGGCCATCCTGGCAATATTTGTTGAGTTGGTAAATGAGTGTGTGGAAGTCTATATGGATGACTTCACTGTATATGGTTCAAATTTCGATGAAACCCTCACGAATCTAGACAAGGTGTTGAAGTGGTGTGAGGATCATCGGTTGTCCCTAAGCCATAAGAAATGTTTGATCATGGTGGAACAAGGAATAGTGTTGGGACACCATATTTTAGCATAAGGAATCAAGGTTGATCCTAAGAAAATTGAAGTCATAAAAACAACTTGAGGTTCCAAAAACACAAACTAATGTCAGGAGTTTATTAGGGCATGCAGGATACTACCGAAGATTCATAAAAAACTTTCACAAAATTGCAGCCCCCATGTTTTCGCTCCTTCAGAAGAATGTAGATTTTATTTGGACCCTTGAATGTCAGTCTTCATTTGAAATCATTAAGAAAAAGCTCATCTCTGCCCTTGTCCTTCGAGGACCTAATTGGAATCTTTCATTCCATATTTATGCTAATGCATCTGATGATGCCATTGGAGCGGTTCTGGGGCAAGAAGATGAAAATGGAGGAAAATATGCTATATGCTTCATCAGTAAGAATCTGACACCAACAAAAAGGAATTATACTACGATAGAGAAAGAATTCCTGGTTGTAGTGCACGCAATCAAGAAATTTTGACATTATGTCATGGGATATAAAGTTATAGTGCATATAGATCACTCGACCATTAAGTATCTCATGAACAAACTAGTGGTAAATGCAAAAATAATTAGGTGGTTACTTCTCCTTCAAGAATTCAATGTTACAATTATCGACAAACCAGGTGATGAGCCTAGTTTTTGGTCTAGTTTTGGGTAGAATATATAGTCTATTTGCTGGCTGATGTTATGAACTTTGATGATTAAATGTTGGTATTTACATAATGTTTCCCTCAAACCATTGGCATTTGACATTATCATATCTCTACAAGTTTTAATGACATTTGGCATATTATGTGGGTTACCTATATTGATTTTGCATGTGATTAATGAATTATTCTTAGAGTGGTTATAGATGTGCAGTTATTATGTGTACTGACCTTGACATGTAGATTTAATACACCAAGTTGAGGAAGACACCGCCAACTAGACATGCACCATAACGACTAGCTGAGAAATCGCTCCAAGTCAAAGGACACTAATGACAAAAGATTCATCATGCAATTGAATGTAATCGCCTTGTAGTGGACCTTAATGATTGAGCATGCATGGGCATTACTGCTGTGATGAGTTTATGTCTGACCTGCATGTTTGACCAGATTCCATGCATGTGTAACCGCCATCGCTCCACTTTCCCCTATTTTTCCTAAATGGCGTCCTCCCAGTCATGGAGTTGACTACCTTGTTTAGCTGTAGTATAAATAATGATTTGATGCTCCTTTTTCAGGAGGTTGTACAATTTGATATTGTACTCTCATTCTCCAGTTTCAATGATACAAATACATTACTCTTTTTGTATGCATGATTTACAGTTAATAAAATAAAGTTATGAGTTCGAGTATTTGAGTTCTCATTAGTTTAGAGGATACATATCAAAGGGGGGCCACTCGGTGAGTAATTCATCTTCTTAGTTTAGTATTATTTGTTGTTTAGTACTTAGTTAGAAATCTGGCATCGACTATTCCTGCAACCACTAGAAGTCCATTATGTGTCTATTCTTACAGCCAAAGCAGACAAAGTAGTTTACTGTTTGTTGCTCAGATCTTTATTCGTATTATGCATTTCAGCTTAGCATAGTTGTTGATTGATATTCAACATTTGTCTCTTTCCCTTTCAAGCAATTTACTTCCATTATTGTGTGTTTCTTAGTTGTAGAATAAAAATGGCTACTTAAGAGTTCCTAGTGCACATACTGTGCTGACCCATTTCAAGTTCACGTCCCTGGGTTGACAAGTTAAATGCACCTTCATGATGATTGAGATAGCTATTCAAGTTAGATGTCCAATCTCAGAGTCATGGTTGTAAAGGCTTAGTTATTAAAATCATTGTAGGAGGCCAACATTTTTGGCGTCATTGCCAGGGATGGTGTCAAGCTAGGGAGTCTTTTGGAGTCATTGGTAGTTTTCCTTGTTGTAGTGTTTTTGGAAGTTGTTCTTTGTATGTCCCCATTTAGGAAGTAATGAAACCCCCTATTCTTTACCATTTTTTTGTGTGAGCTGACTAATAGTGAGTGACACTGCATGCATAGATGAAGGAGAAGGGATGCTTGTGGGAGATTCCTTCCTAACAATCCTAATCCATCCCAGCTAGTTGACTATTAGAATCTACTATAAGAAGAAGAAGAAGAAGAAGAAGAAGATCCACACCACTTTGTTGATGCATATCCTGATCTGACTAGCTTTGAAGTCTCCTCTAAAGATCAAAATCAACTTGAGAACCCTTTTGCTTTGGAACAACATCAAGCAGCCATGGGTGATGCAAATGGGAACAGACCCAACCAACCAGATTTTCCTTTCCCCATTTCCCATCAGAATGAAGTTGACAACATCAAGAACATTCCTACCTTAGCACTCCCAAAGTTTTATGGACTTGTCACAAGAGATCCTGATACCTTCTTATTTGAGTTTGACATACTTTGCAAGAGTTATGATTATACTACTGATGCCCATAGGCTTAAGTTATTTTCTACCACTTTGAAAGAGGTTGCATTAAGATGGTTCATGAGCCTAAGCAGAGATACTATGGAAACTTGGGAAGACATGCTGATCTATTTAGGATCTAGGACTAAATGCTTACAGAATGCGTAACGTAAAAGATCAATTATTACAAGGCTTAACATAAATGGTTACATAATTAAATGCTCAAATGAATAAATGAACATAACATAAAATAAATGCCAAGATAATGAACTGAACTGAAAGAGAAGAAATAGAGAGACGAAACCACAATTGATAACGGAGTTCGTCCCTAAGGACTACGTCTCCGGGTCCCTCTCCAATGGAGGACCGATCCGATTAGCTCCAAAAACAGTTACAATTGCTTCAAGACCATCTCCTTCAAGCACAGCAGCATGACATTACTCTGATGTGCAGAAATGTCTTCAAATCTCTCGAGCATTCTCTCGCTATCTCCACTTGGACTTGTGAAAATCAAGGCCTATACCCCTCCTTTTATACAAAAAGTTTGCCTAATTAGGCCTAACCACTCAATTAATTGCATAACCTTCCTGATCAGCTCGTATCAGGACTAATTTGGTTTCTGCAATCTTTTGGTTTCAGGTGGTTTAGGGGGTTTTATTTGTTTTGGCCTTATTTGGCCTTTTGGTTAAGGTTTCGGTTTCAAACCTTTAACAAAACCAACAGTCGCCCATTCATAGTTAACAACCATCGCGTAGCCCAACGGTGGCTACTCATTTTACTTGGATGGAGGTCGGCGGTTCCAAACCCGCCGGCCTCCGTTTTCTTTGCAACACCGCTCAACATATAGAACAAAACAAACAGCGGCCAGATATAGTATAGAGTGCTATCACCGGTGCAATGGTCAAACCCACGCGCATTGAGTCGGAAATCGCGGGTTCAAAACCCGTCGTTTATTTTTGGTAAAACAAACAAACATCTTACCCATCCACCGAACAAGTGACAGGCCACGTGGCATGCCGAGGAGGTGCCACGTGGAAAAACTTGATTCGACGAGCGTGCTGACTGGATGTTGATGTGGATGCTGACGGGAACAGTGACTGTACTTGCTGACTCAGACGATGACGTGGATGATGACTGTGCACTGCCTGATGATGTGTGCCACTGACTGGTGTACGGACAGACACGTGTCACGATCCGATTGGTCCGTACAATGCCGAGTCACCAGCCACGTGTCAGGTTGAATTTGTCCATATTCATTATGTACCATACGGACTGACACGTCAGCATGATGACGTCATCAGCTGTCCCTTCAAGTTGACTGAAGTTTGACTACTTCTATCTCGAGCATACAACGTCGGATTTCGACGAAACGAACGCCATCGAAATCGTCTCGACGAGCTCTTCACGATGACAATGCTTCTGTCAATTTTTGAGATGATTATTTTTTTGCCTTCTGGACGCCCCTGAAGCCAGTTTGACTGGAAGTTTGACTGGCCGTAACTTGCACAAACAGAGTCCTTTTCGCCTCGTTCAAGTTGCGTTGAAATTAGGACGTCATTCTCTTTCTGATGAAGCTAAAATATGGAGTATTGGGAACACTTCAATTTTTACTAAAAAATTGTCCCCCGAATCATGCCTCCCCATTGGAGAGCTTTAGGACCTCCGAAAGCTTGATTACTTGGAAAGTAAGTGAGGGTAAAGTTCCCTCACTTTACCAATCTCCATCCATCTTGCTTTGCTTGGATGCATCCCCTTCAGGCCCACTCTGAGGTACTCAACATCTCCTCTTTGTGAAGTTCTGACATTCCTGTCGAGAATAACATCTTCTGGCAACTCTGACATGTACTCTGGTGAAAGGTCATCAATTGATGGAACTTGAATGTCTGAGACTTCATCTAGGATCATTGGAGGCTCATACAGTTTCAAATTCTCAACATTGACAACCGAGTAAATATGCATGTATGGAGGAAGATTGAGGCGGAAGGCATTAGTACCAATCTTCTCAAGGATCTCAAAAGGACCATACCTAATTGGCTTAAGCTTTTTACCTTCACCTTGCATCCTTTCCTTGCTGATATGTAACCAAACTCTGTCTCCAACCTGAAAATGATGATCAATGCGATGCTTGTCATGGCGAACCTTGTATTTTGCTTGGCTCTGTTCCAACCGTGCTTCCACTGCCTGATGAATTGCTTGGACTTTATGGATGAACTTCAAAGCCTTCTCTACATCATGGCGTCCATCTTCAACATCATCTTTCCCAAAAGCAAAATCCATCGGTGTCTTGGGCACATAACCAAAGCATGTCTCAAAAGGAGACCTCTAGTAAAGAGTGCTGCATGGTTGTAGGCATGCCGCACATAATGAAGACTCTCATCCCACAACTTAGGATGCTTATGCAGTACCTCCGAGTAGATGCACAACTGTCCTGTTTACAACCTCTGTCTGTCCGTCGGTCTGCGGATGGAAGGCTGTACTCTTCTTCAGTTTGGTGTCCATGAGTCCCCACAAAGTTGACCAAAATTCCCCCAAGAATCGAAAATCTCGATCCGATACAATAGAAGTAGGTAACCCAAAATGAACCCATACAAATTGAAGTACATATGAGCTGTCAGTTCAGCAGTGACTTGCTTTTTACATGGCATCAAAATACACATCTTGCTAAACCGATCAACTACTACATACAAATAATCATGTCCCTTCCTAGACATAGGTAATCCCCCAACAAAGTCCATTGACACACTTTCCCATGGACGAGAAGGTACAGGTAGAGGTGTGTACAAACCCAACTTTCTGTTACTAGGCTTACTAGTTGCACACATAACACAACCTCTAATATACTTAGTTACCGTTTCTTGCATACGAGGCCAATAACAATATTTCTGCAGCTGAGTCAATGTTTTGTTTATCCCAAAGTGTCCTGCAATCAATGAGGTATGTGCTTCTCTAATAATCTTTGCTTGTTCATCTTTTGGAACACATAATTTTCCCAAGTGATATAACAGTTTATCTTGCACATAATAATCTTTCTCTTCTACATGTTTACCATTTATTAAAGCAGCATATATATCCTTAAAGTTATCATCATTAACATATTGTTCCTGAAAACTTTCATGAACCATAGAACTATTCTGAAGGATTATCAAAGCATTCATCATAGGAGGTCTAGAGAGCATGTCTGCTACTTTGTTATGGGTACCTTTCTTATACTTAATAACCAAATGAAACTCTGTAGAGAACCCATCCAATCGAAAGTGCCTACTTTGTTGCAGCTTTAAGTGGCTGGTGATCAGTGTGGATTACAGTTTCTTTCCCCATTATGTAATGTTTCCATTTTTTAACACTCTGAACTAAAGCATAAAGTTCTTTATCATATGTGGGATAGTTACTTACTGCTCCTGAAAAGGTTTCAGAGTGGTAGCAAACTGGTTTACCTCCTTGCATGAGTACTGCTCCCATGGACAACCCACTCGCATCTGTCTCGATCTCAAATGGTTGATGTAGATCTGGTAAGGCCAAAACTGGTGCGGTGCTCAACTTTCCCTTCAAAGTGTCGAAAGCCTTCTGTTGGACCTCCCCACTGAAAAGTTGCCTTTGTACTGGTTAATGCATGTAATGGTGATGCTATATAAGAGAAATTTGCAATAAACTTTCTCCAGTACTGAACTGCACCTAGGAAACTTCTGACCTCTGTGACTGTACTTGGCTTAGGCCATTTTACAATAGCTTCGACCTTCGCAGGTCTACTTTCAATTAACCACCTCCACTGAAAGTACACTAAGGATGTCTTAGCAAATTCACATTTAGACATCTTTACATACAATTTTTCTTTTCTCAATACATCAAAGACTTTCTTTACATGACTTACATGATCTTCTTTGGCTTTTACAAGCATTAATACAAAGTTTTTACTTGAGTTGACCAACCTCTTCATTTGACCAGCATTAACTAGTGTAAGATTAGTCTTCACCTTATGTGCCCGTACAATGCATTCTACCCCATCTTTAAAAAGATGATACTTATTCTCCCCCCTATAAAAGATTGATTTTCTGTCATAAAGATAAGGACTCCCTAACACAAGCCCACAAATATCCAAAGGGACCACATCGACTTCTACCTCATCTACAAAGTTTGCAGTGATAGCAAATCTCAATTTACATTGTTTAGTTACTTGTAGTTGAGCATCATCGCAAACCCATCCGAGTGGATATGGTTTTGGATGAGGTGTTGTAGTCAAATTAAGTTTCTTTACAACTTCTTCAGATATTAAGTTGACTTGTGAACCCATATCAAACAGAGTATCAACCTTAGTGTGTTTTGTTACAACACGAATGTGAAACAATTCATTTCTTTGCTTATCAACCTTAGGAGAAGATTCTTTACTTGTACTTACACTGGCATTAGAAAAACTTACATCAGAAGAGAGAGATATACCTTTCCCTTTACCTTGGATTCCGGTAGCAACAATCTTTGTCTCATCTCCGGAGTTAGAACCAAGATCCTGTTGAATCACTGCAGTAGTCTTCTGCTTGTCTTTATTACCTCCATATCTTTTCGGCCTCAACTCAGGATGAAGCTTCCAACATCTTGAATCATCATGCCCCTCTTTCTTGCAATGGGAGCATGTGGGTTTCTCACCCTCTTTCTTAGCTGTAGTTGTCTTCTTCCCTTTGCCTTTATCTTTGTCTTTTTCTTTCCCTTTAGACTTACCCTCGAACTTAGATGGCTTCTTGGAAAAGTTATCACTAAAAGTGTTCTTACCCCTTGACTCTATATGAGTAGCTTGAACAGACACCTCATCTAGATTGTTGGGACTCAACATCAAAATAGTGTGCCTAAGGTAAGAATGTAAACCACCAATATACTTAAGTAATGTGTCTTGGGTATACAAGGGAACATTTAGAGCAATGGCCCGTTTCCTAAACTCATGAGTATACTCCTGGACAGACTGTCCCTTACCTTGCCTAAAGGTTTTCCAATTCATGGTTAACTGTTGCATGTAACCTAAAGGATAGAATTGTTTCCTAAGGGCAGCAACAAACTCCATCCAAGACATATTAACTTGACAATGGCGAGCAATTTCTTCCCGAGTTTTACTCTCCCACCAGGTGAGAGCTGTACCTCCCAACCGGAGAGTTGCTAATTGAATCCTAGAAGCATCTTCTACTAGGCCTTGAATCCTACAGTATACTTCTACTTATTGGACCCAATCGTCTAACTTCTCAGCATTTAACTCCCCACAGTATTGAGGTAACTCAAATTTTACATCAAGCTTGATTACAGGTTTAGACTTGCTCTTAAATGGATTTACATTAGAAGGAGAAGGAGGAGAAGAAGGGGGAGGAGAAGAAGAGGGAGAAGAAGGAGGAGAAGGAGTTTCTGGAGCTTTCTCCTCTGTGTCTTTCTGATCTTCCTGCTTCTTGTGCTTTAAAGAACCTCCCTTTTCATGCTTCTTCTTTTCTGCATAAAGTTTGTCCACCATCGCCTTCATGTCAAGAAATAGCTTCTGGAAATCCTTGACACTAAGCTCTGAACTTTGTCCACCTTCTTTCGCTTCCATCTGTGATGATCGATTAGCTCTTCGTCTTCCGATCTCTGGATTGTATTCTTCAAGTTCTCCTTCGCCTCGTTGCAACCTGGATCTTGTTAGCATTCAATTTGCAATACAAGCCACACACAAAGCTCTGATACCAACTTGATCTATTTAGGATCTAGGACTAAATGCTTACAGAATGCGTAACGTAAAAGATCAATTATTACAACGCTTAACATAAATGGTTACATAATTAAATGCTCAAATGAATAAATGAACATAACATAAAATAAATGCCAAGATAATGAACTGAACAGAAAGAGAGAAGAAATAGAGAGACGAAACCACAATTGATAACGGAGTTCATCCCTAAGGACTACGTCTCCGGGTCCCTCTCCAATGGAGGACCGATCTGATTAGCTCCAAAAATAGTTACAATTGCTTCAAGACCATCTCCTTCAAGCACAGCAGCATGACATTACTCTGATGTGCAAAAATGTCTTCAAATCTCTCGAGCATTCTCTCGCTATCTCCACTTGGACTTGTGAAAATCAAGGCCTATACCCCTCCTTTTATACAAAAAGTTTGCCTAATTAGGCCTAACCACTCAATTAATTGTATAACCTTCCTGATCAGCTTGTATCAGGACTAATTTGGTTTCTGCAATCTTTTGGTTTCAGTTGGTTTAGGGGGTTTTATTTGTTTTGGCCTTATTTGGCCTTTTGGTTAAGGTTTCGGTTTCAAACCTTTAACAAAACCAACAGTCGCCCATTCATAGTTAACAACCATCGCGTAGCCCAACGGTGGCTACTCATTTTACTTGGATGGAGGTCGGCAGTTCCAAACCCGCCGGCCTCCGTTTTCTTTGCAACACCGCTCAACATATAGAACAAAACAAACAGCGGCCAGATATAGTATAGAGTGCTATCGCCGGTGCAACGGTCAAAACCACGCGCATTGAGCCGGAAATCGCGGGTTCGAAACCCGTCGTTTATTTTTGGTAAAACAAACAAACATCTTACCCATCTGCCGAACAAGTGACAGGCCACGTGGCATGCCGAGGAGGTGCCACATGGCAAAACCTGATTCGACGAGCGTGCTGACTAGATGTCGATGTGGATGCTGACGGGAACAGTGACTGTACTTGCTGACTCAGACGATGACGTGGATGATGACTGTGCACTACCTGATGACGTGTGCCACTGACTGGTGTACGGACGAACACGTGTCATGATCCGATTGGTCCGTACAATGTCGAGTCACCTACCATGTGTTGGGTTGAAATTGTCCATATTGATTTCGTACCATACGGACTGACACGTCAACATGATGACATCATTAGCTGTCCCTTCAAGTTGACTGAAGTTTGACTGCTTCTATCTTGAGCATACAACGTCGGATTTCGACGAAATGAACGCCGTCGAAATCATCTCGACGAGCTCTTCGCGATGACGCTGCTTCCGTCAATTTCTAAGATGATTATTTTTTTGCCTTCTGGACGCCCCTGAAGCCAGTTTGACTGGTCGTAACTTGCACAAACGGAGTCCTTTTCGCCCCATTCAAGTTGCGTTGAAATCAGGACGTCATTCTCTTTCTGATGAAGCTAAAATCTGGAGTATTGGGAACACTTCAATTTTTACTAAAAAATTGTCCCCCGGATCACATGCAGACAAAATTCCTTGAGAAATACAAGGAATATTGCAGGGGCAGTGACATGAGAGGAGGTGACATTTTCAGGATGCAGCAAAAGGAAGATGAGAGCCTGGAAGATTACATTGCAAGGTTCCTATTTTTTCTTCAAAAATCCGCACACCATGCACTTAATGAGGACTCATAAAAGTTATTTTTCATGAGAGGAATCAATGCCAGCTGCACTGATGCCTTGGACCTCATGGCAAGAGGAGATATCTCTCAAGTTCCTTGGGATGATATCAAGAAAATATGTCAGAATTACTCTAAGGCAGCTTCAAAGAAAGGGAGAGCTTATCAATCTTCCATGGGTAAGTCAACTAGCGATGGAGTTTCAAGAATGGAGATCACTCATTTGCTGGCAGATTTCAAGCAAGACATTATCAACAATCTAGCTACTCGGCTAGATACACTTTAGGCCAAGAAGAAGCAAGAGGAGGTAGAGGCAATGTTGACAGAGTATTGCCCCCACTGAAGACAAAAGAAGAAAGACTGCAGATGTAAGATAGTAGCTAATCTTGAAAGCAAGCAGATTCCACCTGAGTTCAAGCCAATTCAGATTGAAGAGGATCAAGTCTAATATGTTGCACAAAGGAAGCCTTGGGCTCCAAGACAAGGTATTCCACCAGATCCACTATCCTATGTTGGACCATATTTTAACTCTTATTCATCTGGAAACCAATGGCAAGCCCATATCCATCCAATTATGGAGGATATCCACCACAGCCTTAGAGTAACCCTCCAAATGCTTGGTCTAGTCATTAGAGTTCTCCACCCCAGTGGTAGAAACCTCACTAGAATTGGCAGTAATTTCAAGGGCATTGGAAACCACCTCCAGGAAATTGGAAGCAAACGAATCAATGGAGAGGAGGGCAACAATGGTCTACTTAGACAACCAATTACATGCACCCACCTTCTCAACCCCAAAAACTTGCTATAATGCCTCCATTTGCTAATCCAAACTCAAATGCACCTAAACC
Organism: Sequoia sempervirens; assembly: GCA_007258455.2. Lineage (NCBI taxonomy): Eukaryota > Viridiplantae > Streptophyta > Pinopsida > Cupressales > Cupressaceae > Sequoia > Sequoia sempervirens. The sequence continues at coordinate 210,113,615 of VDFB02058242.1, forward strand.
CACTCAGCTACTAGCTCAACCCACACTCAATACAAATAACAAACCACAACAACAGTCTGCATATTCTACTGATTCAAATCAATTCTCTACATATGTTGTGAGTGTAAGTGATATCCACCTATGTTCAGGAACCACTCTACCAACCCCTTCCAAGCCCATCATTACTGAGCTTCCTGTGGAAGAGGAGGAACCTCTAAATGATCCTATTCAGCCAAATGCACCTAAAAATCCTGAATTAGTCCAAGCCAAGTAGACCAAGCAAGAACGACCATTTCTTCAAAGATTGGAAGTTGCCAAGAAGAAAGAAGAAAAGGAGGATACCACCTTTGATTTCTTGGATCAGCTGAAGCATATATGTGTTCAGATACCCCTATTTTAGGCCATAAAGGATGTTTCAATCTACAACAAAGCTATCAAGGAAGCTTGTCTTAAGAAGCTAGGAAGGAGGAAGAGAGACCCAACTATAATTCATGTGGTGGGCCAGCTAGCTAATATCATGTTGGGAAAAGTGACTATTCCCAAGTATAATGACCCAGGCAGTCATGTGGCAGCAGTTGTCATAAACGGGATCGAAGTGAAGAATGCTCTGATTGATTTAGGGGCAGAAATCAATATAATGACCAAAGACATCCTACAACAACTAAACATTGCTAAGTTATGTAGAGATCTACTCCTACTGTTATGTAGCTTGCTTAATAGCTCTATTGTTAATCTTGATGGTGTAGATGAAGGAAGACCTTGATGGTAGTTCTGAACTCCTGAGAGTACCCAATAGCCATTTTATGATTCTTTCTCCTAAGGCTGACACTAGGCGGGTATCCCATCATTCTTGGAAGGCCTTGGTAAGCAACTGCAAATTACTGCATATTTTAGATAGATTGTTATTCAAGTGACATAAGGCCCATTTCAGATTGGGAGGAGCACTGAAGAACATAGATGGATTCATCTCACAACCTCATCCAAAGATAATAGAAGACTAGAAGAAAACCACATTTACGTGAAATTAATTTGTGACATCTATTGATGTCCCAAGCTTATCTTTCATGTAGAGCAGTCATTAGCATATTCTAACATTTCTCATGATTGCAGGAGATTTATATGGACGACTTCACCACTTATGGTGTTGGGTCAAGAGTACATGGAATTCAAGTGATCCTGCAAAGATGGTAGTAGCACAATAAAGATTTGTGGACTAAAGCTTGTGCATTTTATTACGTGAAGGCAGCTCCTATACTCCTAATTGGGAGCTTCTTTTCCACATCCATACTGATGCATCAGATTATGCCATAGGAGCAGTCTTAAGACAAAAAGAGGGAGCTATTGAAAATGTTATTTACTTTGTCAGCAAAAATTTACAAGGAGTTGAATTCAATTATACAGTGACAAAGAAAGAGATCCTTTGGCAGTCATCTATGCACTAAACAAATTCAAACATTACATAACAGGCTACCAATTCTTTGTACACACTAATCATGCAACCATTAGATATCTCATGAATAAACCTTTGATCACAGGTAGATTGGCAAGATGGTTGTTGTTGATGCAGGAGTTTGATATAACCATTGTGGATAAGCCAAGGAAGACCAATGTTGTTGAATTTTTTTTTTTAAGACTAACTACATCAGAAGACCCCATAGATGACTCTTTTTCCTGATGAGCATTTATTCTCCCTCAGTGTACAAACACCCAGGTATGCTGACATGGCGAATTACTTGGTCACAGGTAGAGTTTCTTCTCACTTCTCCCCAAAAGAGAAAAGGGGCACTTATTGAATAATCTTTTTCTTTCTTTTGGATTACTGGATGTTTGTTTTATACTGGGCCTGACCATGCCAAGAGGAGATGTGTGAGAGAAGATGAGACATATGACATCTTGCATGCATGTCACAATGAACCATGTGGAGGAAACTTTGCAACCAAAAGGACAACAATGAAGATTTTGAACATAGGGTATTACTGGCCAACACTCCACAAGGATGCAGGATGGTATACCAAAAAATGTGATAGATGTCAAAGGATAGACAGACCAAACAGATCTAATGAAATGCCACTTTTCCCTCAGATAGTAATCACACCCTTTTACAAGTGGGGATTGGATTTTGTGGAGCCAATTGACCCTTCATCAAATGGTAAGTCTTATATATTGGTATGCACTTATTATGTGACAAAATGGGTAGAAGTTAAGGCCATGAAACATGCAAGAGATAACAAGGTTGTAGAATATATTTATGAAGAAATTTTCACAAGATATGGAGTCCCAAGAGAAATAGTGACTGATCAAGGAGCTCCACTCACATCAACTCTTGTTGCAGCACTAGTGAATGAGTCCAATATAAGGCACAAAAAGTCTACTCCTTATCACTCCCAAGATAATGGACAAGTTGAGGTGACCAACAAAGAAATTGAAACCATTCTAACTAAAATAGTAGCTGTCAATAAGAAAGATTGGGCAAATAGATTACCAGAAGCTGTTTGGGCCTATAAGACAACCTGGAAAACAACTACAGGCTTCACACCATTTGAGTTGTTGTATGGAAAGACAACGATGATGCCAGTTGAATTTGAACATAAGACTCTGCGAACTGTAGTAGATTTGGGGATGAATATTTTTGAGGCACATAGAGAAAGAATCATACAACTAAATGCTTTGGATGAGATAAGAAGAGCAACCCTACAACATATAGAAGTACTGAAGAATCAGAGGATCAAATGGCATGACAAATTTATCAGGGATAAGAAATTCAAACTAGTGGATTGGGCTTTGCTTTGTGATTCAAGATACCAAGACAATGCAGGAAAATTGCAAACAAGGTGGCTAGGACCATATGAAGTTGCTGACTTTCCTAATGGAGCTGTTCAACTTACCACCATTGACCTTTTCAGATTCAAATTACTTATCAATGGTCATCACCTCATATTATACCACAAGCCAGCTTCCGAAGAAGAGTTCTTGCAACAATTCATCCAGCATTCAACACTAAAGCTTCCTGCAGCCGAAGGAAGTGGACCTAGTGTCCCTCCTTCTGACTAATTAAGGTACATACTTTTCATCATAAAGACTTTCACTTATGTGGAAGTCCATTTCTTCATCCATCCACCCATCCATTACCACATTTTCTCTCTCTTTCATTAATTCATTCCACCTCACCTCATTTCACTTCATTTATTGCTTAATTTATTCTCCAAAAAAGGTGAGCGTTACTTTATTCATGATCTTTGCAACAAATCTTTCACACATTCAGGTATGTGGGCATTAATTACTATCTTTAATCATCTTTTAAGTGCTTTCATTTAATCACTGTACGTTAGTATAGATATTCACATAAATGTTACCTACAATCGGATCTCACATTGACACATGTATTTAGGTTGGGGGGAGGGGAAAGTTGTGCAAATTTTATGAATTTGTTGCCCATGTGTGAATCATATTAGGTTGTGGAAAAATTGATCATGATTTGAACCATTTGAAAGGTTGCATGTGTGAAGTGACAATAGTTGCAAGTTTTAAACAATGTATCATAATCTTTTGCAAGCAGAGGCAAAGTGTGAAGAAAGTCAAGTTGCTAGTGTTTAGTCTTCTGAACTTAACAGATATTGCATAAGTATTTTTCATTTTCAAAATCTTGCGATGAAAGAAGTTTCAAAGCATTTGTTTGATTGGACAATGGAGGTGGGTTAATTTGAAGCATGACTCACGGCATTTTACTGATGCATTGCTTAATTTAGAAACTTTGATAATTTTAAACGTAGAATCTTGTGAAAGTTCCACTTGGTTTTTGCAACAATAGGGTTTCCACACAAAAATCTTGGTGTATGATGTTTTAAGTGGTGATGGTTTATGATTTATGTTTATTTATCAGATCTGAGTTAGTTTAATTTCTAAAGACATTATAGATTCAATTCTAAGTTGTCTGCCCTTGTGTTCCAACAGATTTTGCAGAAAAAAGCATACTTTGGAGATTTCAATTTTGAGTATGGAAAGAATTTTATCAGATGTAGAGATGATGTTCCAATTGATCTTGAAATTAGATCCTCTTTAAAGGGGATACTACTGATGTTTCCAGATCCTAAATTTTAAAAAGGTGCATTAAGATTGGGAAATTATTTTCTCCGAGATCTAAGTAATTGTGTATTTATCCTAATATCTTCGCTTGGTCTAGAGGATAGCCTGGTATTGAAACTCCGGTGATTCACTATCTCTGGTCCCAATGCGAATCCTATTGCAAAAGAGAAAGATGAATCCCAAAGTTGTGCAATTGGTTCTAAATAGAAAATATTTTAAAATTAGGGCTTTTCTGTCTATCGACATTGCCTTGGATTATAATTGTCATTAGCAAGTCCTAGATGGTTGAACATTTATAAATGTTGGAATCTTAATAAGGCTTCTGTTAAGGATGATTTTCAGAGCTACCTAATATTGATATGATTGTAGACACGACTGCAAGCCATGCCTTGTTGTCCTTCATGGATAGCTTCTCAAGCTATAATGAGATTCATATTAACCCAGATGATCAATACAAGACAACCTTCACTACTCCTTGGGGTGACTTCTATTATATGGTCATGTCATTTGGGTTAAAGAATGTGGGTACAGGTTACCAATGAGCGATGATCTTAATCTTTCATTATTCACAAAATTCTAGAAGACTACGCTGATGAAATCTTGGCAAAGTCCATGACTCACCTAGATCATGTCGAGAATCTTTGTCTTATTTTTGAAAGGCTTCGACTCTACAAGATGAGACTAAATCCTCTTAAGTGTGTCTTCAGTGTGGACACAAGAAAACTTTTAGGATTCATAATTTCTCACTATGGAATTGAATTCGACACAAATAAGATTGATGCAATTTTTAACATGCCTCTACCTAGAAACATCTCTCAATTGCGTAGTCTATAGGGGAAGATTCAGGAAATTCATAGATTCATATCGCAACTAGCTAATCACACCCTTCCCTTCACACATTTTTTAAAGAAAGATGTTCACTTCCTATGGGATGATGAGTGTGAGAATTTTTTTGAGTCAATAAAAAGTTATTTGGCCAATCCTCCTATTTAATGTTCATTATGTAAGATAGACCCTTTCTTCTTTATCTCACTATGTCACCTCATGTCTTAGAAACTTTGTTGGCTCAATATGATGATGATAGTAGAGAAATATTAGTCTACTATATTATTCGTGTTCTTGTTGATTATGAAACTTGATACTCTACCATGGAGAGACAATGTCTTGCTCTCATATTTTCAACACAAAAGTTAAGACATTACCTTCGTCATGCTGAAATTCATGTCATTGTAAAAAAGTGATCTTCTAAAGCATGTGTTCACTAGAACCAATCTTGTTGGAAGGTTGGCGAAATGGGTAATTTTGCAATGTAAGTTAAACATCAAATTTTTAACTCATAATTTAATAAATGGTCAAGCTATTTTTGATCAATTAGTAGAGGCTCCCTTATATCACTCCTTTTGTAGTTTGGATTTATTTCCTAACAAAGATCCTTTCGCAACTGATCATGAGCTCATATGGGAGATGTACTTCAAAAAATCAAGATGTCAAGTTGGCTCTGAGGAAGGTGTGGTCTTAATCTTGCTCGAAGGTAAGCCAATTCCTCTATCCTTTCGATTAGAATTCCATTGTACTAACAACATCATTGAGTATGAAGCCCTTATTGTGGCTTGCATGTCATGATTGCATTAGACATCAAACACCTTCACATACATGGTGATTCTAAACTCATTGTAAATCAAATTAGGGGACGTATCAAGCTAAGCATAATAAGCTATCTCAGTATCAATATTTGTCCTTATCCTTGCTTGGAAACCTCTCTTCTTTTACAATAGATAGTGTTCCTAGGAGAGAAAATCGACAAGTGGATGCCATGGCAAGTACTGCCTCTCTTGTGCCTTCGGATAAGGATGTAGAAGAATAACACTTTTTGGTTCATATTCTTCACTCTCTTGTTGTTTCTAATCAATTTGAATCTAGAATGCTCTCATGTGTAGTCATGTGGACTCAGAGGAATGGTATTCTAACATCTATAACTATCTGAAGATTGAAATGAAGAAAAAGTGGTTAGGGAGATGCTAGCTTATGGTTTAGAACATAGAGCATACCCACACACACTTTTCAAATTTCATTCAAGGGTAACCCTTGAGATCACTTTGCAATGGAGAAAGATATATTTCTAAGAGCTATCCTAGGGGCTAAAGATGTCTATTAAGGGGTTCACGACCAAGTTTAAACTCTGAAAAGACAATGAAATGCAAAGTACAATGAAAAACCTTAATTGAATGCAAAATAATACTAAATGACCTAAAAAATGCTTGAAACAACACAAAAAATGATAAAATTGAAAGTGTGCATCTAAGAATCCAGAAAGTGGCTAGATGAAGGTCTAGAATGCTAGAAATTTTCTTGTCATAGTTGACTGGGACTCATTCACCAAGTTGGGTGAATCAATCCTATTTCTGGGAAAATGCACTAGATCAGGTTTCAGCCAAAAGGGTATTCAAATCTATGAAAATATTTATCAGGATTATATAGTGGGAATCATTCGCCACTAGTGGTGAATCAATCCACTTCTGCTTTTCTATAAATTCTAGATCTAATTTTATGCCTCTCATTCTACTCTACTCTTCTCGATTGGTTTTTGGGTTTGAAACTACAACTTTCCACCTATAGGTCTTCTCCAAGCTTCTCCAAGGCTTGATAATGCTTCTAGAAACTTTGAATGATTCACAACACTTCTCTCAAGCCTTACTTCTTAATAAACTTGCAACCTAGCCTTGAAAATAACACACAAGAAGAGGGAAAAATGTTGGGGGTTAGGGAATAGGGGTTTGCCTTGGTCAAACCCCTTGTTGGAAATTAATACTTGAAATGAAAGAAAATACGAATGGAGAATGATGAATGAACAAATAAAAATGTTGCAACTCACCAAACCCTACCAATAAATTTTTGTAAGTATGCTTGAAATGGATGCAATGGATGTGACTCTTGCTCAAGAAACACTTTCTTGAATCATAAACTCTACATCACAATTGTTAGCACAATAACAAACATGAAGAATGCAATCTTTGAGATGATGATTGATGCATGAAGAATGCTATAATATGCTTAATAATTTTCCCTTGAATGCATTTGAATACTCTTGTGAATGCTTTTATGAACTCTCTTGAATGTTAGGTGTTGAATATGAGCGAAAGAACCTTGTATTTATACTCAATTATGCAAGAATTCTCTAAATTACAACGCTACAAGCTGACATTGGATCTTGGAGAATAAAATCCTACCAAATATTTAAATTAAATTTGATTTTAAGTTAAATGGGACTCATTCGCCACATTGGGTGAATGGGTCCCACCTAAGGGGACTCATTCACCCAAGATGGTGAATGAGTCCCACCCTAGGAATTTGAGATGGGTTTTTTGGATTTTGGAGTTTTAAATGCTTTTGTTAGGGTTATCCTCAAAAATACACATAAATAAAGCTTGTGGATGCAAAATGGGACCAATTAAAGCATAATAAAGCCCAATTATTGATGATAGGCCTAGAAAAGTGTGAAATATGTTATTTGGGTGTAATTCATTAACAAGACCTTAGAAAAGTGTGGAAATGATTTACAACACTTCACAACACTTAAGGTACCATTTAAATCCATTAACAAGGGCCCAAGACCTAATGTGAATATGTTTGGCATATTACAATACTAAATCAAGGCTAAGTTAAGGAGACCTTTTTCCATCATTACATCTAGCCCCCACTTTAGTGAGGAGGAACTTGCTTCAAACTCACACTAAAGTGGACCAAATGCAACAACGATCAAGGGGGGTTGAAATGTACCAATGCCAATAAGATAAGATAGCTATGACCAAGGGGGGTGTGCAAGCCCCCAGGACCAAGGTCCTATGGAAAACCAACATGAGTACAAAGGAACATGCATGAAAATGATAAAGAGAAAAAACAAAGCACAAGCATGCACTACCAAAGATGAAAGGGAAAAGAAAAAAAAAAGATCGGATCACACTTTGATTGTTTTTCCATCACGATGTGGATCAGATCTAGGTTGTTTTTCTAAAAAATGTATACTCACTCTTAGGCGATGGAACTTTAGGATGTCCACTGAGTGAGAAGGCCTAAAAAGGTGAGAAACATACACTCATGGTTGGCATGCACTCACACACACACAAGTGGCTATGGGGAAATTCATGCTTGGGTTGGGCTTCCTGCTCAAACCATACCAAAGTTATACCTCCTAATAACTTTAATAAGGCACCACATAAAAATGATTTTTGAGCTTCATGAGACAAGAAAAAATTCATATGCTTAGAGCTCATGAACAAACAAGATGGCTCCACAGGCATGCAGGTTGTATTATGCAAGGTGGCCATATAAGAAATGAAAAATGAAATAGATGTCAAAGGAGTCTTGCTTAGTTCATGCAAGGTCTTTAACTTAGGGAACATTGTGCCTAATGTCTCCAAGAGAGGACCAATCAAAGAATAGAAAATCCACAAATTGGGGGATGCAATGTGTCACATCAAACCATCAAGAGGAAAGTAATATGTGAAGATAGATCATGCTCATGAAGGAAATTACACCCGATGTCATCCAAAAAGTGATAAACACATTGTATGAAGTAAGAAAACTACACCAAGAACGAAGAAAAAGGAAAATGCAAAAGAATAATGCTAATGTATGCCCCCACTTTAGAGGAATTCCTAAACACCATACTGTGAGAAATTACTTTAAAGTCAAGGAAATGATAACTACAAACAATAAAGACAACATGAGCACCAACTTGGAAAGCCCTATGCCAAGTCATATGTTTCTCAGTAAAGCTATGTCATGTGAGAGAAAAAGAAAAGGGAGGGGATTTCCCCCAAAATGAAAACACCAAACACATGAGGTATCTATGGATTTGGGGTTAGTATGTTCTTTGTTGCAATGTTTTTAAGAGAGCTTGGAATTGTCATAATACCCCAAATACACATAGAACTGGAAGAATGAAACAAAGAGAGTGACAAAAAAAAAACCTTTGGGTCAACATGGAAGGGACATGAATGTCTCGATGCCTTGCGTCATCTCCAAAAGGAGAACAAAAGACAAAAGAGAAAAAGAGAAAATGAGAAGGAAAAATAAAAAGAAAGCCTTTTGGGTCAACATGGAATCATAAACTTGTTAATAAGGAAGAGTTTACAAAAATGGTGGAAACACAGGGAGAAATCTATTGCATTGACTCTATTGTGGCAGGGTCAATATAGTTTTGTCAACCTTATAATAATTAATAAAAATAAATAAATAAAATAATAAAAAAATAAAACAATTTGAATGTTTCTTTGATTTCATCATCAGTTTTGACATTTGGACTTGACTAAAATTTTCTCTTTTGTAGGACTTCACCTTTGGCCAAGAACAATTTTGGCGCACCTTACTATGATGCTCCAGAATTTGTCAGCACACTTGCTGCAATGCTCTGAAAATTGTTGTTGCAATGCTCTGGAATATGCATCATAGACTGGTGCCGCTCATCCCTCTAATCTTGCATTCTAACGCATCACTCAATGGTGCTTCAGGAAGCCAAGGCCAAAATGTCACAACTTTCTTCATTCCGGATGCATATTTTCAACAATGCTCTGGAATTTTGTTGTTTCTTCATTTCGACTGCATCTTTTCAATGATGCTCCAGAATTTTGTTGTTTCTTCATTTTGGCTGCATCTTTTTAGCGATGCTCTAGAATTTTGTTGTTCTTTCCTCTGGTGGCATCTTTTCAGTGATGCTCTAGAATGTTCCTCGGATGCTTTGAAATTCTGTTCGTATGCTCCATAAATTTTGGTTGCTACTCTAGCTGCATCTTTTAGCGTTTTTCCAGAAATTTTGGTTTCTGCTCCAGCTGCATCTTTTAGGGATGCTCTAGAATCCTCAATTTGGTTAGCATGTTCCAATGACATCCCTCTATGATGATCTGAAACTCTCTTCTTCTCTACTTCAATTGCATATTCTCGAGAATGCTCCTGGATTTTTGGTATAAAATTTTGTTTTTCCAAATTTTGTTTTGATTTTTCCTAAGTTCTGTGCATGCCCATCCTTTAATGTTGCCTCGAGATCTGCTACCTTATAATTTTTCTGCCACCTTATACTGAGTCTTTCCATAATAAATAATATTATTATGCCACCTTTTTGCCATTTTAATTTATGCCATCACTTCAACCGTCCCATCCATGCCATTATTATTCGTTGCCACCCTCGCCAACCATATGACTATTACGTCAGCACAAGTGAGTTGCATTTGATCTAATGACATGACTTAAGGTATTTGTGAATTTATTTATTTAAAGGGTTAGTACTTATTTTGAATAAAAGTTAATTAATTGGCATGATTTGTCCCCCTTGTAATTTTGAAACTTGTGCCCTTTACATGATCGATAAGAGTACGATAACAGTTGTAATTCCCCATGAAAGGTCGTCATCATTATGCAGTAAAGTGACAAGAAAGTTGGTAATTAGTTCCTTCTCCATTGAGTATATCGACACATAATACTTTTTTTTCCTATTTGTAATTCAGTGAAGAAAGAATTCTAGAGTTTTGCAAAATTTTGCCAGGAAATAAAGGAAATGGGAGGTGCTAAAAAGAAGTCTGAGCTAATTTCTACAGCACCATTGTTGGAATTGAGCAATATAGTAGCATTATTCTAGAGAGTTGGATGGCTGGACTTCATGAAACAATTTGAAGGACACACAAAGCAGTTGGTGAAGGAATTCATCAAAAAAATTGCAGATGGGGAGATCGTGGTGTGTGGCAAACAATTCTAGGTAAGTACGAAAATCATCGCTTGTCTTTCCGATCTTGAGAATAAAGGAATTCATTTGAACAAAAATACCTATGTTCCCTATCAAAATTTAATAGAATTGTTCCATAGGGAAGGGGAACCCCAACCTATAATGACCATAAACACTAGGGGGGGAAATAAGGGAATCTATAGAATGTCTATTCCATAACCCTGGAGGTTTGTTGCAACTTGGATTATTAAGTATTTCACTTGTGAGGGACAAGTGACTACAGTTGTGGGACCCATTTTTTCCTGTTGACTCATTTATGCCATGACATTAAGGACCCTACTCTTAGGGTAAATTTACCAGCTTTTCTCTGCCATTCAGTCACCTCTATGATGGAAAAGTATAAAGTTGGGATGGGGCCCCTTAAACATCATGGTCGGATATAGCTAATATGTAAATACCATTTCCACAAAAAGCTAGAAAAGAAGTGGCAAAGGTTTCTACAAAAAATTGAAAATGAGGAGACAGGGAGGTCACTTGAGGAGGGAGAATCCTCTAAACAAAAGGAGCAGTCTGTAGAAGAACCCTCCTTAGAGGCCTTAGGCACTCCTGAATCCCAACATACCTCCACAACTCCTAGTGGTGATGTGCCGGAAACTTTTCCAGATGAATTACAAACCCTAGGACAAGAAGGGGAGGTGGGAATTGTGCATTCCAGAGGAGAGGAGGAGCCTCCTAGAAAGAAAAAGAAACAAAGTAAAGTTGTTTTTCAAACAACTCCTCCTCTACGGAGGAGTAAAAGGTTATCTTCAAGGGCTAATGAAACTAAACCTCAGGATGTAGGCAGTACTTCATAAAGGAAAAAGGCTAGGACTCCAATAAAGGTGGTATAAATTGACAATCCACCAAATAATGAGGAGACAAATGAAACAAAAAAGCAAGGGGATCAACTTCTTAGGGAAAAGAACGAGGAAACCCTATCACTCGAGAACGGGAAGGGAAGAAGATACAATCACCACATTCAGAGCCGAATGAAGATGAGCCTGTGGAAGGATTCTCTCTGTTTCTTGATAGAGCAGGGAGTGTACCAGAAGTTGAAGAAAATATACATCATATTAATGAAGAAATAGAAGAAGTGCCTTACTCATCTTTTCCTAAGAACACTGAAGCAGATAATGTACCTCATGATGATGAAAAAAATGGAAGAAGTGTCTCACTCATCCCCTCTCGAGGACACTAAAGAGAAAAATGTGCCTCATCTTGATGAAGAAATTGCTCACGCATCCTTCTTTGTGGACATAGGGGATGTACAATTTAGTCATAGAAATGAGGAATTAGAGAAATTGAAGGGTTGAGAGCCAAGTTGCAAGATGACGAAGCATAAATTAACCAACAAAAAGAAGAAATTGAGGTGCAAACTGCCATTGTACATAAAAGAGACTAGGAAATTACCAAACTGACTGCACAAATGGGGGAAAAAGACAAGCTTATTAAGCAACTACAATACCAGATCCAACAATGGAATCAATGGGGTAAGTAGCATCAGGTTTCTCTATGTGAAAAATATAAGTGTATTCAAGATTTGAAAGTAATTTTATGCAATTATTTAGTGCTTTTGAAGAAGAAATGAATCGACAGGAAATTGAGTTAAATGCCTCTATGAGTAAAATTGTGGAGCTAGAACAAAGTTTGTAGGAGAGTGACACTCAACCAATCATGGAATCAAAGGGGACACAAACTGAACCTATTGTTATAGACTGGTTTGAGGTATGCATTCCTCCAATACTAATGAAGTGGATAGAGCATTGTTACCTCGTGAAGGATGTGGAATTTGAGAATAATAGGTTAAAGAGGGAATTAGTAATGTTAAGAGAATCTTTCCATCAGGCATATAGGGGTAAACAAGATACCTATAAAATTGGTGAATTACTATTAGCCTATAGAAGACCATCTAGGTTGTACTCCATGTTTCTTGATGAGCAGATTTTAAGATGGAAATTGCAAAGAATTTTCCAAAACTAGCCTAATGACCCTGATGACAAGGAATTTGTAAAAGTATTTGTTGAGTCACTCCCTAAATAACAAAATTTGTTGTGTGAGTTATTTGTTCACAATTTGCTCTTAGAAAAGTATACAGATTTCTTTATTAACTTCTTTGTGGGAGAAGTAGAATTAAGATCATTTTTGTCCACTATGAAAACTCAACTTCACTGGTAAGACAGATCAAGAGAGTATGCACAGGCAAAAAAGATTGTAGGGTTACAGATGAGGTACCCTCATAGGAAGGCTTTCTCTTTTAAGAAATAATTTATGGGTGTCAAACTTAAAAAGGAAGTACAGGTCAAATACAATAACAACCTCCGACTATGTTGTGATCACTTTTAGGAACAAGGGACATAATTAATAGGACCAACATGGCATGCATGTGAAGAAAGGTATACCCCTCTTCCTATGCATCTCAAGAAGAGGGAAATAATTTCACCTCTTAATATTAGATGGTCCTACGGAAGAGTAGTAGCTTTGGCCAAAATTCTAGAAGAATTAAAGATTAATTGAATTGGTATGATATATAGACCCCCCTTGCTTCTTTCACCACCTCCTTCAGTATATACCAATCTGGACCAAAGTGAGGACAACTTTTCCAGGTGGAAACAAAGAGTCACTTTTCATCAGGGATTCTTGAGGAATCCAGAGATGTTGGACACGGAGGCAGATGATGGGTATGATCTTAGTGCTAAGTATGAGGAAGTGAATAGGAGGAATGATGGACACAAGACACACCAGAGAGCAAGAGGAACTGCTCAGACTTAGGAAGGGGAGGAAATGATGAGGTAAAAAATAACGTCATCAACATAATGGTCTCAATATGCAAATCTAAACACTTCAACCCAAATTACCCTGCCAATTGATTACCTTTAGGAAAAATAATTGCTCTCTTTCTATGAATAAGCATGTAAACTTTATTTGTTGAAGTTGATCGAATTAAACTAACTTATGTTGATTTAATGGTCTAGTCTTAAGTATTTCGCAAGTCAACTCCACTTCCAATCACCATTCCAGTCAAAAGGGAAATGAACGCAGCTCTTCGTACTTTTGAAAACAAGCGAGTGGGCGTCAAAATTCCAGGAGCACACATTTTGGGCCGAGCCTTTATAATTCTTTTTTTTTTTAAGTTTCAAAAAATTTATGGCTCATGCGAGCCTCTTTAATATTGTATATCATGGGCTTTAAAGTTCCTCTGTTATTGGAAATCTATTAAAAGACTCTATCGACTAAAAAATAGGAATATTTGTTAGTCATTTATCATATAAGTATGTAACTGTTACAAATAATGAATACAGAAGAAGATTATCGTTATGCTACAAATTTGTCTTTTGAGTAAAAACTACCATATGAATATGAGTTTTCCCACCACTCTTTGAATTACTGTGTAATATGGATGTGTCTTTGGATTGAAGTAGCTTAGAGAATTTCCAGTGCATGTGATTTGAGGTAGCTGTAGACACACCTGAGAGTTGGCCACTTGAGGGTTATAGATAGATAGATAAGTATTCTATTCCTTATTTTGTATTTTCTTTTAGCAAAGAGTAGTTGAAGTTGAAATCCATTTTCACGAGTATATGTTATGTTGTCAATGTCAAGCCTGCAATTTGTAGCTAAGTTCGTAGTTAACATTTGAATGTCCAGAGCATCTTCCTTCAGTAGATTTTGTTAAATTGTTTCATGTTAGAAGTTAGATTGTTATACATTAGATAAATGTTTCCTAATTTCTTTAGATGTTTTACTTCTTCAACAATTTATGCATTCTTTAGGTTAATAATTTCTATGCTTTCTAGTTTAGTGGTGATGTTTTTTGGATTTATAGTTCTTTGCTTTCTAGTTTAAGATCATTTCCTACTTTCTAGATAGATAATTCATTGCTTTTAGGTTTAGAGGCCCTCTAGTTTAGAATATTTATTCGGTTGACTAGCATTTAGAGAACATGAGAGAGATAGAATTGAGATGTCTTCTATTGCAAATAGCCTTTGGACACTACCTGGTCGATATAATGATGTGATATATTCACTAAAGTGTTAAGACCTAACGACAGCCTGTCAGTACCATGACACATTTTTTTTATATATAAATATGATATGAATACAGATGATTCATGCTATGATGTGTTCACTTTATTTCATGTATGGATGGATATGATATGGATGCATTTACTTTATCATGTATGCCCATGTGATATGCGATGTTCATGATATAGATGGATGCAATGTTCTTTTCATTATCTTTTCACGATATGATAGGGATGAATGATTATGATTTGTAGATGTTATGGATGCAAATTATGTGAATGCATTACTTTTTGTATATTTTCTATTCCTATTTTATGATGAGATGATTGTGTATGAATATGGATGTAAATGCTTATGCAATGCTTATGATATGCAATGATTTAAGATGCTTAGAATAACAAATCTATATTATTCATCACAACTCAAATGATAATGCATAATGTATGATGTGATATGGATGTTATGATTATTCTAACGGATGTTTTATAATTATGCTATGAGATGCATGTATGCTGATGATTTGTGAATGGAGGGTGGATGCATTGATGATGTTTTTGTTGACTGTCATGATACCAGATTAGCGTAGAGAGAAGATAGAAGAATAAAGAATGAATAACCGTTGATTGTTATGATTGCTTCAAAAGATCCAACAAGTCCTTGATCCATCGATACTTTATTAGAGATGGTGATGAGACGATGCAAAATGCAAGATGAAATGCAAGGTGAGATGCTCACACTTCGGGATTGGGATTTTCTGTCATTCCTTATTGTTTGATTTAACAAATAGACACAATGCATCAAGGTATTGATAACCAGGATGACGTTGTATCCAGTGTAATGGACTTTGATTCGACAAGTAGATAGTCTAGTTCTTGTTCACACCTTGACATACGAAAATATCATTGGAATGAAAGTTAGAAGCTTAGAATTTATTGGACCAAAGCATACACAATAGTCAACAACATACTCCAAACATCCTTCCTACACAAAAATAAGCAAGTATGCACCAAGATTATTTTATTAGGGTATCCAGAAGCATAGCAAATGAAAGATAATGATCGATGCTCAATTCCTTTCTCTCTAAATCATTTTGTTAGACATCATCGAGAGGTCCACAAAATGGGTCATTAAGATAAATCATAAGAAAAGATCAAATACAAACGGTCGGTGTTATCTATAGCTCTTGCCTAGTTTAAGTTTAGCTAAGTGATATTTGATACTAATGTCCATCGCAGAATGGATACATCTTAGGACATGTTGATTAGAGGGTTGTTTGATGTTAGGACGATGATGCTAAAATGAGTCGTTGCTAAAAACTTCACTAACGTGTTTACCTATAATTTAGACTTTAGATTTTGATTTTTAGGTTCACACTTTATAACTTGCTATGGTTGTCTATTTGTTTTTCCAAAGGTTGAAGGTGACAATCGATTTATTATAGGTGAAAATTTATTGCAGGTGAAAACGAGATGGGATAGATGGGTTTTGAATTTTTAGATTTTCTGAGGCTGTTTAAGGTTTTCTAAAATTTTATGTGAATGTTTAGGATTTCAATTTTCTGAGGTTGTTTAGGGTTTTCTTAAATATTTGAGGCTTTTTAGGTTTTTTTGAATGTTTTCTATTGTTTTTGGATTTTCCATTTTCAAATGTTTTTGTGTTTCTTGGTTTTTTGAATGTTTTGGGGATTTTATGATATTTGGATGTTTAGGGATTTTCCAAGGTTTTACAAAGTTTAGGGGTATTCTAAGAATTTTTGAATTTCGACCAAGAACCTAACCTAAAGATCTATCTTAGGGGCCTTGGGGGTTGATCAAAGATAAGCCTTGCCTATGTTATACATGCAGAGACCACATAGTTCAACTAACTCAACCCATTTACAAGATGAAAAAATGATAGTTTATTATGACAAACTCCTAAAGGACTGACCTAGGGTGTCTCGGGGGCACATTAATGATGGCCTTACCTACGTTCAAGCTTAGAGACGACGTAGTTCAACTAGAGGACTCTGTTTTTATTTTTATTTTTGATGTTCGACCTTTTTAGGGATTTTAATGTTTTCTAAATGTTTTTGTATTTTAGCCTTTACAATTTTCTTAATGTTTTTGGATTTTTTGGATAAGATTTTATGAATGTTTTTGGATTTTCTGTATAAGATGTCCAATGACCTCAAGATATACAAGAACACAATTGTGACCCATAAAAAAATGCCCCTAGTGTGACATGTTATCCAACTTCGATAAAGGCAGGACAAACTGACCTTGGGGGATATGCCAAGTAGTGCTAAAGGGTTCACGATACCTTACATTGACAAGCCCTGATAAGGACACAGATGATGGATAAATGTAAATGCAAAGAATGATAGGGTCAAAAGAGCTAAAGAATAGATGGAGATGCTTTATTTACTCAAGGCACCTGTTTGCCAGGTTTTCACCAAGGTACTTTCCCAAAGCGCCACCAAAGTGGTTTTCACCAGAGGATGATTTTTTTCTTTACTTTTTCAATCATTTTTCTCTTTTTTTTGGATTTTGATTATTTTGTATTTTTTGATTTATACCCTTCAAGATTAGGCATAAAAATTTTTGAGATGCAAGTTGTTGGTTGGCTCTTGCAAGGGTTCACCTTCAAGGGTTGATAGTTTGTATGCTCCTAATCTATAGCTTGTTATGATGACAAAGGGACACAACCAGTTAGGCTCAAACTTTCCTTTGTTGTCTTGATCTGAAAGATTCTTTTGATTTTAATCTAAGACAAGATCGCCTACCTAGAATGACCAAAATTTGATTCTCTTGTTATAACTTCGTTTCAGTCTGTATTGATATACTTTCAAATGATTGAGGGCATCAGGATGACATTCATCTAGGAATTCCAACTCATTCAATTGAGACACTCTATATTCTTCCTCAGTTATCGGGTTTTGCAATGATACTCGTAGTGATGGGAGCTCAACGTCAATAGGCAAGATGGCTTTTGATCCATAGACCAAAGAGAAAGGGGTTGCACCTGTAGGCATGCAAATACTGGTTTGATAAGCCCAATGAGTGGGATTTAGCTACAGATGCCAATCACAACCAGCTTCATTAACAGTTTTCTTCAATATTTTCAAGATAGTTTTGTGCGTAGCTTTTGCTTGACCATTGCCTTGGGCATAGTACGGGGTAGAGAATTGGTGTTGGATATTGAATTTTTGGCACAACTCTTTCACATCCTAATTTTTGAAAGGGGTTCCATTGTCTGAGATGAGAGTTTGTGGAACACCATAACAATAAATTAGGTAATTCAAGATAAACTTGGATATTTGCTTCCCCATTATGTAGCTCATAGGAATGGCTTAAACCCACTTAGTAAAGTATTCAATGGTGGTTATGATAAACTTATGGTTGTTGGATGAGGTTGGAGTGATTTTTCTTATGAGGTCAAGTCCCCATTGTGAAAAAGGCCTTGGTGCGATCATTGGTTGCAATTCTTGAGTTGGAGCATGGATCAAATCTCCATGTTGTTGACACTGGATGCATTTCCGCACATACTGATGAGCTTCTTTTTTCATGGTTGGCCAATAGTACCCCATCCTCAATATTTTTTTAGCTAATGTCATATCGCTATAATGGGACCCACATATGCCATCATGTACTTCTATTAAAGCAGTTAAGGCTTCCTCTTGGTTAAGACATTGTAGAAATGTCCCTTCAATGCTTTGGCGGTAAAGGGTATCACCTAGGATCACAAATCGGGATGCCTTTTTCACAAAGGTATTTTTAAGGTTTAGGGTGATATCCGATGAAAGGATTCCTCTGTTAAGGTAAGTAAAGATGGCATGGTACCATGGGGATCCAGGATCAATAATGACACGTGAATTCAGATTCAGGGATTTCAGAAGTTGGTACGAGAAGTTGTTCTACCAAGAATTCACATTGGAGGATGTTGCTCGACATGTCTAGTAGTGATCCAATTTTTTCCATGGCATATGTTGCTCTATTGTTCATGCGAGGAATCTGCTCAAAAGTTATGTCTATAAAAAGGTCTTTGAGATTATCCACCATCTTCTTATAAGGAGTGAGCTTGTCATCTTTAGTTTGATAGTCGTCATTGACTTGGTTGATAACCAGCTATGAGTATCCATAGACTTTCATCTCTTGTATCTACCACTGAACTGCTATCCTTAGACCTGTGATTAAGGCTTTGTACTCAACAATGTTGTTGCTACACGAGAATGATAGCTTGTATGAATTTGGGATGAAATCACCTTGGGGGGTGACGAAAAGAATGTCTGCTCCTGATCCATGTTGGGTGAATGATCCATCAAAGTACATCATCCACTGAGTTGGGAGATTGATAAGGAACATTTATTTATCGAGGAACTCAGATATCAAAGGGTTCTCAACATAGATAGGTGCTTCTGCTAGTTGGTCTACGATCACTTGTCCTTTGATTTCCTTCTACTCAACATACTCTATGTCAAGCTATGTTAAGATCATCACCCACTTAGCCATTCATCCTATGAGGGTTGCTTTTGATAATAGATATTTTAATGGATCAATCTTTGCAATGAGCTTGATTTGATGCGACAACATGTAGTGCTTGAACTTTTGTGAAGTGAAAAATATTGCTAGACATGATTTCTCAATGGTAGAATAGTTCATCTCATAACCTACAAAGGTTCTTCTAATGTAGTATATGGCTCTTTCCTTTTCATTTTCATCATGTTGTGCTAAAAGAGCTCCTAGTGTTGCTGGTGTTGTTGAGATGTACAGGATCAGTGGTTTGTTTGGTATTGGCTGCATGAGCACTGGAGGTGTTAGTAGATAATATTTGATCTTTTGGAGACCTTTATCACATTTTTCATCCCACTTGTAGGTTATCCCTTTATGGAGGAGATGCGAAAAGGGGTGAATCTTATCTGATAACTGGGCTATAAACCTTTTAATGGACTGCAATCTTGTAATCCTCTCATCTACTTCAATGTTTGTGATGGTTCCATGTCTAAGATGGATTTTACCTTTGTTGGATCAATTTCTATCCCTCTTTGTGAAACAATAAAGCTAAGAAGTTTCCCTGATGTGACCCTAAACACACACTTTTTTGGATTCAGTCGTACCTTGTATTCTTCAAGCCTATCAAAGATAGGTCCTAAGACTTGTATGTACTCACTTATCTTCTTTGATTTTTCCAAAATATCATCCACACAATCTTCAACTGTTTTGTGGATCATGCCATGAAAGATGAGGGTCATTACTCTTGATAGGTTTCTCTTGCATTCTTTAACTTCAATGGCATCACATTCCAACAATAGGTTCCCCATGGACAAGTGAATGTAGTTTTGTGTTGATCCTCCTTGGCGATTATGATTTGATTGTAGCCCAAAAAATAATCCATGAGCAACAAAATTTCATGTCCAACTGGTAAGTCCACAATGAGATCAATGCTAGGAAGAGTGAAATCATCCTTCAGACATGCCTTGCTTAGATCTTTGAATTCAGTGCATATTTTGATGCCCCTAGTGGGTTTTGAGATTGGTTTGAAACCCACTCAGGATAATCTATCAGTCAAATGAATCCAATGTCAAGAAGCTTTTATAATTCTAGTTTAACTAGGAGTGTTATCTAAGGATGCATCTTCCTTAATTTTTGCTTAACTGGTTTAGCTTCAGGATATATAGTTAAGTGACGTACAACCACTTTTGGATCAATACTTGGCATATCTGTGTATGACCACACGAAGTTAGCTCTTCTTTCTTTAAGGAATTTCGTTGGGTTCTTTTGTTCTTCGTCCAATAAAGATTCAACATAGAATGTGATCATGGGTGCTTCTTTTCTTCCCACATTGACTGGAGTGGCCTTTTCTGCTAGTATTGCTGACTTCTTTGGATGCAGTGCACTAAGGGGGAGATTGAATCCCTCATCCTCGAGCACCTTAGAAAGGTTTTCACTGTCGGATGCCTCCTTTATTTTTACTGTTTTGGGATCAGAGAGTGCCACTAGGTGGTTTTCACTCAAGGATTTGCACGTTAGTTGCATTTCATTTATTTTGTGGCTAAAGGATTAAATCATCTCCCCATAGTATGCCCTTGTATCAAGCTCTATGTCGAAGCTTGTTTTATGATCTACCCATGATAAGTTGTCTCAGAGTCCCATGAATTCTGACATCACTTCATCGTTTTCAAATAAATCTAGAATCGATGGTCCTTATTGATATGTTAATGAATTGTGGGTATACTATACGTATTTTAGTTGGTTGGTTGCTTGAGACAAAGGATGTTATGGATATCATAAAGAGGGTTTTGTTCTCAAATAGGTCAACAACATTAAGGGGAAAGTCATCTAAGGTTGTATCACGCAATGTAGGTGACCAAGAGGAAGCCTCAGCTTGTTTCACATAAATACCTTTACCAATAAGTGTGACCTTACTAGTAGTACAACCTAAGCCAAGATTCTTTATTCGTTTCTCGAGAACGATGGGTTCTAGTAAACCATTGTCATTCTTCCCTAGCTTCTCATTCTTATTATATCCCATGCTCTTCATTAGTTATAGGTCTTTGTTGTCATCTTCCATGGGAAGAATAGGAACAATTCATTCATCTTGATAGAGAAGTTTATACATATCTTCCTCATTGAAATCTTGATTCAAATCTCCCCACTTGGTGAAGGTAGTAGCTGCCATCTTGATTGTCTCTGATTCTTTGGTACTAGATGTAGGTTTCCCATGAGATTGAGGAGAAATAGGTAACTCTCCCAAGACAAAGGTGTTTTTCAATAGTTTGTAGTTTCCACAACCATCAGTTGACATTGGGTATATTTTGCACAATGGGAATTTTTTATGCTGAGATAGAGGCTAGGGATGATGGGTCAACAAATGAGCTCAATGGTGCAAGTCCATCATTTTTGGGTATTTGTGGGATCTTATAGAACTTGGCCTTAAGAATTGTATAGTAGTAGAAAGGATTAGGGTCTCCATGGATAGTGATTTCTATGCCTTTGAAAGGAAACTTCACACACTGATGATGGGTTGAGGCTACAAATTTTATGGTCGACCAAGTAGTATGTTATATAGAAGATCAAGATCAAGTACTTGGCATGTATTTTTTGCAATAAGAGGTCTCACTTGGATTGGCAGTGCAATAATTCCTTGTGATACCCATTCTTGGTCGTCATATGCTCTGACGTTGGTACTCTTTGTCCTCTCAATAATATCTTTTGAATAGCCTAGATTTTTGATCAACTACAGGGTACAAATATTCAAACCAACACCTCCATCTATGAAGACTCTTTTGACCTTGTTTTTTATGAATGACAACCTCAAGGTGTAAAGCACGGTTATGAGATGGTTGTGATGATAGATCTTGCTCGGAGAAGGTAAGAAGATGGTTGGTGATGTGCCCTAACATAGCTTGAAACTGATCGGTATCAATATTCTCAAGAATAGATGACACAAACAAGGATTTTTCTAGTTTTTCTCTGTGTGCGGGAGATAACCTTAAGAGTTCTAAGATTGATATCTCTGTGGGGGTCTACTTGAGTTGGTCTAGAAGATTATACTTGCTAGGGTTAGATGTGGGAAAAGTAGGTTGTGTCCTAGATTGAGATGGGACTCCTTGAATGGTTAGTTTACCACATCGTGTGGTGAATCCACATTCCATACTAGCTCCTTTTATGGTGACAATAGCGATAATGCTATCGTAGGAGGAAACTACATTGGAATAGGTATGTTGCACATTGGTGTAATCCTTAGCTTTGTCATTGTTGTTTGCTTTGTTATGATCCGGCATAGGGTTCTTGTATATCTTGAGATCCTAATTCCCAACTGGTACCTCAACAAATATGGTATCGTTTACTATGATATCTTGGATGATATTATTAAGTTTCATGCAATTTGTTGTTTTATGTCCTTTGATTTTATGAAAGTCACAGAGATCATGTTCGTTGTACTAGGATGGCTTCTCTTGTGGTTCTTGGTAGTTTCCAAAGTTGGGAAGTGTTATCAAATTTGATTCTACCAATTTCTTCATGATTGTCTCGATGGGTTCCGATAACTGTGTGTACTTACGTTTGGGATAGTTGTTCCTGTTACCGATTTGCCTTTGTTGCATGTTGGTGTTACTGATCTTATTGTTTTGAGGTGGTGTTGTTTGTTACACAGTTAGCTAGATGTTAGCAACTTGATTGTTATTGGGTCTAGGAGCACTTAGTATGACCTTAGCATCTATTACACCGTCGTTTGTTACGTTTTTGTTCTTAGCCCATACAAGAGGTTTCTCAATTGAACTAGTTGAAGAATGGTTGTCTTTGTAAGCCTGGGTATTTCCTTATGAGATTAGGGCTCTTTCAATGTTAAGGGATCTAGAGACCAATTCGTCCTATGATGTGATGCATTGCATTTTCAAGTGGAATGATAGATTTGGATCGAGATTAGCTATGATGATTCCCACTTGTTGTTCATCAGGAAGAGGCCACTTGCTTTTACTAGCTCTTTTTCTCCACCGTTGCAAGAAATTGGCGAAGGTTTCTCCTTGATTTTTTTTAAGAGTGTATAACTCTTCTAGAATGACGTCCATGTCAAGATTAAAGGAGAAGTGATCGATGAATTTATCAGTGATTTCTTGAAAATTTTTGATACTAGGAGGCAAATGAGAAAACTAATCCATAACATGACCTATTAAACTTTGAGGGAAGAGGCACATTAGATATGAATCATTGTAAGCCATCTCCATGCACATCATGTTAAATTCTTTGATATGGTCCAGAGGACTTCCTCTCCCTTTATATTTGTCAAATTTGGGGATTTCAAAACCAGGAGGGAATGGTATCATTGCTATGTTTCGATCAAATGGGTAAGGAAAAAAGTTATGTGTATGAGGTTTCTTTGTCTTTCCCATGCAAAGGTCATGCATTTCTTATGAGAGTGCTTTCAATTGTGATGCTAGATAGTCTTGTGGGTTGGGTGGAGGAACATATGGTGGGATGACAGATGAATTATATGGGGTGTATGATGGTGTGAGATTCTATGAAATTGATTGATATGTTCCCGATGCGTTTGGATTAACAATGTTCAAATAAGGATAATAGGAACCTTGTTGTTGTTATTGGGCATACTGTTGATCTAGTAGTGCTTGTTGTTGTTGTTGCGCCACTAGGGCTTGTTGTTGGGCCTATTGTTGTTGGTGTGCTAATAAAGCTAATTTTTGTGCTTGATGTTGTGATACTACTACTGCTTTTTGTGCTTGATGTTGTTGTTGTGCTAAGGTTGCTTATTGAGCTCGATGTTGTTGTTGTGCTAAGGCTGCTTGTTGTGCTTGATGTTGTTGTTGTGCTAATGTTGCTTATTGAGCTGCTAAGGCTGCTTCTTGTTGTTGTTGTTGTTAATAGGCTTTTTTTGCTTGTTGTAGAGCTAAGGCATGTGCTTGCAATGTGGGATTAGGTAGTTGTTGAGACATCTATGAAGGATTATGGATATTGATGTTTTGAGTGGGTAGCGGATTGTTGGTGAAAGGTGGAGGGTTCCCTTGGTTCAACATTCCTTGTAATATGGTAGAATGAGGTGTAGGAATGTATGTTTGAGGTCCTCATTGATTTGTCGTAGTAAGGGGGACTATGGGAAAAGATGATGTCATTAAATTTTGCAATGGAAATGACACACTAGGACCTTGAGTCCATTGATTGAAAAGATTCCCTTGTCTTATGTTTTGAGGATTGCCTTGTGCAAAAGATGTAAACAAAGGATTTGTGATCAATGTACTTCCAGGATTGATAGAACTTGTAACCAAGGGATTATTTTAAGGTGGATTGATGGTGGACAATGTGGAAATGGTAGATGGCATAGGTGAACCCACTAGAGGGTTGGATAAAGATGTCCCTGTTTGCGTTGAGGGTTGATTCAGTGATATAGTATTGACAAGCCCTTGTGTGTTGTTTCAAGATACTTGGTCTATATTTCTTTGTGTGATGGTAGGCATGCTTGTGGTACTCATAGGTGTGGATGAAGAAGGGTGTCCCCAAAATGTCGAAGTAGTGGTGGAATAATGAAGTTTAAGTGGCATGTGTAACTATTTTGGAGCTTCAGGAATAGTAGGAGCACCAAAAGTAGGTGTCCAAGTGGTGGTGGGAGGTGGAGGATTAGTGTCAAGGGTACCCAGAAGTGTACTAATTTCAAATGGTGAGGTGTGACCGAAATCTTTAGCAAGGATGGTTGCAATATTAGGTATGTAAGTTTGATTTATCCCTAGCGATTGAGTTGTGAAACCTTGTGTTAAATTATGTGCTACAAATATTAGGGAGATGGGAGCTACACTTTCAAATGATTGATGTCCTAAAAGTTCTTCCTTAGTAAGCTCAAATGGATTATTTGTGACGTCTTCAATTTCATATGGTTCTAAAGGAGATGATGGTTGTTGTGATGGGGTAACATGACTTCTAGGATCAAATTCTAAAGTATTTGGATCACTTGAGGTAAATGTAACTTTTGTTTTCTCCGTGATTCTCTTGTGTTGTGATCTCATCTTTACCATAAATTTTGTGTCACCTATGGGAGAGCTGTGTTGAGTTTTGTAATGTTTGAACTCTCTAGTTGACTCAAATCTAGGTAAAAGAGATGCTCTAAGTCTTTTGGGAGCAATGATGATAATGGGGGGGTGAAAAGATGAGTGATGTGGGAAGTGATCTTTGCAAACACTTTGGGATGACACTTTTGACTTGAGTTTGATGTTTTGATGTTGGGATAAAGGATGATAATGAACCTATAAATCATTAGGGTAGACTTGTGACCTTTAAGATGAGCTAGTTCAAAAATGATAACTACCTTAACTAAGTGCATGGAGAAGGATACATTTCTCATACAAAGTAGCCAAGTTAGCAGTTGGTTTGATATTGATGTTTAAGTCCCAAAGTGTTGGTGTATTTGAAATTTTTTAAAGTTGGATGAAGTGAAGGATGAAATTTGATGAAGGGGTGAGTGAAATGTTTGACCCAATGTTGACTTAAAGTGAACCTTTTGTTTTGATAAGACCAAGGTAGTGAGAATGATTCTAGACCTCTAAAATGTTCAAATCCTAAAGACCCAATGTTGATTTAAATGAGAGGACGGATGGGAATGTTCAAACCTGTTCGGGCTCTCCTAGCTCGGGTATAAAAGTTTCTCATCAAGGTGTAACAATTGCGGTAAAACATTGAAGCCCACTTTTGACCATACATTGTTCTATGATTCCTATGTCTAAAATGAAGTGTTGGAGATTTTCCCCCTACGGATTTTGATTGTTAGATGAATCATTTATGGGAGTTTGGTATCATGTAAAAAGATCAAGATGTTGACTCCGAAAGAATGCATATAATTTTGGACTATTCCTTGAAGTGAGTCTCTAAAAGTTTGCTACCAACCTATCTTTATTTTTGTGAAGCGCTAAAAGGTGTTTCTTGAGAGATTTTGGAGTGAGATGCCTAAGTTTAAAATGACGACCCATAAAATTTTGCTTATGGATCATGATTTTACATGAGATCATTTGAAAACAGTTTAAGTTTATGGAAGAAGGGAAGATATTTATTGCCACACAAGTGGTAGTAATATGGACCTTCCAACCTCAATATCAGCATGTTCCTCTTCTTCGTCTAAAATAGTTGCTTTGTTTCTCCACTATGTGTTTGTTTCCTTGTTTTCAAAAGTGAAGCTTCTCAAACTACTAATAAGATCAGTTTGTTCACCATTTATGAGTTCAAAGTTTGGTTGAATTATAACACCTGGAAGATCAGGTTGTTCAACAGGAGCAATTGGTCTCCAAATAGTCATGTGGGGTTCATTTGTCAATTTATCTTTGCTTAAATGAATTGATTTTACCACAAACACTTGTCTTGATTATGTTTCCAAACTAGATGTTTATGTCAAAAAACATCATAACTTTCACAATGTCCATTTCGTGAAAATCAAGAGGTTAAATCCATAATTTCCTATGTTGTCTTAGGTAAAATATGGGTTTGAGATTAATGTAAAGATATTTAGAAATCGCTAAGGATAAATCCTTAGGACAAGCAGTAATATCACAGCTAACTCGAGAAGTCCATATTTGTGCCAAATTGTTTGAAATTTTGAGGAGGATAGTGAATGTTTGTTTTTGGATCATTTTGAAACCAAGCAAAGTGTTAAACTGACTCACAATCATTTACAACCCTAGTATAGAAATGGCCATATTTATTGAGTCTCCACTAGGATTTCTCCAAACACTAAACAATGTGAATAGTTAAAGATTTGGCGACACTGGCTCCCCTCCATGACACACACTTCTCGGGACCACCAAATCTCAAAATCTTTAAAATCTGGAGATTAAAAGGATTTTTTGTTTCTACAATTGAGAAGTACAAATGTGGGGTGACTTCAGAATGACCATTCTTGCACCAACAAATATTTTAGGATTTTGGCTTGCTAAAAAAATGGGTTGTAGTAAGGGTAATCGAGGACATGACACCTTGCGAGTGTCCAGCAAGCCACTAAAGGCTTTAATCAATCCTACTAGGGGCTCTTATAATTTTTACAATAGTACCCTATTCTAAAAGACACTGTACGACTAAGGCCTACATACCAAGAGGACTTGACAGTTTAGTCTTATCCATTTATATACCGGCTCGAGTGAAAAACCGGTTGGAGTCGCCTTCGAATTGGTCTTAGGTAGGCCCCTCTAAAGATAAAAAAAAGTGAGGGAGTACACTTGTAGTTCAACCACCTAGTTCATGTAAAGCACAAGGAGGGAACACACACAATGTCTCTTTCTCACACTAGCATGATTGTTCAATTTTAAACCCAATTGAAAGATGTGGGTGATCTTGCAAAGTGTTAGAGAACATTTTTGTTTCTCAAGGTCGCCAAATGGTGCGAGAGAATTGCATACGCATCCACTAACAACATTGAAAATCACAAGACATAGCAAACAATTATAAATTTTAACCCTTCAAAGCAATGATGAGTTCATTTTAAGCACCAATTGAAAGATGAAGTTTGCCTTGTTCAATTTTAAGCCCAAAGTAAAATGATGATGTGAGGGTTCAACTTTATCCAACTTTAAGCATTCATTTTAAACCCAATTGAACTCTAGTGTATTTCCTAAAGCAGAAAGTAGAAAGCATGAAATTGGGTTATAATTGCTCCAAAGCGTCAAACGTTTGTTACAATTATAAAATTTAAGATAGAAGATATTTTCTTCACTTTCACTCCATGTCTTTAAAATCTGCAAAACCCTATTAGCCTAACCACCATAACACAGTCAGGCATGCATCAGTGGCCAAGAAATTAAGTCACATATCGAAAAAACTAACATAAAATTTCTTACCCTGGCTGGGTGTTGTTGAACATGACAATGTCGCAATTTGAAGTTTGGGCGTCGCTCTAGTGAAAATGGGTGTCGCTCTGCAGCAGGAATAGTGAGCACGATAGTGTCAGTATTTTGCTCGTCGTCGCTGCTAATGGTAGCTTTGTAATTTAGAATTTGAAAACATTGGACTGTTGAATTTGAGCGTCGTCATTTAAAATTTTTGATACCTAGAAATTAAATATGCATCGCCATATTTAAATATACATCATTAGAATAATTCAGTGTTAAGATTCCAAATTGTGTGGGCATCGCTATATGGTGACTCTATTGAAATAACATTGTTGTTTGAAGTTTGGGCATTGCCAGGTCCTGCAAAACAACATAAAATGAAATTAAATCTAAAATTTGGTTAGATTATCGATTTTCCCTCCTAGCACTAGAATGTGATAAAAAAATATCAGTATATGGCTGAATTATGCTTGATCCATGAAGAATTGAAACATAACGGAGCCACTAATACTCGAATCTCAACAAGATCATTCAAATGAAATTGAAACTAAACATTTATAAAAACCTAACATACTAAATTATGAAAGCTTTTAAAACATCTACTCTAATCCATCTGAAACTTATCCTGTTGTGGAATTGGTGTCGTGTTGATGTGGAACAACGACCCTTTCCCAATCCTGTGATTAGTGAAGCTGTTTTAGTCAATTCTATGGAAGAGAATCGATGAAACTATTGTGATTGATGTATGAAAACCTATTTTATGCTAAAAATAAACATGATGCAAGCTAAGTTACCATGATTTTATGCTAGAAATGCACTAATTATGCTATTGCTAAGTTAATATAAGTTTAAACTATGCTAAAAAATGAAAACCCTAATTCATATACAAACTAAGATGGATGCATGGAAGCCATTAATGGATACTTTAAGCTATTATGCAATTAAAAAAACTAAAATAAGCTAAAAAAAGAGTAAATATGAGAGTATGGATGCAAGTGAATTCAACAACATAAGTTTGCAATTAAGATGGATCCATTTGTCTCCAAATAGTGACCTATTTGTAGGAGACCAAATGAGGAATGAAGGGTGGAGATCAAAAGGTTTAATCAATGGTGCAAGATGAAGGGGATGAGAGGCATGGATCA
Organism: Sequoia sempervirens; assembly: GCA_007258455.2. Classification (NCBI taxonomy): domain Eukaryota; kingdom Viridiplantae; phylum Streptophyta; class Pinopsida; order Cupressales; family Cupressaceae; genus Sequoia; species Sequoia sempervirens. The sequence continues at coordinate 210,142,886 of VDFB02058242.1, forward strand.
TGGATTCTCATCAACAGATGAGAATGCATGATAAGATTTAATCAAGGGCTCACACTTTCCTCAAACAAACACACTTTTGACTTGCTCACATAGGTCAAAGGTAACTTGTTCAAAAGGTTAAAGGTTTAGCTTGTTCAAAAAGCCAAGTGAGATGATTGGAAGAGAGAGAATATTCCTTTAGATGAGGAAAAAAGGTAATTTACAAATTAAAACAAAGTTTTAATTATGCAAAAAAGGGACAAGGAATATTCCCTTTGCTTAGAGGAAAGTTAGTTTAATTGCTAATTAAACAATATTTAATTTATGCAATTAGGGGATTAGAAGAATTAAAGTGATATTCATTAAATTAATTGATTTAATGAATGGGGGAAAGGTGAAATGATATTTTATTAAATAACTTAGGGTTATTTAATTAAATAAGATGACTTAGGGAATTAAATTAAATATTTTGATTTATTTAATTTAATTAGATGAAGTGTTAGTGCAAAAAGAGATGAATTAACCCAATTAAATTAATTAGGTTAATGGATGAAAATGATGCAATTAATTAAATGGCTAGGCTAATTTAATCAATTGAGCGAAAAGAGGATGGGTTAAAAGAAGAAATGATGTTAGTATATATGTTTTAAGTGTATGATATCGATTAGGATATTTTTCAGTGTCTACACCTATGATAAACATACTATTTTACCCATATCTGCTCATATCTAGTATAATAATAATACCTACGACAAACAGTCTCTCCTATCATGGAGTATTTACAAACAATGCACAAACAAAGTAAATAGTTTCCACTTTTATTTCAAAGCAAACAATACTTTCCTTTATAAGCAAGTAACAACAAGACTAGTTCAATCAATCAAGACATAACTCTTTCGAAAATAGAATATAACCAAAAGTAGAATATCCTCATGCCTGTGTTTAAGCTTTCCAATTCGATTGGCTACAATCACAACACTTATTAGAACAACAACTATCTTGATATTGATCCTCCAAAAAAGTCGCGCAATTCTTAACACTCAAGTTCGTAAATGCTTCCTCTCAAAGGATAATAAAACTCTCCCTATACTCAAGACTCTCACTCACTGATATTGGAAAAATATTGTAGATGAGATGTATACAAAATGCAAAGACTTTGCACAACAAATATGCATAGAAGAATGTGTCCCATCTAATGAACTTTATCCTCTATTTATACAGTAACATGAACATCATACAACCTATGGATTAGGCATGTATAATGACAACAAATCACAAGCATAGCAACACATCAAATTAAACTAAAAGGTGGTGAATTTGAAAGCATAAAATTAGATCAAACAACAATAGATCGACAGGCTTAAATGATAGCAAATAGAGACTAATTCAATTCTCCATATGATAGAATTCGATTTGAAACTCATAGCAGACTTCTACATGTTAAAGGATTCAAAAGGTGGTGCTAAGCATTCATATGCTCTTTTATAGATGGAACGGTTTCCTCCTTCGAAGAAATAATCAATATCCAAAGTGTTCCATCAAGTTAAAATATCGACTAAGTCATGCTATGTGTCGATTTACTCATTAAATCAGTTTAGACAAAGTCATCGATATGGTTTCCTGCTTATACAGTTGTTTGATTGATGCAATTAACATGGCGATACAGTTTACCAAGTCTATGGTTCCCTATTAAAAAGACACCGACTTATTCACTTCATAAATATTGACTTTATGGTTGTATTAAGTTTGCATATTACACACTCTTCTATCGTCAACAACATGAGCATAAAGCGGCTCAAGAAATACTGCCACTATTGTTTTAAAGTTTGAATTTATCATGTTTAATAAATTGGCCTCCAAGTCGATTAAAATAATTGACTCCAAAGCCAAATGTATTAAGCATTAAAATCGGCTAATAATCATTGCTTTAGATAGTCAATCTCAAAGCAAATTTCCTTTAGATAATCATAAGCACATAACCTTTGCCACAGAGCTTTTTAATTGCTTTTGAATTGGGTGGTTGTCCATTGTTGAGTTCATCAAAGTTTGTTGTGTAATTTTCTTCTTTTTCTAAAGTGGTTGAGGTGGATACTTTAGAAGGGTCGTTTGAGTTCTGTGTTGACATGACTACATCAAAGTCTTTTGTTATAAGCTTGCATTCTTCCATGAGTGTTGGTATGAAATCTAAGGAACACCAATCATCGTCTAATAGTGTTGTGACTTGTTCAATATGTTGTGTTTTGGATTTTTATTGCACAAGTTCCACTTGTGTGGTTGGGGTTAAGGTGTTCAAGGGGATCTCTTTGTTTTGCTCAAGTTGCAACACATTATAAGGCTCATGATCAGCGTCAATTGTGTAGACTGTTTTATTGTAAACATATTTCATTTTACGATGAAGATTTGAAGGCACAAAATTCATCTCACGAATCCATGTTCTTCCTAAAAGAAGATATATGAAAGATTATGGGGCATGACATGGATTGGGGTGTTCAATGTGACTACTCCAACTATAATAGGTAAAATGATCAAATTGAGTGGTTTCTTTTCTTCATTGTCAAAGCCCTTAATAGATAAAGAATTAGTTTGAATTTTTGATCTATCCACACGAAGCCTATCCAAGAGGTTTATGCTACACACATTAAGAGTGGAGCCATTGTCAACAAGGGTTCACTTTATCCCTATTGTGTTGTATTGAGCTATGATCATGAAAGTATCATTTTGTTTTTGCACTTCCAAATGGGGGAGTTCAATTTGGTGGAAAATAATGTCAACGTTTATTCCTTGAATCATGGTTGCTATGTCATTTGGTTGCGCATTAGAAGGGATAGGAATTTGTTTTAAGGCTATTTGGAGCATAGTGTGATAGGTAGGTGAATTCTGTAGAAGGTCCCAAAGGGATATCTTGACAGGGGTATTCTTAAGTTCAACAAGATCATCCTCCTTAGGAGTTAATTGAGGAGCACTAGGCAAGATGGGATTAGGCAAAGGTAATGGTGTTGGGGTGAGTTGTTGTGGTCGTAGATTGATTCTAGTGTAGTGTGTGTGAGCAACAACATCATTCTTAGGTAGGTAAAGGGTAAACTTAGGTTTAGGTGGAGGTTGAGATTGGTGTGAAGGTGGGTAAAGGATGAGTTCAGGTTGGTGTTGAATTTGTTGTTTGTGTGAAGGTGGGTAGAGAATGAGAGGGTTTTAAGGATGTCCCACGAGGTATGTGTGAGGTTCATTGATCGAGGGGGATCAAATGGACACTTGTGCATTCATAACCTCAATAGTCTTGGTTTGATGTATCTCTAATAAAGGGCAATCTAGAATCACCTTTTTATCTAAGGAACATATAGTACTATTGTTGGCATGTTCCAACACTATGATATTCTCCCTAGGAGGAGAATTTTTAGGAGAAATATGAATCAAATGTTCTTAAAATTCATGCATTGGTTCTTCGAAAATGACTTCATCACAAGTAGGGGAATGATCAATGGTTGTATTTTCATGTCTATCGATAGTGGGGAGATTAGGAGAAGACTCTATTTGTTGTCCTTTGTCTCTAAGGTCTCATTCACTTGTTCCATATTATCTACCTTAATAGGAGAGCTTGTAATAGCTTCATCACAAGTGGGAGAGGCTTCAAGAGAAGGACCTCTATGATTGTCAAATAGATTGTCCCAAATGGTAGGAGCATTAGGGAAGGGAGGGTCAAGATTCTTATGACTCTTAATAGGTAAATCTTCTAACACCAACCTATCCTCTTGGCATCAAGGAGGGATAGTAGAAGAAGGAAAATTTTGATTGTCATGGTTAGAGAGACTAGGTAAGGTGGTGTTTAGGAATGTTTCTATAATCTCATGCTCTTGTTTTCTAATGTCTTCCCAAGGAGGAAGAGGAGAGGGACAATCAAGACTTTCAATACTTGAATCTTCTTTCACCTAGATACCTTTGTTGCTAATAGGAGAGGTATTGGGAGAAGAACAAGTATGATTGTTATGATTATCTACACTTGCATCCTCTTGTGTTATGACATTCTTACAAATCTGATAAGTACTAGGAGGGTCTGCAACATGCTTATCAAATGTTTTACTTTGTTATCCTAGACCATATCCATGAAAAGTAGAATCATAGAAGCCACTTGATATTCTAGAAACGTGAAATGCTTTAATAGAACACATGCTAACATGAGAAAGTAAATAAAGTGAAATGCAATGGTTTAAAGGGAAATGTTGAAATGAAAATTTTTAGATGTGAAACAAGTAATTTGTTGATTACATTATTCAACAACCTAAAAGATGAAATGTTGGAAATGCAAATGTGAAATTGAACAATGCATGAAATGAGCTAATTTAAGCTAGATCTAATGAAATGCATGTTATAGAAACTCAGTCAACTGATACATGTAGTTGATGGCAGCAAACAAAAGCTTAAAAAAAAGTTTTTAACTCTATAAATGACAGTTTTAGGGTTGAACAGGGACTAAGTCGCACAAGGTGGCAAATTAGTCCCAGTAGGGATTTTTTTCATAATTTTCAAAGTTTTTGGATTGATTTTGATGATTTTTGTGCTGTATGATGCAGACCTAAGATGCCAATACAAAATTAAAAAAAAAACAATGATTTTATATGCCAAAAATGCAACCTATATGCACTTTTCATTAATGCAAAATTTGAAACCTAGCATGAAAATTAATTCATGCAAACGCTAATGCAAGTCCAAAGCAAGATAGATCTAGGGTAAGGATGGAATCCTAATCAGAAAATATGATGTTCACATTGGGTTCACCAAAATGTGGATGCCGATTTTGGTATCCAAAGGTTCTCTAACTCTTCTAGGGTTTTTCACCTAAAAGGAGAGAAATGGACCCAAAATGCTAATGTCTACACTCAAGATTAATGCAAGGATGGATGAAGTATGTCTAAATATGATGTCTAAATGCAATGAATCGATAAAAGGGATAATTTATGATACATGATCTAAGAAATACAAGGTGTTTGAAAACACATTGTGATATGCAAAAATACCTAGAAATGAAGGTAAATTGTAATAGAAATCGATGAAATTGAATGTGTGCACCTGGAAGTTGAAAAAGGATGGAATGAAGGTCTGAAATCCTGAAATGCTTGATGCAGAAGCCAACTGGGACACTTGTGCCAATTTGGTAGACTTAGTACCATATGTGGAAAAACTGCTTCAGAGCTCATTTTGGCCAAATGGGTATCCAAATTTATAGAGACTTCTAGAAAACAGGTTCAGTGGGACTAAGTCGCCACTATTGGTGACTTAGTCCACTTTTGAATTTCTAAAAATCTGAAACTGGAAACGAAATCCCTTGGTCTGCACTTCAGTTCCTAACAGGTGTCCGCTTTTGAAACTCTGATTTTTGGGCCTGAAAGTGACTTTTTGTTGATATTTTGACCTTGCATGGAAGAAGATGACTCCAATAAGTCTTCAACCTATTCTTCAATGATTTTCAAGTCCTCAATATACCTAAATCTGCAAACACACAAGGAAAGAGAAAGAAATGTTGGATATTAGGGCAAGGGGATTTGCCTTGGTCAAACCCCTTTTTAGGTAATTAAACCAAAATGAAGAAATAATGTAATGAATCATGAAACAATGGAGTTAGATACTTGACATGATGATTGATATTAAAATTTTGCATCAATGAATGAAGATTCTACCCTTGAATGTCTGAAAAATGTTATCTTGATGACTTAGAATGCCAAAACCCTAACTTGCTTGACTTGAGAACATGATTAATGATGAATTAATGATGATGAGTTATGAATTAGGGTTTATAGGTTTGTATTTATAGGCAATTCACCTAATTCTCCCATTAATTTGATCCCCAAGGTCGACATGAAGGGAAAATAAACTTAAAAACCAAATTTTCTCCCTCAAACCTCGAAAATGACCCAAATAGGACTAAGTTGCCATGTTGGGTGACTTAGTCCCCCCTGGCAAGGACTCATTCACCTATATGGGTGACTTAGTCCCAGAGGGGTCCTTTTGCTAGCTAGATTGTTGGGGAATGAAGAATTTCAATTCTTATGTTGATTTCATTGGGTATTTGATCAAATTATGCCTTGGGATGCACAATATGGGGCCATAGGGGCCTATTAATGATGATGTAAAGGTAAATTTTGGATAGGGACACAAATTTCAATGTAAAAGTGTGATTAAATGCACTTTACATTGTAAAAATGAAGTCCTCGTAGCCTAGAAAGGCTCAACGTCCAATGTGAATGTGTAAGACACATTACAACACTAGATTAGAGTTAAGTTTAATTAGCAAGCCTTCTATATTAATGTGAAGATGCAATTAAATACATTTTACATCATTAAATTAGGGGAAAGATAGGTCCATTAAGTCTAGAGAGGTGTGCAAGTCTTTTACAATACTTTACAACACTTTTACTAGACATTGTTAAATGCATTTTATTCAGTTTGCGAGGGTCCAAGACCTAATGTGGATGTATAAAACACCTCACAACACTACATCGAGGCATCATTAAGTTTGATTTGTCATCAATTATTCCCATATCAATCAAGGTATACACTTTTTGGTGACACATTAAGCCCCCGCTTTAGTGAGAGGATGAACTTGCTTCAAATTCACACTAAAGTAGACATTCAAGAGGAGTCGAACTGTACCAATGCGGATGGTCTAGGATAACAAAGATGAAGGAGGCAGTCAAGCCCCATGATCCAAGATCCTAAGTCAAAACAACATGAGTGCAAAAGTACACGCATAAGGGTGAATGATTTGCAACAAAACAAGATATGTGATCACGTAATGACAAGAAATAGAAGGAAGAGAAAAGTGAAAATGGAAAGGTGGATCAAGCTTCAACCGTTTGTCCAACACATTGTGGATCATATCTAGGTTGTTTGTCCAAAATGCATACTCACTTTGAGGCGATGGGACGCTTGGCTATCCACTAGGTGATAAGTCTAAAAAGGTGAGAAACATACACTCATGGTTGGTATGCACTTGTACATATGCAGGTGGCTATGGGGAAAATTCATGCCTCGGATTGGGCTTCCTGCTCAACAATACCAAAGTTATACCTCCCAATAACTTTAATATGGTGCCACAAAATAAAATAATTTTTGAGCTCTATGAGGTAAGCAAAACTTCGTATGCCTGACACTCATAGACATTGTAAATGAAAAATGGTGTAAGGAATTTTCAAAGGGATTTTGCTTAGTTCATGCAAGGTCTGGTCTTAGGAAACATTGTGTCTAATGTCTCCAAGAGAGGATGTTTCAAAGAAGTATCACACTCTTGGAGGGAATCAAGCCCAATGACTCCACCAAGAAGAGGACGCATCGCAAGAAGAAAGAAATCACACAATGAAATGTGAGTGTCAATGTATGCCCCCACCTTAAAGTGGTTGCTAACACCATTACTGTGAGAAATTGCTTTAAAGTAGAAGAAGAAGATATGAGAGCTTACTTGAAAAGCCCTATGCCAAGTCATATGTTTCCTATAAGCAACGTCATGAAAAAGGTAGTATGTCACATGCGAGCCAACTTGAGGCATGTCGTCCACATCCCAAGCTTTCTCTTGTATGTTCATGAAAGGTTAACAACTACTCAAAAGAGGCAATGACAAGTGACATACGAGGACAAGGCTATATATCCCATTGCCCCTACTTAGTGCATGACAAAGGTGAGTTGAAATGATTAATGAAATGCATGCTAGATTGGAAATCAATATCAATTAGAGGGATTAGGTGCCCCAACATAAGGAAGAACGCCAAACTCCTTAAAATGTTGGATTTTACTACTCAAAGCCTTACATTCATTAGTAGAATGACCATGAACTCTATGATATGCACAAAATGAAGTCTTGTAATAAAATTTATTTTGAGTTCTTGAAGGAAGGGTTATCAAGTGATCTTAGAGGAGTCTTAGTCTTGTAGTTTGTGACAAGGAGACTTCTTGCTTAGATGTGCAAGATGTCATATCTATGTAAGACTGTTTAGACTATGATATTTTGGGCTCTCCTTTACAGGAGGGTGTAAAATCAAACGAATTCAATTCATTAGTGTTTTGAAAGATGACATTGACATTAAGAAAAGATTTCTTTGTTTGTTTTGTTTCTTGCAAAGGAAAACCATCAAAACCATTAGTGTCTATTGTCGTAGAAGGATGTTTTGTAATAGTGTTGACATTGACTAAAGGCTTGGTGATTTCTATCAAAGGACAATAACTAATACCATGAGTTGTTTGTTGTGTGATAGGATCTATAGGGTTCCAGATACCTTATTCGTTAGCACCATATCATTTTCCACTAAATCCAAGTTGTTTCATAAGCTCATAACCTTTGCCATAGAGCTTTTCCATTGCTTTTGAATTGGGTGGTTGTTCATTGTTGAGTTTGTCAAAGTTTGTCATGTAATTTGCTTCTTTGTCTAAAGTGGTTCAGGTGGATGCTTTTGAAGGGTTGTCTGAGTTCTGTGTTGACATGACTATGTCAGAGTCTTTTGTTGTAAGCTTTCATTCTTCCACGAGTGTTGGTGTGAAATCTAAGGAACCCCAATCATCATCTAATAGTGTTGTGACTTGTTCAATATGTTGTGTTTTGGATTTTTGTTGCACAAGTTCCAATTGTGTGATTGGGGTTAAGGTGTTCAAGGGGTTTTCTTTGTTTCGCTCAAGTTGCAAGACACTATAAGGATCATGATCAACATCAACTGTGTAGACTATGTTATTGTAAACATATTTCATTTTACGATGAAGAGTTGAAGGCATGGCATTCATCTCATGAATCCATGGTCTTCCTAAAAGAAGATTATATGAAATATTATGGGGCATGACATGGATTGGGGTGTTCAATGTGACTACTCCAATTGTAATAGGTAAAGTGATCACACCGAGTGGTTTCTTTTCTTCATTGTCAAAGCCCTTAATAGATAAAGAATCAATTTGAATTTTTGATCTATCCACACGAAGCCTATCCAAGAGGTTTACACTACACACATTAAGAGCGAAGCCATTGTCAACAAGGGTTCGCTTTATCCCTGTCGTATTGCATTGAGCTATGATCATGAAAGCAACATTTTGTTTTTGCACTTCTAAAGGGGGGAGTTCACTTTGGTGGAAAATAATGTCAGTGTTTATTCCTTGAATCATTGCTACTATGTCATTTGGTTGCGCATTAGAAGGGATAGGAATTTGTTTTAAGGCTATTTGGAGCATAGTGTGATAGGTAGGTGAATTATGAAGAAGGTCCCAAAGGGATATCTTGGAAAGAGTATTCTTAAGTAGTTCAACAAGATCATACTCCCTAGGATTTAATTGAGGAGCTCTAGGCAAGATGGGATTAGGCAAAGGTAATGTGTTGGGGTGGGTTGTTGTGGTCACAGATTGCTTCTAGTGTAGTGTGTGTGAGCAACGACATAATTCTTAGGTAGGTAAAGGGTAAACTTAGGTTTAGGTGGAGGTTGAGATTGGTGTGAAGGTGGGTAAAGGATGAGTTCAGGTTGGTGTTGAATTTGTTGTTTGTGTGAAGGTGGGTAGAGAATGAGAGGATTTTAAGGATGTCCCACGAGGTATGTATGAGGTTCATTGATCGAGGGGAATCGAATGGACACTTGTGCATTCATAACCTCAATAGTCTTGGTTTGATGTATCTCTAATAAAGGGCAATCTAGAATCACCTTTTTATCTAAGGAACATATAGTACTATTGTTGGCATGTTCCAACACTGATATTCTCCCTAGGAGGAGAATTTTTAGGAGAAATATGAATCAAATGTTCTTGACATTCATGGATTGGTTCTCCAAAAATGACTTCATCACAAGTAGGGGAATGATCAATGGTTGTATTTTCATGTCTATCAATAGTGGGGAGATTAGGAGAAGACTCTATTTGATTGCCCTTTGTCTCTAAGGTCTCATTCACTTGTTCCATATTATCTACCTTAATAGGAGAGCTTGTAATAGCTTCATCACAAGTGGGAGAGGCATCAAGAGAAGGACCTCTATGATTGTCAAATAGATTGTCCCAAATGGTAGGAGCATTAGGGAAGGGAGGGTAAAGATTCTCATGACTCTTAATAGGTAAATCTTCTAACACCAACCTATCCTCTTGGCATCAAGGAGGGATAGTAGAAGAAGGAAAATTTTGATTGTCATGGTTAGAGAGACTATGTAAGGTGATGTTTAGGAATGTTTCTATAATCTCATGCTCTTGTTTTCTAATGTCTTCCCAAGGAGGAAGAGGAGAGGGACAATCAAGACTTTCAATGCTTGAATCTTCTTTCACCAAGATAGCTTCATCACTAATAAGAGAGGCATTGGGAGAAGAATAAGTATAGTTATGATTATCTACACTTGCATCCTCTTGTGTTATGACATTCTTACAAATCCGATAAGTACTAGGAGGGTATGCAACATGCTTATCAAATGTTTTACTTTGTTGTCCTAGACCATATCCATGAAAAATAGAATCATACAAGCCACTTGATATTCTAGAAACATGAAATTATTGAATAGAACACATGCTAACATGAGAAATCAAATAAGGTGCAATGCAATGGTTTAAAGGGAAATGTTGAAATGAAATTTTTAGATGTGAAACAAGTAATTTGCTGATTACATTATTCAACAACCTGAAAGATGAAATGTTGGAAATGCAAATGTGAAATTAAACAATGCATGAAAAGAGATAATTTAAGCTAGATCTAATGAAATGCATGTTACAGAAACTTAGTCAACTAATACAAGTTCTTGATGGTAGCAAACAAAAGCTTAAAAACAAGGTTTTCAACTCTGTAAATGACAATTTTAGGGTTGAATAGGGACTAAGTCGCCCAAGCTAGTGAATTAGTCCCAGTAGGGATTTTTTTCAGAATTTTAAGAGTTTTCAGATTGATTTTGATGATTTATGTGTTGTATAATGCAGACCTAAGATGCCAATGCAGAATTTTAGAAATTTTAAATGTTTTAGATGCCAAAAATGCAACCTATATACACTTTTCGTTAATGCAAAATTTGAAACCTGGCATGCAAATTAGTCCATGCAAACCCTAATGCAAGGTCAAGGCAAGGTAGATCTAGGGTAAGGATGGAATCCTAATAAAAAAATATGATGTTCACGTCGGATTCACCAAAATGTAGACACCGATTTTGGTATGCAAGGGTTCTCTAACCCTTCTAGGGTTTTTCACCTAAAAGTAGAGAAATGGACCCAAAATGCTAATGTCTACACTCAAGATTAATGCAAGGATGGATGAAGTATGCCTAAATATGATGTATAAATGCAATGAACTAATAAAAGGGATAATTTATTGATAGAAGATCTAAGAAATACAAGGTGTTTGAAAACACATTATGATATTCAAAAACACCTAAAAATGAAGGTAAATTGTAATAGAAACTGATGAAATTAAATGTGTGCACCTGGAAGTTGTAAAGTGATGGAATGAAGGTCTAAAATCCTAAAAAACCTGATGTAGAAGCCAACTAGGACACTTGTGCCAATTTGGGTGAGTTAGTCCTAGATCTAGAAAACTGCTTCGGAGCCTGTTTCGACCAAATGGGTATCCAAATCTACAAAGACTTTTGGAAAACAAGTTCAGTGGGACTAATTCACCACTATTGGTGACTTAGTCCACTTTTGAATTTCTAAAAATCTAAAAGTGGAAATGGAAGCCCTTTGTCTACACTTCGGTTCCCGACAGGTGTCCGCTTCTGAAACTTTGATTTCGGGCAAGGAAGTGACTTGTTGTTGATATTTTGACCTTGCAAGGAAGAGGATGAATCCAATAAGTCTTCAACCCATTCTTCAATGTTTTTCAAGTCCTCAATGTGCCTAAATCTGCAAACACACAAGGAAAGAGAAGAAAATGTTGGATGTTAGGGCATGGGGGTTTGCCTTGGTCAAATGCCTTTTTAGGTAATTAAACCAAAATGAAGAAAGAATGTAATGAAGCATGAAATAGTGGAGTTATATACTTTAAATAATGTTTGATCTTGAATTTCTGCATCAATGAATGAAGATTATGCCCTTGAATGTCTAAAAAATGTTATCTTGATGACCTAGAATGCCAAAATCCTAACTTGCTTGACTTGAGAACATGATTAATTATGAATGAATGATGATGAGTTATGAATTAGGGTTTATAGGTGTGTATTTATAGACAATTCACCTAATTATCCCATTAATTTGATCCCCAAGGCCGACATGAAGGGAAAATAAACTTAAAGACCAAATTTTCCCACTCAAACCTCAAAAATGACCCAAATAGGACTAAGTCGCCATGCTTGGCGACTTAGTCCCACCTGGTAGGGACTCATTCACCCAAATGGGCATCTTAGTCCCAAAGGGGTCCTTTTGCCAGCTGGATTGTTGGGGAATGAAAAATTTTAGTTCTTATGTTGATTTCATCAGGTATTTGTTCAAATTATGCCTTGGGATGCACAATATGGGGCCATATGGGCCTATTAATGATGATGTAAAGTTCAATTAGGGATAGGGACACAAATTTCAATGTGAAAGTGTGATTAACTGCACTTTACATCATTAAAATGAGGTCCGCATAGCCTAGAAAGGCTCAACATCCAATGTGAATGTGTAAGACACATTAAAACACTAGATTAGAGTTAAGTTTAATCCACAAGCCTTCTAGATTAATGTGAATATACAATTAAATACATTTTATATCATTGAATTAGGAGAAAGATAGGTCCATTAAGTCTAGAGAGGCGTGCAAGTCTCTTACAACACTTTACAACACCTTTACTAGACATTGTTAAATGCATTTTATTCAGTTTGCGAGGGTCCAAGACCTAATGTGGATGTGTAAAACACCTCACAACACTACATCAAGGCATCATTAAGTCCAATTTGTCATCAATTATTCCCATATCAAGCAAGGTATACACTTTTTGGCGACATAGTATATTTCCACATTTATCATATGTCAATTAAGTATGTATATATAATCAATATACAATGAAAACATCAAAATAGCAATCACATTGTTATATTAATATATCGGTTGTGTATATATATATGTGTGTGTGTGTGTGTGTGTGTGTGTGTGCATGTATACATGTATCGATATATTCGTATGGGAATGTCCATTTTCCACCATATGTGTTTGTGGATACATATATGCATATGGATATATGTATATATATATACATACACATTTGATTATCGCACTGAATCATACATAATTACTACGGTTTTAATAAGAGACTACGAGCGATATATCTATACGTATACATATGCATTCCATTGGTTCCATTGGATAGTTCCATGCCCATAAGCAACTCATGCATGAGTGTGCATAGGTAGGTTTGTCTATGTACCCTTATGTACGCGTTCCTTGGTTCGTATAGTCCATCATCATTATGCATGTGTGTACGCATACATATACCTTGTATGTTCCACATATCAATACACACATAGTAACAAGGAAAGAACTCACAAGCTCAAACAGATAAACATCATTCATGCATGCACTCAATAGTAGACTAGACTCTTACTCGAGCAGAAATAATGACAAAGGACGACTTACCAACTTCCCACTTAATATCCCAACTCAATTACTCTATTGTGGTGTGTGTAAGCTCAGATAGATTACGTTACCGGTTACCCAACCAAGACCTTCTCCTGAGTGATACTTCCCCTCCACCTGGAGGAATTGACATTTTAAATTTCTAGATGTTAGAATATCTGATTTATATCCTGAGAAAGGCATAAAGGCAAAAATGATGAATTCTGTGCGACAATCAGAAATAAATCTTAGGGTTTCTGGTGTTGGCATTTGTCCAGTATATTTGCCATTTTTACTTCCTGATGACATTAAGAGATGGAAAGAAAAGGGTTTCTTCCATGTGCATTTTTCTTTAGTCGACATTATTTTGCATCCTCATTTCAGCTATGATATAGGTGCCGAATACTTTGCTACCCTCATAGACATTCGCTGTAGAATCTGGGATCAAGCTGTTATAGGACAATTTAGAGGTCGACTTGTTAAATCTTCTGAAACCTCTAAAGGTGGTGATGCTCACATGTCTGTTAGACCTAACTTCACCATAAATCTTGATGATAAATATGTTCAGTCTGCTTTCTGCCTACTTTTACAAGTTAAAGGTGTCATTTTACAACCAAATTCTGTGTATGCTACTATAGGTGGTCGGTGTGTTTATAGATTACTGAATATTGTTTTTCCTCCTAATTTTCCTGCTGGGGTAAGTTATACGAAAGCTAATACAAATGTAGATGACTTTGGTCGACACATTGATTCAACTGGGTTTGATATAGGCTTCCTTGTTATTGAAAAACTTATCAACCAATCTCAACCTAAGTTCCAAGAACTTCCAACTCCTTCTCCAAGTTTGTTCTCTAAACAACCTAGAACACAGAGAAGAAGGCTCGCTAGCATTGACCTCCAGGCTTTACCTGATGAAACTATATTTACTCAGCCTGAAGCCTCTACTAGTGACAGACCCAGCACATCTATGCGGTCCTATTCCATGTCACGAAACTTCCCAAGTACATCCCATAAGCCATATATTGATTACAATCCTGAAGAGTCAATAGGGTCTAGCCAATTTCCCATTTATAAACAACCATCTATCAATCCGTATCCTTCCCGTGCATCTCTAGCAACACTCTCTGATCTTAGCAGCAACCCTGAACTTATGGATCGATTAGCTCGACAAGTCAGTCAGAAGCTTGCCTTGACTCAAAAAATAGAGCAACAACCAGATCAGAAAGGAAAAGGAATTAAACTCACAAAGATGGGAGAAAAAAGTTGTATGATGAAAGAAAAGATACCTAAGTCTAAACTCCCAAGGGCTGGATCTGAAAAGAAAAACAAATATAAGATGGAATTCAATAATCAGGAACAGGAGAAAACTGTCGTGAGAAAGTTGCACGCCTGAAGAAGTTTACACCTGAAGTAGAATTGGTCTTTGAGAATGAAGCAAATGCTATTCTTTTGGCAACAAAAATGGCAACGTGGGAGTATAGTGGGCTTGAATTTTTCTCCTGAAATAGATTTTTAAAATAGATTTCTTCAAATCGCCCCTAAATCTGAGTACGCCTGGGAGGTGTCAAACTAAGGAATTCCACCATGTGAGAGTTGATTTGTTCTGATACCATTTTGCGGATAACAAAAACAACATAACAGATTTCTTATTCAATCATGTGCAAATTACATTCAAAAGCATTCAGATTCTGATCATCCAGTTCGCACAAAGCGCAGGAGAGAGCATAAGTCTGATATGCAAATTGCGGACCTTTCCTAAAGATAGACTCCAATCCTAAAACCACCGATGCCAAGAATGAGGTGTCCTCAACAATTTAAAGGAGAGGCTGAGCTTGTAACCTCATGGCATATTACAATAAATTTTGAATCCATCCATACGTTTTTGACACACGTCCCACAAACCTACCGCACTATGGAGAAGACAGCTATTAGGCAGTCTGCCGTAAACACTAGCATAGTGAAAAAAGTCACTTTTAAGACACCCATTAGTGAGAAGGGCCCACTTAATACCTGTAAGTGGCTACAGGGATCTTGCTTTTTCAGACAGGGTTGCATCCTGTTGTCACATCTTAACATGGGTGACGTCACGGCACAGACAAGCCCATGTGCTAGCCATCAAAATGGTATCGGATCTAATAATTGATCTGGTAACTCATGATAAGCTCGAACCCAATCTTCAGGTCTGGGGTTAAATGTGTAGTCAATTTGAACCACATAATCTTGGGAATAAGCAAGGTCTAATTCTACTCTTTTCACAAGGAGTGCTGGTTTAAGACTGATTTCCATATCTTGAATTTTTACTTCTGGTTTCCATCTGGCTTCAAGAGGATATAATTCAATTCTGGGAAAATGGTATCCTATTCTTGGATAATGCACCAAGTATTGGACCATACAATCATGTATTGTGCTATGCAATTGTGGGTACAAAAGGTTCAGAAATTCTTCCATATCAGAGTTGAATCTGGCACCAACTATATCAGCATATTCTTCAAAATTATCTTGATCAAAATTGATTCGGGTGATGAAACCAAATTTTAATCCTTTTAACAAATTCATCTTGCTTTGTTTTGACCAGTTCATGCCAAACAATCCTTTGATGCGGATATGGATAGAATTATTTCCACACCAATACTTGATTGGAGCTCTTGCTAAACCAAAAGTTGCTTTGAAATCTTCTTCTTCATCTGGATCTATTATTCCTTGATGATGATGATAATGGATCAAATTTTGCATATTTCGAAGCCACTTATTCAAGAAGTATGATTCCAGTAAAATAATAATTATCTCTTTGGGAAGAGTAGGAAGAGTGATCATATTCCCATTACCATAGTTTACCATATACATGGTGACACCATCTGGTCTGTACCAATCTGGAGGATTAAAATCAAGATCAGTATAGATTGAACCTGCAAGTTCTCTAGTCAGAGCATCAGCTAATGGATTATTTTCTCCTTTGATCCATTCAATATCAAAATCATAACTGAGAAATTCAAAATACCACCTAGCGATTCTGCCCTGAGCAATGTCTTTGTTAGGTTTCTTTTTAAGCAGGCTTCTCATGGCTTGACTATCTATTTTTACTGTAAATTTGACTGGCTTGAGAAAGATTTTGAACTTTTCTAATCCTTTTTTAACTGCTAGTATCTCTTTTTCATATATATGATATTTGCTTTCTAAGTCTGAAAAGGTTCTAGAGCGATATCCACAGATATTTTTCTTTCCATTTTCTTCTTCCTGTATCAACACAGCTGACCAAGTATTATCAGAAGCATCAGTGTATAAAAACAAAGGTAAATCAGCAACAGGATTTTGCAGAGATGGCAAATATTGACATTTGGCCTTAATTCTTTGAACTACCTCTGTAGCTTCAAGGGACCATCCTTCATTTTCTTCTTTGAGATGAGATTGGATAACTCTGTGATCTTTAGCTAGACCTTTATAAAAAGGAGATATATAATTGAGACAACCCAAAAATCTCTGAATTTGTTTTTTGTCTTGAAGAATATCAGGGAATTCTTGGATTCGCTGCAAAATATGGGGCTGAAGTTGAACTTGTCCATTATTCAGGTGTAAGCCAAGGAAATCAATCTGGCTTTGTCCAATCATCATCTTTTTTGCTGTTAAACATATCCCATGTTTAATGGCTACATAAAGTTCTTCAAGATGCTGCAAATGGTCAGTAACTGAATATGAGAAAATAAGAATATCATCAATGTAAACAGCACAAAAATCTTTCAAATGTCTTAGTGCCTGGTCCATGCGTCTTTGAAAATATGCAAGAGCTGTACACAAATGAAATGGCATGACATTCCATTCATATAACCCTTGTGGGACTGAAAATGTTGTTTTATATCTGTCAGATTCCTTTACCTTGATTTGCCAGAATCCTAATTTACAATCGAACTTTGAAAAAACCTTTTTATTTGTAGCTCTTCTGATTAAATCAGAACTAAATGGTATGGGATAATTAAATGGAAGGATGATATCATTCAGAGGTTTATAGTTAATGCAAAGTCTCTTTTTCCCTCTTACATGTTCTGCTCTTTTATTAACTAAGAAGGCTGGGCATGCAAATGGACTTTTACTGGGATGAATGAAATGTCCACTGAGTAATTCTTGCAGTTGCTCATCCATTTCTTGAGTCTCTTTAGGACTCATGAGATAGGCTGGTTCATGAGGTATGACTGATGTACATTCTGGTCATATCTAAATTTCACACTCTTCATGATCCTAGGACCAGAATTGCAATGGGTTCATGCTGCAGCAGTCTTTTTCAAATCTCTGTCTGATTTCATTGAATACATCAAGGGTTTTCTCTGCAGCTTCTTTGACTGACTCCTTCTGTTTCTGCTTCCTACTATGCTCAAACTTGTGATTCATAATTTTAAGTGCAGGGATTTCGATTTGGCCATCCTCATGTCTTAAAGCAACCTTATGCTTCCAAAATTGGAGGGGCTCATATTTGGTTAGGAACAAAAATCCCAACAAAACATCATCTTCAAGATCATTATACTCAATAAAGTCAGTAATGAAGATTTTACCCATGATTTTAATGTGAACATCTTGTGCATACCTGCCCATCTGAATTCTTTCGCCATTAATTGCATAACTATGTGGAAGATCAGGTCTTTCTTTCCATAATGCTGGAGGAATAGCATTGGTTTTTGCCAATGATCTCGAGGAACCTGTATCCACAAATGCATCTAAAGGAATTTTCTTATATCCAGGAAAACAAAAGTTTATTCAGATATAATTACCATTATTGGCAAGCAATAGAGAACAGGATTTATCATTTGTTCTGTCAATAATACTATTG
The DNA here is from genome assembly GCA_007258455.2 of Sequoia sempervirens. Taxonomy (NCBI): domain Eukaryota; kingdom Viridiplantae; phylum Streptophyta; class Pinopsida; order Cupressales; family Cupressaceae; genus Sequoia; species Sequoia sempervirens. The sequence goes on from VDFB02058242.1 coordinate 210,161,185, forward strand.
CTGGTGCTGCTGACTTCTGATTCGTCCTCTGATTTTCCTTCTGAAACTGATTTTTTGTTAGACTCAGCTTCTTGTTCTGCTTTGAATAGAATATCTTTGATTTCTCCTACTTCAGCAGAGAGATTTCTGATTGCCTTTTGCTGGGTCTTCAGTAATCTTTTTAAATCAGCAACAACATTTAATAAGAGATCAAATTTCTTAAAGATGGCAATGACATCAGGGTCAGCATCAGAAGTTTTTGATTTGGAAGGAGATTTTTCTTTTCCTTTTCGTTGCCATGGAGGAATCTTATAGGTATGATCAATTTCTTTTGCATTCCTCTTTGAGGGTTTTTTTTGTACTTTGAGCTATTTTTCTACCTCAATCTTTTTTGACTCTAAGGTCTTGAGTTTGGCCAAATGTTGATGGACAACTTTCTTCCTTTCTTCTTTTGTTCCTGCTATTTTGTAAGGATCTTTGGATTTTTCAATCTGAATCTGGACTTTCAGATCTTGCAAGGTACTTTTAAGGAGTGAGGTTAAGAAATCCTCATCTGGATCTGAACTTTCTGAACTAGAATCAGACAAATTTTTCATTTGGCGATAGCGATCCTTTGTATCTTTGAATTTTAACATAAAACTAGAGTCAGGAACAACTTCAACTAATTCATACAAATCTTGTAATTCAGTAGCAATGCTGCTATCAACAACTTCCCATCCTAGGTTATCTTGCTCAAACATTGCATAAATCTTTGTTCCAGGATTTAACTTCTTAGGACAGTTGGTAGCATAATGAGGCCCTTTACATATAAAGCATTTGATTCCTTTCGAGGCTTTATTAGTTCTTTTCCTCAACAAATATGGAGGTGTTTTATGAAACTTTCTTCTCTTATAGGGTACTGCCCTATATTTTCTCTTGGATCCATACTTACCATGCTTGCTGCGTCTGAAAGTATATTCTCCTTCATGGTATTTGGATCGAGAACACCTTTTACATTTGCATTTCTGACCACAACTTGTCCTTTTGAATTGTTTGAGTTGCTGGAAGCCTTTTAGCTGATTGATAGGAGGAAGATCACAAAATTCTTTTAAATTGCATGTGTAATTATATTCTTCCTTATTAAGTTGGAGAGCACCCAACAGACATTATTTTTCCAGCTTATATCTAATTAATCTCTTGATTGTAGGAAAACTGACATCATCAAGCTGTTTATGTTCTTTCCTGATTATATAATCTTGTGCCCATGCACCTAAGCCACAAGGAAGAGAATTCAAATAATACTGCTTTGTGGTTAAGTCATGCATTTTATTGGCAGCAACCATGTAAGATTCAAACATGCAGTTATACTCATCAAACTCAGCTAAATTCTTGAGCTTCATAGATTGCAGAATCTTATTGGCTTCTAGGGCTTGATTAGAAATATCATCACAGAAAAGATCTGTTAATAACCACTTGAATTCATCAAATCCAGCTTGAAAAATATCATCTTTTCCCAAATTCTTAGGATCCACCAAAATTGGATCTGTGGATTGAGCAGGAATATTCTTAGGCATTGGGCCTTGATCTGGCAGATTATTCCACCAGTTTCTCAATTTTCCAGACATTAGTTTGACAGCATAAAGAACCTTTGCAGGTTCTGTCCATGAGCCACTTCTTTCAAATAGATTTTCTAATGTATCAGTCCATGTACAAATGGCTTCATATGGGTTGACCAGTTTATCAATGTTCAAAATGTAACCACTAGATGCATAAGGGTGCATCTGTTCAGGCTTGAGGTTCTCTGTAACTGGTTCTTGCATTTCAATATCCATGGTTAACTTCTTCAATGATTCCCATGGTTCTTTTTCTTCTATTTGCTTATAATCAGAAAAATCTAGACCAATTTCCTCAAAATCATTATTTACAGAGGAATTAGAATCACTAAGACTATCAGAGACGGTTAATGTGTCTACATCTGAAGACTCAACATCAGATTCTTTGTTTGCAGAACCAGGCTCATCCATATAGACTGGTTCTTCTTGTTCTTGATCTACTCCCAATTCTTCAAGGCAATCTTTAAGTGGTTCTTCTTTAGTGGCCAAAGTATGTTCCTTGGCTTTTGGCATGGGAACATGTGGAGTTGGCTTATGAGAAGGTCTTCTGGAAGTTGAGGCTTTATCTTCCTCACTATGAAGAGGTTTTCTTCTTTGAATCAAAACCTTCTTTGGTTTGGGAGGTTCTATTGTTTTACCTTTTTTATCTCTGCCTTCTTCTTCAGAACTATCTTTACCAGTTTGAGTTACTCAGATTTTCTTTGTGAGCATTCGTACCTTTTCTAATTTCTTAGCAACAAGATCTATGAGATTCTTGTTCTCAATATCAACAACCTTTCTGGAGGTTTCATTGGTTTGCTGATCAGCATAAATATGGGTAAGGTAGCTATCTTGATGTTGTTGTGTAGAAATAACAGTTTTTACACTGTTATGAACTTGAGTAACATCATAGTTAACACTGGTAATGTCATTAGATAGAGTTCCACAGTAGTGCTCAACATTCTTTATAACAAAAAAAAGTTTTTGTTGATCCTCAGAGACTATTTCTATCTTATTTACAATGTCTAATGCTTGGTCACCACAAAATCTAACATCTACAGCCATGTCATCAATGTTATCTTGTGCAGAAATCATCCACTGTGCCATCCAATTGCGTTGGGCTTCAGAGTTCTTTTGTTTCTTCCCTAATTCAGTATGAAGTCTAGCTTCATATTTTCCCCATAATTTCCTATCAAGATTAATGATTGTGAAAGTCTCAGGAGTAGGCCATCTGCCTGGTTCATAACTGATAATCTCCTGTTCCTGATTATTGAATTCCATCTTATATTTGTTTTTCTTTTCAGATCCAGCCCTTGGGAGTTTAGACTTAGGTATCTTTTCTTTCATCATACAACTTTTTTCTCCCATATTTGTGAGTTTAATTCCTTTTCCTTTTTGATCTGGTTGTTGCTCTATTTTTGGAGTCAAGGCAAGCTTTTGACTGACTTGTCGAGCTAATCGATCCATAAGTTCAGGGTTACTGCTAAGATCAAAGAGTGTTGCTAGAGATGCACAGGAAGGATACAGATTGATAGATGGTTGTTTATAAATGGGAAATTGGCTAGACCCTATTGACTCTTCAGGATTGTAATCAATATATGGCTTATGGGATGTACTTGGGAAGTTTCGTGACATGGAATAGGACCGCATAGATGTGCTGGGTCTGTCACTAGTAGAGGCTTCAGGCTGAGTAAATATAGTTTCATCAGGTAAAGCCTGGAGGTCAATGCTAGCGAGCCTTCTTCTCTGTGTTTTAGGTCGTTCAGAGAACAAACTTGGAGAAGGAGTTGGAAGTTCTTGGAACTTAGGTTGAGATTGGTTGATAAGTTTTTCAATAACAGGGAAGCCTATATCAAACCCAGTTGAATCAATGTGTCGACCAAAGTCGTCTACATTTGTATTAGCTTCTGTATAACTTACCCCAGCAGGAAAATTAGAAGGAGGAAAAATAGTATTCAGTAATCTATAAACACACCAACCACCTATAGTAGCATACACAATATTTGGTTGTAAAATGACACCTTTAACTTGTAAAAGTAGGCAGAAAGCAGACTGAACATATTTATCATCAAGATTTATGGTGAAGTTAGGTCTAACAGACATGCGAGCATCACCACCTTTAGAGGTTTCAGAAGATTTAACAAGTCGACCTCTAAATTGTCCTATAACAACTTGATCCCAGATTCTACAGCGAGTGTCTATGAGGGTAGCAAAGTATTCATCACCTATATCATAGCTGAAATGAGGATGCAAAATAATGTCGACTAAAGAAAAATGCACATGGAAGAAACCCTTTTATTTCCATCTCTTAATGTCATCAGGAAGTAAAAATGGCAAATATACTGGACAAATGCCAACACCAGAAACCCTAAGATTTATTTATGATTGTCGCACAAAATTCATCATTTTTGCCTTTATGCCTTTCTCAGGATATAAATCAGATATTCTAACATCTGGAAATTTAAAATTGCCACTTTCATCTACGAGTTCTTCTTTATCTTGGAAGTGATTATGGATAACAGAAGAAAGAGAACCGCTTGCATTCATGGAGCGCTGACTAGCCATGATGGAGAGATGGACTTACTTGATTTCGCTAATCCTTTGGCTGCTATGTTTTCCGTCTTACTGCTCACTCTTCAACACGCCTATCCTTCGGCTTCAACAAGAGATTTACGGTCTTACTGCGGGTCCACAGCTACTAGTGACAGCTATTCTCGTTCAGATCCAATATCTTCAGTCAATGACTAGCAGGACTTAATGAAGCAAAATGTGTTCAATGACCCAAATCACAACCAAGACTATGACTCTAATAACGCAAACTATTTTAACAAAGAGGCCAAAACCAGATGAACAATAAATACGAGAGTATGTATCCCGAATTTGAGTTTCAACATCAGGCATTATATCAAAATAACAACGGGCTCTGATACCATTTTGCTTTCAATATCATTTATGTATATGTATTAATCATATTGTGCAACAATATGCTTTCAAAATGCGTTCAATGACCCAAATCACAACAAAGACTATGACTATAATAACGCAAACTATTTTTAAAATGAAGGTAAATTGTAATAGAAACTGATGAAACTAAATGTGTGCACTTGGAAGTTGTAAAGTGATGGAATGAAGGTCTAAAATCCTAAAAAACCTGATGTAGAAGCCAACTACGACACTTGTGCCAATTTGGGTGAGTTAGTCCTAGATCTAGAAAACTGCTTCGGAGCCCGTTTCGACCAAATGGGTATCCAAATCTACAAAGACTTTTGGAAAACAAGTTCAGTGGGACTAATTCACCACTATTAGTGACTTAGTCCACTTCTGAATTTCTAAAAATCTGAAAGTGGAAATGGAAGCCCTTTGTCTACACTTCGGTTCCCGACAGGTGTCTGCTTCTGAAACTTTGATTTCGGGTCTGGAAGTGACTTGTTGTTGATATTTTGACCTTTCAAGGAAGAGGATGAATCCAATAAGTCTTCAACCCATTCTTTAATGTTTTTCAAGTCCTCAATGTACCTAAATCTGCAAACACACAAGGAAAGAGAAGGAAATGTTAGATGTTAGGGCATGGGGATTTGCCTTGGTCAAATACCTTTTTAGGTAATTAAACCAAAATGAAGAAAGAATGTAATGAAGTATGAAATAGTGGAGTTATATACTTTAAATAATGTTTTATCTTGAATTTTTGCATCAATGAATGAAGATTATGCCCTTGAATGTCTAAAAAATGTTATCTTGATGACCTAGAATGCCAAAATCCTAACTTGCTTGACTTGAGAACATGATTAATTATGAATGAATGATGATGAGTTATGAATTAGGGTTTATAGGTGTGTATTTATAGACAATTCACCTAATTATCCCATTAATTTGATCCCCAAGGCCGACATGAAGGGAAAATAAACTTAAAGACCAAATTTTCCCACTCAAACCTCAAAAATGACCCAAATAGGACTAAGTCGCCATGCTTGGCGACTTAGTCCCACCTGGTAGGGACTCATTCACCCAAATGGGCATCTTAGTCCCAAAGGGGTCCTTTTGCCAGCTGGATTGTTGGGGAATGAAAAATTTTAGTTCTTATGTTGATTTCATCAGGTATTTGTTCAAATTATGCCTTGGGATGCACAATATGGGGCCATATGGGCCTATTAATGATGATGTAAAGTTCAATTAGGGATAGGGACACAAATTTCAATGTGAAAGTGTGATTAACTGCACTTTACATCATTAAAATGAGGTCCGCATAGCCTAGAAAGGCTCAACATCCAATGTGAATGTGTAAGACACATTAAAACACTAGATTAGAGTTAAGTTTAATCCACAAGCCTTCTAGATTAATGTGAATATACAATTAAATACATTTTATATCATTGAATTAGGAGAAAGATAGGTCCATTAAGTCTAGAGAGGCGTGCAAGTCTCTTACAACACTTTACAACACCTTTACTAGACATTGTTAAATGCATTTTATTCAGTTTGCGAGGGTCCAAGACCTAATGTGGATGTGTAAAACACCTCACAACACTACATCAAGGCATCATTAAGTCCAATTTGTCATCAATTATTCCCATATCAAGCAAGGTATACACTTTTTGGCGACATAGTATATTTCCACATTTATCATATGTCAATTAAGTATGTATATATAATCAATATACAATGAAAACATCAAAATAGCAATCACATTGTTATATTAATATATCGGTTGTGTATATATATATGTGTGTGTGTGTGTGTGTGTGTGTGTGTGTGTGTGCATGTATACATGTATCGATATATTCGTATGGGAATGTCCATTTTCCACCATACGCATTTGTGGATACATATATAAATATGGATATATGTATATATATACATACACATTTGATTATCGCACTGAATCATACATAATTACTATGGTTTTAATAAGAGAGTACGAGCGATATATCTATACGTATACATGTGCATTCCATTGGTTCCATTGGATAGTTCCATGAGCATAAGCAACTTGTGCATGAGTGTGCATAGGTAGGTTTGTCTATGTACCCTTATGTACGCGTTCCTTGGTTCGTATAGTCCATCATCATTATGCATGTGTGTACGCATACATATACCTTGTATGTTCTACATATCAATACACACATAGTAACAAGGAAAGAACTCACAAGCTCAAACAAATAAACATCATTCATGCATGCACTCAATAGTAGACTAGACTCTTACTCGAGCAGAAATAATGACAAAGGATGACTTACCAACTTCCCACTTAATATCCCAACTCAATTACTCTATTGTGGTGTGTGTAAGCTCAGATAGATTACGTTACCGGTTACCCGACCAAGACCTTCTCCTGAGTGATACTTCCCCTCCACCTGGAGGAATTGAAATATACCTGCAAACACTAACACAAGTACACGATAGTCAGTTATTCACAAAATATGCAGTATACACATTACATCTCCAAAGTTAGAATATCAACACAATATTCATCCAATCACATAAATGCATTCCTTCATATAACATTAAATGAGATGACATTCATTCATTAAGCAGTGATAACAAAGTGCACACAATTTATTTGTCCACTAAATTCACATTACATTCACATTTTACCCTACATAGTATAGTAAATAGTAATTACACAATTGGGGTGTAACAATTTTCAAGTTTTAGAACTACTTACAAAATCTTCAAAATTGTATACCAAAGTGGTTAAGATGTTTTATATTAGCTAGTCGGCCCACTGAAGATGTCAAAGTATTTCCGCTAGAAAAAGAACTATTACAAATATCTTATGGTGAGAGATTACTTACACCTTCATAATTTATATATTCAAGTTAATTCAATACATAAATAAAACACAAATTAATCTAGATAAATAATCTAAGATTCATTATGTATAAAATTAAACACATTATTTGCATTCAAATAAACAAGTAATTAAAGAAAATACATGAAAGGGGAAAGAGAGTGATGAGGAGGGTGAAGTGAATGGCGACGGGTGAGCTATCAGTTGCATGCTAGGGCACGTAGGCCCTAGCCACAACTAATGTGGCTTGGATTTTCCTATTATAGCACAAGGAGGGTAGTTTTCTGGTGCATGAGCTTTCTTTGTATAGTTTGGAAGGTCACCTTTAGCGTCTAGGGTTTCCTTTATTTTATTGTGTGTTGGTTGAGGCATGAAGTTTGCTTTTGTTTTGTGGAGATTATTTTTTGTTTTCTTTTTTCTTTTTTTTAGAGGTATCGCCTTAGTGGGAGGCCCAAGTCTTAATCAAAACATGTCATTTCAAGAGGTTTTGGTAGGGAATGACCCATCCTTATCCATGCATATGAATGTCATTGATTTTTTAAACAAATCTATGAGTGGGGAGGGCACATCACAAAATCAGGATCCTCATATCCCAAAGGTAAATGGGTGCTTGGAAAGGAGTCACGATCGTCTAATTTTTGGTGATTTAACCAGAGTCAGTAGAGGAATATGTTAACTACCTGGATAATCATGCATTAATTTGCAAGTTTATGGGGATATGAATTCCTCTCCTCTCTTTAGAATCTTGGGCTCACTGAACATGGTGCCCCAAGGGTGAGATGGAAGTGATGATGGTGGCAAATAACTATTTCATGGTGGTGTTCAATTATTTGATGAATAAAAATAGGGCCTTTGAGGGTGGCATACTTCTTTAATCAAGTTTGCATTTTCACCAAACCTTGGCATATTAGCTTTAATTCAATAGAGGAGCTTTCGTCAAGAGTTCATGTTTGGGTGAGACTCCCTCAATTCCCTTTAGAGTTCTAGAGGAATGAAATTCTTCATATGATAGCTTTGTTGCTTGGAAAGCCAGTGGGTTCATCCCAACAAACTCTGGATAAAAAGGTAATTTCTTTTGCTCAAATTTGTATAGAATTTGATTTCAATAACCATTACCAAATTTTATGGAAATTCAGCTTGGTGATTCTTCATGGATTCAATAGTTAGATTACTACTAGCAAGTCAAGGGCCATAATAGATCTTACCACAGGCTACCACAAAAGGTTCGTGGGGGATATAAAATGCATTAGTTGTAATTAGGAGACATGTCCCTTCATGGGAACACACATATATATGCAATGTAAATAATATGCAGAAGATATAGATATATAGATGTATAGAGAGATAGACAAATAGATATATATGAGCAGAGACTAAGACCTGCCTTTTGTATACGGTTATAATATAATATAACTTGGTGATATAAGAAGCTATCTAAATATGTGTTATGAATTAATGAATGGTTCTTTTATTGTTAGTATAGTAATCTTTATCTATTCTTCTAAATTCCTTACTACAAATGCTTGTTTCTCTTACTGTATCCTCTGGGATATAAACTGACTACACAAAATATCCTAAGATACAAATCTTCAAAATGTACTTCCCCATCCTTCTTGCCAACAAGGACCACAAAGGAAAATTATAGACAAGGTGGCTCGGTCCTTATGAAATTAAGCATGTATTTCAAAATGAAGCAATCCAACTAACTACCATAGATTCATTTCTATTCTCCTTAATGGTCAATGGACATAAAATAAAGCTTTATAAAAAGCCATTACATAAGGAGGAATTTCTAAATGATGTACAACAATAGTTTATACCATATACAAATTAGCATTGCATGTAAAATTTGTAAACAAGGTTGAATCATCAAGTGATACATCTGTAGATGAGTTGACCAGCTCACCTACCAATGTGTAATGGGTATAAATTCTCACAATAAATCTCACATGCACACACATGCACTATGTACCATTAGCAACAGTCATTTCTAGATGTATACAACAAGTTCACGAGACTTGTAACAACAACCCTAATAGGTTTACACGAGGGATCTATTCTACTGCTACCTGCAACAATTGCCACCAACTCACCATCACTACACCCATAACCACTAACACTTACTATTGCATATCACTTTTTTCATACTGAAATGAAACAACTTAAACCCACCATGCTTTCTATGCAACATATCTCCCATCATAAATAAATCCTATACATGTCACGTCTTTCTTTTCTAATATTCAAACTTTTGGACACGTGCCATCATTCCAATAAGTTCTTTATATGACACATTTTCCCACAATACTTCCATTTAATTCCACCATTTCAATTCTTCCACCAAGTAGTTGCATGACGATGCTCAACTCACATCACACATGCCACCTTTTCCATTACCACAACATTTTAGGTACTTTTCTTATTACTAACTATGATAACATTTAATTCTATTGATTTCATCTAGCATTCGCGATCATGCAAGCATGCCATTTATATCATATCAAATATCTCCAATACCTTGCAATCTATTCCTCCTTCCTTTTTGTATCTTACTATTTGAGGAAAAATAGCAACACTAAGTTGGGGGAGAGAAAAAAATTGTCATTTCCAAATTTTATTTGTCAAAGAATTCAAGAGAGTTGCATAAGCTTCAATTCCCTTCGTAAGCCATAAGAATTTGTAGACACAAAGGTAGTATCATTTAAAAAGCAACAAGCCTACTAAGTACTAGGTAGATTGAAGAATATTTTGAAGCAAAATTCACTTGATAGAGGATATAGAACTACAAAATGGGAGGTGACATTGTTGGAAGAGAACCAACAACACATAACCTGATATTAGAAGATCAACAACGTATACCAATCTTTCAACAAGCTGGGTGGTTAGACTATTTTCTCTAACATAATACAATGAAGTAATAATACAACAATTCACCAACATGTTTCAAATTATGAGGCTACAATCAGAGAGTTGAGAGTGGATGCCTTAGAAGGAATAATAGCATAAAATTCTAGGTTGTCTAGGATAGGAGAAGAATTTATAGTAAGATTTGATGCAATCACAAAAATGAATGATTTCGCATGGGCAGGAGAGAATTTGGACTCCTTGACACAAGGTACAAAAAGAATTTCCTTGTCACGATTATCGGCTTTTGTTTTTTATTATTAAAAATACAAGTTTTGAAGGGACTTGAAACCCTTTACAAGCAAGTTTATATACAAAAAGACTTTCCTTTCCACAACTATGTGATTTTGTTGCCTCTTATATAGTTAAGTATTTAACTTGTGATGGTAGGTAGTCACTTTTATATACATTGCATTTTAAATTTCTAAGTCACCTACACCATCAAAGGTTGGTGAATGTTCCCAACTTCCTATATAGTTTATCAAAGAGAATGTATGTTGAATACAAAATGGAAAGGAATCAATCTACCTTGTCACATTATTATTTATTCACCTTGTTGATCAAAATGAGTCTCATAATTCAATTCCCTAATGTGTCTTGGGAAGAATTTTTAGCTTGCAATAATATTAATGATATTCTTGTGAGGCCCGAGGTAGAAAAAATAAATAGGGGCCAATAAGTGAATGAGCCTTCTATGGCTACTAAAGAGGAACTTGTCTAGGAGTGTAGGAAACACATTTCGCAACTTCTTGGGAGCAACCTATAGAACCTATGGAATCAAAAACCCTTGCCTCTACCAAAAGCCCTTCTAAGCCCAAGCAAAATAAAAGAAAAAGCACGACCTCTACCTCTGTGCCCAAAAAGAGGTAGAGACGGTCAATGTAGCCAAAAAGGTAGTCACATCATCTAAAAAATAAGGGCCCTAAAAAAGGAAAGGCCAAACCCCAACAAGAAATGTTTGTTGTAGTGGAGTTTGAAGTAGACTTGCAAGATCAAAATGTTCCCAGTGACCGAGAATAATCCAAGACATTACATTTCTATATTTGATCAATAGCTTAGAATTTGATTATGAGGATTTGTTTACAGCAAGAAAGAAGCACATACCTTAGAATAGTCTAGCTTTTGGAGAAGGGTTTGTTTTACCTACCGAGGCTAATGAAGAGATATTTTTGGAAAAAGAAGACGAATTGTTTTTAAAAGGGAAATATGAAAGTAAGGAGTTGCAAGAATCCTTGCAGATGATAAAATAACTATAAGAACAACTCAAAGAATACCAACAATGAGAGAAGGGATTGGATAGCATAATTTAGGAATTGGAGAAAAGGTTGCATGCTTTTGAGCAATAAGAGTTGAGCTTGTAGAAATTGGCATAGTTGGTCACTTTTGAGATTAATGTGAAAACTCCACAACCTGGGAACCAACTTGAAGCTCCAAAAAGGCCTAAAACTCCTACTATGGTTACTCTCAGGATTGGGCTGTGGAAAAAAGTAGTCAGGTGCATAAGAAAAGGACAAAGAAAAATCTGAATTGGTAACAATACACACTAGAGAAACTAAAAAGAAGGATGTAAAAAATAGAAAATTCATAGTAAAAATGGAGGAGATGATTGACAAAACAATTCAACTTCTAAGATGCATACCACCTGCTAGGGTTTACAAACTATTTTTGCAACAAATTTTTTTAAGCTTTTAGTTTAATCAGTAAATCAATGACCTACCAATATCCTTGTCTTCACCTACATTTTTTTAGAGTCATACCAACAGGGCACCCCAAATATGTAAGACCAATTGTGTGAGTTTTATTTGCATAATCTGGTAATTTCCTATGACACTACTTAGAACTCACTTATCTTTGTGGGAGATGCTTAAATCAAGGCAATGACCTTATTCATCGTGAATGAACATCAGAAAGGATAACTATAAGGAGATTACAATGAAAGGGAGAAGTCATTTCTCCTTATTAGAGCTGAGGTAGAAGATCCTAGAGGGATGACAGAGGAATGGATTGACCTAGTAAAAATACTGTGGATGGGGAAGAAGATTTTGGAATGTAGGGAGAAATACTATAAAAGGTTTCAAGAACTAGTAACAGGGACAAGGAGAGAAGCACTTAACTTCTCTCAAGATAGATGGAAGGAGTTAACACTAGAGCTAAAAAAGAAGGAGCCTCATTCAGTCTTCAACTACTTAGCATCAATTAAAAGAGCTCACAAATATATCAAATCCTCCCTTGAAAATCATATCACCTAGTTCCCCTTAACTTTCCATCCTCCTCTTTTGTTGTTTCCAATTCCACATTGGACATGAAGAAGATAAGAGATAGGGGCAACAAAGTGGGCTAGATGGGAGAAAATAACTAAGCAAAAAGGTTCATCTAAAATAGGCTGAAGGGGTCACTAACACGGTGGACTATAGGAAAGTCGCATTGAAATATAACCAAATACCCTAAGTTGCTTCAGGACAAACAAAGAGCCAAGTTGGGGGGATAATGAGCCCTAAAAATGTCTAGTTTCCTTGCTTTAGTTTCACACTTTTTATCTTTTTTTCTATTGAGTTTCAAATAAATTTCCAAACCTTTCCATATACTTTAAATATTTTTAAAAGTGCATTGAAGATAATATATTATATTAATGAATAAGCATGTGATCTTTGAATGTCTATGAAATTTAGTAGAATTTTATGATTAAATATAGTTGTTAATAATGAAAAATACCTTTAGAATAAGACTAACCCCTGCAATGAAGAACCTGTCAACCCGTAACAAAAGGATTCTCAACTTGCAATAGAAGGATGTTAGTTCAACGCAGCCAAATGAGGTGATCAACCACAAGATGTGCATATTTCCCGAAGATAATGCAATTGATGGTTTAAGGATGTGAATAGGAATATGAGTATTCATGAGTCATTCCATCTCTTTAGTAAATCATGGGAGGAAGAAGAGGATTGTTCTAACAAGGGATAGAAGCCTATAATAAAGTTTGCCTTGTTAGGCACGCTTTCTAGTTATAACAACTTGCTTAATTGTGTAGAGTCCTTATCAAACTCTTACACTCTTACTTCCACTTGTTATTTTTCTATTAAGTTGAGACCTAGTCCTCTTCCTACATTTTTGGAAGAGTTGATGATTGCTAATATTTTATTTTTAGTTTTGAAATAAGAGGACTCTCATAGACCTTGTATATATGGATGATCTTGCGAGAAATCGACTAGCTAGATTTTTGCATAAAATAGATTGAGCATAAAAGTTGTTATACTTTGTTCTAAATTTTGGTGTATGTTTGAGTTATAGTAAAGAAGGATACTTCAGTTTCATGAATTTCTAAGTTAGTATTTGAAGGGCTCTAGGAAAATTCATTGCCAATAATTCACCATCGAAAAATTCACCACCAACAATTCACTGCAAGAAAATTCACCACCATGACAAATTCACCACCACCAATTCACCGTCGTAGACAATTTAGCATATACAATTATAAATTTTGATTTATGATAATAAAAATGAAAATAATTTTCAATATATTTTATTTTATTATAATAAACCAATTATACAACAATATCAGTCATCTATAATCAATTATACATAAAAATTCGAAGTCTTGGAAATATATATTAAAAAATGTTAATGCAATTAATTTTTTGTGGCGGCGAATTGTTGGTGGTGAATTTTCTTTGAGGTGAATTTGTCATGGCGATGAATTTTCTTGCGGTGAATTGTTGGCGGTGAATTTTTTGACTATGAATTGCTAGTGGTGAATTTTCCTAAAGCCTATTTGAAGGGAGACATTATGGATTGTAGCAACTCAAGCAAGGGCCACTTGAGGTACTACAAAAGATGGTTGCTACATAAAGCTCCAAAATTGACTTCAGTAACAAGTCTCTCAAACCTAAATTCATTCAAAGAGTAGAAGAGCTTCTAGGGAAAGAAACTATCCTCCAAGATGACATCTCAAGAGCTTATGAAGAGTATAGGTCTTTGAACCCTCAGATCAAGGAGATCTTATCTTTGAGAGATTTCATGGCAATGAAGAAGAATAAGAAAGGAACTTACCATTCACCACCTAAGCAAAAATATTTGGAACACTAATTGAGGAAGCTATCTATTTCATCCTTTAATGGATCTGAGAAGAGAATTGCTAATGTATGGTTGCAAAAACTTGATACATGCTTGGAACTCAAGCCCATGTATGAAGAAGATGCCATTAAATTTTCCACCCTACATTTGGAAGGAATTACTCATGATTGGTGGCACTATGGCCTGATCAATCAAGGCCATAAATTGATCAAATTTTATGATGAGTTTTGTAGCAGACTAGTTGAGAGATTTGATAGGAGAGATTCAAAAGAACATTTTTGAGAATTGTCAAACCCCAAACAAAAGGGAAGTGTAGAATAATATGTTGTAGAGTTCCAGAGGTTATCAATCATGGTAATCAACATCTTAGAGAAGAGACTCATAGTCCTGTTCATTGAAGGCTTGGCAAAACAACTCAAAGCTTGGTGAAGGCTTTCCACCCTCAATAATTCAAGAGACTATCCGAAAAGCTTTTGATTTGGAGAATTTTGTTCCCCAATACAAATAAAATCCCTCAATATGGAATAATCAAAAAGGAAATTTCCAAAAAAAGCCTTGGAATACTCAAAAACTTGATCCCCTTGCCACACCTAAGAGGATTGATGAGGAAAACAAGAATGAGCTCAGAAGGAAGAAACTTTGTTTCTCTTGTAGAGAACCATGGGTTCCAAGACACAAATGTCTTGGAAAGGGGAAAGTTCACTATATAGAAGTCATTTTTGACAAGGATTCAAAATCAGATGAGTTTGATGAATTTCATGATCTAGAAGACACCCCTCTGGAGGAAGAAGATAAGGAGAAAGATAATGACGGTATTATGACATCACTATTTGGCATACATAGATACCATTCTTTCAAGGTTCGGGGAGTCCTTGTTGGATAAAGAGTGTCTGGTTTGATTGATGGAGGAGCTACACACAACTTCATTGATGAGGGACTTGTGAGGAGAAGAAGGCTAGTTGCGGAGGATTTTGAAGGCTTCATTGTCACTGTGGTAGATGGGTATAACTTACCCTGTAAGGATAAAGTACAAAAGCTAGACATAACATTTGGAGATCATAAGGTTTGTGATGACTTTTATGTTATTGGTTTGGGTGAAATTGATGTAATTTTGGGTGTGCAATGACTAAATTCATCGGGTGAGTATACTAAAAACTACCAAAGGACGGAACTCAAGTTCAAAGCTAATGGGAATGATGTGGTTTTAAATGGAATGGCTAATGGAGGTTCACAAGTAGTATGAACCAGAAGAATAGAGAGGATCTTCTAAAAAACCAAGTTGCTTGTACTGCTAGATGTTTGGTGATTTCAAAACTCTTATGAAGGTAAGAATGGTCAAGTGCATATTGATATAGAAAATACTTTGGATATGCACAGTTTTTCTTTCAGTGACATGCCTCCCAGACTGCCACCAGATAGAGGTTTCCATCATACCATAGAACTTGAACCAGGTTCAAAGTTGGTTATGACCACTCCTTGTTGCCATCCACGAATGTATAAGGATAAGATATATAAAGCAATAAAGGAGTTATTGGATATGAGCTACATCAAACCAAGCTCTAGTCCTTTTGCATCTTTTGTGGTGTTGATAAAGAGAAGGATGGAACATTACGAATGTGTATAAACTACCAAGTATTGAACAAGAAGACCATTGAGAATTGGTACCCCATACTGTGGATAGAAAAGTTGATTGATGAGCTACATGGTGTGGTGTACTTATCAAATATTGATTTGAGGTCTGGATACCACCAAATCCACATGAGGTAGGAAGATGTGCAAAAGATTGCTTTCTAGTGTCACTATGGGTATTTTGAGTTCCTGGTTATGCCCTTTGGTCTCACTAATTCTCCAACAACTTTACAATTATGCATGAATCATGTTTTTGGTAAGCACTTGAGGAAGTTTGTGTTGGTTTTCTTTGATGATATTATGATTTATAGCAAAACCTACGAAGAACATTTGAAGCATTTGGATATAGTCTAGGGAATTCTAACAATAGTCTATCTTTGCAAAGATGTCCAAATGTTATTTTGGGTCAACAAAGATATTATATTTGGGAAATGTCATAAGTGATAAAGGGGTTCAAGCTGATTGACTGAAGATCTGAGCCATTCTTGATTGACCACCTCCTACAAACTTGTCTTAGCTAAGAGGTTTCTTTGGACTATGTAGTTATTACCAGAGGTTTTTCATAGGATTTTCTCGGTCAGCAACATCGCTCACTAATCTGACTAAAGAGGGAGCCTTTGAATGGACAGAGGAAGCATAAAGAACTTTTGAGAAGTTGAAATAGGTAACGAGTTCTTGCAATTCTAGTTTTCTTACCTCCATTTATTGTAGAATGTGATGTTTCTAATGAAGGAATTGGAGTAGTACTTTCTCATAAGGGACACCCTATAATAACTTTTGAAAGTAGGAACATGAGGGCACATGAAAGAGGATATTCCATATATGAAAAAGAGATGTTGGCCATAATGCATGCCTTGGAGAAGTTTCAATAATACTTGGTGTGCAAAATATTTGTGGTAAAATCCAACATAACAACTTGAAGTTATTCCCAAGTCAACAAAATTTGAATGATAAGCGACAAAATGGGGTAAGTAAACTTCAAGCATACAATTTTGATATCGAATATTTTAAAGGAAAAAAATAATATTATGACAGATGCACTCTCTAGGAAACCCACTCTATGTCATGTGTCCATCACATCAACATACTCGAAAGAGTCAATCATGGAAGAATATGCTAAGGATCCTTTTGCCACCAAAATTTTGGAAGGTACAGAAAAAGATGATTGATATGTGGTGTCAAAGGGTCTAATTCTATTCAAGAATAGAGTGTTCCAAGTTTTGGGTTCTAAGGTGAAAGAGAATATATTGGAGGCTTACCATAACATGCCAACAACAGGACATTCCATATTCTTCAAGACTTACTGGTAGATTAGAGAAAGGTTTTCTTCAAAGGGCCTTAAAGAGGATGTTCTCTCACACATTTGGGAATGTGTCACATGTCAATAGAACAATGGGGAACAAGAATTTTTGGCCAGATTATTGCAACCTCTTCCCATTTCGAAACACAAATGGGAGAGTATCTCCATGGATTTCATCACCAAATTACTCAAGGCACAAGGAAAAGATTGCATTTATGTTGTAGTGGACAGATTGACTAAGTATTCTCATTTCTTTGCCATCTCTAACGGCTATAAAGTTCCACAAGTTGTAGAACTATTCTTCAAGGGAGTTTTTTGGCTGCATGGGATACCCAAGAACATTGTAAGTGATAGAGATAGTCGGTTCCTCAGTGGATAATAATTTCTCTTAATCGACATTAAGCTCACCCCTAGCACTAGCTACCATCCACAAACTGATGGGAGACTAAATTGGTGAACAAATGGGTGGAAGGTTAATTGTGGAACTATATCACTAGCCAACAATCAACATGGATCAAGCAACTTCATTTGGGAGAGTATTGCTATAATAGCACTCACCACATGTCAATTAACATGTCCCATTTTAAAGTACTCTACTTATACGATGATTTGACCTTTGCATAATTGGTTCTCATAGACAATAGGGTTATGGTAGCAAGCAATCTAGTCAAACAAAATCAAGAGATTCTGAAATCACTTAAGGATCACTTACAAAATGCTTAGAATCAGCAAAAAATGTAGATAGGAGGTGCATAGAAATGTCATTTGAAGTAGGGGATAAGGTATTCATAAGGTTGCAACCATATAGACAGTCTTCCATTAAGAAAGGTGGAGCAAAAAAGCTCAAGCCTACGTTCTATGGGCCATATAAGATAATCTGAAAGGTCAAATAAGTTGCTTATGAGGTAGAGCTTCTAACATATAGTAAAACCCACAATGTTTTCCATGTTTCATTTATGAAGAACGTTTTAGGAGTGAGTATATCTCTTGTAGTTGAGTTACCTCCTTTGGATGATGAGGGAAAACTCACTCTCATTTCGGAAGTTGTGATCGACACCCTAATCAATAGGAGCATAATGGAATATCTTGTTTGTTAGAAGAATCTGCCAATCAAAGATGCCACTTGGGAAGGTCATGAAGTGTTTGAGCATTCTAATTTGCATTGCTTGAGGACAAGCAATTTTGAGAGGGGAGGACTTGTCATTTCCCTTTTTTCGAAAACGATAGTTGTAGAGTGGAATTGAGGAACCCTACCACATTTCTTCATAAAACATCTTTTTGGCTTTCAATTTGGAATGAAGCATCTATATAATGCCCATAAACCATAGCCAGAGCTTGTAGAAAAAGTATCATATACCAAAAATATATCACAATTGAAAGATCACCAGTTTGGGCTCACTATACTAGAGTATGGTCGATTTTGAGAATCCCTCCACATTCCTCCATGGGAGCACATTTCAGCTTGTGATTTAGATCATAGCATCGACAATGATACATGCACATCATATCAAGATCTTAAGGGAAATGGATCAAGTACCATAAAGATATTGTTATCAAAAGATCACTATGTTGGGCAACTGACACCTACTTTAGTAAGAATAATGGTTAAGACACCTACGAATCATGCAACATCAATTGCGAAATTTCATAAAGAAGGAAGGGGCTAGGGAAGAGTGTGGATAGGTCTGCAGGGGGGCACACTAATGCCAAAAGAATCTAATTTGGCCTTAAGGAATGTTAGGATTTAGGTGCCATGAACCTTGTAAATCCTTTAATTAATTATTCTCCTAAAGTGTTTTCTACATTTACCTATAAGAGGTGAAACTGTTTGACCAACAGTGGTGAAAGAGACAATGTAAATGTAGTGTTACCGTTACCATTTGTCATTTAGGAAAAGGACAAAATAGCTAGGTGTCCCACTTGGAATCTTCTAGAATGAGGTTGTTAGGTTGTTGTAAGAGCATCTATGACATGTATGATAGTATGACAAATTCCTATGACATAATATGCTATCTTTTGACCCCAGGTGCTCATGCATAAGTGATGCCTTATGACAACTATAAGAGCATCTGTAAGAGGCTATTCTTAGGATGTAATGATCATTTCATGGAGGAAGGCATGGGTTTTTCTAGGTGGCATTGTTGCCTATTGTTTGGTGAAACCATGGTGGTTTTCATCCTCACAAATCTCTTTAAATAGGGGCCTTGAGCTAGAGTTATTATAAATTCAATTTTGTAGGTTTGCAAGGTAACAAGGTGTTGCAAGATTTTACAAGGATGATAAGAGAAGTCTATTGCTGCATGTAATATTTTAGATTATTAGTAATATGCTTTCCTCTCTTTCAGTGGTGGAGTTTTTTCCCTTCGAGGTTTCTCCATGTAAATCTGTTGCTGCATGTGTTATGATTCTTTTATCTCTCTCTCATTCTTTCTTCACACTAAGGCTAAAGGATAATCTACATATTTTAGATTTGCATTGACAATTATTGCAAGCTTTCTTCACCTTGATTATCAACATTTGGTATCAGAGCTAATGGTTTTGTTAAGGAAAGGACGCTTTCTTTTAAAGTGTTGAAGGTTTTTTGCTGCAGTGGGAGCTTTTGTGTTGTGAGTTTTGCAGATTTGTGAAAGATTGCATACCATGGCCTCCACCTCTCGTCAAGATATTGAGAAGTTCAATGGCACTGGTTATGAGATATGGAAGTTGAAAGTGGAGGATCTCCTTAAGGAGAAAGATCAGTGGTTACCAGTTTCAGTTGATAAGAAGCCATCTACTTCAATCTTGTCGGATGAAGATTGGAATAAGTTAGACAAGAAGGTTCAAGGGACCATTCAGTTGTGTCTCACTGATTTTGTCCTCCTGAATGTCACTTCAGAAGACATGGCATATAAGCTTTGGAGGAAGATAGGTGAAATCTACCAAACTAAGAGTTTGTCTAACAAGTTGTATCTCAAAAGATGTTTATATTCATTAAAGATGAAGGATGGTGATTCTATTGTTGAACATTTGAATGATTTTAATTTGATTATAAGTCAGCTTGCATCTATTGATGTTAAAATAGAAGATGATGATAAATGTATTTTATAGAGTTGCTCTTTGCCGAAATCTTGGGAAAATTTAATTATTGTTATAACAAGTGGTGGTGCAGAACCTAAGATGGATAATATTATTCCCATACTTCTTTAAGAGGAGATGAGGAGAAAGACCATGCATAGTGGCTCCCAAGATGCCTTGCATGTGTGAGGTAGGCCCAAGGAGAAAGGGCCTAAAGGGGGTAAGAAGAAGGATAAGTTTAAAGGACAATCTAAGACCCGTGGAAAGAGCATAGTGAAGTGTTGGAACAGTGGTAAACAGAGACATGTGAAGAAGGAATGTAGAAATAAGAAAAAGAATGCAGATTCCTCCATGAAAAAGTCCTCTAATAATAATGATTCTAATGCTTTGATTATTTCAGCTAACACAGTTTGCAATGATGCTTGGCTTATTGATTCAGGTGCTTCCTTCCATATGATTCCTCATAAGAAGTGGCTTTCTACATACAAAGAATATGATGGAGGAGAGGTCTTCATGGGTGATAATAGCTCACAAAAGATTGTCGGTAAAGGAAAGGTAAAGTTGTGTTTCAGTGATGGGAAGGTTAAAATCCTTGATGATGTTTTACATATTCCAGGACTTACACAAAGTTTAGTTTGGGTTTCCAAGTTGAATGAATTTGGAATGCATGTGACATTTGACAAGTCTAGTTGCAGGATGGTTGATAAAGGATCTCATACAGGGAATTTGTTTATGCTACATGCCTCTACTTTTTGTAACTCCTCTTTTGTAACTAGCACTGAAAATGCATGTATGTTGTGGCACCATAGATTGGGTCACATTTGTGAAAAAGGTCTTAGGACCATACTTGATAAGAAACTAGTAGATGGTATTTCTAATTATTCTGTTGGTAAAAATGATTTCTGTGAGGATTGTGTGTTTGGTAAACAAAAGAGGTCATCATTTCCTAAAGGAACTAATAAAGCTAATGGATTGTTAGAACTAATTCATTCAGATGTGTGTGGTCCAGTGGATACATTTTCTTTGGGTAGATCTCGTTATTATGTTTCCTTCATTGATGATTACTCTAGATATACTTGGATTTATTTTATGCATACAAAATATGAAGTTTTCACCAAATTTAAGGAATTTAAGACATTGGTTGAAAAACAAACAAATTATAAGATTAAAGTATTGAGATTTGACAATGGGGTTGAATATTGTTCTAAGGAATTTGATGAATTTTGCAAACATGCAGGAATTGTTAGGAAAAAGACTACACCTTACACACCCCAACAAAATGGGGTAGTAGAAAGAATGAACCGTACATTAATGGAAAGAGCTAGGAGCATGTTAAGTAGTGCTAAGTTAGATAAATGTTTTTGGGTAGAAACTGTTGGTACTGCTTGTTATTTAATTAATAGATCTCCTTGTAAAGATCTTGTTGATAAAACACCTTATGAAATGTGGTTGGGTAAAAATCCTTTAGTTTCACATTTAAGGGTCTTTGGTTGTGAGGCTTTTGTTCATGTGCCTAAAGAGAAGCAATCTAAATTGGATCCCAAATCTTAGAAATGCATCTTTGTAGGTTATGGTGAAAATGTTAAAGGTTATAAACTTTGGAATCCACTAACACGAAAGATGATATTTTCTAGAGATGTTATTTTTAGGGAATTTAGAGCTAACTCTAAAAATGAGCAACCAAAGGAAAAGTAAAAAATAGTGCATTTTGAAACTAAGCAAGAAGATGCACATGTGGAAGAATAGAGAGATGGACAAGAAGATGGAGAAGAAGAAGAGAATTCTGAAGAATCTGTTGTAATAGAAGAAGTTGAAAACAATGAGGAGGAACCTGTTACTCCACCTTTGAGAAGGTCCACAAGACAACGAAATCTAGTTGACAGGTATAGCCCACTTGATTTTCATTGTAAATTTTCTTTGTTATGTACTGATGATGAACCTAGATCTTTCAGGGAGGCTCTCTCTTCAAAAGAATGTGAGTCTTGGATGCAAGCCATGTAGAATGAGATGATGTTTTTGAAAAATTGTGACACCTAGGATCTTGTTAGTTTGCCCAAAGGAAGAAAGGCCATTAGTTGTAAGTGGGTATATAAAAAATAAGTTTAGTGCCAATGGTAATTTGGAATGGTACAAGGCCAAATTAGTGGCCAATGGCTACTCCTAGAGAGAGGGAGTTGATTTTGGTGAAATATTCTCTCTTGTTGCTAAGTTAACTTCTATTAGATTCCTTTTATCCATTATTGCTGCTTATGATTTAGAAATAGAACAAATGGATGTTAAAACTGCTTTCTTACATGGGGATCTCAAGGAAGAAATTTATATGCAACAACCTGACAGTTTTGTTGTGAAAGGAAAAGAACACTTGGTTTGTAGGTTAAAATGGTCTCTATATGGTTTGAAACAATCACCTAAGATATGGTACCAAAAGTTTGATGCCTTTGTATTAAAGTTGGGTTTTATTAGAAGTGAAGAGGATCACTGTGTTTATTTTAAAGTTATTGATGATCAGATACTGATTATTGTCTTATATGTGGATGATATGTTGTTCATTGGTAACAATAAGGCAATGATTAGGGAACTTAAAACTCAGCTTTCTGGCACATTTGATATGAAAGATTTAGGGGTTGCTAAATATATTCTTGGGATGGAAATCATTAGGGATCAGGTTCACAAAAAGCTTTGGTTAAATCGGAACAAGTATGTTAACACTATTTTGCAGAGGTTTAATATGCAAGACTGTAAACCAGTAAATATTCCATTTCCTATTGGTACTAAGTTAAGTTTAGACATTGTCCTGAATTGGATGATGATATTGATGAAATGTCTAAAGTTCCTTATGCTAGTGTTGTCGGTAGTTTAATGTATGCAATGGTTTGTACTAGACCAGATATAGCCCAAGCAGTGGGAGTTCTAAGCAGGTTTATGTCTAACCCTAGTAAAGAACATTGGAATTTTGTTAAAAGGGTATTTAGATATTTGCGAGGCACTTTTGTTTACTATTTGGTTTATCACGGTACTAACAATGTTGATAAGTCATTGGACAATACAAGGTTTTGTCGATGCAAATTGGGCAGGTGACTTGGATAGTCGAAGGTCCACTAGTGGCTATGTGTTTACTTTGTTTGGAGGTGCAGTGAGTTGGATGAGTAAAAGACAACCTACAATTGCTTTGTCCACCACTGAAGCAGAGTGCATGGCTACTACATATGCCTCTAAGGAGGCGATTTGGTTACAGAGACTTGGTAATGGTATAGTTTTTGATTGTCGGATAATGAGGATCAGATGTGATAGTCAAAGTGCCATATGTTTAGCTAAAAATCCTATGTATCATGCTCGTACTAAGCATGTTGATGTTTAGTATAACTTTGTGTGAGAAATGGTTAAGAATGGTCAGGTCTTGATTGAAAAAGTTGACACTTTGGATAATGTTGCAGATTCTCTTATGATGTCAAGCGGGAGAATGTTAGGATTTAGGTGCCATCAACCTTGTAAATCCTTTAATTAATTATTCTCCTAAAGTGTTTTCTACATTTACCCATAAGAGGTGAAACCATTTGACCAAGGGTGGTGAAAGAGACAATGTAAATGTAGTGTTATTGTTATTGTTTGTCATTTAAGAAAAGGAAAAAATAGCTAGACGTCCCACTTGGAATCTTCTAGAATGAGGTTGTTTTAAGAGCATCTATTACATGTATGACAGTTGTCATAAGATGCTACGATAGTATGACAGATTCCTATGACAAAATATGGTATCTTTTGACCCCAGGTGCTCATACATAAGTGATGCCTTATGACAGCTGTAAGAGCATCTATAAGAGGCTATTCTTAGGATGTCATGATCATTTCATGGAGGGAGGCATGGGTTTTGCTCGGTGGTATTGCTGCCTATTGTTTGGTGAAACCATGGTGGTTCTCTTCCTCACAAATCTCTTTAAATAGGGGCCTTGAGCTAGAGTTATTATCAATTCAATTTTGCAGGTTTGTAAGGTAACAGGGTACTGTAGGATTTTATAAGGATGATAAGAGAAGTCTATTGCTGCATGTAATATTTTAGATTATTAGTAATATACTTGCCTCTCTTTCGGTGGTGGAGTTTTTTCCCTTCAGGGTTTCTCCACGTAAATCTGTTGTTGCATGTGTTATGATTCTTCTATCTCTCTCTCTCTCTCATTCTTTCTTCACACTAAGGCTAAAGGATAATCTACATATTTCAGATTTGCATTCACAAATTTAAGTTCATATTGCAAGCTTTCTTCACCTTGATTATCAACAAGGCCGACCTAGTGTAGTGTGTGAAATTCAAATTTTGGGCTTTGGCACCATTTTGGCTCAAGGCTGACCTGTTGCTTAGGGGAAATTGTTACCATATAAATGTAGGGAGTCAATTCATGTAATGCAAATAGAATTGTTATGCCATTTTTTCTATATTTTTGAACACTTGTGTTCTAAACCCTTTTGTGGATGAAAACCCATAGGAGTTTGTGGTCTTTGGACGAAAACCCAATAGTCACTAGGATCAGAGGACAAAACCACTTTGGTTCTTGAGGGCATTCTCATTCAGGGATTGCATCTGAGCTTCAAGGATTTTGCAAGGAAGTTAATAATATTGTTGTAACCTTATATATCATTTCAAATCATTTTTGTAAGTTGTAATTGCTATATCATTTATGCGACCGGGAGTTAGAAATTTATCAATATATTGGAGTATTACCTTGTGTTCTTATGTTGATGTGTATTGAATACAATCTGCAAATCGGTCTTTTGTTAAAATTATATGTGATGGACATTACACAATCTCACCACATAACCACACACACATGACCAAACATGTAGAATACATTTTAGATGTACATTAAGTCACAATGAGAAGTGTTATTCATGCATGTGTTTCTATCAAATCACCATTAAGCTAAAACAAATCCATAATTTATTGTAATTTATTTTAAACATAGACTATGTAATAGACACAACTATGAGGGTCATGTGAATGGTGAATAAAACATTATGATTTAGTTTTAGATATTTGTAACGATGTGTTAAAAACATTTAAAACTTTGACCTTGTGTAATGAATCCAAGAGCCGGGTCATATGAAAAACTCCTATGATGTCTACTCTATTCCCATCTAATCCCTATGACATTCATGAATGCCACTCAACATTAAAAAATACTATAACCATTACAATTTCACCAAACTTAGATTAAATTTTCTTGAAAAATTATTTAATTAAATACAACAAATTCTATAAAAAAAAAAGTTCAACCTTTAATTAAAGAAATAACTTTTATTGATAATCACCTTACTTCTTTAATACTCAAATAAATATATCTTTATACTAGTTTCATCCTTATACCTAAAGACAACTCTTATCCCTTTACTCATACTTGAAAAGAATTCCTTACTTTGAAAAAATTTTATACCCTTGCCAACAACTCTTCCCTCATAACCATGGTCATGCAATTAAAAAAAGTTGGCTTTAATCCTCACAATCCCACACCCATAGCAAGTCCCACATTTGAAATCTTCAAGCAACTACTAGTAACCAACGTATACAATGAATAAACCACCTTAAATATTTTTTAATACAAATGACTGGCCAATTTCATCGTTTTTCCTCTGGAGCCTGATTCCATTTTCAATTTCGTTTTTCATTTCAAGTCGTCTACATAAATTCATGTGTGATGAAATCATTTCGTTACCTTCCAATATGTCGTTAAAAGACTCGAGTTCATAGTAAATTTCGTTACGTCCACTCGATTTTGATACGGTTAAGATGAGGGCAGAGGTTCCATTCTCGCGCTCTCCTCTTTACACACGCCTAACTCCGTCCCACTGCACAGCAAGAAGGTTTACCCGGATTGCCGTCAAAACTGATGCATCTCAGACTCTCTCAGAGCTGTCAAGGATCCACGCAAACAATAATGGCACTCATCCATCCGAAATTCTGCGCATAAGAAAATCTCTTATGTTAAGAGAACAAACAGCCGTTGAAATTACACAAGAGTATTTAACTCGCATTCAACAGACAGAACCTAATGTCAAGAGCTTTCTTCACGTATCTGACAAAGTTTTGATGGAGGCGTCGCAAATTGACGAGAAACTTGCAAGAAATGAGGAGGTGGGAATGCTGGCGGGCGTTCCGATTGCAGTTAAGGACAATCTGTGTACTAATGACATGCCGTCGACAGCAGGGTCTAGGATTTTAGAGGGTTACCGTCCTCCATTTGACGCCACGGCCGTCACGAAATTACGTCAAAATGGCGCGCTTCTCATTGGCAAAACAAACCTTGACGAGTTCGGTATGGGAAGTACCACCGAAGGTTCTGCTTACCAGGTGCATTTAGTTTTCATTTTTCTTCTGGGATACATATTACTGCTCCATTTTTATCCTAGGCAATATCTTAGGTTAGTCCATCTTTCCTGGAAGGACGCTTGTATAGCGAGCCCGACGAGTTTGAACCCAAGACTTTAATCCAGTGAGCGCCGCTTAACCATCAGTCGTGTTTAGCTTGATAGAACTCCGGGAACTGGGTTCTATTCTATCGGTATATTATAATTAAATTTTTCTCTATGCCACATTTTACATTGCATGTGTACTAGAGATATGACTTCACTTATGTGCATCCCTTTTGACTTGTGGGGCAGAGTTCTTGTGAGGTTATGGGCGGCCTTCAATGAAATGTGGCTTATTCTTAAAACATTGGTCATATTGGAATTCACCTTATAATTTCACATTACAACATGGCAGTCGGAGCAATAGTAGTTAAATTTAAGCAGTAGTTTGAATCTCATTTGATTTCTATAATAAATTTTTACTCAGTTGGCCATCATATCGGGGTTGCATTGAAGTCATCTCCAGTGAAGGACTCTCGATCCTTTAGATGCTCCAACAATCAAGATAGTTCCCTTTTTTGATTGGACAACTCGAGCTGTGTACATTTATTGCTAGTCCATGAATATTCATCTAGAAATTGTCAACTTTGCAGGTTAACTTGTTGTCTTGTTTATTTACTAAATTGCGTGTGTGGATTCCAAAGAATGCATAATCCTCTAGAAGCCATAGCAACATTATTTGCAAGCTTGAACCAAGATTTCTAATTGTGTGAAACTAGGTTTACCACTTCAATTTTTGAGAGTTTTGTTATGTGGAACAACTCTCATGTTTGGTCTTTGAAGTTGCAATCAGTGTTGTTTGTTAGAGGTGCTTACTTCCCTAACATTCCAGGAAAAGATCTTCATTTTGATGGTGGAGGGACCTTCTCTCTCTGCCTTAAAAACATATTCACCATAGTTCATTATGTTCTTTGTACTTGCCATAATTGCTTCGTGTGCTTAATCCTATAATATTTCCAATTTAGTACTCCCTCTTCATTTTTCTTTGCATTTGTAGTATTGATTGTGTTAGATTTGTTTGGGAGATTTGAAAAATTCCCAATTTTTGTTTTAACCTTTGATTCCTTTAGGTTGATTTTTATCCAATCAAATCCTTTATCTGTCCCACCCACATTATGACCAACCTTCATTTATGTTCCACATCTCGAATTGATTAGGAATGAAGAGAAAAGTCCATCATCACATTTGAATGGTGTTTTGTAGTCTAATATGAACTCAAAACTTCATTGTATTGGTTTGGCAAGTTTTCTAGATCTTTGATTTCATCACCCATGACTTGTGTTATCTCAATTGTGAGAGCATAAAGTCTTACTTGGGTACCTCTTGGTATAGAATTTGCCTTTGTACTTTTGAAATGGTGACACCAAGGTCTGAGAGCGAGTTAAGATTGCTATAGTTTCCATGGGTTTTCCTTTATATTCATGTTTCTTTCATATGTAGATCGAAATTGAGCAATAACATAACCTTTGTGAAAGTAGTGGGTTCAAATAAGATCTTACCCTCGCCATTCCTTCGTAATCCATGCTTTGAGGGTATCAATTGTGTGCCATGTTTCAAAATTTCTCCATTTAGGACAAAATTTTGTATTCTTTTTACCTTTGCTTCTACCTTCACCCTTTCAATCTTTGCCTTAAGCATCTCATCCACAATTGGTATTGAATGGAGTGGGTGAGAACCTCCGTCATAGAATGTAAAACCATGAAGAATCTTGGTTTTATCTTGCTCTAATCTATGTTTGTTGAGAGGGACTTTGTTAGTGCTTGTTGCTTCTTTGTTGATAATGCCTCACCCTCCACGTGCATTTCTATTTAACATCTTTTTCCTTTCTTTTTGTTTTTTTGCTCATGTGCTCTAGAATCCTAGATGCATAGATTTGCTTTGTGATTCGTACTTCAGTCATTTTTGCTCCTCTATTTATGCTTATATGCCAAAGTTACTATAGTGAATGATGACTTGAATAAAAAATGTAGTCTTTGGTGTCAATTCGTAGTGTGGTATAGTATGTGTTTTCTAGAATCAATTGTATAGATAATATTGACTTATGTTCTGGGTCGCTTTTCATAGGGATAAGATTGAAGCCAATACTTGAACAAAAGAAAGCCTCAAGGGATGCTAAGGCTCATAAATATGCTTTTGGCAAGAAGGAAGCTAGAAGGTTAGAAAAGACTAGGGTACAGTAAGAAATAGGGAAGAAAAAAGAAGCAAAAGCTACAAAGAGGGTTTGAGTGGGTGAATTCATAGATTAATTTTTAGATTATTTAATAACTTGATTTTCCTATTAACCAATCTTTAAAATAATGATGAGTGTTTAGCTTTTGGCTTAGTTTGAATTAAGGACTTCTTGGATCGATTTAGCTTCCAAACTTGATCTTTGTTGAGATTAGTTGGCTGTTTTTAGCATCCCCTCTTCAGATAGTCTGACTATTGTGATACTGATGTTCAACTAATGCATATTGTCTGACCTTGCAATTTTGGATGCCCATAGCATGGTCCATTATTTTTGCTTGGAATGACTGACCTGTCTTGTCAATGCAGAGAATACTATAGGTGTACGGAATCTCATGAACACCTTGAATCTCATAAACACCTTTTGAGTTCTTAATGGTCTAGGTGCCCAAATGTTGTGGTAGTTTTTCAACATGTCAATGTTTTCCCATGAAGTTGCAATTGATTGTTCCAACAGTAGACTGCTTCCATTTGTTGTAATTACCCTCACTATGTGTTCTCTTAGTATCCATGACCTATATCTTCTTATTAGCCATGAGTGATTTAATCCACAAGAGCACCCGAAATGCAATCTTGTGCTTTATGTTGCCAAGGCAAGAAAGAGAAACAATGGATGAATCAACTTTGCAATTGCAAATTTTTTGAGATAAACAAGAAGCTATACCAGGGCATAATCATATTCAGATCCATTTGGATGGCATTATCCTTATAAGCTGCGATAATTATCTCATTGGTCTCTTAACACTCATAATTCATAACATCCAAATTAACGGTTGTGGATGACACCACAAATCTCCCATGAAGGTTACAAAGGTGGATAATATCACCATGATCAGGTGAGGACAATGCACCACCTTTCATTCTTCAAGGACATAGAGAAGGAGGAAATTGATGTGGGATTTTAAAACAATTACCAAGCTTTTAATGCAATATACCAAATTTGATTGAACCCATAATTGTCAATACAGACTCATGGCCATAAACTAACTGACTTAATTTGTCCCTATCATTCCTGAATATTCTTGGACTGCCATGGTCTGTATGTTGCTTCTAAGTACACCAATCTATCCATCCAGTTAACAGTCCTTTAGTGCAGTGATAGGAAATATTGTGAATATAACTGGCAGTGGTTCTTATGTATTTGAAAATTTGAATAATATCCCTGTTCCTAAGATTTCCCCTAGAATTATTTTGATGAGACTCTTTGTAGCGGAGAATTTACATCCATAAAATGCTGTGTAAAAGAAACATTGAGGGCTAACTAGATACCTACTTTAGTTGGGATTGGCTCTTGCCACATTTTTGTGGGCTTGTTTGGATATTTCCAAAACCATGCAACAATGTCTTGAAATTTTTGAAGATGCCAATTGGTCTGGTTAGGGTTCCTTTAGAAGCATTGTTGCATTAACTAAAGTTAAAAAAATATGGCTTGACCAAATCTCAACAGCCCAAAAATTTAACTCAGATTTGGAAAGAATCTTGGCAAATAAAATAAATTACAGAAAAAAAAATTAAATGATGCACAAGGAGCATAAAGAATGAATTTAGTTAACACATAAGCCTTATTTGATTATCAATTTGTCATGAAACAATGATTACATATGTCATATCCCTCAAAGGCTCCCAATATTGTACAACTACAATCTACAATTTCTTCTTTCCTAGTGGTATAACTAGAAGGTAAATTTAAATCATACTCGTTTAGAGTCAATGAATCATCAAGCATGGCATTTACCAATGCTTCTGCTTTTGCTGTTTCTATCTCCAATTCAGTGAGATCTATGTTAGTTAACGTGATATCCACATCTTTGACAATACAATCCTAATATGAATTGATGTCATCCAAGTTGATGGCATCATGAGACTCTTTCCCCCTATCTTTGTGGCATGAAGACGAAGGTTGTATTGGATGAACAAGGTCATTATGAAAGGAAGCAAAGGTGTGGAATATGGCTCTTACACTAATCTATGAGAGGAGGTATGTGCAAAAATTAAATTGATCATACAATTACAAGAAAATAAACTCAAAAGCAATATACCATAACATAGTGATTTATGTAGGGAAAACATTTTTAGAAGAAAAAACCTACACTCCAAAGAAACTCAATGTATTATTTAGTGATCAATGGCTACAATATACTTGTAGAGTCTAAGCCTTTACAAGATTATAACCAATAAGAGATCTGGAGCAATATTAGCAACATAATGGTATTTACAAAACTCACTAAGAACCTCCATCTCAAGCACCTAATAAATAAGAGAAGCAACCCACGAAACCATCAAATGGTAATTAGAAAACCATGAACTAAAATCACCCAAAAGGTGGCACCCAAATCCCTAGTCAAAATCTAACATCCAAATCCCAAGACAAGTTCATAGGCTAAAAACGACACATTCCCTACACCTTTCATAAGCTTGTCATAATCCACTCACCAATTTGGGCACTCTATTTTGGTTCCATTATCTCCATTCAAAGATGCTTTATGATGTGTCATAACATGCATTATAAGTTGGTTGGTCAACAAGTGTAACTCCCTTTTACAACTCTTGTATGTGCAATAGATGCTCCTACACTTTTGATGTGGTAGGCCTAACTTTGAGAGGTCATGAATTTTGGTTTGAGAAGTTGATTGAGTCCTGTTTTTAAAAAAATGAAGATCTTGAAGAGATCCATGTTGCTGTAACCCACATACTTCAGTTAGGGCTTGTTTCAACATCTTTTTGGGGCCTCAATTGACCTCTATAGCCTAGAAATTGCATTTATTTGTTGTTCCTAACATTAAGAAGCAAGGTTTATACACCTTTTCTGACATTCTCCCACTTGTTGAACACCTTGCAAGAATAAAGAAAATACCAACACTTTCAACTGTTTTCTAGTGGTCAAGAGGCCCAGAAATTTATTGTACCTCTAAAAACTTATGTGCTTTGTCCTTGCATAAAAGGTTAGGTTCTTTGCTAGGTATATGGCATTGTGATTGTCACTAAGAACTTTGATAGCTCCTTGTCTTTGCTTCACATTGGAACACAATCTCTTAAGCGAGATAGCCTTCTTATAGGAATGAGTAGTTGCCATTTACTCAGCCTTTGTAGTGTAGAAAGTGACCACACCTTGTCACTTACTCTTTCAACTAATAGCACCATCAAATAAATCAAACACATCCCATTTTTTGGGGCCAATGTTGACCACTATAACTTAGAAATTGTATTTTTTTTGTGTTCATAACATTAAGATGCCAAGTTGAAACACCTTTCCTAACAATTATGGTGCTCTTGGGTCAATCCATCCTCTTCATGGTGTGAATGCTCTCAAATAGGCTCCACTTGCACCCACAACTAGAATTGCTATATGGCTGGCACAAAACATAGATTGCTAGCCTTTGAAGATTTGGTGTTTGAGAACCATAATCTTGTTACCACAAATCTACAAATAAAACATTTAAGAAATCATAAACATTTAAGTAAATGATTATAATATAAAGCTAAAATTGCATTTACCAAATAAATGTTTGATTAAAGGACTCAATTTTTTTACTTGGCTATTGGATTGCCCTCCTTTGATTAAATAGAGATGAAAAAAAGAGCACTCCTCCATAGCTTTGTAGACTTTCACTAGAATTGTGTCTCTAAGGTTTTTGTTATGTGGTAAGACAGGCCATAACCTTCTCATCAGCCTTAAAGGAATCGGAGGAGACAAAATTGGGGTTTAAGTAGTACTCCACGATATGTAGTGGTTGGTGGAGTTGGTCAGTCCATCTATGATCAATAATTCACTAGCAACTTCATTTTTTCCTTTGTTTCCATGACAATGTAATAGTGCCATGTGGTCTTCTTGGCGTTATTCATATCCTCACATAAATAAACCATTGGCATTCTATCTTTATTTACCAAATGCAAAACTTTGACAAAAGGCTTTGTCACCAAAAAAATTGAAAAAAATAAAAATTAAAGAAAAATATATAAATTCATGAATCATAAGTCTATAAATTACCTTGAGTATCTATTATGTGCCCAACTCTCCTCATGGACCTCTTGCAATATGGTGATTCCAATCGTTGATTGCTCACAAACATCTTTTTGAGAGAAGGTAGTGCCCCTAAAATTCTTTACAATGTGATAAAGTTTGTGATAAGCTGTATGCTCCTTCATTGCACAAGCTTCCTTTAGTGTGCTCTCTCATCAAGCTAAGCACCCAAGTATGGTTGTAGATAAATTTTGTGATGTTTCTAACATCTTCGACCACACGTTTGATGCATCCAATCTTCTTAATTTCCTCAGCCATTAAATCAATGGAATGGATAGGATAAGGGATGCCTCTCGAAGAAGTCTTCTCGTGACTATATATGTGGTTGTATTGTTGGTGACAACTTGAATGACATTTTCCACCCCCTCCTTCTAGATCACTACCTCCAACAAATTGAACAAAGTCTTTGCATTCTTGACTTCGTGCAAGACATCAATAGAATTCAAGAACATCAATGTGCTATTGGAAGCCTCTACAAAGTTAATTAGGGTCTCATTCTTGCCATCTACCTACCCATAAGATAAAATACTTCAGCCCTTTTTTTACCATATTTTCTTTTGGTCTTCTAGTATTAGTTGTGTATTTTAAACGACTTATTGTTAGCAATGGTCCATTAAAATCATGAAAAGTTGGTGTCTCAAACCTTTCATTGTCAACAATCAATGCATTTAACAACACATCCAAGTATGGGCTGCTCGCCACATTACTTGTTATATCACTATAGTACCAAAAATTTGCATTAGCCATCCTTGCCTAATGATTCTTCTATTGGTTACAAGCAATGCTTTTGAGCAAAGGTTGTGTACCTAGAACATTGCAAGGAATGAAAAGGCTAGGAGAATTAATACAGCTTGAAATCTCTTTAGTGTGGGTGGAGGAGCGCCAAATGCATGAGCTAATAAAAGAGTCTCTTGACGAATCAGGGTTGGCCATGGAATTCATCACTAATGCAACTAATTTTTGTCCTTACCATTTGGTTTTCATCTCCTTGAAGTTTGAAAGCAAGACATTCATTTCTTGTTGCACTTCTTTCTCCACTTGGTGTCACAACTTGACATCTTGATCAACAATTAAGGAAGTATTTGAGGCAATTGATACCTCTCATAACAAACCTGTAATAATTGCAACTCATTGTGCCCTTGATTGCACTTAGGGTGTCATGCTTCCATGTGAGGTTCTTTTCACCTTGTATAATGCCTTGCCTTGCACACTGTAGAGAATCTAAACATTGAAAAAACAAACAAACAAGAAAACAAAAGGGGAAAAAAAAACCAAAGCAAGTACCTATCAAATTGCACTCCAATTGTCAATAAACCCTTCCAGTCACTCAATAATAATCTCCTGCAGTTGAAATTTGAATTTCCAAAGACAAAAATGGCAATCAAAGTCAATTTTTTTTTTCTGTTTTCATACCAAGTTTCTTTGTCAAACTCATGGGCCTTGAGTGAAAGTAATAGGGTATTGGTTTAAGAAAGGAAAAACAATAAAAAACCAAAGCAAATACCTATCAAATTGTCTCCAATTGTCAATGAACCCTTCCAATCACTTAAAAATAACTTCACATAGTTGAGATTCAAATTTTTGTAAGCAAAAATGACAATCAAAGTCAATTTTTTAGGGTTTTATTCATTTTTTTTTCTGTTTTGGTACCAATGAAATTTCTTTGTCAAACTCATGGGGCTTGAGTGAGTCTTGCTGTGTATCTTGTGAGTTTTTTTAGTAGACTTGACTTGTGAGTTGAAAGCAATTTACTTGCACTGCTGAAAAACTTGCAAGTAGTTGTGAGTTTGGCGAGTTCTCATTGAGTTTTAGAACCTTGGTATTAAGCTCAACTAGATGGTATTTTGGCGGGTTCAATTTTTTTGATTTATTAATTTAGTTTTTAACTGCCCTTTTGCCTATGGGACACAAAATGGAGACCTAGTCTCGAGCACATAAAGTCTGCATTGTTTCCTGCCTAATTGAACCGAGGCCCTTATTGTAGTAATGCTCCTCTTTACCACTCAGTCATGCCAATAAGGTTAAATGTTAGGTTAAACATTGGGTAGAGCTCATAGAGAACATGAGGGTAGGCTTGGGTTCTCAATATGGTTGCACTTGATCGTGCCTCTAGGTGCCCCATGGTGACACATAATGGTGGGCTTAGGTCCATATATTGTTCATAATTTTCTTAATATTTACAACTCTACCACCTTCTCAATTCAAACAAGAGATCTCCAGTATGGAGCACACACACCTCCACCATCAATCCCCCTCAAGTTTTACCAAATGTTGGTTAAACATTGGGCGAAGTTCGTGGAGAACATGGTTATGTTGGACCATGCCTCAAGGTGCTCTCGTGGTGACTCATAGTATTGGTTTAGGTCTATGCATTGCCATAAGTTTGATTCCTACCTCAAGGTTTCCCCATGGCCACTGCAAATTGCATGATCTTGGGAATGGAACTTGGTTGTAAATTAAAGTAATGCAAACCTCATCATTTGCCATCACATTTTTTTTTAATTTGGGCATGGTGGGTTTAAGTTTTATTTGAAGGCATCTCTAATATTTATTTGACAAACCCCGTTATTCAGGAGAAGAGTGATGCATATCACTACTATTGCAGATGAAATTGAATTTATGTAAATTTTATATAAAATTCTGGGTATTTTCTTCGGAAATTTTGTGAATTGTTTAATCTACATTTTGAAAAACAAATGACAAATACTATTGAAGGATTTTTCTTATCTCATATTAAACTTATGCCTGTTTGTACAGGTCACTTCAAATCCTTGGGATTCTTCTCGAGTTCCTGGAGGATCTTCAGGGGGTTCTGCAGCAGCTATTGCAGCTAGGCAGTGTGCAGCATCATTGGGAAGTGATACCGGGGGGAGCATTAGACAACCTGCATCGTTTTGTGGGGTTGTGGGATTAAAACCAACATATGGTCGTGTTTCTCGCTTTGGTCTAATGGCATATGCTTCATCCTTGGATGTGGTTGGATGTCTTGGCTCATCTGTTATGGATGCTGCTATTCTTCTTGGGGTTATGGCTGGTCATGACATGTTAGATGCAATTAGTTGTAAATCGGTAAGACTTTTACTGTTATGTGCTCTGTGTATAAATGTGCATGCAAATTATGGGTAAATTGGATGTTTGCTAGTATTGCATTGAGAAATTGAAGTTAATAATGATGACTTCTCAGTTATAATATGAAAAAAATACTCTCTCAAAAATTGAAACAAACTCCTGTATTAACAAGAAAGGCTTAGTGCAGCATGTTGACTTTCTCATTTAAGCAATTATGATTTCTTTCACTGCTCCCTGTTGCCATAGAATAAGTACTTTAAGTTTACTCCATACTTTCAGCACTATTTGTTTTCTTAGGTTTGTCATACAGTTTTTTAATGTGCTTTCCAGGGAGGTTGACAAATGAGCAGGAAAATGTACTTAGGATTTTTGGTTGCTTTCTTTGGGTTTCTTTTCAATAGTTCACCACATGCATGACAGTAGTTCCTATTCATGGATGCTTTCGAAACATTACTTCCTTGACATGTAGTTCCCATTTAGGGATGTATTAGAAATGTTACCAATTCTTTTTGTTATAGCTTATTCCTTTCTCATTTGGGTTAAGTTTTTGAAATTATAAATGGTGTAATTCATAGCTCCTAATAACAATCACCTATATCAAATCTTCTTTCTCGAAGGCATTCAACTTGAGCATAAGACTGCATGGCAAGATGAAGAGCTTTGTAATCCTTGGAAGAGATTTAGCACTTGGAGGAGAGATTTAATGTCAACTATCACAGGACTATTGGCATTCAACATTGGAGACTTGATCCTCATCTTTGATCACTTCTTTGGGAATAATTTTTGATTATTCTTCTTTACATTGGAACTTTATTCTGCCACTTTTTTTTGGCTCTTTTAGGATTTCTTGCCATCCCTCCGTATGATTTTGCCATTTTTCAGTTATCTCCCTTCCCTTGTATTTTAGTTTTGTTTCTTTTGTGTCAGTTAACTTTGTTGAATCAACTTGATTTTACTTTTACACTGTTTTGTTGATAGAATGATGCTGGATCTCTTGATGAGGCCCACTCCCTATACGAAAATAAGATTTTACAGATCAAAAGTCAGCTGTTGGCATTTTTATAAGCTATGGATGCAAGGAGGCCTTTAGCTATGGTCTGCAGAGAGTAAAATATCATAAAACTATGGTCTGCAGATAGTAAAATATTATAAAACTATCTTTTGCTTGAGGAGATAAAATACTAGAAACCAGGCAGGACTAACATCTATGAATTTAACCCTTAACTATTGTCCTAGACCAGACATAATTTAGAAAGATGCCCATGCACCAAATAAACTGGAGATCTGGGGGATTTGATGTCTATGGGGGACTGCATTGGTCTCTCCATTCACCACCACGAGTCTGATCCCAGCAGATCAAAATAA
Source organism: Sequoia sempervirens (assembly GCA_007258455.2). Classification (NCBI taxonomy): domain Eukaryota; kingdom Viridiplantae; phylum Streptophyta; class Pinopsida; order Cupressales; family Cupressaceae; genus Sequoia; species Sequoia sempervirens. The sequence goes on from VDFB02058242.1 coordinate 210,198,555, forward strand.
GATTTTACAGATCAAAAGTCAGCCATTAGCATATTTATAGGCTATAACTGCAAGGAGGCCTTTAGCTATAGTCTGTAGAGAGTAAAATATCATAAAACTATGGTCTGCAGAGAGTAAAATATTATAAAACTATCTTTTGCTTGAGGAGATAAAATACTATAAACCAAGCAAGACTAACATCTATGAATTTAGGTTGGCTAAAAACAAGAAAGAGGTGCCGGTGGACGAGATATCCAGCAGCTCGGAGCAAATTGGCGGCAATGAGGGGCAGTGTTGTGACCTTTTCACACATCACCCCATTGCGAATGGGGACCCCCAATAGTTTGCTAGTTTTTAGGGTTTTGCCTCCGCGCAATAGTTTCATGAGGTCACTTCTTTGAGAGTTTCAGGTCAGTCTTTTGAGAGTCATCCAAGCCAAGTTGATAATCCATGCCTGAATCAGTGCCTAAATGTCATGGAAGGGCTTAGAAGGTCTGGGAGACAAGGATCGCCTATGCTTTGGGCCAATTCTGACACTTCCTACTTTTTAGGGAATCTGCTTTTTTGCTTTTTCACTTTTTCATTTTTGGCATTTTTGGACCAAACGGGGTTCCCTATTTTTTAGGGACTTTGCTTTTTCTATTTTTAGAAAGTCAACCCTAGTCAAGCAAGTCAATGTTTCCATTTTTAGAACCAAAAATCAACCAAAAAAATTGAAAAATCATTGAAAAATCAAAGTAAAAATCGAAAAATCAAGCAAAAATCAGGAAAAGCATGGAAAAGCAAGGGAAAATCTGAGAAAATCAACCAAAAAGCATGAAGGAGCAAAATATGAAAATCAGAAAATCAGTCAAAAATCAGATGAAAATCAACAAAAAAATCAACCCAAAGGCGTGGAATCATGTGGTAAATTTGCCTAAGTCTAGAGAAATTCGCCCTTGCCATGGCACGAGAGCAAGGAAGTCCGCCCTAGAAAGAAGGGAAGGTGGAAAGGAAAGTTCGCCATCAAGAAGGCAATGGCAAAGACTCTTGCAATTTCGCCATAGAGTGGCAAAGACTCTTGGAAGTCCGCCCTTAATTTGAGGGACATGGCATAGAAGTTGTGAAGTCCGCCCTTGCCTTAGTGAGAAGAAGGCATGAAGTTTTGGAAGTCCGCCAAAAGATGGCAAGACACCTCTAAAGTCCGCCTAGCCTTAGGTGATGGATGGCATGCCTTCTCCAAAGTCCTCCCAAGCCTTGGCAAGACATTTGTGAAGTTCGCCTAGCACAAAGAAGGGGAAAATTGAAAAATTTGGCTAAGTATTTGATGCCTTGGAAGAAAAATTCGAAATTTGTTTAAGTATGGAGGCCTAAGAAGAGGGAAAATGCAAAATTTGGCTAAGTATTTTAATGCTTTAGAAGGAGAAATTGCGAAATTTTGGCTAAGTGTGGGAAGAAAGGCAAGTGTCAAGGAAGATGAAAAGTCCGCCATGCCTTGATGAAAGATGGAATAAAGTTGTTGAAGTCCGCCTAGGCCATGGAAAGAATTTGATGAAGTCCGCCTAGCATAAGAAGGGGAGAAAAGATTGAAAATTCGCCTAAGTATGATGCCTAGGACAAAATTTATGAGGTTGGCTAAGTACACAGAGGAAAATGTACATGGCAAAGAGGCAAGAAAGTCCGCCCTTGGCTAAAAGGGATGAAAATTTGTCTAAGTATTATGGAATTTTGCCTAAAGAAGACATCCAAACACATACTTTGCCCAGAGAAAATCGTCCAAGCAAGAGAAAAATTGATTTCGGCATGAGAAAAGTGCCCGACACAATTTGAAGTCCGCCATGGTAGAAGAAAATAAGGATCTGGCATAATATTTATTGGCAAGATGGCTAAAATTTCAACTTGGTTAGACGAAAATTGAAATAAATTTGGAAAATAAACATTTAGCCAAAGAAAAAAGAAAAGAAAAGAATTAAAATAGCCATGGGTCCAAAAACAAACGGGTTGGAAATAAATTAAATATTTTAACATTTTAATAATTTATTTCCAACACTTAGAAATATAAAATGCCTCAGACAAAATAAAATTCGCCAGAGATGTATCGGAAGAAAATAAATTACGTTGAAAAAGAGAAAATCCATGAGCAAAATTAAATTCGCCATGAATTAAAACTTGGAAAAATCAAATTTAATTGGACATTTAATGTTTTTTTTTCAAAATTTCGAAAATCAAAGATAAACATCTAGCAAAAATTGAATTTTGGAAAATCAAAGAGATTTGCTTGGATAAGCTCGCCATGGAGTTTTTTTCGAAAAAGAATGGAAACTTGCTTGTTTGAAGAGGAGAAAACAAATCGAAATCGAGAGAAAAAGATGCAGTTGCTAAAACAAATCGAATTCTTCAGCATTATTGTAATGAACCGGACCAATTTTTTTTTGTTTTTTCATAAAAGATTACAATGCAACATGCACCCGTTAAGGTTAGCATAAACCAAAACGATGCAGAAAGTAACTCTAACCATAATGTACACCAGGATCCCGATGCGGGCAAGGTGTGAGCATTGGTCAGAGGATCTCAGAGTAAATGCTGAACAAGAACTCTAACCAGAGATGCGCCGGTGAACGACGAGCATTCGGTCAGAGGATCCCTATCTATTTGCAATACTGAAAGAGCTCAACACCAAGTATGTGCTACTCAATCCGTTATGGATAAGAGGCGACCATTTGGTGGAGACTTAAGGAAATTACAATGCAGAACAGAAATAGGCGGCAAGCCAGCCTCTTCCACTTGTTCAGTGGGCAGTACAAACATAGAGAAATTGCGGAAATGTTAAATGATGCTGACAGTACTACTGTACAGCTTACAATATCAAAAATTCATCAATTAAGCACATTATAAGAGAACCTTCAACAATTACAACAATATAGAATGATAATTCCAAGTCTTCTCAATGGCTTTCCTTGCACACAACTCGAATGATTATTTTATGCTTGCTGCTATGACAGAGTTAGGACTGTTTTTTTGTTATCAGCAACACTGTAACACCAAAATATGCTCACAAACCTCACACCACTCATTCAAACTGCAAGTAAATAGATGCAAATGACAACTAAGATGGTGGCGCCCAAGTTAGAGACATAAAACAACCCCAAAGTACTGATATTTAATTCCTACACAATTCCCAATGAAGGTACAATGGTACGGCCCCTTGAGGAGGGCGATTTCTTCTTAAAATTCCCACACTTGTTTATAAATCACAAAACTTGGCAATAATTGGCGCCCAAGCATGACTAAAGGAAATATGCAATACCCACAACGAAATCTTTTTGTATTTTTGGATTATGAATAAAACATGCCTACAGCAATGCAACATCAGCAACACTGAAACACTGCAAAATGCTTGAATAACATCAACTAAATGCAAGTAACTCAACTACAATGCCAAAACAACCCAAATACAATCTAACCTCTCAACTAGTTGCTATCTTTCAAGCAAGAAGATGAGCCAATGCTAGGAGGTGTGCTTTCCTCGAAGCGAGTGCCTGAAATCAATCCAGCAACATAACGGTGTAGTAGACAGAAGATACCAAATGAAGAGCTGAGGCCTGATTATAAAGACGAGAGAGAAACATCTAGAAGCTTCCAAGGGCGCCCAAACCCTAATTTCAAATTCAACTTTTCCCTCCAAAGATGGCGTCCATTTTCAACAATAAAACATTTCACTTTTTAAAATAAAATAATCTTCTCAAAAGGGCGTCCCACTTACTTGTTTCAATATTTGACATTTTAAAATTATAATTTATCTCCTTATGACGCCTGGACCCTCAAAAGTCCCCTTTTTAAAAACAACTTAAAGTTGCACTGCTAGGCAAGGGGTATAATATTAAAATAATAATATTATAATGAAATTACTTATCTCTCCCAGAAAAATGCGCCCAAGGCCACGAACTGAAGTGCCAGCTGAAACAACTGAAGAAGTGACCCAACTGAACTGTACCCGTACTGTCCACTGCCAGAAATAGAATTTACTAAAAATAGTAAATTCGCGAAGTTGCCCGGAATGCCAAACTGAACACACCACTGCGAAGCTCTCTGAAAACCCAGAAAGAATCCGCAGTCAGAAACCCAAACTCCAAGCAACAACCACCTTAAAACTTGGAAACCCTAATTTTACCATCCGCACAGCCTACGGGTCTCCGGAATAGGCCAACGGTCAACAGAAACGATCACTGCTGAGAAGGGGACATTACAATTATAATGAGTTTCATCAACTCATTTTTCACAGACTCAGTTGAAGAGAAGTTAATCTCTCGAAATCGTAAGAAAGTTGAGACACAATCAATTCTTTTGCAGGCAAGATCGATTTTCTCAGAGGAAGGAATAATTTTATTGCTGAAGAAGTAATTTTTTCGAAGAAGTGAAGAATTTCTTGGCTGAAAGTCGAACTTCTCAGCAAGATTGGCGCACTTTGTCATTTGATTTTTGACTCAATTCTTGAAATTTGAATCTAATTTGCAGCCAGAAGATTTTTCCTGAGGTTTGGAGTTCAATTGATAAATTCATCAATTCCCCTTCTATCTTTTTCATTCTAGCTAAGTTCTGGCTAAATTTCAATCAAATTCATTTACTTTCAGCTTGCTTTTTCGCAAAAGTTTAATATTTTAATGAGCTGAAAGTAAAATATTCGAACACAAGGCATAGGAATAAATTATATTTTAAAGTCTCTCTATTAATGTTAATGTTTTTACTGCAGGTTAATGACCACGGCGGGAGAATCATCAAAGAAGGTGTTGATGAAGTTCACCAGTAAGGGGGTACAGCGAGAGTCAAAGATAAATTCAAAATGGAAAAATGTTGCAAACACTGATCTGGGACATGTAAACTTCGTGGAATTCAAAAATAGAGTATATGGACATGCTGGACTACCGACACCGATTGCCAAACGGATGGTGAGGAATGGAATTTTCCAAGCAGTTGGATTCCCGCCTGCAATAGACTGTGCCGAGTTGATGGTAGAGTGTGCCATCCATTACAATGCTCAGGAAAGACAAATTGTTGCACTTGACGGAAGGGTTTTGGCTCACCTTAGTGAAGTGGCAATACAGGAGGTGTTTGGCATCCCAACACATCCTCGTACCGTCTACAAAACCAAGGAGGACGCCAAGAGATTGTATGATAGCCAGTCTGAATTGTGCGCTACAAATGTTAATAAGGCATGGCTGGAGAAGCCTAGACCATCCACAAAGAAGATGCCTAAGAAGCCATGCTGGACAGATTTTAAAGAGGATTATGGAGATATCATTTTGATGCTGAACAGGATAGCCAGCAATCTACAAGGCATATATTTTGAGACATGGATGTATTATTTTATAGATGAAATCACTTCCGGCGTGAAGATGTTCAACTGGTCCTGAATGATAAGCGACAATCTTCACGAGCAGCTGACCAATTTGGAAAAGACCAAGTCTTTTCATATGAGCTCGTACATTGTCTATTTGTTGGCCAGAACATATAAATACTTAGGACTGATTTGCAAAGGCAAAGTTGGCGATGGGGAAAATGAACTCAAATCTTATGATTGCTACCCGCAACTTCAGTAAAGGGAGAAATCTCATTTCAGGCGGGTGCACGATGCTTTCCTAATGTATATCACAAGAACACTTCAAGGAGGAACGCACCAGAGGTTGAGTCACGAAGCAAAGAGTTTGATCAGTAGGTATGGATCCTGGTTTATCCAGTTTCCAAAGTTTACATATGTTAGGATCCAGGGATTCACTGGAAATCCTTACAAGCTTCCTATCTATCCAACAAATCGGATGATTTTACTTGAAGTCCTGAGGCAGCTGGAAGAGTACCAGAACATCCAGAGGCCAAGTAAGAAGGCGGCTGTTACTTTCCCATTCTTTATTGGGAATATGTTAGAGTCTTGTTCGTCAGCACAAGCAACCGAGAGGGCCAGGCTAGAAATCCAGTGGTACCCGTTCACAACCTATAAGTCCAGGGCCAATTTTGACCCGCATCATCATATTCGGACCGTGGATGGGATAAGATATAATCACAGAGTAGAATTGGAGGACTTCTGGGCGAATGCTGCTAATGAGTATGAAGTCAGGAGAAGATTATGGTCTAGAGTGCCAGTGGACTTTATGAGGGCAATTGAACTTTGCCGGGTGCCCGATCAGTTGCAGGACGATGGAAATTATGTCCAGCCGTGCTTCGAGGAGAGCCGACCTCTTCCTTCCATGAAGTGGTCAGAGCTTGAGCATTCAGATTTGGCGACATTGATGAGACCAGTGATTAAGTACTCTCAATGGTGGGTCGACCATCAGGTCCAGGAGTTGAGGCAGAAAAGAATAATGCTCACGTATGATTTACTGAGCGAGACGGAGTCATACTCCTCCAATGCCGACGCATCCCATCATGATGATTTAGTTGAGATTGGCGAGAAGAGGAAAGAAGTAGTTGCAAGCATAGAGCCTGACCAGAAAAGATAGGAGATGGAGCCATCTCGTTATGCGGCGTCTAGGAATATTGACGAGCTAGTTGCCACCGCAGATGATTCCTTGGCCGAGATGATGAGACCTTTTGCCGTTCAGGAGAAGAACAATGAGCCGATCCAGTTGGATGACGATGAGCCCCCATCTACGGGCACAAAAATACTGGGTTTGGATAATGAAATGGAAGTCCAAAATGATGATTTCGAAGAGGGAATGATTTCCGCCCTCAGAGGAGTCTTGGATATTCCAAATGAAGGGAACATTCAGGAGGAGGATAGTATCGAGCAGCCTACCATTTTGGATTGGTTGAAGGAGAGGATGAAAATTCAGGCACCAGTTGAGGTCCAAGAAGAAGATGATACTGCGGATTTCTTGGCAAGGTTGGAACAGGTTGCTACTAAGAAACCTGCCAAGAAATTTTCCACCATTCAGAAGGACGAAGCCGATGGCCATTCCATACATATCGCAGTACCAACAGTGGATAAAGCACAAGATGAGATCACTCCCTAGGAATACGCTATAACCACTATAGACCTTGGCCCAACAACAATGGGCAAGGAAGTGGAAGAACTGGATAGTTCCGTCTCAACTATCAAAGCGAGACTGGAAAAGGAAGTGGCAAAAAAGAAAGAGTACAAAAGGGAGGTCGAACGCTTGAAGGAGTATATACGGTATTTGACCCAACCACTCAATCAGGGTGATGCAGTAGCTCCTCCTCTTCTTAATTCCTCGCAGGAGATGGCCAAGGATGTGGAAGAAGGTATGGTCACGACCAAGGAGGCCTAGGAATGGATGGCAAGCAAGGGCACGAAAACAGCCTCGTTCATAGAGAGATTGACGCTTGCCTACGGACAAACTTCTTCTTTCCTTTCCAGATTGGTTGACATGGTGGAAACTTGGGACAACCTTCTAGATATTCAGGAGAGGCTCATTCCATGCTTCAAAGTACTAAAGGGCGTAACAAAGGAAGAATTGGTTGAGGGAAAGGTGATTGCTGCGGGAGTGGCTTACGATTTTCATCATTGGTTTTGGGTAGTAACAATATGGAGGTTCTGGAGAAGGCAAAGGCAGATGGGCTCAGAGTTGAGGAGCAAGTTAAAGAAATCCGGAGGAAGATTTATATGATAGATGCAAATGTGTTTGATAGAGAGATTGTTCGGGAAAATGACATGCAGTTGGAGAGGTTGAAGCATAAGGTTCAGGAAGTTTTCTTCTCTACTACTGGACCAATTCTGAGACAGGATTTCACAAAAGTGGCGAATCTCTTGTCCATCTGAGATGATTTTGTAAGACATGAAGCGGATTGGGAGAACACCTTTGCCAAATGTGCTGAGGATTTGGATGGGCTTGAATTTAGGATAAGCATGCTGCCGCCAGTTACGATGGAGGAAGTCATCACGATTGTGTCCAGATTCGTCGAGCACAATGCTGCCCAAGAAGATAGGGACGCCTGCCCTTGAAGATAGCTCCAATTTCCACCTCACTGCTTGTTACTGCTTGTTTATTGGTTGTTAACTGATGTTATTTCGGGCAACCCTAATGAGGGTTGGGTTGTATTAATCTTGGCCGTTGATGTTGTTTTAATCTTGGCCTTTCATTTGGTTTTGGAAACTCTATTTAAACTTGTGATCTCTCACTTTCATTTGTGTGGAGACAGTGTATGAAATTGTTGCATTAGACTATTTCCGATAATAAAAGCTCTTATGCATGATTTGCTTTGAACCACTTTTGTTGTCAAGTAGTGAGCAAGGTTGCATAGCTTCTTCTACCATAGATTAGAATTAGATTACAATTTAGTAGAATTTGCTTTGAATGTTTTGTTAAGTGAATGCGAATTGATCGTATAGATTAAATGGTGAAATATTGCTCATACTTTCTTCGGATGGATGATTTTCATTCGATGCGTAAAGTTAGCCTGAGCTTGTGATTGTGGATGCTTAACTTTGGTCTTATTCGAGGCTTGAAAATTATAATCACACCCTTTGAAGATTGCACCCACTTTGCGTAGTTGTCCCAGGGAGGCGAAACAAAGCGTGGTTACTCCTTTCACCTAATCTCTGCTGTCTCTTGAATTCCTAGGCGTAGAATAGATCCTCTAAACCCTTATCTTTTGCACCTTTTTTTTGAGATCCAAACTGAAAGTCCTAACCTAAGAAGCCTTTAATGATAAATCCGTCTAAGTTCCGAACTTGTAAGAGAATCCTTAATGTAAGTCCCTTTGTGTATTACCAGCAAATCACAACGCCCATTGAGCTTATCCACATGTCATGACCTGACGAAAGAAACCTTGGAGTCGCCATATGATCTTCTCGCAATCTTAGCATACACAGTGACTTTGTTCAAGAGAGCATAGAGTGTCTTTGGACATTTTATTCTGTGTGTTCGGTGGATGATAAAATGTACACCAACAGGTAGACTAGCAGCAAAGAGGAGTGCAATAAGGACACTGTTGGGGAAAGGGAGGAATTTGTGGAAGGACCCAGCCACTTCTCGGATATGAACAAAATGATCAATGCAGGTTCCACCACCTAGTCTTCGGACCCTATGGCTATGGAGGAAGAGACTATTAAGAGGACAAAGGATAGGGCGGAGAACTTCAACATGCTGCAGGCGCGGGTGGAAAAGCTAGAACAAAAGTTTACTTGGCTGATGCGCTTCACCATAAAGATCATCCATAGGTCTGTTGTCACACTCTTGGAGGTTCTCAAGGAAGAGGTGGAGAAGAAGAATGAGGAGGAGGGACTTAATTGGGTGGGTGATGATGTCTTAAATCTTCTCTTTGAGAATTGGGATGGTATAGCTATGTAATGGGTGGGTCTATGTCTTGGGCTGTTGGGTCTTTCTCTGTTGTCGTTCTGTTGTGCCCATTTATTTTGTTTTCTGCGGTTTCTAGACTTTGATGTGATTTTGGACTTGGTCTCTTTTTGGCCCCTTGGGCTCGTTGTGTAAGGGTACTGCACCTTGTAAATGCAACTTACTTTATCAAAAACATTTATGAATTTAACCCTTAACTATTGTCCTAGACCAGACACAATTTAGAAAGATACCCATGCACCAAATAAATTGGAGATCTGGGGGATGGGTTTTGATGTCCATGGGGGACTGCATTGGTCTCTCCATTCACCACAATGAGTCTGATCCCAACAGAGCATGCCCTTTGGATGCATCACTTGTGCTGTGTGACCTCAACCATGAAATAGATTGCTGGAAGAACTTACGAGATATTGGGTCTTGCATTTGAGACCCATTTTTGCCACTTTTTTTGGAATATTTTTGACTACATTTTGATCAACTTTTTTCTAACATTTTTGCCCAATATTTCACTGTTTTCTTTGGTTATTCTAACATTTGTCTGATTTATTTTGAGTTTTTCTGCTATAATATGAGTTTTCCCAAAATTTCCACCTTATAAGCTAGGAAACTTGTGATTTTTTTTGACTTGAAACGAGTTAATTTGTTTGCAATGAAATGGATTTGCTATTCAGGTTTCTTGAGCATGAATTTCTGCAATGAAATGAGTTTGCCCTTAGGGTTGAAAATCCAAGTATTTTTTTTTTTAATTATATCAGTTTAAAAATAAATACAAAAATAATTTTAATAATATATTGCTTTTTAAAAACAAATATAAAAGACAAGTACAATATATATTCGGAGATTCAATAGAGATGGCGTGTGGGCGAGTTGCAGGTTTGGCTGCTGGTTTTTGCCCTTTCTCTTTCTAGGCTAGGTTTATAAAAGGCTTAGGTTGGTGCGGGAGGAGTGGGGTTTGGTTCCTACTCGATTTATGGTTGCCTTTCTTCTTTTCTCTAGTGTTTGCAGGGGTGGCTGATCCAGGGGACCCCCCAACCTTTCTTTTAAAGCTGCTCTTAATATGGATGAGCCCTCTTTGTTTGGACATGAAAAAGCAATCCATTTCCTAATGCACGCAACAAAGGAAATGAAATTAATTTTGTTTGCATTTGTTTGAGCATTGCTATGCCATTAATATTTGTGTACATCGGGTTATGAATAGTCAGCTTGTGGCTATCTTAACTCCTAATTAAGTCATGTTATCATTATTATATTATTATTTAGTTAGTTAGGTCGGCCTAGGGCTTATATAGGGTTGTCTAAGTCAGCCTAGGTGTTATCCTGGGCATAAATAGGTATATATAGGAGGTTGTGAGTCTTATTTCATCATCATATTGGAATTGTGTTCTCATTGGAGATATTTGGAGGTTTGCCCCCTCTAATTGGCTTGTTATTCTCAGTTATCATCAAGTATTTTCAACATATTTCATATCATCTTCTTCTATTGTGCAAGTTATTTCATTACAAGTTGTATTAGAGCATGATCTTGGCATCGTAGAGGAAGGCATTTTCTCAATATTGGAGGTGATTTTGGGAAGAGCATATCTTTCAAATTTGGGTGATTTTTAAAATTTTTTTTAAAGGGTTTTTGAAGACTATATTAAAGAAGATATAGTCTAGATTTCAGAGGAATTGGAGCAGAATTGAGCAAATTATTGCAGAATTAGGGTTTCTACACAATTTTTTTGGAAAGTGCATATCTCTCAAATCCTTCCAAATTAGAGCTTTTTTTTTAGTGGGTTTTTGATGAAATAATAGAGGAGCCTACAGTACAAAATTTGGAGAAATTGAAGCAAAAATAAGCAAGTTATTGCAAAATTAGGGTTTCCAAAAAATTCGCTCTCAAGGCTGCAAATTTGCTAATTTCTCGAAGGTTTTTCTAGGTAAGTTGTATTCTAGTCCTAGTAAGTTACAAAAAAAGTTTCAAAGAATTTAAGTTTCATTTGTGTGATTTATTTCAAAATTATTGGTTTCCATCATGACGGGGCCTGCAACAAGGAGCAAAAAGAATGTTGTCACATAGGGGAAATCCCCTGATAAGGAGGGGGCAACAATAGGGGATATTAATCCCAATGAGGAAATTAGTAAGGTCAAGGAAGACATTTCCTCGATGAAGATGGATATGTGTGACCTAAGAGGAGATATATCGGACATACGAAGCATGTTAAACGCCTATATAAATGAACCAAGAAAGGAGTTCTCAAGCAACCAAGGTGAAACTTCCAGGGTAGCTAATCTTGACCCAAATGTTAATGCTCCTATGGGATCTAGGAATTTGATTCCCAAGGTGGATATGCGCAAGTTCGATGGCAAGGATCCTCTAACATGGATAAGCCAAATGGGGAATTTTTTTGAAGTACAAGTCCCAAATGGACAAAAGGTCACGATGGCTTCCCTATATCTAGAACTAGATCAGTTCATTTGGTATCGTTGGCTTTGTACTCATCGAAGGAAAAAGGGTCTCACTGTCTCATGGTCCGTTTTTATGGAGGAACTCCAAGCACAATATAACAATAGTGTGACAGACAACTTCTTTAGCCAACTTGCTAAACTTCAACAAATAGGATCCGTTCAGGATTATATTCAACAATTCCAAAATATATCCTTAAGAGTGGATACAATTACAGAGGAGAGCTTGAATGATTAATTCTTGGGTGGTCTCAAGGTTCACACTCAACATGAGGTACGCATGTTTAGTCCTAGCTCTATAAATGAGTCTTTTATCTTAGCACGTAGGGTAGAGAAGTATTTGATTCCTAAGAAGCAAGGGGCTAATGTGACAAGAGAAAGGATATTCAACACCTTCTCTTCCTCAACCTACTAGGTTGACTCCACAACAAATTGAGGAGAAAAGAGCAAAAGGGTTGTGTTTCAATTGTGATAGCAAATACAGTCGAGGACATAAATGTGGTGAGAAGAAATTGTTCTATATTGAAGGTCCAAGTGAGGAAGACGAGGAGGAACCCATATTAGAGGATGAAAGGGAGTCAAATGAGGAACCACATGATTCCCAACCAAGCATTTCTTGTCACACTCTCAGGTTTTAGTGCTCCACAAACTCTCAAGGTAGTGGGTTTCTTAAAGAAGCAGAAAGTAAAAGTGTTGATTGGCTCCTGTAGTACCCATAATTTCATCAACAAAAAGTTGGCCACTTGTCTAAATTGTTTTATATATCTAGCTCCAGAGTTTCAGGTTTTGATTGCAAATGGTGATATTGTTAGTTGTTTGGGGAAGTGTCATAGCATTAAACTATCCATGGGAAATTATCTCCTTGATAGCCCAAAGTATGCGATATCCATGGGTGTAGCATATATTGTTTTGGGAGTACAATGGCTTACTACTTTGGGAACAATTGAGATGAACTTCCAAGAACTATTCATGAGATTTCAATCATAAGGAAAGATAGTAGAGCTAAGAGGATTGAAGGCAAGGTCCTCACAAATGGTAAGCTCTCATCAAATGCAAAAGTTGTTTAAGAAAGGAGTTGAAGGATTTTTGGCCCAATTATGTTCATTAGAAGTCTCTTAGTCCAAGGCTCCCACCCATCTAGATTTACAAGCAATAATTGATCGTCACTTAGTGGTTTTAGGAGATATGCCTAAGGGACTTCCTCCTAAGAGGGATCATGATCATGCCATACAACTAGTTCCAGGGAGCTAGCCACCCAACATCAGACCTTACAGGTACTCACATATACAAAAAAGTGAGATATAAAAGATTGTTGAAGAGATGCTAGAGGCAGGAATTATCAAGCATAGCCAAAATGCTTACTCCTCACTCGTGGTGATGGTGAATAAGAAGGATGAAACTTGGCACATGTGACCAAACTATAGAGTGCTCAACTTGTACGCCATCAAAGATAAGTTTCCTATTCCAGTCATTGATGATTTGCTAGATGAATTGAATGGAGCTATGTATTTTACATCATTTTCTAATTAAGGAAGAAGATATTTGTAAGACAACATTTAGGACTCATGAGGGTCATTATGAGTTTTTGGTGATGCCATTTGGTGTTACAAATGCACCATCTACATTTCAAAGTTTGATGAATTCTATTTTTAAGAAATTCTTGAGGAAGTTTGTATTGGTGTTCTTTGATGATATATTGATTTATAGCAAGACATGGGAATAACTCTTGCAGCATGTAGATCAAGCATTACAAGTTCTTGAAGATCATCAACTCTATGCTAAGCCATCCAAGTGTGCTTTTGGTCTCAAGGAGGTGGAGTACTTGGGACACATAGTTTCACATGAAGGGGTAAAGGTGGATCCTAACAAAATTAAGGCTATCATCGAATGGCCTATTCCCAAAGCCATTAAGAAAGTAAGGGGTTTCTTGGGATTGAGAGGATACTACTGAAGATTTATAAAGAATTATGGTCATATAGTAGCGCCCCTCACCGCTTTATTGAAGAAGGATTCTTTTCTTTGGAATGAGTTCGCTAATGTAGCGTTTGAGATTGAAGGAGGCTATGTGTACAACTCCAGTGCTTGCCACTCCCGACTTCACCAAGGAATTCATTGTGGAATGTGATGCTTCAGGAAATGGGATAGGAGCAGTTCTCATGTTAGAGGGTCGACCAATTGCTTTTGAGAGTCGTCAATTAAAGGGTAAGAATCAGCTCAAACCTATTTATGAGAGGAAATGCTAGCCATTCTTCATGCAGTAAAACAATGGAGGCCTTATCTAATGGGTAGACACTTCAAGGTTAAGACAGATCATGATAGGCTAAAATATGTTTTGGAACAAAGATTATCTTCTGAATAGCAACAAAAATGGATCACTAAGATGTTGGGATATGACTTTGAGATTGTATATATGAAAGGGAAGGAAAATGTCGTGGCAGATGCACTTTTTAGGAAGGATGAGAAAGATGAAGCCTTATTGTGTGCCATTTCAATACTACAAGCAGATTGGGTTGTTGAAGCCAAAGCAGAGTGGCAGAATGATGTTGCTACAAGTAATCTCATTCAATAGTTAAAGAATGATCCTAGTAGTTTAGATAAGTTTTGTTGGAAGGGAGATGGTCTATGGTATAAAGAGCGATTGTATCTTTGTAAGGATTCCACTCTTAAACACAAGATTCTCATAGAACTTCATCAGTCTCCAGTTGGGGGTCATTCAGGATTTTTGAAGACATACCATTGAGTCAAGCGAGATTTTTTTTGGGAAGGGCTAAAAGTGATGTTAAAAAATTTGTGGCAGAATGTTAGGTTTGTCAAAGAAATAAAGGGGAGACAATTAAGACACCACATCTCTTGCAACCTTTAGTTATCCCTAGCCAACGTTGGGAAGAGGTATCTATGGACTTCATCATAGGGCTTCCAAAATCTAAGGGTCATAATGTTATCATGGCAGTAGTAGATTGGCTCACTAAATATGCACATTTCATTGCATTATCACATCCTTTTACAACAAGTACAATGGAAAAAGCTTTTTTTGGAGAACATACAAAAACTACATGGTACACCTAAGGTTATTGTTAGTGATCGTGATCCTATCTTCACTAGTCACTTTTGGAAAGATTTATTCTTATGTTTGGGTACTCAATTGGCTCACAATTCTTCATACCATCCTCAATCTAATGGGAAAACTGAGGTTGTTAATAAGTGTTTGGAAGGATATCTACGTTGTTTCACTTTAGATAAACAGTCTCAATGGGTAGATTGGTTACCACTAGCAGAATGGTGGTATAACACTTTCATAATTCATCAAAAATGTCTCCATTTATGGCACTATACGGATTCCAACCTCCTTCCATCACATCATCATTGAAGGTGTCTGAAGAGTTCAGGCAGTGGAGGAGCACTTGCTTCATCAACAACAGGTACTCTCAGGACTCAAGGAGAATTTAGCCATGGCACAAAATCGAATGAAATAGCAGGCAAACCAGCACTGATGTTATCATTATTATATTATTATTTAGTTAGTTAGGTCGGCCTAGGGCTTATATAGGGTTGTCTAAATCGGCCTAGGTGTTATTCTGGCCATAAATAGGTAGATTTAGGAGGTTGTGAGTCTTATTTCATCATCATATTGGAATTGTGTTCTCATTGGAGATATTTGGAGGTTTGCCCCCTCGAAGTGGCTTGTTATTCTTAGTTATTATCAAGTATTTTCAGCATATTTCATATCATCTTCTTCGATTGTGCAAGTTATTTCATTACAAGCATGCCTTAATTTTCAAGTTTATGGGTATCCATATCTCCTTGCCTTTTTTGGAGGCTTGGGCTCTAAGGAATTGGAATCTTGAAGGGGATAGGGAAGTCATTCTAGGTGCAAATGGGTATTTTTTTGTGGCATTTTCTAGAATGATGATTGATCGAAATATGGTTTTTGAGGGAGGACCATATTTTTACAATTAGGTAGGTTTGTTCATTAAATTTAGGGTTTGATCTAGTGCAGGAGCTTCTGTCTAAGATTCATGTATGGATTCACCTCCCTTGACTTCCAAAGGAGTTTTGGAGATAGGATATTTTGCAATCCTTCATGAATGTTGTCAAGAAACTTCTAGGTCTTTCTCACCATACTCTTAACAAAAAGGTATCAACTTTTGACCATTTATGTGTTGATTAACTTGAATAATCCTCTTCTCGATTCTTTGAAGATTAGATAGGGTAGTATGAGTTGGGTTTTACAAATAAACTATGAAACACTTCCCTTTTGTTGCATGCATGTCATGAATATGGACATCTTCAAAGGAATTGTTCAAAGATAAGTCCTAGGGCCCCTCAATCCTCTCCTAAGATGTAGACAATCAATTCAAATGCTAAAGGAAAGGCCCCAATCCAATAGGGAGAGTCAAATGCAAATGGATTCATTCTTGTGAAATCTTGTACTAAAGGGAAGACTATAAATCGTCAACATAAGGACATTCCTAAAAGGGTGTCAAACAACAGACTTGAGGAGTTGGAAGCAATGGAGCATGATAATATTTGTCTAACCAAGATCTGCACTTTTTGGTTTCAGGTACTTTACCTAATCCATCCGATACAATTATTTCTTTAGAGATGCAAGTGTTACCAAAGTAGGGGGATGTTCCTACTTCTAGGCATATTGAGCAAACTGACTGGCAACAAGAGGGTGAAGGGTTACTTGTTGTAGGAGTAGAATCAGCCCATGTGGCAGAAATTCAAATGGAATCAAATGAAGTTAATGCCATGCTAGACCCTCTACAAGAATTTGGGACAAAAGAAGATGGCAAAATGAATGTTCCTCCTTTGTTAGGGCTTCAACAAAAAGAACATTAAGAAAGGGGGTATTGACAAAATTTCGAAGGCTAGAAGGAAAAAGGATTAGGAATAGGTGAAGTTGATAGGGGAATCATTGGTGGGATTGGATGTCATTAAAACATTAGATACTCACTTCTACATCCCTAAAAAATGATTGCGATCTCTTGGAATGCTAGAGGTTTGAGTAGTGCCCCTCAACAAAAGGCTACTTGGGATCTTATTCAAGAACACAGGTTGGATATTGTCTTTATTTAGGAGCCAAAGCTTTTAGTGGAGGATATGGTTAGTATCTCTTCCAAGCTACTATTGGAGAGGGAGCCAATGTCAGTGTATTGGTGCCCAAGGTACTATTGGTGGGGTGGCTTGCATATGGGAACCTCATAAACTCACTCCTTTTTGGTGGTTTGGGAGTAGAAATTCAATTTTAATTGTGTCTTCGTGCTTTGATTCAGGAGAGACTCTTTTCTTATAAATGCTTATGTGCCTATTGATTCTATAGGTAAGGTCTTGCTCTGGTCCCATATTAGATTTGTTTGTTCTTTTGTTCCTTTTCCCCTATATCTAGTAGGATATTTCAAGGCCATAAGTAGTTTAGATGAACTTGGGGGTATTGGTTGTCTTGGCCCTTCTCCCTGGTTGAGAGATAATATGTCTTATCTTGACTTGGTGGATGTGCTACCAAGAAATGTTATCTTCACTTGGAATAATAGAAGGTGTGGAAATGATTATATCTCTGAAAGATTGGATATGTTTCTTGTGTCTTATTATTGGGTTGGCATAAATTGGACTACTTATTTTGAAATCTTGGGGTGGAAAGGGTCTGATCATTGGCCTTTCAAATTTTCTTCCTCGTTGTTACCAATTCCCAAAAACCTCATTTTAAGTTCCAACATGTGTGGATTTGGGATTTTGATTTGCACAAGCTAATGGAGGGATGGTGGATGGAAGGAAAGCTTGCCTTTGGAACAACTATGTACTCCTTCAAGAGGCTTTAGTTTGTCAAATTTAAACTTAAGAAGTGAAATAGATCCACTTTTTGAAATATTTTAAGATCAAGAATCAAATTCAAGATAAGTTGGAATGAATCACCTTTTAGATTAAGGAGGGAGTGATCAAGAAATTGTTGTGAGAAGAGATTAGTTCTAAGGATCTACCCGAATAGGAGCTTTGGGAGGAGATTTTCTGGAAACAATTTTTTTGGAATGATTGGCTTCAAGAAGGGGATACAAACTCTGATTTTTTTCATAATTTTGTGAAGGAGTGTTGAAGCAGTAATGTTATAGTTTCTCTCATTTTAGGCTAGGGAGATCAATTGACGTCATTTCAAGATATTTCTAAGCTATTAGGCACTTTTCCTCTTTGTTTATAGAGCATGGAATGCAGGCTATTGAAGAGGAGAGATTCATTCTTGATTTCGTTCCTTTGGTTCTAGAGGATATGAACAAAATTCCCTTAGAGTGATTTCCATTGAGGAGCTTGAAGTTGAGACAATGGTGTTCCAAATGAAGAAAGGTAAGTCTCCTAGACTTGATGATTTTCCTATAGAATTTTTTCAAGTGTTTTGGGAACTTCTTAAAGATGACCTGCTAGAGGTCGTCAGAGAATCCTAGAACAAGTAGATGCTCAAAGCCATCAATTCTACTTTTCTTGCTTTAATTCCCAAAAAAGAAGGGGCCAACTCTGGTTTTTTTTGGTCTTATCGCCCTATGCAATGTTACTTATAAGATAATTACCAAGCTTATTGTAGAGTGCTTGAAAATGTCTTTGGTTTGCTTGATATACCAAATCTAGTTCACCACGACTGATAGCAATCCTTAAATTTCCATAAAACCGACTAAAGAAGAATGGCTTAAAGTAAGGATTACACTCTTGTGAGTCTCTACATTTTGTGTTTTAGTTGGTATGGATCCTCATTTGGCGGCTTCACCTCCTTTGTTTATGCACCTTAAATTTCTAAAATAGTTAAAAAACTACATTATTTGATTGAGCAATTTGGGATTTTGGCTTGTAGATTGGTTGCAAATACTCCTCACAACAAAGCGTCTTCATCCTTGGAATATATGCCAAATTTACATGGCTGATATTGCCTGAATAAAATCAGTTGTGGCTGCATTGGGGGCCTTGAAAACTTATTTGATGATTCTTCCTATGATAGCACCCCTAAGTTGGACAAACTCTACCCGCCTACCTCCATTGGCATTAACTCCATGCTCTCCTCATGCCATTGAATTGCTACACAAAAAGTAGGGGGGGCATTACCAACCAAAAACCCGTGTTACTAGTAAGGAAATTTCCCTCTAGGTTTGGTATGGCTGAATTTGGTTGCTCTCCCTCTCTCTCTCTTTATATATATATATATATATACCTTTGATTTTTCCCTAAACAAGAAAGAATTGAAAACATAGCTGATAGTGATAAAGATAAATGATAATTCAATTTCAAATGTTAAATCAATGCAAAATTACAATCAATGATCTTCATATTGCTCTTCATCGAGAGCATCATTGTCATCACTTGGTTCATTTGAACTACAAGCAGCTACAATGTCACTCTCACTAGTTGCATTTTGTGTAAGAGCCTCCTCATCCTCTAAAGAAATTGTGACAAGTTGTGCAACAAAAGCATCCGAGTTGGCACACTTAGGGGCTACATCTTAGTTGTGTACTTTACTTGCTTATGTGATGAGGTGCAAGTTGGAATGCACATAGTGTAATTTCCCTATTTTTAGCAATATTGATTTGTGAAAATTAGCCTAGTTTTTGGGTTTGTTCAAAGGCTAATTGGTGTGTTTGGGGGATCTCCAAAGTTCTTGGAGAATGCAAGATCAGTCTTGCAGAGTTGTTGGTAGTGAGCTCAGTTGGCCTTGGTGAGTCTAGTGATGCTTTCATAATCAGTTTTTGACCTTTTGGGATCTCTCCAAACTTCTTGGGGGAGCAGGCTATTTGTAGAAAGTAACCCAGTTGCCTTTGATCATTGTCCCAAGTCTTCAGTATCATGTTGGTATGATCAAAATTTGATTTCTTTGTCAATTCAGTGCTTTCCGCAACTTGGGTTAATTATTGAGTTATTAATTAATTATTCACTTAAGTTGTTTAATGTTGAAAAATGATAAAAGGACAACTTAGTGTAATAGCTCACCAAAAATGTGCTGAGATGTGTTTTAAGCTGGATGCCTAGGCTTGGAGGACTTTGTACATGAAAAATAATATTAATTCTCCAAAAGGTCTGTGAGGGAAAAATACATTATTATATTTTAAAATTTGGTTATTTCCCTCTAGAAAAGTTATAATAGGTGGTTGAGGGCTCATTTGAAGGGTTAGACTTGATATGTTATTTGCTTTGCTAATTGAGAGAACCTGAGTTCTTCCATAATTTCTTGAGGATGAAAACCCTCTTGAAATTGTTGCTTTTGGGGATGAAAACCCCCCTAGTTGGTTAGAGTGGTTCCATACAAAGATCACCATTGTGTTGCAGAGAAGAGTTCCAATTCGGGTCGTAAGTATGGATGATTTTGATGCATTTTGAGCTGCAAATTTTGTAGTGTTATGCTAACAAGATTTTGAAGTGTTTTAAGGACATTTTCAAAGGTTTCCTTTGTTGGCCGTACCACTCACATATAGCAGGCTGTACCACTCACCTATAGCAGGCTGTACCACTCATTTTGGCAAGTGTGGTGGTCGTCTCTTGGCAGGTTGAACACTTTCAAGCAAGAGTTTAAGTTGTTCTTGGGTCTGAACTATGCCCTAGCTGGGTCATCCCATCTTTGTTGAGTTCTTGGAAATGTGGCGTGAGAGGTAGGGAGCAAGTTGCTGCCCTTTATTGCTGTTTTATGGTGTTGCTAGTGATGCCTAGTCTTCCTCTTTCACTGCTGCCTCTCTTTGAATTGGAGAAATCAATATTTGTCATGTTAATGGGGGTCCTTTAAGGCCAGTACAGTCATTGGTCCTGCAAATAGATTGCATTTTCAGACCTGCATCTCATGGTTATTGTTATTCAGTCCGATTTTGAATGTTTCTAATTAATCTTTGGTGTGCATTGTGGAGTTTGGAAAGTTTTCTTCATGTGTCGGGGAGTTGGTATATTATTATGCTTTTTTGTAGTGATATCTGAGTGTTTCCAGCAGTAGTACAGTGTTGCATTGCCAGTTTATTAGCGAGAAAACAAGTGATATCAGACCTGCACCATCTTTGTTCATCATTCTTCCAAGGTATTTCATTGTCACTTGATAGTTGGGTTGTTGAGTTCATGTTATTTGGCATTATTTTGGGGTGTAAGTTGTAACAACAGTTCTGTTTTATCTTCAGCACTCCATATCAGCAGTACTTATTTTATCAGCATTTTTATGAGCAGATACACTTCCTTTTGGTATTGTTGCATGAAAGTTAACATTGTAAACACTAGATGGTAGTACCATCAGTGTATTTAGTATATGTTCATTGAATTATGCACTCACCCCATTGAATAAGTGATAGCTTTTCATTGATTCCCATTGAATAAGTGGATGGTTTGGATTGTTACTCACCCAACTGAACAAGTGGTTATTTTGTAATAAGGTTTCCCATTGAATAAGTGGAGGTTTTGTATTCGCTCACCACTGAATTAGTGGAAGAGCTTATTTTCATTTCCAGTATTGCATAAGCACGTTGTTGAATAAATGGTATTGGTTGGCTTACTGCATAGTGCATTTCCTTTCAATTGCAGCATTTCAATTAATTGTATAGTCCTAAATTGTAATGTCCCCTTTTCAATGATCGCTCCAGGTGGACTTATTAGCCTATTTAATTTCCGTAGGTTATAGTCGGGTAAAGGGAATTGGGTTTATTTAATATTTAATGTTGCCTGGTGGGAAAAAGTAAATGTTAAATAATTAATTAAAAGGTGTTATAAAGTGATTTTGGAGAAATATTTAAAAGGGAACTTTATAAAGTCACTTTATTTTATTTTATGAGTAGGAAAAGTGCAAGTCATATATAAAGTGGAAATTGAGCTCATTTGCATTATGCTTGCTTATTTTCTCTAATTGATACTTTGAGGGGCTTTTTGGAGTTCTTGGCTTTGGGGACGAAAACCCTAAGGTGACTAGTTTCGGTGGTGAGACTAATCCATCCTAGCTGGTCTGGTTAGAGGGATCATTTAGGTCTTTCATGGAGATCGTTATTGGCAAATACATGTCTGGAGGCTTCCATAACTTTTGTATCGAGGCAGGGATTAAGAGGGAGTTTTGTGTCCCTTACAATCCACAGCAAAACGGTGTTGTAGAAAGGAAGAACAGATCTATTGTTGAGGCAGCTAAAGCTATGATCCATGATCAAGACTTGCAAACCTTCCTTTGGGCAAAAGTATCTAGAACTGCCGTGTATGTTCAGAATTAGAGCCCTCATCGTATTTTGGAGAACATGACTCCTGAAGAAGCCTTCACAGGTGTGAAGCCTGAAGTTAGTCACTTGAGAATCTTTGGTTGTCCTGTGTATGTTCATGTGCCTAAAGATAAAAGGACTAAGTTGGAACCATCTAGCAAGAAAGGAATATTTGTGGGCTACAATGAGTCTTCAAAAGCATACAAGATTTACATTCCAGGCCAGAAACAGATAGAGATCAACAGGGATGTTACATTTGAAGAAGATGTTGCATTCAAGAGATCTAAAGGTTCATACATGGAAATAGATAATGAAGACCAAGAGACTCCTCAAGATATGGAAGTTGACCATACTCCTGAGATTCAGAGGGAGTCTACTGAACCAGAAGAAGATGGTGATCCAGTTGAGCCCTTGGAACCAACTGATGGGCCAAGAGATATTGTCATAGGTTGAAAGAGACGTCTATGGGCTAGGTAAACAAAGCAGGAGGCAGAAAAGTTTGCAGCCCCTAGAGGAACATTCAGAGAAAGCAAAAGACCACATAAGTTTGCAAACTATGTTGCATTAACGAGTCATATTATTGAATCCGAGCCTTCTAGTGTTGAGGAAGCTTCAAGTCAGCAAGTATGGAGAGATGCCATGGCTGAAGAATATCAATCCATCATCAAGAATGATGTTTGGGATATTGTACCAAGACCATAAGGGAAATCTGTTGTATCTTCTAAATGGCTTTTCAAGATCAAGCATGCGGCTGATGGAAGCATTGAGAAGCACAAGGCTAGATTTGTGGCTAGAGGATTCTCTCAGAAAGAGGGAATAGATTATGAAGAAACCTTTGCTCCGGTTGCTCGTTATACATCCATCAGGACTATCATTGCTATTGTAGCGGCTAAAGGATGGAAGTTACATCAAATGGATGTGAAGACAATATTCCTTAATGGTGTAATTGAAGAAGCGGTATACATTGAGCAACCTGATGGCTTTGAGATTCATGGGAAGGAGTCTCATGTTTGTAAATTGAAAAAGGCTTTGTATGGCCTTAAGCAGGCTCCTCGTGCTTGGTATGAGAGGATTGATTGATACCTGATGAGCTTGGGCTTCTCCAAGAATGATGCGGATTCTAACCTATACTTCAAGGTAGTTGATGGTGAGGCTTTAATCTTGGTTCTTTATGTGGATGATCTATTTCTTACAGGAGCAGAATATGTCATTATCAAATGCAAGGAGGAGTTAGCTTCTGAATTCAAGATGAAGGATCTTGGATACATGCATTACTTCCTAGGATTAGAAGTATGGCAGAGGCCTTATGAGATCATTCTGAGTCAAGGGAAGTATATAATAGACATCTTGAAGAGATTTGGTATGATGGATTGCAAATCCATGTCTACACCGATGGAAACCAATTTGAAGAAGTTGAGTGAGTCTGTAGCTAGTTCAGATCTGGTGGATCCCACTATGTACAGGCAGTTGATTGGATCGTTGATGTATCTAGTCAATACTAGACCAGATATTTGCTATGCAGTGAGTGCACTTAGTCAGTTCATGTGTGAACTAAGGCAAATACATCTAGTTGCAGCGAAGCATATCCTGAGATACTTGCGTGGCACAGTTGGATATGGCTTGAGATATACTTCCAATGTAGATCTTCAGTTGCAAGGATATTCTGATTTTGATTGGGCAGGGAGTGTAGCTGATCGGAAGAGCACCTCTGGTTGTTGCTTTAATTTGGGGTCTGTGATGATTTCTTGGTGTAGCAGGAAGCAGTTTTCAGTGGCACTAAGCACCGAAAAGGCAGAGTATATTGCAGCTTGTGTAGCAGCTCAAGAAGCAGTGTGGCTTTGTAAGCTCCTTGCAGGATTGTTTGGACAATCATTGGAGCCGACTTTTATTCATTGTGATAATCAAAGCTGTTTGAAGCTTTCTGTCAATCCAGTGTTTCATGACAAAACAAAACATGTTGAGATCAAATACCACTACATCAGAGATATGGTATTGAGGAAAGCTATCCAGTTGAGATACATTTGCACTGATGAGCAGACGACTGATATTCTCACCAAGCCTCTCTCCAAAATAAAGTTTGTGCACTTTCGAGACAAGCTTGGAGTTGTGGAGAATGAAGCCCTAGCTGAGAGGGAGACTCAACATCAGTGATCTTCTGTGATTTGCTTTAATGCATCTTTCTCTGTGAGAGAAATTTGGGGTGAAAGCCCTTGTTAATGCATCTTTCTCTGTGAGAGAAATTTGAGGTGAAAGCCCTTGTGTCCACCCCCTGGGAGTAGCCATGGTGGATGTCATGTTGAGTGACTCCATGACAACATCACGTTGAGAGACTCCGTGATGATTTCCTTGTACTTGTGTTTATCCACCCTTTGGGAGTAGCCATGGTGGACGTCATGATGAGATGACGACATCACGTTGAGTGACTCCGTGATGAGCACTTGTGCACATGTTCTTTCCATACATGGGAGTAGCCATGATGGACGATATCATGTTGAGTGACTTTGTGATGAGCTCTTTTCCAAATATGGGTGTAGCCATAGTGGGTGTTATGTCGAGAGACTCCATGACATTGAATAACTGGAAGTATTCCTCCTTAGCTAAGAGGGAGTGTTGATGTTCAGCCACGGGCTCCATACTTCCTAGCAGCGATAATATTAAATCCATATAGCCGTTGGCTATGCATTTAAATAAAGCGATTATTGGCAATGTAATTTATATATCTCCTATTGATGACAACTAGTGAAGAGGCGCTTCACTTGAATAATAAATAATATTTTAAATGAGGCCGACCTCATCTTATTCGCCACCTTTTATTGAGTCACAACTTGTGATATGTGGCCGACTTCATTTCATGAAAGGGCGCGATCTTCCCTTCGACTTGTATATATTAGAGATGCGGATTGTTCATTTGATCATATATCATTCATTCCGTTTCAAGTGTGAAGTGCGAATTTATCAAAGAGCAGATCGAAGTTGTTCTTCAAGGGGTCGAGTGTTTAATCTTCAAGGAGTTTGATATTATATTGCATTGCACCAAGTGTGGTGTTAATATTCGGCCTTGTGATTGGCCTTATTGTAAAGCAAGATTGCTGATTATAATTCAATATATAAGTGATATATTGTTGCTGGGTTTTTCTCCCTCAAGTTGGAGGGTTTTCCCAGGGTATATGCTGTGTCAAATTGTTTAAATTGTTTTAAATCTGATTATTTAATTTCTGATCCTAAAACTAACAGTATTTAGTATATGTTCATTGAATTATGCACTCACCCCATTGAATAAGTGATAGCTTTTCATTGATTCCCACTGAATAAGTGGATGGTTTTGATTGTTACTCACCCAACTGAACAAGTGGATGGTTTGGATTGTTACTCACCCAACTAAACAAGTGGTTATTTTGTAATAAGGTTTCCCATTGAATAAGTGGAGGTTTTGTATTCGCTCACCACTGAATTAGTGGAAGAGCTTATTTTCATATCCAGTATTGCATAAGCACTTTGTTGAATAAGTAGTATTGGTTGGCTTGCTGCCTAGTGCATTTCCTTTCAATTGCAGCATTTCAATTAATTGTATAGTCCTAAATTGTAATGTCCCCTTCTCAATAATCGCTCCAAGTGGACTTATTAGCCTATTTAATTTCCGTAGGTTATAGTCGGGTAAAGGGAATGGGTTTATTTAATTATTTAATGTTGCTTGGCGGGAAAAAGTAAATGTTAAATAATTAATTAAAAGGTGTTATAAAGTGATTTTGGAGAAATATTTAAAAGGGAACTTTCTAAAGTCACTTTATTTTATTTTATGAGCAGGAAAAGTGCAAGTCATATAAAGTGGAAATTGAGCTCATTTGCATTATGCTTGCTTATTTTCTCTAATTGATACTTTGAGGGGCTTTTTGGAGTTCTTGGCTTTGGGGACGAAAACCCTAAGGTGACTAGTTTCGGTGGTGAGACTAATCCATCCTAGCTGGTCTGGTTGGAGGGATCATTTAGGTCTTTCATGGAGATCGTTATTGGCAAATTTGTGGGCCTCCTTCAGAGACAAATTTAGAGAAAACGATAATATCTATGGCTCAGCTCATAACTGATTCATTCAGTCTACAAAGGAAAATATTCAGGATTTGTGCAAGTGGAATGTGGCGCCCATATCATACGGTGAGAGTTTGGTGACTATTATTAACTGCTGCGATAGGGAGTTTGAGCAGCAAATGGTATTTTGGATGGGAAGATAATATTTATCGATTCCATTTTAAATTACTGCCGCTGCTTATTCTGATGCATGACAACTTGGTCCGAGAGACCCGAAGCCCATACACTAGCTGCAGCCAGGAGTTACTTGGCATCAGGGTGTTAGGAGGTGTGACGTCTGAGCAGGGGGTTGCGGGGGAGTTTGTAGCCAAAATATCTAGCCGCAGATCTTTTCCATCTGCAAATACACTAGTCGCGCCTTCCTTGAGGTCACACCCAGTTTGAGGGTAGCGCTGTCCACTACAGGCCCGGGCAGCCTTGTTCTTGAAGCCATGGGTCTTTAGGACTGTTGCTGTGCGTATTCCATTTCCAGGTCAGAGTGGTGTTAAGAATATTTATAATTTCAGACTGTAAATGCACTTATTATCTGTTAGTTTCAAACTGTGGAAAAAGGTTATATTTTGCATATGTTGTAATAGCACCAATTTGTAATTGCATTTCATATTCAGTTGTTCAGTCTGAATGTAATCATGCACCTCTGAATATATTGTTCAGCTTCACATTGTATTGAATAGCTTATAACTCTCATTTCATGTGCAAAATTATTGTAGTGTTGTCTTATGAGAAAATCTGAAACCTCCCAAACACAATGGCATAGCAAATGTTTGACAAAATGCAAATTTACGAAATCTCTTAGTGTGAGCACTTGTGAAGTTGTGAGAGAGCTGAAGTTTGCTTATTTCAGTTCCCTTCAACAGATAGTGTGAGGTTACTTATTTACTATTACTACACTTAAGGTGAAATGTAAACTTTGTGTAACTCTCTACTGGAGATCGGATTTCTTATTTAAAAAATCTGGAGGCTTTCGGGTATGTTTGTATGTTTTAAATCCATTGTTGATGATAATAAACACCTTCTACAATTTCAGTTTGATTAAATTTGCTCAAGTTTTCATTCTGTGAGCTTTTATATGATGCGCCCCTTCTCTTCTGTCTACAAAATTTCTCTAAAAAACTAAAAAACACAAATAGACTTAAATAAAAGACAGGGGTTTGAGCAGTGAGCTAGCAAGGCTCATCACAATGCATTGGGTGATGTTTATCTGTTTGAGCTTTTGAGTTCTTCCCTTTTATCTCTATGCTTGATTTTGTGGTTGATGAGTGTTTATATATGTACGTATACATATATACATGTGAGAATTCATGTATATATATAACATCTCTGTGTGTTTGACTATCAAAACGATGGTCTATATTTGGGATATGCGTATGTGGTAATGCACGTATATGTTTATATATACATTATTACATTAATATCATTGCACGTGATATATATAAATAAGTATCGTTTTGAATATGGTATTTTTGTGAATATACCACTTAGTCACATTCATTCGATTGTTGAATGAATTATTGCTTTATTTCTTTTAACGATATTATAATATATGTGATTGGATATTTACATATTATATTATTATTATAAGAATATTGACTCCTTGATATTTCATTCGTATATCAAATGTATACATATATTTTATTGTGAGGCAAATAGCGCTTTATATATATATATATAAGCTTTGCAAATTATATGGAGGTTTAGGGATAATATAATAGGTTTAGACACCTATATGGCGCGGCCATAAATAGGTGAGTGGCTTACCAAAAGCCAAAGGTTTTATACAATATCTATTGTCCATAAATTTATACGCCTATATTTATGCAAATGATAAAGTCTTGAGTAAAGAACAAAGCGCTGTCGTTGGAAACTGCAAATGCCACCAAGAGCAGCGAACGGTGTAATATACATATGCGCTGCCAGGTATTGAAAAGAGCCGCACATGGAATGCATAGTGCAAGCATTTCGAGCCAATGTATTAAGCCATTAAAGATTTAGTCAATGCAAGAAGTTCGTTGCCATTGAAGAGGAGACGTAGTCAACTTAATGTAGACTTCTATTCACATATTTAATCTTTAGCGTAAATATGCCAATTGTGATGAAACTCGACTTTGGAACATTCATGGCTCTGTGGAAATCACACATTACCTACTATGGAATACGCAAGGATGAAACAATGAAATACGTCTTAAATTTTATGGCTTTGACCAAGTCGATATCTGAAATTATGAAGCTTGACTAAATCCAACACAGTTAATGTTTTCAGTCGACTCAACCCATAAAAATAGTCGATGCAAGTTATGTGTCGATAAAATGAGAATGACTTATTCCCTGCATATGGAAATTGCGCCATTTAACCTGTTTGGCGCCACCTCTGTTACCATTTTCTTGTAGGTGTTGATTTGGCAGAAAATTACGAATTTCCCATGTGCATTTGAAATAGTCTTCTTGAATGCTGGCAATTGGGATAAGCCGATTCATCATGTCTTTTGCTGAGTACTGGCTTGAACTACCGCCACCTCCAAGCTGAGTAATTTAGAAAGGGAGTGGTGTCGAATCACATGCCATGACTGTAGGAAGTTTGGAGGCTGGCTGCTCTATAAATAGTCGCCCCAACTCTCTTGCAACGCACTATCTTGTGTATTATCTTAGTCATCACTTTTGACATTACCTTGTGCAATATCTTGTGTTTCATTCTTGCCATTTTGGAGTGAACATTATTTGCAACCATCATTCATTTTTGTGTGATCATTTTTACCATTGAGAAAGAGGCGTATCATACCAAAGGATTACGCCTTTTGCTGGTTGTTACATCTGAGTTTTACCAGTTTATAATATCTGATTTCTGAGTGAGAAAAGAGTAGACTTTGTGAGGAAGAATTGTCTATTTCTGAGAGAAGTGTGCTTTCAACAAGAGAGGGAGTGGGAATTGATTTGTGAAGCTGAATTGAGCTATAGGAGAAGGCTGCACTATCATCTTTTTGGGAAAAGTGCTAACAGGCATGGGACATTCTTCTTCTTATTATTTGCAAGAATTAATTATGCTGCTTGAAATGTATTTTTTGACTGTGCATAGGAAGTAAATATGTTTGTCTTTTGAGAAAGGAAAACGATGTATTCTAGCTTTGTTATACAATGTTTGTAAGATCTCCATAATAGGAGAATGCTGTTTGCATTAGTTATTATTTATTAGGCTTGAATGAATGCAAGAGTCACTTGAAGTTCAACTAGCTAAGTTATTAGTTTAACTCGGAAAAGCTTGTGTTACTCCTAGGATAGTAATCCAGTATGGGAGGGAGCTTGTGTACTTACTTGCTAAGTAGATTCATTTCTAGTAGTTTTAGTGTGTTGTAGGTTAGTCTGGGATACGGATTATCCATTGAAGGACAATACCTATGCGTAGCTGGAGATAGCCTTAAGTCAAATCGGCCTTGAATAGTGTATGTGATAGATGACTTCACGCAAAATACCGAGTGAGAACTCTTTTATCAAAGTAGTGCAATGTACGAAACGCCACTTAGTTGTGTGACTTTTGAGACTACATTGTTAGTTCACCGTGATCCTGTATTACATGCTAGTTCGAGATTGCCAGGTTGCATAGGTTCTAGTTATGTAGGACACAACACTATGCTCAATTGGTTGTCGTTATCGGTTACTCTTCCAATCTTTTCGTCGAAGGGAAGGGCCATCTATCAAATGATAGATGTGCGGGGGACTGCATTATGAGTCCGTGGTTGGCGGAAAAACACTTGAGTGATGTTTCTCCTCCACAGTAGGCAACAGAAGAACCAAGGTTTGAAAGGACGATTCCTGGACTGTCTTACAGCTATTTGTTCTAAAGCTCATTGGAGCTATGTATGTAAAGGTATGTATTCTTGTTACTTGTAACTTGTGAAGTTATTGTAATGAATTAGAATCTTTATTGTAATTTGATATGGCATCTTGTTCATATATTATCAATAAAGAAAATAATTTTTTTATTGCAATGACTTGTTAGCATGTTTATTTACTCGTATGATGTAAATTTAGAAATTTTTATTGCACTGAAGGGTTGGCACGTTACAGAATCGTTTAAAAATATCGCTCAAAATTAGGAGATTTTACATACACATCGTATGCTCTCACTTTGCCTATCTCAGGAACTGGGTGATTAGAAAGTGAAAAGGATGTTGCATTGCATCTTACTTTCAGTTGGAAGTTATTTTCAAAACCAAAATTAGGGGTGTTTATAACACATAGACAGACTCCTTTGCCTTTTTTGCAGCCAATTGACATTTGTTGTACCTAATTGAGTGGATAAAGGAGTATGTACTTTAGTTCCATGCAACTAATGAACTTGCAACCTATTGAGTTTGGAGATAAAGCTACAACAACATTTGCAATTATAAAATTGACATATAATATATATATGCCAAAGAAAAGTATGAAAGTTGTTTTTAATTAAAAAATCATACTTATGATAGAACTTTGATTGCAAGAGGTTTTAGGTAAACAATGCCTTGGCCATGGAGGCACTGACATATTTGAGTATTTAGCTCTTTATTTTTTGGTCTTGAAGGATGCTAAGATTGTGATTCCTTAAGTTTATAAAATTGCCAATCTCACCACAAAAATGTCCTCAAAATTGGGGTTTGGGAAGAGTCTATTGATTGTAGTGTAATGTCCCCAATTTTTATGTGTCAGCATAAAATAAAATAATTAATTTAAGTTGTCGAAAAGGGTAAGTTAATTAAGGACAACTTAAATTAATATTAGAAAGTAACTTAAGTTATAAAAGAATCAAGTGAAATAAATTAAGTTACTTTTGAAGGGAATTCAAAAGAGAATTAAAATTAAAAATTAAAAGATGGAGAAAAGATGGGAGATGAGAAGTCAAGAAGACGGAGAGTTGAGGAGGATTGAATAAAAGTTTGCTGGAGCATTTGTGCAAGCAGGCTGGATTTTGGATTTTGGAAGAGGTTCTTGTTGGTGGATGTAGTTCACAACTTTTTTGAGGTGGGGTGACCTCTGAAAGAAGATTGGCTTCAGCAGTGAAAGATCTGCCATGGCTAATAGCTGGAGGAGACACTCAGTTTTCTCGCTTTTATTTAATCGATGATTTCTTGATGTAATTTGTGAAGGCTTGCAAAAGATCAATTTTCTCTATTTCTGGTTTGATATTAGTTTCTTGAAGTTCTTTGGGAATTACCCAGATTTTGTGATGTTCTGAATTATTTCCAGTTGTTCCACCTTACTGGATGTATTAGTGCAGGAATGTTGGTTGCAAATCTTTAAGGTGTCATAATTATATGAGACGAGCAAGAGAACATCACGAGGACAGAATTTGATTATATATGTTGATTTCTTAGCAAATTCCGTGAGTACTTTGGGCAAATTATTAATTTGGAGGAATGAAAGAAATTTTAATCTAAGGAAGTCGAAGGGAATTCAGCCACACCCGATAGATAATGGGGTGCTTTCAATGACATATTCTTCTTCAGCCACACCTGGTAATGGGTTGCTAGATTTAAGGAAGGGTGATTTAATGCATTTTTCTCAGGCGTAGATGTTATTCTCAAGTTGATGCTACTCTCATTAGCGATTGAAGATATTACAACTCAGGCGTTAGATACTCCAGATTATGAAATTAAAGCTGTGACTATTTAAATAAATGACGTCCATTCCAAAAGAATTTTCAAGGCCTTAAGACATTGACGCTGTATTGATGAGAGCAGGCTTTGTATCATTTTTGGAAGCCGTAATTCCTCAGCTGCCATTGTGGAACTTATATGATTAAAATTAAAAGAATAAGGAAGTCGAGATTTTTAGAGTTTATGGAGTGGAATCATAGAAATTGTCGGAATTGATATTATTTGTATGCCATGGTAATTGGTATTCCAATATCTATTACATTGACAGCGTAATATTCCCTGATGCTGTCGTGTCATTTTCAATGACAAACGCTTATCATTGAAAGAGTTTAGGTGCTTCCGAGGGAGACGGAAATATTAAAGGAGCTGCTGTGTTTTTCTTGGAGAAGCCGTGGCAATAATTAAGGAGTCGGGATGTTTTTATTTAATATCTGAGTCTTGCAAAAGGAGTCGATAGTCATAAAGGGGAAGTCGACCAAGGTGAGAGCCAGGCAGCTCACGTGGAAGCAGAGAAAAGATGGATTGAGCAAACTGAAATGTGGCCATTCTCAGTGCTTTGTTTCCTTGATTCCGTGGAATATCTCAAGTCTTAAGGAAGTCGATAAAACTGAAGAGAAAGTTTTATATGAATAAATTCTTCAAGCATCGTCTCTTTATTCGTCATTAGATATGGGGTGTTGGAAATAACGCAAGGAGTTATGAATGGAATCAAAATTTCTTGAATATTAAAATGTGGATTGTCTTTAATGGGAATGATCAATGAAAACTTTAGGAGGTGTGTCGAATGATCAGGAAAACACCGTTGCTAATGGTCTTCATCAACGGAACATCAAACACAGGAGTTACTAGTCCTACTCATTGAATGCTCGACTGTCAACCTACCAAGGAATCTGCTTGTTAAAACAGGGTCAGTCAGTTCTGAGTGCTGATGGGGATCAGCTGCAAGTATTTTCTGAACATTTAAAACAGGTCAGAATGTTTAGTAATATTTGCTTCTAGTGGATGTGATTGTTAAAAAGTTAAAACTCAATGTTGACAGGAGAATTATATCAAATATTGAATTGGGCCTTTGAATATTGGAATTCATGTATGAATTAATCCAATCTTTGTTGTTCACTCTTTATGTTGTACACTTATTAAACTGTGTGAGAAATCCTTCTTGTAAAAACTTTCTCAAGACAATCTTTCTACTGCTGAAACAAGATTGAGAGAAATCTCAGTGTAGAATGGCAGTTAAACTGTTTGACGAAATGTCTGAACAGCAGAGCTGGTAAAAAACGAAAAAAAATATTGTAATCCAATTTAGGGGTGTTCATTACATGTAGTGTGGTATCCTTCATTAACTTAAGCATCTCTATATGGTACCACCCTCTTAGGCAAAGAAAGTATCTATGTGTGGAAATATTTGGATGAGAAAGCAAATGCTAGTAGATCCAAGAGTGTGGTCATCATATTCCAGTAATAAAAAGTGTTTCTTTGCACCATTTTGAAAAATGTTTTTGTGGGGTAATTTTCCTTAGCTACTAATATGTTACGTTCCATGGAGTTTCTAGGATGGGGACAATGGGGGATGGGGGGATGCCTTTCTACGAAGACAAGGGATGGGAGGCCTTTTGTAGGGGACAACAATAAAAAAAAGGAAAATTTAAAAAACATAGGAAATTTCAGTTATTCATATATAAGGCATATTACATAACATTAGAATTAAATTGAGAATTCACATGGGAGTTGACACACATTAACATAATTTCATTTTTTAAGCGTTGCCCTTTTACCATTTCAATATGTAATAATAGCATTATTTCTTTTTTGTCACAACTAAAAACAACATAGTAAAAACTAATAGTGTTTGACAATAACTAATATATAATACATTTCATTTACCAATCAAAATGGAATTATCAAAAATATTTGTGAGTGCCTATACGGATAAGCTCTTCTTTGTTACAACCATGAGGAAGAAGTTTACTTGGCAAGGAGATTTTTACTAAATTAAAACATCAATTGAAAAATATTGGTAGGAGAGTTTCCTTTGGTCCTCCAAAGTTCCTCCCAGCATTGTTGTCCTTGCCAAATAATTGCATGGGATTAACTTAAAATGAAAAAAAGGTAAAGAAAGGGAGGTGGGAGAGAAAGAGATATCATCTAATGATTAATAAGGGACCAGCTTTGCCAATAAATATTTGAAGTCTGCCACATCACGTGATTTAACGAACATACACATTTACAAAAGAAATGAGGTTTTGTATAGAATATAATAATTGGGGTGAATTAATTTTCAACTTGAGGTTTGGTTAGAGCATTTAGAAAATTGTGATTTACGATTGTTATATGTAATCTTGGTGCTGGGCCATAGGGGAGGATTGTTCATCCCTAGGACAATTGGGGGATGTCTAGGCGTTGGCTGTCTTTGGGATGGATAGTCATTCCTTGTCCCTTTTTTTTGTCATCATGGAAATGTTACTGGTTTTTTCTCCACATAGAGGATGTCCTTGGGATAGGAAGACATGATTTTCATAGGGACATGTTCCCATGGAACATAGCTATTATGACCGTTATTTTGTATTAGAGAGTCCATGCTGTCATATATGTTGTCCATCCTTATCGACAAACTTGATCATACTCATGATGGGCTTGGTCAAATTCATACAATAATCCACATGAAAGCACCAATCATCTAGGGCCAGTGTTTTGACCTTTTGGGTCCACTTTGAATTTGATTGCTTTCATACACTCCAAAGGTTGCTGATGACCATGGTAATCAATGCCAAGATGATTTTGTGTTTGATTTGAATTGAGTCTTAGCAACCTAAAATGGTGTACACAAATAAAAAATAAAAAAAATAGATGATATATTTAAAATTTTATAGCAAACTTAAACTATATCAAGAAATTAAATTTTGAAATTTCATAAAACTACCATCAATAGCCCCAACTTGGAGGACCTAAAAATGGCTTGTGACATATGATGATTTATCACAAGCATCCAAATCTCCTTAGTCTTGGTGTAGAGTTCTTTGATCCACTCAATTTGTGTGCTAATCTATTGCATCACTAAGTTGAGTGAGTGGACTACACATTTTATCCAATTTTATTGTTTCTTTCTTCCAACAAACTTGTTGCTTTGCAATTTTTTGTTGCAAGGTGTGCACCCTTGGTCTCCTTGTGTTGTGCAATGCAACGCTCGGGTTTGTGACATGGCTTAACTGCCTCTCGTGGATTCATTAACTTTGGCAATTGCATCGGGCATTAATAGGTCGATTGTTTGGTGCAACGACAATCGTCTGTGCAACAATTGGTATTAGAGCCTGGGTCACGGATTCGAACCCCTCACTTGCGTGTGTGGGGGATTGTTGCAAGGTGTGTGGCCTTGGTCTCTTTGTGTTGTGCAACGCAACACTTGGGTTCGTGACATGGCTTAACTGCCTCCCGTGGATTCTTTAACTCTGGCGATTGTATCGGGCATTAATAGGTCGATCTTTTGGTGCAATGACAACTGTCTGTGCAACATTTTTAGCGTTAATTGTTATAACTTGGTCAATGTTTTGAGCACCCATCATCTTTTTATCACCTTAAAGAAGATGTTGGCAATGAACTTTGCAGCCTACACTTGCTCCTCACAATCAAGTGCTTTAAAAAACATTGCAATGACATTAATTGTCTATTTTATGCTCTTTCTATTCATCATGAACCAAGGACACTCTTGTTTTAGCTTGTGAATCTTTGATTAGCTGTAGTGATCTCTCTATAAAATTTCTTTTTCTTTGTCAATAAGGTGGTGTGCATCTTTTCATACTCAAGACTTGTATAGCCTAGGGGTGTTTTACTAATTGCTGTCACCATTTCTTGCCAATATGGTGGTCTCATGGGGTTGAAAGCAAGTATTTGGCATAAATCCAACACAAAATATGCTCATCTGCAATGCCTCTCTTATCATTCTGAAATGCCCTTTCTAATGGGCATCTTTAGTGGGAAACAAAGGGGCCATCATCCTCTTGGGAATGTGGTGATTGAAAATGAAAGTAAATACATACGCTAGAACAAAGTGTTTGAAAATACATAAAGATCTTTCAAAGTAGTGAATTGAAGCTTTCTATGTCATGGTGCTGATTTTCCCCACCAATTCATTTGAAGTGAATTTGCTACGAAATTTAGTTGAAGTATGCATATAATTTGAAATATTAAATTGGTCCCCAGCCTATTATGATGGATCTGAACTAGCAGTAATCCTATGGTTAAATGTTCCCATGGAGCCATGTAAGGAAAGATTTCCTCAATTGCTAGAATGTGGAAGATAAACATTATTAGCATTTTTCAACTGAAATTATTAGCATGTTTTAAATTGATTGTTTATGTAATCTTGTAGATCAATAATCCTTATGTACATGTCAACTTGATGAAATATTCCCATGGGGAACATGAACAAAAGGTTTTCCTCAATTGCTACAATTTCAAAGATAAACATTATAAACGTTTTTCCAAGTGAAAATGAATTCATCTCCTATTTCTTTCTAAAAATCAGTTTTATTTCTTGCTTTCTTAGAAAACTCACACAAACTTGGTGTGACTTGCTTGGTAAAATGAGCCGAGTTAATGCGACTCACAAGCTGAGTCTAGGCCACATGCTAAAAACTCCTGCTTTTTTAACTAAGATGCAGGGTTTATACCTGTAGGCCCCGAACTTGGTTTGCGTTCGTCTGCGGGTATGTGTGCGCGTTGGGTGCAGGGTGCACACACCCGTGCACCCGTGGGTGCGCGCCCAACACGAACCCGGGCGAATCCACGGGCCAAGTCAAAAAAAGTGGGTCCAAACTTGATTAAAAAAACATTTTTAAATTTTTTTTTTTTCCTCCTAACCCTAAAACAGCCCAATATGAGGCCTTTAAATGCACATACATTTCATTTTTACCTCTCATTTTGCTCTCACCATATTTTCTCTCCATCTTGGCATTTTGAAGGGAGGTGATTGTATTCGAAGGAGATCGATTGTGGAGTGCCAAATAGCTTCCACAAAGGAGATTTAAGTGTTTAAGGTATGCATTTAAACCCTATTCTTTAATCTTTTGATGATTTTTTTCAAGTTTTTGATGGATTTTTTCAAGTTTGTGAAGAAGTTTTTCAAGTATGTTTTCTTTTTCTTTTTCTTTTTTTAATAGATTGCAACAATGGCTAGTAGTCAAAGTTCAGTGGGTGGGGAGGGAAGTCAAAAATTCAAAATTGATAAAGGATCTCCTTTATGGAGACATACCATAAGAATTTACAGCTTCCTGGAGGTGGGGGGTGTGTTTGGAAGTGTAATTTTTGCAATGCACAATATAATAGCTCCTATTACCGAGTGAAACATCATTTTATGGGCCTTGGTGGTAAAGGGATTGATATGTGTGAGGGCCCAAATAAGAAGGGGTTGCCTGTTGTACAAATAGCAAGATTTATAAAAGAACAAGAAGATGCTGACAAATTGATTGCAAAAGGAAAACAAAGTGGTTATAGTTCCGAAAAGAAAAAAACAATGACATTACCCTCTCAGATAGTTATGGCCTCCAAACATCCCTTCTTGCCTATGCCCTCTACGGAAGATGAAGATGAAGAACCACAAATCACCACCCGCAAGAGAGGTCCATTGGAGAGGGCATTTAAAATGGAGGCAAGAGATATTGCTGAAGAAAAAATTACACATTGCCTCTAAGCCAATGGTCTTCCATTCAACTTGGTGAGGTCACCATATTGGTGGGACATGGTGTCAGCAATAAATAGTGCACCTCTTGGTTTCACAAGTCCTGGGTATGAAAAGTTGCGTACCACCTTATTGGAAAAAGAGAAGAAATTTATAGAGGCCCAACTGAAACCAATTAGAGATTCTTGGATTGAAACAAGTGTATCTATTCTTTCCGATGGATGGGAAGATTGCAAAACCGTCCATTGATCAATGTTATTGCAGTGTCCCCCAAGGGGGCAATGTTTTTGAGGGCGGTTGACTGTGAAGGGGAAGTGAAAGATGCAGAGTTCATTTCCAGGATTCTCATTGACTCTATGGAGATGGTGGGTAATGAAAATGTTGTCCAAGTAATTATGGACAATGCAAAAGTTTGCAGGTGCTTTGGTAGAGGCTAGATATGAGCACATCTTTTGGACACCGTGCACTGTACACTCCCTCAATTTGGTGATGCAAGCAATTGGCAACCAAATAGAGCAGGTGAAAGAAATATACCAGGAGGCCGAGGAGATCTAGATGTTTGTGACAAACCACCATATGTCACAAGCAATTTTCAGAAATTTTTCAAGATTGGAATTGTTGAAGGTAAATTTAATTTATTTAGTTTCATTTATGTCATGTTTTACATAATTGAATAAAATATTTTTTTGCGTTATTTACATATTTTAAATGTGTTATTAACTTACTATTAACATGTTCTTAGGTTGCTTAGACTTGGTTTGCATCTCACACAATTGTTCTGAGACGACTTGTGAAGGTGAAAGAGGCATTGAGTCAAATGGTTATTAGCAACCAATGGGATATATGGAAGCAATCAAATTCAGAGAGGGCCCAAAAGGTCAAGGCATTGATCTTGGATGACGATTGGTGGGACTGTGTGAATTATGTATTGGAGTTCACCGAACCTATCATGTCTATGCTTCGGTTTGCTGATACAGATGAACCATGCTTGGGGGATATCTATGATAGCATGGACACGATGTTGGAGAAAATAAAAATGGAAATACAAAAGAGAGAGAATGATCCTGAAGACACCTTTTACAAAAGGGTGGAAGCAATCGTTCTTCATCGTTGGAACAAGATGACAACACCATTGCACCTCCTTGCATATGCCCTATCTCCGAGGTACTATACCACAAAAGTACTTTCTATCCTAGGGAGAATACCGCCATATAGAGATTTTGAAGTTGCTAATGGGTATAAGAGGGCATTTAGTAGACTCTTCACTGATCCAGAAGTGTAGACAACTGTTATGAAAGAATTTGGATTGTTTATTTCAGGAAAAAATCATACCCCTTCTATTGTCAAAGACCAATACAAAATGGATGCTATTACATGGTGGTACCTCCATGGTCAAGATTATATGTACCTCCAACCTCTTGCAATCAAGATCCTCTCACTAGTAAGTTTTTTTTTTTGCCACTTGTATTGTAGAATTTAACACTTAACATTCTTGAATTTATCTTGCATTTTTTATTTTTAATTTTGTTGGTTTTCTCTCCAAGTTGCAAGCTCTTTTGCCGCTGAACAGAATTGGAGTACATTCTCCTTTATCCACGTAGTGAAGCATAACCGGTTGGCTGCAAAAAGAGCTGAAGACTTGGTGTATATTCAGTCCAATTTGTGTCTTCTGTCACGTAAGGATCCTCAATACAAGCAGGGGGCAGCGAAGCTTTGGGATGTAGCACTTGAGTCTGCTGACTTGGATGCAACCATTCAAGATCTTGCTAGAGGCACTGTGGATGATGTGGATGATAATGATGACATACTACATGGTGCATCTAGTGCAAGTGGAACCGCTTTGGGTTCAAATGATGATGATCTTGAAGTTGAAGCCGCTGAAAATCCGAGTCACGATGATTTTCATTTTTTTGATAATCCTTTTGATGATTGATGAACATTGAACATTGAATCATGTTTCATGAACTACATTTTGTAATTCAGTAATTGTGATGATTTCCATTGGAATCATGAACATAGACATATATGATATCATTGATATGGCTTATTTGAATATTTTTCAACTATCAATTGGCATTTAATATTTATCTTTGGCATTTGGCATTGATCAATGATCAAGTATCATACTATGAAATGATTTAGTTTTACAATTCTGTATATTTCTCTTATTTTTTTGTATATATAATACATATATATATATACACACACACACACACGTACCCAAACCCCTAAAAAATATTTCCACGTACCCATGTACCGGGTTCTCGTACCTGCACCTGAACCTGAACCTGAACTCGAACTGGTAACTTAGTTTTTAAACAAAACTTAGCTGATTTTCTGCTATGATTCGTGAGTTTTTAGTGTGGACTCTCTTGACAAAAAAAATCCTAGGCGTTGTGTTATATTTTCATTCTGTTTTATCTCTGGTTTCAACTAGTAGAGGAGGAGGTTTGCAACTAGGTGGTAGACTGACTTGAATGAAGGGTTTAGAATGATTTTGAAGGCGTGTTTGAAGATTCAAACTACTTTGGATTGTTTTTTAGAAAGGTATGTATCTATTTTTTATTTTAAACCTATGTTAAAATCAACAATGACAAATTCAATGCAAAGTAGTGATGGGGAAGACCCTACATGGAATAATGGGATGATGAGTGATGCCAAGGCCAAGGTCTGATGTAATTGTTGTAAGTTTCTTATGATAGGAGGAATCCATAGATTAAAATACAATTTCGCTTGAATGCTTGGACATGATGTGAAGGTGTACTCCGATGTGTCTAAAGAGGTTATGAGAGAAATGGATGCCCTACTTGCTACTTTTGATATGAAAAAATGGAAAAGAAAAGGACAAGGAAAGCAATGATAGTGGTGATGGGGGTCAATCTTGAATCATCTATAGATTTCTTTTTTTCCCCATGCATTTGTTATTTACTTTCCTCCACTGGTAAGATTTTTGAGAGTTCTAGCTGTCTTCCTTCTTCACCCAATTTCTTTATTCCACGCAGTGTTGCAAGAACACAACCTTTGCTTGAAGGTACCACTTGTAATAAAGAGAAACACCATGAGGCTATGATGGTAGTGGCAAAATTTTGGTTCTACAAAAAAATACTCTTCAATGTAGTGACCAATCCGTAGTGGGAAGGGTTGGTAAATGCATTGACAGTTCTTGGTAATGAGTTTAAGATTCCAATGTCTAAGGATTTGAGTAGTCCATTGCTAGATGAAGCTATAAAAAATACACAGGTTGTGGTTGATGATTAGAAGAAAGTATGGTGGGGAAAGGGTTGTAACTTGTAACATCCAGAAGGATAGATGGCTAGAATAGGATTCTCCTCAACTTTTTAGTGGCTTCGAGTGGCAGATTTGTGTTCTTGAAGGTTGTAGATGCCTTGCATGAAGTCAAAAATGTTGATACTTGGTGCAATTTGTTGGATGTGGTGATCTAGTAGTTTGGGGATTGAGAATGTTGTCTAAATTGTTATGGACAACGTAGTAGTATATGCCGCCTTGGGGAAACTTATTATCGAGATGCATCCCACCATTTCTAGGAGTCCTTGTGTTGCAAATTGGTTGAACTTGATGCTAGAGGGAATTGGGAAGATTGGATGTGTTAAAAGTGTGGTCAAAGATGCTAAACAAATTTCAAAATTTATCTACAACCATACTTGTGCCCTTTCTTTGATGAGAGATCACACAAATGGCAAGGAACTTGTGCGGTTAGTAGTGACACGATTTGTCACCCACTTCTTCATTTTGTAGAGCATTGTAGCTGCAATTTCTTGTATCAAGATGTTTGTGAACAATGTCTAGATGAAGTCTTCATATTCCAAGAAAACAGAATGAGTGAATGCCACAAGAATAGTTTTTGATGAGTTGTTTATAAAAAATGTAGAGAAGATACTTAGGCCAAGTAACAATTACAAACATAATTTTATAGGGAATTATCTATTTTTTTAGTTAAATTTGTAATAATTTAAAATTTATTTTCAAGTTTTTAGGTGATAAAACCTTTGGTCAAGGCTTTGTGTTAGGGGGATGGAGATGACATGCCTATGATTATCTCTATGAGGCCATGATAGAGCCAAATAGGCCATTTTGCAATGCTATGGTGGACACAAAAGAAAATATGAGATTATTTGGCGCATCATTGATTGTAGATGGACAAATCGACTCCACCAGCTGATACATGGCTTGGCCTACTACCTAAACCCAAAGTTCTATTTATTTGATACATTTAGGGTTGATGAGGAAGCAATGGCAAGTGTTGTTTCATGCATTGACAAGATGGTGCTTGATAATGAGATTAGAGGCATAATTCTTGATGAGTTGGAGGTCTACAAGGGTGTGGAGGGGAGACTCTTTTCTTCAGCTTAGGCAATTCAAAGGAGGGAAAATCAACAACCAGGTAAAAAAATAATCCTTTAATATTTAGCTTAAGAGGCTAGAAACTTGAAAGTGAAGTTGAACAGGTGTTAATTTTTTTACTTAATCTTAGATTTTTTTAAAATGCTTTATTGTAGACTTGTAGTGGGAGAATTATAGTGTTGGCACACCAAATCTTTAGAGGTTAGCTATCCATGTTTTTTTGTCCCATCCTTGTATCTCTCCTGGGTGTGGATACAATTGGAGCCAATTTCAGAGCATTCATAAGAAGAGAGATAGGTTGACTTAGGAACACCTTAAAAGCCTTTCTTTGTTCAGTACAACCTTTGCCTTTGAAACAAAAAGGTAGAGAATCTTTCTTATGCTGCCATTGACTTGGATGACATCAATCCTTATGCTAACTGGACTGTTGTGAAATGTCCCACCCCAGGTGGACACTTGTTAGCTGGATTTCTGCCTTGTTTGATTTGTTTGTTCTTTCAAGGGTTTTGTTTTGATTTTTCAATGAGATATAATGCCAGAAACTGCAAAGATATATATATAAATGCAAATACAGAAAAAACATAGGAGATAGATTCAATAATGATTCAGATCTGTTTTATCATTTCTTTACAAATACAACATAATCAAATCAGATTCTTTCATTTACAATAATAATCATACCTGGAAATACAAATACATCATATGCAGGTCTGAATCTTCATAACAGCTGAAACCTTGGAATGGACGCCTGGCAGCT
This sequence comes from Sequoia sempervirens, assembly GCA_007258455.2. Classification (NCBI taxonomy): domain Eukaryota; kingdom Viridiplantae; phylum Streptophyta; class Pinopsida; order Cupressales; family Cupressaceae; genus Sequoia; species Sequoia sempervirens. The sequence goes on from VDFB02058242.1 coordinate 210,240,947, forward strand.
AGTGATGAATTCTCCACATCAACAATGCATCAGATTATTTACCTTAACTCAGCCGCCCTAAAAGATAGTAGTTTCAGCTCTCAAACTCAAGCGCTTCCTCCCTGAGTCAACACGCCCAGCTGTAATGAACAGTACGACCTCCAAGCAGAAATGTACGGTCTATTGAATGACCCCCACGTGGTTCTAAAGGGAGTGCTTGCAGCAGTTAAGACTTTCACAGCAGTTGTGCTTCTGAACTCAGGCAAATATACTTCTAAACCTCTGAATTAAACCCTTCAATATGCTCAATGTGACCATTGTATGATAGCCACTAGATATCTGCAACCTTTGGGTGTTATTTCACACCTGTGGGATGCACAATCCTTGAGATACCACGTTCTCCAAGACTGAATTTGCAGCAAAACCCTAGGTCTCACCTCCAAATGCCAAAGCACAAAATATTTTCAAGTGTAGAAGACAATGAATGAATAATTTTCTTTTTCTTGAAGCCTTTTTATATTCTCCTCAAAAAGGCACGATTTCCAATGAGGCCTTTTAATCATTAAAATATTATTAAGTCATTTACTTTTGATGATACTTTATAAAAACTCATAAAGTGGGCGCCCAAAATCATATCCCTTATAAATTGACTTTATATCATTAAATACCTTTTTAAAACAAAGTCAATTAAAGTCATATTATATTCACCTTTATATTTTGACTTTATGATATTAAATGCCTTTATAATAAAGTCAATAAGAGCATTTAATGTTTCACTTTATAATTAATTAATTATTATTAAAGTATAACTTGAATAATAATTAAATACCATAATTCCATTAGTAAACCTCATAAATCAATTTCGTCAGTGCTAGGAGGTAGCCCACTGAATTTTTTGCTCACTAGGGTGCCTTACTAACAACTCATTGACTTACTATAACTAGTAAGTATATATAAATGAAGTCAGAAACCCCTGAATATCATAACTTTTGAATATGCCAAGGATTGCAAACTGCCAACTGAAGAACCGTATATCTCCAAAATGGGGCCCTCTAAACACCATTGTTAGCCTACGAGGACCCGATGATAGGCTAAATCTCCAAACTGTGGTGCTTGCTAAAAAGGGGGCATTGCATGTTGAAGAAGAACATAATGATATCACATTTACTGAAGAAGATATTGCAGAATTGGAGAGAGCAGCAGAGCTGGATCCATTGTAGGAAAACAAAGACATTTTAGAGGAAGCAATTAGTCCTCATGTTGATGTTGACTTACCTTCTAGTTTGATGCCTGAAAAGTTAAGTTATACTAGGAGGGGGGAGAGGAAGATTAGATTGTATTTGACATATGTAAACTGTTATAGTGCTGTTAAACAATTATTATCTATAATTTTGTTGTAATATAGCGTCTTGTTTGACTTTGAAACTTCAAAATTTCAAAATTTGAGCATTTGAGTGTCATGTCATATGTAATGTTTGAATTATGACCTATGCTCCACGGGTTTCAGGGACGGGGAGTACTTGGTACGGCGGGACGAGTTTTCGATACGTGGGTACTTTTGGGTCATTTTTTAGGGGACGACAGGGGACGGCTGATAAAAAATAGGGTAATTTTTAAAAATATAGAGAAATTTCAAATGTTCATAGCATAACATTGATAAAGCATTCATTCTAGACATTGTATAAACTTAATACATATCATTAGACTTGAATTGAGATTTCACATGAGAATCGACAAACAAATTAACAAAACTCAAATGCTTTTCATTATAAATGTGCATACATATCATATAAAAGCTTGATAATTATAACCAAAATGCCCAAGGGCTCCAAGTCTCAACTATGAAATGACATGATAAACATAAAACTAAGAAAATATATTGCTGTCCAAGGTTCCTAATCAACAGAAGGTAGGTCTAAATCAGCATCGCCCTCGCCATCGGAGCTCAAGTCTAAGTCAGTGTCAGTGTCCATGTCAATAGGACCTGCCTCAACCAATGGAACCCCAACCAATCCTTCATGTGCATTCTCGTCCTCAATCTGCATAGCATCTTCGGGATTAACATCCCAATGTAAGGCTGGAGTCTGACGATACTGATTAGTCTGGCGATCCTGTAGCCGCAAAGCACTGTGTACTGCCACCAACTTCTCCTATCGTCTAGAGGTAAGGCAGTTCCTCTTGACTGATTGGATGAAGCTATATGTGGACCAATTCCTCTCTGCAGCAGAGGAACTGGCAACCTGTGAAAGAAGGCGAATGGCAAGTAATCTCAATTCAGGTGCATCCTTCCCATGCCATGTCCACCATCCAATAGGGTCGGTTTGAAATAGGGTCGGTTTGAGCCAATGTAGCTCTATCCGTCCTCGCCTCTGGTTTGCCATAGGTTGGACCACGAAGATTGACAAATGCAAGCCACCGTGTGCGAAGTACAGTAGATTCCTCTGAAGTATACATTTTTGTAAGGGCCTTCATGAAGCCTTCTTTCACCTCTTCATCATGAGATGGAGCCACTCTCTCGGGTCTCGATGCATACCATTTGGGATTGAGAGCATAGGCTGCCATATGAAGCGGGGTGTTCATAATGTCCCACTGTCGTGTCATAATGGGCCTAAGATGCTCCTCATAAAATGCCAAAGTAGGGTCCCTGCTATAAATTGCTTGCTTGACTTGTCCAAGCATACTATCAAAGGTCTCATAAATCTCTCCACGGCTAGGAGAGTCAGTATCACCATATCTAATCACTTGCACAATAGGTTGGATGAAGGAGCATACACATCTGCAAGTGCAAACAAGTTACAAAAATTAAAATAAGCTAGCCTATAAATATTAAATAATAAAATGTCAAATGAAAATCAGCAATAATAAAATTAAGAAATAATTCAAATAAATAATAAAATCAGCAATGCCAATTTTCTTACCTCAATGTGGACCACCAGTCATCATCAAGGATTTTTTGTTTCACCCTTTTTCCCTCCGCTGTGCTTGACTCATGCCATCTACCCCACTCTACATTGACCACCATTAATTGTAGAGCCTCTTGGACCTCAATCATCCTCTCCAATAAAATGAAGTAGCTGGCATATCTAGTCTCCACGGGCTTGAGGAATTCCTTCCTCGAAAATGTTTTGAACAAAGCAAGTGAAGTTTGATGGTTGCAAATGAATATTTGCACCTCTAGCCTCTGCAACCACTGCCTTCACCCAATCTATCTTCCCAATGTCCTTCAAGGTATTGTTCAATGCATGCACACAACAAGGGGTCCAAAAAATGTGCTTATAAGCACTCTCCACCATCAATCCAGCTAATTTACACACACGGGCTGAATCGGTCACTACCTGGCAATGGCATATCATCAAGTTGATATGAGATTAGTAATAAGTAGAGATATCAATTTAATAATTTATAGATGATGCCTCACATTCCAAATCAAAAATATTAAATAAGAAAGAAAGAAAATCAAAATAAAAAATGTGATCAGTACTTGCACAACATTAGAGGGTCCAACCTCCTCTATAGCATCTCTCAAAATTTGAAATTGGAAGGTTGCATCCTTCCTTTTGCCCGAACAATCTATAGCTCTAAGAAAATAAGAGCCTGCTATACTAGTGACAATAAGATTGATGAGTGGCCGATGTTTGATATCGGTCCACCCATCCATGATTATGGAGCAGCCATTTGTCAACCATGTTTGTCTCATATCCTCCATCAAAATACTCACCTTGGAGTACTCTTTATCAAGAAGGGTGGTGCGTAGCTTAGTTTCTCCAGGTGGAACATATGAGGGACTAGCAGCGATAATATCTTTGCACATTTGTTTAAAATATGGTGAACGTGAGATATGAAGTGGTATAGCATTAGCATAAAAAAACTTGGCAATAGAGGAATCGGCCCCATCTCTTACTGTAACATTAAGCATATCAACAACATTCATACTCCTTTTCTTTCCTCTAGTAGAATCCTCCCCCACATGAGATTGAGAAGCTGAAGCAACATCCACTGATGGTGTAGGCATTCCTATACTAGGCTGCAAACTCTCAACTGAAACCTCTTTACTTAATGCCTCCCCCTCCATATGCAATCTAGTTGCCTCAATTTTTTCTTGTTGGGTTATTTTTTTACACCCTTTCATCCCTTGACCACCAATCCACAAAAGATGGCAATAAACTCTTGTATAGCTGCCCCTATATAGTTTGTGGCACAAATGACACTCCCATACTCTACTACCCCCCAAATTTTTTTTCTTGTTTGTATCAACTCTTGTTGCAAATTGTATTAGAGGTTTTTTGGGGTCAAATGGGCCTTTTGCCCATTTTTTGAGGATTTCAGATGGACATTCAAATGGGTTTGAACCTGCCGACCCTGCTACACTCCCACTCTCTGAACAGCCCCCAATGTTTGCAGTTGCACTAGCTCTAGGTCTATTTCTTGTTCTTTGAGTTTGAGTTCTTTCTTGCACTTGAATTTCAATATCCTCACTTTCACTATCACTGCTGCTACTCATGGTTGTTTGCTAAATTTTTATGAAGTTTCTATTTCAAAGAGCTGCAAGTTCAAAAAAATAAAAATAAACCAACAATGCCCTTCCTATGTGTTGAAAAACTTAAAAAATTCTTGCAAAAATTAAAAACAAATAGCAAATACAAAACAAAGATGAAAAACTTACCTCTAATATGTTGGAAATGATGCCCTAAGCTCCTCTTCAAACTGCTGTTCTCTCCTTCACTCAGCTGCTCTTCTTTTGCTCTCCTTCACTTCACAAGGCAAAAAGTAAAAATGAGTTGCTTTTCTCATTTTAGGCCACATATAAGGCAAAAATTAGGTTAAGTGGCATGGGGCTGTGCGCCCCTCCATGCCTTTTTTTTAATTTAAAAAACTTTCATTTTTTTTAGAAGTGCGTCTGATTTTTTGCTGGGCCGTAGGGTACGGCTAGCTGTACCCGGTACGAACGAGGGACGGCTGGGCCATATCAGGTACTCCTAGCCGAACCCTATGTCCCCTGCCAGTTTGCAAAAAGTCCCCGGTAAGTACCGGGTACTTGGAGGCCAAAAGGGGACGGCCAGGGGACATTTCCTAGCCATCCCCGCGTCCCCGTTTTGTACCCGGTACGGGAAACAGCCAAAAAACATAGGGGACGCGTCCCCGTGGAGAACAGATTATGACAAATTGATGATCAAAGTAGACTTTTCTGTTGTCAAAATGCATTAATTTCTGTTTTTTATTGTCATTATGTTTTTTTTGGGCCATGTTTTGCTGAGCCCTAAGTCCAAATAAATTTTTTGGTCTGCTGAGTTTGCATTTTCAAACTATGGTTTCATGCCTCAAATTGATTGTTTAGGATGCTGTGATTGACAAGATGCACAGAGGTGTATGGCAGTGGAGAGGCTTCTGAGTACAATATGCTTAAAAAGGTTCCGCCGTGTTGTTCATCACCTCCATAAATTAACCCTTTCAATGCACTTCTTCAATTCAGCTCAAAATAGCTCTTTGAACTATAATATTGTTTAATGGGTTTGGATATTTAAATTTTTTCAAGTTTTCAACACACCATTTACATATTCAGATATTTGGTTTGGGAAGTCTGAGCTTTGTTGACATTGTTTTCAATTGGACAGTTAAAGGTTTGAAAGCAGCATGCTCTTAGGCACAAAGCAATATTTTGTATGTTGGAGTTCCTATATATAGGCAAAGAATAAAATTTTGAGAATTGGGAGCTTGCAAAAATCTAAAGAAATTATGAACCTATGTCTGCAATTTATACTTTATCTAGTAGTTTTTGGCTTGTCTTTGACTACAATATTCTGCATTCCAGCAAACTAGTACTCAATGCCTGTTGGAATTATAAATCATGCATTGATCATAGGTTTCACTTGCATAAGTTCTGCATTATGATGCATATTGTAGTATGCTTTTAATTTTTATAGCAGGAACACCTTTTCAGTGGGGACTTGAATCAATTTGGGAGTTATAAAAAGTTTTTGTTGGTGATAACAGTAGTTTATCAAAATTTTTAAACAAAACTCTTTATTAGTGTAAATTATAATTTATAATATTATTATCACAGGAAGTACCTGATTATTCTTCCAAGCTTGTTCCAGTTGAGGCTTTGGATTCTAAGCCTTTAAAGGGAATCAAGGTTGGTATTATTCATGAAACACTGGGAGAAGGTGTAGATACAGGAGTGATATCTAGCATTCAAACTGCTGCCTTGCACCTTGAGGAGCTTGGAGCTACTCTAAGAGAGGTTTGATGTTTCTCCCTAATATTCTTGTTACCTTCATGCACATAGAAGAACAAGGATGCAAATTTTTATTATGAGCTACGCATGGACTAACCTCATCTACCAATGTAAATATTTGAGTGTTCTTATGTTATGATATTTGACTTTACTCATTCTTGACTACACATGTTTATGACAATATATTAGTTTTTATTGTTGGTAGGTGTCACTTGCAAGCTACTCTCTTGGTTTACCAGCCTATTATGTGCTGGCGTCATCTGAAGCTTCTTCCAATTTAGCACGCTATGACAGTGTCAGGTAGAAGTATATTGATATAGACACATTTTCATATTTCCAAATATAAACTAAGGCAGATGACTCTTACTTCAGCAAGTTATAAACACATTTTTTATATTTCTCAAATTAAAGACAGATAACTGTTATTTCAGCAATATCAATATCATTGTAGTTTTGCATTATTTCTTCCACATGCTTTACTTAATTCATGAATATCAATGCAGATGTTGTTTGTTAATGGCCGATAATATGTAGGTTGGCGAGGGTTATCTAAAACTGAGTTTTTTTCACAGGATTAATCTTAGAAATTGGGTGATATATTGTTTTTAAGCTGTATAGTATTCTAATTTTCCTTTGTATTTGGCTTAAAACACCTTTGTGTCTGTTCTTTAACCTTATGTCTTATGGTATAGGTATGGGTGCCAAGTACCTGCTGATGACTTGGAATCAATGTATGGTGGCTCCCGAGCCAAAGGCTTTGGTCCAGAGGTTTGTACTTAGTATGCTACCTTACAACCATAAGTGTGCATTTTGATGGCAGAAGCATTTTGTAGTTGGTAAGCCACCTTACATGCCATATCCAACTTGCAATTTGCGGATCACTTATAAATTATTTTTGTACTAGATAAGTAATGCCATGAATGTATTTTATTTTTCTGATTTGTTTTCTTATTTAGCATAATAATTTCAGAACGTGCATTCCGTATTCTCAAATTTCATCAAACTGAGGTTCATGAATTTCATTTGTTAATTGATTTTGCCTGCAAAATTATTTATTTGAATATTTAGTCATCATCCACTCATTTCACCTTTTTGGTGGCCTTGACAACAATTTATACAAAGCATCTTTTGAAATGAATAACCTCTAACAAATGTATGTGATGGCTGCTTTTCCATCTTCAGGTAAAAAGACGAATTTTGACAGGAACATATGCTCTTTCGGCAGGGTATTATGATGCATACTACAAGCGTGCCCAGCAGGTATTTCAAAATGTTATTTAAACGTTTTCTTTTCCTCAAATAAAGTTTAATGGAACTAATTGAAAATGTGGTTAATTTAAATTTTTTACATGTGTTCTTCTCACCTTGTGCTCAATCACTGAAATTGTTCATTTCGGATTGGAGATAATGCTCAGTTGATCCTGGATGTACTTCATTGTATTTTACCAAGTATTGATATTGAATTGGATAGTTAATCAATGCAGTTAAACTAACTGATAATCTTTCAGGTTAGGACGCTAATCCAGAAAGACTTTAGTAAAGCTCTGGAGGGAACTGATATCCTGATTTCGCCAGCTGCACCTACAGCTGCCTATAAGATAGGTATGTTTATAATTTTAAATGCATGTTTGTAGTTTAAATGCTATGTAATAACAAGTTTTCTGCAGGACACTGAATATTGGTTATTCATCTTTCCAATTTCAGGTGAGAAAGCAAATGATCCATTGTCAATGTATGCAGGCGATATTATGACGGTAATAAATTCATTCCATAGCTTCGCTTAGATTATGAATCTGAACTGAAAGACATCCATTTATTGGTATTAAAATCATGAAGCAGCTAAGAAACTTGTTTTGCTGAATCCTGTTTACATGTGGGCACAGATTCATTAGTGGACTGGTTGGTACTGGTTACAGTAAATAATATTGTGAAATTAAAATATCGATATCTAGACTTTTACATGTCCTTTAGAGTGAGTGCTATCTATATATTTCTTAACAGTCGTGGTGAAAAATTTCATACCTCTACAGGTTTTCTTACAACCTTTGTCCTGAGGAATACAAGACATTAATCTAATGTTAGCTTCGGCTGATATTCACGTCTATATTTTGTTTTCCCATGAAGGGCAATTTATATATTTGATCCACCTCTTAAGGGCTATTGAGTTCTCCTATCAGTTTGTTATTTTGAAAAAGTAATTTATGCTGAATAATATCTGATTACCAATAATGTGGCATCACTACATTAAGATGAAAGCAATGATAAAATTGATAAGGGATGCTTCACAATCTGGAGCATCTGATCTCACTCGAGGAATGGTTTTGACTTCGCACATGTTTGAATTGTTGTAATAATTAGTTGTGCCGCTCATTTTCTTTTCGTATTCCTCTTAATTAGCTGATAGAACAGGATATATTGGCATACAAGGACATTCTTCTCTCCACAGGCATGCCAATGTCTACACTATTTATATTCTTGCACTATGATATATCTTGTCAAATGAACCCTTGCAAAAATGTTTTCTCCGTAATGTCTCTATCCTGGTCTCAGATAATATCCCTTTGTGTCACTGGATCTGTGGAATGTGAGCATTATTCTTAGAAGGATCTCATTATACTAAGTGTTGAAGGTCTTATGCTCATTTCTAATCCCTGCAAAGTACTATCCCTTCGCTGTATACTGTATGTTCTTTGAATAGTTGGTTGGGAGATCAGAAGCAAATTTTTTTGCATTTCATAGGTGGTAGATTTGATACTTAGTATTGTGAAGTTGCTGGTTTGGGTTTGTATACAGTGGCATGTCATTTTTTTAACCCGGGTTGGGCACGTCTGTACAAACTATATGGAAAATATTGAAAATATAAAAAATAGCCATAATTTGCACAAAATATACAAAATCAAAATACAGAAAACAGCTGATGATTTATAACTCGTCAAATGCTAATGATGGATCAAAATAATTTATAAATGTACAAAATATAGCAATTTTCAATGGTAAAAATTGCAACTGCAGGTGCAAAAGCAATACAAATCATCATACTACTCTTCATCAAGAGCATCGGCATTGTAAAGCGATATGCTCCCAATCGTCAATCAAGACTAGTTATTTTTAGAGTTAGTTTAGGTTTTTTAATGTTTATGTTTTTGAGGGCACAGGTTATGCAGGTATGTCTAGGGCAAACCTAAGACCAATCCAGGCAGGATCTACAGCCTTGGGTCATACCTGAGTAGGACCTACAGTCCTGGGATGCATTTGCACACATGCAAGGCATACCTGTACCAGCCATAATTCTGGTATTGGTATGCCCCGGGTAGAGCCCGGTAATGTTCTGTAACTCTATACTTAGTTATATAAGGAGAAGATTATGTAACAATTGTACTTAAGTTGGCTTAGTATAAGCCTTATCAGGGTGATCTTAACAGGTTATCAAGGATAACATTTCAGCTTCAGCACCCACATCCAGAAATCATTCTTTTTAAAAGAAGCTAATACAGCCACAGCCGAAGTGACTTCTTAGCTTCAGACAGAAAAAAAACTTAAAAGAAAGAAAAAGGCTTATATTTATGTCCATATGTGACCAAAATAGGTAAGTTGGACTAACACCAACAATAAGGAGAGAGGCAAGTTTTAGGGATAAAAGTTCTGCAACACAAATGGTAAGTTTGCTACAAAATCAAAGTTGAAGAGAATATCCAAAGTAATTATTCCCCCAAGCCATTTTCCAAGCATCCAAATAAATTCCCTTAGATTTATGAATCATTTTGAATGTAAAGATATTCAGTTGTGCAAGTGAAAGTGAGAATCAATATATGAGTTTGTTTTGCTGAAAGTGAATATACAAGAGATTTAACTTGTGATAATAGAGACCTTTGCCCTTTGTTTAGTCCAATAGTATAAACCTTCGGAGAATGTGTCCTCAATACAACATGCACTCTCGAAAAACCTCTTCTCAAAGCACTCTATGAGTTTCTTTCCTTGTGATCAATCCAACAACTTTTGGAAACTTGTTACACCACCATGTACCATTGATCCATTGCCATGCCTTCTTTGGATACTGTCACATCAATATGCAACCTGCTTGTGTGTTTTATGTAATGTCCCTTCCTTAGACAACTCAGTCTATAGCGGAGGTTGGCCTACTATTAGGGTTCTCGTAGGTCAACAAAATGGTTAGGGGACCGAGCCAAGGGCTATGGAGTTTAGCTGGGAGCCTTATGAGCTTTTCAGTTTGGAGTTCAGTTGATGAATCTAGGGTTAAAGTGAAAATATTAAGGTTTGCTTTAATGGAATAGTAACAGGTGAATAGTAACTGAAAATCATAAGGTGTATAGTGAAAAGTGCCCCATCCTAGCAACTCAAGTTGTTTTTAAAAAGTGGCCCTTGCTTTTGATGAGGAAAGACCCTCAAGGAGGATTATTTTATTGATTTTTATAAAAAAAGTCCATGAGAGGTTATAAAGCAATGTGTTGGGCTCCTTTTTGAGTATTCTATTGTCATTTTTCATATCAGCATTCGCAGGTGGAGCTCTGGAGAAGGGTTTTAGCCTTTTGGGAACGAAAACTCTCAAAGGCTATCGTGAATTGGATGAGAAACCAGTTCACCTTTGAGGAGGGCCTACCTTGGGTCTTCGTTTGGGCTTCATTGGAGGAGTTTCAGGTAGTTATTTTTCAGATTTGAGTTTGCAACAATGTTATATCATCATACTTCTTCAGATTAGAGGCTGCCATTGATAGATTGAACCTCTCCCAGGCCAATACTATCACATATTTGCATTCTACTTGTTGGCAGCAGGCAGCTAGGGTTTTTGGAGGTCAGATTTGTTAATTTGGAGAGCAGATTTATGGATTTTGGTGACTGATTTGGCTAGCCGTTCCATCCTCAAGGGAAGCTGTACCATCTATGTTGCTGCTAGGGTTTGGACAAAATATTGGAGGAGCAAATTTGATTTGTAATCTTGTATTTCATTGGAATTTCATATATAAATTCAATTGCAAGTTAGCATTGGACTCCGGGTATGACTAGTTGATGAATGGTGTTCCTAAATTTTTAATTTTACAATTTTATGCATTGCTATTTGAAATCAGAAAAATTAGAAGTTTATTTCAGTTTAATTCCTTCGTATCTCAAGAGCAAATTGCATTCATATTTGGTAAAACTCAAAAGTCACACAACAAATTAGAAAAAACACAAAAACAAAACAAAAACAAAAACCTGCCTATTCGTTGGTCAAAGACTTTGAAAAGTCAAGACTCAGAAAATCAGATCAGATTTGGGTTGGGGATCTTTCAGTGGTATCAAGGCCACAATCCTGCCAGCCTGTTGGGTGAAATCAGTTTGGTCTAGTTTTCAGTTGGGCAGTGTGACGAGTCATCATGGAGAAGTTGTTTAAAGATACACAGGTGTGGGAAGAGTTAGAACAATCACAACATAAGATCAACCGTCAATTGCAGCAATTGAATGATACAATTTCAAAGAAATTTGGACTCTCTAAAGGATCATCCTTACTATCTACTAGCAAAAGCCCAAAACCCCAAAACAAAGAAGCGGTGGTGATTAGCATATTTGAGGAGTATAGCATTCTTCCTCAATGTGTTGAGGAGAATTTTCCTTTCAAGGACTACATGGACATGCACCCCAATCTTTGCCACAAGAGTGAGCATGCAAGGAAGGAATATCACACTATAGCTTATGAATTGTTTAGAGAATCTTCACATATGGTTGATACAACCCTTCATGAGAATGATTGGGTGTCTTCAAGTTCCAATGAGGTATGCAAAAATTTATATGATGAATTTGATAGACATGCTGATTTGAATCAAGAAGGCATTAGGACAGCCTTGGGTAATGATTTGTCTACATCATCCTTGCAAGAGGTTTCACAAGAGGCTCCTACATTAGAGGTTAGCATAGTTCATGTCAGTGCGTTGGATAGCAATGGTATGGACTCTTTGGGTGGTCATAAAGCATCTTCTACTGTGATAGTTGATTTCAATAATGTCACATAACCTACACATGAAGAAAAATCAAAAGATAGCAAAGAAAGGATAGGGAAAAGTGAAGAGCTTAATGTGCGAGAACAAGGAACGGTAGAAGAATCACTTGTTTGTAGTTTGCAGCCTACAAGTGATCACAATGAATGCGAAAATCAGTCATCAGGTGGGAGTCCTAAAGAAGAAATAACTTTGGATCAAGTGGAGATTCATATCACACCATTGAGTCAACATGTTGATCACAAAGTGGAAGAGGTTACAATCATGGATCAGCCCATTGGAGATGTTGAAAACATGACACCAGGGTATGACACGTATTTTGATTTTGCAACAGCAGTTCTAATCATGAGGTAGCATCCATTTCACATGAAGGTAATGATGTTGTTGAGTCTTCCTATGATGGTACTCAAGTTGAGAGTGTTACACATGAGATATATATTGTGGATTCAAGCCACAAAGGTCCTGATTTTGTTCACCATACTGTGAAAGATATTAAAAGGACACAAGGGTTGTGTGATGGGTGGTCACTAAGAGCCAAAAAAGCCAAGCTGCTTGCTGTCCAAGCAAGACAACACTTACAAGAGGTCAAAGAAAGATGCAATCTGATAGATAATGCAAGAAGACAAAGAGAAGCACACATTAGATCCTTATTTCTTTCAAAAGATGAATTTGTGGGTGTTGAGTATACAAGGGAAGAGCTTGTTGAGGTAAGCCCACAAGAAGAGCATGTTGAGTTGTGTGAGGAAGGAAGGAGGAATGATTTAGGAAATTTAGTTTGGTCCAGTTTGCATCATGAAGTTTATAACTTTCCTCCTTTGGAGAGCCTCTTGAAGGCTCAAAAAAACGATGATATTGGTTACACACTTGATGGATCAGCCACAAGTGTTATATCCATTCATGTGGAATGGAACATTATTGGTTACATTATGGTTAGTCATGCATCATCTACATTGGAAGGACAATTGCTAAGAGTATATGAAGCGTTTTGTTTTAGAGAGTTGATTAGGGGGACTAGGAGGTTTCTTACTAGAAAGATATTGCATTTTGATAATTGTTGGTTTATCTTGCATACCACACCTTGGAGTTTGCTAGTGAAGGACAACATATCAGCTATAGAGGTAATGGTATGGATTAGAAACTGAGACCACAATATTTCGACATCGCATGAGAATGAATCCAAGCTAGATGGTTGTGGAAAGTGTTAATGTGTTTTTTATGACCGCACCAACACAAAATAAAGTTTCCCAATGGATACTCTATCCTCTCTTGAACAAGGTCTCTTGCATGCTAAGATTGCGAGAAAGATCATGCATTTAACTCTAAGGTTCCTTCATGTAGTGGATAGTCTCAGTTGGCTCGATGTGATTTGCTGGTATTTCAAGGGGACTTACACGATTGTTTAGCTGAAACTCAAAGAGAAATGGGAATTTCATAAGACTTGGAAGATTTTCAATGAAGTTCAGGTTTCCTAATACTAACCAGAAAAGTGCGGAATTGAAATGGTTGCAAGGATAAGAAGGCTCTAATCTACTCTAAGGCGTGGGACATGGCAATCAACTCTCGCAAACTTCAACCAAGCTTTGCTTTGCCTCGCTTCGGACAACTTCCACAAAACTGGTGCAATCTTCAGAGAGTAACCAAAGGTATTCAAATCATAATTCAACACGAAGACACCGTCACAACGACGCATACCAACATATGAATCACAATCGAAGTTAAGTCCGCAATGTTCCAGTTGACCACACAAGGTGAATTCACCATCAGCGAACACACTAGTGGTATGGATAGACGAAGCTTGCTCGAATCAAACACCACATTCCACAACTAGCATCTAATTGCAGGAAATAAAATCTACTTTACTTTAAGCTACTTTAAGATTCTAAGTGAATTGGAAGGACGAAGAAGCCTCGCTAGCTACTCACAACAAAAGAAGAGATCACCATCAATGAAAACTCTTTTATTATGAAAGTGTTCACAACAACCCCTTACAAAGTATTCAAATGGAAGACTTTCCTTCCTTTTCAATCTAAGCTACCAATCTATACTATGCTATCTCTAAGCTATCTCTCTACTATTCTATCTCGTCTAATCTAATCTAATAATTTACAAATGAGGGGGAATGCCCCTTTTATAGCTAGCCAAGTCCAATGGACGGCTCAGATTACAATCAGATAGATGGCCCAGATCGTGCCACCTCAGCCCTAAACAAGATTCACCCTAAAAACTGCCACAAAGAGGAGTGGGGTAATAAATGAGCAATTAATGTCCACCATCCTTCTAGAAGATTCCTGTCTGGAAATGCGTTCCCATTGTTTTTCTCTCTGAACGCGAAAGCAACAAACCGGGCCAACACTGCATCAACTTCTTGAATGGATATGGCAGGCACGCTCTTGATCTAACTCCAAGACGGCAACCTTTCTCCTGCTTGATGATGGTTTCCCTCCTTCCTGTCACTCCATCTTGAGTTGGGCGCATTTAGATTCTTGTGGAGGAATTTCAACACTTAGTCGTTTCTTTCAACATCTCCCTTCATGGTTTGGGCGCAAATGAGACTTCATGGAGGAGCTTCAAACTTGTAACTTCATCCCCTTCCAAGGTTGCAATGTCGTCCTGGAGTATTTGACCCATCACCCCAAGTCATCGTGCTTTGGTCACGGCGTCCATCCTGCAAAACAAATAAGGAAGAGAGCATCATAACACTTTATAACATAAATTCACTTTACTTACCTAATCTCCATATTCTGATTTTCAAGGCCTGATTGATCTCTGGATCAGATAGAATTCATCATTTTCCTTTAGCAAATTTTTCCTTCTTCATAACCTTTCATCACGGGCGCACTTAACATTCTGATGTTCGAGTTCCACTCCATCAAATTCTCCATGCCTTAAACAAATTTCCCTTTCCCGAGGGCGCATTTTGGGGGGGCTCCTGCCTTATCACCTGCCTTAGAAAGTTTTCGTATCTTCACTTTGGCTTGGAAGATTATTTCCCCCTTAGAAATTTCATCAAAAATTACTTAGGCATCTAGCTTCAATTTTTTGGGCTAAGGCATTTTGTTTCTCTTCTTGCCTTAGAAATTTTTTATTTTGTTTTGCCTTAGAAAATATTTATTTTGCCTAGGAAATTCCATTAAAATAGGCGCCCATCAAAAATATTCATCTTAAAATTTCCAGTGAAGTGTGGAAGGCTTCAAAATCATTTCCTTGTTGAAAATATCCAATACCCAGAAGAAAATTCCCCTAAGAAAATGCCAAATTCATGTGTATACATGCGAAGGGGTTCATTTAATTTTTTCATCTTTTGAAAAATATTTACTTCTAAGGTTTATCTATCCCCTCCAATCTTGGGCGCATTTACACCTCTGGGCTTTCACTTTTGATGACTTAGGCAATTTTATCAATTCATCTAAGCTGGGCGCATTCCACCCCACACCTTCATTTTTATCCACTTTCAAACACCCCCTCCTCAAGGGTGCAATTCCACCTTTGAGCTTCCATTTTAAATGACTTAGAATTTTTTCATCTCCAATCCAGACTTGGGCGCACTTGAGGGGTCAAACTTTCATTTTTTATGACTTAGAAATTTTCCTTACTCCTCTTCATAAGCTAGGCGCATTTAGGGAGCTGGGCTTTCAATCTGCCACGCCTTAGGCAATTTGTTACCTCATTCTTCAAGTAGGGTGCATAAAGGGGTGTCTCCTTCTAGTTTCTCAGACTTAGAATTTCTCAAGCCTTCATCCCCAAGCTGGGCGCATTTAGACCCTTGTACTTCCATTTCCTTGCCTTAGAAAATTTCCTAGCCCACATATTATTCTTTTCTTACTTGGGCGCATATGAGTGTTGAAGCTTTGATTTTTAATGCCTTAGAAAGTTCTTGAGTTTCCTTCACAAGGTGGGCGCATTTCACCCCCTCTACATCCATTTTGTGACACTTAGAAAGTTTCTTATCAACTCATCTAGGCTAAGGCGCATATAGGGGGTGGTAATTTCATTTTGGACACTTAGAAGGTTTCACAGCCTCCACTTCTAACTTGGGCGCATTTGGGGGTAGAAGCTTTCAATTCCAATACTTAACATTTTCCTTGCCTCCTATGCTAGGGCGCATTTAGGGGTGTCTACTGGAATTTCCAACACTTGAAAACTTTTTCTCCACCTACTTTCCTCCTTGGGCGCATTTGAGGTGATCAACTTCCATTTCCAATGCCTTAGAGAAATTTCTAACCACCTTGCTAAGATGGGCGCATCTAGGGGGGTCAAGCAGGAAATTTGTCTCCTTCTCTGCCAGTTTGGGCACATTTCAAGTGTAGAGGAGGAATCTTCAACATTTTTGTCTTTTTCCTAGCTAGTTTTGGCGCATTTAGGGGGGTGAGGAGGAATTTCTTCTTCAACGCCTTAAATACTTTCTTCTGCCTCTTCCACATTGGGCGCATTTTCATGGTGGTGAAGGAAATTGTCTTTTTCCCTGTCACTTTGGGTGCATTTGGAGGGTGGTGGAGGAATTTCCACAGACTTAGATAAATTTTCCAAGCCTCATCCTAAGATGGGTGCATTTTGGGGTGGTTGCTGCCAGTTTCATCACAGACTTAGAAATTTCTTCAGGCCTTTATACCTTGCTTGCCCTGCTTACTATTTTTAGTAAATTTCTTGATTTTCATACTTCTGCAACTCCATTTGACTTGAAATTCGCTCCATGGGGTCCTTGTGGGTTAACTGACCTGTTCGCTGGTGCCTCGTGTTGATCTGCTATTTATAGCCTGCTTCAGAAGTGACTTACTATAAATAGTAAGTGCTCAGATTGCCTTCAAATTTTACCAGCTGATTGCTTGGAGGATGTTGATCGTGGTGGGATAAGTCAGGTTTTAGACTTCTCGAGATTTACCCCCTCTTTTTAGGCACGAAAGTAGGAAACCCTAATTTGACTTGCATGTGTCCCAAATGACCTTCGTTTGACCCCGTTTTTGTTGTATGTCGCTGTGTTCGTGATTCTGAAGTGCTGGAGTGATCCTGCTAAAAATAGTGTCTGAAAAAGTGACCAACCGCTTTCCAAGTGAGTTTGCATGTCACACAGCCCGAGAGATCTCAAAAAACCCAAAAAAACCCAAAAAAATGGTCAACATGCGAGCACTGGCTAAAAATAGCAAGTCCTTGAAAAGTGATCAATTCTGCTTGCATGTCACATCGTTGCAAAGCTCTCGAAAAACCCATAAAGAATATCCAAACATGCATCGAAAACTCCAACATGCAAACCCTAAAAATAGCTCCTGAAGCCCAGACTGCTAAAAATAGCAAGTTGTCTGTTTTAGCTCAAATGCAAACCCTAGAAAATAGGCCCCTAAATTGGTACTTACTAAAAATAGTAAGTTGTCTGAATTCAGTGAAAAGTTAGAGGGAACCTGTTTGAAGCATCCTAATAGTAGTGCTAAGCTCAGAATTCTACTAGCCAACTCAATTTGACCTCAAAGTAGCCTGGAGATTGCAAACCCTAATTCATTAGAAAGCTCTCTAGACTTAACCAAAATTCAAACTAGGTCAAACGATAGGTACATCATCAGAAAGACAGAAGAGACAGAGAGAGAGAGAGACAAAACCAAAGCCAAAAGACCAGAACGAAGCAAAAATTAGGGGGTCCCCATTTTGAATGGGGTGATGTGTGAAAAGGTCACAACAGAAAGCAATGTAGCATGGTAGACATTCATGAAATGATAGATAAGCATGAGGTGATGGTAGGAACTTCTACTTGCCAACAATCTAAATTCATAACAGTAGTGGGAGAAGAACATGAATCAATTGGTATGTTGATGCCTCACCCTTATGATGTTGATACTTTGATTGAGTATAGGGATGTCATAGCTTCAAAATTTGACATGCTACAAGATTGGGCTGCCAAGTGTATGCAGGTGTGCACTTGTATTAAAGAGTTCCAGAGTAATAAAAGAAAAGGTACGATCAGTCCTGAATCTCTAGTTTGGGACAACAACGTTATACTTTTTCATCTACATGAACTTACAACCCCTATTCATGGAGCAATTGGTGAGAATGAGTTTCCCAAAGATAGCGTACATGATGCATTGGTTAAGCATGGCTATTTTGATGTTGTTTCTTCCAAGAGGACTGAATTTGTTTACTTTAGAACAACAGCAATAAATCAGTCCAAAGAAACTCATAACATACACCAGTCCATACATGATGAGAAGCAGGATTTCTTTAATCCTGAGTTTGTAGTTGATATTATCAACATTAAGAAGAATGAAGTGGTGTTAGGTATTCAATGGTTGAAATCTCTTGGAAGGTTTGTCCAAGACTTCAACAAGATGGCGTTAGAGTTTACTCACATGGGTAAACATATTGTGCTTAAGACACTAAAGAATGAGACAAAGGAGGAGACAACTAAGAGTATGTTCATTTGCTCTAACATGGATGACTTGAGAAGCATGGATAAAAGGGAAAGATTCAGTCCTAGTATTTTAAACAGCAGTGGTATATCGTCACTTTCTCATGATATTGCAGCTGCTAATCATTGGGGAACGAGTGATATTGATTCCACTTTGGTTGGTACACAAGATGCATGCATTGGGCATGGTATTCCTCATACATATTTGCACTCTTTCAAAGAGGCTTTGGAGTTGATAAAAGAAGACTATTTACAAATAGTTAGAGATAGAGACATGGCTGTCCAAATGGTGAAAAATCAAGATAGAGAGATTGTTGATCTTTGTCTACTTTTGAGTGGGCATAATCGCTCCTTTCATAATTTAGAAAATCAGTCCTTCATAGCAGCTACTCCTAGGGTACAAGATGACAAGGCAAATGGTGTAGGAGTTGAACAAGTTGAGGAAAGAATTGAAGAATCATACAATGAGGTACCTTGCAGCCTAGTGACATTTAGTGATGAAGACTTCTTTGAGCCACTTCTACTCCTAATCACTTGGGAAGAAGATGAGACAAATCAAAACTTGATGGTGTTTGATGACTACAATGTAAGCATAAAAGAGGATTCCAAAGGTGTGATTTGGGACAGCTATATTCTTCCTCATTCTTATGAGATTGCTACTCTTACACATGGAAAAACTTGCGAAAATGAGTCTACAAGTGTTGGTACACAAAGTGTAAGTGTTGGGCTTGAAATTTTCAATGGAGATGCACTTGTGAAGCTTGAAGACATGGCACAAGAATATGACAGGTATTCTGATTTTTATAACATCTGTCATGTTCCTTCACTCTATCATGAGGTAACAAGTTCACATAAGGATGATAGTACCATAGAGTTTTCTATGGATGGTGCCTAAAAAATTGGGTGTTAAAAATGGATTTTGTGTAGTGAATTCAAGTCATAAGAATTTTGATTTTGTATATCAGACTTGGGAGGATGTGGAAATGACACAAATTTGGTGTGATATATGGTCACAAAGGGCCAAGGAGGCTAAGCTAGTCTCTGCCCACGAAAGACAACATTTTCAACACGTCAAAGAAAAAGTTCACCACTTAGATCAGACAAAACAACAAAGGGAGGCTTATCTTAGATCTCTCTTTCCAAAGAATGATGTTAATGAGGTTGAACATGTCATGAACAAGCCTCTTATGACAGCCAAACACAATGAACGAGTGAATTTATATGAATTAGAAATTTCATGTTGTTCACATGTTTGTAGTGATGAGATTGATGAGACATATCATTTGGATGGTTTAGTGAAAACTTCAAGCATGATGGAATAGGATAGGAGAATGCCTACATGTTTTGACACGTGGATAGATGAGGATAATTCAAAATTCTCAGTTGTTGATCATTTCCTTCATGGAGTTGATGATTTTGTTCTTGACACCCATAGTGGACCAGCCACTCAAGAGTTGTCTTTGATGGGTGTTAAAGGCATCCATAACTCATCTTTGGTTATGTCACTGATTTATTATGATATGGCAGCTTTTGTTTGTTGATTGGTGACTTCATCTTCATTGATTCATCATGGGTTAGTAGCTGTCCTACTTGGAACTCCATGGCACTTTCAGATTTAGCATGGTCTATAACAGCTATTGAGTTGCATGGGAGTGTGTGGAGACATGTCTTCTTGATGGACATTGCTTATGAGGTGAATTTCCTGCTTATACATGGGTATGATGACACAATTGACATCGATCTTAATGCTGGTTTGAGTTATCACAACAGCGTTTGGTGGTCTTATGGATTGGTTTATATGCATATGAGAGTTCAACTTCACATCTTCTTATTGGCCTACCATAATGGATGGATGTTTCTTGGTGACTTCGTGAGAGATTTCAGTTATAGCAGGTTGGATAGATTGGTTTGGGATCCTGGTATTGATTGGTTGGGTGCATCATTTCACATGGACTCCATTATGTTGTTTCACGGATTATGGTATATTAGCATTTCAATCAGTGTGGAGCAACGGGTTGTATGGCAATTGCTTGAGGACAAGCAATCTTGGCAAGGGAGGACTGTAATGTCCCTTCCTTAGACAACTCAGTCTATAGCAGAGGTTGGCCTACTATTAGGGTTCCCGTAGGTCAGCATAATGGTTAGGGGACCTAGCCGAGGGTTGTGGAGTTTAGCTGGGAGCCTTATGAGCTTTTCAGTTTGGAGTTCAGTTGATGAATCCAGGGTTAAAGTGAAAATATTAAGGTTTGCTTTAATGGAATAGTAAAAGGTAAATAGTAACTGAAAATCATAAGGTGAATAGTGAAAAGTGCCCCATCCTAGCAACTCAAGTTGTTTTTAAAAAGTGGCCCTTGCTTTTGATGAGGAAAGACCCTCAAGGAGGATTATTTTATTGATTTTTATAAAAAAAATCCATGAGAGGTTATAAAGCAATGTGTTGGGCTCCTTTTTGAGCATTCTATTGTCATTTTTCATATCAACATTTGTAGGTGGAGCTCTGGAGAAGGGTTTCAGCAGTGTTTTAGCCTTTTGGGAACGAAAACTCTCAAAGGCTATCATGAATTGGACGAGAACCTAGTTCACCTTTGAGGAGGGCCTACCTTGGGTCTTCGTTGGGCTTCATTGGAGGAGTTTCAGATAGTTATTTTTCAGATCTGAGTTTGCAGCAATGTTATATCATCATACTTCTTCAGATCAGAGGCTGCCATTGATAGATTGAACCTCTCCTAGGCCAATACTATCACATATTTGCATTCTACTTGTTGGCAACAGATAGCTAGGGTTTTTGGAGGTCAGATTTGTCAATTTGGAGAGCAGATTTATGGATTTTGGTGACTAATTTTGCTAGCCGTTCCATCCTCGAGGGAAGTTGTACCATCTATGTTGCTGCTAGGGTTTGGACAAAATATTGGAAGAGCAGATTTGATTTATAATCCTGTATTTCACTGGAATTTCATCAATAAAATTCAATTGCAAGTTAGCATTGGACTCCAGGTATGACTAGTTGATGAATGGTGTTCCTAAATTTTTAATTTTACAATTTTATGCATTGCTGTTTGAAATCAGAAAAAATAGAAGTTTATTTTAGTTTAATTCCTTTGTATCTCAAGAGCAAATTGCATTCATATTTGGTAAAACTCAAAAGTCACACAACAAACCAGAAAAAAACGCAAAAACAAAACAAAAACAAAAACCCACCTATTCGCTGGTCAAAGACTTTGAAAAGACAAAACAAATCAGATTAGATTTGGGTTGGGGATCTTTCATTTTACAATCGTATGAGCTTGTATTTATAGGCACAATGCTTAGAAGAAACTACTAAGTGGTTTTACAATACAACGTGTACACAACCATGGGCCATGACCTTTCATATTCCACATGTGCCTCATGTGATATACATGATCTCTCATGCCCCACACATGACTTTTCATGTTGAATGAGTGACTCCAAATTCCCATGTGCAACTCTTGACATCCCCCAGGAGTCTTTGCACATTCTGAGGTGTCCCTTGTGGTTTTCATTGTCTCATGTGACCTTTCACCTTCCAATGATTTGTCTCTTTGTCTGTTGGTTTGTGATCCCAAATTACAATGCAATTCTGATATCTCATACATCATTACACTAGGAGAAATCTTCCACGAGGACCGCAACTTACAACAACATTCATTGTTAATATAAGGTGTACAACATATCTTCTTAATGAAAACATTATCATGTTACGGAAGCTGTACAACACACTTTTCCAACATGAACTTTGTCGTAAGGATTATGATTTTCACACAGACAGCTGTCTAAGCAGTTCTTCTAAAAGCTGGAGCTTGACCAGAAAAATTAAGTAGGCTCTTTCTTTTTGAAATTTGCATCTTTTCTTTTTTCACTTAGAGGCTTAGAGCCCAATACTGAGATTGTGGGCTGCCTTATAGCGGTGTGAGGTGAGATTGGTGCCATGCTATCTTTTGTGCTACTGTGTCTTCCATGATTTTATCTGTTGTGCTTGTTTAAATCGTGCCATATGTACCACTGTTGCAGCCATAGTTCCAAATGACTCCCCAGCTAAGCTTCCTACATAGGAAATGAAATGTTTATTTAGACCTGACAACTAAATCCCAAGCATAATGATGCCTCTTATATTGCCAATGGAGATTGTCAGTTACCCCATTCCGAGGGGTCCATATGTGCCATTGTTGCAGCCTGATTCCAAATGGCTCCCCAGCAAAACATCCCTTTTCTTGCCAACCTTTTGCTACTGAACAAAGGTAAGAGGCTGCAAATTCTACATGGGAAATGAATGTTATATAGACATCACAACTAGATCCCAGCTATAACGTTGCCTCTTATTGTGCCAGTGGTGATTGTCAATAACCACTTAATGAAGGGTTGAAAATTGCCTAATCATGGCTGAATTTAAGGATAAAAAATTGGCATCATCAATTGCGTCACAAAGCTAAAAGGTGCTCCCAATTTCATGAATGCGTTTTGTTTGAATCCTATGATTTAACAAAATCTGCCATATCATTCATGACTCCACAGGAACTGACACACAAGTTCCTATATTAGGGATTCTAAGACCCCCTTTGATCTCTTGGAGATGTGTCAATGCTCCACGCTGCTAAAATATTTTCTAGCATATTAATTCAATGTGACTATACTTAAAATTTTTGTAAGCACCTTCTCTAACAATTAATAAGCTGCCTAGGATAGGAAAAGGCAAGAAGAGTAGGTGATGTGAATTTGTGCTATAGTTTTTTTTCTTAGCATTTGTGATTCCCCCAAAAAGGGGAAGGCCAAGACTACTAGGGAAGTTCTATATGCTTGTATTTTCTTTTTTCAAGTAGAAAACATAAGCATAACATTAACCTCCTTTAAGTCTTGATCAAGCTCCATGCTTAGCTCAATGCAAAGAATACCCTAAAAGCAATGGTCTTGGTATCAGAGTGAGAAAAAGGAAACACACCAAAAAGGAAAGCAATTGAGAAATGACATTCTTTTTTGTTAAGTTGTTGGAGGCTATATACCTTCACCAAAAAATCCCTCTCTCATATTAGTGTTGTGTATGTTATTGCTTGAGCTTATTGCATTTTCTAACATGGCATTTATAATTCCCCAACCTTTTTCCCAAAACATCAATGGAAAAAAAAACAGATGAACACTTTGTTTTCTTTGCAAGTGGACATTTACATGTCACATTGCACATTGACACACATAAGGTGTTGTTATAAAGCATGACGAAACATGAAACAACCCTCACCAATGCTCCAAGCATGGGGACACAAGTAGAATACTTCACTAGTGTGACAAGGTTACCACAATGATCATACAAGAGGATAGAGTTCCCTTTATTATGGAGATTAGGAACTAGCCTATAATCTCATTCTCTCACAAAGTGACACCCATGTCATTACACATCCTAAGATGACACAATTGACATCCAAGAAGACATGGGAATGCCGTCCACTCATTCTAAGATTACCTACACAAGGGGTAGGTCAATTGGCATATAAAAGGTCTCGACCAATCAAACTATTGACTAGTTGATTGCACACAAGTCACACAAATTAGCCATGTTGACTCTATAGTTAGGGATTGTCTTACCCCAACAACCATCGACGCTTACAAATGGATAGGAGATAGTGGAGAGGGTATGGAAACACATACCACAACCACTAACACCAAGAACATATATCCATAAGATCATAGATGTGACAATCAAGACTCTAGACATACACACCAAAGGTTGGGTACAAGGAAATCAATATCTCTCAAAATACCCAAAGGACCAACTATACTAAGATACTAGGCATGCAAAGTTGACCCCTAGGAATAATTCTTCTTCAAGATTTTTTTTTGGAATAAGTGTGGGAAATGCTCGCTTCTTGAAGGGTTTGGACTACAACACACTTTTGGACACCAACACACCTAGAGGACTTCAACGCACCTTGAGGACACTAGTGCACCTACACTATAGTTCTCTAATTATGTTATAGTCTTGTACTTTTGCCTTGGACATAGATTCATTAGGACTAACTTATAAAAAAAAATGCAGACTTTCCTTAGGGTTTTTTGACATTGATCTCAGTTCTTCGAATAAGTATGAACATAACAAAAGCTGGACAAGTTCACACATCCACTATGATGTGGATTGACATGTAGATTTAAGTATCATGTACTAAGAAGGCTAGAGAGATAGGAAAACCCAATGACACATCCAACTCACTAAGAGGGCTAGAGAGATAGGAAAACCCAACGGCACACCCAACTCACTGAGAGATAGGAAAATCCAATTGCACACCCAACTCACTAAGAGGGCTAGAGAGATAGGAAAACCCAACGGCACACCCAACTCACTAAGAGGGCTTGAGAGATAGGAAAATCCAATTGCACACCCAACTCACTCTAGGCTAGTCATCTCGACACCACACACAATTCCCAACACCAAAAGTGTAGTAACTCACAAGCGCCACAATGCCACCCAAATTTAGGGATGGGCAAGTAGAGTAGTCACAAGACCTCATTAAAGCTCTAAATTCATACATCTATCAACCTAGACACATGGGTACACACATGTGACAAGAACAATAAGCAAGCTAGGAATATGATCACCACATGGGATGCTGTTTTCGACCATCCATTACATTATTTGTACATAGTATACGTTACAACTATGCTAGTTTTCATTTTCATTCTACAAGAGTAGTGAAACTATTTTTAAATCATGTTTCTACCACATAGCTAAACATGAGAAAAAACAATAGAAAATACCACACGTTTGACACTAACATCGAGATGTGCCCAAAGTAAAGATAGAGCTCTCAACACTTACGTGGGTGGATTGCATTCCAACTCATATGAGTTCAAATGATAATATACAATTTTACAATTGAAGACTCCAATGTCCCAAATTATAAATTTTCATCAAATTGCTTAAAGATTAAAAGCACAATACTTAAGGATGAAATTCTTTTTGCATGCACTCTTGAGTTTCTCCAAAGGAACCACGGGTCCCCAGTGATGGTTCAACACCACCCAACCATGTGAAACCCTTAGGCCCACCCCTTTGAACTAGGAGGCAATCAATTAGGTAGTCTAACAACACTCACACAAAACAAGGTGGTTGAACGTACATATACTAACCACATCTCATACATAAAATCTTTCAAACAAAGCATACATAGAGATTCACAATCACCAATCGATGCATATGCGTGCCAGTCAAATCTATATGTAGAACACTACACATGAGGGTTTTACCAACACCGTCAATGCATACACATGGGATATCAAACCTATCATACAAGAACACAACCACATACGAGGTTGGAAAAAACACACCAATCAAATATATACGATGGGATGACATACACACATTGAATCTACAATCCAACATATAGAGTAGGAGAGGGTAATAGTAGGATCTAGTAATGGAGTGTTATGGGTATCAAGAATTGCATGGAGGTTGAGGAGTATGCCTCCATACCATGAGAATCCTCAATTACAATGTTATCAGAATGGAAGACCATCCCAATCTCCTTCATGGTCCTTTCCACGTATCCTCTTGGGCATACGGAAGTGTCTCATGAATAAGACTTGTTAATGTTTAATTGTGTAATTCCGTTTCATTTTAATTAATGTGTTATCTTAACCTCCCATTGCATCATCATAGCTTACCATACAAGTGGATGGGTGTGCGTGTCCACTCCATCTTAATCTAGACCCCTCACATCCTAAGTCCACATAGACAAATAACACAAAAATACATGGCATGGAAATTGAGGTCCAAATATGGCATATAGGTCCAAATGATTTCTCATTGTGTTTCCATAATAGAGTTAAAGTCCTCCAAAATACAATGCACAAACAAATGTGGAATTAAATTTTTTGTTTTTCAAGGAACCAACTTTTCCCAAAAACGTCAAAATTCAATGGTAAAATTTCAAAATTTTATACATCAAAATTTCCATTTTCCAAGAATACTTTCTTGAATCTAAGGGTCTCAAACATACATTTTTGAATAACATAATGATTTGCTGAAAATTTTACCATAGTTTCACATAAAATGAAAAAAAATCTCAAAATAAAACAATTGGGATTGTTAAATTGATTGACACATTTTTTGAGTCACAAAGATTTTTCGAAAATTTTGCCATGGTTTTGCATAAAATAAAAAAATCTCAAAAGAAGAATTGTTTGTGAACTTGCATAATACCAACAATTGTCATATGTAAGTTTTAAAAAATTGAAAAAAAAATGGCGCAATATCGCAGAAGGGAGCAATTTTGTAGGTGGGAGCAGTAGGGAAGATCTGGAAGGTCCACAGGTCGGTGGCAGGATAGAGGAAGAAGGCAGGAGCAAATTCCCTAGACGAATGGGTGGCGACAAGGTGGGTGACCTCATAACCGACAACATCCCCCTCAAAGGATGTAATGTCCCTTTTTGGGATAGCCCTAAATCTTGCCCTAGAATCGCAAGCTTAATGTAGTTGGGGTTATAACTTACCACTTAAATGCTTCAAGCAAGATAAATCTTGGTTTAGGTCTTGCAATCATGTTAAATAATATTGGAAATATAATTCATATGATCAAAACATAATAAATGCCTTATCTATTAAGCTACACAAAATACATGATTGTTTCAAGACTATCTAAACTACTGATATTCATAATGCATAGTGGAAGTTTTAATCATAACAGGACCTGGATGAGAAGCACGATAAGTCCTCTAGAAGCTATCTATCTAAGCCCAAGAGCACGAGCGTTTGACCAAGACAACCCACCCCTTGGCCCCAAGCGGCAGGAATGTCCGAACCAAGACAATTCTACCCTCAAAGTGGAGTGCTTAGTGGATACA
The DNA here is from genome assembly GCA_007258455.2 of Sequoia sempervirens. Classification (NCBI taxonomy): domain Eukaryota; kingdom Viridiplantae; phylum Streptophyta; class Pinopsida; order Cupressales; family Cupressaceae; genus Sequoia; species Sequoia sempervirens. Next base: position 210,268,386 of record VDFB02058242.1, read on the forward strand.
CTTGTACCTGCTTTTCCTATCCATGCTGTCTTATCCATCCTCCTTATGATTGAGATTCCTTGAATTCATCCTAACAATCAGTCATAGTTTGGCTTGATAGGAAAGTCTTGAAAGGGGTGCTTGTAAACTACCCAACCCATCTAAGCCCAAGAGTCCCAGTGTCCGACCAAGACAACCCACCCATTGGCCCCAAGCAGCAGGAATGTCCGACCAAGACAATTCCACCCTCGGGGTGGCGTGCTTAGCATGGGAGGCCCGTAAACAACATCCTCCTAACTTGCTTCCTTCAACCTTACATTTGATTGATCATAAGATAAAGACATACATATATATAATCTATTATTCATATTTGTAATAAAGAATCATAATTACTTATAAGACTCAATAATTGCTGCAAGCATCATCATTACATAATTGTATATATATATATATATATATATATATATATATACGATTAATCTCTAAACTTGCGATAATCATACATATTATCTATATACATATATATTGATAATTATATGAGACTTACATATTATTCTCACTTCTTATTTTTCTTATTTCTAATCTGTTTCTTCTTTAAGGATTTCTGCTGTACATTCCTTTATTCCCAATCTGCTTCTCTAAATGCAGATTTATTTCTGCATATGATTTGATGATTATAATTTATTAGTATGTCTGCTGTTATATCCAGAAATATTCCCTGTATTATGTCCCTTTCTTTTCTTCTCAAATTACAATCTCCTTTTATATGTATTATCTTTCGAGGAAAGAGGCAACCCTTTGAAATAGACACAACCATTCGGTTAAGACATGACTTTTCCTTTACAAAAGCTGCTTTTGATAACAACAAACATAACATAATAAATATGACGTTGCTGCATTTAACAAAGGAGATTGTCAACTTCCATTTGCTGCTTTTGGAGATTACTATGTTTATACAGTTAATCATTGGTGCCTTTGGAAAGTAACGCTGCCTTAGACAATGCTCTCCCTTCCCTCATGGTAATTGCTATATCTTTTATATTCTTTTGAGATTATTTGCTGCAGTTTTAACATCAAGTTAATCGCTGCACATCATGAACAGAATCGCTGCTATCTAAATTAGATTAATATGTTTATATTAATATATGTTCATTTATGTCTTTTATGTTTAACAATATATATTAATATATTATTTATGTTTATAAGATAATAATTGTAATTATAATAATATCAAATTATTCAATATTTATTTTGTTACATCTGATAATTATAATATTATCTTGTGATAATTATAATTTTTTTTTTTGATCGGTGATCACTTTTGACTGGAGTTGCGAACTAGTGGGGTCACATTGGGGGGCCCCATCCCCGAGTGCATGCCGAGGTATTAACACCTCCTAGATTTGGCTCTTTCTGTTATAATACTCTTCTTTCCTACTCCCTTCTTCCTTTCGTCTCTTCTCTCCGCTTCCTTCATCTCCCTTTCCCTTCTCCCCTCCACCTCCTCGCAGCTACTCCATCACTCCTTATCCCTCCACTCCTCCCTCCTCCTTTCTCCACCACCACACCTCCTCTCCTCTACCCCTCTTCCTTCTCTCTTCTTCTCTTCTGCCGCTACTCCATTACTCCTTATCTCTTCGCTCCTTCCTCCTTCTAGCGCCGTTTTCCACTCTGGCGCCTTGCTGCTCTGTACCTGCCGTGGGGTCCGATTGGCCTGAACACCACCGTCACCAACTCCTTGCTTCTACCGCGGGATTCGTGTGGTCTGAACACCACTGTTGACTTGACCAACATCCTACTTACCTCCTTCAGCCGCCAACAGAGCCTCCTTCGTGTGATGGGGAGAGTCTTGAAACTACGATGCCCTATCAACAGGGCCTGTGACTTTACCGTCACACTGCGGGGTGAACCTCTTATGATAATTATAATCATAATAATATTAAATTGCTAATATTTATATTTATATTTTTGATATTTGTATTGTTATTCATTTTATTCATTCATTGTATTTTAGGTTTTTAGTGTCGTAATTTCGGGGTCATGATAAAGGAGGTGGAATCAACAACCTAATTTTCCAAAGCAAAGAACTGGGGCAAATGCGTACCTGGTCAGGGGAAGGTTTGGCAGTTCAGGTGATAGGAACCACAATCAAGCAAAAGAGCGATCTGGCGAAGGAAACGAAAGATTCCTTGATTGGAATGGGGGGTTTTGGAAAAGACGGGAGGCCCCTAGCGCTGACAACAAAAGGTCGAAGCCGGTCCGTAGCAAGGCTGTAGTAATTCCTCATAAGTTCATTGCTGCGATGACAGAAAGATTGAAAGATCCGGCCTTGATTACAAAATGGTGTGGGAAAGGCACAACATGCGAGCAAATCGATCAATGGTGAATGAACAAATTCAAAGACAAAGTAAGTGTCTATTGCCTTTCCCTGGGCTTTTTCTTAATTGAATGCACAAGTTCAAATTTGAAAAAGAAATTTTGAATGGAGATCTGTTGTTTTTTGAAAACAATTATTTTCATTGCTTGGATTGGACTGCAAACTTCGATCTGACAAATTACCGCATTGATTCAATACCCATGTGGGTATGCCTGGAGGGTTTGCTGTCAGAATATTGGAACAGTGATGCCCTAATGGCCATTGGTGGTGAGTTAGGGCCTTTCTTGGGTGTGGATGAAAAATTTCTAAATGGCCTACCTGGGATGAAAGCCAGAGTGGTTGTAAAGGTGGATCCAAAAGAAGCCATCATGGAAGAACTGGTCTTAATGACAACAAATGGTAGATGGACTCAAAAGGTGGTAGTGGATCACCCAGACATTGAGTGCAAATTCCTCTAAAAAAGAATGATGGTGGCCGGAGGCTCAAAGATTGACCAAACTACAGCTCAACCTCAAAATGAGAATTTGATAGATGAGGTACATACAACCCCTCCCCGGATTGAAGGGCATGAATAATGAGATTGGAGAAATGGGCATGGAGGGTAAAGGGAAAATGTTGATGGCTTCCTCCCCCCATCGGGGTCTTCTAAAAAAGGAAAATGTCTCCACAAAGGGATTTGGGTGGAATGAGTTAGGTAGATTCATCGGTGGGGATATAAAGTATCAAGGCAATTGTAGTGGAACATGTATCCAAGGCTGAGGTTACCCCAATGTTGAACACAAAGATCACAAATGTGGGAGATGATATTAATGATAGTTTAATGAGGATTGCCTTGGAGGATGTTGGGGAAGAGCAGGTTAAATTAGCCAAAGAAATCATCCATCCCTTAGATAATGTAGGAGATGACTTGGAGAATGTGTTTAACGGCGCCTTACTGATTGAAGAGCAGCAGATGATGATGGAAGCAACAACAGAAACATAAGATGAGCTAGAAGAACTAGAGACTCCAGGAAAATTAGGGATAAAACAACATTCAGCCAAAAAATTTATTCCAGATTGTGGGAAAAAGAAGTCCAGAGGGAGGAAAACACCAAGAACTATGATCTATAGATGGCGATGCCGAGGGTCTGAAAAAGATAACAATGCTTTTGAGGTTAGGGAAGGGAGGCCCCCTTCCCGGGTCACCATGGGGCTCATATTGTGGAATGTTAGGGGCTTAAACGCCCCTAACAAACAATGTTTGGTCAAAAGGAGGCTTATTTTGACCAAAGCAGATATAATTTTGTTGCAAGAATCAAAGATGACTAATGAGGATCTAGAGGCATTTAAGAAGAAAGCTAAGGGTTGGAATGCTGTAGGCGTTCAAGCAAATGGGGTGTCCGATGGCTTAGCTTTGCTTTGGAAACCACAATCGGTGCAAATTGATATGTTGGCAAAACATCCATGCTGGCAGGGTTGTTGGGTTCGTAGCATTCACTTCAAACTTAGCTTTGGCCTTGTTAATGTGTATGGTCCCAATTCTTGTATCAAGAAAAGAATGCTATGGCAGGAGATTGAATTGTTTCTGAGAACAATGCAAGGGAAGAATTTCATTGTAGCTGGTGACTTTAATGCAATACTGGACGACAAAGACAAGTTGGGTGGGATTCAAAAAGAAAATCAATCGCAAAAGGATTTTAGTGACTGGATTGCAAGGAATCAAATGCTCAATATAGATTTCAAAGATGGCACATATACTTGGACAAACAAAAGGTTGGGTTTCGGTCAGATTGCAAAAAAATTGGATAGATTTCTGTTTTGGGGAAGTCTAGATTGCTTCCCATTCTTGCTAGAAGCATTCTTGCTAGAGGCGAGCATCATTCCTTGTGTAGGGTCTGATCCCCTTCTGATACAAATGGACATTTAGGAGGACTGGAGTCCAATTTGCTCTCCTTTCAAATTTGGAAATATGTGGTTTAAAGACCCAAGCTTTACGGGCCTTGTGGAAGATTGGTGGAAAGGTTTTTAGGTGTCAAGATAAAAAAATGTTCTGTCTGATTACCAAGTTGAAATGGCTAAAGCAAAAAATAAAAGAATGGAATTGGACTTACTTTAAAAACATCTTCGATACAAAGGAAAGCATAGAAGAGGAACTCCAAGGTCTTGAAGAGGAAATAATGTACTATGGCATGAATCAACAAAGCTTTCTCAAAGAAAAAGAACTTTTGGGGAAATATGAAGACATTTTGGCCAAAGAAGTTTGGCTTAAAGAAGGGGACAAGAACACTAAGTTCTTCAACAATAGCACAAGACAAAGAAGGTGTGTGAACAGAATTACCAGTTTGAAACTTGCGGATGGATCAATGGTGGAAGAACCTAGGAAGGTGGCCGAAGCAGCAATATGCTTCTTTAGAAATCTGCTGAATAATATTGAGGGCTCAAATCTGAAATAGCAGCAAGAATTGTTGAGAAACATACTGAAGTTAGTCACAGAGGTACAAAACAGGAGGCTGAACAAAAAGTACACAAAGGAAGAAATAAGGGTAGCCCTATTTCAACTCCATCTGGACAAAGCTCCTGGTCCGGATGGACTGCCTGCAGGATTCTTCCAAAAATTTTGGGGGCTGATTGGTGATGAACTTGTGGAAGCTATTGAGGCATCGTGGAATTCTGGAAATTTACTCAAAGAAGTCAATAATACCTTCATCACACTAATTCCCAAGAAAGAGACTTCAAAATCATTGGACGATTAGAGACCCATTGCCCTATGCAACACAATATATAAAGTGATGACTAAAGTCATGGCAAACCGGTTAAAACTAATACTACCAGAGGTGATCGTAGAAGAGCAATCCGGTTTTGTTCTTGGAAGGTCGATCTTGGATGGCATAATCATTGCACAGGAAACTATTCATTCGATCCAACAACGTAAGCAAGCCAACATGTTAATAAAGCTAGACATCAAGAAAGCCTATGATATGGTTGATTGGAGATTTTTAATCAAAGTCCTTGAAGCCTTTGGCTTCTACAAGTGGTGGATGGATTGGATTTTTAATTATATCTCTACACCTAGATTTTTAGTGCTGGTAAATGGTTTGCCTGAGGGTTTCTTCAAACTTTCAAGGGGGTTGTGTTAGGGAGACCCCATCTCCCCTTTTCTTTACATCCTGATGGCGAAAGCCTTAGGTAGGACGATTGCTCTTGGAATCAACTCTGAACAGATTGAAGGCATAAGGGTGACTAGTGATCTCCAGGCTATCTCCCACCAGCAATTTGCGGACGATACCATGCTAATGGGAGCAACAAAGAGGATGGAGGCGCTCAAGCTGTACTCAATATTAAGGAGATACGCCTTGGCTTCAGGCAGATTGCAATAAGGACAAATCAAAGTCTTCTTCTTTCACACAAGCATGCAAAAAGAACAAGAAATCTTGAGGATTTTGAACTTTAAGAAAGCGGAGCTACCATGCACTTACTTGGGTGTTCCATTGGCTACAGGTTTAAGGGTGACGAGCCTGTAGGATCCGCTGAAGAAAACCGATGCAAAACTGAACTCATGGAAAGCAAAATGGTTGAGATGGGCCGGGAGAAAAACATTGATAAAATTTGTCTTATTGGCCCTTTCTATATACCTCATGTCAGTAATGTGCCTTCCAAACAGTTGTGCATCCAATTTGACAAAAATCCATAGGCAATTTTTCTGGAAAGGCAATGAGGAAAAAAGGAAGATAGCATTAATTGCCTGGGAGAAATTGTGCAGAACCAAAAAGGATGGTGGGCTTGGCTTTGAATGCTTGGATTTGCAATACAGAGCTCTTGGGGCCAAGCTTATTTGGCGCATGCATTCTGAACCTTAGAACAAATGGGCAAAAATTCTGCATCATAAGTATTTGAAGGACAAAGGCAATGGTGATATTTTGACAATCTCCAATCCTCCAGTTGGCTCTCGGATTTGGAACTTTGTGCAAAAATGTATAAAGGTGGTATGTGATTATCTCTCATGGGATGTTCGCGATGGAAGCAAAGCTTTTTTCTGGGAAGATTCATGGGCTGGTCTTCCAAGTTTGGATAGTCTGATTGATGTGGGAGAGGTTAAAACTATGCTTAAATGCCTTTGGGGTGATCGGGTCAAGGATTACGTTGACTTGGATGTAAGGGACTCAGTGTTAGGCTAGAAATGGAAGGATTTTATAGGACTTAACCTACCACAAAGAGAAGTACAACTTCTTATGGAAACTCTGAAAAATAGACCACTGATCTTGCGCGATGGATGTGATTCCCTGGTATGGGCTGGCTCAAAGACTGGCAGCTATAATACAAAAGATGGTTATACCATGCTTTACAAGGAGCGATGTAGGGTAGTGGATAATCTTCCTTTACACCTGTGTTGGAGCAATGTATGCCTCCCCAAGGCTGGGACATTTTCCTGGGCGGCCATACAAAACAAAATTTTAATGGTAGAAAGGTTTAGCTGAATGGGATTTCATGGATTGTCGAGGTGCGTTCTGTGTGAATAGGCTGAAGAGACATGTAACCACCTCTTACTTGGATGCCCCTATGCTCAGGAATGTTGGAGTTGGTTGTGTGCTAGATTGGGTTGGGTGTGTGCATTCCCTAATGATTTGTTGAACTTGTTCCATTCGTGGCCGCTCTTGAAGAACTCGGTGTTTGGTGATGTGTGGACTTAGTCCATCAATTGTGGTATAGGGGCTCTAGAAGGAGAGGAATAGGAGATTGTTTCAAGATAAAAGAATGAGCACTGCCTCCCTAATCAACAAAATTGAGGCTATCTTGGTAGAAACTTTAAATGCCAAACTGGATCAAAGGATGGTCAAGAATAAAGCTTTTTCTGATTGGGATGTGAGACTATGAATAGCTTGGCCTTTACTTCGGATTCTGGCTTGGGTGGGGAATGGCGAATAGGGCTCTCATTTGGCTTGAGGAATTGTATCTTGGTCTCCACCCCCAATGGGGTGGTTTAAATTGAACTTTGATGGTGCTTCCAAAGGAAACCCTGGACCATTTGGTGCTAGATGTATAATCATAGACTGGTAGGGTAAAACCATATTGGCTTTGGCCAAACATTTGCCTGATGGAACAAACAATGAGGCTGAATTCTTGGCTGTCATTCATGGGATTGAGATAAGTAGAGAGCTTGGAATAAGCAAACTGGCTATTAAGGGTGATTTGACGCTAGTTGTCAATGCCATCAGATGTGGGGGTATTCCAAACTGGAAACTATGGGCTCTACTAACCAAGGCATTAGAGTTATTGTAGTTGTTTGAGAACTACACAATAAACAACATCTATAGGGAGGGTAATGGTGAGGTGGATTCCCTAGAAAACGTTGGGGTTGAAGGCAAATAATGATTTTGCCCATGTGCCAATTGGGCGCATATGTCTAGGCCTAATATGGCTAGATTCGGCACATGGGCAATAAAACTCTGAACTGGTGAAGTGACTGCGCCTCCATTATGGTACCCCCGGGTGTGTGCTTGACAAAGATAGAAGGTCTGATGTCAGGGGCATTTAAACATTTAGCCCTCCTTGGTTTGCCAATGAGGTACTTCTATAGGTGCAACGTATGCTTTGTACTACGGCATAAGATTGCACTGTCCAGCATTCAGATCTCAAGTATCATTTCCATTTATAGGTCTTCTCAATGGTGTCCGACAAAGGTTGGATTTGATCTCGCACATTTGGATGGTTAATGCTCAAAGTTGCTAAATTGTGGGAAATAAATGCTTGGCTAATTTAAGTCAGGACTGGCTCTATGTGAGCATTCACAATTTCAACAATGAGGACTCCAGTAAGGCTGCGCGACACCAAATGGCAATCGGCCTTCCTAGGCATTATCATGGATAGATGCCTCAAGAAGCTCTGTAGAGTTAAGGATGTGCTATGTCTTGAGGTGGTTAGAATGGTGGTTGGGAGAGACTTCTCCATCTCTGCCAACAATTACTGTGTCAACTCTGATATTTCATCTTTCTTTCTTGCAACTCTTCTGGACTTGGGCACTCCGAAGGTGCATTGTTTGTTGCTTCTGAGGGAAGTATTCAAGGCGACTGTGGTCAAGGACGATCTAGATGTTGTCACAATGGCCGAACCCGGAGTTGGCATCCCATGGCCAGATGACATAGTTCAGATGATGCGACATGGGGTGGGCTATTGATCGACAACCTTTCATCACGGACACAGATGCTCGTGATCTTGCTCGTCACAGGTGCTGGGCCCGGGTTGGCTTTGATTTTCGGAGTTGTCGCCTTGGATTGTTGGAGGTTGATGGACTACAATGGGCGTGGGAGTTCGCCGCTGTTGTGGAGGAGGGGAGTTTTAATGATGGGGCTGTTTGATCATGGGGGGTGGGGGGAGTGTTTGTTTTGTAAAATTGAAGGCCATGTTTTGACTCTGGCTTGGGCGAAAACTCTGTATTTTTCTATTGGGCTTCATGGCATGCAAACCTCATAGCCTAGTTATTACTATGTAAAATCTTTTTGGAATCAATATAATTATGCTACTACAGTTGCATCTTACGAATCAAAACAAAAAATCTCAAAAGAAAAAAATTGAATCCACCAATACAATCTCTCCTACAAAGTGAAATTCCATATACATCCACCTAGGGTGGGCATGGGAAATAGCATGAAGAAAATTCAATTTGAAAGCATGGAGATGAGACCCTTATCTTCAATCAAATGCACACCAAGAGTGGAGGCAGTTTTTTTTTAAGATGATACAATTTCCAAACCAAACAAACAATCCTCCACTCAATTCCAAGCTAACAATTCAAGCAAACAATTTTCCAAGTAAATTTCCCAATCAAAGCTCACAGGAAAAATGGAAAGCAAAATGCAAGCAAAGAGGTAATAGCACAAATGCAAAAATGAACTCTTTTTGCTCATATAAGCCAATTTCACTTTTTATAAAGGTCTTCATTCCATTTCACACTCAAACCACATCATTCAAGACATTGCAAATCAAAATGAGTTGCATTCCTTTTTCACTTATTCCCGATTTCCATTTGCTTTTCAAATAAAACCTTTAAAATTTTCAAAGTAAACTTTATGCAATATTTCCTTATAAATGAAATGACTAAGGTCATTAAATGAACATTACCAATTTCTTCATACATTTTCCTAATAATAGATGTATTGCCTAACTTAATCATTTCAATGAAGGCAAACGTGGGAAAACACATCAATTATATATGGACAATAATAATTCAATTTTCAGGTTAAATCATACATCTCCTTTATGCATCACCAACATAATTTTATTTTACAAGCACAACAAATATGGAAGATGACTAAATACAAATAATCACAGGAGTCAAACAACCTACGGAAAACACATTTGATGGGTTTCCACAGGGCTTAGGAATTCATAATCAATCGATTTAGATTCAGACTCATATGGTCACACAAGGTGGATCCCATAGTTTGAATTCAAGGTAGGTGGAATTAAAACACAACACTTTATTACCCACGTAAATTGTTTCCTATCTTCCATGGCATTTTGGGGATGGTGGAGGGATGACAATACATATATGTATGTATAGATAATGGAGAGAGAGAGAGAGAGAGAGAGAGAGAGAGAGAGAGAGAGAGAGAGAGAGAGAGATATTTCTACAAGTTAACGAACAACAGTAGAACAGCAGCAATATAACATGACACTATTCTACAAGTTAACACAGAGAGAGAGAGAGAGATTTCTACAAGTTAACGGACAACAGTATAATAGAGAGATTTCTACAAGTTAACGAACAGCAGTATAACAGCAGCAATATAACATGACACTATTCTACAAGTTAACACAGAGAGAGAGAGAGAGAGAGAGAGAGAGAGAGAGAGAGAGAGAGATTTCTACAAGTTAACGAACAACAGTAGAACAGCAGCAATATAACATGACACTATTCTACAAGTTAACAGAGAGAGAGAGAGAGAGATTTCTACAAGTTAACGGACAACAGTATAATAGAGAGATTTCTACAAGTTAACGAACAGCAGTATAACAGCAGCAATATAACATGACACTATTCTTCAAGTTAACACAGAGAGAGAGAGAGAGAGAGAGAGAGAGAGAGAGAGAGAGAGTAGGCTGACCTCAATGCGGCGCTTTGCTTTGCACTTTTTGGAATTCTTTGCAGTGGGAGCATTCACTGTAGTATGGACCTTTGCTTTGAGGGCTTGTTTGCGATTTTGATTGCAGTGTAGTGTTTCAACTACTTCGAGGATGTATGCTCCCCTATATAAGCTATTAGTACAAATCCCTAACATCGGTAGGATGACACTTAGCTTCGGGATAATCCCCCAATTTCTGACTTTATCATATTCCCACTTATTCTGGATTCTTTCCCACTTATTATGGATTCTTCAGGTAGCAACCCTGCTTTCCAACCTTGTGAGCTCTTTGAGTATGCAACCTTGGATGAGCCCTATTGGGTTGCGTCCACCTCTTTGGGTGTCTGTCTTAGTGCATCCCATACTTGGTCCGACTTAGGGTGTGAGCCTAGCTCACCCTGATGCACACTCGGGTCCTGTCTGATGCGACTTGGTACGAACTCAACTGGTGAATCCGACTTCTGCTCCTTTGGTTATGAGTTCCACTTTCCAGCGTGTTCACCTTATTGGAACATCAACGTGGCGCTTTGCTTTGCACTTTTTGGAACTCTCTGCAGTGGGAGCATTCATTGTAGTATGGACCTTCGCTTCGAGGGCTTGTTTGCAATTTTGATTGCGGTGTAGTGTTTCAACTACTTTGAGGATGTATGCTCCCCTATATAAGCTATTAGTACAAATCCCTGACATCGGTAGGATGACACTCAACTTCGGGATAATTCCCCAATTTCTGACTTTATCATATTCCCACTTATTCTGGATTCTTCAGGTAGCAACCCTGCTTTCCAACCTTGTGAGCTCTCTGAGTTTGCAACCTCGGATGAGCCCTATTGGGCTGTGTCCACCTCTCTGGGTGTCCGACTTAGTGCGTCCCATACTTGGTCCGACTTAGGGTGTGGGTACGAACTCAACTGGTGAGTCCGACTTCTACTCCTTTGGTTATGAGTTCCACTTTCGAGGATGTATGCTCCCCTATATAAGCTGACCTCAACGCGGCGCTTTGCTTTGCACTTTTTGAAACTCTCTGCAGTGGGACCATTCACTGCAGTATGGACCTTCGCTTTGAGGGCTTGTTTGCGATTTTGATTGTGTAGTGTTTCAACTACTTCGAGGATGTATGCTCCCCTATATAAGCTATTAGTACAAATCCCTGACATCGGTAGGATGACACTCAACTTCGGGATAATCCCCCAATTTCTGACTTTATCATATTCCCACTTATTTTGGATTCTTCAGGTAGCAACCCTGCTTTCCAAACTTGTGAGCTCTCTGAGTTTGCAACCTCGGATGAGCCCTGTTGGGCTGCGTCCATCTCTCTGGGTATCCGACTTAGTGCATTGAGGTCAGCGTGAGAGAGAGAGAGATTTCTACAAGTTAATGGACAGCAGTATAACAGAGAGATTTCTACAAGTTAACGAACAGCAGTATAACAGCAGCAATATAACATGACACTATTCTACAAGTTAACACACAGAGAGAGAGAGAGAGAGAGAGAGAGAGAGAGAGAGAGAGAGATTTCTACATGTTTATGGACAGCAGTATAACAGCAGCAATATAACATGACACTATTCTACAAGTTAACGTGGAGAGAGAGAGAGAGAGAGAGAGAGAGAGAGAGAGATTTCTACAAGTTAACGGACAGCAGTATAACATCAGCAATATAACATGACACTATTCTACAAGTTAACAGAGAGAGAGAGAGAGAGAGAGAGAGAGAGAGAGAGAGAGAGAGAGAGAGATTTCTACAAGTTAATGGACAGCAGTATAACAGCAGCAATATAACATGACACTATTCTACAAGTTAATGGACAGCAGAATAACAGAAGCAATATAACATGACACAATTAAAATGATGTTGGATTGTCCACACTTCTCACACAATATTACATTCTACAAGACCATGGCCAATACACCTTTAATCTCTTTTGCAACTGACAATACTAACCGACTCTAATTCCATATTGAAAATTTTGAAGTTTGGGAGTTAAAGTTTGAACGAAATTGGGAAATTCAATTATTGCTGTTATACTGCTGTTGCTGCTGTCATGATTAATTTTATTGGAGTTATACTGCTGTCATGATATATATATTGTTGATGTTATAATGCTGTCATGATATATTTATTGTTGCTGTTATAATGCTGTCATGATATATTTATTGTTGCTGTTATAATGCTGTCATGATATATTCAAGTCTTTTTTTAGTGTCATGAATGTTTTTTTAAAAACATTATAAAAACTTGCCACTGCAAATGTTTTGAAGAATTTTGGGGACAACTAGGAGATGTTGCCTGCCGTCCCACTGTAGTCAAAATGTCATTGGGGATGGGAATGACAGTTTGAGGGCTGGGGACCTATCCCTATAGAATACGTTGTTTCCAATTAAACCACCATTGGAAAAAAATCTGTGCTTGCACACTCAAGAAAACATTAGGCGGCACAAGACAAGATAGCCAAAGCATAGTATATAGCAACCAATGATGCAAAATCCATAGCATGATGTCAAAGCTACATCTATTTAAAATCATCTAACACAAGCATGATTTAGATAAATAGATGCATTGTAAATAATCAAAATGTTAAACTGGAGGAATGTACACACACACACACATATAATCACATATCATAGTGAAAACAATGAAGCTGAATAATTGCTTAGATCAAGAATATACAAATCCACTACATGAATCCAAAATACATAATCCATATATCTAGATGGCAATCCGAAAAGAATTTCATTGGCAAGTACGGTGTAGTATCAAAACACAAAACGAGTCCAAGCATATAAAATCACGATATATGGATCCCATAATACATAGTTGGACAACAAATGCCAATAGAAAACCTCATCGATAATGTACATCAATTGCAATTCAAAACATAACATATAGTGATAAAACATATAAAATCACAACATTAGTATCCAAGGTACATCTTGAAGGCAATACAAAGCCCTATCAAAAGTTCAGTACAAAGATCATAACATGTGTGTCCCATAACACACTATCCAATCACTTGATGCAAACTATGGTATCGAAAATTGAATAACACTCATGGCACATATGCTAGTGGGCATCACAATATTAGAGGCATAGATCATTCAGGGGGTTTCTAAATCTGTTATACTTATACTTGTTACATCATTTTTCTTTCATAAAGCTCCATGTTCTTCAAATACCATGATTAGTAATGCTTGGCCTTGTTTTTCAGAAGGTTGGTTAATTTGAGGTATAGTTCTCTCAAGAGGGTTCCTGAGTTTGGGAGCATTAAAGAAACTGGGCTTCATGCTTATTATTTTACGACATAGTGGATTCCCTTACATTCATGTAGCCCCACTAGAAATCAGGGATGCTCTGCTTGGAAAGCCATGTTTGTATGAGCTAGATGCTAACTACAAAGTTTAACAACAAACTTTACCCCATCAAGATTAACAATCTTTATCACATTTTTTGAATTTTGTTTGAAGACCAATATCTCATTGTTATTTGCAAATCAATGCAGAATGCTCGCATATCATATGCAAAAGATGTACTGCTCATTGGCTACCCAAAGCGAGTTTGGAACACTGGGAAGAAGCACACACTCGCTACCTATTCATTAAGTTTGCAGCTTAGCAATAGCAGCTCTATAATGTGCTACACCAATATGGAGATATCTTTCAAGAGTCCAAAGGCATTCCAACACATTGCTCCATCAAGCACCAAATTGATCTCATTGTGGGATCACCACTTCTAAAGAGCCTATTTTTTCAAGATCAGTTTGGGAGGATAATGGGATTTGTAGGAGTATTCAAGATCTTATTGCCCAAGTGAAGATTCAACCAAGTTCTTTACCTTCTTGTAGTTCAATCATCCTTGCCCTTATTGAGAGGAAAAATATTTTATGTAGATTGATAATTAGTGTTTTGGACAAGTACTGAGGGGCAAAATATTTTACTACGATTGATAATTTGTCTGGTTATCACAAAGTTCTAGTCAACTATAATGACATTTGTAAGACTGCATTTGAGGTATAGATGAAGGCCAACCTGTATTTGTGGTTTGTAATTCATTTTGTCATGTGGAACACATCGTAAACTTTCATTCTGCTCATGAATTATACTTGTGATTTGTCGACATCTTTGTCATTGTCTTTTGTGATGACATCCTCATTTACAGTAAGACTTGGGAATAGCATGTTGGACACCTTCAAAGTGTTCTTAACACATGCCACCCACAAGCTGTAAGCCAACTCAGACAAGTGTATCTTTGATATTACTCAAGTTTAGTACTTTGATACACCTTGATGATGATGGAACTCATGTGGATTGGGCAAAGATGAAGATTATTCAAGATTGAACAAATTCCTCACAGCTATACAAGATTGTTTATTTTTTTTGGACAGGAAAATTTCTATTGATTATTCATGTTGGGATACCTCACGTGTCATGTCCCCTTCTCAGTGACATCTCTCAGACGACTGGATTGGCCTATCATACGACCCTCGTAGGCCGATGGACTGGATAGAGGGTCACTTCGGAGCTTGGCTCAGCTTCAGTCAGCAGGGATTGATCAGTTGTCTTTCGTTCTGGCTCAATCAGAGACATTTTGCAGAATTGCTATTTTTAGCAGTTCTTGGCAGGCAGTGTGGGACCACTGCTATTTTTAGCAGTCGGCTGTGGCGGCATCAGGATTCACTCCAGAGTCTGTCAGCATCAGACGGATCAGTAAACGGGTTAGAAACAAGTGAGATATTAATATTTGATCGTATTGATTAAATATTAATTAATTAACATTTATAATATAAAGTTATAATTTAATATTATAACTTAAGTGAATTCCTTGAGGGGTGCGCCATCATGAAGGAAGGGGCCAGTTGATATTTTAATTAATTATTAAATATTCAGTGGAGAACTATGGAGAAGTGAAAATATTAAAAGATGAATATTTCATTAAAACCCTATTTTCAAGGGAATCGCACTTTTGAGTGTATTTGAGGGTTTGCCTTGGGAATTGAGCCGAATTATGTGATTATTGAATTTGAAATTGATCAATTTTTGGTCTGAGCCTGAGACTTAGGGTTTCACGTTCGATTCCTTGGAGAACGAGCCATCTCCAGCGGAAAGCAGTTCAGAGAGTGTGCAATATCACTCGATTTATTGCCTACAGAGGTTTTCTTACTCAGAGAAAACTACAGAGCTTCAGAGAAATTCACATCTTCAGTTGTTGTCAGTAGATTGCATTCAGAGATCATCAAATAACATGGCGTACCATCTGCATAGCACCAGACAGTGATTTAGAAGAGGCCGTACCATATTTAATTCTGATTTCTGACAGGCCGTACCTCTGTCAGGGCCGTACTTCTGTCATAAAGTCGACTTCATCAAATAAAACCAACGCCTCTGTCATAGGGTTCCAGCTTGCTCTGAAAGAGGCGCCCATACCAGTTGATCAACCCATGCACGCCAGAAGGAAGGGAAAAGATCACATTTATTACTGCTGTATGGATGTGTACCTTCAGCCGTACCAGAAAACCAGGTTCTTTTCCCAATAAAAATTCTTCTTTTATTCATTGCTTCTTCTGGGTATCATTGTAATCACTTGAAAAGTTGAATCAAGGTTACTGGTGTTGTTAGTATTGCATTTCCAGAGCTATCTGATTTTTAGAGAATTTATTTCCATTTATTAGCATTTATTATCAAATTCGTACCTTCTCAATATTGCATCAAAAACACAAAAAAATCTCAAAAACCTAAAACGTCAGAAAAAACTTGAAATATCAGTTAGATCATTGTCAGAGGGAAACCAGGGGTTTCTACATCACGTGTCTTGGTTTTCCATAACATCAAGCATTTGAAGAACTCAAACCTGAACTCTTCTATGAAACCATCCTTCCAATGCCTAGCATTAATCAACTATGTGAAATTGAGACTGATGCATCTAATTTTGCACTTGGGGCAGTGAGCACTTAGCATTGACATCTCTTTGCCAATCATTTAGAAACATTCAACAATACTGTGTGAAGGTAACTACTGAGAAGGATTTCACACAAAATGCACAGCCCATGAAGAAATGGGGATATAATCTCTTTGGTAAGGAGATCATCATTCACTTTGATCACAAGACTCTTAGTTTCTTAATAGACAAAGTAGGTTGGAGAATGCAAGGAAAATAAAGTGGATGACATACCTGCAGTAGTTTCCTCAAGTGATAAAGCACAAGAAGGGGAAAGACAACAAAACTATTAATTGCTTGAGCCGACATTTAGGTGCCATGCTGCTAATCAAAGTCAACACTCGAGGACACAACACCTTGGATTAGGTTTCACAATGCTTTGTATGTTCAAAATGAGCACCCACCTAAATCATCCTTTGTCAAGGACAATAGATTGATGATTTTTTTATAGAACAAGTTTCTTTACAAACTTGGCCATGTTAGTGGTAGGCTCATTTGGGAGGTGCACTACTTTATATCAGCCAGTCATTTTGGAGAACAAAAACATTGGCAGCAATTTAGTATTACTTCCATTGGCAATGCATTAATAAAGATAATGAGGCTCACATCAAGTCTAATGTTCCTTGCAGAATAGCCAAGCCAACCAATTGTGAATCGGACATGTATAATCCTCTTTGAGTTCCATCCAGACCAAGGAAATCTCTCAACATGGACGTCTTATCTGGTCTATGGACAACTTAATATTAGCACAATTCTGTCAGTTGGTTGATTGTTTCTCAAAGATGGGGATATGCTGCATATAAGATAATCATTTGAATCTGATTGAGATCCTAGGTTAGTTAGCTTCTTCTAGCAAGCTTTGTGGGAAATACTAGACAGAACTGGACAGGTCAACATCGTTCCATCTCCAGACTAAAGTGATCAATCATACATGTTCAATTGTTATGCTCTTCTTGCACTTAGATGATAAGTTAGCATACATTCAATTCTTGTGTATGTACAGTAATGCTCTTCTTGCGCTTAGATGATAATTTAGCATACATTCACAATGCACACAGTAGGGCTATTCAAAGTTCAGTAGCGCATGGTCCATTCCAAACTTGTTATGGGTTATATATTGTAGCACCTCATAAAACTGCTTTTTGTTCCCATATAGATTTAGAAACTAGTGCAAAAGCTAAGGAATAGGATGAAGCAAAGAAATTCCTCCAAGAACTTCAACAAGTGCATTATCAGGTTCAAGAGAATTTAATTTGTCGACAACATAAATACAAGGACTATCACAATTCACATCAGATCAATTCCAAGGTCTTCAATGCAAGCTCAAACCATAGTTTACATACTCTCCGATTACTCTCCGAGTAGCCGAGTAATCTCCAAAAAATTTGCATGCCAAGTAATTTCTGCTTTTACTCGCGGGCAGTAGGCAGATGGATTTTCTCCTGTCAAATTATTGAGTAATCGCCAGTACCTTGCAAAAATCCCACAAACTTGGCATGTTTGTGCGTGTATAAATAGGTTGTGTGTGTATATGCATGCAAACTTGGCATCCTGTGTATGTTTATAGATATGTATGTGTGCACAGTGCAGTTCTGAGTATACACATACATAAATATCTACACATTTGCTGAGTTTTTCCCGAGTCAAAATTTTTGGGCTTGCCGAGTACTCTCCGATTCCGAGTATGTAAACTATGGCTCAAACCACTGACATGGATCCTTGTGCCATACTTAACACCACTGGAGAGGATGCATTTGCTGTAGATTTTCCTTTGTACGTGTGCATGCATTTTTTATTCAATATTAAGCTTCTCGAACAATATATGCCACCCCTGCTCAATCCATTCATAGTCCAACATCGTTTTGAGGTAGACCCTATGCACTTGAGTCAGAAGAAAAAGATGAACATACTGACATCATCTAATTTCCCACTTGCCAGGGCACATAACAGTTGTTTCTAGCTGTGAAGAAGGGACAATAGATAGATCAAACAATGTGGTATAATTTTTTGTAGCTTCAAGTTTGGTTTCTGGAACCAACCACGCACACAATGGGGGACCGTTGCTTTTCAGGGAAAGGACAAATGATCCCAGAACAGTAACCTTTGGGTCAGTTTGCACCTCACCAAGGCATATTTGCATACCTCTTAATCGAATTCACAGCTTAGAAAAACATCAGCTTGCGCCTCGCAAATTTTGCAAGACTACTCTCAACTTTGTAGCTTGTGAACTTCAGAATGCCAAATCATCAACCCCATGTGCCCTACAAGACCAAGCTGAATCATCAATAGAGTCCACATTCTCTGACCAAACGACACCTCATTTCTATGTCCAGCAACAGTCAAGGAAGCTGAAGCATTTGGAATATAAATACCTCTGTAAATGCTGGTTCTTGCAAACTGATTGTAATTATATTTTTCTTCACTTCATTTCTTCAATTCTGATAATCAGGAGCAGACAGTTGCAATGCCACACGATAGCATTTCTGTAACACATTTTCAATACCATACAATCCTTCTCATAATTTTGTCCATGGTAATCACACAATTTGGTTACCTAAATCCAGCATTCCATGCTTTTGAATCATTTCTAGTTTACAACGAATATGGCATCTTTGTTTTGCTATCCATTGTCTCTTTTGAATATGCTTTAGTTGTATGGAGCACTTAGCAGACTGTGACTTTGCAGACATATTAGGATCTTCATGCAGGCAAACAGGTTCCTAATTTTAATTTGGATCACCCTTCCCCCATTTTAAAGACTAAGTAGCACAAAATTCTCATCAAATCACTCATCCTGCTCAAAGCTCTTAGTTCCTTTTTAAAGTGCTATTTTTTGTTAATAAAAAAGCAATTAAGTTTGTTTAAACTTGGGTTAGTTCCAATTATTTAAGTCCTGTACTTAAGGGATTGGAGTGTATAGAAAAATCGGTTATTACCTTTTATTTAAAAGTGTCTTGTACAATAGCTAGAGATTAGAGTTCTTGGAGCATTCTGTGGAATACAGTGTATGTGCAATTATCTTGTGTTACTGTATGTGACTCTGTCTCGTATTTTAAGTCAAGATTCAATCAGACTACTGAAGTGAATACAGCAGCTGGCAACTTGGTGTATAATCAGTCCCGCAGCATAGGCTAGGAGTGTGGGGCACCATAGAGCTGTTTCAGATTCTTGATTCCTAGAAAATAATATTCTCCCCAAAGATGAATTAACATAAATTATTTAAATTCATTTTGTTGTGTTTATAATACATATGGCCGCCATTTTGAACAGGTCAATGTGAATATGGCTGGTTTACCTGCATTAGTGGTGCCTTGTGGATTTGTTAAAGATGGTGAGACAGATCTCCCAGTGGGCCTTCAAATGATTGGTGCAGCCTTTGAAGAGGTATAGTCATAGCTGGTCTTGAAAGTTCTTTAAGAGAATTTGATTGCATTAGCAAAATATGTGACATAGTTGTGTTGTGACAGGAACGGTTGCTGCAGTTAGGTCATGTCTTCCAACAAACTCTCCAGAACCTCCATTTTTTGGCTACAGCACCAGCCAAATGAGTTCTAATGATGGTTCCCTTTTTCCTTTACATGATGCGTATCTCGGTCCATGGAAGGCAGATGTGTGCTCAGACATTTTTTTATTTTTTATTTTTTCCGATCTTGCAAAATTCACCAGAAAAGGTTGAGAATTCAAAATAAAATAAAATTTAATAGATGTATCATTCATTCTTGCATAATTTTGCCCTTTTCTGCTCTTTAAAATGGCAACATTTATTTGCTTTTCTGATTGATTCTCTTCTCACTTGTAATGCTTTTTGACTCTTGTGGCAACGCACTCAAAACTGGCATTGGCATTGTTTGAATCCTTCGTTCATATTATAACGAAAATGGCTCATAAGGTAAAAAGTTAAAAACACTAATCCCTATGTCAAGCTACCATACAGAGTCTTCATAAGATAATATTTTTTCTAATTCTAAAACAAATATTTTCAAGCCAGTTGGGTTCATATCTTATTTATTTTCTGTTTTCCTGCTTGAGACATGAAAATCAGGCTTCAGGTAATAAAACAGTTTCAAGTTCTACGAATCAAGACTAACTAAACTACGAAAGAATGAACCTGGATGCTATTTTAATTGTTCATTTCTCACAACTGTGTTACTGAAATGCTAATAAACATTAATGTTACCATGCTTGGACAGAAATTTCATGATCCAGAAATGTCGCACACTAGCACAATATTTTCAACAAACACCAGGTTCCTGAAAAGATTTAGAATCATATCCTAGGGCATTAGAGAAAACTACATAAAATAAATGTAAACATTTGAGCATCTGTAATAATAAAGATAATGGATCTCAACTAGGTTAGATTATGATAAATAAATTTGCCTTGGTCAGGAAAAAATATTATAAAAAGAGAGTTTCATAGAAGAATTAGAACAGGAAATTCGATAAATTTACATTAAACAAGGCACACAATTCAGCATATGTTAAGCATTCTATTGTAATGATGAGGATATCCTCTGCCTCTAAAAAGTCAGATCATGTCGAATGTTGTCAAAACAAGGGAAATATGTACGAACAACAGTACTGTTGTAATTGAGCAAGATGATCTGATTATCAAATCCTTTGTATGTTGCCTCAATTGTCAAGAATGCTTTTTTGATTGGGTATAACCTTTTTTTTAATTGGAAAAAAAGCAATAAAAATTACAAAGATCAGCAACAATGCTGAAGCAGAACCTCACAAACATAATCCCAACACTGAAGAAGGAACAACAGCAGGGCTGTTATAAGCAGCAGCACAAAAACAAAGACCCCAAAGTGAAAACAAAACAGCAGCATGGCTGTAAAACAACAGCAATTACAACAGCAACAAGGAGTTGCCAATGAACAAAAGAAGACTCAAACAGCTAACAATGAACCATGAATTATCAGCAAATTAAAACTAAAGGAATATACACAATCTGGAAAAATTCCTCTCATCTGGAGTGCTGAAAGTGTCTCTTGAAAGCATTGGAGAAGCCAATAGCCCACTGTCCATCTTAGAGCAGCCTGAGATTTGAGGACCCCTCTGAATTTCTCCGAGCAATAATAGCAAAGCTGACTAAAACCACTGTAGACAAGTGAAAATGAAAACTCAGAAATTTGAGCCCCCATTAGCATCAGTAGTTGTATGCAGCTGTAGAAGCAAGTTGTGTAATGTGTCCTTAAGACCGGTGGATAGATGAACCTTTTGCAAATTCACAATATGAAGGCATAAGTTTTAACAGATCATTAGCAATTCAATTTGGGGAGGGAGGATGGTGTTAGAAAACATGGCTAGACAACGAAATTTCTAGAGCTGATTGATAATCACTTGTCTACAAGTGTGAGATAAGACATCAAAAGACGGGAAAACACCCAAAAGAGCTGATTTCCAAGTCCATATTTGAGAAAATAAAGCAGGCAAAGAGGTAAACGGCAGGTGCCAAAGTAACGAGCACGAGTGCAGAGCCAAAAAACATGTTTTATGGACTCCAATCTGTCACAAAATGAACAAGTAGGCTGAGGGTAAACAAACTTAAGGCAGTTGCCAATGGGGAGTTTCACATGAAGAAGTCTCCAGGCAAGGAGCTGAGACTGAGCATTTGCTTTGGACTTCCAGATTTGGTGGTTGAGTTTATTCAACTTGGATCGAGGAAAAGAGCAATGCCATTTCTTATTAAGACGAGGTGTGATGGTGATAGGAGGAAGGAGTTGTTTGTAGATGGATCGTAGGGGAAAAAAGCGGATATTGCGAGCATTAGGCCAATGCCAATCATTCAGAAAGTTAGCATGGCAATCCAAGGACAATAGGCTATGCAGTTCAGGAGAGACAAGTTGCTGAATTTCAAAGATAGGTTGTTTATCATAGGAAGAAAGGTGAAACTGCACTTTAAGGTTGGGCCATGATTTCCACTAGAATGTGGTGGAGTCCCATAGGTCTCCAAAGACTCAGATACCTTTTTTAAAAAGACGCTTACCTTTAAATCTACTAATGGCACCTAAAGGTATGTCATTTTGTTGCACTAGCCTATTCCACCAAATAGAGGAGTAAGGAAAACTTAAGCCATGACTGAGAGATTGATCATACCATATCAACTTGGTAGGGGTAATCTGCCAAGCTTTCCAGATAGAATTGAAAGGGGTAGGTCCATGGGTTTTGAAAAATTGAGCTAGAAGGATTTTGTCTTTCCAGCTGACATTTCCCCAAGATTGACCAGCTGAGGTAGTTTGGATACAAAATTTAACTAATTCCTTCCACAAAGCATCACCCTCTAGGGCTCTAATAATCCATTTAGTGGTTAGACAAATTCCTTGAGTATATGGATCAATAATTCCCAACCCCCCCTTGTCTTTTGGTTGGATACAATGTTGCCATGAAGAAACAGGAAACCTTTTTTTGTTATTCCCCCACTTGGGCCATAAAAAGTTCCTAATTAGCCGAGTTCGCTGATTGTAACAACTCTTGGAAGGCAACCAACATGAAGAAATATAAACATGACTAGCAAGCAAGATTTTGTTGGCCACTTGGATATGGCCAGCCATAGATAGAAATCTATTAGTCGAATTCAAGAGTTTTGCTTTGATCTTGTTCAAGAACCAATTCCACATGTCTTTAAGAGAAACTCCAACCCCAAAAGGAATTCCCAAATATCTAGTGATTGAACCATGTTTTATTTCTTTCCAATCAGATGGAATCCATGCTGGTTGGGGGTTGGGGCGAGACATAATAAATTTTGTCTTGTTCATAGCTATTTTGGAACCGGAAATGGTGCAAAACAAATCTAAGATATCCAAAGTATTAGTTACCTCTTCAGCAGTGTTTTGGATAAAAAGCATGCTGTCATCCACTAAGTGAGAGTTGAGAGCAGTGGCATTGTTAGGCAAAGAAATACCATGGATAAACTGATTGGTTTTAGCATGCTAGAATAAATAGCCAAGGGCATTAGCTGCAAGCACATACAAAAAATGAGCAAGGGGACAACTTTGTCGGATAGATCGTTGAAGAGGAAATTGAGGGGATAGAGAGCCATTAACAACGATTCTAGCATTAGCATACATAAGGACAATTGCTTGTATATAGTGACCTTTATACATTGGATGGTTGGGTTGGTATATATGGATTGATTTATACTGTATTTATATATAGAGGTCAAGGATCTAAGTTAAATTATGCCATGACATATTTTGGATAGATTGCTTCAAGTTCACAAAGTCACATGTGATGGTAAGGATTGAAGAATAATAGTAGCTCTTATCATTTTTCAAATCTTTATTATTAATACTAATTTTATAATTTTGAAAAATGTAGATCTTGGTGAATTTACGAAGGCATTTACATATTTTAAGAACATAAGATATACAATAAGCTCTCTTGATGAGCATTGCTGAACAACAAAAATATTATTATTGGATTCAACCATGCCTTTGTGTTTTCTCAAGGGTTAAGAAATGCTTTTATATTCTTAACAATGTTATGAAACATTTATATTGTTTCTTAAGATATAGATAAGACATAAATAAAAGAATATTGTAATATAAAATAAAAACATTAAATGAAATGTTTGCAACAAACAAGCAAAGTTAGGGTTATTTTGTCTATTTTCTAAATTAAATAATCTCCTTGTTAGTCCATACCTATGAGGTTGTAATGTCCCCATTTTAGCCATACGCTCTTTTGTGACTGATAGCCTATTTCCAGAAGCCGGTAGGCTTGTCAGAGGTAAAATTAGGGTTACCTATTTTATAGGAGGTTTCTGAAGCATTTTTGAAGGTTTGCATGTAGGAGTTTCTGATGCATGTTTGGTGGAGTTTTTTGGGTTTTTGGAGAGCTACAGAATGGTGTAACATGCATCTCCATCTGACAACCTTCACTAGAACTTACTATTTTTAGCTTGCATGTTAGAGTTTCGAGTTTTGGTCTGCGGATTCTTTCTGGGTTTTTAGAGAGCTTCGCAATGTTATAACATGCAAGAGAATTCGACAACTTTTTCAGAATTTACTATTTTTAGCAGTTGTCCGGTTGGCAGTAGCACAGTGAACTTTCTTCTTCAGGCAGGGCAGTGGAGCATTTTTGGATTTGGCTTTTGAGGTGCATTTTTCTAAGAAATGATTTATTTAAATCATTTAATTATTATAATGTGTTTTTGACCCCTTGGCCTAGCACAATAACTTCATGTTATTTTAAAAAGGGGGTCCTTGAGGGTGGACGCCTCATTAAGAGGTAAATTAAACATTTTTAAAGTAAATATTCCTCTTTGAGTTTTGGACGCCACATTTAAATATTTCAAAAGGCTTTTTGTTTTAGACACCAAGTTGAAGGAAGGTGAATTTTTAAAAATGAAATTATTTCCAAGAAGTGTGGAGGCGTCCCTTCTAGAGGAAACTAAAGTCACCTCAAACTCTTTAAATACATGCCTTTGCTCATTCATTCATCATCCATTGTTTAACTTATCGAATTGCTGCCGGAATGGCTTCAAATTTATGGCTTTGAGGGATGCATACCTCCTAGCAAGATTCAAGTATCCAATTTCGTGTTTGAAAGATAACACCTAGTTGGAATCGAGACTGCTTCTCACATAGAGATTGCAGATTGAGCATCAAGTCGAAGTTTTTGATGAAGTTTTGTCCATTTACAGGTTGCTGGTTTTCAAAGTGTTGAAGGAGATTTTCAAACATAAGAATTTGTATGATTTTTATTCGCTTCTGGGTATTTGTTTAATCCATTTCCTTGCTTTAGGCGACCCTTCTTGCAAATTCTCATATTTTATTGTGAAGTCTTCATTTTATTAGAGAGGT
The DNA here is from genome assembly GCA_007258455.2 of Sequoia sempervirens. Lineage (NCBI taxonomy): Eukaryota > Viridiplantae > Streptophyta > Pinopsida > Cupressales > Cupressaceae > Sequoia > Sequoia sempervirens. The sequence goes on from VDFB02058242.1 coordinate 210,293,582, forward strand.
TGCTCTCCTTCTAGGGCTGTGCCATCTCTTTGGTGTTCATTGGGATTCGAGCCTTCCCTATGGTGGCTTCTTTGCATTGTCTAACCTTTGTTTGCTAGTCACCCTGTCTTTAGGGAGTTGTGGTCTTAGTTTGGAGTGCTTTGTTGGAGTTTTTGTGAGTGAAATAAGCATTTAGATGGTTGCTTAGTTGCTGGTCTGCATTTTAGTTTGCTAACATTTATATTAGACTCAGTCATTTCTATTTTATGCAATATTTCTTGGGCGTCTATTCCTCTAGTTTCCAGTGCATTCAATTTGGAGGAGATATGGGCATTTTGGATGAAGACATGAACAAATAAGTGAAAGTTTACTTGCTGGTCTTAACATTTAGTTTGTTGGTTTTGCAAATCAGACCTAGTTATTCCCTTACATGCTATGTTCCCTTAGCATTTATGTTCATATTTGTAATTGGAGATATAGTGTGATCTTTGTAGTGAGTTTGAAGCTGATTCCATTGAGAAATCATAATCATAAACACTTTGTTACTTGCAGATAATTTGCATTGTAAGGCTGAAACAGTAGTACTGTTTTAGTCATTTATATTTTTGCAATTACTTTATGATTTTAATGCAAACACTGTAACCCCTAGATGGTTTACCACCAGTGTGGAGGAATAAACATTGTATCTTTCCTTTTTCACCCACTGAATAAGTGGAGAATTCTCACTGCTTAAGTGGATGCCCGCTGTTAGCAGATGATTGTTCTTTCATTGTAATTCTGCTCCCGATGAATAAGTGGTTGAGCCTCTTTCATTTTAGCATTGTACTACATTTCAGTTTTGGTTGCTAATGATCCCTTCCCATATGCTATCACCTCGCCTTCAATAGGATCTTGGTGAACATTCTTGGCGAAGGTTACTTTCAGCTAGTTTACATTTTGGGCTAACTTTAACGGGTGCTTGTTGTTGGTGAATTTTTTTTTAAAAACTAAGGGGCTTATTTCAGTCCAAGGCCCAACCGCTACACCAAAAGATCGACTTGGTAGTGAGGGCGGCTACCCAGGGTGTTAAGGGTGACAACTAGGGAGGAATCTTTCACCATCGAAGCCACCACCAGAGAATTTGGGGTCTTACGCAAGCTCGCCGGTCACGTGGCCCTGCTAAGACGCACCCGCTCACAGGGCACAGGGACATTACAGCCTACCACGCTCCACTTGTCTCGACCTTAAGACCTCGGCTTTGATACCACTAAGGCCCAACCACTACACCAAAAGACCGACCTGGTAGTGAGGGCGACTACCCAGGATGTTAAGGGTGACAACTAGGGAGGAATCTTTCACCACGGAAGCCACCACCAGAGAATCTGGGGTCTTACATAAGCCCGCCAGACACGTGGCCCTATTGGGACGCACTTGCTCACAGGGCATAGGGACATTATAGAGGTGGGGGACTTATGTTTTGACGTGGTCAATTTTGTTTGGTTTTCTAATGCTAGATTATTTTTTAATTTTTCTCATTTGTTTGTTCTGTTTTTTTTTTTTGGTTATTGTGTTTTTCTATTTTTACAATTGTTTAAGCATGCCAAGTAGTAGGAGGAAAAATTAAACCCATTTGGAATGTGTAGTATGGTGAATTATTTTATTGGTTGGTGTTTAAGTTTTTTGATAGGGGACAATTTTTTCTCCAAATATGGATAGTAGGGTACACATGAATGTACTTCTAATCTTTATTCGCTCACATTTAGGTTTTCAAGAGGTACAAGTTTTATGTATTTTCTAATTGGATATGTCGAAATGCCACTTGTCTCTTATCATACCTTCTTTGCTTCCATCTATTATATAACATGCTTGTTTTATGCTATTTGTGTTTGCTTAAGCTTTTTAAAAAAAAACAATGAGATTGCATGGGAAAATTGTCTAGAATGGTGGCATAAGATCCTTAGTAGTATCGAAGGAAGGTTGCCTTGGTATAAATGGATTGGAACAGTGGATTTGCTATAGGGTTTTGTCAATATAATGAAACTTGCACAAGAGAACAATATAATAGGAAATATGTTGTAAATATTTGATAATAATAAGCCATTACCATTTGAGGAGGCAAACCTCCAAAAGTCTTTAAGAACATAATTCATAATATAATTATAATAAACTAACCACTAGCTCTTATATGTACCTTATATCTTGTATGTAATCCATGCTAACTTAGATGCCTAAATATAACACCTAGGATGACTTAATTATTTAAATACAAATATAATAATAATCATATGACTTAATTACGAGTTAAGGTAGCCACAAGTTGACTACTTGTAACCCTATTGACACTATATGATTAAGAATGTAGTAAGCCCCTCTTTTTAGAAAATAATTGTTTTGGATGCCAATCAATTGTGGATTTTTTTGAACAAAATCTTCATCTTCTCACATGGCATCTTCAACTAACAAATTCTTCTATTGAATGAGATACTGAGTGATTGCCCTATTCCTCAATTTTTTTGTGTGTTAGAAGAATTAAGTTTAGATTCAAAATGATTCTTCCTTTTTCATTTAGCTATGGTAGCATAGTTAGTGTAGGGATGTGGTGATCAATTACCTTCAAATAGGAAACAAGAAAAATTGTATGTATCTTTGATGTTGGAGGAACTCAAGTTTGTAGGCTACACAACTTATCATTTGTAGAATTTGATATAAACCATTATATTTTCATGACACTTAGTCTTTATTTGTTGCTTCAAAGATGCTAATAAGGCCTCATTCTCATGAAAACCCAATCATCCACTTCAAAGCTTCTTTTACTATGCTATTGGTTAACTTCTTGTCTTATTCTATTTTGTGCTATTTCCAAATTCTCTTTGAGTCTTGAAAGTACCCGTTGTTGATTCATGCGGTCTTCCACAACTTGAGCTCTTGGTGTCACCTTTGTAATTGTAATCAAAATTTATCAGATTTTAATCCTAAATGTACCTATGAAATTCTAAGCATGAAATCCTGTTCTTACTTCTAACTCAGATTTAATTCTATATGTCAAAATGTACTGAATGCAGAACATTTATCGATTTCTATATTCTGCAAGTAAGGGAAAGAAGTCCCTTATATATGATGAAGACGCGCCTCAAGGAGAGACGCGTCTCATGAGAGGACGTGTCTCCACAAAGTGAAGACACGTCCACTCATGGGGCGTGCCCCTTGAGCGTGCGGGCTTCTTAACCAACTGAAGCCATTCGGAGTTAGTCAAAACTAATATGAATGTTTATTCAACAATCATTTTATATGAATTCGATTTATCCAATTTCAAATTTTGATCATCTTCAGAAATTCAAATATTTAATTTGATGGATTTATATTTTAAGAACAATTTAGGTTAAATATAAATGATGATGATGCATGAATGCAATCATCATTTATATCTGACCGAAGCTATCTTAAATCAACACTCCCTCTTAGCTAGGGAAGATATTCCAAATTAAATAAGAGGAGATATCACCTACACACGTGATATCAAGATATGATATGTTTTCATAAGATTGTCAAGTCACATGACATTCTTCATAATCACATCTTCATTATGGTATGTGCACTGACATCAAGTCACATGATGTCTACCATAATATTTCATGGCATATCCATAGATGTATATAGTCATCCACCATGATTATCTCTTAAGGATCACAATGATCTTCGAATAACATCAAGTCCATGATATTCATCAAAGTGTCCAAGAGCTACTATCATGACATGTCCATAGATATCAAGTCACATGATATCTATCATGATAGTTCAACTCAACATTGTAGAGTCGTCACTTTACAATGTCATATACAAGTGTTCATTATTAGAAAGATCGTCACCTTTCAATAATGTACACAGGGGGATCAGGCCCAAAAGGTCATGGAGTCACACACATGACAAAGGAGTTTACACATTAAACATCATTTAAATATATTAGTACAACTTCTAAACAATTTTGAATTTCAAGCATAAAATCAAATTACATTTCAATCATACCAAGCTTCTTCCTGAAGTGTTCAACCTTGATTCAGGAGAGAGGTTTGGTGAGAATGTTTGCTATTTGATCATTTGTACTAATATACTCCAACTGGATCACATTCTTTTCTACCATGTCTCTTACATAATGGTAGGGGATCTCAATGTGCTTAGATCTATCATGGAATATTGGATTTATAGAGAGTTTGATGCAACTCTGATTATCACAATGAATGATAGTAGGATTTAGGGGCTCACCAAAGAGTCCCACAAGCAATTTCCGGATCCATACTGCTTCTCTTGCCCCCATAGAGGCTGCAATGTATTCAGCTTCTGTCGAGCTTTGAGCTACCGAAGACTGTTTTCTACATATCCAAGAGATCATAGCTGATCCCAAACTGAAGCAACATCCTGATGTACTTTTCCGATTTGTTACACTTCCAACCCAATCTGAATCAGAGTATCCATGTAGATCTAGTTGATTATTTTTGTAAAGAAGACCATATCCAATCGTGCCTTGAAGATATCTCAATATATGTTTCACAACCATAAGGTGGATTTCCTTAGGCTCACACATGAACTGGCTTAGAGCATTCACTGCATAGAAAATATCAGGTCTAGTGTTAACCAGGTACATCAATGATCCAATCATTTGTCTATAAAGAGTGGTATTTGCACATTTAGATTTTGCTGCTGCTTCTTTTAGTTTGTGAAGGTTGGTTTCCATAGGTGTAGACATGGGTCTACAATCCAACATTCCAAACCTCTTCAGAATATCAATAGTATACTTCCCTTGGTTTAGTATGATGCCATCTGATTTCTGCCATACTTCTAAACCTAGGAAGTAGTGTAAAATGCCCAAGTCTTTCATGTCAAATTCTGAAGTTGGTGATCTTCTCCTGTTATCAGCAGATCATCAACATATAAAATAATTATTAACATATCACCTTTGATTACCTTAAAGTAAAGATTTGGGTCTGCATCATTTTTGGAGAATCCTAGTCCCAAGCGATAGCTGTCAATTCTTTCATACCAGGCCCTGAGAGCCTGTTTGAGTCCATAGAGTGCTTTCTTCAGTCTGCATACATGTGAGTCAGGTTTATGTATCACAAAACTTTCAGGCTGTTCTATATAGACTTCCTCTTCAATGGTTCCATTTAGAAAGGCCGTTTTCACATCCATTTGATGGATCTTCCACCCTTTAGCTGCTGCAATGGCTATCACTACTCTCACAAATGTGTAACGAGCAATGGGTGCAAATGTTTCTTCATAATCAATGCCTTCCTTCTGTGAAAAACCTCTTGCCACAAAACTTGCTTTATGTTTTTCTATATTGCCATCAGCAACATGTTTGATTTTGAAGAGCCATTTAGACGAGACAACAGATTTCTCTTTTGGTCTAGGCACAATATCCCATACATCATTCTTTAGAATGGATTGATACTCTTATGTCATAACGTCCTTCCATACTTGATGTCTGAAGGCTTCTGAAACACTGGTGGGTTCTGAATTTATGATGTCGTTCATTAGAGCAACATAGCTTGAGAACCATTTGGGTCTTTTACTCTCCCTGAATGTTCCTTTGGGTGCTGCATGATTCTCAGCTTCTTTGATCATCTTTCTAGCCCAAAGTGGCCTCTTTATGCTGTTGTCATTTGCATTCTCATCTGAAGTAGATTGAATTTTATTTGGCATTTCCCCAGGATACTCCCTCTGAATCTTAGGAGTAGGTTCCTCTTCTAATACTCTAGGAGAATATTTTTCTATCTCACTAGAACTTCTTGCCCTTTTGAATGCGATGTCTTCTTCAAAGATGACATCTCTGCTCAATTCAATTTGATTATGCCCGGGTATGAATATCCTGTAGGCCTTGGAGGTTTCACTATATCCCATAAATATCCCTTTCTTTCCGGAAGGTTCTAGTTTGAATCTCTTCTCCTTGGGAACATGAATATAGACGGGGCAACCAAAAATCCTAAAGTGGCTAATATAAGGTTTTAGACCAGTAAATGCTTCTTTAGGAGTTTTGTTATCTAGGTGAGAATGAGGACATCTATTTTGGATGAAGACAACAGTTCTAGAGGCTTCTGCCCAGAACGAAGTTTCAATGTTCTGGTCAAGCAACATTGCTTTTGCAACTTCTACAATGGTTCTATTTTTCCTTTCAACAACCCCATTTTGTTGAAGGTTGTAGGCTACTGTAAACTCCCTCTTAATCCCAACATTCATGCAGAATTCCTTAAAGATTTCAGAGGTGTATTCTTTCCCATTGTTTGTCCTTAAGATTTTTATTTTCTTCCCAGAGAAGTTTTTAGTAAGAGCTTTGAACTCCTTGAACCTTTTAAGGATTTCTATTGACTCTTTACACTTAAGAAAGTAAATCCAAGTCTTCCTAGAGAAGTCATCTATAAATATGACATAGTATAGGAAGCCTGCCTTGGAGGGTACAGACATGGGTCCACATAAATCAGAGTGCACCAATTCTAAAACATTTTGGGTTTTTCTCAAGCTAGTGTGAAAGAATCCCTTTGTATTCTTACCTAGGGCACAACCTTTACAAGTTCCTTCATGAATAGGTTTTAACTTAGGTAATCCTGTTACAAGTTTTTCCAAGGAAGGTAGGGCACAAAAATGAAGGTGTCCTAATCTTCTATGCCAAATTTCATTTGAATCAAAAGTATCAAGGGTTAGGGCTTGCTTGACTTCGGTGCAAAGTTTATAAAGATAACCTTGTCTTACGCCTATGTTTAGAGCTTTCTTTATAGTTGAGTTCTTAGGCCATGCCAAAACTTTCCCATCCATAAAGGTAACCCTATATCCATTGTCTTCAAGAGCAGAGATGGATATACCAGGTACAAATAAAACTCCAGTGAGTTGAAGAGATAGACCAGATTTCAATGTGATGGAGCAAGTTCCAACCCCTTTTACTTGATGTGTAGAATCATCCCCAATTGTTACTTCTTCATCAGACTCTTCAGTCATAGTGTCTAAGTGTTCTCTAAACCCTGTGATGTGCCTTGAAGAACCACTATCAATCACCCAGTTGTTGATATTGTTAGATACTTGACTTGATAAGGCTGAATAGAATACAAATTTCTCAGAATCATGGTCTGAATTTGGGTTTCCTACTTTAGCAAATGATGCTTGTTGTTTTGATCTGTCAGGGCACTTCATTGCATAGTGCCCATATTGATCACATCTAAAGCATTGCACTTGAGATATGTCTTTCTTCTTAGAAGATCCCTTTCCATTGGAATTTCTCTTTCTTTTAAAAGATCCTTTCTTGTAGGAGTTTTTCTTATTCTTTTTATTAGACGATGTGTTGAGTACATGAATGTCTTCATCTATGTTTTTCTGTTTATTTTCTTTTGAGGAGAGTCTTGTTTCTTCTTGAAGGCAGTCAGTTCTTAGCCTGTCAAACTTAGGGAGTTTAGATCTTGCACTTATTCCTTGAACAAATGACTCCCATGAGTTTGGTAGGCCTCCTAGTGCAATTAGAGTTAACTCTTTGCTATCAATCTGATATCCAATTGTGGATAATTGATCCCTTAGTTCAATGATCCTCATGAAGTATGCATTAATGGACTCTCCTTTGTTTATTTGAGCATTGTTGATTTGCCTCTTTAATGCAAGAGTCCTACTGGTGTTGTTGATCTCATAGGTACTCTCAAGAGATTTGAACATATGATATGCAGTTTCATGTTTTGCTAGGATGGGCACTATATGATCCCTAACTGCATCTACTAAGATTTTCATGGCTTTTTCATTGTTTTCAATCCATTGAGTTTTCTCAGGATCAACCTCTGGTATTTTTTATTTTCTCTCACAAGTGAGTCTAATTTATTCTCTTTAAGGATCATCATGATTCTAAATTTCCATGATGTGAAGTTGTTTGCTCCTGCAAGGCGATCTTCAAATCTGATCACACTTGACATTATGAAGAATGTGATGTGAATTTGATTTTTTTTTAAAAATACGAATTTTCTAGAGCAATTTGATATCTAGATTTGATTTGGATTCACACAACATGGCTCTGATACCATTTAATTGTAATAAAAATTTATCAGATTTTAATCCTAAATGTACCTATGAAATTCTAAGCATGAAATCCTGTTCTTACTTCTAAGTCAGATTTAATTCTATATGTCAAAATGTACTGAATGTAGAACATTTATCGATTTCTATATTCTTCAAGTAAGGGAAAGAAGTCCCTTATATATGATGAAGATGCGCCTCAAGGAGAGACGCGTCTCATGAGAGGACGTGTCTCCACAAAGTGAAGACACGTCCACTCATGGGACGTGTCCCTTGAGCGCGGGGGCTTCTTAACCAACTGAAGCCATTCGGAGTTAGTCAAAATTAATATGAATGTTTATTCAACAATCATTTTATATGAATTCGATTTATCGAATTTCAAATTTTGATCATCTTTAGAAATTCAAATATTTAATTTGATGGATTTATATTTTAAGAATAGTTTAGGTTAAATATAAATGATGATGATGCATGAATGCAATCATCATTTATATCTGACCGAAGCTATCTTAAATCAACAACCTTCAATGGTGATGTGATGGATAGCGGATGACATTCATATAATACCATAAATGGGGGTAGTTTTGAAGAACTATGAAAGGAAGAGTTATACCACGATTCTTTTAGTAGTAGCTAATCCATCTATTGAGATTACTTATTTGAAATGAACCAACATAGATACCCTTCCAAGCATTTGTTGATGACCTTAGTTTGTTTATTTGATTGAGGATGGTATGAAGAGTTACAAGCCAATTGAGTACCTAGATAATATAATAAATTTGTCCAAAAGTTATTAGTAAATATAGGACCACAATCATTGATAATAACCCTTGGGGAACCATGTAACTTTTGTATATTCTCCATAGATGTTTTTGCTAATATACTTGTTACTAAGGATGAGATTATGCAATAAAATGGGCATATTAGGTGAGGTAATCCACCACTGCCATGATGACACTTACATTTAGATGTTGTAAGGCCTATAGTGAAATTCATGGAGATATCTTCCCATTGATGGCTAGGAATATCTAAGGAATGTGAAAAACCATGTACTTTAATTATCTCCCCTTTATTTCTTTGACATACCAAACATCTTGCCACAATTTTTGAACATCATCTTTGAGCCCTTCTAGGAAGAAATCTTGAATGAATTCCAATTGGAGAACCATGGAGCTCTTCAAGAACCTTGTGTTTGAGGGTGGAATTCTTACCTAAGGAGAATATCTCCTTATAACACAGAGTCTCCATTTTAGAAAAACTTATTTGACCTATTGGGATAATTTTGCAATTGTTGAATTAGATTTTTTGAATCAACATTATTTGTAACTTTGCTTTGGCTTCTTGAACCTAAATCTTCTTGTAATATTGAAATGACACACAATAATGACTCGTCCTTCTCATCCTTCCTTGATAGTTCATCAGTCACAATATTCTCCTCTTTCTAATAAATGATCTCAAAGTCATAACCCACATTTTAGTGACCCATTTTTGTTGCTCTTAGAGGATAACCATTACTTTAGAAAACATTTCAGGCTATCATGTTTTGTCTTAACTTTAAAGTGTTTACTTATTAGACATGGGTTCCACTATTTCATAACATGAAAAATAGCTAGCATTTCCTTCTCATAAATGGGTTTGAGTTGATTCTTACCCTTTAATTGATGACTTTCAAAAAATAATGACCTACTTTATTAAATCAGAATAACTCCTATCCCATTTCTTGAAGCATCACATTCCACAATAAAATCCTTGGAACTGGAGTAGCATATATAGCCTCCTTCAATACCTCAAATGATGTATTAGTTAACTCATTCCATTGAAAAACATCCTTCTTCAATAGCGTTGTGGGCAGTGCTACTATGTGGCCATAGTTCTCCATAAATCTTCTATAGTGTTTAGCATCATATGAAACCCTTCAAGTTCTTAATTTTTTAAGAAATAAGCCACTCCATTCTAGCCTTGATTTTGTTACGATCAACCTTTACTCCTTTATGAAACACTATGTGACCTAAGTATTCCTCCTCTTTGGACTAGAAGAACATGTGGAAGATTTAGCATAAAATCGGTATTGTTTGAGAACTTGTAGTGCTTGATCTACATGGTGCAATGGTCTTCCCATGTCTTGGTATAAACCAATATCATCAAATAACAACAAATACAAATTTCCCCAAAAATGACTTAAAGATGGAATTCATCACTTTGAAATATAGGAGCATTACTAAGGCTAGGTGACACCATTAGAAATTCATAATGAATCTGATGAGTTCTCAATGATGTCTAGGAATATCTAAATTTGAATTTGGTAATAAATTGATCCAAGATCAAACTTTGTAAATAGTATAGCTCCATTTAGTTCATCTAGTAAATCATCAATTGTAGGAATAAGAAACATATCTTTGATGGTGTACTTTTTGAGCTCTTTAAGTCTTGACACATGTGCTAAGTGTTATCTTTCTTACATATCATCACCACAGTATAGGAGTAGGCACTTTGGACCATATAATACTCACCCCTAACATCTTTTGAACCATCTTCCTCAATCTCACTTTTATATATATAGGGGTACCTATAGGGCTTGGTGTTAGGTGTTTGGTCCCCTAGTTCTAGTTGAATGACATGATCTTGATCCCTTTTTGGAGGGAGTTCTTTTGACATCTCTCCAAAAACAACTAAATACTTATCTACAATTTATTGTAGATCTAATGGTATATAAGCCTTTGATTGACATGCTTTTAATGGAAATGGTTGGGCTACAAATCCATTTTCCCCCTTGTTAAGCATCATTTGCATTTGGTGAGAGCTCATCATATGTGGAGACTTTGCAAGAAACCCTCTTAGTTTTATTGTCCATCCATTTGAGTGAAAGCACATAAATAGACATGGAAATTCATCTCAATTGTCACCAATGTAGTAAGTCACTATACTCTCAAAATAATATTTGCTGCATCGATGGAAATAATGAACACAAGGCAATTAAATTTGTATTTTTCCATGGATAATTTAATGGTATGGATTTGTCATGTCCCTGAAGTTGCAACACTAAAACCCAAACATTAAAACACAAATTAATAAACAAAATAAATAAATGACAATGTAAATATTAAAATATAAATTTAAATATTGTCATTATAATAAGATAATGCTCTGAATATTAACACATATATAAAACTAATATAAATATAATAATAAAATAAGAAATAGATAATATATAAACATAAACCATACATATATTATAAATAGCAGTTATTCAGTAAAAATAAACAAAGGCAGCGGTCCATTATAATTAAAGGCATGTAAGACAAAAGTAGGATAGACGAATGGAATAAGACAAATAATCAAGGCAACGATCATGTTTAAAGGATTTAAATTAATTTAAATGGCAATGATTAGTTTCTGAAAGTTACGTTTCTTTCAAAAGAGATCTAATCTCAAATGCCACGTCCCTTCTATGAGGAGGGTATAAGATGAAAAGGTAGAAAGCATCGGGGCAAGGAGGATAGAACTGATATAGAATAAATATTAAAAATATCTCATAAATCTAGAAAAACATATCATGGCTGATATTAATAAGAAAGAGGAGTATATGCTGGATAGAGAAACATTTTAATAGAGAACATTATCTAATCTGACCACCAAAAGGGGAGAAATAACAATAAAGGGATCGAGAGTGAAAAGAAAGGCAAGTAAAAGGATCTGAGTACGAATCAGGTGAGGTTACTCACTTAGCAATTGATATTTAGTATTTCCGAATATCAGAATAGAAAAACTATTCAACAATAGTTGATAGAATTTGCAACACAACATATTAATAAATTAAGAAGTAGTTATAAAAAGATATATATGGATATACATGTAACATGTGTAAGAATATATATATATAATAGATTCATATAGATAATTAGGGGAAGAAAGAATGAGAAATATAAGAGTAAAATACAATAGATCTATTAAAGATATAAAATGGAGAATCGATAGGCATGCTTACTGTTTTATAATATGTTCATAAGTTATAGAGTAGAATCAACATATGTATTTGTTATTAATTGCTTCCAATCATGATATGTTTAGAATCTGTTGAGTAAGGAAGAGTAGATGTATTTATTATTATTTGTTCTAACCATAAGATATCTAGAATAAGGTCCATAGATGTATTTTTATTTTGTCTTTGATTTATAATATGATCAAAACTTTCTAAGGATAGATTTGATATTTACTTAAGAACCAATGATAAATGCAATTGTATTTGATTGCTTAAAAGATTGTCTTCATGAGTGTTTGCAACTTATTGGGAGGAAGGGTGTGAGGGAAGCGGTGCCTAAAAACCCCACTCAAGTATGCCCTTGAAACCCAAGGCAGGGATGGGCCTTGGAGGGGTGGAAATTCCACTCATAGTCCACCTAGTCCCAAGGCATGGGTGGGCCATGGAGGGGTGGGGGTCCCACTCAAGATCCGCTACGACCATGGAGGGGTGGTAGGCCCGGGCCACTTATACGCTCCCCTGACTTTCCCCAATAGGTTAAGTGTCTTCCGAGGTGATTACGTGGGTAAAGAAAGTAGGTACAAGTGTTTCCACTAAGCACACCACTCCAAGGGTGGAATAGTCTTGGTTGGACATTCCTACCACTTGGGGCCAAGAGGTGGGTAGTCTTGGTTGGACACTTGTGCTCTTGGGATTAGATGGATAGCTTCAGGCGGATTTACCCATGCCACTCCTCCTTTGTCTTCATGATTGCTCTTGTGATTATGTTTATATTTTGGATATCTAGATATTAATGCTAATAGATATATGTGGAAATGTTGTTAATATGGCGAATGTAGATTTCAATCCAAAATTAATTCATTAAAGAGGAAATTCATTGGAGAAAGTGAAACCCTAACCCTAATTGGAAAACAATAAGCAAGGTCCAGGGAATATTAGGTCAGGGGTCATTACAGGCATTTTCTTGAACAATTGATAGTGCCCCCACCTGCAATTATGATCTAGAATTCTAGAGCTAGATGAATAAACAATTCAAACGAGCAATCAATTTTTTATTGATGAAATTGTGAGTACTTTCTAAGCCCATCAACAATATGACTCTCTTTCTGTAACGCCCCGCCACACAACCCTAGGGGAAGTTGCAATTTACTACTCAAACGTACTAATTTTTTTTTTTAAGTACAATTAACATGCAAGTTCACTACCCATTGCCAACAACCCCTAAGGTTACGAGACTGAGTTTACTTAAACCCAAACAAGAAACATGAATTGAAACCATAACATTTAATTACTTCACAAATTAAAAACACATACATTCCATACATGATAAATCACATCAAAGAATAAGATATGCCACATGATTTCAATAACATAATTTGACAATAAGATTACAACTCTCATTCCCCGAATGAGGTAACTCCAATAAGCAAGGTTACATAATACACCTTCCATCTCAATACAAATGAGGGGTAATCAATTACAATAACAACTAAAATGAATAAAGCAAGAAAAGAAACTGGATCCCACGAGCTCTCCAACTGGAAATCTCGTCCACACGAACAAAAGGATGACCCAACGGATTAAGGTGCACGTTCCACCCAACCATGTGATACCCTAAGGCTCAACCCCCATGCTAGGAGATAGTAACCATGATTCCTAAAAAAAACCATCTACCTCTAGACACAGGCTACTCAAAACTGAACTGAATTAAATACAAGTACAATTCTAACATCACTGACATAAGTCACATTGCTTCCATAAATAAAATAGATCAGGTATGATAAGAAGACCATACACATAAAACCAAATACCAACTATTTTCGTAGAAGAGTGTCATCACATAGCTCGACATGGGATTTCCTTTGGGAATCTTCATAGGCTCTGGCCCCCACTATATATGGGTTGTCCTGGTGGCCTCAACCGAATCCTGACGCCCATACTCACTCATGCGGAATCAAATACCTTTCGTAAAGACAAGATAGATGACCTTGCCATTCTAGGCCTTCCCACTCATCCCAAGCCTATATGAGCACTTGCGTCCATGAATGAGGCTCAATTATCTTAATTAGTGTGAAAGTACATTGATTTAGTTATCACTTGATTAAACCACCTCCGAAGGTTATCCAGTTTACCTCTTTGGGCTCCGGCCCCTAACAGAAGCCACTCTTCTACTTGACAACATACCCAAACAAAACCAATCACCAAGGGAATCCCAAGTGCATACCAACACGATAAAACCGCTTCAACTCTAGGAGGAACACATAATGAAAACTCACTCCAAACACTGGAGACAACAAAAGTCAAACCCCTCTCCAAACATTGGAGGCAACAAAACACATAATCCACTCCTTCTAAAGGAGGCACAAACCACATAACCACTCCTACACCAAAGGAGGCACAAAACATCCCCGTTCATGAAAACCGGGTAAAACAACAGGATACAACTATACGCCCTACCCAAGGCAATACAACAGTTGACTAATCATAATACATAAACCTCAAATAATTAAAAACCCCATCTGGAAGACTTAACAACACTTCTAATCAAATTCCCCAAAGCGACAACAGAAGAAGAGTACATTCAAGAAGGGCCATCAAATAGGAATTAAATCTATATTTGGATTTCCTAAATCCACTTCGTTCATTAACATTCAATAACTTATTGCCTTAATAAAACTGATTTAATAACGTCTCTTTTAGACAAAAGATGAAATTTAAACCATATGTTCAATTCCTTAATTGCTTTTAAATAATAATAAAATAAAACAGTTACTTCTTCTATTTAGAACAAATCACTAAATCATTTCTTCTTTTCAAATAATAATAATAATAATAACCATTTTTTATTTTTTATTTTTTTAAGATAAATTATTTCAAAAAAGCAATTAATTCCTTTTGCCCAACCTCAAAAATGAGAGAGAGAGATCATGATGAAAGGACAACCGACAATTCAATAATCTACTTTAGGATTTCCTAAATCCAAGCAAGGCGATAACATATTGCATGTAATCAAATAAAAATAATCAAAATTATTTGCAACTACTCAACAATAATTAAAATTACATTGGCAACGTTAAGGAACTTAAACTAATAATCTAATTCCGTTTTCTCCAATTACTCATAATAATAAAAATCAACTTTTAAATTAAAAAAAAAACATTTATTATAAATTCAATTTCATTTCAAAATATGATAATAGAATAATCATCTTAAAATCCATAAATTCGTCTATTGCATATTGACTTAAAATTTCCCCCAATTACATAAAAGACATGCCATTATTTTAATCAACCATTTTAATATATATATATATATATTAATATTTTAATATTATAAAATATAATATGAAATATTATGAATTATAATATATAAACATTATATATATATATTATTATTAATATATATTAATATCTTAATATTATAGAATATAATATAAAATATTATTTATAAATATTTTAATATTATAAAATATAATATATAAAATATTATATATATATATATATATATTTATTTGAAAAAAAAAATGAAATAATAATAAAAAAAAGCCCCATGCGTTCCTCAGGCCGCATGCCACTGTGCTGGGTCGGCTGTGTTTACACACAACCGAACCCCATTGAATGGGGCAATTGTGTGTAAACACAGTCGAAACCCTAAGGGGCGACGATTGTGTTTACACACAACCGTGCCTTTGCTGGTGGTGGCTGGGTGGGGTACGCGCTGGGCACGACTCCCCCACAGTGCCTCCCATGGGCGGCACGGTGGGGTGAGCCCCCAACGACCCCCACACATACAATTTATTTATTTTTTAAATAAAATCCGACTGCGGATTTTTAAATCCGCCCAATATTCTTTCTGGGTATTTTTTTTAACAACCAATTATAAATATAAAAATATATATTTGTATGTGTATATATATTGGTATTTTCCAAATATATATATATATATATATTTATCCAAATTTATTAAAAAGAAACTATAAGTTCAGTTGACCAAATAATTCCCAGAAATGAAACATTTACAGACATATTGAAATCTTTCCTTGAAGAACATTATTCCCAAACAGAGGTTTTCAAATTTCATTTTGTTTCTCTCATTTTCTATTGTTGAAATTGAAGATTTCTGTTGCAAGTTTTGATTTTCTACAAACAATCTAAATGTCTTCAAGATTTCAATTGGGTTTTCAAGAATGATTGCAACAAGTTTTCAAAACTAAAAACTAGATTTTTAGAACAATAAAAGAACAAGAAAACCTATTTGAAGCTTGAAGAAGAATCTGGTGTTGAGTTGCCATTCCAACTCTTTCAAAAAACCTTGTTCAAATCTTCACTCCAATCCCAAAATGCATCCTCCAAAAACAAGAAAAACCCTCTTTTTTCTTCACAACAAACTTCTTTTCCCAATCACGAATAATCCCCAAATTTAGTCAACTTTCCCCAAAATAATATCCCAGATATTTTCTTTTTCCAAAATAAAAATAATATCTTCATTCCTATTCTCCACATTTAGTCAACATTTTTCAAATATCTCCCTTTCTAAGATATTTACTTTTAAATCATTTAAAACAAAATTTAAATTTCAAAATAGATTTAAATCAGTCACTTTATTATAAATTTTCTATTTCAAAATGAATTTAAAGCTTTTAATAATTTCTTTTCAAAAAGCATTTAAACTTTTAAAATTTTATTTTCAAAGAGTTTAACACTTTTAAAATTCCAAAATGAATAACTTAATTCAATTACTCACAATTAATTTAATTAATCAATAAAATAAATATAATCCAAGATTATATTATTTTATTAATTAAATTAAATTAATTAATAAAATAACTAACATTTCTAACATTACAACCAAATATAGTTAATCATCAATTTAACTACACAAGCCATTTATTTACCTTTATAATTTGAAATTAAAACCAAGGTGAAAAAGGACAACATTAAAACAACTAAACCCGACTACAACCCAACGACACACTATGACCAGGGTGATGACTTGGCACGAAAAACCTAGCTACTATCTCCCAATCGATTACCGTTGGTCAATGGACATGCTCTAACCTGTGAAACCAGGTGGAGTCGATGTCCTATACCTGTCAACCTGCAAGCAAAGAGTATATCGAACATGCATATATATGATATAATAAAACACACCGTAAATAGGAAATCTTGGAATCGTAGGGCGCTCACAAGTGAGTGATACAATCCCGTCCCCTTCACCCATACAAACTTTCTAACTAACGAGTCTAACATCAATAATATAATAAAAAACATAAAGCATCATTAATTAAATATCTGCTGAGCTAATTCAAAACATACCATAATGATAACATCAAAGTAAAATACCATCACATCAAAATATAACATTCACATCGCTTAACAATTTGCGATCAAATAGTAACCAAGTACCAAAGTCAAAGTAATAGTAGAACAAAGCATAACAAAGAAAACACTGTACAATCAAAAGAGCCAAAAATGGAGGGGTGCTACACTTTCTTCAAATAACCCACTACCTTGAGAGTTTGTGGGGTGCTACGCTAGAAGTGCATGGAAATAAATGGTTGGTTGGGGATCACTTGATTCCTCATTTGGTTTATTGCCCAAATCTAATTCTTCTTCATCATCATCTTCTTCCTCACTCAACCCTTGAATGTAGAATAATTTTTTCTACACATTTATGTCCTCTACTACATATTTGTTATCAAAGTTAGAACACAACTCTTTTTCCTTTTTCTCTTCAATTTGTTGAGGAGTCAATTTAGTGGGTTGAGGGAATGCTTGTGCTAAAAATTTATTTTCTCTCATGTCATTGAACCCTTTCTCTTAGAAATTAAAATCTTCTCTTCTACCTTGCATGCTAGGATAAAATACTTAGACATAGAAGTAGTGCTAGATATGCGTACCTCATGTTGGACATGATCTTTGAGACCACCTAGAAATAATTCATTCAAGTTCTCTACTACAATTATATCTACTCTCAAGGATAGTTTATGTAATTGTTGAACATAGTTGATTGGTCCTATTTGATATAGTTTAGCTAATTGATTGAATTGGTTGTTTGGCATACTCTTGCTATACTATGACCATATCTCCTTTGTAAAATTGACCATGTGACTGTGAGATCCTTTTTATTCCATTGTGCATATAGCCATCAATACCAAATGAATTTCCCTAGTTCTAAATATACGGAATCTATTGTTAGTTTTTGTACACTTGGAATTTGATGCACATAAGAAAAAATCCATTTGATTTATCAAAGTTAATGGAACCTTGACATCAAAATTGCACATATCCACCTTTGGCATTAAGTTCCTAGACCCCATATGACTATTGGAATTTTGATCTAGATCAGACGCCCTTAATGATTCACCTTGATTCTGTGAAGCATCTTGTTGTGAGCCTAATTGATTTTGGAAATAAGCATTGATGTTTGTCAATGTGCTATGATGTTAGATATATCTCCTTGTATGGTATCCAAATTTACTTGGATGTGTTTCATATCCTCCTCCATCTTGTTGGTTTAATCTCTTATCTCTTCCATGGATACAATGTCTATCTCCTTTATTGATGAATCACCTTTGTTGAGAGTTTTATTAGGAGTGTAGGAATTCTTGACCTCACCTCTAGTTTGTGGTCCAACCATATAGTTCAAAATCTATTTCTTTTAGAAAAAAACATAGTTGGGTGATTTCAAAATTATTTTATCCCCAAAATTAAGATTTCAAATAATATGCCCCAAATATTTTTTCCAAGCTTTCCAAAAATCTAAAAATTCCACAAATTATAGCCTATAGAGTAAATTATATGAAAAACCTTAAATTGCAATAACTTATTAACATTTTTTTCAAATTCCTCAAAATCAAGTTGTAAGTGGATCAATGAGACCTTTATCAACCTCCATAGTATAGGAAAAAAATTGCCAATTTGTAGCCTTGGGAGCGAATTTTGTAGAAACCCTAATTCTACAATAACTCCTTGAATTTCACTCCAAATGACATTAAATATATATTGTATCAACTTTAATATGGCCTTGAAAAACCCTTTAAAAATCAAAATTTTCCAAAATGAGGGAGATATGCACTTCTCAAGATGACCTCCAAATATATTATCTTTTGTTTTGTTTCTTACCTTCACGATGTGAAGATCATGCTCTGAAACCACTTGTAATCAAACAACTTGCATAAACAATAATTAATAGAAAACATGCTAAAAATACTTTATAATAATAAGCCACTTCAAGGGGAAAATATTTTTAAATTTTTCCATGAATAACACAATTCAAAATATGATGATAATAAATTACTCATTATCTTCTATATATACCCTATTTATGCCTTGGATGTCACCTAGGCTGACTTATATACCTAAATATAACACCTAGGATGACCTAATTATCTAAATATGAATATAATAATAATCATATAAATTAATTAAGAATTAAGGTAGCTACAAGTCTACTAATCATAACCCTAGACACACTATAAGACTAAGGGCATATTAGCCAAGCTAAATTTTTGTTCTGGTTAAAAATCAACATAGCTTAAAACTCTATTATGGATTACTTTTTTCAATGTTCTGCCAAGGGAAACTCTACTTCTATGGGTGAGCATTGTTTTTGGCGTTGATAATGGTAGTACCCATCGTACCATTATGCTTTAGACCTGCATGACTCCAAAAATAATTCCAACATACACACACACACATGTATATTTGTGTTCATCCAGCAGTGCCAACCATTTTCTTTCATCTCAACACTTCCCAAAAATCTCACATAAAGTTATCTCTCTAACTTCTTATGGTATGAGGTATTTACAAACCTATAATAATAGAAGTTAATTTTCTAGAGGGCCAAGAAGAGGGTTGATGAACCCAAACAGGTCATCATTGGCAAGAGAATTCATATATGATCCTTCCAACATTTTTTACACTCATGCTATTTTTTGTGGAATTTGGTTATGTAAGTTTTATGAGTTGCATTTTCTTGAAAGTTTCTAAAGCCTTTTCAACATTTCCAATTTATGCATATCCTACAAAATTTTAGTCCATGAGACCACATTTCTTTGAGGTATTTTGTTAAACACTTCACTTGCATTGTATATGCTTTCTATTTTTCTTTGAGGTCTTTTGTCAATAGTTTACATCCCTTGTCTATACATCCATTTTTCATACATGTCTATTACGACAATTGCAACTATAACATTTGATGCAATTCCTCTATTCTTTATTCTTTTATGGATGTCCTTACCTTGTTCCAAAGCTCCCATTTTTGTGCAAGCTATAAGGATGTTGAAAAAGGTTGTGTAGTTTGGATTTATACTTTCCAATTGCATTTTCTTGAATGTTTCTAAATCCTTTTCAAAAAAATCATTTTATTCATATATTGCAATCATAACTTTCCATGAAATCACATTTTTTCTAATTCATTTTTATAGCTTATCAATTCATATACTTTACATATCATTTTGACATTAAAAAGAAAAATAACAATAGTTGTCACTCTTCTTTGGTAGTTTCTTCATTGTACTAGCATCATGGGTAAGTTTCTTTCCTGATAGAAAACACTTGTTTATTGATTTTTTCTCATGAATATTTCATTATGATTTCTTACTTAAACACCATAAAAATAATGAACAAAAAGAAGAGGTGTATATGAATTGTTCAATGCAATTAGTATTGAATACTAATACAAAAGACAAAATATACTAGTGTGTACCTTACCCAAACATGAATATGTGCTAAAAGTAAACTTAACCCAACCTTGACAACCTTGTCTAAGCCCTTGGTTGGGTGAATATTTTCTTGTGAGGAGGCTAATAACTATACTTAGGATCCATATTCAAAAATTGATAATATTGATGGGGTAACTAATAGTGGCCTTCAATATAAATTCTCAACATGTTGTGTCAACTTTAGTTTTGTTTGTTGGACACCTCTAGACCTAGCAAGGTTCCTAGATTATCTTCGTGCAAAAACATAGAATTCTCTACATATGCTTGAATGTTGAATCACAAACATAAAATAGGTGTAAGGGTGAGAAAAATGTAGTCATAACAAGTAGTGCCAAATCACATAATAATTATCAACTTAAACAAATTAAAGTTAGAATAATTGTTGGACATTGGAAAATGAGGTTTTTTTTTGAGGTACATGGTTTTCAAGGCAATGATTAATTTTTTAAGGAATATGGAAGATTAGAGAGACACAATCATAACGAGATAGTACAATCTATTGATAATAGAAATAACACAACACTAAGGGAAGGTGCATATAGAGGTAGAGTGACATTCAACTAGCATCTAGTCACAATAGTTTTAACAAAACTAAAACATCCAACCAAAGCAAAGGGTATTCACTCAACAATGCCATCTCACTATTGGTAGGATATATTTTTATTTTACTCTTTGCATTATTTGTCTATGTTGTGCTTTTGTGTTTAGCTATTATTCTCTTAAAATTTTTCATATAATTTGTTTGCTCCATTAGATTATTGGGAATGAAAAAATTGATGAATAGCACATAGATTCAAATGACTATAAGAAATCAATACATAAGTTCTATTAGTGTCACCACACTTAAAAATACCATAGGATTCTTTGAAATAAAAAACTATTGGATGATACAAAGACAATAATGACAAGGAAATTGGTACACCATGGATTTTAGTGTTAGCCCACTTAAATGACTATTCGACAATCTCTATGCTTAA
This sequence comes from Sequoia sempervirens, assembly GCA_007258455.2. NCBI lineage: Eukaryota > Viridiplantae > Streptophyta > Pinopsida > Cupressales > Cupressaceae > Sequoia > Sequoia sempervirens. Next base: position 210,315,258 of record VDFB02058242.1, read on the forward strand.
GCCTTTGCAAACTCGTCACACTTGCACTTAAATATTAGTATGAATTTGAGTAAAATTAATTGCTCTTTTCAAAATTTTATTGTTTAGGTACAAGAGTGCAAATGATGCAATCCAAAACAAAATATTCTTTAGACCCATCATCTATACTTAAAAATTGTTGTGGTAGTTTCAACAATTTTTGGGGATTTAATAAAAGCTTTGAACAACTACCATATAAGATAACCCAATGATTTGCGATCCTTTTTAATAAGAAAAATAATCTTTCATAGAACTAATAAGAAAATTCATCTCATCTCAACCCAACAAATTTATATGCAAATAATCCAAGAATTTCTTTGACAACTATAAACTAGAGGTAATAGAAAAATGGATCATGTGTGCAAACTGATTACACAAATAGAGAGAGTTGAATGTAATAATTCAATACATGAGAATAGAAGATAAAATTAAATATGAGAGAATCAATTCCTACAAAATTTGTAGATATCTGGAACTAAATATCATCTATATACTTTTGAAAATTTAGAAAGGTCTCATACCAAGAAAAGTGATGTTAGGTTATTTAATGACTAATCAGATAAATTATTACATCCAATTTTCTTGACTTGAGATAGTATACCGTGTGGATTGTACAATACTTTTATTGTGTGCTACATGACTTGAAGCAAATCCCTCATGAAAAATTTAACTTGCAACAAAGTTTAGTATTGTATAATTTGTTACCAATGGAATTATGGGTGCCTGAGGTTCCGAAATTATGTCAAAAAATATTGTGAAGCAAGTTTTAAACATCTTAATGTGGTGAACACCAATCTTTACTGTCAACATAAGATGTGTAGTTATACTTTGATGTGAGATCATTTTGTCCAAGTGATTTATAATTACACTGAGGGTAATGCATTGTAATTTGATGTTAGAAGTTCTATTTTAAGGCATTAGTAGAATTTTGACATGTGTCACTAAGATAGAGGATCCTTATGCTGAAATGGATGCTCTCTATTGGTCTGTGGAATAAATATATGTTGAGCAAACATTCTTTCTTTATGCTGTCTATTGGTCCATGAAATAAGTATATGTTGAGAAAACATTCATTCTTTAAGATTGGGATAGCTGGTGTATTTCGTTTTATATTTGTTGCCCCTTTGCATTATGAGTTCAATACTTTAAGTCCTTTTTATAGAAACGATGAATGGTAGCCTCAAGAACACAAACAAGAATATTGATGTGGAATAAAAGTGGTAGATTTCTATTGCATCACTTAGGCTCAATGCATCATGGTTTGAAGAAAAGGCCTATTCTCAAGTGTGCAATGGGTGATGAGGTTGTGTTAATAGAGATTTCACATGATGGTTTTTGTTGTCATTCAAATGTGGATGTCTCATTAGATCAAATGATGGTTTTTAGGCCAGTTGGGTGACATGTTCTTAAATACTCCTAGGTGTCACAACATGAGCATGAATTTAATGTCTATCAATTTTTCCTATTCACAGATCAAATGTGCATGATGTAATGGCCATCAATTCAACTTGTCTCAAGAAATCAAAGGCTGAAAATCAATGTTAGATTAAAAGAATTGATAAATGCACCATTTTATTTATGATCTTGTACATGCATGTAATGCAATATGTGAAAAAACAATCAAAGATCATCAATCATAATTCCAGGATTATTTATAATTGATCATGGACAAAGAGAAGTTGAAAAGATGGTGCTTACAACTAGAGCAAGGGGTGGTGATATTTCTAAGATTTGGTTCTATGTGGAAGTCTGTATGCATCTAGAAATAGAAAATAATGGGTATGTTATTTTTGAAAGCTTTTGAATTTTTTCCCTCATAGTGCTCTAAGATTTGTTTAATTACATTTGATATAATTTGGTAATGCTTGTTACATTTAGTAAATTCATGAAGTTATCCCCTATTTTAAATAAATTTCCTTTCTAAAGTCCTTATATTGTTCAACATTCATGCTTGTTTTAGACTAGTAAGGTTAAGATAAGTTTGGACCAGTACCTAATATCTAATTAACTAGCTCTATAAAAAGAGCTAAGAATGCCAAAGGCACATGCATATTTTTTGATGTTTTGCCACAATCGTGTCAAGACATCTGTTCTTATATTCAATATATGACACCTTGATTTGGGGAAGTTGGTTGTCCCAAATGTATTTGTTAGCACCAATCTAATATATACAATTTACAAATAATATGACTCAAATTCTAGAGAATTAAAGACAAAAGGTGGTGAAGTACTATTCACATTGAGCAAATAATTGATCAGAAATGTTTTTGACTTGAATCTTAAGACAATTATAAAATTGATTTCAATGGACTATTTTGACTTGAATCCTAGGACAATTATAAAATTGATTTCAATGGACTATATAGAGAATATATAAGAGATAAAAGTAGTTATACAGTCAAATGACTTCCTAATCATAGGCCAAAAGGCCCAAGTGGAGTGAAGCCAATTCCCTCATATGAAATTGGGTGTTGATACCTTTGAAGAATACTTCATGATGAATTGCATTTCTCTATGCCTAGTCCTAGGAACAAATTATAGAGCATAGATGCCCATACATATGATCATGATTGTTGTAAATATTTAGCATCGATATGTGAATAGGCTATTTTATTTTTCCTCTTTTGTAGTAGAAGACATTCATCAAGAAATTGTATCCCTTAGGGTTGATAAAAAAATTCCACCTTTTAGATGGTATTATTTACTATTCCATATCTTATTGTTTGTGGGGAAAAATTATGACTGCATCACCATATAATCAACCTTTGCCAATTTATATGAGAACATATGTATGAGATGCACATTGATAGAACTCAAATTATGGTGCTTTTGAGAATTTTTTTTGTAGAGGATTCTAAATATGATTGGGTACAAAAGAGTAGACTATTTGATGTCTTCATAAAATTCCTAAAGTTTAAGCAATTTGATGCTAAGATAATTGGGGTGATTGGTTCTATCACAAGGATATGAAAATCTAGTGGTTTATAGAGTTGAGGTTGAGCCACATGCTCTTCCTTTTTAGGTTATTGATAGAGTAGCCTTCCTATCTAAAATATATGGAAAGTAAATGAAGCAAACAAGGTCCACTTGAGGCTCAAGATAGAAAATTTTCTTTCTTTCCATATACACTCAAGTTCTCTAATTTTATAATATTTGCTAAGGAGGATCTTGACCTCCTTGAATAAAAAATGATGAAATACATAATGTAATCAAAGAATGGAAGAAGGTGTGATCTAGAACACTTCATTGATCAAACTAGGAAGGAAGTGGGAAGGTCAAGATATGAGCATCAATTTGATGAATTGAAAAATTTAATCAAAAAATTGGATTCCATGAAAAAAATGGATGAAATTGGAATAAAAATGACCAGTGGCAAGTGGTTACTAGGTGGTTATCTACCGCTCACTACATGTTTTCCATGGAGGATGAAGAGATCCTCAAGAAAGATGGCTCTGTAGTTCCCATTGTCCCTTATAGGTGGTTGATATTTCTCAATAATTCTCTCATGAATGGTGGTGTGAATCTTCTCATCTCTTGTAGCCTTTGATATTTTCTTAATTGGCTTGACATGTGTAATGGACATAGTGGCTATTGGCCAACCAACTTAATATAAGAATTATAAGTTCCTCTAGGTTAGTTGTAAGATTTCATTAGAAGATGATGTTATATTACACTATCGTTCTTTTATTTTCAATTTTCCAACATAGATTGAGGGTTATAGGTTTCATGAAAGTAAGATCCATCCTAGATTCTCCAGTTGTTAAGTTATGGGTGCCAACATTAGCACATCCAATAACTTCTTCTTCCATGGTCTCAACACTAGTTGGGGTAGTTGCTTGTGAGTCATTTTCACTTCTTCCACATTGCCATGATAGCTTAGGTACAAGTTTCTCATCAACAAATGTGGTTAGAGTATGATTATTCTCTAAAAAAATCTTTCAATAGCCTATAGGATATTGTGAACGTCTTCCAAGTAATTCACTTCTCTCCCCCATTCGGTTTATAAGTAGTTCATCAAGATATTATCATTTGACATGTGTCACCCATCCACAAGGATCTTCTCTACAAATCTTCAATAAAAGGATTAGATATTTTTAATTTAAAGAGGTTGGAAAAAGTGAGGGAAAATGCACACTATAGTGTGTTGTTTGAAATACACATGCACTTATTCTCTATCAATTTGCATTGTAATTCTTACTCTTGAATGAATAATATGGATGAATATTTCTAGTTTTTAATATCTCCAATGTATCTTTGTATATCTTTGAAGAAAATAACTAAGGATATTTTATTTCTTTGCACATTTTTTTGTGTTAAACTATTATTTGGTGTTAGTTTTTATTCAATGAATGACATAAATATTTCAAAAATAATAGTAGGAAATATGGGGATAACAATGAATCATTAACAAGTCAAAGTTGATGTGGCTTATTTGGGAATTAAAACTACGTATGAAAAAGGCTTTAGAAGAGTCTGAGTAGAGGAGAAATCCCTTAACATAATTAGCTGCTTGGCATTTCTAATCCTAGTTGGACAGTTGAGGATTTGATTAATGACTCATGCAATCATGAATTGTTTTGATCAAGTTCCCATTAGCCACATTTATAGAGAAGGTAATTCTCTTGTGGATTTCTTTGCTAATGAAGTGGCTAATCTAATGACAACCAAAAACATGGGATGGGTATGAATTAGTACCCGAGAGTGCTCTATCATTACTGTGATATGATATCCAACACAAGTCTTGAGATTTGGCGTGGTTGGGGTGTAATCATCTCCCACATTCTCTCACGCTTTCTAGGCATTTTAGTGCCCCTTCCCAAAGCCCTTTCTAAAAATGGTTTCATTGTGAATGCTAAGCTGAGTTCTTGGTGTAGAAGTTAGGTGATTTCTGGAAAAGGATGGGGGGTGATCGTAGTTGAGTGGAGCACATATCCTATGATAGATGGAGAAACAAACCAAAGGTTTGACAAATTTTAGAAGGAGGGCTTACTCCATACATGGAAAGGCTTCATGGTTTCAACCATGAAACCACCAACACTTTTGTTCATGGTTGACATGATCGTGTTTTTGATAGTTAATGGTGTTGTTTTCCCCATCACTGAAGAATTTATTGTGCAGATCACTAGCTTGAGCTCAAGTGGGAGAAATTTCTTTATGGAGTGGAAGGGCAATGAGGATGCGATGGAGTAGTTCTTTAAGGACAATGAAAATCAACAGATTGTAAATCTTGTCTCATGGGGCTATGAAAGCTCGTCGATCAAGGCTATTTGAGCTGAGGTGGCAGAGGTTATTATGAGGTACATAACCTTGGATGGATGTTTCACTACCATCCTCAGGTTTCATTTTACTTTACTCAATCATTTTCATCATAAGTTGCATGTCTCCTTTCTGTTTTTCTTAATTTTTTCTCTAGAGACTTCAATTTATGCCCATATGAAGAATCCTCACACTCCTCTTCACGAGGGGTTGATTCTCCTCATAATGGAGTATGTTAAGGTTCACTCCTTGGCCAAAATGGTTAAAGGAAATGATCATCCGGTTAAGCCTAGGGTTGTTGAACACCCTACCATGAAGTTTGCTATTGATGATGAGGAAGAATAGGAGTGGAAGGTGGATGAAGATTCCATTGAGGTTTCTTCATCTCCCTCCTCTAGCTCATTGCCACATAAAAGGAAGCTAGGTAGCAAGAAGAAAATTGTGCCTAAGAAGAAGCCGAAGAAGCAGATGGATAGCCCTTATGATAAAGATGATGATGGTTATGAGACATGTGAGGATGAAGTTTCTAGGCCACCTAAGAAGTCTAAGGGTGAGGAGGAAGTTACTCAACCGCTTAAGGTGTCCTCAATGAAATCCAAAAAGTAGGGGGTCCATCCCCATGACAAGGATATTGGTGGGTATGATATGGGGGAAGAGAAGGTCATCCAGAATTCTAAGAAGCTAATGTGATAGATGATGAGGTTGATGTCCAATCCTCCTCTCATCCTAAAGATGTAGTTTTGGTAGGCGACCTGGAAATGAATGTGGATGTAGTCTCTTCTCGGCCTACTGCTAAGGACAAAGGTAAGGAGAAAATTCTTGTTCAAGATAAAGGAACAAAGGTGGACATTTTGAAGGATTCTGGGAGGATTGAACCCTTATCTTCTTATTTTTTTTACTTGGATGAGGAGAACCCTAATGTGATAACCTTTTTGTCCATGGCCAAAATGGATTTGCCTACAATTTTACGGTGGAAAAATGGGTCCTAACTAAATTCTGTGTGAGTAAAATATGAGAATCAGAACAATTAATTCAAAACACACAATCAATGCAACACATTATATTAAGGAAATCAAATTTAACAAAACAAATGATAAAGCGATTCCTCAAAGCCATTCCATCATCCTCTATTCTTAAGGATCCTGTATTAGTGCTCTTAGATTTTAGGTATGCACTAAACTACTGAGATGACACCTAAGAAACGAGAAGCCATTAAACTAAAATGTATGAAACTATACCTACATCTACATGATTGATGAATTGGATGGATGATATGCTAAATGATGTGCTAAATGATATGATGCTATATATAATGATGCTAAATGGTGTAATGATAAAATGCTAAACTAATGAATATGCTATGGAAATGTTGTAATGATAATGCAACAAATTAAGTTCCTAGAAATGAAATTTCCATTATAACACTAGTTGAAATCAAATGCTAAATTCTAAGCTATAATGCCAATGCTAAGCTCTCAAATGCTGAAAGTATTTTTGCAGAGTAAATTTATGCTATGCTCTCTCTATATGAAAATTTGTAAATGAGCCCCTATTTATAGATTTCACCAAGGCATCAAGTGATGTGGAAGCAATGGATGATCAGGATTCGGTCTGGAGAGATCAACGGTGAGAAGTGAAGAGGTTAGAGAGAATCAAGGAAGTTGTTCCCTTTAATAGAACAAGCTTGCCAAGTGTAGAAGGGAATAAGTGGAAAGGAGAAGCCATGTGTCTTTGAGGCAATTAAAATTGTTGAGGATAAATGTCCACTTAGAAATTAGGAATAATTAATTTCATGTGACACATGGTGAGGTGGAAGATGAGGTGGAAGGAAGTTAGAAAATATGGAGAAATGTGACTAAATTCCAATTTTAAAATTCAAATTTAGTTGGAGGGAATTAATCAAATAAAACAAATGAGTTAAATTTTTTAATTTAATTAAATCATGAAGAAAGTGGTTTAGATAGGAAGAATTAAGAAATACGAACTATATAAATAAACTTTGCAATTTATTTATAAGTAGAGGAAATAAAGATTTTATTAATTAAATAACTAGTATTTAATTAATTTTCTCCAGACCAATTTTAGATGTATACATTTTTCCCCTCTTTGAAGTGATGTGTTTACACATTGCTTCAAAGAAAAAATTCCCAGTGCTGATAAAATTTTGATAATGCCCCAGATGGTGATTTTCAGGAGATAACAAATATATGCCCCCTCGGGAGATAAATAAGGGAATTTGTGATGTTTTAAATATTTTTGAAAATTTGAAAATTTCTGATGATGTTGATAGTAATATTCTGATATGATGATATTCCAACAATTTATCTCCCGACATTGAAGAAATTAGTTGCCATTTGATTAATTGATCCCTGAAAAAATTAAAATATCCCATCATAAATCCCACTTTAATTACCCCTTTTAATAGGAAAAAAAGTGAAAAAGAAACTCATTTGTGCACTTTTGATTTTGAAATTTTGGAGTGAGAGAGCAACTTTGAGCATTTCAGCAAAGATGGTGATCCCCTACGAGACTCATCGATTCGAGCGTGTATGGTGACATAACATGCCAATGACATACGAACCTCCAGTATGAATTTCCAAAACCCTCTTTGTGAATTTTTGAATCATTTTTCCCACATTTTCAATTTTGAAATTTGATGTTCTTCGCGTTTTAGCGCATTAGGCATCTATTTTAGTGCATAAGCTAGGTTTTTTAGCGCATCAAATTAGGGATTTAGCGCATCCCAAGCCCGATGTAGCGCATTGAAGGTTTGTAATGGCGCATTTTAATTTTGGCGCATAGGATGATAATTTTAGCGCATGAGGGTATTTAGATAGCGCATCGAATGAAATGGCAAATAAGACCAAATTTTTAGCGCACCTGCCAGAAGAAATAACACATATAAACTTGTAGCACATTGAAGTGGTTTTGTCGCACATGTGTCTTTTTAGCACAATGAAGCACTATAGTAGCACATATAGGACAAAATTGAAGATTTTTTTGTTTTTCTCCTTGATTTTGATGTTCCATCACGTTAGCCGATGATTTTTTGTTGTTGATAGATTAGATGATTTATTGATCTCATGATAGGTGAGATGCAATAATGATGATGTTTTTTTGACCTCATGATAGGTGAGGATCAAAAGTAGATGTTTGGTAGATTTGATGAAAATATCACTTGAGATGATAGGATAATTGATTGCTTTGCTGTTTTGATTGATTGATTGATACGCTGATTGCGATGTGTTATAATGATATGAGAGTGATTTAGGGATCTTAAGTCTCGAGAGTGCTTTCCACGAACTTGGGAGTTGATTCCACGACTGTCACAGGATGATAGAGATATTATTGAGAGATGTGGATTATCTTCATTGATTGACATGCCCCAGATTAGGATTAATCAGGGATTGCTGACCGCACTGGTAGAGAGGTGGCATAATGACCACAAAACCTTTCATCTGGCCACTGGGGAGATGATTGTGACACTAGAGGATGTCTATAGGATCTTGCGGATTCCCATGATGGGTGACATTGTTGTATATGATCAGGCCGAGCAAGGTGGCACACATGCTTTACATCGGATATTTCATGATGATCAGATTAGTGGGTATGAGATGCCTTGGCAGGAGATGTTTGAGAGTTATGCCCCTTTACCTTCCATACTTGCGGGTTTTGTCGGTGGCTTCCCATGTCCTGACAAGAGGTCAAAGAGATTGTTGGTTGGTTGGGGTTGGAAACTAGAGTAGATGATTCTATATGGGACTTGGTATGCCTAGGGTTCGTGCATGCTTGCGTAGTTGTATCATGATTTACATCAGGTATTGTATCTTGGAGGTGCTAGTCTATCTATAGGGGTGAAATTGTTACAGACGTGGGCCTGGGAGCATATAGCAGTGACACGCCCAGTGATAGACAAGTATCCACCTATTAGGAGACCTTATGTCTATGGTTATACTGGCCGAATTGTCTAGCATAAGTTGGGAAAACTGGAGTATTGGAGACACGTATTGGATGACCTGGATTCTGTGATATGGCGGCCGTATGTGGATTGCGAGCAGTGGGTCAAGGATCAATTGGAGATGCCTTATGTTTGTATAGCCAAATATCTCATTGGACATACATGTTTCATTATTGAGAGATTCCTATTGATGAGGGTACTTAGACAGTACTACATAGTGTAGGGGATTCCACAAGGATTGGCTACATATGCACAGAGACAACAGGATGCCATAGAGGGGGGACCTACCTTATCCTATGATGTTGCTTGGGATGAGTACCATAGATTACAACCAGTGATTTGGGACTATCATCCAGAGATTATGGAGAGATATATGGCAGAGGAGTACTCACAGTACTTTTGTGGAAATCCGTTTCCCAAGATCTCAAGGCCTGATGAGCTAGTGTTGGTGCTGGAGGATGATGAGGAGAGAGTGATGAGAGGCTCAGGGATACTTTCAGATAAATCATTTTATGTTTAAAAGACTTGTTATTTTTGTTAATTAACATGATTGGTGGTAGACTATAGACTAATATATTTACTTACTTTTCTTTATGTTTGGCTAATTTGGTAGATATATTTGAGGTAATGGCTTATGTTAAATGCATTGCTTTTGTGATGATGTTGATGAGATAATTATGCAGTTTTAATCTTTTACTACCATAATTGGTATCCTTTTCTTAAGGGTTTTATTTAGGGTATTTAAAAGACTGATGATGAAGTTAAACTCCCTATTTAATCAAGGAAGATAATCATGCCATTGATTGGCCCAACTGGATGATGAATCACTCAAGTCCAAATCAACTTCTTTGTAGTTAGTTTGGGAACTTCTAGTCCTAGTGCCGATCTAGCATATTTCTCTATGTCTATTCTTAGTCCTGTTTTAGTTATACTTTAGTTTTATTTAAATATTTAGTTTAGACGCCTTGAATCTTGGCAGTTAAACGCCATGTTGTGAATTCAATAAGGATATAGTTATAAATATCCATGTTTCAGTTTTAGATAGGAGTTAGATAATTTTCAACTAAGAAATCTTGTAATGGTGACAATACTCTATTTTGCGTCCTGATTTGATCAATCTAAATGAAGAAAAGAAGTTAACTTGAATTACTGTGTCAAGAGGTCTTACTTGAGGAAGAGCAGGGATCGCTCAACCAAAGGAACCGATCTTGTTTGGTATTTTCTGAGTTCATATTATTTATATTCATGAATATTAAATCTAAAGTGTTGGATGTTAAATCTAGAATGTTAAGTTAGTTTGAATCACTCTCAACAATTGTGGATGAATCACTCTTAAGTTTAGTTTATCATAATTAGAATGGTCTTTTATATTCATCATAAAGTTTATTAAGATAATCAATTTTAGATGTTTGCAAGAATTAAGTTTAGTGATTATCTGTTAAGTTAAATTGAAGCAATGATGATAATTTATGGAAAGATGGAATTAAAGTTTGTTGGAAATCCGTTCATGGAAATTAGTATTTTGTTTTCTAGGTTAATCATTATTTCTTTGCAATTCATTTATGTTCTTTAAAATAATATTTATTTTTTAGCAAATCTTAAGATAGATTTCTTTCGAAGTAAATTAGAATTAAATTTGGATTTCAAATTCTAGATTAAGAATTAAGATAAATGTTAGTCTTTTCCATGAATCGGTCTCAATCAAGTCAAATGAAGTCATAAATAAGTCGACATAAACTTAAGTTAGGAAGTAAGATAGAATTAGTCCTTATGAATTAGTCGCTAAAGTTCAGCTCCTGAGAGCTCCTAAAGAGCTCCTGAAAGCTCTTGAAAGCTCTTGAAGGCGCCAAATCGACACCTGAAGTCACTGTTTACAGTGCAACCCCCCCAAAAGTCTGTGAAAAATATCCTTATCACATATAGCTTTGAGACACACCCAGTTCGATAATTGATTGACTAAATGATGCAAGTTGTGAAATCAATGACCTTGCCCATTAGAGAGCACCCTAATGGAGGAGGGATAGAGGTGGTGGAGATGAGGGGGAGGGAGATGGTGGTGACAGGGATGGAGGAGATGGGGGAGGTGGCAGTGATGATGGTGGAGATGAAGATGGGGATGGTGGTGGAGGAGATGGAGGAGGGGGTGCCCATCTAGGACTAGATGTTAAAGTGCCTCGGAAGAGGCGATCCTTAGTAGCTGCGGCACAACAACATGTGCAAATATGATTGCCTTCTCAATAGTAGTAGACACAAATTGTAGCCCTACAGGATCAGGTCCAGACACTTCAGGGCTAGTTGACACAGATTCAAGGGCAGTTGCAGTCACAAACACAAGCACGTATGCAGGTACATGCACAACTCTCGTAGTCATAGGGAAAAATCACCGCCTTGACAGTAGAGAGGGATAGTTTGAGATTGCTTATGGATTAGGCATAGGGTATTATAGAGAGACTGTAGAGGGCTACAGAGGGTAGTGGGACAATGGATCATTTTTTAGGAGGTACGACGCTCTGCCAAGGAGGCAGAGTTTTATCAGATTAAATATTATGAGGCTATTCCACTAGAGCGTCGTGAGAGCTACTCGTAGTCTTCCAGTCACACTCGTACGAGGACTACTAGCAGGGGTGTGACACAGCCACTTCTGTGAGATCTAGGAAAAAGTCCATTAGGTGGAGGAGGCATAGGTCTAGAGATGCCAACACCGTCTAGGGGGAGCACTACATAGCTCTGACACATGATGTTTGTTGCATTTTGGACATGTATACATTGATACTTGATGATTCACTACCATTTTTGATGATGTACCTCTTCATATTTGGATATCCCTGTACACTTGACATTATTTTGAGATATATATGCAATGATGATGATGGTTGATCTATGTGCTTATGTGTGTTGGTCATGATGAATACATTTGATTTCTTATTATGTATGCTATGTGATGTTCTATATGATGATGATATGATAGGTTATGGATGCAACATGCGTTATGATTCTATGATGCTTTTATGAATGATTTCTATATGCCATATGTGATGAATCTTATTATGTGAATGAAATGTGATGGATGCTATGCTTTTGTACTTTTCTTATGCAAATGTATGATGCAATGAAAATGGGTGAATGGATGATAATATTAATGCATAAATGGATGGATGGAGTGATTGAATGATAATGCATAATTCTATGTGTTCCCATGGATGATGCTTTATTATGATGTATGAGATGCATTGTATTCTATGTTTTTGTATTTTTGTATGAGATGCATAAATGTATGAACACATGTATGAAATGGATTATGAAAAAGTTTCTTTTTGGATTTTTTGTAATGCAAATGTATGAGTAAATGTGCAGATGGATGGAAATGATATGATAAATGCTTTGTTTTTTGATTTTCATGATGTAATTATATGACCTGATGAATGCATAGAAAATTATATGATAATGCTTTGTTTTTTGGATTTTCATGATGCAATTATATGACCTAATGACTAGATGGATTATGAAATGATATGATAATGTGTGAATGACATCCTAATGCTTATGCATCTAAATGATCTTTTTGTTAATGTCAAATGTACTCAATCCGTTAATGATAGAGATAACATCACTCATAAAATTGGACCAGCCTTGGAAAAATCTATAAATATAGATGCAACACTTAGTATGAATGCAGCCTAATCATGAAACCTAACAATGCAATGTTGTCATCTCATTAGTCAATTTATTGTGCTTGGTATCATCATTGAGCTTTTGAGATGTTGAAAGTAAGTACAAACATCAATGGTATAATTAGACCATGATGGCCTGAGTACTTATTTCACGATGTTTGATAGTGCAAGTTAACACAAGCATCTAGGTATAATTGGACCGAGATGACCTGAGCATTTCTTGCGTAAAAAGACAAGAGTTAATCATTTTCCTATGTGAATCCAGAATGTCATCAGTGATACTTTGTAGAGCACATCCCACAATGATTTACACAGTAATAATGATCAACTCACAAACAACAGACAAAGAAAAATATCATTCTCGATCATAGCTTTTCTCGTTCTTGACATCCTTGAATTGCTCCATAGAAATGATAACAAAAATCATGATGCAAATAATTTGAACATTCGTGCCAAAGTGATAAAACTTTGATTCAGAGGATGGCCACCAAATGGGATTTGTTTTGATCGATCTTGTTGTTTTTGGTTCAAATGGTTGGTTTTTGTGATTATGATTGATGTTCAACGTTGCAACTCACTTGATCGTTGTGTTTTTTTATCATGTTGTCGTACTGTTGTTTGTCTGTCATTTTAAGCTCAAAGATAGATTGCCCCTAGTGAGTTTAGGATTTTTCCCCGAGTGGAAACAAACCAATTTATTATGGATATATACAATGATCGCCAAGCCAAGGTGAGACACGACTGCGATGCTCAGATATGTACATGAGGCTCAAATAATAGACGTGGATAGTGATAGAGAAGAGCCAATGGTTGACACACATTCCAATAGAGGAAGAATTCGACTCATCACAAATAGCGCCTATTGCCAGGTTTTCATTTCTTGCTTTTATTGCACTTTTTTAGATTTTATGATTTTTTTGATTTTTTCACTTTTTTTGTATTTTTCTCCTTTTTTGATTTTTTTTGTATTTTTCTCTTTTTTGATTTTTTTGTCACCAAGACACGTTTGCTAGGTTTTCATCATGGTGCCATTTTTAAATTTTTTTTTTTTTGGATTTCTTTAGGGATTTTTTCTAATTTTTTTTGGATTTCTTTAGGACTTTTATGATTTTTTTTGGATTTCTTCAGAACTTTTTATGAGTTTTTTGGATTTCTTTAGGAATTTTATGATGCATTAGATGAATCGTGTGTAAAATTTCCTGAGATGGAGGCTATTCATGGGCTCCTCAAATAGGTCTCCTTTTGGTGTGGATAGCTGGTATGCTCCTGATCCATAGACTGACACAATGACAAAGGGACCCAACCAATTTGGTTCAAAATTTCCTTTCTTCTCCCTATCCTACTGATTGCACAGATTCTCCTTCAATACCAAGTCACCAACTTGAAATATTCTTGGTTTGACCATATGATTATAACTTCTGGACATTCGTTGTTGGTAGGATTTCAAGTGGTTCATTGCATGTTGACGTTGTTCATCTAATAATTCCAATTCTTGCAATCTAGATACCTAGTAGTCCTCATCAAAGATAATACCCTTCAATGACACACAAAGTGATGGTAATTCAACCTCAATGGGTATAATGTCCTTAGATCCATATAAAAAAGCGTATGGTGTGGCTTCTGTTGGTGTGCATATATTGGTTCAATACACCCACAAAGTAGGGTTTAATTGGATGTGCCAATCACGTCCAACATCGTTGATCATTTTATTCAAGGTTTTCAGAATGGTTTTGTTGGAGGCCTCTGCTTGATTGTTTCCTTGAGGGTAATATGGTGTAGAGAAGCGATGCTGGATATTGAACTTCTCACACAATTCTTGCATGTCTTGATTTTTGAACAGTCTTCCATTGTCAATGACAATGGATTGAGGGATACTGTACCGAAAGATGATGTAATTGAGGATGAAGGATGAAATTTTCTTTCCTATGATGGTGATTAGAGGAACAACTTCAATCCACTTCGTAAAGTACTCAATGGCTGTGATGATAAAATTGTGTCCATTTGATGAAGGTGGATGAATTTTACCTACAAGATCCAATCCCCACTGACAAAAGGGCCATGTTGATGCGAATGGTTGAAGCTCTTGTGCTGGTGCATGAATGAGGTTGCCATGAATATGAAACTTTTGACATTTCTTGATGAACTGAAAAGACTCCTTCTCCATGTTTGGCCAGTAATACCCTAAACGAAGGAGTTTCTTGGATAAGGTTAAACCGCTTGAATGACTTCCACAAATACCCTCATGAACTTCTCATAAAGCCATTTCAGACTTGTCACATTCCAAACATCGAAGGAGAGTTTTTTCAATACCTCGTCGATAAAGTACATCCACAATAAGAGTATGTCGGGCGGCTTGGCGAATGAAGTTTCATTTTTGGTTTTGGGATAGGTCAGGTGGAAGGGTGTTATCTTTTAGATAGGTATAAATTTTACCATAGATTGAGGTATCAACATCAACTAGGTGACATATAACTTGGGACTCAGTATCATCATAAACAGGGGTAAAAAATTATTCCACTGTGAACTCATAACAACTTATTTTCTATGGAATTTTTAATAAGGAAGCAATGGTGGCCATGGCATCGAAAACTTTATTATCCACTCTAGAAATCTGCTCAAATTTGATATCCACAAAGTATTTCTTAAAGTCATCAATCATTCTTTTGTAGGGAATGAATTTTTTTGTCCTTTGTTTGATAATCATCATTGACTTGGTTAATGACCAACTGAGAATCTCCATAGACTTGTAATTCTGGGATTTTCCATTCTACTACTATTTTAATGCCAATGATTAATGCTTCATACTTCGCCATGTTGTTGGTGCAAGGGAACATCAATCTATATGATTTCATAATGGTATGTCCTTGTGGAGTGATAAATAGGATTCCGACCCTTGATCCATGCTGTGTGTGTGATCCATCAAAGTATAATGTCCATTATTGTGCAGTCAAGGTGAGGACATCAGCGTCTGGAAACTCAATGTGTAGAGGATGATCATCTGGTAGGGGTGATTTAGCCAACTGGTCTGCGATTGATTGTCCTTTTATTGCTTTCCTATCCACATATTGAATGTCAAATTCACTTAATATCATAACCCGCTTGGCCAGTCTTCTAGTTAGATTAGCTTTGTTGAGGAGGTATTTTAGTGGATCTATTTTGGCTATTAACTTGATGTTGTGAGTTAGCATGTAGTGTCGTAGTTGTTGGGTGGCAAACACTACTGCCAAACAAGCCTTTTCAATGGATGTATAATTGATTTCATAGCCATTTAACGTCCTGCTGATGTAATAAATTACTCTTTCTTTTCCTGTTGAATCTTCATGTGCTAACAAGGCTCCCAATGATATTTCAATTGTTGCAATGTATAATAAGAGTGGCTTTCCTTCTGCTAGTGGTATTAAGACAGGTGGACTCATTAGATATTATTTTAATTGGTTGAAGGCCTCTTCACATTTCTCATCCCATCAGAAAGAAATATTTTTGTGTAGCAAGTGAGTGAAAGGATGGGTCTTGTCTGCCAGTTGTGAAATAAATATTCAAATTGATTGGAATCTCCCTTGCAGAGATCACAGCTGGCTGATGTTTTTGGGTGGCGACATCTCCATGATAGCTTTAACTTTTTCTGGGTCTACCTCAATGCCTTTTTCTGAAACTATATATCCCAAGAGTTTGGTTGAAGTCACCCCAAACACACATTTCGGATTTAGTCGTACATTGAACTTCTCTAGTCTGGTAAATATTTTGTCTAGGATCTCTAAGTGTCCTTCTCTAGTGTATGATTTGGCCAATAGATCATCCACATAGTCTTCCATGAAGGTATGCATCATATCATGAAAATTTGTCGTCATGGTGCGTTGATAAGTAGCTCCTGCATTCTTCAATTTGAATGGCATGATGTTCCAACAAAATTTTCCCACGGACATGTGAAGGCTGTCTTGTCTTGGTCCTCTAGAGATATCTTGATTTGATTATAATCGAAAAAACCATCCATAAGTGACAACATGCCATGTCTTGCTATTAAGTCCACTATGATGTCTATGTTAGGTAGAGGAAAATCATCTTTAGGGAAATCCTTATTAAGATCTCAAAAATCTGTGCAAATGCAGATTCTGTTGTCAGGCTTTAAGACTGGTACAATGTTGGAGATCCACTTGGCATAGTCAATGGGTCTGATGAATCCTGCATCTAATAGATTCTTCAGCTCTTCTTTTACCAATAGGGAAATATGTAGATGCATTTTCCTTAGCTTCTGCTTGATTGGTTTTACTCTTGGTGGTAAGGATAGGTGGTGCATGATAAGATCTGGGTCAATCCCTGGAATTTCGGAATATGACCAAGCAAAGTTGATTTGTTTCTCTATGAAGAATTTGAGGAAGTTTGGTTTTTCTTGGTTTGTCAAGGATGCCACTAGATGGATAGTCTTCATTGTTTCTGCATTGCTGATATTGATAGATTGTGTGGGATCAATCAATACTTTTGATCTTTCCTAAAAGTGTTCTGGAAGAGTGTAAAATCTTCCATCCTTCAATGCCTCAGAGAGGTTTTCACCATTGGATGCACTCTTTATTTTTACTTTTTTTGGGATCTTATACTGCCATTGAATGGTTTTCACCATAAGATCTATTTCCTACATTATTCATTTTGCAATTGAAATATTTGACACTCCCTTGTTTGGAAGCTTTGTTATGATGTTCAATTGTGGAATTTGTTTTGGGATTGTTAGAACAGAGGAAGTTGATGATGACATCATCATTTGAAAAGATGGGGATATTGAACGACTCAGTTTGGTCCCAGTCTATGAGTTCATGATGTACTAGGGGTAAGGAATCATTAGACTGGTTAAGGTCAGAGATAGTAAGAGTCCTGATGGTGATGTCTTCAATTTTTCCAATAGAAAAGTTGAGGTCTATAAGGTAACTTTCCTTTGAATTATCCATTTCACTCCGAGTCTGATCCTCTTTGCTGGAGTCATCAATGTGTTGTGATCCTATTTCAAGAGGTCTAGAACCTAAACCTTGTCCCTCCTCAAGTAGGGGTGCATAATTTTGTACTGCATCAATGTTCTTGTCATGACAAGACTCTTCAGATAGTGAATCCCACTCATATTCATTTGAATCAGTTTCATGATCATCACTAGCTTGTAGTTGTAAGATTCTTCCAATCACCCTCTGAGTTATTTCCTCTTTTGTCTTCTCTTTATAACCCAGCCTAGTATTGTCTTTTGGATTGATTAAGAGGGTTTGAATTGGTTCTACAATTCCTTCTTTTCTTTTTCCTACAAGGCCTTTTCCCTCATATCCTATCTTTTCTAAGATTGTGAAGCCTTTTCCATATTGTGCTATTTGTACATTTACAATTGCTGCTTGGGACTCTTCTTCGTCTTTATAAAGCCATTTTAGAACATCCTTGTCTTTAGCTTCGTCAAATATGGTGCCTACTTTTACAATTCAACCATCAAAGAGTGTAATTGGTTGTGATGACTATTGCATTGATGTTGAGGGTTTCCCATATGACTTTGGGCAAGACAGCTGTGAAAGGCATAAAGATTGTTCAATGAAATATTCACCCACACCTTTATCTTTGACTTGGAATGTTTTCTCAAATTGTTTGGACAAGGAATTTAATTGGGTTTCATGATTTGAGGATGTAGAAGGAGAGACTTTTTTTTTTTCTTAGATTTTTTAGACATGGAACTAGATTGGCTTTCATGATTTGGGGAAGTGACTAGCAGTTTTGACAAGGAATTTGATTGGCTTTGATTATTTGTAGAGATGGAAGTGGAAGCCTCTCTGTTATGAGGCACAAAGACATCTTGGAATGATTTAAGGGTGTTGCAATACTAAGGACTATTAGAATCAGCTAAGATGGCGATTTCTTGGCCACCACAAGGGAATTTCAAAAATTAGTGGTATGTTGACAAAACCGCTTGCATTTAATGGATCCATGGGCGACCCAATAGTATGTTGTAGGTCAAATCCTTGTCCAAGACTTGGCAGTTTACATCTTTCTAAATTGGTCCTACTTGAATGGGTAAGACAATTAATCCCTGTGAAGATCTTTCCTCATCATCATATGCTTTTATTGTAATATTTTTCTTTGAATCTATTGCATTTTCAAAAAATCCTAGGGCACGAACAAGCTTTGAAGTACATATATTCAAGCCAACTCCTCCATCTATTAGGACACATTTGACATGATGTTTATGAATTAGGACTTCAATATGGAGAGAGGCATTATGGGGATGAGAAATAGACGCATCATCATTTTTTGAAAAAAGATAAACAATGAGGTGCAATCAAATGTCCCACCATGGCCTCAAATTTACAAACTTCCAAATCCGTTGGTACTGTTGTGTCCACTAGGGATTTTTCCAAAATCTCTTTGTGGGCGGGTGAAATCTTGAGTAGTTCCAATATAGATATTTGCGCGGGGATATTTTGTAATTGGTCTACTATGTTATATTGATTGGACGAAGCAACATGTGTTTTAGATGAACTTCCTTTTAGTACATATTTGGCCTATGCTCTCGTGGTCACATTTACGAGCATGCTGTCTTGTTTCCAATTGATTTTAATGACATTAATTTGAGTATCAGTTTCAGCCATGTCTTGTTTGATGTCATTAATCTGATTTTCAACTGTAATGATGTCTTGTTCATGCTCAATTAGAATGTCATTAATTGGATTGTTGGCTGCAATAATGTCTTGGTTGTCATTGGTTTCAATGTTATTCATTTGATCCTCCACTACTGAGATATGAAGGATGACAGAATCATGGACATAGTTTACATTCTTCCCTTTGTTGTTTGTTGTAGAGGACTCCTCTTTTTCATAATTCGGTAAGGTATTTTTGAACGCTCTGTGATCAAAATTTTTTTGGGGTCCTTCTATTCGTATGAATTTGTCATCTATTAAGTCCTATATCTTGTGTTTCAATTGCATGCAGCTATTTGTTTGATGACCTTTGCACCGATGAAATTCACAGTAATAAGCATCATTCCACCATGACGATTTTACTTTTGGTTCAAAGCCTCAAGTGTCAGGTAGTGTTATAAGGTTATTTGAAAGAAGTTCTCTCAATGTAGATTTGTGTGATTGACCCAAAGGTGTGAATTTTCTGCAGTTTGATTGTGTTTGATAGGGTGGAGGTTTAGATGTGGTATTACTTTGATTGTGGTTTTTTTGATTGTTGTGTTGGTTAACATTTTGATTAGTGCCTTGATTGGTGTTTTGATCATTCTTGGTTGTGGTTCCCGATAGATTAAAGACCGGTTTGGCATTATGTGTTTCAGTGACACCATCATTGGCATTCTTGTTTCTTGTCCAAAATTTTGATTTCTCATTGTTGTTATGATGATTAGAAGAGCTAGCATTGTTTGATCCTTCATTGTGAATTTTCAATACCCCTCTTTTGACTAAAGCTTCTTCAATTTTGACACCATTTTCGATCATCTTCTCAAAGCTAGGGGGACATTGTAACTGTAGCCTATAACTCATTTCGCTGTTGAGGTTGTCAATAAAAAATTCCATCTTTTCTTGTTCGGGTATAGGACGAGTGTATAGGGGAAATAACCTTCTCCATCTTTGTAAGAATATGAGAAAGGATTCTCCTTGTTTCTGTTTGGTATTGCAAAGATCCTTCATGGCTATATCATGTGAAATGTTATATGGATATTGAGTGATAAATTTGTTGACAAGTTCTTCAAAGGATCTTATTCTTGGCTATAGTTTCAAAAACCATTCCATACAATGGCCTCCCAAGCTGCGAGAAAAAAGTCTCATCAAGTAGGTGTCTTCGTGAGAAAACTCAAGACTCATGGTTTGAAATTCCCTCACATGGTCTATGGGGTTAGATTTTCCATTTTATTTGTCGTATTTTGGGAGGTCAAATTTAAGTGGGAATGGTATCATGTTCAAATTCCTATCAAAAGAGTAGGGAAAAATATATTGTAACAAATATAGATCTTTTGGTGGTCCCTCTTTGCATGTCTTGTAATTGTTGTTGAAGGTTCTTCATTTGATGTGTTAGGGAAGCCATTTGATCTACATTTGGTGTTTCAATTTCAGTTTTCTTTGGCGTTTCTTTCAATTTATTGACATCAAAATCACTTGGTAATTTGACCCCTTGGTTTGCTAACATTAGAAGGTATTTTTCTCCATCCTTTTCAAAGATTTTCTCTAGGAATTTTTGAAATTTGGGATCTTGGTTTGCTTGTTCTATTTCCTCCTCTTTTATTTCTTCTATTTAATTTTGAGGGATTTTGTGGAAAGGGTTTTCTTTTGGTTCACCCATGGTGTTTTGAGGTTCAAGTTCCTTATCATTAAGTTTTTTCTTTTGGGATCTTGTTAAAACGGGCATGCAAGTGATGAAGGTTTGCTAAATTTTGATCGATGTTTAGGAGTGCCAAAGAGATACCTAGGTCAAATAGAATGATGAATTCTATTGATGGGACTAAGGCTATGAAATTTCATGTAAAGTGTGTTGTTTTTGGATGAAGGATGACAAATTTTGATGGTGAAACTCAACTTGATGATCAAATTTAGGTTTGGTGGTTGTTGGGAACTTTTAGATGTTTGATAAAAGTTTAGGTAAATGATTTCACTTGTAAATGCTATTTTTTCCAAGTTCAAAGCAATGTTGGGATAAGGAATGAACTCCTCTATGGAAAATATCCCTAAATTTGGGTTCAAATGTCAGATAGGGGGTCAAATTTAGCTTTCTAGTTATAAATCTGGTGGATGCGCTATAAAAGTCAGTGTATGCGCTAAAAAGTGTATGTGCTATAGTATAGCTTGGGTGCACCATAGAATGGCTTGTATGTGTTGCAGGATTGGTTGGATGTGCTACAAAATAGCTCGAATGCGTTAAAGTATGAGGTATATGCACTGTAGTAATGGGTGAATGCGCTAAAAAATGCAATGGATGCACTAGAATATATGGTGAATGTGTTATAATAACATAGGGATGCATCAGAGGATGGTGTAAATGTGCTAAAACAAGCAATGGATGCATTGAATTTGGAAAATGTCACAGTTTCTTACAATTTTGTTTGATTTTCCAGTCAGAGAATTGTTTGTTTCAAAGGATGTTTTCCGAATCAAGGTTTTCACTTCTAGTGTGTGATGTTTTGTTTGAAGTTTTTTTAGAAACACATTGGTACAACACATCAAACATGTACAATTCTTAAGGCTGACCAGGACAATATTTACTAGATTCCCACTTGGATTTTACTCCAATTGCACCTACTTTTAGCGGATGATTAGAAGCTTGACCACACTGGCTCCCCTCCATGACACTCACTTATCGGGTCAGCCAAGCTTCAGTACCCATGAATCTCCCATGGCATACTTCTCATCTCTACTAAAAGTCACAAAAATGTGGGATGACTTCAAAGGTTAGACCTTCTGTGCTAGTAAATAGAATAGGATTTTGGCTTACTATCACAAAAAGGTGCTAGTATAGGCATTTCGTTCATAGGGGATCATCCATATGGCAAGAGACCATTGCTGCCCTTCTTGTCAAAACAATCCTCATGATACTTGAACTGTCCTCAAGTACCCACACTTATATACTGGGTGGAAGTCACTTGGATTTAGTGTGTTCCCAGTGGGGTTGTTCCCTTGGGTGATTACTTTTTCGCACAAGGTAGGTCCTCTAAGGATAAAACAAAATAAAAATGAATGGGTCTGGATTTTTGGTCACCTAGTTAAGGGGAGAGCACATGCCTACCATTCATCAAGCACAAAAAAATCGTGTTCTTTACCTCCTAATTAATCTAGATTCCTAAATTAACCAAAAGGAAATAAATCAACTCTAGCCTGTGCATCAAAATTATTAGTAGTTTTCAATAAATTTTCTTTGAAAACATTCAAGGGTTTTAGCAGAGTCTCTAATAGCGTTTATGAAACCTTCACAATAGAAAAAATTCATCAATTTTCAAAATATGGAAAATTTTGCAATGAAAATTAAATGCGCCATTACAGTAATTCAATGCACTAAAAAGGTAGATTGGCTTGAAAATGCAGTAAATGCGCTATAGAAAACAATGAAT
This sequence comes from Sequoia sempervirens, assembly GCA_007258455.2. Lineage (NCBI taxonomy): Eukaryota > Viridiplantae > Streptophyta > Pinopsida > Cupressales > Cupressaceae > Sequoia > Sequoia sempervirens. The sequence goes on from VDFB02058242.1 coordinate 210,338,212, forward strand.
GCACTACAAAAAGTAATGAATGTGCTATAGAAAGAATGAATGCACTATAGAAACCCTCTGATGTGCCGACAAATGGCTTGGATGCACCAAAGGAACTCATGGTTGTTCCATAACAGTCAGTGTATGTGCTGGAAAATGTTTCGGGTGCACTGGAAGAATTTGCGTTTGCGCCAGAAGAATTCACATTTGAACCTATAAGCACACTTTCCAAAAAATGTTAAAATAATAGGGGCCTAGCCCCATGGTGGGCACTAATTTATGTGTGAGTAAAATATGAGAATCAGAACAATTAATTCAAAACACACAATCGATGCAACGTGTTATATTAAGGAAATCAAATTTAACAAAACAAATGATAAAGTGATTCCTCAAAGTCGTTCCATCGTCCTCTATTCTTAAGGATCCCGTATTAGTGCTCTCAAATTTTAGGTGTGCACTAAACTACTAGGATGAAACCTAAGAAATGAGAAGCCATTAAACTAAAATGCATGAAACTATACCCACATCTACATGATTGATGAATTGGATGGATGATATACTAAATGATGTGCTAAATGATATGATGCTGTATACAAAATGATGCTAAATGGTGTAATGATAAAATTATAAACTAATGAATATGCTATGGAAATGCTGTAATGATAATGCAACAAATTAAGTTCCTAGAAATGAAATTGCCATTATAACACTACTTGAAATCAAATGCTAAATTCTAAGCTACAATGCCAATGCTAAGCTCTCAAATGTTGAAAGTATTTTTACAGAGTAAATTTATGCTATGCTCTCTCTATATGAAAAGCTATAAATGATCCCCTGTTTATAGATTTCACCAAGGCATCAAGTGATGTGGCAGCAATGGACGATCAAGATTCGGTCTGGAGAGATCAACGGTGAGAAGCGAAGAGGTTAGAGAGAATCAAGGAAGTTGTTCCCTTTAATAGAACAAGCTTGCCAAGTGTAGAAGGGAATAAGTGGAAAGGAAAAGCCATGCGTCTTTGAGGTTGTTAAAATTGTTGAGGATAAATGTCCATTTAGAAATTAGAAAAAATTAATTTCATGTGACACATGGTGAGGTGGAAGATGAGGTGGAAGATGAGGTGGAAGGAAGTTAGAAAATATGGAGAAATGTGACTAAATTCCAATTTTAAAATTCAAATTTAGTTGGAGGGAATTAATCAAATAAAACAAATGAGTTAAATTTGTTTATTTAATTAAATCATGAAGAAAGTGGTTTAGATAGGAAGAATTAAGAAATACGAACTATATAAATAAACTTTGCAATTTATTTATAAGTAGAGGAAATAAAGATTTTATTAATTAAATAACTAGTATTTAATTAATTTTCTCCAGACCAATTTTAGATGTATACAAATTCAATAAGGTTAATATTAAAATCAGAATCCTCAAGGAAAAATTTGAAATTATTCCCAAGGGATTTGCTTTTGATATCGTTATTGAAAGAATTGTGGATTTGGAAAGTTCTGCTTTGGACTTTCAGTCTGAGTGTGCTAATCGGCTACAAGGATTGGAGAACAAAGTGGCCACACTGGACAAAGATATTTAGAAGCTTTTTGAGGTCAGACACATCTCTATAAAAAATAGTGTGGATTCTCTGAAGGTTTTAATGGAAAAACTAAGCAACCTTAGGGAGCACCAGATGAGAGCGTTGCCCACTAAGGAAAAAGGAAAGAACTAGGGGAATGAGGGTCCGAGTGCTAGAACAAGGGCTAGCCTCAAGAAATAATTTGAAGAGGAAAAGTAGGAGTTGTTGTCCATGGTCAACCTTCACTACAACCAGGAGTTGGAGATTGCCAAAACTTTAAAAGAAATGAGATAGTCTTGTTCTGCCTCTCTATGTAGTCTTTTAGTTCACTATTGTGTGGTTATTTTTTGGCTGTTGTTTGGTTGCTAGGTTCTCCATTTTATCTTTTTTCCTAGCAATGTTTTGTTATTTTTTCATACTTTTGTAAAGGGTTTTGGGTCCCTTCAAAACCCGTTTTTCCCTCATAGTCAAAACAATGGATCATTAAGTGGATTTCATTTTTTTTGAACCATATATATTGGTTTTATTATTGTAAAGCAATAACAAGTGATCAAACCATCATGAATATTTTTGTTATAAGAATAAAAGAAGACAATAAATGAGGGACTTTGTGATTCCTTGAAAGGAACCAATCTATATGTTGAAGCTTTCCTCCTAGCCCATTTACTCCTAAATATGAGAAACCCAATGAAAAATAATTTAATAATTTAATTATATTACCTCATTCATACTAGAAATGTTAATGATACATGGAATGTAATGGTTATTCTCTTTGATCTTAAAATTACTTGTCATACTATATGAATATTTACATATGTTGCACATTACAACATAAATATAATGCATATTTTAACCAATGTATCAAATAGGGTTACCCACATTAGTTTTATAAATCCTCAAATGCAGGGGATAAAATCTTTTGATGTGAGGGTAAAAGAACAAAGTTGTGTTACATTTTTATAAATGAAACGACCAACACCGATCGAACTCTTAAACTTGAATCACTAAAAAGTGGCATATATGTTTTGAATTTTAAAATGATGTAAACTAATAAAATGTGTATTTTTTAGTATATTTTATGTTTGCATTTTTTTTGAAAAAATTAATTTTTTTTTGAATATAGTTTTTTTTATCAATTGACACTATAATTCAGTTGCTGATAAAATGTTGAACAATAAAGTTGTATGAGATGTCAATCTTTATATAGTAATTTTTTTTCCTTTTTTTTGTGTATTTATAACTTGAAACTTTAGTGCATAGACATATTTTTTCCAATTTTTGGTAAATATATATTTTTAAATAAATATTAAAATGTGCATTTATTAAAACATTAGTATTTCCATTCGACGCCAAATTTTATTGATAAGTAGGAGGTAAGTGGGCTTAACCTTGGGCAAAAATATGTGGTTAAGCATGCTTGAGCTGGAGTAGTATTGGGATGGGTGACCTCCCACGAAGGCCCAATGCTTCACCTCTGTGAGCATCACCTAGATGCAATGAGTGCTAAGTGGATCATTCATTATCATGAGAGATGGGTTCTTGTGAACCACTACTCATAAAACATGGGTCAATGAGTTTGAATCATAAAACTACATGGTTGAATCCTGATAGCAATATCACAAGTCAACTTTTATATTAACTGTTTTTCTAAAATGGAAAAAAAATACCATATTGATTAGATTCTTTTATCTAGTGCATCATATTTTTTTCAATTTTTTTAGTAAGTTTTAGTATTTTTCTTAACATGGTAATCAACCTAATATTTTTATGTTGATAAACTACTTTTACTAAAAATAAAAAAGTAAAATAAATAATAATTAAAATATTAAAAAAATAAAATAAATTAAACTATTAAAATATATATATTTGAAAACTACACTTATGGATCTACAAAAGGGTATTTTTACATTTAAAAAAAATATTATTTACATGCATAGAAGTTTTTGAAACATCAAGTTTTTCAAATTATTTTATTTTGTTGGTAAATTGGCATCAAATTGGTGCTACATATGCATTTAGCCAATAATTTTAGTTGGAAAAGTTGTGGACATATCTAACTTATCTAGAATGAATATTATTAGATCATATGTTTGACCAAAATTGATTTTTAGTTATAAATACTAAAATTCACATGTGTTGATAAGTTGGCCAAAAGTGTGACACAACTTTGTACTTTTACTGCACATTATCTCTTGTTTGTTTGCTAACTTCTTAAAAATGTTGAGCATAGAAACTCATAATTTCTTAGAGATTGTTGACAGTAAGTTGGGAAATCAACAATAGACTCATTTTTTCTATTTTCTTTTTAGAAATGCCTTTATTTTGGATCATAATTCATAATATCACTATACTAATCATTTATTTCCCAGAAAAGATATATTTGTACAAACCTTGAGAATTATTGCCTCAAGAATATGTCAAAGAGGTAGATCATTTTACATGTAGTATATCCACTTAACATACTTATATAAGAAATATTCAATTTGGAAGGTAGCCTAAGGTCACCCAATTAGCAATTCTTTCTCTGTAATTAAGTTTCTTGATTGGTTTTCCCATCACATGTTAACATTTGTAGTTATCCTTAAGAAACAATTTGAAAAAAGATTGTAGGCTCATTACTAAGGTGTTGAATGAATTCCAATTGACATGGATATTCCAATGTGCAACTTTTCAGAATTGATTTAAAATTGCATGTCCTAATTCAATATAATTTCTTACTAAAATTAAACATGAATATTATTAAAAATTAATGTAAACAAGGTTGCTATTTCATGCTTTTTTTTTGAGGGATTGAAGATATCTATAATTAAATTGTCCATCTAGAAATTCTCATGTCTAATAATATTCAATGTTGGTAAAGATCCCTATATACCTCACACTCCACTTGTAGAATATTGTCATTGATGTCAAAGAAATATAGATGAGATTGTTGGAAATATTATAGTTGTTATTGATGTCAAGATGGAATGTCACACTATTGTCATTGATGACAAAGGTGAGAAGATTATTACCATTAAAGTCAAAAGAAAATTAATGTCATGATGATGGATGTCATTTAAGAAATAGGCATTGCTATTAATAATATGATAAGTGCACATTGATTACATTGAGAATTAAGGCAGTAATTATTCATATTTGCAAAGGGATGTGATTTGTTTTGTAAAGTTAGAAATTAAATAAATAAAGATTAGTTTTAACCAAGAGTCACAAGATATACAAAATAAGTCATTCCATGAGATGAAGAGTGAGTGAATGTTTTATCATTTAAAAAAAAGTTATGTAATTATAATATGTAGCATGACGTAAATAAGAGGAATATAGACGAATGAAGTGAATAAATATTATTAATTGAAGATTTGGTTAAGAATAGTCAAGAGACATGTTGAAGAGCTATGACCATTGAATGCATCATTTCACAAGGTTATGAAGATATAAAAGATTATTGTGAGTAGGAGTGAGAAGTGTGAGATGTGAGAAGATTAAATAAGAAGAGTAGAAAAGAGAAGTGTGTAAAAAAATGATATATCATATATACACCAAAAAATTAGAGTGAAGAAAATAATAGAAGATCATTCAAAGGAACCCATTAAGGAGAAATAAAAAAGTGTTCAAAGGGAACAATTAGTCTTAACAAAAAGACATCCTTTTAAAGAGTTATCTCTTTTCAAAGAGATGTAACTCTTCATTGAGATGTAAAGATATAAATAGATGTGTGTGGAATAGAAAGGAAGATCTATTTATCAAGAGAGAAGTGTGTGGAGGATAAAAATATATATTATTATGGATATGTGTGAAAAGGAAACAATTATTATTTAAGAGGAGTCATGACTATTTGAAGGGTCGTTATATTTGAAATGATGCATCTCTTCATGAAGATATAAAAGGCAATAAGAAATGTGTGAGAAAAGTGGAATAAATGTAATATCATACAAGAAAATTTACAAAGAAGGGAAGTGTGTGAGATACATATATATAACATTAAAAAAAAAGGATATTTAAGAAGAAGAATATATTCAGATTTGTGTATGAAGATTTAAGAAAGAGAATATATGCAGATTTGTGTATGAATATTTAAGAAGATATTATATGTAGATTTTTGTGTGAAGATTTTGAGGAGAATATAAATGGAAATCATTAAAGTCTATTTGTAAAGAAGATTTATTCTCAAGAAGACAAGATTCTATTGAAGAGGTTGGTGCCTCATATTGGAGAGGTTGGCTCCTCATATTGATGAGGTTGGTGCCTCATATTAGAGAGATTAGTGTATCTTGAAAAGTTGGTGCATAGTTGTCGTGATTGGTGTCTCCAGTGCGTTGGTGCCTATAAATTCCATAAGAGGGGATTAGTGTCTCCAGTGGGTTGGTGCCTACAAATTCTACAAGCGAGAATTGATGTCTCTAGTGAGTTCATGCTCACAAATTGTATAAGAGGGGATTGGTGTCTCTTGTAGGTTGGTTCCTACAAATATTGTAAAAGAGGTTAATATAAAAGCAATATTTTGTTGTGGTTTTCTCTCGTAAGGGTTTCTATGTAAATCGCGTGTTCTGCATAATTGTTAGATCTTATGTGAATGATGTTGTGTAATTGATAATATTATGATTGTTAGTTTGAAAAAAGTAAAAGTTTGTCTTATATTGATTTTCCCCCTCTTAGTATAAGTGTGTGCTCATCACAAATTTATTAGTTATCTAGGTTTACAATAAATATTTTTTCTTTTATCATCTCCATAGGTCATAATGTATCTATAAATAAGACTTTGAGGCACACTTGGGAGACATTAAAAGTATTAGGATTGTTCATGTCTAGTATTTGAGATAGGATAACAAGCTCTTTCCTTTTGTAATGTCCCCTTTTCTAAAAATAACATTTACTATTTTTAGTAAACCTAGTTTTCAAAATTGCTAAATAGAATCTACAGATAAATTAGGTAAATTATATTTTCAAGGTAAATTTAAAAAATCATATTTGGGGAAAAAAATAATATTTATTTTAATTTTATTATCATGGGCCCAAATGGGGCATTGGAAATTTGGAGTTATTTTGGAGCATTTCTGGAAAATTAAGTTGCAGGACTTTGAACAACACATGGCATCTTGCATTGGGAAACTTATGATGGAAGTTAATGAAGCTTGCATGCAATATTCTCAACTTGGGTGTGAGATTTTGGGATCCACTTTGGTGCTTGTAAATGAAATTAAATATAATAAAATTTGGTTCTCAAGTTTCATTCATTCTATGCATGTTATTTTCATAGTTTGTGATATTTTCTTTTGAGGTTGGGAAATTGAAGAAGGAAGAGCTCCAAAGCTAATAAACCAAGGAGTTTGAGACTTAAAGGAAATTGTTCTGATGGTCCCTAGGTGTAGATTCACACAGGGTCTGATAGTGTGCTTCAATGAATTTAGTTTAGCGTATCTCTCTCAATAGTTGCAAGTGATGTTTTGATATTAAGTGAGTTGTATGATTCTAGTTTTGCTGTGGTATCTTTTAACAACAAATACCTCTATTCCAGGGTCATATTTGAATGTGTTATTTTTTCTCCGAGTTTTAGAGTTTGGATTAGTTGGTTGTGTTTTTCAGCATTAGTTTGGGTGTTATTTTAGTTTACAACTTCAAGGTCATTCTTTGTATTTTTCTATTGTTGTTGTTTGCTGTTAACAAAAGATTATAACATAAAACATGATATATTTTTCATGTTAAAATCTATAAAATATCATCATATGGTAGTTTCTTAGATTCTTGAGTTATATTTGCACATATTGGTGAAAATAAATTCATACCCAATTTCATTGTTTGCTAAGGGTTCACAATATTTAAGTGTGATATTATTTATTATATAAAATTTGAAATACTTTTCAGAAAAAGACATTACAGTGGTATTAGAGCATCATATTATAGATGGAAACCATCTTATGTTGATTTGACACAATTTGAAGTAGTAAATTCAATACCCAATTTACTCAAATTGAAGAATATCTTTTCTGTTTAAAATATTTTAATTGGGAACATTACACCTTTCACTTTGTACAAACATGGAAATTAGAAATTATATATCTCATAAGGATTTGCTATCTATATATTTTTAGTAATATGTAGAGGTCATAACCATTCAACCTACAATCTTTACCTTTATTTTTTCCACTTTTAATAACTACATGAAATCATGGTATTAGAGAAATATGCCATTATTTTTCTTAAATTCTAATTAAATCTTCCTAGATTGTTGTTTCCTTGAACTTACTATTTTATTCCAAAGAAGAAATATCACTTCATATTACTAAATAAAATTTGGTTTCTACTTCATCATCTAGTTTTTGTTAGGTTCCTACAATAGTTCTCATTCATCTAAAATCTATAATTTAAAAAGATTTATGTCCAAATTAAAAAAAGATTCCTCTAGTAATGCCAGGTATGTAATTCTAAATTGAGTAGAGGTTGAAAGATATTATGAGCTACCCTAGGTTAAACCTACTAAAGGCATTATTTCTAAAGAAAATTTAGAGACTTTACTTGATATAGAGATAATTGAAGAAGCATTACCATGTACTTTGACACACTACCAACCTCCTTTATTTAATTTTTTTTTTTTTTGAGAAAACCTATCTTAAAAGATAGTATTTTTGAGAAAATCTATCTCAAAACCTAGTATTTTATCACATATTATGTACAAGTCTATCTTCAAGACTTTTGTAAACCTAGGATCAAGTCTGTCAAAATTTCTTTAGAAGATCAATTTAAAAAATCCTTCTACATAAAATTGATCCCCTTATTTCTACAATAAGAAACATAATGCATAAGAAAACATAAAGAAGTCCAATTTTTCCACTTCAATGCAACCCTTATCTATGCCAATTCATGTGTTCCAACTAATATTAAACTTGTTTCTTTCCTTTCAATATGTGATATATGAAAAGTGAATTTTTTCCATGGCCATCAACTATCTACTATCTCAAGGCTCAACAATGGACCCATAGGTTATGAATATGCAACATCTCTCATTTCTAGTCCCTTTATGATTTTATAATATTCCAATTCAATGATAAAATTGGATGTGCTCTATTGAATTATAGTTATATTAGGTGTAGAGTATTGATTAATGTATTTGGATATAATTTGTAGAAGTTGATAATCCAACATCCCAGATCCCAATGAACACTTGCAAACAAATAACCTGTCACACAAAAGAGATCAAGAGACACAAGAATGGTGCTCTACGAACATGAATCAAAAATGCATTAACTAGTATATTAGATTACAAAAGATCAATGCTTATAAAAGGAGATCCAAACCTTAAAGGTGAAAACCATAGGAATAATAATAAAATAAAGAATTCCTAAGTTTAGCTTAAGCGAAATAAAGTAAATGTGACTTAATTAATTAATCAATATTTGATTAAATTAATTAATTAAACAACCTGTTACTCTAACACCCCCCCTTAAGATGAACTTAGGGAGAAGCTAAAAACTAAGGATAAATGCATGAAAAAAAAGATGGGTCTCGACAACTAGGCCTGATGAGGTACCCATGCACAAATGTAAAAGATCTCTCACAATAAGAGAAAAGGAGAAAAAATCATGGGAAAAACTCCTCCCCAAAAGAGAGAAATACATGTGAAGGATTAAGAAGCCTCCAAAAAAGAATATCCCAAAAAGAATAGGAACATGTGAAGGACTAAAGAAGCCCCCAAACAAGAGTGAAGGACTAAAGAAGCCTCCAACTAGGAAGAAATTGTCCCAAAAGATAGGAACAAAGGATGAACATGAAAAACACCACTGAAGCATGAAGAAGCTGCAAACATTGTCGTAGAATGACTACTGAGATGTTGAAAGAAGAAACTCCGTTGAAACATATGATGATTAGGATCAAGAAGACAAGAATCTGTATGAGTTCCCCCAACAACACTACTTGAATCCGATGGTCAACCAAGGAAAACATCAAGAACTCAAAGATACAGATGGCACAAGTACCAATAGTTTGAAGAACTGATCAAGTGAAAATGGAAGGTCACCTCCTAAATGCAAGAGTGTCCATATGGTAAGCGATCCATCTCAATGAAATACAAGTAACTAGCCACTGATGTGCTCTGTATCCAAAAGTACATAGGAACAACTACTAAATATATAGCTCACTCCAACGAAACCAAGGAAGCAATATCACCAATATTAGAAACCTCCCATAATGTTGAAAAGGGAGAGTCATGACAGGTACGTTGAAACTAAATGCCAGAAAGAAGTGCATGAAGAAGAACCAAGAACATCTGAATGTGAAAACATGAAAGTACCAACAAAGTATAAAGGGTGTGCAAACAAAGGCACACACGTATGAGTCAAGAATCAATGTGATTCATTGTTGTCATGGAAGGAACACTCACTAGACAAAGGTATGATGAAAAAAAAGGAAAAAATCAACCTCCCATGGTACTTTATAGAATAGTGCAAGTACAATAATGGTGCAATATGATGTGCAGGAATCCCAATACTACACATACAAAGTTGAGGCACTTTATTTCATTACATTTACAGATGATAGATACATGCAATGTGAGCCCATAAGGTCCAAAAAGGACTACATATGAGAAGAAGTATTTTTGTAAAAGACCAAAAATCAAATCTAGAAACCACCTGCACCACTACAAAAAGCTCATAACCAAATTTTTGATGATATCTTGTTTTCCCATTTTTGACATCGTATGCAAAAGTTATGCCAAAAACACTAAAGGAAACTCCAAGAAAGATCTGACTTTGACTAGAAATAATAGGGACCTGAGAAAAATATCTAAAAAATACCTACAACACTGGTAAGGCTCTGAGTTCTCTTTCCGACGATATCTCATTTTCCCAATTTTGGCACCATGGGCAAAAGTTATGGCCTCTAGAAGAAAACTACCCTGAAAGGGCAATTACACAGTTTGCTGGAAAAAATTGACAACCATATGGCCGTCGCAGCATAAATACAACATTAAAATTGATGGCCAAATGGCCATCGCTGTATTTTCCCAATTTGGCTTATTTTAAATAACAATGTTTAAAAAAATAAATAATATAAAACAAGCACAAAACCACGAGCCATAGGATCAAAGAACAAACAAATACACCTTCCATGCAAGAGATCTACAAACAATATATGCAACATTCCTCAACAAGAAAAAGCTACAGAAGCAAAAGACTCTCAAGAAGATATGAAAGCTTTGATACCATGTAGAAGTTGATAATCCAACCTCACAAATCCCAATGAACACCTGCAAACAAATAACCTATCACACAAAATAGATTAAGAGACACAAGAATGGTGCTCTACAAACATGAAGCAAAAATGCATTAATGAGTATATTAGATTACAAAAGATCAATCCTTATAAAAGGAGATCCAAACCATAAAGGTGAAAACCCTAGGAATAATAATAAAATAAAGAATGTGTAAGTTTAGCTTAAGTGAAATAAAGTAAAGGTGACTTAATTAATTAATCAATATTGATTAAATTAATTAAGTAAACAACCTATTACTCTAACATAATTTGTGATTGTATTGCCATTGTTAATTGATTAAAGGTAATTATATGATTACATTATTTATTAAAAACTATACTAAAGTATATATGGAAAGATAATGTTGTGCAATAAGTATAGGTATTGAGGAAATAGAACTAGGTTCTAGAGTTGAAGTGTCTCAAAGTAATCCAATCGTTGAGAAATTAAATAATAAATTAAATTATGATAATTAACTAACTAGAAATTAATTTATTCAATATATAAAGGTGATTCTATTTATTTGTTTGATAAATAATTCTTAAGGTTAATTAGAAAATGAATAAATAAATAAAATAATAATACTATTTTCATTACTTATTTGATACTTAGATTTTATTTTAAACTAATTATCTAGTTAGATAATTATGATTTCTAATATCTTTTATAAATGGAATTAATTTAATCATGTATTCTAATTATTTAATTATTATTATAAAAAAAAGATTTTTATGTACAAGTCCTCATTTTAGAACTAGAAATAAATAAATTATTTAAAAAAATCTCTAATTTTTTTACTTAGAGAATTAATATTTAATTCTAATATTTTAATATTAACAATGTGCACAATTGAAAAATAAATATTTAATTTATTTGTGAAATAGAAAATATAAATTATTAATATTAGTTTCAAGTGATTTTTTTGAGAAAAGGGTAAAAATTTATTAATTCAACAATATAAAAGATTACAATCTAGATAAAGAATCATCACCAAAACCAAGCTAGGGTCCCGAAGCACTGCTAACAAATCTTCAACAACATAAACACAAAAAGAGCTAGACCCACCAAAAATCCAACCACGTAATCCATTAACTAGCCATATCCTCGAATCAACCTATCTAATATTTGGGCTTGGTCTTGGGATAATTACTCCCATTCATCTACCGTCTAATACCCCATTTACTTAGAAGCCCATTTAGCCAAGCAATCAACCACATCATTCTACTCCCTTGAAATATGGACAAAGGAGGCACCATACAATGAGGTTCTTAGACAAAGAATATGTCAAACCACCATAGCCAACAACCAATTGACTCCATCCAGCTTTTGTTCATTCAAAATATTAATCACAATTGCAAACAATCCTACTCTAGCCAAGAGCACAAGCCCTTTCAAGAGCTATGAGGATAGAAAATCCTTCCAACAAATTGTTAGCATGTTTCCCCTTATAAATGGAAAAGAAGAAAAGGACAACGCTAGAAATGTCCCTCCCAACTCCTCCAACTCCAGCATGCCCAAGGTTTTCGGTGGAAGAACCATCAGTATTAATCTTCATTACACTAGTAGGAGGAAAATACCATCTACCATCTATTTGGGTTTTCCTTCTGAAATGATGAATCCCCTTCACTAATGGAGGACACAGACCATTCTAATAAAAACATAGCCTCTTTATCATCTCCCCACCAACTTCCAAGGGGGTAGACACTTTACATTTTGCATGCATTATCTCATGAATCATGCCAATATTTCTCTATCAAAGCTTTTGAACCACCATAATCCTTCCATGAAATATTCTGTGGTTCATTTCCAACCAAAACCACCATAGGATAAACAGGGGATTGTTGATGGGTGTTTTTGCACACTTTCTCAACATAGGCAGTACGTGGATGCACTACCTCTCTTGAAAGGACACTTCCAACAACAAGTTTCTGAAAATCACCCCAAGGTCTCTCAGGTGTCAAGTCATGACTTGCATGGAATTCCTCAGTTGATATTTGATGTGATTTTGTTGGTAATCACAGGGACGACTAACGTAGATGGATACGAAGCAGATCTTGAAGATTGAAGTTTCTAAGATGGAAATTCATGTGTATTTTGCTATAGGTTCGAACAACAATCTGAAACTTCGATGTTTTTCTTATGTTTTGGCTTTACAATGTGCAATGAACCTTAGCATAGGTTATTTCTAAAAAAAAAGGAAAAAGGGGCAGGGAAGAGGAGATTTTCCTGGATCTGCAACTAACTATGAATAGTGATCATGGAGGTTCTACTGCAGACAACTTCCTTTAAACTAGGATTCCATTTAACCAAGAAACCTATAGTATCATGAAATCAGTGCTATCTTCAAAGGTATATAGATATTTTATCATTCATCCACCATATGCATGCATGAATAAAGATAAAATTTTAAAGCAACTTTAAGTTTTAGCCCAGACTAACTTTACACAACCATTTACCAACAACAAATAGAAAAAAGTATGGACTAGGAAGGCATCTACACAACAAAAATTTCATAAACATAAAACAACATTACCAAATTTATCCAAGCAATCTAAAACCAACTAGAATAGCGATGTAAATCTAACTAAAACATCTAACTATGGGAGATTGAATCATGAAACATAGAGAGAAACTCTGAAAATGCACCAAAGTCAATGTATTTTCATTAAAATTTCTGTAGCATGTCATTACAACAACTCAAATCTCTTGAAAATGAGAGGAGACCCCCTATTTATAGTGCCCAAAAGGTAGAATGAATGGCCAAGATTCACTACAAGTTAGGGTTCCACCTACCCCACAATATTTTACAATTTAAAATACAACTTTGTCCTTATCCCTATTTTTTCCTCAAGTGACAACACTGTAGCATTTTTTCCTTTTGCTAATTGTCCTTTTGATGTAGCTATTCCTTTAGGAGCTCTTCATCAATAATAGGATTTCCTTCCCGCTTCTTCAAAGCTGCATACTCTATAAATTTTAGAATCAATGGTTGGAGCTTATCCACATCTACGATTTCAGATCGCAACACCTGATAACTCCACTCTTTGGATTGTTCAGTGAGATTTTCCCAGTCCCTGTCATACTTGGAAGTGTGGTCTCAGAATAGCTCTGGTTGGGTGAAGGCTCGGGCAACAAAACTCATGAAATTAGTGGTGACTTCACCCGACATTCCATCCTCCATTTTCTTCTGAAAGTGTGGATTTATCTTCTTCGGATGCATCTGTATGATAGGCATATCATATCCTGTCAGTAACTTCAAGTATTAGGTACAATCTACCCTAATCTCCTTGGCCCACTCGATATCCATATTCACCTTATTGAGCACCAACTCCAACCTTTCCTTCCTATTCTCAAAGTCTTGCTTCCACACATCCATCAGCTAATGATCATCCTTCTTGAAGGTGAGCTCATTTTCCCAAGTAGCGCTTGGCAGCTTAAGAATAGCCTCAATCTTCGGGTAGGTGGACTCATATCCTGCTGGGAAGTCGGTGTAAAGTTTCCTTGTAGCCTCAAGAGATTGCTTGAGATCCAAGAACTTGTTCGCTGTCCGGATGGCCCAACTGATGCCCATGTTTCTGATATATAAGAATTTCCAGAACCAGCTTTTCACAATCTTGTCCAGGTTCTTTCTCTTTTCTAACTTATCTATTTTCTCTTTTGACAACAGTTGTGGTGGAGCCACGAACGTGGTAGGAACTTCCTCTACAGAGGACCATTGTTGGATGTATGCCACCAAGTCTGCCACCTGTTCCTTTAGCTCTTCTTTTGAAACTTTGTCTTGTTGTATCAGGTGTACCACTATGGAAACAAATTCCTGGAGGTGTTCCACTTTCTATTCTCTAGTAGCTGTTCCTAAGTCAATAGTAGAAACATTATAGCTTATTCCTTCTTCTCCTACTACTGGCGTGGCTACTTGGACTATCCTTGATCCAGAGGCATCCATTATCACCTTTGATCTAACCTTGGGCTTCTTATCCTTCTTGGTAGTGATCTGCGCCTGGGCTAGGATAGCCTCCAATCTTGCTCTTGGATCAGCCTGGGCGGGAAATTTCTTCTCAAGCTTCCTTTCTAACCATTCAGGCATAGAAGATTTCTCTTTGGGTGACTCACAATTATCGTCCTCCTTATTTTTTTGGAATTCTATTTCTTTATTTCGAGGAGCCTCTTCCTCTGCTTTAGTTCCCTCTCCTTATTCATTAGAGTCTTGGATGAACATGAGGCGTTTGATGGGAGGCTTAGTAGGCAACCACTCCTTGGGAATTTCTTCTTTTCCAGCCTCCCCCCTTTCCTTTTCTTCAACTTCTTTATCCTATTCATCCTTATGCACATGCCCCTCAAGCTGCCCAATTTCGAGGCTTTTGTTAGTTTGAACCTCACCTTTAGGTTTGTCCCCCTCTATGTTCTCTTCTTTATGAGGCAGTGACACATCTTCATGTTGTTTTCTCTCCTTTTCTTCTTGTCCCCCAGGGAAAGGTATTTCCTTGTAGTGATTGGGGCCTTCCTCTTGCTATTTACCTATAGGAAGCTCTAAATTTTCTCCTTCCTTATCATCTTCTTGTTCCTCTTCTTTGGGAGGTGACCTTTCTATTTCTTCTCTGACATCCCTCAATTTCTTGGCCGACTCTTCTTCAAAGTCCGGATCGAAGGTTTGTACAATAATTTTGCCACCGACATTCTCTTCTTCATATCCAATTTTAGAAGATCTTGTTTCTTCTTCTTCATGAACTACCCTGTCAATTTTCTAGTACTCATATTTTGGATGTTCATGGTACTCATCCACTTCCTCCTCCAATGCCCTTGAGGATTCTCTTTCTCACCGCTCTAGCTCCTCGGATATTTTCATTGTAGCTTCCATTAATGGTGGTTCCGTTGGAGGCTTTGAGGGATGGGCACTGGCAAGGATCTGCGCTAAGGCGGATTGGATGGTGGGATCCATCAGTACTTGGGAAATTTTAGAGGGGACATATTGCATGGGCCGTGAGAATGCCTCTGGCAATGTGAGCACGAGCATTGGTATTGTAGCCGTTGTTAATGGAAGTGATATGGTGGGAGACATGGAGGTGGAGGAAAGTAGAGAAGTTATAGCGGAGGAGGAATCAACCAATACTATGGGCCTAGCTAGTGAAGAAGAGGCAAGGTGGACTGAAATATCCATTGCAGGCGGGGATGCAGTGACCATAGCTTGGGGAATAGGTGAAGGGATGACAAAATTTGAGGTAGCCAACGAAGATCTCAGCTGATCCATCTCTATTTCCTCTCCCCTATGAAGGGGATCCTCTTGAATTGTGGGGAGCTCTGTGACACTCCCCAAACCTTTATATTTCTTTGAGGACTCACCCTTTGAATCCTTCCTTGCATACACTTTAGGATTTGGCTGCTGTTCCTCAATCTCTTTTTTTTTCCTCGATCTTGTGAGTAGAGGAGATTTGGAGGTTTCCCCTATTGAAGTTGTAGTAGAAGCATTCTCTATGGCACTTGACTCACTTTTGAGCCCTTCATATGTTAGGAAAACCCCCTTTTTCTTCAATCGGGCTACCTGTCCATCAACCCATTCTTTGGTGTGAGCCTTGATGAGGTTGGTTATCATATCGAGGTCATTGACCTCTTGTTCAGCCCAATCTATTGCTGGCATTGGCAAGTTGGCAACTGCATTGTACCTAGGGTCCATTATGAGGCCTTCATCTTCTTCAACTTGGTTAGGTACAAGAAATATATTCACTCTTTTCACAAAGTACGCAGTCATTTGCATGTAGTGCCTCACACGTACCTCCTTGTCATCTTCACAATTTTACTAGAAATCCTCTACGTGATGCAAATGGGAGTACTCTGGTTCCAGTGCTTTCCTTATGTGCCATATGGGTACATTCGTGGGTGAGCAGTGTGTAGGAAAAAATGATATTCTACTAGTTCCTTCTCAAAATTCCCAACACAGTGGGAGGTTTGCAATTTGTACATCCCCCAATCAAAAGATAAGGGATAAGGGATCCCTACCAAATGTTTGCTGCTGATGAGAGTATTTACATGTCGTAGCTGTTGAGAGAGTTCTAGCAATACAATCCAGTCATTGGGGTACCGGGGAAACTTATTCAACCTCTCTGTGTAACCCTGGGCATGAATGTAGGTGAACTTAGGGTATTGAATAAACAAGAAGGCATATTGTTTCAGGAACACCCGGGAACTATGGGAAATTCTCCTTTCAAAATCCCCTCCAAGTAGTTTGATGATGTGACCCATGAAGGCATCATTCACCCTGCAATAATCCTTCTTAAAATTCTTGAACTGGAGCTGGGGGTATCTATCATAAAATTTTAGTTTTCATCCAGATTCCTCATCAGGTGCCCTGAATAGCCCGTTGTACTGCCTCCACTCGGCTAGTGAGTAAACAAGATAGGAGTTCATGTAGAATCTAGAGGTCTTCTTGACATTCATGAACTGCTCTTGGAAACAGTCGCTTATTATTCCCCCTAAGTAGAATGAGGCCTGTGTGGTGACATCCTCCTTTTTGCAGAGAATCTGCTCTACAAAATATACCATCCATTCCTAAAAAATTGCAGCAGTGGGAAGGCCCATTACTCTGCTCAACAAAGTCACCAAGTCATGATAATCTTTGTGAAAGTCACTGCGAAAAAGTTCTTGAGGAACTTTCACAATGCTGCCCCTTTTCTCTTTGAGCCAGTACTGATTTAAAATCCTTTTTCACCCAACGAGATCCACATCCCACGTTGCCTTGAATTCCTCAATCATTGGAAGTTCCATCATTCCAAAGGTAGGGATGTGAAAATTCTTTGTAATTTTCTCACCGGATATATTAGCTAGAATGTTTCCTTCATTATCAACTATTGTTTGAGTCTCTGGTTGATATGCCTACTGGCAGGCCATGACCAATTCAGGAGCAACAAGGGATGGAGGAAAGCCTGTATCCTTAGAAATTCCACTTTGTCTGATTAGTAGGGCATTATCTGTGGTTGGGTTGACCCTGACCCTTTGCTTGAATTCATCAATATCGACTTGGCTGATATTGGTATCTGTAATCTCCTTCCAGTCTGTAATGATTTATGAGTGCAAGGGCTCTCCCTAGAATTGGTACTTCATCTGGTCTTTGTCCTCTTTCCCATGAGGGATATTTCCTGATTTCTTCCCCCTGTCTTTCTTTGCAACTGCCCCTGAGGGTCTTACACCTGGTTCCATATATTCTGCAAACAAAGGCACGATGAGCACAACCAATCATGAAAACATAAACGTTAGTTAAAATCCCATGGAAGTCCAATTAAATGATATATCATTCATAAAATTAAACTTTTACTTCAAGATATCACTAGCAATCTACTGGAGGGATTTTGGACAACCTGGGTAGAGGGGGCTGAACTTCCTTGGCATGAATGCTGTTTTGAGGGGCGAACAGGGTAGGGGAATCCAAAAGGTTTCTCCCGGCTTTAAATTTTGATGGTTTGAAAGGCTCATGCAAGAGAGGGTCAAATTTAAGCACGTGGGTCAAGTTTGGTTTTCAATTTGAAGGTCATTTGGATCCCTATTGGAGCATCTAGAGGTGCAAGGTGGGAAAGCCATCCATGGTTTGCCATTTGGAGCGGCCAAGAGGAAATGGAAATCCGGGGTTAGAGTTCTGGGAGCTAGGAGGCAGAAAGGTGGTTGACATATCTCTTGATCTTTGAAGCGTTTGGGTTTCAAGGGCCAGGAGGCCATCGAAGAATTTCTGTTTGAAAATGGCAGATGTTGAGCGGAAGTCCGACGGGGGTGGCCTGGTGGATTGGGCCTGACATCACATTTGACCCTTTATGTTTTCTTCGTTAAGATTTTCCCAATGATTAGAGGGGTAGGCCCTGGAGGTCGGGAGGATGGATTGGATTTTCCCTCCTGGAATCGGCCGAGGTGAGATAGAGTCCCGTGGGCGGAACCCCTACAAAGCGGGCCCGATGAAGGTAAAGGCATTGAGTTTATCATTTCATCCTTGCGGAAAATGGAGGCTCGGGGCTTGAAAGATGGGAGGACGATGTCTGATGGCTGTTTGGAAATGGAAAAATTGCTATGGAAGTCTACGGATGGACTTTTGCGAACTGGGGCCCGGAGAGACAAGGGGACACTTCATTTTGTTTCCTAACTCAGATGGCATAGGGAAAAGTGGATTCCAAGGTCTGGATGGATGGATTTTATTTGCCATTCGGAACAATGACAGTGATGCGATGACTTAGGGATGGAATACCGCGGGAGTGGGTCCAGAAATCAAGGATGGAGGTTGAGGTTTCAAATGCTTAAGTCCTAACGACGATCCTTCGAAGGAGGTTCGAGGTCTCAGGCTCGGGGAGGCATCTCGCTGTTTGAGTGTGATAAATTTAAAGTTTTATAGGAGGTGACAGAGAGGCCTAGGTCTGGAGGGTGTGAATGCTTTGCGTGAAGAACAACGCCAAGAGGGTAAAGTTTCAGATTCAGATTTCGTGGTGTTTTAGAGGTTTTTTAGCAATTCCATCTCATGGGTTTTTTAGGTTTGGCCTTCCTCTATCAAATGAATGTAATTTTATCCTTAATTATTAATCGTTTGACACAAATTCATTGAAAAACACCAAGGAAGGGTGAACGGTGAACTCACCACAAGATCTTGGCAACGATGCTGTGAAATATGTGAAGTATAGGCAAATGAGGGCAGCGGGCGCGAGGGTGGTAGGCGACAGAGACACTTGATATTCTCTAGCTGCTCTAAATACTCCTTTGGTTATCCTAACATTGTGAAAATGATAGGTCATGCTAGATATTTATACCTTTAATCAACATTTAATACGCCCATAAATTCCCGTATGGAGGATGAGAGAGTTGGTGGATTTAAATTCCTAGACAATGGCGGGAGGTCTGGGACCCGGAGGTTGGAGTGACGTTGGAAGACGGTTGTTTCAAATCTGCCTTTTGGAAACCACTAGCGAAAGGGGGCCTAGGGTCGGATGGTCAGAACATTGGCGCAGGTTGGCTGTTTAGACATGACAAAGTCATTACGGAGTTCTAGACAAAGAAGTCCGGAAGATCGGGCTCGGTAAGGACAAAGGCAATCTATTTTGCAACATAATTCAGGAGGACAACGATCTGGAGGCTAATTCCCAGGACATGGGAAGGTGAAGGCCTTCAGCCATTTGGGATAGTGAACATACAATGGAAACTTGTTGAGGGAAACCCGAGGGGCCGGGCCTGGGAGGTCCTAAGGTCACTGGCAGAGGCAAACTGCCAAAGGAACTCCATAAAGGCCCAAGACTTAGCAAATTTGAGGGGATGAAAACATGGTCAACTTAAGGCAAGACACGAGAGGCATGTTGACCATCTAGGACACCAAAATAGGGGCACACAAAATGAGGTGGTGACAAAAATGTCTCGACAAGGCGAAGGAAAGAGAGGGTCCCTATTCCGAATGGGGCATGCGTGCTGAGGGCACAACAGGGACCAATGCTCCATGCCACTTGAAGAAAGAAGGACTTTGCTGATGGCCTCTCCAAATTCCTCCAAAACTCAACTAAAGTGGAAGCATAAACACATTCCTGCTTCCAAAATACACACCATAAGTTCCAAATATCTCTAAAAAAGGAGCACTGAAAAAATGAGAGGAGCATTCCTCACTTTTACCACAAAGGACACAAATATACATGCCCTAAACACCTCTCTTTTAGAAGTTATCCTAGGTGAGACACCTATTCCAAGCTACCAACCAATTGAAGAAGTTTCATTTATGCCAACATTACTTATTCCACACATTTTTCCACCATGTGACTTCAACCCCTCCATATTTATGAAATTTTAACTCCTGGTATCTAGAGGCCACCAAATACACCCCCTTAGGATCTGGGTTCTAGGCTAGGGTATCTATCCCCCAAAAAGAACTAAAAAATCTAATTTCTAAAATCCTTTTTAAGTCTTCTCATTCCTCAGCATGGCCCGTCGATGACCACTCTAAAGGATCCTTCCATATAAATACCTCTAATTGCCCCAAGTTCTAGGCTAATTTGTAGTCCTCCACATGGGTCCACCCAACAACTATGAAACAATTGCAAAGGTACCATAAATGAGGATACATGGATAATATTAGGGGAAATCCATCCCAAGAGTCATTCCCAAAAAAGCTTCAGATCCCTATTACATATCCAAAACAATCCTCATTTAATTAAATTAGCACCCCTTTAAAGAGTTTTCCAAATCATAGAACCCAACCATCAGGTATTTCCTTGGAAAATTCTCATATACCACTCCCCTTAGATACTTAATAGTGAGGATCTTGGAACAAGTGTGATCTTAATTATTGCACCACCACCAATAAAGCTTAGATGAAAATTCCTAACCAGT
This sequence comes from Sequoia sempervirens, assembly GCA_007258455.2. NCBI lineage: Eukaryota > Viridiplantae > Streptophyta > Pinopsida > Cupressales > Cupressaceae > Sequoia > Sequoia sempervirens. The sequence goes on from VDFB02058242.1 coordinate 210,359,331, forward strand.
GAGGCTAGACTATTGTAGTCCAAGACCACCCTCCTACATCTGTCTACATATAGTCTCCCACTTTGCCAAACTCTGCTTCGATGAAGCCAAAGTACTAGACCATAAGAATTTACTTGTGAGAGAATCCATATCCTTAAAGAAACTTATAGGAGCAGCTTGGACCACCGATTTCATTAGCAACAATCTCATTGCAAAGGAGAGCCACCTGTGGGTCTAGTGGCTAACCTGCTCTTGAAACTTATCATGCACATTTTTCCAAGTATCCCTACGTAAGGATCCAAAAGAGAGAGGGATACTTAGAAATACGAAGGGGAGAGCTCCAATTTGAAGTATAAGAATGAGAGAAATTCGATGTTGAATAAGAGGAGGGGTGTTGAAGAAATAAATGGATGATTTTTCTTCATTAATCTATTGTCCTAAGGCTAAAAGATATATATCCAATGCTAGTATGATGTTAGTTTCCCCTTTGATTTTGGAAACTCTCATCAAAGTGGTGTCATCTATAAATTGAAAATGAGACTAAGAAGGCAAGAAATTTACCCAATTCTACCCCTAAATGCCACCTTGTCTCACATGAGACTTAATGACTCTTCCCAGACCCTCAACCAATAATATAAACAAATAGGGTGATAGGGGGTCTCCTTTTCAAAGACCATGAGAGGCACCACAAAACTCTAGAGGATTCCCATTGATAAGAGTTGAATAATAAGTTGATGTAACACAACTCATCAGCCAATTAACTCAGTCAACTCCAAACCAAAATTTAGGATAAATTTTTGTAGGAACGATCATTTGACTTGATCATAAGATTTAGCCATGTCTAGTTTGATAAACATATCCTTCTCCTTTAAATTCACCATGGAATGAATGGCCTCAATAGTAATGGTCACCCCATCCATAATTTTTTTGCTTACCACAAATCCACCCTGCTTTTAGAGATGAGCCTGTTCATCCATGGCTTAAGTCTGTCTTCCATCAACTTAGATATAATATTATATACCATATTATAGAGAGATACGGGTCTGAACATGTTAAAAAAATTAGCCCCTTCTCGTTTGGGAATAAGGACAAGAAACATAGTATTCGTTTCTTTCATCATTTGTTTATTTTTTTGAGATTCTTGTACAACCTCCACTAGGTCAAATTTTATAATCTTCCAATATTCCTATTTTTTTTTTGAGAATCCATTAGGTCTAGGGGATTTCCCTTTCTTCATATGAAACATTATTCCCTCTAATTCCTCAAGATAAATGGGACTAATAATCTTCTCATTCATTTACAAAGAGACTAATTAGGGGGTGCTGTAGCATTGTAAATTATCACCCTTGATAATTTCACACTATGCTTTGCTCCCCCTAAGTGCATGGACCTAATTGTATAGCTAATTTACTAAATTATGCATTCCGTGGCCCATTTTATCATTTTTTGATAAATTGCAAATGGAATACCGAAGCATTTATTTAAAATTTTACCCTTGAAACCTTAAATCCCAAAAAATGGGATTGGGACATAGTCACCTAGGGTGACTTAGTCCCCCTATTTTGACTCCAAAATTAAATATGCATGTGTCAAAATTTTATTATTTGAATTGAAAATGTCCAAAGTCGGCTATTGGGATTTAATTTTGGGAAATTAGAATAATTGTGTATAAGTACCTAGTTATTGCATTATTTGAAACCTATCTAGCATTAACAAGAAGAATTAAACAATTTATGATCAAGCATTTTCAAGAGAATTATCAAGCAAGTTAAGAGAAACCATTAGAAGATTTATTGTAGCAATTCAAGATCAAAGAATCATGTCAAAGTGTATGTGAATTTGTTCATATTGTTTTTGAGATCTCACCCTTGTAGGTCTTTAAGAAAATCAAGCCAACATCAATCAAGCCTTCAGGAGATCTTGTATGACTTCAATCCATCAAGGAAGCCATTTTTAGGTGGTGAATTATAGTCCATTGTTGATTCATCATTCCATTATCATTTATATTTATCCTTATCATTTTCATTTCCATTATGGAAGTGGAAACACTAACACATAGTTTGACTTAGGGTAGCCCCTAAATGGCACAACCTCTCCAATCTCTTTGAATGTGTAGGTTTCAGATCTGAGGAAGATTGGGATAAGTTTGAATGTCAATTATTAATTTTTGTGATCAAACCATACACCTTGACAACAAATGAAAACTCAACTACAACAATATTTTACAGTGATCTAACATTGTGATAAGTGGAAACAAAAGGCTTTGATTTGGCATCAAGGACTATGAAATTAGGTCCAAGATTCTTTTACTGGGACATAGTAACCTAGGGTGACTTAGTGCTCAAAAATCAACTTCAAATTTATATCATAGGTGCACAATATCCTTATTTGTCTATTTTTGTATTCTAAATTTGTTTGTAAATTTTTGTGTTTGTTGTTTTTGCATCATAACAGTCATTTGCATCATTAGGCTAGTTGAACCATTGCATTTAATTTCTAATTTCATTTTAGATCTAGTCAAGGGAAAGTTGACTTACCTTTCAGGTTGTAATTTAGTCTTATACCTTATCCAAATCCATCAAACCCCCATCACAAACTCACATACTACAATGAAATAAGGAAATGTGCCTAAAACCTAGGGTCAAATCCTAGAGTATTCACTTTTCGCCCATTTTAGGTGCAAGCCAATATAAGATTTTCCTCATCTTCCACAAGGGGAGAATCTTCTAAGAATAAAGTGGAGTAGTATTGAGAAGCCACCCTATAGATATAACAAAAATAAGTTAACCAGACTCCTAGGGAAAAACCAAGGGAAGAGATCATATTATAATGCCTTCTAGCCTTGATTGGGTTATAGAAGAAAGCTAGATTTCTATCACCCTCTTGAAGCCATTCAATCCAAGCCTTCTACTTCTGATACACCTCCTCATGCAATTCCCATTCTTCAAGATCCTTCAAGGCATTAGATTCTTCCCTAAGGGAAACCTTTGTAAGACCATATTCCCTAATTTGGTAGGTGATACATCCAAGTGTGATTGAGCAACCGACTTAGCCATAAAGATATACCAAAACATGTTATATTCCACTTCTTGAGATAATACTTCACAAATTGTAACCTTTTGACAAAGGAATACATCATTGTGCCATAGGTTGGACTACCTCTGCTCCACCAATCTATCATAAGGTCCAGTGTTGCCAAAAAATGTATAGTTGACATTTTTATGCCCACTTGAGTCTTTCTAATGGGATTTGGCTTGATTTTTCCTAGGTATAATGTTGTAATGTGGTCAAAACATTCACATTAGGGCCTAAACATTCAAATTATGATATCTTGTGAAGGTGTTGTGAAAAATTTCTACACTTTTCTAGACTCTATTCATTACAATTCACCTAAAAACCACCTTTTTATCAATTATTAAGTCCTATTTTGAAGTGTTGTAAAGTCTTGTAACAAGATTTCATGCTTTTCTAGACTTAATTTCACTAATTCATCCCTTTCTCATGTCTAAATGACCCCTTAATATACTTTTCGACCGTTTTCAAGTGTGTTGTTAAGGATATTCCCGTTGGACAACTTTTAATGTCTCAAAATTCCTGACATCCACTTAATTTGCTTAAGTGGGACCAAGTTGCCCATAGGGGTGACTTAGTCCTTTTTGGCATAAAACTCAAAATGATTTTAAATTTCTAGCGGGATTTTGTCCTCTAACCCTTGAGGTAAGTATGTGATGTGTTACTTTCGAGAAATTTTAGTAAACTCAAGTATAAATAAGGGTTTTTCACCTCATTTTATATCTCCTATCTCCTACAATCATCTATCTCCAAATCACATACAATCTCTTGCACTCATTGAGCATTCAAGCAAATCCAACATTATCAAGTCAAGCTATTGAAGTTATTCATTGCACATCTGCAAATTTGAGCATCAATGGTGTGGTAAGTTTATGACATTTATTTTTGCATGTTATCTATTTATCACTCTCTTTTCATCTCATTTCATTGTTTAGGGCTTGATTACCAAAGTGGGGTTTGACCAAAGCAAACCCCTATTCTCTAACCCTCAACCATTTTTCTCCTTTTGCATGTGACCTTTGTATGTAGATTTATCAAGCATTAGGTGTTGAAAAGTGTACAAAGTCAATCAAGTCAACATCACCTTATTTCAAGCTTGGAGAGACTTTCTGCTCCATTTTATGTAGAATCAAGTACAAACACCTGTCAGAAAGGGAAGTGAAGACCTGAGACTACAAGATTCTATCCCAAATTTCTCGAGATCTATAGGAGGACTAAGTCACCACTAGGGGAAAATTAGTTCCACTTCCAGGCCTGAAAACTATTTTTGACATTTCTGGATACCCATTTGATAGATTCTCGTTCTAGCTAAGTTTCCTAAAACTGGGACTAAGTCGCCCAGACTGGCCTAAGTGTCTCGGTCAACATTCTAGTCAATTTTTTAGGATTCAAAAATCTTCCAACATAAAACTTATGATTCCAGGTGCACCTCTTTCATTCTTTTTTGTTATTTCAATATTTAGTTACATTCTTAGGCATTTATGCATATCACATTGTATTTTCTAACACTTCACATTTTCATAGTTTTACTTCATTAGATCACTTCAATTTCAGATTAGAGCATTAGGACATCTTAATTAGGAATAATAAATCTCATTAACCTTAGTATTGAGTGTAAACCCTTGCATTTTGGTCACCCATCCAATCCCCTTTCTCCTTTTAGGTGAAAAACCCTAGGAGGAGAAAAGCATTGTGAGGGGTCAAACCAAAATCATTGTTTACATTTTGGTGAACCTGACTCTTTTGAACATTATTCCTTTCTGATTTTAAAGTGCATCCTAAGTTTCACTTGCATTGCATCTTGCATTGGTTAAAGTGCATCCTAGAGTTTTCAATTGCATTAGTGAAAAAGTTCATATTAGCTTACACTCTTGCATCCTTTTTGCATTAAAAAACACAAAAACTCTACATTTACATCCTGTAGTTGCATTTGTGCATCTGAAAGACATACAATTGCATTTAAAAATTATGAAAAAACACAAAAAAATCATCAGTGGGACTAAATCGCCACCCTGGGCGACTTAGTCCTTTTGCATATTTTGCACTACATTTTCTGGTAATTTTTGGGTATTTTCTATACTTCTGTTTTATGGTACTGCATCTCTGTTTCAGTTTATAGAATTATTTATTTTTGCATTTTATTTTTCCTATATTTCATTGCATTTGCATCCACCCTATCTCTTATGGTACTTATATGAGTGTTTAGTGCTCCATTGATAATACTTTAGTGAGACGAAGTTCTAGGCTCATGGCTTCTCATGATAACACTTTCATAGTGGACCTTGGAATCTCAAGAGCTCCTACTCCTAGTATGGAAAATGGTGCATTAGGCATGTAAAATACCATCTCTATTCCTTCACCTTTCCATCAAATGAATGTTGACACACAAAAAAATTCCATATCTCAAGAAAAAGTCATTAGTATTCATGAGAATTTTGCACACTTACAACAAAACTTGTCACTTGAAAAAATTTCCACCACTACCATACCAGCTATAGAAAACCTTCATCGATTGATTGAAAGTAATGATGGCTTACAAGTTATAAAGAGAATTTCTGAGATATACAAAAAACATATTCCTTCCACAACCCAACCAACAAACATTGTTGTAAGTCAAGGAGGATCTCACATTCCTCCTCCTTCAACCATAGCATCCATACCGACTTATACCACTCCTCAAATTACAACTATGCAATAGGTTAGTCATGTGGCTCCTTATTTCACAATTCCAACTAGCATTCCTAGTTCTTTTGTGGCATTGAATATTCCTTCTTCCACATTCAACCCTCCTAGTGTCCCTTTCACTTCCCCTAACATTACATACACCCCATCACCATTTTTCCTTCTACCTCATACCACTTACATCGATCCCATTATTACACAACTCTTTAATACCATTTCATAAATGCAACAAAAAATCTCCACCATTGGCCAAAGTCAAAATGCTCCACCTACATATCATGTCTGTAGTAGTCCATTATCCCTTGAAATATTACACACTCAAATGCCACAAGGAATTGAAATTCCAAGGTTTGAGAAATATGGAGGTAAAGGAGACCCTACTAATCATGCCAATGCTTATATAGCTTTATACAGTGATTTTGTTCTTGATGACAAATTATTAGCTAAACTTTTTCCTCAGACCTTAAAGGACACTACATTGGAGTGGTTTTCCAACTTACCTAATCATTCAATTTGATCATTTAATGAACTTTTGGATGCCTTTGTAAGTCATTTCCAAGTCCATATGACTCCTAAAAAGAAAATGGCTGATTTAATGCCCTGTAGACAAAATAACGATGAAAAAGTAACTGACTTTATTTCGCATTATCAGTCATTATATGCTCAATTTGATGTCAAAATTCCTGATTCACATCTACAAAAAATGTTTATCAAAAGTTTGCACACCCATCTCCAGGACAAGTTAATAATGATGAAACTTCCTTTGTTTATGCATTTATGCACAACCCTTTGTGAATATCATAACTTAGTTTCAAGTCATGTTTCAAAGTCCACTTCTAATCGAGCTGAGAAGTATGAGAAAAAAAATCAAAACAATGCGAAAAACTTTAGAAAACCAAACAAAGGATTTTTATAGTTCAATCTGCCTCCTCAACCACAAACCCAACCTGTTCAAAATCAAGTGGCATCTATTAAAGTAGTGGTGCCTTATACATATGGGAACCCGAAGAGAAAATTCACCCCCTTACCCGATACCCTTCATAATACAATGAACCAATTGCTCCAACAACAAATGATCACTTTTCCTACAGTTAACCCACTTGATACCACCAAGCCTTTACCACCTACCTTCAAACAAAATTCTTATTGCCATTTTCATCTCCAAAATGGACATGACAATGAAAAATGTAAGCATCTTAAACACTTAGTTCAAGACCTCATTGATTCAGGACGTTTATCCATTGCGGGTGTCAATGATCAAGGAAATAAGTCCATTGCACCCCCTGACCATAATTTACAAATCTTTACCAACCCCATGCCTAAACACAATATTTCATTTGTCAAGGCTAGTGAACCTTCAAACCCTCAAGTCATGAACATTGATACAAATAATGAACAATATGATATAACCCCAAATGTTACCCAAGTTACTCCTATGGATGAACTTGTGGGTGTGATAGATGTTATCCCTCATAAGGGCCTGTAGACATCAAAAAATTATCATCTTACGATACCTTGTCACAACATTGCATCATTTAGACACCTTGTATCATGTTTTTCCCTAGGTACCCATGTCATCATCTAATTAGTTAAATAAATCTTATTTATCTGACTAATTTCATTTATTCCCTTCCTATGCATAATTCATCAATTCCTCTACTGTTAATTAAATAATTTATATTATTTAATTAATTAAATCATTTCCATCCATTCCTCTAATGTTAATTAAATAATTTATATTATTTAATTAATTAAATCATTTCTATTAATTCTACTAATGTTAATTAAATAATTTATATTATTTAATTAATGAAATCATAAATTCAATGTTAATTAAATAAATCCAAAATTTATTTAATTAATAAAATCTTAAAAATATCTTCTCGCTTTCTTTCCAAAATTGAAACTTATGTGTATCTAATTAATTTATTTAATTAGATAATTCATCAATTATCCTTCTCATCTTTTTCAGGATTTATTTCCTTTGAAAGAGAATCAAAATCTTTCTATTCTTTTCACATCTTATCTTATCTTGTTTTAATTCCTTTAAAACAATAAATCAAAATCTTTCTATCTTTCAAAAATCTTATCTCATCTCATTGCATTTCCTCTTTTGACAAAAATCAAATCATTATCAATCTTATCAAATCTTATCTCTGTCCACATCGAAAATCTATTAATCAAACCTTTCACAAGCCATTTGGATCGAATCTTCTTCTAGCATCTTCACTCTGTCAAAATCAGTCTTCAATCGCCATCTATCATCTTCATAAGGTTGTTATGCTATAGAATTGAGCAACCAACATTCCTCCTCTACAATCAACCTTCAAAATCTTGCATCCTTGTGCAGGTGGAGAAGAGCCATGGAGATCAATCAACACTAGTTTGAAAATCGGTTTGCACGTTCTTTGTTTATTATTTTTATTTTCATTCTAGTTTGTACTTCATGGTGCTTGATAGGATTTAATTTGTTTATTGTCTTCAATGCATTTAAACTCTTTGGATTATCTACCTATCTATAGGGCCCAACCACCAAAAATCTTGATATCACTTTTTCTTCCAAAGATATACTTAAAACGCTTCCTGATGGTCCTCTTTACATAGCCGGTTTAATCTATGATAAGCCCACCAATGGGATATTAATAGATCCCACCTGTGGTGAGAATGTGATCACAAAAGAATTTTTAGTATTACATGACTTGTATCAAGATGATTATAACAAACCAATTGCATGGATTAAAATGCATACTATTTTTGTGTGGCCTACAATTAGATTGATCGTACTCCCCTTACAAATACGACCCAAAACTTTGGATGTAACATTTTATATTATTCCACAATCAGACCAATTTCGTCTATGGCTGGGTCATCCTTGGCTCTGTTCAATGAAAGCAGTCCCCTCAGTTGTTCACAAGTGTTTGAAGTTTCCACATGGAAATGAAATATTTACTGTACACCATAGTGGCTTTAATCCATTGTCCTCAAAAGTTAATTTTTCCTTAGAAGCCTTTTGGCCTGAACCTATGGAACCCATCACCCCTTGAAAAAATTTCTTTTTCATAGCCTACCAAAAATTCAAAGCCAAACGAATAGCCGAGTTGTCTCTTTGTAACATATCCTCATCCGCTGCCACTCCTCCTATCCTAGATGAAACTACGCTTCATCCTGAGTCCAATATTGAACAAACAATGCAACATCATGAGCAATTCACCGTAGAAACTTCACCTCCATCGTTTAAATGACCAAGAGAAAATGAAACAAACCCTATCATGCCTCCCTGCATTAAACAAGTTTATAAAGCTAAAGAGAAAGTGATTGACCCATGTTCTTTGGCTCCTCCCATTCCCCCCCTCAAGAAGACAAGGACCCTATGATGGATCAAACCACTCTTACACTCAACAACTTCAAAACAAAATTAAACAAAACCACGGTTCTCAAGAGTGTAGGCATCATCGTCGTCTCCTTGCTCGTCAAATGCAAAATGAAAATAACAAAGAAAATCAACCTATGCCTTTGAAAAAAGCAATAGATGATCACCCTCTTCCTCCTGACCCACCACAAGATAGTACAGTCCAGCCCTCACAACAACATGAACAAATCCAAGAGCCATAATTTTTGATACATCCTTCCTTAGAAATAACCCTTCATCCTCCCATCATAATCAATCTTGATGATGATGATGACGAGGAGATCGCAAAAATAGATGAAGTGCATAATGATCTAAATTATTTATTTTCATGTACCATGAACTTAAATGATAAATCTTCTCAACCAAGTGAAGAACTTGGTACATCTCCTAGTTCAACACTTTTAATTCTTCCTTTAGATAGTCAACCACCCTCGCAATACAATGAACATGATTGGGAGGTGGATGACTTGTTAGATGGTTGACATGCATTCACCTTACTAGCTTTTTATATTCATTTTCCCCTTTTTCCCCTTTTTCTTTTATATTCGTATCATGTTCCCTCGTATCGTGTGTTTGATGTTCTCTCTCTTTGTACACTTCTATTTGTACCTCTACTCTTCTATCTGTCACAATTTTTCCTTTTTCGGTTTTTGTTTTTGTGTTTTCCTTTTGGGGATGACACAAAACGTAGAGATGCCCTATGTCTCTTCCAAGTTGACCCAAAAGGTCTCTGTCCTTTTTTCCTTTTTTTAATGTTTTCCTTTTAGGGATGATGCAAAGCGTAGAGATGCCCTATGTCTCTTCCATGTTGACCCAAAAGGTCTCTTTCCTTTTTGCCTTTTTTTTGTGTTTTCCTTTTGGGGATGACACAAAGCATAGAGACACCCTATGTCTCTTCCATGTTGACCCAAAAGGTCCCTTTCCTTGTTGCTTTTTGTTTTGTGTTTTCCTTTTGGGGATGACACAAGGCATTGCGACCGAAATGTCTCCTTCATGTTGACCCAAAAGCATTTCCTTTTATTTCACCTTTTCATTTTCATTTCACTTGTGTTTTCCTTTTGGGGATGATGCAAAGCATTGAGACTGCAAGGTCTCTTCCATGTTGACCCAAAATAGACTTTGTGTTTCCTTTTATTTTCACTTTCTTTGTGTGTCATTCTTCCAGTTCTATGTGCTTTGGGAATGATGACAATTTTGAGCTCTTTTCATAATAACATTGCAACAATGAACATACTTACCCCAAATCCATAGATCCCTTATGTGTTTGGTGTATTCCTTTATGGGGGGAAACTCTCCTTTTATTTTATTTTATTTTCTTTTTCATTTATATAAAGTAACCTAACTTAGAAATATATGACTTAGCATAGGGGATTTTCAAGATGGCTCTCATGTCTTGTTTTATTTTTGTATTTTTCCTTTGCTACTTTAAAGAATTGCTCACAGAATGGTGTGAAAAAATTCCTTTAAAGTGGGGGGCATACATTGGCATCATTTCATTTGCATTCTTGCATTTTGAGTGTAGCCTTGTTACTTTATACAATGCATTCATCACTTTGTGGATGACAATGGGTGTGGTGTCTTTCATGAGTGTGATCTATCTTAGTATATTACGTTCCTCTTAGTGGCCTGATGTGACACACTACATCCCATAAGTTGTGAATATTCTATTCTTTGATTGGTCCTCTCTTGGAGACATTAGACGCAATGTTCCCTAAGTGATAGACCTCACATGAACCTAACAAGACTCCTTTGAACATCTTTTCCATTTTACACATTTTTCATTTCACATTTTTGCACTTTTTACATTTTGCATTTTTACCAGCTTGCATAACACAACTTGCATGCCTGTGGTACCTTTCTCTTTGTTCATGAGTTCTAAGCATATGAAGCTTTGCTTATTTCATGAAGCACAAACCAAAATTTTCCTTTGTGGCATCTTTTTAAAGTTATTGGGAGGTATAAATTTAATATGGTTGAGCGGGAAGCCCATTTCGAAGCATGACTTTCCCCATAGCCACCTTTGTGTTTGTGAGTGCATACCAACTAGCGTATGTATCTTACCTTTTAGGGTCTTCTCACCCGATAGACCACCATGAGTTCAGTCACCCTAGAGTAAGTATGCATCCTCTTTTTTTAAACAATCAACCTAGATCTAATCCACAACAAGCTGGAAAGATGATCGAAGCTTTCATTCTTTTCCATCATAATGCATGTTCTTTTGTTCTTATGTTTGGTTTTCCATGAGATCTTGATCCTGGGGGCTTGATCATCTCTCTTGGTTATTGTTGTTTCATCTTATTGTATAAGAACGAATTTGCATCCCCTATGAAAATCCCCTTTTTTCCTTTATCCACCTTAGAAAACCAAGTTCAGAGGCTTAATTCCACCTAAGCCCACTGTCGGTAGTCCACTTGGCACCTATTTTTAGCATCAGTGGAGGCGTTTCTATTGGGGACACCCGCGTGGCGCGCAAACGTTTATACGACGTGCTTACGTCCCTGGTAGATTCCTACACTTGAACCTGTAGAGGCGTTACACTTCTCATTGGTAGTGAAGTTGTAACGGCCCTTTTGGCCAACTGACCCGAATGTGGCCATTTTCCTTCATTCTCTCTTCAAATTCACCCCTTCAATATTCAATCCAACTCTTCACAACTTCTTCTGAGCTATTGCACACTTCCAGCTTCCATACTCACACTTTTGCATCCACTCTCACTCACTTCAAGAATTCAAGCATTCCATTGTAGCCAATGCTTCACTCCATCACTTTGGTAGAGCACATTTGGGACCACACCATTGTAGTAGAGGCTTGAGTTCCTCTCATTTCTCCCCCAAGCAGCCTTGGGTGCTCTCGATGGAGGTGATAATATTCCCTCTCCTCTCCTCTATCACTTGGTTGAGTAGCATAGTGCTGCTTTGTAGTGTTTGCATTCTCTTTATTACACTATTTCTTTATCTCATTCCCTTGACTATTTGTGGAGGTGGAAACACCTAAACAAGGGTCTGACTAAGGCAGGCCCCTATATAGCCACCCAACACTTTCCCTCTTTATGTGTGTAGGTGTGCGTGCTTCGTGGAGGATCAGCTGGCGAATGAATTCCTTGGTGAGATCCTTCTTATTCTTCTTACACTTGCATTCCTACTTTGTAACATTAGAGAATACTTTATTTTTTTACTTGTGTCATTCTGGCCCTTTAGTTGAGTAGCTAGGCCGTTAGTCATTTTAGTAGGTTTAACCTTGTCTCTACTATTGTCTGGCCATATGGATGACAACACACTTTAGAGATTCCAATGTGCTGCGCTGTTATCCAAAGACCACGCTTCCATCCTTGGGTAGAGAGCTCCCTAAGGCATGGAGTTAAACCTAAAAAATGACTCACCTAGCCCCACCTTAAAACTTGGGATTGCAGAGTGACTGTAGGAACTCATAGTCCTCGTCATTCTCATCCTCATACCCTAAACATTGTACTTAGTTGAGGTAAGTTAGGGAAGCCTCTCACATCTTAACCCTCTGTGACCTGGGGTCTTGCACACGGTGGTCTCCCTCTCTTACATTTTTGGTGAACCCAACGTGAAACAACGTTTGTTCATTTGTCAGTGTTGAAGCTTCCCTCAACTGCTTCATGATTGTTGTGTTCTTGAGAGTTGTGAAAGTTTATGAGCATCAAAACCAAATCCACAACTTCCTAGAATATCATGAGGATAAGTGTAAGACACTTCCCAATGGATAGGATGAAGGTCTTGCTTGGTCTCTCTATAGGCCTTTTCTCTGGTCCTACCATTAGTTTGTCTACGTAGGAGTAGTTATTGAGGAATGAGATGGGATTCACTGATGAAACTGATCACATTCCCACTCCTCCTGCATCTCCCACACCATCATCAGTGGATGAGCATGAGGCCGTTGATATCCCTACAAAATATGTGTCCGCCCTTGCTAAAGGACTGGGCGACCTGGGAAACCATTTGGAAAGAAATCCAAAGATGGCTAGAGCCACTCAGGTTATTAGTGAATTAAGACATATGATGGGTAACGATCGAACATGCATCAAACTTCTAAGAAATCTCCTTGATCTTGCCAAAGCATGCGCTCCTTCGGGAAACCCTAGCTTTTCACAAGGAGTCACCTTCAAAGAGCATGAAGGATAGTTAGGGGTATCAATGCCTCCCACTTCCATTTACATGGCTGATGAGGTCCCTTCCATCCTTGAGCAACCTAAAACTATCAAAGTGAATAAGGTCCTATTGGGTTTTAGCTTTACTCCTTCTATCACCTATGGTGGTGGAGGTTTTGGTGGACTGGGTGGTGGAGGCTTTGGTAGTGATGGTGGAGTCGGTAGCAGAGGTGGTGCTGGTGGAGGTGGTTTCGATGGAGGTCATGGTGGTGGTGCCAGTAGAGGCCCTACTGGCGGCAGTGGCTCTGGTAGTGGCTCTGGCGGAATTCATACCGGGGGCGGTTTTGGAGGTGGACTTGGTGGTGGCTCTGGAGGAGGTTCCTCTGGACCTCTATCTTCTAATGAACCTATTATGAACACTTTGGTTCAAAACATGGGTAAGATGTAGAGCCAGTTAGCGAGCCTTTCCCAGGCATCTACCCAACCTATCTTCCATCCTTTCTTCTGAAATAGCCCATTGTCGGTTTCCATCTTGAACACTCTCTTCCCTCAAGGAATGGAGATCCCTACATTTGAGAAGTTCGGTGGCAAAGGAGATCCGTAGACACATGTGTCTGCCTTTAACGCCCTTTGCACGAACTTCTTCTATAATGATACATTGATGGCTAAACTATTCCCCTGATCTCTCAAGGACACAACACTTGAATGGTACTACTATTCCTTGCCTGAAAATTCTATTTTCTCATTTGACCAAATTGTAAATCAATTCCTTAGATAATTCCAAGCGAACATCGGACTGAAGATGACCTTTTCAGATCTCATCCGATGTAAACAAGGAGATAATGAAAATATTACTAATTTCATAGTGTGTTATCAAGTGATCCTTTCACAAACCTTGTATCATCTACTCGATTCTGTTGATCAGAAGGTGTTCATAGGAAAATTACAAAGGCCTTGGCAAGAGAAGTTTTCCTTGATGAAATACCCTTCTTTTGCACATTTGTGTGCAACTTTGCGAGAGTACCAACAAACAATTGCTCAGTTCGGGGGATCCTCTTCGTGTTCTTGTTCTGAGGGAAAATACATCATATAAATCTCTAGGAAAGGTAAATCCGTTGTGAATGTAGTAGCTGTTGTGGATGACAATGGCCCCAAACACAACCAAAAGTTCACGAAGTTGTCAAAATCTTATACTTCCATCTTACAAAATTTGTTGAAGGATAAGATCATAACTTTACCAACCCCTAAGCATGTTAAGGAACCCTACCCTAATTGGTATGATGGGAGAACTTACTATCAGTACCATCATGTTAATGGACATGATACTGAATGATGTATGCGACTGTGTCATGAGATACAGGACTGCATCAAGGATGGTACCATTCATCTCGATGGGAATAATCATAACACTAACAAATTAGTGGCGAAGGAAAATAGTGAATTGTAGATATACACAAACCTGTTTCTGTTGCACTCTGCTAACATGATTATTGATCCCACTGGTTCTGTCACCCAACCCGAGGCCTATGTTAATATGGTCATGATAACTCCCACTATTCCACTTGCACTTAGTTTTCTGGATGTTACATTTACATCACATGATTTTCCCTTAAACAACAAACCTTCACCTCTCTACATTCCCGCTCGTGTCAATGGTAACATTGTGATAGGAGTCTTGATTGACCCTGCGAGCCATGTTTATTTTATTACTAAAGAAACATTGGTATTAAATTCAATAAAAAAGGAGAAATATGAAGAAACAAAATCTACCATCCATACACATGATGGTATGAGTCTTAAACCCTATGTCTTGATTACTTTGTCCGTCCTCGTTGGACCTAGGGCTGTCGACACAGTCTTTGATGTTATCCCAGAGTTGGATCTATTCAAAGTGAAGCTGGGCATTCCCTAGTTAGCTTCCATGAATGGGGTCACCTCTGTTATCCACAAAAGTTTAAATTTTTCCCACAAGGGTGTCGTGCATGTGGTGCATGACACCATATATCAACCCTTCATATCTTGTGGTGGATATTCATTGGATCACTTCTGGCCTTCCCTGGTTGGTCAGATTCCTCCAAGAATGAACCTACTTTACAAGAACTATGTGAAGTATAAAATTGGGGGCAAAGGGGAGCCGAAGCTAATCCTTCCCATGATAGAACAATCAGTTGCCTCCTCTTCTCAAGAAGAGAAGAAGAAGCATGTGCTGATTGCTATTCCTTCTTTGAAAGAGAAGGAGAAGTCCACACCGATTCCTTCCCCTTCCCTTAAAGGCAAGGATAAGACTAGACCGATTGATCCCTCTTCTTTGAAGAAAGAGGAGAAGACCATGCCAACTCCCTCTCCTTCTCACAAAGGTAAAGAAAAGGTGACTTTTTCCTAGACTGTTCTGTCCTCTCCCCTTTCCTAGGAAGAGTACTGGATGAGAAAACCCGATGGATACCCACTGAGTTTGATGATCCCTCCTTGGTGTAGGCCCAAGATTAGGATCGCAGACCTCCCTAATGAATATCCTGGATCATGGTACTATTTATACAATAGAAAGAAAGGTTCTCATAGAGAATTCGATCTGTAGTCTCCCACCGCTCATTCTCCTAAGGTAGTGAGTGGAAAGAGGCCTGTTGCCAAGGTTCTTGAGTCAACTCCTCCTGTTGATCCTCAGCCTACTCCCCTTGCTCCCGTGCAGGAACCTATTCCTCTGCCTGAAAAAAACATAGTGGAAATTCCTATGGTTGAGCAAGAACCTCTTGTCCCATAATAAAATCCAGCCTCTAAGTCTAGAAGCCGTAGAAAATTCCTTGTACGTGAATGCAAGCACTGATGAAAGGCTCTCCTGGCCGAGTAGGCCGCCTCACAAAGAAAGGAGGAAGGAATGACCGCTCTTGTTTTAGGACCTCCTGCAACATCTCCTTCCTCCCTTCCTTCTGCTTCTCTCTAGTCTAGTTTTCTCCTGACTTCCGTTGCGAGTATGAATGCGCCTAACCCTAAATGGGTGTAGGTATTCATCGCTCCTTTGGTGGAGCCACCTTTGCTGATGTCCGTTCTGGATATTTATCCCTTCCCAAAGCTAGTGGATATGGTTAACACTTTAGTTGTATCTACTGCGGTTCTTTCTTCCTCTTCCTCTGCACCCCTAGCTTCGTCTGTGGGGAGTTCATCTCCTCCAACAAAGAAAGAGGTAGAGGGTGGTCCTTCTAGTGACAAAGGATGTAAGCGGATCCCACCTTCTTCAGAAGGTGGTCTTATGCTGACTTGTTATGTCCTTGTGACAGAACCAATCCCGACTTCTCTTGAGTTCGTCACTGCTCTCGAGTCATTTAGTGAGAGCTTAGCGGTGGACCTCAAGCAAAACCTATCCCATCCACTGAAGTAGAACATGACGCTCCTATGGGGTGCATGTTTAACTCCATGGATGAGGTTCTGGCCTTGTTGGCGATCTTCACAAAATTCCTAACTTTGACTCCACAGGAGCTTGGTGGAGAGGACCTTGAGGGGCCCTCTTCATTGGCCCTTGTTGCGGGAGGATCAGATGCTCCTCCTCTTAACATCCCACTATTGTAGGCTCATCCTCCTTCCCCTTATGAGGATTTAGATTGGGATGCAGATGACCTCTTAGCCGATCAATGTTAGGAGGAGGTCCTTTCTTGATCTTAAGTGTGTGTGTGTTTTGTGATGTGTTTCCCCATACTTGTGCTATGTGTTCTTCGATGACCCTCATCACCCCCATTGGTGCTTGGATAAAGGCATGGTTTTTATGTCATAAACCTTCTTCTATTTGTATCATCATTCTTCCATGTTTGTGCTTGATTTTTCATTAAATTTGGGATGATGCAAAGTGTTGGGGGAATTTAGGCTTCCCTTCCATGTTGACCCAATTTTTTATTTTTACTTTGTTTTCCATGCATTCTTCTTGATCTGGTTGGGGATTGATGATCTTTCACCTTGCATTGTGGTCACCTATTCTTATATGAGCTTGGACATATCTGATCCCACTAAACCAGATCCCCATGTGCCCTTTGTTTACATTTTTCTTTCTCTTTTGCTTTGTATTTATCTTTCTCTCTTCTTTGCTTGTGCTGTCCCTTTTATTTGTGACAATGCTCTTCTTCAATATTTCAATTTTCAGAAAACAAATTCGTTACCAATGAATCTTTTCTTGAAAGTCTTTGTAATTTTTTCCTTAGAATCACATTCTCAACATGGAACCCTAACGGAACATGTTTCCGTCATCACAGGTTCATAAGGAAAGGACTTGAGGACCTTCCTCTGAAGTGGGAACAAATTTTATTTCCCCTCGCATGGGGGCATATCCTTCCTTTCAAATTCCTTGATGAAGTGAAAATATTTCGAAATGATTCCTTGATGACGAATCTGCTACACCCTTAATATTATTGTACATCAGGTTATGAATAGTTGGCTTGTGGCTATATTAACTCTCTATTAAGTCATATTATCATTAGTATATTGTTATTTAGTTGTTTAGGTCGGCCTAAGTCTTATATATGTGTGTATAAGTCGGCCTAGGTGATATCCTTGGCATAAATAGGTATATATAGGAGGTTGTGAGTCTTATTTCATCATCAAGTGTGAAGTGTGTTCTCATTAGAGATATTTGGAGGTTTTCCCCCTCAAAGTGGCTTGTTATTCTCAGTTATTATCAAGTATTTGCAGCATATTTTATATCATATTCTTCTATTGTGCAAGTTATTTCATAACAAGTGGTATCAGAGCATGATCTTGGCACCATAGAGGCAAGGTTTTTCTCAATTTTAAAGGCGATTTTGGGAAGAGCATATCTTTCAGATTTTGGCAAATTTTTTTCTGATTTTTAAAGGGTTTTTGAAGAACATATTGAAGAAGCTAAAGTACGGATTTTAGAAGAATTGGAGCAGAATTAAGTGAATTATTTCAGAATTAGGGTTTCTACACTATTTTTTTGGAATCTACATATATCGCACATCTTGTTGAATTGGAGTCTGATTTTTATTGGGTTTTTGAAGACATAATAAAGGAGATTACAGTAAAAATTTGAGATAATTTAAGTTTCATTTGTGTGATTTATTTCAACATTAGTGGTTTCCATCATGCCGGGGCCTTCAACAAGGGGTAAAAAGAATGTCACTCCGAGGAAGACTCCTGATAAGGATGGTGAAACAATCGAGGATATTAATCATAATAAGGAACTCAATAAGGTCAAGAAATACATTTCCTCAATTAAGATGGACATGTGTGACCTAAGAGGAGATATATCAGACATATGAAACATGTTAAGCACCTACAGGGCTGAATCAAGAAAGGAGTTCTCAAGTGGCCAAGGTGAAAATTCTAGGTCAGCTACTACTAACACAAGATTTAGTACTCCTATGGCATCTAGGAATTTATTTCCAAAGGTGGATATGCGCAAGTTCGATGGTAAGGATCCTCTAACATGGATAAACCAAATGGAGAATTTTTTTGAAGTACACCAAATCCCAAATGGACAAAAGGTCACGATGGCTTCCTTATATCTAGAACCAGATCAATTCATTTGGTATCATTGGCTTTGCACTCATTGAAGTAAAAAGGGGCTCACCGTCTCATGGTCAATTTTTACAGAGGAACTCCAAGCACAATATAGCAATAGCGTCACAGACAACTTCTTCAGCCAGCTAGCTAAACTTCAACAAACAGGATCAGTTAAGGATTATATTCAACAATTCCAAAATCTATCCTTAAGGGTGGATACAATTACGGAGGAAAAATTGAATGACTTATTATTGGGTGGTCTCAAGGATCACATTCAACATGAGGTACGCATGTTTAGCCGTAGTTCCATAAATGATTCTTTTATCTTAGCATGCAGGGTAGAGGAGAAGTATTTGATTCCTAAGAAGCAAGGGGCTAATGTGACAAGAGAGAAAGGATATTCACTTGTGTTTCAATTGTGATAGAAAATATAGTCGAGGACATAAATGTAGTGAAAAGAAATTGTTTTATATTGAAGGTCCCAATGAGGAAGAAGAGGAGGAACCCATACTAGAAGATGAAAGGGAGTCAAATGAGGAATCACATGATTCTCAACCAATCATTTCTTGTCATGCACTCTCAAGTTTCAGCGCTCCACAAACTCTCAAGGTGGTGGGGTTCCTAAAGAATCAGAAGGTAACAGTGTTGATCAACTCAGGTAGTACTCATAATTTCATCAACAAAAAGTTAGCTACTAGTCTAAATTGTTTCATATATCCAGCTCTAGAGTTTCAAGTTTTGATTGCAGATGGTGGTACAGTTAGTTGTTCAGGGAAGTGTCATAGCATTAAATTATCCATGGGATATTATCAACTTGATACCCCAATGTATGTGATATCCATGGGTGCAGCAGATATTATTTTGGGAGTACAATGGCTTACTACATTAGGAACAATTGGGATGAACTTCCAAGAACTATTCATGAGATTTCAATCGGAAGGAAGGCTAGTAGAGCTAAGGGGGTTGAAGGAAAAATCTCCACAAATGGTAAGCTCTCATCAAATGAAAAAGTTTCTTAAGAAAGGAGTGGATGGATTTGTGGCCCAACTATGTTCATTAGAAGTCTCTCAATCTAATACTCCTACTCATCCAGTTGCAAGCTATAATTGATCGTCACTCGGTTGTTCTTGGAGATATGCCTAAAGGAATTCCTCCTAAGAGGGATCATGATCATGCCATACAGTTAGTCCCAGGGAGCCAACCACCGAACATCAGGCCTTATAGGTATCCACACATACAAAAGAGTGAGATAGAAAAGATTGTTGAAGAGATGCTAGAGGCAGGAATCATCAGGCATAGCCAAAGTGCGTACTCCTCGCCTATGGTGATGGTATGTAAGAAGGATGATACTCGGTGCATGTGTCCAGATTATAGAGTGCTCAACATGTACACCATTAAAGATAAGTTTCCAATTCCAGTCATTGATGATTTGCTAGATGAATTAAATGGAGCTATGTTTTTTACAAAGTTAGATCTTAGATCTGGTTATCACCAAATTCGGATTAAGGAGGAAGATATTTGTATGACAACATTTCGGACTCATGAGGGTCATTATGAATTTTTGGTGATGCCATTTGGTCTTACCAATGCACCATCTACATTCCAAAGCTTGATGAATTCCATTTTTAAGAAGTTCTTGAAAAAGTTTGTGTTAGTATTCTTTGATGATATATTAATTTATAGCAAGACTTGGGAAGAACATTTGAAACATGTGGACCAAGCATTAAAAATACTTGAAGATCATAAACTCTATGCTAAGCCATCCAAGTGTGCTTTTGTTCTTACAGAGGTGGAGTATTTGGGACACATAGTTTCACATGAAGGAGTAAAGGTGGACCCTAACAAAATTAAGGCTATCATGGAATGGCCTATTCCAAAAACCATTAAGAAACTGAGAGGATTCTTGGGATTGATAGGGTACTATAGAATATTTGTGAAGAATTATGGTAGTATAGCAGCACCTCTCACCACTCTATTGAAGAAGGATTCCTTTCATTGGAACGAGTCTGCCAATACAACATTTGAGAGATTACAGGAGGCTATGTGTACAACTCCAGTACTTTCCACTCCTGACTTCACCAAGGAATTTATTGTGGAATGTGATGCTTCAGGAAATGGGATAGGAGCAGTGCTCATGCAAGAAGGTTGACCAATTGCTTTTCAAAGTCATCAATTAAAAGGTAAGAATCAATTAAAACCTATTTATGAGAAGGAAATGCTAGCAATACTCCATGCAGTGAAACAATGGCGGCCTTATCTATTGGGTAGACATTTCAAGGTTAAGACAGATCATGATAGCCTAAAATATTTTTTGGAACGACTATCTTCTGAAGAGCAACAAAAATGGGTCACTAAGATGTTAGGATATGACTTTGAGATTGTATATAAGAAAGGGAAAGAAAATATTGTCGCAGATGCACTATCAAGGAAGGATGAGAAAGATGAAGCCTTATTGTGTGCCCTTTCAATATTACAAGCAAATTGGGTAGAGGAAGCCAAAGCAGAGTGGCAAAATGATGTTGTGACAAGTAATCTCATCGAGCAATTAAAAAGTGATCCTAGTAGTTCAGACAAGTTTTGTTGGAAGGGAGATACTCTTTGGTATAAAGAGCATTTGTATCTCTACAAGAATTCAAACCTTAAAATCAAGATTCTCACAGAGTTGCATGAGTCTCCAGTGGGTGGTCATTCAGGATTTTTGAAGACATATCATCGAGTCAAGCAAGATTTCTTTTGGGAGGGCTAAAGGGTGATGTTCAAAAATTTGTGGCTGAATGTTTGGTGTGTCAAAGCATAAAGGGGAGACAATTAAGACACCAGGTCTCTTGCAACCCTTATCTATTCCTAGCCAGTGTTGGGAAGAGGTATCCATGGACTTCATCACAGGGCTTCCCAAATCTAAAGGTCATAATGTCATCATGGTGGTAGTTGATCAGCTCACTAAATATGCACATTTCATTGCATTAGCACATCCTTTTACAGTAAGTGCAGTGGCTAAATATTTTTTGGAGAATATCCAAAAGCTACATGGTACACCTAAAGTTATTGTTAGTGATCGTGATTCTATCTTCACTAGTCACTTTTGGAAAGATTTATTCTGATGTTTGGGTACTCAATTGGCTCTTAGCTCTTCATACCACCTTCAATCAGATGGGAAAATAGAGGTTGTTAATAAGTGTTTGGAATGATATCTACGTTGTTTCACTTTAGAGAAACAGTCTCAGTGGGTAGATTGGCTACCACTTGTGGAATGGTGGTATAACACTTCTTTTCATAGCTCATAAAAAATGTCTCCATTTTTGGCACTTTATGGATATCATCCTCCTTACATCACATCATCAATTAAGGTGTCCCCAAGAGTTCAGGCAGTAGAAGACCACTTGCTTCATCAACAACAAGTACTTTCAGGACTCAAGGAGAATTTAGCCATGGCACAAAATTGAATGAAACAACAAGCAGACCAACATCGTAGTGAAAGAAGTTTTGAAGTTGGGGATTGGGTCTTCTTGCGATTGCAGCCTTATAAGAAAATCTCACTAAAGCAACAAAGAAAGAATAATAAGTTGTCTCCAAAGTATTATGGTCCATACCAAATCATGCAGAAGATCGGTAGTGTTGCCTACAAGCTTGAGTTGCCACCAACAACAAAGATACATCCAGTTTTTCATGTTTCCTGTTTGAAGAAGGTAATTGGGCATAATATTCCCACTCAAACAACACTTCCTAAGCTGGATGAAGAAGGAATAATCATTTTGGAACCAGAGTGCATTCGTCAAACATGCACAAAGAAGCTGAGGAATAGAACTATCACTGAGTATCTCATCCAATGGAAGAAGTTACCAGTTGAAGATGCCACATGGGAAGACAAGGAGCTCATTCAAAAGTTTCCAAACTTGATTAGCATTGAGGACAATGCTTCTTTGAAGAAGGGGGGCATGCTACGCCCTTAATATTATTGTACATCGGGTTATGAATAGTCGGCTTGTGGCTATCTTAACTCTCTATTAAGTCATATTATCATTAGTATATTGTTATTTAGTTGTTTAGGTCGGCCTAAGTCTTATATAGGTGTGTCTAAGTCGGCCTAGGTGATATCCTTGGCATAAATAGGTATATATAGGAGGTTGTGAGTCTTATTTCATCATCAAGTGTGAAGTGTGTTCTCATTAGAGATATTTGGAGGTTTTCCCCCCCAAAGTGGCTTGTTATTCTGAGTTATTATCAAGTATTTGCAGCATATTTCATATCATATTCTTCTATTGTGCAAGTTATTTCATAAAAAAATCACTCTATGAAGAATAACTACTTTTGAATTGTGTGTCCCTTGAGTGGACCCCCCTTTTCCTCACGGCGGGTTCCCAAGGGAACCTTCTTTCAAAGAATTTATTTTGAATGGAATTCTTTTCCTGTCTAGCTCGAGGGAAGCCTGACTAGACCTTAAATTTCAGACAACGCGTCCCTTGAGTGGACCCCTCTCCTTTTGAAGGGTTCCCGAGGGACCCCTTTGAAATTTTTACTTATTGATGGTCTGCGTGACTGTCCTCTTATTTTCCTACACGACCGCTTTTGACATGATCTATCTATGGGTAGACATATCACCGCTTCCTGAATTTACAGAGTCTACTTTCTCAGGTTTCCTCCATGTGATAGATCTTGGGGGATACCTTCTTGCAAGACTGAGAACTTGTAAGGTGCTTTCCTTTGAGCTTCCTCCATGTGAGAGATATTGGGGGTGGCTTCCATGCAGGATTGAGAGCCTGTAGGGCGCTTCCTTGGGTATTCTTCATGCTTGAGCTCATGGAGAATACCTTCCCTATAAGACTGAGAGCCTATAGGGTGCTTCTCTTGGTATTATTCATGCTTGAGTTCATGGAGAATACCTTCCCTATGGGATTGAAAGCCTATAGGGAACTTCCTGAGGGCTTCCTTCATATGAGAGATCTTGGGGGTTGCCTCCTTGCAAGTTTGTAGGCCTAGAAGATTCTTTTTTTTTCCAACTTCATGGTTTCGAGCAACTATGGAGTCCTTTTTTCTCTTCCTACACCTTCATGTATGCTAGACCAAGTACTACTTCCTTGATGGTTCAGGTATACGTTTCTAGCCTTATAATCTTCTTGATCTACTTTACCGAGCACTCACCAGTATTTGTGCTCACTAAAGTGGGGGAAAAATGTATAAGAATGAATTTACATCCCCTATGCAAATCCCTTTTTTTCGTTTATCCACCTTAGAAAACCAAGTTCGGAGGCTTAATTCCACCTAAGCCTACTGTTGGTGGTCCACTTGGCACCTATTTTGAGCGTCAATGGAGGTGTTTCTATCGGGGATGCCCGCACGGTGCACAAATGTCCACGTGACATACTTACATCCCTCAAAGATTCCTACGGCTGAACCTGTAGAGGCATTACACTTCTCATTGGTAGTGAAGTTGTAATGCCCCCTTCAACCAACCAACCTGAATATGGCCGTTTTCCTTCATTCTCTCTTCAAATTCACCCCTTCAACATTCAATCCAACTCTTGACAACTTCTTCTGAGCTATTGTACACTTCCAACTTCCATACTCACACTTTTGCATCCACTCTCACTCACTTCAAGCATTCAAGCATTCCATTGCAGCCAAAGCTTCACTCCATCACTTCAGTAGAGAATGTGTGGGACCACGCCATTGAAGAAGAGGCTTGAGTTCCTCTCATTTCTCCCCTAAGTAGCCTCAAGTGCTCTTGGTGGAGGTGGTAAGCTTCCCTCTCCTCTCCACTATCACTTGGTTGAGTAGCATAGTGCTGCTTTGTAGTGTTTGCATTCTCTTTATTACACTATTTCTTTATCTCATTCCCTTGGCTATCCATGGAGGTGGAAACACCTAAATGGGGGTTTGACTGAGGCAGCCCCCATACAACCGGTGTGCGTGCTTTGTGGAGGATCAGCTGGAAAACAAATTCCTTGGTGAGATCCTTCTTATTCTTCTTACACTTGCATTTCTGCTTTATAACATTAGAGAATACTTCATTTGTTTACTTGTGTTATTTTGGCCCTTTAGTTGAGTAGTTGGACCATTAGTCATTTTAGTAGGTTTAACCTTGTCTCTACTGTTGTCTGGCTATACAGACGACAATGCACTTTAGAGATGCCAGCGTGTTGCAATTTTTCCAAAGACTACACTTCCATCCTTGGGTAGAGAGCTCCCTGAGGCACAAAATTGAACCTAAAAACTGACTTGCCTAGCCCCACCTTAAAACTCAAGATTGCTGAGTGACTGTAGGACCTCATATTCCTTTTCATTCTCATCCTCATACCCTAAACATTGTACTTAGCTGAGGTAAGTTAGGGCAGCCTCTCACATCTTGACCCTCCGTGACCTAGGGTCTTGCACATGGTGGTCCCCCTCTCTTACACTTACCAACATAAGTACATTGGGATCCCTCTTGATGTGCATGTTGGGCTACTTTAGTGAGTTTGAAGAAAGTTCACCCTCTCACTAAAGTGGGGGCTTAATGTGTTACCAAAAAATGTATAGTTGACATTTTTATGCTCACTTGAGTCTTTCTAATGGGCTTTGTCTTGATTTTTCCTAGGTATAATGTTGTAATGTGGTCAAAACATTCACATTAGGGCCTAAACATTCAAATTATGATGTATTGTGAAGGTTTTGTGAAGTGTTGTAAAACATTTCTACACTTTTCTAGACTCTATTCATTACAATTCACTGAAAAATCACCTTTTTATCACTTATTAAGTCCTATTTTGAAGTGTTGTAAAGTCTTGTAACAAGATTTCATGCTTTTCTAGACTTAATTTCACTAATTAAACCTTTTCTCATGTCTAAATGACCCCTTAATACACTTTTCAGCTATTTTTAAATGTGTTGTTAAGGATATTCATTTTGGAAAACTTTTAATGTCCCGAAATTCCTGACACCCACTTAATTTGCTTAAGTGGGACCAAGTCGCCCATAGGGGTGACTTAGTCCTTTTTGGAACAAAACTCAAAATGATTTTAAATTTCTAGCGGGATTTTGTCCTCTAACCCTTGAGGTCGGCCTTTCATGTGTTACTTTCAAGAAATTTTAGTAAAATCAAGTATAAATAAGGGTTTTTCACCTCATTTTACATCTCCTATCTCCTACAATCATCTATCTCCAAATCACATACAATCTCTTGCACTCATTGAGAATTCAAGGAAACCCAACATTATCAAGTCAAGCTATTGGAATTCTTCATTGCACATCTTCAAATTTGAGCATCAATGGTGTGGTAAGTTTATGACATTTGCGTTTGCATGTTATCTATTTATCACTCTCTTTTCATCTCATTTCATTGTTTAGGGTTTGATTACCAAAGTGGGGTTTGACCAACGAAAACCCCTATTCTCTAATCCTCAACCATTTTTCCCCTTTTGCATGTGACCTTTGTATGTAGATTTATTAAGCATTAGGTGTTGAAAAGTGATCAAAAAGTGTACAAAGTCAACCAAGTCAACATCACCTTATTTCAATCTTGGAGAGACTTTTTTCCCTATTTTCTACAGAATCAAGTACAAACACCTGCCAGAAAAGGAAGTGTAGACTTGAGACTACAAGATTCTCTCCTAAATTTCCTAAGATCTATAGGAGGACTAAGTCACCACTAGGGGTTAATTAGTCCCACTTCTGGGCCTGAAAACTGATTTTGACATTTCTGGATACCCATTTGATAGCTTCCCGTTCTGGCTAAGTTTCTTGAAACTGGGACTAAGTCGCCCAGGCTGGCTTAAGTGTCCCGATCAACATCCTAGTCAAATTTTTAGGATTCCAGAATCTTCCAACATCAAAATTCTGATTCCATTTGCACCTCTTTCATTCTATTTTGTTATTTCAGTATTCAGTTACATTCTTAGGAATTTTTGCATATCACATTATGTTTTCTAGCACCTCACATTTTCATAGTTTTGCATCATTAGATCACTTAAATTTTAGATCAGAGCATTAGGACATCTTAATTAGTTATAATACATCTCATTAACCTTAGTCTTGAGTGTAAACCCTTGCATTTTTTCCCCCCATCCAATCCCCTTTCTCCTTTTAGGTGAAAAACCCTAGGAGGAGTGAAGCATTGTGAGGGGTCAAACCAAAATCATCGTTTACATGTCCTATAATAGGTGATATCACAACCACATTAGTTGAAACTTAAAATAAGGATTATTTGTGACCCCTACTAAGGTAGCTAAAAGTTTGATAAGATAGTGATCTGAACCCCTCCACTCCAAATCCGAGAGTTATAAGCCTAGTTGTTTCTAGACCAATAACTAGACACCAAAAACCTGTCTAGTCTTTTCGAGATAGAGTAATTACCACATATTCTATTACTCTAGGTGTAAAATCCATTAATAGGATTTATCTCCACCAAATTCATGGATAATATATTATCTCTAAGAAGTATGGAAGAAGGCTCTAGTATTTCTATACCCTCCCTCTTTTCCTCCAAACTAGAAATAGAATTAAGGCCCTCAACCAAGATCCAAGGGTAAAAATGAGCTAAGGATTGAATGTACCAAATATGATACTAGATTTGAGTTTTAACAAGAAATTTTTTCAGGGCATAGACATTGGAGAACAAGATAGTCTCTTTGGTCTCCAAGCTATAAGCAACCATTGAGATTGAAGATCTAGTAGAGAGATACCACAAAGGAGTAATATTCAATGGATTCCATAAGAAAGCTACACACCTTACATTTCCTTGAGCACCGATACATTGATAATGACATCTCCAACATAATTTGGAGGCCATATTGTACATAGTGTCCATTGATAACTTTGTCTTCTAAATAAATATAATATCTAGCAAATGAGCTCTAACCAACTCTTGAATAGCTTTTTGTCTAGGGACACTATTCAAGCCTGTTACATTCCAAGAGAGGAAAATCATTTCTAAGAATTGGAGAAGTGTGAGTCAATGGTTTTAATTGACCCAAATTATATTAACAACTCCCCTATTGATTTAATTTTATCTCGATCCTTCTTCCATCCCACCTTGGAAGATTTCTCTGTGGAACCCTTTAATATTTTTTACTACAATCCTAAAGTAGGTGAGGATATACTTTCCTTCCCTATATCAAGATTCCTCTTCTCTAATAGGGGTGCAATCATAACTAATACCAATCCATCTACCCTCTCATTATTTTCGATTGATTCTAGAGCACAAGAAGCCATAAGATCTAGATATGTATCCATCTAAGCAAAAAGATGCCCAACTTGTTGAATTTCCTAATTATCATCCACTATAGGTCCCTCATGGTTCATCCTCAAGTTTCCAAATCCAATATAGAACCCTTCTAGATTCCCCTCTTGCTGGTCCAAATAATCCAATACATAAAATGCTTAAAAATCCCATAATCCTTATTAGATGCATAGGAAAATTGAGAGGGTGGGGGTGAATCAATTGTATACTTAAAAAATTTCAAACCCTCAATATATTTTCAAACCCTGATCAACCATTAAACCCTTAACATACATTAACAGAATGTAAACATGTAAAGTAGTAATGCAAACACACCAAACGCATAAGAAAACAAAATTTATGTGGAAAACCCAAGAAGGGAAAAACCACGGTGAGAATTAGCTCACTAATATATGAATTGCAACACTGAATACAATAAGGCTCACTGCCAAGGGCTCACTACCTTGAAAGATAAAGAAAGGATCACTACCAGTGGCTCACTACCAAAGGAATCACTATCTAGAACAAATAAGGATAGAAGAAGGGGTGTATCACTACCAATTTTTAATGCTATCAATGAATCTCTCATATGCTGAAGGTATAGTTCCATTGAAGTAGAAACAACTCATCAAACATATTGAAATGTAGACACCTTTTTCTCACTACATGTGGAAGTAATATGAATTAACGCTTGCACTAATATCATCACACTTGATCACATTCACATCTTTCACATCAAAAACTTTGCACTTAATCTACACAACAATTATCCTTGCATTTATACCCTCCACGACCTAAAACAATCTCAATTAGGTCGACCTAAAGGAAACACATACACCTCAATTGGGAAACATCAAATAGGTTGGCACTAAACATTGACACGATGGAAAGAAGTGGAGGAAGAACACACCGCTACTTAGTTGGGACCCAAATCTACATCAAAACACTTCTCAAACAATAATTATCCTCTACAATTAGTGCTAGCACACCAAGTCGACCAAACCTGCACTAACACTAACAAATGACCACAAGAATGCATCTCTAGGTATAGAAACATCTCATGGACCACATGACAACACTGAAAAACATCTCAAAATATTTTGCATCATCAGAATATTCACCACAACTACTACAACCACCTGAAATTCAAGAAATCCTTCATTCTGTGCAACTAGACATATTGGAACAACCATCCAACACACCAAACAACTTTACAAAACAACTCAACACCTAAAAAATTCAAGGGAAGGTAGATATAAATGATATAAGCACGTTCCCAGATCTACAACACCAGAACTTCACTACAGAGAAATATAGAGCAATCTCATTTCTCCCATACACCATATTTCACTAGACAAACATACTATCAAGCACATCTTCCAATTTAGTACAATATTGATAAAGAGGATAAAAAAGATGCAAGTTCAATGATTTTAAATTCCTATTGACTCTCCTGAAGGTGTTATAACCCTATCTTGCAATATTTCTTCAAAATTTCCTCTCTAGGCTCAAACCCTTAATAATGTCCTAATTGGGTATTTATAGCATCTACACTCACTCTTTTCTTTCTTAGGCTCCTAAACACTTCAACATAGTTCCTCTAAGTCTTATCAAACCCTACTTTGCTATGGTTAATGCAAAACATGTTTCACTAAACCCTCAAGAAACTAGGGTTTTTGACAGTCCTAAGGAAAATGCACACAAAAAGAACTTAATAAATCACACAAATGATTGAATTAGGACTTATCCTTTGGTGGAAACTTGCACAATGGCCTATAGAAGGTTTTTACCAAATTTCATCAATTTTTGCCAGCTTAATCAAAAGATATGAATTTTTAAAACTTGTTGGAAACCCTAGCCTGTAACATGATAGTTAATGGAATTTTTGTTGTAACTCATTGAAAAAAAATGAAATCACTCCAAACCAGATGCATTGGATTCTACAGAAAAAACACAAACTTTACAACCAATTCCAGGCCTGCCACTGATTCGTACAAGGCTGTACAAAGCTGATTTTAGACTGTATTTTCATAAAAAAAGTCAAAATAATGGAAAATAGGGTATTATTGTGCAAAATATGTTCCACAGCTTCCTAGAGCCTTCTAATTCATTGTTTTGATGTGAATGAACTATCAAGAATAATTACACTTGAAATTAGATGCTTTTCCATCGAAAACCTAAAGTCCTAATGTCCTTTTTTGCACTTAAACTTGCAAGCTATGCACTTTTTAACCTAGGTATGATAGAAAAAGATGAAAAGAGACCTTACAAGGTCATCCATGGTATTTGAAGACCTTATTAGAGTCAACCAACCAAAAGAAAGAGCTGAGGAACAAACCCAAACTCTCCACAAGCCAAAAATCACTTAGAAAATCTAAATTTGCATTTTAGTAAGAAAAGAAAAATTTAAATTCTTAGGCCTATTTACACAACCCAAACCATTGGAAATAACCCCAATGGATCCCATAATACCTAAAATAACATAGATAAGACTCCTAACATCAAAATGAGTACAAAAACAACACTAAAGTGATGCTCCTACATCATACTCCCAAGGGAAAAAAGAATGAAACTTAGGTTCCACTTGAGAGAAGGTCTACAACTATCCTCCCATGCTTGATGATTTCTAATTCTATCATCCATGTGACATCCTCATATGGAAGGTTGTTTCACTTGACCAAATACTGAAACTATTGCTTTCCCCTTGTCTTTTTGTTCTCTTTGGTGTCAAGAATGCACTCTAATTTTGTTGGCTTGGTGTGTTGTAGGTATGCTATCCAATCAATATTTGACATATTCTGTATACCTAATCCTTCATCAGTAATGACATCCCCTTTGTAAGGGTATAAGTCAACAACATTGAAAATTGGTGATATGCCTACTCCACTAGGCAATTCTATCTCATAGGCATTATTGACAAACTTCTTAACAACCTTATAAGGAACTATCTTCTTCATCTTCAACTTGTTATACTCAACTTTGGAAAACATTTTCTTCCTAATATGTGCTAAGAAAAGATCTCCAACATTGAAAATAACCTCCCTTATTTTCAAAATTTCCTTTTGCTTGTACTTTTCCACACTTGTTTGGAGCTATTATTTCACTTGTTGATGTATCTCTTGCATGGCAATAGAAAATTGTTCACTCTCTACACTTTTCTTCTCCATATGATTGAGGTCTCTTAGTTCAAACTCTCCTCTTGGTTGCATGCCATAGACCACTTGAAATGGACTCTTGCCAATGCTCCTATTCACTAAGTCATTATAAGAAAACTCTTCTTGGGGTAACACAAGATCCCATTGTTTAGGATGATCCTTGGAAAAGAATATTAGTAGGTTACCTAAGCTCCCATTGACCACCTCAGTTTGGCCATTAGTCTGAGGGTGGTAGGATGAGCTAAAATTGAGATTTGTACCAAGCTTGCTCTACAATGTTCTCCAAAAGTGTCCTATAAACTTACTATCTCTATCAGAGACTATGCTCAATGGAAATCCATGAAGTCTAACAACCTCCTTGAAGAAAAAACCTACCACATATGAAGCATGACTTTTAATTTTTCTAGGGATGAAGTGGGCCATCTTGGAAAACCTATCAACAACTACATAAACTGAATCAAAATTCCTTTGAGTCTTTGGCAACCCCATAACAAAGTGCATACTGATGGATTCCTAAGGCCTATTGGGAATGGGTAAAGGCTGGTATAGTCCTACATTGGTGCTGCTACCTTTTTCTTTTTGACATATGGTACATCTCTCCACAAATCTTCTTACATTTGTTTGCATCCTTGGCCACAAGTAGTTCCTTCTTAGTTGTTCTAATGTCTTGTCAAGCCCAAAATGACTTGCCATACTCCCACAATGCTTCTCCTTGATGATATTTTCCCTCATAGAACATTTTGGCACACCAAGTTGTGCTCCCTTAAACAAAAAACCATAATGTATAAGATAATCTAGCCACCTCTCTCTATTAGTGCTAATTGGCTGCTTGCAAACTTCGTAACTTCTTTGAAATCCTCATCATCCTCATACATCTCCTTGAGTGATTCAATCCCAACACTTTTTAACTTAATTTATTGTAGCATTACCACCCTTCTACTTAAAGAATCATCCACCTTGTTACTCTACCCCTTCTTACGTTTGATTATGAAGGTGAATTTTTTAAGTACTAAACCCACTTAATGTGTCTTTGACTGAGTTTTTCTTGGCTATTTATGAATTGAAGTGAATGGTTGTATGTATATACCAAAAAATATTTAGGTAGAAAGTAATGTCTCCATTTATTAAGTGATTGAACCATTTCATACATCTCCAAGTCATATGATGTGTAATTCTTTGCATCATTCAATTTTTCACTAAAATATGCTATTGGTTTATTGTCTTGGCTTAAAACTGCCCCTATTGTATGTCCAATAGCATCACATTATATTGGTAAGACTTTGATAAAGTCAGGTAAAAAAAAGATAGGCTACTCAGTCACTCTCTCTTTTAGATATTTGAAACTCTTATCAGCTTGTTTAGTCCATACAAACTTCCCTTTCTTATCCCCTTTAATAGTGTCTATGATACGTGCACACATATGACTGAAATTTCTAATAAATTTCTATAAAATCTTGCAAGACCATGGAAAATTATTACCTCTGTGAATGATCTAGGTATAGGCCACTCCAATATTTCCTTCACTTTTCTTGGATCCATCTTCAACATCCCATTTGAAACCACAAAACCAAAGTACAACAATTCTATCTTCATGAACTCACACTTTTTCAAATTGTTCATCAATTTTTCCTCTTCTAGCCTTCTCAACACCAAATTTAAGTGATGAAAATGTTCTTCCTTGTTAGCAGTGAAGACCAAGATGTCATCGAGGTAAACAACAACAAAATTATCAATGTATGGCTTGAGGACCTCATTCATGAGCCTCATGAAGGTGCTAGGTGCATTAGAAAGGCCAAATGGCATAACAATCCACTCATATAAGCCCTCATTATTTTTGAACATTGTTTTCCGCTCATCTCCTTGTTCGATCCCTATTTTGTGGTATCCACTTTTGAGATCTATCTTTGTAAAGTAACTTGCCACACACAAACAATCCATTAATTCATCTATTCTTGGAAGTGGAAACCTATATATGATTATTATTATTTATTATTTCCCTATTATTAGTACACATCCTCGACTCAACTCTTTTCTTAGGTGCCAAAATAAAGGCTCTCCCTGATTAACCCTTTGTCAAGCAACTCTTGTACTTGTTTTATGATTTCTTCATTTTTTTTGGGGTGTCATCTTATAGGCTACTTTGTTTGGTAGACTATACCCTAGTATAAAGTCTATATGGTGACTAATATATCTCATTGGAGTAAAGGAATTAGGAAGTTCATCAACAACAATATTTGCATAACCCTTCAACATGTCTTGAATTTCCTAAGGAATCTCATTAATTCTTTCTACTGTTATGACAGTCCTAGGTCTAATCATCACTACAAAACCTATATCTTCCTCTTCCATTGTATTTAGAAACTCTTTTTCACCCAATAGCATCACACTTGATCCCACCTTTTGGTCTTTATCTTCCTCCTTCAAAGGTGCTAAGGTGTAGGTAACTCCATCCTTCTCTAAAACATAAAAATTCTTCCTACCATCATGCATTGCTTTTTTTTCATATTGCTAAGGCCTACTAAATAACACATGACATACATCCATAGGGATGATATCACATAATACTTTGTCTTTATACCTTCTTGTATAGAAGCAAATTTTCACCCCTTGTGTAAATTCACCTTTTGCATCCCCTCACCTTAGAAAATCAAACCTGAAGGTGAAATTCCACATCACCCGCCTACCTTCCATCCACTTGGTGTTTTTCTTGTGTGTCAGTGGGGGAATATTTGTTGAGGACAAGAGCATGCTATGTGAATGTCTACACTATGTGCTATCATCTCTGACAGATTCTTGCCTTTGGTGTTTGCAGGGACATTGTTCTCTCCATTGGGCACAAAGCGTAACGCCTCTATGTCGACCAACTGACCCAAAAATGGATCCTTCTCTCAAATTTTGATCTTGAAATTCCTATCATCCTTATTCATTCTATCTTCTATGATCTTGGGGGCATTCTACTTGATCTTCTTAACAATTCTAGCAATTTCCACAACTCCATTGAGCATTGCAGCGACTTGTTACTCCATCAACTTCATCTCCATATGTGTTGTGCTACCATAGAAGCTATGAGTTTGGATTCTTGTGAGACCTCCCTTCATCATTGCTATAGTTGTGTCAACTTTTCCAAGCTCATTGCCTTGCATTCTCCCTTCATTGGCCTTGAGAGACTTTGGGCGGAGGTGGTATCGCTTCACTCTCCTTTTACTATTGTGGTTTGATAGAGTAGCATTTTATCTTTTGGAGTGTTCAATACTCTCCTTTCTATTTCATTTTTCATATTTTCTATTTCATGGATTCTCTGGATATCCGTGGAGGTGGGAACACTAAAGCAGGGGTTTGATTAAGGCAAACCCCTATACAACCCAACATTTTTCCATCTCTTGGCTGTGTGTAGGTGAACATGTACGTGGAGCTCATTGGTTAACTAGAGCTTTAGTGAGTTGATATTCATCACCCTTATCTTCATCTACCTTCTTTATCATTTATGTACCTATTTTTTTGTATTTCATTATTTTGTTTATTTTGTTGAAATTAGTTAGCTAGATAGTTAGTAGGCTTTCTTTCTTTCCATACTGTATTTCATGTTTTTTGGCTGTACAGATTCCAACACTCCAAAGAGACGCTAGTGTGCCACGCTGTCATCCCAAACCTACGTTTCCATCATTTGATAGAGTGTTTTTTGAGGTATAGTTTAGACTCCAATAACTGGCTTGTCTAGCTTCATTTAGACTTTCGTATCTGTAGAGTGACAAAAGAACTTGAGAGTGCTCTTAATTCCTGATTCTTTTCTTGAACACCTAGTAGCTTGAGGTAAGATAGGGAATCCTTCTACTCTTATCTCTCCATGACCTAGAGCCTTGGTGTGTTTGGTCCCCCTACCTTACATTTTTGGTGAACTTGACATGAACAACATCTATCCATTTGTTTGTGTTGAGACCTTTTCCTCCATGCTCGGTGATTGTTGTAAACCTGAGTGTTGTGAAGGTTTATGAGCATCACAACCTAGTCCATGAATTTTGGGTATGTTGTTAGAAGAAGTGTGTGACACCTATCGATGGAAAATATGAAGGTCACTTCTAGTTTCACCTCCAATTTTTCCACTGGTCTGGCTACTGACTTTACGATTGGCTTTCCTATAGGTTTTACTGACAAGATGGGTTTCATAGATGAGACCATTCATGCTCCTATCCCTCCAACATCACCTATGGCTTCATCCATGGATGAAGATGATCTTGTGCATATACCTACAGAAAACCTTTTGGTGTTGGATAAAAAATTGTCAAACTTTGCAAATCATTTGGAGAGAGCACCAATATGGTGAGAGCTGCTAGGCTTGCTAGTGAGGTGAGATATCTATTAGGGAAGGATTATAAAGGAATAGAGTTCTTATGTGGCCTTACCAATCTAACCAAAGCTTATATCCCATCGTATAAGACTAGATCAGGTACCACCCGAGGGGAGGTGCTCGATGCCTATGAGAAACAAATAGGCATCCCAATGCCTACCATGTCTATATGTATGGCTAAAACAGGCCCTTCGATTAGCGTTTCCTCTACTTCCCAAAATACCCCTTCCATCAAGGTGAGTAGAATACCCCTTGGATTTAGCTTCACCCCTCCTACTACCCTTGGTGGTGGTGGCTCCGATGGGATGAGTGGTGGCAACCTTGGTAGCGAAGGTGACACTAGTGGAAGTGGATGTGGTGGGGGCTATGGTGGTGGCTTTGGTAGCAGAGGTGGCTTCGATGGAGGTCCTACTAGTGGTGGTGGCTCTGATGGTGGTCATGGTGGTGGCTCCAGAGGTGTCTTCGAAGGTGGTTCTGGTGGCAGTGGTTCTAGAGGTTCCACTAGGCCTTTGTCATCCTCTGATCTTATTCTAAATTCTCTTCTTTAGAACATGGGTTGGATGAAAAACTAGTTGGTGAGCCTTTCCCAGGCCTCCGCCCAACCTATTATTTAACCTTTCTTATAAAATATCCCATTTTTGGTGGAGATTTTGAGTACTCCTTTCCCTTAGGGAATGGAGATTCCTAAGTTTGAAAAGTATGGTGGTAAAGGGGATCTATAAATGCATGTGTCAGCTTTCAACACCATGTGTACATATTTATCTTATCATGATGCTTTGACGGTGAAACTCTTCCCCCCTTGACATTCCGCCCTTGTAGGCTTGTCCACCTTCCTCGTATATTGATCTAGATTTGGAGGTTGATGACCTCCTAGTTGATGAGTGTTAGGGAGGAACCTCTTCTTTACCTTTAGATTAGATGTGTGTGTTGTGTTGTGTTCCCTTGTGCTTGTGTTGTGTGTTCCTAGATGACCCTTTTCACCCTCATAGGTGCTTAGATACATGAGTGATTATGTATCATAAAACTTCCTCTATTTGTGGCATCATTCTTCCTCTGTAATGTGTATTGATTTTTTAAAAATTGGGGATGATGCAAAGTGTTGGGGGAATTTAATCTTCCCTTCCATGTTGACCCAATTTTTTAATTTTTATTGTGTATTCTTGTGCATTCTTCATATGGTTTGATATAGTAGGGGGTTGATGACAATTCATTAATATACTATTACTATACTTATATATTTATGAAAAAATTTGACCCTGAATTATCAGATCGCCCCTGTGTCCCTTGTTCGTGATATTATTATTTCTTTCTATGATTTTGTTATCTTTCTCTCTTCTTTTCTTGATTTTTGATGTTGTGGTACCTATGTGTTGTACCTTGTGTGTGCGAAAAAATCACCCTGGTGAGATCACATTATGTCCCATGGGCCACAATATCGCCTTTTCATTCTTTCTTTTCTCTCCTTAGGATGCCACATGCTTCGTGTTCGACACACACCATCCTAAGGGGGGGCTATCAGGTCAACTTTAATTTTTTAGAAAACACATTCAAGTGCTAATGAATATTTTCTCATTTTTTTTTCAAAAATCACATTCTCAACAAGGACTCCTAGCGAAATGT
This sequence comes from Sequoia sempervirens, assembly GCA_007258455.2. Classification (NCBI taxonomy): domain Eukaryota; kingdom Viridiplantae; phylum Streptophyta; class Pinopsida; order Cupressales; family Cupressaceae; genus Sequoia; species Sequoia sempervirens. The sequence continues at coordinate 210,396,402 of VDFB02058242.1, forward strand.
GTTTCCTTTGTCATGGGTTCACAAAGAAAGAAATTGAAAAACTTTCCTTCAAGGAGTGAGCAACTTTTCTTGCGGGAGAAGCCTTGAATTCCCCTTGTGAGGGGGAATTTTCTTCCTTTTGAATTCCTTGATGAAGTGAAAATATTTCGAAAGGATTCCTTGATGTTGAATTGATTTCCAAAAAAAATTCAGACACTTTGAAATAGTGCTCCCGAGGGACCCCTTTGAAAGCTCTTCCTTCAATTTTTTGACTGTCTGCGTGACTGTTTGCTTATTTTCTTGTGTGGCTACTTTTTGATTTCTAACATGTTTTATCTATGGATTAACATGTTTCTTTGCAGGTGTTCCTATGAAGCTACTTTCTAGTTTGACTCTGTGGAGTTCCCTTACATCGAGCTTCCTTTAGGAGAGAGTACCTGGGGGTACCTTCTTTACAAGTCTAAGGGCCTATGAAGCACTTGAATTCTACATGATTTTTCCATTGTTGGTTTGTGGGCCTTTGATGTACTTTGTTCAACTTCATAGTTTCATAGAGATACAAAGTCCTTTTGTTCAAACCTCTTCAGGAGAGAGTACCTGTGGAGTCCTTTACCTTCCCTATGTTTTTGAGCTTTCTAGATCATGGTCTACTTCCTTGATGGTTCAAGTATACATTTCTAGCTCTTCGATCTACTTTACTGAACACTCATCGATACTTGTGCTTGCTAAAGTGGGGGAAAAATGTATAGGAATGAATTTGAACCCCTTGTGTAAATTCCCCTTTTGCATCCCCTCACCTTAGAAAATTAAACTCGAAGGAAATATTCCACATCACCCACTTGGAATTTGTCCTGTGTGCCGATGGGGGAATATTTCTTAGGGATGCGAGCATGAAACATGGATGTCTATACAACGTGCTGCCATCATTGATAGATTCCTACCTTTGGTGTCCATAGGGATGTTATGCTCTCCATTGGGCACGAAGCGTAACACGTCTGTGTCGACTAGCTAACCTGAAAATGACTCCTCTCCCATTTTGATCTTGAAATGCCTATCTTCCTTATTCATTCCATCTTTTATGATCTTGGGAGAATTCTACTTGATCTTCTTAACAATTCTAGCAATTTTCATAACTCCATTGATCATTGTAGCAAATTGTTACACCATCAACTTCATCTCCATACATATTGTGCTACCATAGAAGCTATGAGTTTGGAGTCTTGCAAGACCTCCCTTCATCACTGCTACGACCATGTTGAATTTTCCAAGCTCGTTGTGTTGCATTCTCCCTTTTGGCCTTGAGAGCCCTTTGGTGGAGGTGGTATCGCTTCACTCTCCTTTTACTATTGTGGTTTGATAGAGTAGAATTGTATCTTTTGTAGTGTTAAATACTCTCCTTTCTATTTCCTTTATCACATTTTCTACTTCATGGCTTCTTTGGCTGTCCATGGAGGTGGGAACACCAAAGTGGGGGTTTGACTGAGGCAAAACCCTATAAAACCCAACATTTTCCCCTCTCTTGGCTATGTGTAGGTGAACGTGTACATGGAGCTCACTGGTGAACTAGAGCTTTAGTGAGTTGATATTCATCACCCTTATCTTCATCTACCTTCTTTATCATTTACGTAGCTATTTTTCATATTTCGTTATTCTATTTATTTCGTTGAAATTAGTTAGCTAGATAATTAGTAGGTTTTCTTGCTTTCCATACTGTATTTCATGTTTTCTGGTCATACAAATGCCAGTATGCTAGAGAGACGCTAGCGCATTGCACTATTATCCTAGACTTGCTCTGCCGTCCTCAGACAGAGAGCTATCTAAGGTGCAGTTTGGACTCCATAAACTGACTCGCCTAACCTCATTTATACTTTTGGATCTACAAAGTGATAGAAGCACTTGAGAGTGATCTTCATTCTTGATTCTTATCCTAAACACCCAATAGCTTGAGGTAAGATAACACAACCCTCCGCTCTCGACTCTGTGACCTAGAGCCTTGGTGTGGTTGGACCCCATACCTTACACTTCCTATTTGAAACTCTACCTAACATTGTTCATTGACTAATACTTGCTTCCCCTTATTCAACCATGAGACTTTATAGGGTGTAGGGTGAGGTAATATTTTCAAGTTTAGTTTCTCTACCATCTCAACGACAACTAGATTATTAGTATTGCCTGAATCTATAACAAACTAACAACACTTACCTTGGCACTTGCAAATATTTTGGAATAATGACTTTCTTTAAGGTGGCTCATTCTCCATTGGAACCTTGATCAATTTCCTCATCAGCAAGGATTCTCCTGTCTCTAGTTCTTCTTGTTGTGGTGCTCATAGTTAACACTTTCTTCATCTCCTCCTTGAGCAACTTGATTTCTCCTTTCATTCCTAAAGGTGGTAGTTGTTTGCTCTTCTGAACACTCCCAAGCTTGATTACTTGAAAACTTGTTGCACTTGTAGTATTTTTATGTAAAACCATTGAATCCTCCTCTTTGTCCAAGCCTACCCCTAAAGTTAGGCCTTCTTCCTCTAAAACCTCCTCTTGAACTTGGTGCTTGTTCTTGTGAGGTGTTTGACTCACCTTGATTTATTTGTGACTATCCTCATCAACATATGGACCTCTACGTCTGTAAGTCCTTCCTCTACCTCTATTCTACTTTTCTTGCTTCATATATAGCTTCTCCTGAGCCTTTAAGGCTAGTTGATAACACTCTTCAAGTGTCCTGGGGCTTGTAAGACTCAAATCATCTTGCAAGCTAGACTTCAATCCATTAAGGTATCTTGCAACATTTTTAGTGTCATCCTCCATGTGTCTTGATCTGATACTCAACTTATAAAACTCCTTAGTGTACTATTTCACTCCCATATCCTTTTGTTTCAAGTTCTACAACTTCCTATACAACTAAGTTGTGTAATCACTAGGCAAGAATTTTCCCTTCATCTTGGCAATCATCCTATCCCAAGAAGTAATCTTGGATTTTCCTTTCCTTTTCCTTTCTTCTTGAACATAATCCCACCATAGGGATGCATGACCTTTTAGCTTGGTTCTGACCAACTTTACTTTCCGCTCTTCAGGTACATCCTCAAATTCAAAATACTTTTCCAATTCCCCTATCCAATAAAGGAGTTCTTCACCATTCAAACTACCTGCATATACTAGAAGTTCCACCTTCACCTTGGTTCCTTCATCCTTGACTACCCTCAACAATCTTTCCATCCTCACATCATCAACATCCCTCTCTTCTTGAGGTTCTTCTTGTGGTGCTTGCGCTTAATCCACTACTTCTTCTTGGTCACTCATATCCCTTGTAACCACTCCTCTTCTTTGATTAGCTTCCATTGCAGTGAGTCTTGCATCCAAACTAACTCTCATCTCCCTCATTTCTCTAGAAAGGGATTCTCCCAATTGTGTGGCTATTCTTTTTGCCACCTTTCTACAATGCTGAGTCTTGGAGGCATCTTTCCTTTTGAATTGTTAACCCTTGTATTGGTTTCCTTGGCTTTAACTGGATCTTATACCAATAATGATGCAAAGGATAAACAAGATGCAAGGTAAATTATTTTAGATTCCTATTGACTCTCTTGAAGGTGTTATAAACCTATCTTGCAATATTTCTTCAAACTTTCCTCTCTAGGCTCTGTTAGAACTATAAAATTTGAAAATTTTATAGTTGTCTGTACTCATGAAAGTTTTCCAAAGAGGCCCATATCATGAATATAAAATTGATGTATTTTTCTTTGTCACCCATGTTATAGTCAGTATTTACCATTTGGTCCCATAAAATTTACCTGACCCCAAGCATTTGAATATATAAAGTAATATCAACATGAGATGATATAGGTCTTCCTGACCCATAAGTTATTTTATACTAACACATATTTTTTAGTGCATCGGAAAGAGGTCGTGAATGTCTTACCGATATAATTTTATCTGAGGATTCATATTGGCATGATGCAGTTCAAAGTCTCAATGAAAAAAGGATCCTATCGGCAAGACAATAGTCATCGGGGTGAGTCATATCGAGCAGATATGTGTCTTACCAATCGAAGCACAAAGAACCATATTGGCCAAACTTGGGCCGTCGGAGTGAAGTCCCATAACATCCATCTGGTCTTGATGATAAAGAGAAGGAGGATTTTGTTGATATGAGTTCATGGAGTCCTGCCGACCCCCTATGTCACACCGATAGGATTGCATTTGTAAAGCCTTGGTGATACATTTTGATCATCAGTGAGACTAGTTTCATCGGAGAGAGATATGAGAGTCATGCCAAGTGTTGTTCCATCGACAAGAAAATAATTATGTCTCGGCGATCAGAAAATAGACCAAAGGAAATATCTCAACAAGACACAAAATGAGCGGAGGAATGTCTGCCCGACTTATAAAGTCACAATGACAGGTTTGCACCGGTGGGAGTTATAGCGATATACTTGAGATTGAAGGGATAATTCTCAGGGAGACTCATAACGCTGGTGAAACTATGAGACATCTTAGCGATATATGATCTATCGATGGAAAAGATACAAGTGAATCAAAATAACTCCCGGGGAGACTCAAAGTGTCAGGGAAACTACAAGATGTCTTAGTGGATGTTTTATTGAACATTAGTAAAAGCCCTAATAGAAGGATCACCCAAGATTTAAAAATGTCTCACCGAAAACATTACATGATGTGACAGTGAAATTTTAAAAACAAACACCTGCTACATTTGTGTTTCAACTAAAACATTAATGGCACCACAGAGCATAAGTAACTTCATGAATTAAGGAAAATTCAATTGAAAAAACTATTGAAAAATTGATAGTGGAGAAAGCAGAAGGATGAACGAAGAACCAGAGCATTTTTTCAACTCAAAAGTTTCAAGCGAAATACAGTAAGCTCTTTGTGTCTTGACTTCTGTAATTTTTGATTTCTACAATTTTGGAGAATGGAGGCCACTAGTTCAGGAAAATTGAAGGGGAGAAAACATGGGGAAAGTAGTCAGTTTAGAGGAAAAAATAGAAAATCAAAATTGAGCCAGAGGACACTGAGCTAAAGCTAAGCCAAGATCTTATCGACCAATTACCTGGCTCTGGACCTAAAGCCAGGCGATCCGCACAACTTAGGGTAGAAGTGGATAAACTAGATGACAAATGTAAGCTCATAGGAGATATTTGGACACCAATAAGAGGCTATGAACTTTTTAATTTTCATTACTATCGAAGAAATCACTTTGAACCAGTATGTAATCCATGGAAGCTTATTCTGGGAAAGCTGGTCTACCCTAATGTATTTGTCAATGTTGAATTGGTGAGATTGTTGGCCGCTCATTATAATTCAAAACTCAAAGCCATTTGTGACCCATCCAGGAAACCATTGATACATATATTAAAAGATGCAATAGGTGAGGTTTTCAAATTGGAAGGGGTCTGCAATGAGAAAATCATATGTGAAGAATTAGAAAGGGAATTCAGGAGGATGGACATAATTTAAAAAGGTTGGAGGTTGCCACTGCACAGAATTAGACAGGGCGGCAAACCAGTTCCACTAGAGGATAGTGATGGACCCCCTTCCATGTTGATCTTTTTGAACCCTATATGAAGTATACTTATTTCTTGGTAGGCCAAGTATTGGGAATGGAAGTCCTTGAATATATGTCAATCATGCCTATGATAATTTCAGCAGATATTCAATATCACAACTCTAGACCTTTTGATTATGCCTCATACATTTTTAAGGGGCTCGATTATGGGTTGATGACAGTGAAAAGTGGAGCCTCTATCTTACATCTTAGGAATTATTTGATGTTGATGCATATGGTGTTGTATTTTGGACAGGAGTTAGGATTGTGGCCTTAGGAGATGAGAATTTCCCAATTTGATAAGGAAGGTATGTCATTACCTATACAATTATGGACTGCTGTTTGGGATAGTAGGTTTGCTAATTCTTGTTTCATACACTTTGAGGAGTATTTTGTAAAACCATTGTACAAATTCTATAATCATCCATGTGCTTATTCCCTATCTGATGAGATAAAGAGGTTTCTCAGGTCTAAAGACTTCAATGGGCCAATTAGTCACAATTGGGGGGATTGGTATTGTTTGGATGATGCTACCATGATTAGGGTTTATGGATTTGAAGATGCCCCATTCATTTTTCCTAAAATAGTCTCAGACAAGATTGCATACTTGGAAATTGTTAGGCAGATGGACTTTTCCAGTGTTATGAATTTGATTTCCTTTGGAAAATAGGCTTTTATGCCCAGTACATTGTGCTTTGGAGATTTTACTGTACTAGCTAAGGAAGGGTACAACTTGATCCTTGATAAGTTATTGCAATACAACATGAAAAAAGGACCACCTAGAAAGTATTTTGATCTAGAAGGGTATATCAATTCTGCTAGACAAAAGATAAACTTTGGAGGATATCAACATGTACCCTATCAGTTTGATGATATGATCAGGAACCTGGAAGCTGAAGAAGTAGAAATGGTGGTAGAAAAATATAATCAAGGGTTGCAAGATACAAAGCTGTTATCTTCTAGGGAAGAGGCATCTGAGGGTAATGTGCCACATGGTCAATCTAATAAGATGTCAAGATTGAAAACTCAGGACTACACCTGCCCTTCCAGGGAATTAAATGTGGAAGAGAGTATAGATATAGATGTAAGGCACGTGGAGTATAAGTAATTTGTATCAGATAATGAATTTATAAATTCTCCATAATTCAAAGCATTCTTGTATAAACAAAAAGCAAAAGAGATAAGAGAAATGGTTGATAATGTTACACCAAGTAATGAAGAATAGTTAATGAATGATCTAAAAATGAGTGTGGAAAGAGAGATGGAAGGTATGACCCCTGAAAAGGGGAGGAAATTGATAGAGAGTGCTGGTGTTATGATTTTTCCAGGGTTGGATCTCAATTTTGCATTAATGTTTGATATTTTTATGAAAGATAGTAGTTCTACACACAAGCTTAGCCTAGAAAAGGTGATAGAAGTATATGCAGGGTCAAAATACAATCCAGATGAAGGGTCATTAATGATTTGGGCCTTGTATCCACCTTACAGGAAATCATTTGTTATTGATACTGAGAAGGAATTCAGGCATGCTATGAATTTAAAGGTTGGAGAGGCTGATCCCGTGGCAACTGTAGAGATTGGAATCAATGTAGCAAAATTGAACAAAGCTCAAATACAAATGTTAATCAAGGCAAGAGAAATGTACATAATGAATAATGAGAAGATGTTGAGAGAAAATCACCGCCTGAAAGATTTGTTAGGAGTTACAATAATATCAACCAAGCTGCTCACTCATGGTGAAAGTTCACAAGCAAAAATCATTAGGAAGGATCAAGTGCATACTCTCAAGGGAAATATGATGCACTTGTAGCAATAATTAAGAAAAGACAAGCCAACCTAACAACTTGGTTAAATAAGATTTGGGGAACACACTCACATAACTTTATTGCATTGCAAGAACATGAAAGAATGGATGGTAGGATTCTGGAGAAGCTTCAAGAAATAAACCAGAGGGATGTTTCTGATAATGTGGCGATTGAAGCTGTGAATCATCTTATGAATAAGAACTGAGACTTCTTTGAAGAATTGCAAGGGGATGTGCAGGGATTAATTAATGCCACCAAAAAAGGGTTGACCGCATTCTTTGATGATAAAGGGAGATTAAAAGAAATGAATAAGTGGAAAGGTGAAAGTGAATTAATATTGCAAGAAATTCTAAAGACAACTACCGTGAAAGATACAACACTGGATGAAGCATGCGAAAAAAATGAAAAGATGGTGAAAATGGAGATCATGATCTAGAATGCATTGGGAGATGCAGATACACATGAGCACCGAGAATACTTGGACCACTTGTCGAAGACTCATTTATGGCTTAACAAAGCTTAATTACCCTTTTAAAGTTATTATTGTTTTAACATAAGACATTTTGAAAGGATGTGTCCTTTTGAGTAATTGATGTATAAATATCCATTTTTGGTAGCGAAAGGGACAACATAGAGTGAATAGTGAATAGGAAAAATATATAGTAGAATACAATGTTTTACAATTATGAGATTATGATGCATTTTTGAAACTATGGAGATATCAATGAAAATCATTTGACGTGGTGGCATATTTCTGGTATCAGTTGTTTGTTGTGTTAATTGAAAGTATTACTGAAGTTGTCTCCAAGGTTGATGTTTTCTAGTTATTTAAATTGATATAACAAGCTTATATTCAGTTTATCGGTGCACACTTGCTATATCTGTATGGTTGATTAATTGGTTCTTTCAAGAAAAGATTAAATCCTTTTAGTTGATCATAGTAATTAGGGAATCTCATTTGGATCATTAAGAAGAATTTGGTAATCATATTCTTGCATGTTTATACAAGTTATAGACTCAAATTTATATGCCAAACAATTAGAGTATCTACCAGAAAGAGGTTACTCATTTTAGATTTCTCATTTGACTCTGCATACCCAATAAGGCACCAGTCTCTACATTTTCATCATTTTAGTTTCACTCATTTTTTATATCTATTGAATTGAACATATTAGGTTTTAGCCTTGATATTGCTATACAATCTATACCAAAATAAAATTTATTTATCCACTCCCATTTTCCATCGTGGGTAAATTAATTTAAGGCATAAACATAAGTCAAGCCTGCTTCATTCATATAGGTACACCCACCTAGGTCTAGCAGCAGTTGAAGAGAAGAAGGTCTAAACCATTTGGCCTTGTCTGTTACCCTAAAATGTACCAAGAGTTTGGCAACCTCTTGAGGTATTTCACCTGCGTTTTTGAGAGCTAACAAGCTCAAACCCTTAATAATGTCCTAATTGGGTATTTATAGAATCTACACCCACTCTTTTCTTTCTTAGGCTACTAAACACTTCAACACACTTCCTCCAAGTCTTATCAAACCCTACTTTGTTGTGGTTAATGCAAAACAATGAATGTTTCACTAAACCCTCAAGAATCTAGGGGTTTTGATAGTCCTAAGGAAAATGAACACACATAGACATTCATAGATCACACAAATGATTGAATTATGACTTCTCCTTTGGTGAACACCTGAATAATGGCTTGCAAAAGGTTTTTACCAAATTTCATTAATTTTCACTAGCTTAATCAAAAGATATGAATTTTTAAAACTTGTTGGAAACCCTAGCTTATAATAGGGTAGTTAATGAAATTTTTGTTGTAACTCAATAAAAAAATGAAATCACTCCAAACCAGATGCATTGGAATCTATAGAAAAAAAACAACTTTCCAACTAATTCTAGTCCAGTGGCTAATCCATACATGGTCGTACAGAGCTGATTTCAGACTATATTTGCATAATTTTTTTTGTCAAAATCAAGGAAAAACATGGTATTATTGTACACAACCTCTTCCATAGATTATTGGAGCCTTCTTATTCATTATTTCAATGTGAATGAATGATCAAGAATAGTTACACTTGAAATTACATGCTTTTCCATCCAAAACCTAAAGTCCTAATGTCCTTTTTTGCACTTAAACTTGCAAAATATGCACTTTTTAACCTAGACATGATAAAAACACATGAAAAAATACCTTACAAGGTTAGTCATGGTCTTCTAAGGAATTAATAGACTCAACCAACCAAAAAAAGAGCTAAGGAATAAATCCCAACTCTCCACAAGCCAAAAATCACCTAGAAAATTCAAATTTGCATTTGGCAAGAAATTAAAAATTTGAATTCCTAGGCCTATTTACACAACCTAAATTATTGGACATAACCCTAAAGGATCCCATAAGACTTACACTAACAAAAATAAGACTCCTAACATCAAAATGAGCACACACACAACACTAAAGTGATGCTCCTGCATCAGATCTAGAACCTAAAACTCAGGATACGACTCCTTTGAACACCTCTGATCATCACATACAAACCACATGAGCACATATTCAATCATGAAGAAATGTGGAGAAAAACACTAAACACCACTCTGTCACATTGTACTCTCTTTTATTCAAATTTTCTCAAAAGAACTTGGAAACCAAGTGAACCAACTTCATCAACAACATTACTAACATCTTTGCAACACATATACAACATATGCAACATGCAACACTTTCCAATTACAACAATCTCCCCAAACACAAGTCAGGCCAACAACCTCTGCAACTTATATTGAAGTAGGATATCAATGAAAACACCAACATGTGTTGACATCAATACCTGCAATTCCAGGCATATCATCAATAACAGTAGAATTCCAACACTCTCTTTATACAAGGGGTTGAAATCAATGACAATACTTAAACAAATCACAAACAACTCACGCTTCCAACATCTCTAAATTTCTAACAATCCCGTCTATATTTTAGATTTATTTTCTGGCATCCACCCTTGTTGTGAGACTTTAATAGAATAAATCCATTCTTATCTATTTCATCCATTGAGATAGGAGCTTTCCCTTTGTCTACCTTAGGTAATTGATGAGGAGGCACATTAGATGGGACCCCTACAAGATTAATCCTAGGGAACTTCCTTTGCAAACTCCCATATTCATGAAAAACATGACATTGAAAGGGAAGAGATTCATAATCTAGCTATTGAATCCATCATGTAGATCCAAGATGAATTTCAAAATAATTTGGTAAGAGTTTATCTAAATCAATTTCAATAGATAATCAATAAAATTAAATTTCCTTTTTATCTAGTGTTTGCTATGACACACCCATTGGCTTGCTGAGCAACAAAGCGATCATATGTAAATATCATTCCTCCAAAACTCTAATGGGAACTAGGGGAGTCTCACCCAGATAGGAACTCTTTTTAGAAGATCCTCTAAAGGATTACATATAACATGCCATGGCTTGATGAAAGGCCAACCTAGTTTTACAAGTAGGCCCCCCCTCAAAGGCCTTATTTCTATCTTACAAACAATTAAATACCACCATGCAATATTTATTCATTACCAAAATCACCTCCATCTCACCCTTAGGGTTCCAAGTCTAAAGAGCCTAGGATTCCAAAAAGGGGAGAGATACTCAGATCCCCATAAAATTGTAAATTAATGCATGATTATAAAATTAATTAACATCCTCCTCTATAGATTCTGGTTGAATCACAAAAATAAGTTGATCTTGGACCCTCTCTAGAAATCCATTCAATTTTGGGATTCAAGGATCACCATTTTGAGATGAGCCCTCCCCACTCAAAGTTTATTCAAAAAGTTAATTACACTTGCATACATAGATGGAGAAGGATTGATCCCCGTGAAAAGGAATTTTTTGTTTCAATATCAAAACTCCAATCAAGTCCAACTACACGCAAGAAGAAAGAAAATAAAAATCTTCACACTTACCCTCACCCAGAATCTTGTGGCCCCAATAATGCAACAAAGAAAAGAACCCATAACAAAAAACACCACTCCAACAACCAAAACCTTTCCCAATACTAAGACCACCCACACACCCCCTACTCCATCTCAATCACTCCAACATCAATAAAAAATAGGCGTTGCTAGGGCCTGCAAACTCTATAGGAGAGGGGGATCAACCACGTTAAGGCTCTAGGTCACTGAGAGCTAAGAGCAGAGGGCTGCCCTAACTTACCTCACTCTAAAGGGATGTTTAGGGGTGAGGATTGAGAATGAAGAGAACTATGTAGTACTTATGTCACTCTACAGACTTGAAATTCTCTTTGGAGCTAGACGAGCCAGTTTCTAGAGTTTGAACTATACCTCATAAAACTATTTGTTCAAGGATAGCTATGTGGGTCTAGGATGATAGCACGACGCGCTGGCATCTCTCTGGCGTGTCGACATCTGTATAGCCAAAAAATGTGAAATACAATGGAAAAGCTACTAGAAGCCTACTGATAGCCTAGCTAGCTAGTTTTAATGAAAATAATAGAATGATAAGATATGAAAAGTAGAGACAGAGATGATAGAGCAAGTAAATAAAAGCTAGGGTGACAAATATGATCTCACAAAAGTGTTGATTCACTAGCTAACTCCATGCACATGTTCACCTACACACCATTAAGAGGGGAAAATTGTTGGGGTTGTATAGGGGCCTGCCTCAGTCAGACCCCTACTTTGGTGTTTCCACCTCCATAGACAACCATATAGTAACAAAGTAGAAAATATGATAAATAAGATTGAAGTAAGTGCAATGAATGCTATGAAAGAAAAATGATAATCTATCAAATCACAAAGGAGAGGAATGAAGCATTACCACCTCCACCTAAAGGATCTCAAGGCTAATAAAGGGAGAATGCAAGAAATGAACTTGGTAAAGTCACCACTATTGCAACTGTGGTGAAGGGAGGCCTCACAAGACTCCAAGCTCACAAATTCTGTGGCTGCCTCACACGTGAAATGTGGAGTTGATGGAGTGTCAATGCAACTACAATGATCACAATGGAGTGATAGAATGCTGAAGTGAATGAGAATGTCCTAGAGAATGTGAAGAAGTTGAATGAAAATGCTAAGAGAGATTGTTTGAATGTTTAGAGGATCAAGTGATAGTCAAGTGAATGCTTTCAAGGTGGGATGAGAAGGAACAAGGCCGTTTTTGGGTCGGTTGGTCAAAGAGGGATGTTACAATTCATCCCCAATGAGGAGTGTAATGCCTTTGCCAACTTCAGACATGAGAATTCATCAAGGGTGACAACATGCTGTGCAAACATTTGAACGCTACACTTACATCCCCAACAAATATTGTCTCACTGACACACAGGACAAACACCAAGTGGATGGAAGGTAGCTGGGTGATGTGAAATTCCCCCTTTGGATTTGATTTTCTAAGGTGAGGGTATGTGAAAGGGGAATTTACACAAGGGGTGCAAATTCACTCCTATACATTTTCCCCCCACTTTCGCGAGAACACATGTCAATGAGCATTCAATAAAGTAGATTGAAGAGTTAAAAATGTATACTTGAACCATTGAGGAAGTAGACTATGATTTGGTGAACCTGAAAGCTTAGGGAAGGCAAAGGAATCCATAGTTACTCTCTCCTGAGGAGGTTCAAACAAAAGGACTCCATAGCCCTGCAAAACTATGAAGTTGCACAAAGTACACTAAAGACCCTTAGACCAATGATGGAAAAATCCCATAGGATGTACATGCATTACAGGCCTGCAGAAGTGCAAGAAGGCATTCCCCCAAGTACTCTCTCATGAAGGAAGCCTAGTGAAAGGGGACTCTGCAAAGTCAAACTGGAAAGCAGTTTCATAGGCGCACCTACAAAGCAACATGTTAATCCACAGATAAAACATGTCAGAAAATGCAAAGTAGCCACACAAGAAAACAAGTCGACAGTCACACAAACAGTTAACAAATTTAAAGGATTTCAAAGGGGTCCCTCGGGAAACCTTCAAAAGAAGAGGTGTCCACTCAAGGGATGTGCTGTTTGAAAGTGTAATAATTCTTTTCACAAATCGATTCGACATCAAGGAATCCTTTTGAAAGATGTTCACTTCATCAAGGAATTCAAAAGGAAGAAAATGCCCCCTTGTGAGGGGAAGGTCAAGGCTTCTCCCATAGGAAAAGTTGTTCACACCTCAAATGAAATTTCTTCAAGTTCTTTCTTTGTGAACCCATGATGAAGGAAACATGTTCCGTTAGAGGTCCAAGTTGAGAATGCAATCTTTGAAAAAGTTTTACAAAGATTCTTGAGAAAATATTTTTTGGAAACAAACGTGTTTTCTAAAAATTGAAACATTGTGAAAGTGAAGTTGTCACACATATAAGGGACAACTCAACCAAAGAAGAAAGAAAGATAAAAGAGCGAGAGAGAAGTAGCAACATCATGAACAAGGGACATAGGGGTGATCTGATATTTTGGGGTCAAAGTTGCTCATAAATATATATAAGTATAATAATAGTATATAAATGAACTATCATCAACCCCCTACTATATGAGATCATGTGAAGAATGCACGAGAAGAAAAATAAAAAAAATAAAAAATTGGGTCAACACAGAAGGGAAGCTTAAATGCACCCAACAATTTGCATCGTCCCCAATTTTGCCAAAAATCAATACACATAATAGAGAAAGAATGATTGGACAAATAGAAGAATTTTTATGACACATAATCACTCTTGTATCTAAGAACATAAAAGGGTAACAAGGGTTATCCAGGAACATATGACACAAGCATGGGGGAACACATTACAAAAAACACACATCTAATCTAAAGATAAATAAGAGGCCTTCCCCTAACACTCATCGACTAAGAGGTTGTCTGCTTCCCAATCTAGGTCATTATAAGGGGAAGGAGAATGAGCCTACAATGGTGGAATATTAAGGGGAGGTGCTTCTGACCCTCCAACAACAAGGGCTAGGGAAGAAGGCCTCACAAGGTCTTCTCCACTATGCTCTTGTGGAGTGATGGTCATCGACTTTGCAAAGATCATTGACAAGTTCGGGACCTCATATAAAGAGTTAAACATGCACTTTGTAGGAGTGCCATGTATGACCTCAATGGATAGGGAAGATGGCACCTAAGATTCATTGCTTGGCTCACCGAGTGACTCGGGAACAATGACAAACTCAGGGGAAGCCGAAACTTGCTCTGTCACTAGGATGAAACAAGCTAGTGCAGGACCACCCTTTGAAGAAAGTGGGATTCTCTTATGTCCTCCATTGCTAGAAGGACCAACCTCTATTTTATGCTTCATCAGAGGGTGTGAAATTCCCATAGATGAGGAAATAGGTGTAGAGGAGGAGGAGAAAAATTCCACAAACACCACCGAAGTATTCAACATGTCCACAGGTTTAGAAAATGGTGGGATGTCTGGGAGGGACATCAAAAGATGTGGCTCCACCGAAGGAGCAATAAAAACCTACACCTTTTTAGGGTTAAGCACACTCACACTTGCAGAGAGAGCTGATAGCATAACTGAATTTTATTGAATGGAAGTAGAGGGGAGGAGAGAGGACACATTAGGAGGCATTGAAACAAGGGTGGTTGGCTCCTCTTCCTTTCTATACAAGGTGACCTACTTAGCTACCAGAGCCTTTCACCGATGCTTGCACTCACGTGCAAGGCAGTTTTTGCAAATCTTTGAGCTAGAGGCTAGGAGCTACGAAGGAACATAAGGCTTCTGCTCAGCCATATGAGTTTCCATCATAGCCATCTCCGACAGAGGGACAAACTAATGAATGAGAGCAAGAGGGATTTGAGAGACAGCGGGGGGATTTAGCTCTAGTGCCTCAGTGATGGGCCTCTTCCCATTCACTGCTTTAGGAGGAGTGGTGGGAAGCTGCGGAGGCTGGGGCATAGAGGGTTCCTCATGGGGACCCTTCTACCATATAAAAAGGGTCTAAGCTCCATGGGTGGAATAGGAAGTTCGAACGTAGGCTGCTTGGGATTTTTCCAAGTAGGCACCATAGGGTTCTCCCAAAAATGCAGAGTAGAATTTGATGGTGCCATAGTAGGGCAAGAGGAAGCATCAAGCTAGATAGCGAAAGAGGAGGAAGAGGAACCTCAAGAGTGCCTCTCTTCTTCCCTTCTACGTGCTAGGGTGGAATCATTGTCAAATTTTAAACAAGCCCTATATGAAACAACATAAGGTGATGGAGGGTATCTCACTCTAGGTTTAAGCACTCTTTCTTGTACTTCTCATAGGTCCAGTACAAGAGATCCTTCCTAGGTAGGATCAGACCAATGGGTGTAGGACAAAAGTGATATAAAGAATAGCTAAAACGCACTGATGGGTCTGGTTATTAGTACCTTTTTGTTAATTTTCATATACTTTTAACACTTTACCTATGTTTTTAAAGTATCTTCTAGACAATACTTCCATAATATGTTATCCTTTCATACATTCCTTGCAACCTTTAACCCATTTTGTGGAAATGCAATATGGTGGAAATATTCGTATAATTGCATGGTTTAAGTATTGATATATATGTATATGAATGAAATGCTGTGATTTAGTTATGGTGGTTAGTTGCATATGTATGTGTATGGATTAATCTCTTTGTAGCTCAACATGTGGTGGCAAGGATGGAGCATTTGTAGTGAGTACCAAAGTAGTAGAGTGGGAAATTAATGAAGTTCAAGCCGCCCAAAGTATAGGAAGCTGTGGAGCTAAGCGTGGTCATTATGGAAGGAATAAATGTTGAAGATATCTGTTCTTGAATGTTGGATGCTTTCCCATGTGTTCTACATGCAAGCTATCCTTATTTGAATAGGTCTCTTTTTCAGTTAGATGAATAAGCCAATCATTGTTCCATCTCCTTGTATCTAGGAGTGAGATTTATGATTACAGTTAGTTAGTTAGTTGGTAGTTTGAATAAGACTCTCCCCATTTTTGTATAAAGTTAGGGGATGAGTTCATAGATCAATTAGTTGATTTTGTTATGATTCATTGGAAGTTAGTAGTTTTCTAGTTTTTCTAGTTATCCAAAGACATGTTACAATGATATTATGGAATAAAATCTACAAGAAGGATTTTGTTTGATATCCAACGTTATGCAATGAATGGAGTTGTATGGTGTATGAATGCATGAGAATCTAAGTTAGATTTCATTTTTAGTTAAGTGAGGTAGTCTTCTGAGCTGGCCACTTAGGTACTTCTCTTCACTTTATTTATCTATTTGTTTATTTATTTATTTCCATTAATTATGTTTTCATTAGTTTATGCATGCATTGCAAGTAAAATGGTTTATGGTTAGTTACAGTCGTGAATGTTCATGAACAAAGATAAATAATAGTTCTCTGGAGATTAGGATTAGTTATTTTTCTATTTTAAATGGTCTTAGATTAATTTTGCATTCATATATCTTTTGCAGTTTCCAACAACTTATGCTGCAAGTACTCATAGCCACTAGGTTCTGTAACTATTTTCACTATTTTTGCAATTTTGTCAAATTCTAGCAAGTAGAATAGTCTAAAAAGTTTGTGTAGAGTAATTTAGGCTAGTACAATCCTGTGAAGACACATATAGTGGAGTACCATCATAAGTTTATGCACCTTGGTTGATAATTTAATGTAGGCTTG
The DNA here is from genome assembly GCA_007258455.2 of Sequoia sempervirens. Lineage (NCBI taxonomy): Eukaryota > Viridiplantae > Streptophyta > Pinopsida > Cupressales > Cupressaceae > Sequoia > Sequoia sempervirens. The sequence continues at coordinate 210,413,353 of VDFB02058242.1, forward strand.
TAATGTCAAGAGGACTGTTCAACTTGGCATACCCCTAAATTGCATAAATTTACCAAGTCCATAACACATTAATTTTCCTCTAAATTTTTGGTGCCATTGCTGGGGATGGTGCTATCTTCATAGGCCTATTTTTACAAAGATTTCATAGTTAAAATTTCCTGTTTTGCATTAGGATTGATAGATTTCATCTTCAAAAACCTAGAGTTATACTAACATTGTGTAGGGCCATTTCCATACAAAGACAAACCTACCATATGCAGAGGCAGAGAGATAACCAAGGAAGATTCATCCCTTCAAAAACTCAAGATAGAGAAGATACTATTGGTTTTTTTGATTATACTACAAAGATTGTTGAAAGAGTAGACACTGCCTTTCCATCTTCATCATCTTCTTCTTCATCATCATCTTCTAGAGCTACTGAAGGGATCTTTTGAACAATGGTAGATCTTGATCCACCAAAGAAGGTTACTTTTGAGTTCCCCATTACTGACCAAGCCAGAGCTATTGTGCTGAAAAATATTCCACCATCAACATTACTGGTATTTTATGGCTTCGTAATTAAGGACCCAAATACCTTCCTCTTTGAGTTTGATGTCTTGTGTAGAAGTTATGATTACACTTCTGATGCCCACTAAATCAAGCTCTTCCCAACCACTCTTAAGGATTCTAACCTCAAATGGTTTATGGGGCTTGGAAAGGATGTTGTTCCAAATTAGGACACCATGAAGATAAAGTTCTTGGAAAAATACAAGGACTAATGTAGAGGATTAGAATGAAGAAAATATGACATTTTATCAATGTCCTAAAAAGAGGATGAGCCACTAGAAGACTATGCAGAAAAAATTCAATTTTCTTTGAAGAACTCCCAGCATAAACTGTAAGAGGAATCCATTAAATTAGTATTTTTAAGGGGGATTAATGAAGAAAGTATGGATGCCCTCAACCTTATTGGAAAAGGAGAAATTTCTACAGGACCATTTGAAGACATCTGTAAAATTTGTAGGAATTATTCTAGGTCTCTTTCTAGGAAGCCAAGAGGGGAGAGGTCATCCATCACAAGTAAGTCCTCTAATAGGGTTTCTAAAGTTGAAATTAGTAATTTATTGTCCAACATGAAATAGGATATAATTAGTTATTTAGCAACATAGTTGGAAACCCTCCACATAAAAAATAAGTAGGAGGAAGCATAAGCCATGCTTACTGAGTACTATCCTACTTGTAGGCAGAGGAAAGCTAATTGTAAGTGCAAACGAGTGGCCAGTATCCAACAAGAAAGGATTGAGAAACCAGATTTCTAGGAAATGGAAGGATATGATGGAAATTTTTTCTACATAGCACAAAGGAAGCCTTGACAACAAAGAAAAGGTATGCCATCAAACCCCCTTAGTTTTAATCCATCTTTCCCTTTGGGCAATCAAAAATTCTCTGCTTGGAACACTCAGCCTTGGAAAAAAAATCAGAAACAGTGGCAGAGCCCTCAACAATGGCCACAAACCTAGCCAAATTGGAACTAACAACCAAACTCATGGCCACAACAAAAATTTCAAGGTTTTGACTATAATCCAAAATAGTCAACCCAATAGAATCAATGATAGCCTCAGTGGCAGAAAGGCCAAAATTGGCAGCAAAATATGAATTACCAACAACCTATGTTACCTCATCCTCCACCTCAACAACAAGCACTAATTCCTACATCAAATCCTTAATCTCAGCCACCTAAACCATCTCAAATACTTGACCAACCTGCACCTAACCCTAACACTAAGCCCATTCAACGGGCTTATACTAATGAAGTTGTCCAATACCCCACTTATGGGGTAGATGTGAGTGACCTTCATCTCCCAAAATTAAAAAAATAGATTATGAAGAACCTATAAAGGAAGCCTCAGATAATTCACATTTGGAATCCCAGATCAATCAAGGGCTCCAAACCACATCACATCCAAAGCCTCCATTCCCTGAACGTTTGGCTATCCAACAACAACATACATAGGCCGAAACAAACCTCTTAGGCTAGTTGAAGGATGCCAACATTAAAATACCTTTAATCCAATCTATCAAAGATATTCCCATCTATACTAATATTTTTAGGGATCTTTTCCTTAAGAAGCCAATAAGGAAAAGAAAGGACCCACAGATAGTCCATGTTTTGGGTAATCTGGCTGATATAATGTTAGGAAATATAACTATTCCCAAATATATAGATTTTGGCAGTCTAGTGGTGGATGTAAAAATCAATGGGACTCTTATTAAGAATACTTTGATAAACTTGGGTGCTGTAATTAATGTGATGACCAAAGATACCATGTAACTACTACAGTTAGCCAATCTTAGGCCTACTCAAATAATTTTGCAATCAACTGATAGGTCTACAGTTAAGCTTGAAGGAGTTATTGAGGACTTGGTCATTGCATTAGATTCTTAGGATTACCCTGCTAAATTTACAGTACTTCAGCCCAAAGTTAATTTAGATGGTTATCCACTAATCTTAGGTCAACCTTGGTTAGCCACATCTAATGCATTTATAGGCTATAGGTAAGGAAAAAATGATCATATCCAATAGAATTGTAACCAAGAATTTAGTACTTTACCCACCAGCTCAACCACATCAAGACCTTGAGTAGACCATTTGGACACACCTGAATGATGAGGACAACTACTCATTTCAGACCTTAATGACCATAGAGCGTAGCCCTCTACTGGATATTCAAGATGAAGATAAGCTAATAGCTCACATCACACATTATGATTGTGGAAGGTACCCACAACAACAGGGTTGTCTATCTTGTTGGAAAGATCCTTTAGAAAGTATAATACCTGCCACTTCATCACAAGAGGCATCCCAAATAATTCACACCTTGTTACCCCAAAAATGCTTTCCAATAATACCCTACCTTGATCTATCCTCTTTCCAAAACATGTCTATGCAATTAGAGGTTAAGCCTAGAAAGATGCTAAATGTTAATCATGCATTGACTGATGAACATCATAAATCCATGTACACTGTGCTATAGGAACATGCAATAGCTTTTGCATGGGATTATAGTGATATGAAAGGCATTGATCCTGCCTTATGTACACACAATATTTACATCAATGATGGTTATAGACCCATAAGGTAGCCCTAGAGGTGCATGAATCCAACCCTTAGAGAAATTGTGAAAGCTGAACTACAAAATATTTTGAATGTAGGGTTTATATATCCCATCTTAGATAGTGAATGGGTTTCACCATTAGTCATAGTACCTAAAAAGGGTGGTAAATGGAGAGTCTACATTGACTACAAGGAACTCAATACTGCCACTAGGAAAGACCATTTCCATTGCCTTTCATTGACTAGGCTCTAGATTCTTTGGCAAGAAAGAAATATTTCTCCTTTCTTGATTGTTTCAGTGGTTACAACTAGATTAAGATTGCACCCAAAGATCAAGATAAAACCATGTTTCAAGATAAAATCATGTTTACCTATCCCTGGGGTACCTATGCATATTCTATTTTACCTGTTGGTTTGTGCAATGCTCCAACCACATTTCAAAGGGTAGTGCTTAGTATATTTTCTGATATTGCACATGATAAGATGGAGATTTATATGGATGATTTTACCACATATGGTGAAACACTTGATGATGCTTTTGCAAAATTTAGAAACAATCTTGGAAATATGCACTAAACACAATTTATAATTGAGCAATGAGAAATATTTTATGATGATGATAAAAGGAATTATCTTGGGACATTTTATTTCTAGTGCAAGGATACAAGTTGACCCTAAGAAGATTGAGATTATATCTACACTGCCTTTCCCTTAAAAAAAAAGGATGTCAAAAGCTTTCTTGGACATGCAAGTTACTACAAGAGATTCATTCAAGATTACATAAAATAACTACACCTTTGTTTACTTTGTTGAAAAAGGATATTGAATATTAGTCTGACAAGTTATCATTTCTGAATTTAATGGTAGTTTCTTGAACCAACATTGAAATAATTTCAAACCTAATGGCTAGTTTGATCACTTGTGGATATTACCCATAACTTGCAGATCTTGATGGTGTGATTCAAATTGTTCTATGGAGTGTCCCTAACCTTAATTATAGGTCCACACTTCATCCTATGCATTCACTGAGGAGTAATTCAAATTTGATGCCGACCTATTCATGCACACGTTACATTTTCTTTCATTGGAGATTGTAATAATCTTTGGCCGACGTAGATGATTCTAAATCTCAAGATGTGATATAAATCATTGTAATAGATCATTAGAAAGGTAGTTAGATGAATGCTAGATTTGAGATGCTAGAATTCAGCTCCCATTAAGGAGCATATAGGAATGTTGAATTTTGAGCATGTTGTATCAGGCCCGTGAGCTGAATTTGTAAGCCTGGATGTTGCCGACATTTTAATTGGAATTTTTGTTAATAAGAATGTTTGAATCTGCATTTTCCTCCATATTCCATGTTGCTTCTGTTGTGTAACTCTTGATACATGGTCCAAATTTTTCTCTTTGAGGACCCTCCTATTGTGGTTGCACCAAATTGGTATCAAAGCGAGATTCAATCTGTAAGAGATCACTAGAATTCGCAGTCCTGTTGAAGATTTGTTGTGGGGTGGCGAACTGAGGATCTAACCTGCAGTTGTAGAGGAGTTTTGTAAAGATGGCAGGATGAAGAAATGTTAGAGGAAATGGAGTGTGTGGAAATGTAGACACAACTTTAATGGAGATGTTGAGAGGAATTGCTGCTAGATTAGATGCAGTCAAAACAACCCAGAGAAGAGGTCGACCAGTTGATGATGTGAGTGATGAAGAGGTAGAAGTACATGAAGAAAGGGAAAGAGAAGAGAAACCTAGTCTGGATCAAGGAGAAGAGAGGTTCATAAGAGCCCTAACTAGAGCGGATACTAAGACACATTTCAATCCACTAGATTATAGAGGTAAGTTGGATTCAGATGAATTGCTTGATTGGATAACAAAGATGGAAAATTATTTTTATTTTGAAGGTACCATTAAAGATAAGAAGGTGAAATTTTCTTGTACGAATTTGAAAGGACATGCATCCCTTTGGTGGGAACATTTGCAGAAAGATAGGAAAAGAAGAGGAAAGGAGAAGATAAAATAATGGGATCAAATGGTGAATAAGTTAAAAACAAAGTTTATGCCTACATATTATCAGATCAATTTTTTTTAGAAGTTGTAGAATTTGAAGCATAAAGAGTCAAGTGTGACAAAGTATACTGAAGAGTTCTACAAGTTGAATATCAGATCTGGACATTCGAAGGATGAGATTGAACAAGTAGCCAAATATGTGAATGGCTTGAGACCATCTATACAGGATGAGATCGGTTTGATTGAGTTGCAGAGTGTGGAGGAGGCATATCAATGTGCCCTAAAAGAAAAAGAGAAGTTGGATAAAAGACATGAGTAGAGACAAAGAGGAAGAGATGGAAGGTTTCAGAGAGGAAGAATTTTTACTAGAGGAGGAAGAGAAACTTTTATAGATCAAAATAAAGATAAGGAAGTCAACAAGAATGATGGTTCATACCATAGAGGTGATGCAAATTATTACCAGAGAGGAGGATATGGTGGTTGTTGGAATGAGGGTTATTGAAAAGATGATAGAGGACAAGAGAAAAGAGTATTCAGGGGAACTTGTTTTAAATGTGGTGGAGAAGGACATAGAGCATTTTAATGCAATTAGGGAGATACAAGTAGAAAGATAGAAAACAATAGAAGAAAAAACTTTGTTGAGGAGGATCATGATGGATCATCTAATAAACTGGAAGACAAAGAAGTGTTGGTGAATAAAATAGTACTATGTCAAAGTGAGATAGAGTAGGAATTGTTGTAGAGAAAGAATTTGTTTCGGACCAGATGCAAGGTAGCTAGTAAATGTTGCAGAGTGATTATTGATAGTGGAAGCTTAGAGAACCTAGTTTCTAAAGAAATGGTGACCAAATCGAAGCTGGAAAGATTGAAACACATCGAAGCCCTATCAGATAGCTTGGATTCAAGATGAGCATAAGATTATGGTAAGTGAAAAATGTTTGGTGAAATTGAAGATAGGAAATTACCATGATGAAGTTTTGTGTGATATCATGCCTATGGATGTATGCCATGTTTTTTTTGGGAAGGCCTTGGTAGTATGATATACAGGATATTCATGATGGAAAGAAGAAAACATATACCATTGTTGCTAATGGGATGAAGCAGACTTTGTTTCCATTGGAAGATGTTCCTAAGGTTGAGGTTTGTATGAGTGATAGAATTTGTTTAGTTGATGGAAGGATATTCTTGGATGGATTGAGACATGAGAACATGTGCTATGCCTTGGTTCCTAAGAAGACTGAAGACTTAAATCATGTAGAAGAATAACTAGAGGAGATAAAGGATTTGCTGATAGAATATGAGGAGGTCATTTTAGATAATGTACCAGATGGATTTCCACCTATGAGTATTAGTCATTGCATGGATATGATTCCTAGAGCTAGTTTTCCTAATAAAGCAGCACACTAGATGATACCTGCTGAGAATGAAGAGTTCAATAGACAAGTGCAAGAGTTGTTGAGGAAGGGTTTGATCAGATAAAGCTTAAGTCCTTATGCACTACCTATTGTGTTAGAACCTAAGAAGGATGGAGAATGGAGGATGTGTACAAATTCTAGAGCCATAAACAAGATCACGGTGAAGTACAAATTTCCTTTGCCCTAGATGGATGACATTATGGATTGTTTGAGTGGAGCTAAATACTTTACAAAGATAGACTTGAAGAGTGGGTATCATTAGATTAGAATAAGAGAAGAGGAAGAATGGAAGACTACATTCAAGACAAATGAAGGATTGTATGAGTGGTTGGTGATGCCTTTTAGACTAACAAATGCACTGAGTACTTTCATGAGGTTGATGAACGAGGTATTGAAGAAATTCTTGGGTAAGTTTGTGATTGTTTATTTGGACGACATCTTCATTTTCAGTAAGAGTAGAGAAGAAAATTTGTTGCATATATGACAAGTTTTGCAGAGGTTGAGAGAAGAGCAGTTGTTGATAAACATTAAGAAGTATAGTTTCATGAAGAAAGAGTTGGTATATCTGGGATTTGTGATATCTGTGGATGGATTGAAGATGGATCCTAAGAAGGTAAGAGAAATTATTGAATGGCCTACACCAGATAGCATTGGAGAGGTAAGATCATTTCATGGATTGGCTAGTTTCTACTGAAAGTTCACTAGGAATTTCAGTTCTATTTGCAGTCCTATGATAGAAACAATGAGAGGAGATAAGAAGGATTTTAGATGGACATCTAGAATAGACTGGAGTTTTGAGTTGTTGAAGAAAAAGGTGACTGAGAAGCCTGTGTTGGCTTTACCATACTTTAATAAGGTATTTTAGGTAGATTGTGATGCAAGTGAAAATGCAATTGGAGCAATATTAAGTCAAGGAAGACTAGTAGCTTATTTTAGTGATAAATTGAATGATGCTAGGAGAAGATATTCAGTGTATGATTAGGAGTTCTATGCTATAGTTCAAGCCTTGAAGAAGTGGAGACATTACTTGTTGCCTAAGGAGTTTGTGTTGTATACAGATCATCAAGCATTACAATATTTGAATAGTCAAAGTAAGTTGAATCAGGGACACATGAGATGGGTTGAATTCTTGCAGAGTTATATGTTTGTTTTGAAGCATAGGAGTGGATAGTCAAATAGAGTTTTTGATGCTTTGATTAGGAGAAGGAATTTACTAACATAGATGAGATTGGAGGTATTATGCTTTCATGAATTGAAGAACTTGTATGAGGAAGAACCATATTTTGTAGAACCTTGGAGAGCTTGTAAAGAACTAGTATTGGAGGATAGGAGTTAGTGGTTGGATTATTTCATTTAGGAGGATATGTTGTTTAGAGGAAATTAGTTGTGTATACCCTAGTGTTCAATGAGGGATAACTTGGTGAGAGAAAAACATAGTGGAGGATTGTCAAGATACTTTGGAATTGATAAGACATTAGCATTGGTAAGTGAGAATTACTTTTGGCCACAAATTTATAAGGATGTTAGGAAATTTGTGCAGAGTTGTAGAGTTTTTCAAGTTGCAAAAGGAAGTAGTCAGAATGTTGGATTGTATAAGCCTTTGACAGTTCCAGAGAGACCTTGGGAGGATATCAACATGGATTTCATACTTGGTTTGCTGAAGACACAGAGAGGTAATGATTCTATATTTGTGGTAGTGGATAGATTTTCTAAAATGGCCCATTTTATACCTTGTAAGAAGACAACAAATGTAGTACATGTAGCAAACTTGTTTTTCAAGGAAGTAGTTAGATTGCATGGATTACTTAGGAGTATTGTTTCAGACAGAGATACAAAGTTTTTTGGTTACTTTTGGAGGACACTTTGGAAGAAGTTAAAGACATATTTGAAGTTTAGTTCTACTTTTCACCCAAAGACTAATGGAAAGATATAGGTAGTAAACAAGAGTTTGGGGAATTTTTTAAGATGTTTGGTGGGAGAGAGGACTAGAAGTTGAGATTTAGTCCTTGCACAAGTAGAATTTGCTTACAATAATTCAGTGAACATGAGTACCGAGAAGAAACCTTTTGAGATTGTTACAAGAGTTCATCCTAGAGGTATATTAGAGTTGAGAGACATCAGTAAGGAAGATAAAATGAGTGTAGAAGCAAAGGAATTTGTAGAACATATGAAGAAAGTGCATACTAAAGTGAAGGAGCAATTGGACTAGAAGTATAAGGAGAAAGCAGATGAAAAGACAAGACATAAGGAGTTCAAAGTTGGAAATGAAGTGATGGTATATTTGAGGAATGAGAGATTTCTAGTTAGCACATATAATAAGCTCAAGATGAGGAATTTTGGACCCTATAAGATTTTGAAGAAATTTGATTCAGGAAATGCATATGAAGTGGAGTTACCAGATGACATGGGTATATCACCTATATTCAACATTGTAGATCTACATTAGTACCATGAAGCAAAATTAAATGAAGAAAGTAAATATAAATTGGAAAATAAGTTTCCTAAATAGCAATTAGATGAGATAGAAGAGATTCTAGATATTAGAGATGGGAGGAAAATGCGTGGAAGATAGTACAAAGAGTATCCTGTGAAGTGGAAAGGCAGACTAGTGGAGGATTCTTATTGGATTTCTCAGGCTAAGGTAGATTGTATTGGTTTCCCTTTAGCCCCAACAAAGTGAGGGAATAAATTTTCAAATAACCCCAGATGTATGATGCAGGAGAATCCTTGGTTCTTGACAATCTTGCATCAACCAAAAATATTTTCTTTCAGTTGTTTTTGTTCTTGTTCAGTTCTTGTTTAGTTCATGTTGGTGGATTCATCATATTTGCTCACCAGACCTTGTGGATCAATGTTTACATCATGGGAATGTTCATTTTCCTTATTCCAAGATTTGAGGATGATTGGATCTTTTTCTGGCAAGTTATCGCTTCCAAATTTAATGGCAGTTTCTTGAACCAACACTAGAATAATTTCAAACCTAACAGCTAGTTTGATCACTTGTGGATCTTTCCCGTAACTTGTGGATCTTGACGGTGTGATTTGAATTGTTCTATGGAGTGTCCCCAACCTTAATTATAGGTCCACACTTCATCCTATGCATTCACCAAGGAGTAATTCAAATTTGAGGCTGACCTATTCATGCACACATTACATTTTCTTTCATTGGAGATTGTAATAATCTTTGGCCGATGCAAATGATTCTAAATCTCAAGATGTGATATAAATCATTGTAATAGATCATTATAAAGGTAGTTAGATGAATGTTAGATTTGAGATGCTAGAATTCAACTCACATTAAAGAGCATATAGGAATTTTGAATTTTAAACATGTTGTATTAGGCCTATGAGTCGAATTTGTAAGCCCAGATGTTTCTAACCGATTGTAATTGGAATTTTTGTTAATAAGAATGTTTGAAGCTGCATTTTCCTCCATATTCCATGTTGCTTCTATTGTGTAACTCTTGCTGCATGGTCCAGATTGTAATTATAGGACCCTCCTACTTGTGATGGTCGCCACAATCTATTATATACTGTGCATTTTGAGTTGTTGAATCACTTATGAAATGAACAATTAGTCAATGTACCCAATTTTCTATACAATATGTTGAAAAGAATGGCCTCTGAATATTAGAGGAAGCAAACTAACACTACATTATCTCATCACTACTTGATAACCTTGTTGGTTAAGAGAAGTTTGAGAATTCAACATCCCTAGGTTAATTGGGAAGATTTTAAAATGTGCAAGGAAATCACCGAGTTGCTTGAGGCACCTGAAGTAGAAGATGACCCTCTACTTGAGCTTGAACTTTAACTTTCCCCTAAGCAAGATGAACTTGAGGGAGAATATTCCCCTGTTATGTTGTTTGTTTCATCTACCTACAGCCAAAGTGGGACTAAGAAACATAATGTGTCGGCTGTGGTAACTAAGGAAACCTCATCTTCTAGAAACCGTAGAGCTAGAAGAAGTACTGTGTCAACCTCCTCAAAAGGAAAAAGGAAAAGAAAAGGAGATGATAAGCAGGAGAATATTTTCAAAGAAGAAGATGTAGGGAGGAAAAAGGGGAGTAAAATAGGAAAGGAGAGTAAAGCTACATAGAAAAACACTACTCCCTGATGCTCACGAAGGCTAAAAAGATAGAAAATTGAGAAGAGAGACATGGAGGAACTATTTCAAGAAGGAAAGGTTGGAGAAAAGCAACATCATATTCCACTGATGGTAGATATAGATATAGACAGGGAAATATCTGACCCTTACAATGACCATGGTTAAAATGTTGATGTGCCGGCTAGAAGGAGAAGATATATATCATCTTCTTCTGATTCTGACTCAGAGGATCCTTTGATTTCCAAAAAGACTAGAAGAGAAGTTCCCAGTGACTCTCTTAGAGAAGTTTTTAATGCCATAGGTAATGACAGTGATGGTTTAAATTTTGAAGAAGAAAAGGAATTTCTAGAGGATAGAAACATAAGGAAGGAACTTCAAGAAGCCCTTGATGGGATAAATCAATTGGAAGAATAGGTAAAAGGATATGAACAAAAAGAAAAAGAAAAGGAAATGATAATTAAGGAGTTGAAAGAGAAAGTACAAACCTATGGCCATGGAAATAAATTGGAACTATTAGCACAAATGGCTAAAGGAAAAATGAGAATTGAAATTGATTTGAGTTTAGAAACCCCCTATTGCAAAAATACCATCCTACCATAATAATTTGTCTTTGGGCTTTGAATTGATGAAAATTACTAATCAATTCAAGCAAGAAAAAGAAAACTAGGAAAAAGAAAAACAAATTTTGAATGAAACTAATAATTTGGAGTTGAAAAGACTCGAGGAGAAACTGACATAAGTGGTTGATAGATCTATCCAAATGGTTGAATGTAGACCTCCATCTAGGGTATATGTATTGTTTTTAAAGGAAAAATTTCTCAGTTTTCAATTTAATAAGTTTGTTAATGACCAACCCTTTGCTTTGGATAAGAGACATAATTTTCTCACTTTCTTTAGTAAAATCAGTTTGGAGGAGAAAGATCAGTTATGTGAATATTATTTTCATAATTATGTGATGGCAGAAGATACTTAGTGGAATACCTTGATTTATGTTGGGGATTTGCAAGTGAGAGCTCTTGCATCTTACTTCATAAATGAACAACTCCATGGGGAGTTAATGGAGAAATATGAAGAATAGGAGAAAACAATGGCACTACAAATTTGAAGGGAAGCAATGAGTCTTGATATGATCATTACTCAATGGTTAAGAATACTTTCTCATGTAGGGCCAGGGAAAACAATTGCAGACTTAAGACTCAGGGATTATAAAAGGATTTAGCAGTTGGCAGTGACCACTCTTCAAAACTACCTGGTACATTGAGGAATAGATGGGACAATTTGACTCTAGAATTGTAGAGGAAGGAGCCTCACTCCATTTAAAATTTTATGAACATGTTTGAGAGGTTACACAAGTATATTGAGATCTCAGGAATAAGGGGAGTGGAGTTGCTTCCACTTACTTACCACCCTCCTATCTTACTTCATCCAATTCCACATTGGATTGAACAAGTTACTGATCAAGACATGAATGAAGAATTGGATAAGATGAATAGGCTTGCATGCTATAATGGTTTCTACCTCAAATAGGGATAGGGAGTCAACAAAGTCATGGATCTTAGGAATATTACTTTGTTTTATAATCTTTTCCCTTAGGTGATTTAGTTTGATATTTTTGCTTGAGGACAAGAAAAATGACAAGTTGGGGGGAATGATGGGTCTGGTTATTAGTAACTTTTTGTTACTTTTCATATAATTTTAAGACACTTTACCTATGTTTTTAAAGTATCTTTTAGACAATACTTCCATAATATGTTATTCTTTCATACATACCTTGTAACCTTTAACCCATTTTATGGAAATGAAATATGGGGGAAATATTCAAATAATTGCATGGTTTAAATATGGATATATATGAATATGAATGAAATGTTGTGATTTAGTTATGGTGGTTAGTTGCATATTGTAGACATGTAAAATTGACTTAAAAATTATCACAAATTTAGAATGTCTCGGAATGAACCTGGAACGACTCTGAATCAACATAGAACGTCTCTGAATCAACCCGAAGTGACTTAGAATGACTCTGAATCAACTTAGAACGTCTCTGAATCAACTCAGAATGACTCTAAATCAACTTGGAATGTCTCTGAATCAACTTAGAATGACTTGGAACGACTTTGAATCAACCAGAATGATTCAGAACGACTCTAAATCAACTCAGAACGTCTCTGAATCAACCCAAAATGACTCAAAAAAACTCTGAATCAACTTAGAATGTCTCTAAATCAACCTGAAATGAGTCAAAACAACTCTAAATCAACTCAAAATGTCTCTAAATCAACCCAGAATGACTCTAAATCAACTCAAAATGTCTCTAAATAAACCCAAAACAATTCAGAATGACTCTGTATCAACTTGGAACGACTCTGAATCAACTTAGAACATCTCTAAATTAACTTAGAACATCTTTGAAACATGTCGAATCATCTCAGAATCATCCTATGACATCTCACGATGCATTGAACGACATCAAACAACATTCAAAACCCTATTTCCTCTATTAATTGAATAATACAACCTTATTTAATTAATTCAAATTTTCATCATTCTCCACAAATTAAATAAATACCATTTATTTAATAAAGTCTTGAAAACCCTAATTCTACTATTAATCGAATAATACAACTTTATTTGATTAATTCATATTTCATCATTTTCAACCAATTAAATAAATTACATTTTATTTAATAAAGCACTAACCTTATCTTATGTCATCCTGATTAGTCAAATGACATCATTTATTTGATTACATCACTAATTCACCTTATTCCTCAAAATTAATTAAATTATTAAATCATAATAATTTAATTATCACACTTCCCTCCAAAATTTGAATAATTAAATCAAACTATTCAAATTAACAAAAAATCAAAATCAAAATCAAAGTGGAATTAATTAATTAATTAATATTCCTCACCCACTTTTTGATTGAGAAAATCATGGATTGGTAACTAAGCAATCTATTTTGCTAACAAAGCAATCTGATTTTGCTAACTCAACCATCTAATTCCTAACTAAATCCTACCTAGTCAATCAATTGCTAACTAAGCAACCAAAATCCTAACTAGCCAATATATTCTTCAATCACCCTAATTGTGCAATCAACTTTGCATAATTTCCTCATGTCTAAATCCTCTCAACTCATTTTGATCGTTGATTTGGATATTCTCCAACGCTATATTGATCGTTGATTCAAAATTGCTTTTTCTATATAACAAGCCTTTCTCTTCACAAATATGGATGATAATTTCAACTTACCTTATGCAACAAAGTGTTGTCACAATCACCATTGATAGAGCTTCAACCGTTTCAGTCAACCAAACATCGATCATCAAGCTTTTGCATGTAAGCAATGAAGGCTTTGTAGCGATACGAACAACCCAACATCATGCAAATACACTCTAACATGGGATGGTAATTTCTCCTTTTATTTTGAATTCAATGTGTTAATCTTAGGATTTCATTTCATTCAAATAGCTTAGATTTGCACATTTCATGAGTGATGGAATATGATAGATTAAGTGTTTTGAATTAGATTCGTTTTCTGATTTCAATCTTGCATTTGATCTTGATTTTGTATCATTTTTTTGATGGATTCCTTCCCCCTCACACATTATGGAATGCCCGGTGGGACCTAAGTCCTCCTTACTAACAATTTTATGAGCTAAGTTGAAGTTACAGGGTTCTGGGAGCTTTCAGAGACATTTCACAGACTGCCTAGCAAAAGCTCGCTTTTGACTGGCAATAATTCTGAGAATTTTCCACAAAATCAGTGCTTTTTCCATGGGAATGGCACCTTTTCTTTAAGATCATCACTTTTTCTCTAAAAGTGCACTTTTGCTTCTTTTTGGGTTTGCACTTGTACTAAAAATCTGAGCTTTTGCCAGATTTCTAAGCTTTTGCAAATTTTTTTCTGAGCTTTTGATTTTTCTTCTGAGCATTTTCTCTGGAAGACAAGTGCACGGATCCTGCACTATTGTAACGACCTTTCTTGCTAACATATTGGTTGTTTTGTAGGAATTAATGGATTTCTATGTAGGATTGTGAAATATATTAACTTATTTTGTGCAAAGAAGACGATCGGTCCAAGATCTTTGGAGACATCAAATAATTTTGTTTACTAACTTAGGAATTTCCCTTTGGTGCTTTAAAATGAACAACTCTCATACTTCCAATTTGGTGTTGTTAAAATAAACATTTTTAAAGCTTTCTAAATTAGGAATCTCCATTTGGTGCTCTAAAAATGAACAACACAACTCTCACATTTCAAATTTGGTGTTGTTAAAATAAACATTTTCAAATCTTTCTAAAGTAGGAATCTCCATTTGGTGCTCTAAAAATGAGCAACACAACTCTCACATTTCAAATTTGGTGTTTTTAAAATAATTTTTTTCAAAGCTTTCTAAAATAGGAATTTCCTTTTGGTGCTCTAAAAATGAACAACACAACTCTCACATTTCAAATTTGGTGTTGTTAAAATAAACAATTTAAAGCTTTCTAAAGTAGGAATTATTTTTTGGTGCTCATAAAAAGAACATAAAACACTTCAATTTCGGGCTCTAAAAATGAACACATTTCATGTTTTCATAATTAAGAATCTTTAAATTTGGTGCATAAAAAAAGAGCACAAACATTTTTTCATATTGTTGACCAGTTAATGACCAGGCCTGAATTTCTTAGAAAACACTTCAACTTTGGGGCTTAAAATGAACAAAATGTTTTTTGACTGTTTTCACACCATTGCTATCTTAACTATTTATGTCTTGAACACTTCAATTGGTGCAAAAATAAAAAGAACATTTCATTTTTGTTACTCATATTCTTGGGGATAACACCGCTCAAGGTGTTTAAAATGAATAAATTTGCTATGAATTGTATGCTGTGCATTCATTGATTGGGAAAGCTAAATGTTTGTTTTCTCCCCTCACACCTTTTGGCGATCTTGGGTGAGAGAGGATATTTTTAGCTTTGCACCTTTCTTTTCAAGAATACCTTCTTAGAGGGCCTGCCTATTGAGACACATCCTGCACTAGAGAAATAATAGGCAACCCAAGCAATACTTTTGTTGTAGACCGCTATATATTTCTTTTGTGAGTGTGAGGAAAGTTCATCACTCACTGGGTGGAGATGTCCTATACTGATGTATTCTTCCTCAGTATCCTTGTGATGCGTAAAAACCCAAAAGGTCTGGAAGGTTCTTAATTGAACAAAATGCTGCATGTGTAGGTGCTCAAAAATAATATCCCCAGAACATGACTAAGAGCCAATTGTTTTAGAAGCCACCCTATTATCCAAAACATTCTTTGAAAGTGGTGCATCGAAATTTACTTCTGAGAAGTTACTTGCCAAGTTCAACTACATGCCCATGCCATAAGTTGTATGTAAAATCATCTCTTTAGAGCATGAGGCAAGCCCACCTAAGAGGATGGTTTCTCTCCACTAGGGTTGTAATTGCTTGTTAATGTTAAAAATTTCCCAATTACATTCAAAAACAATTGTGACATCAAATTCTATATTTAACTTAAAGAAAAAGAACACATCAAAACAAACATTCAACAAGATGGTTAAACCACAAACCCTTTGAGTTAGTGTATACTTGTGAAAGAAGCCTTATGTTTGTACTCCTTGAAAGGATTTATCCTTAAAGGTTTCCAAACATTTTATTTTTTATTTTTAGGTTGCATTGAACAAAGTAAACACTTTGGTAACTATGGCTTGGGTGTTGTGATTTCACAACTTGAGCTATAGACATTCAGGTCACATAAAGTCCATGCTTTTGAGTCAGTCCAGTGCTATTATATCATTTTCCATACTCAAGAACACAAAGAAAAAAACACATAGAGGTTACAAACTACCATTCCAACTCACAATATTTTTTCTAAACACTTAGGGAAAAACAAACTAAAGTTGTTTATAAGGTCATTGCTTGAACAAAACACTTGGAAAATCAGATTGGTCACAAAGTCTCTTACCCATTATTCCCATACTACTTATTTGAAATAAAAAATCCAAAAAAATATTAGGATCATTCCTCCACTCAAAAGGTCTATGATATCAACAAGCTACTTGGAACTCACAGATAGTTCAAGTATCTTTCCCACAACATATCCTCTAGATCAAGAAGTGGAATATTGAACCTAGTTCTTTACCATTTTGATTTCTGAAAAAGTAGCCACATTCCAAAACAACACTCAAGCCTTATGGTTTTTGAGTTTCATAACAAATCATCCCATACTACCACACCTTATGACCATCTAGCGACCTACAACTCCCGTTCAACAACCAGGTCTTGTAGTGCCAATTATTCAACCTAGTCTCATGCATATTGAAGGTGCACAAACCGACATCATAAGTAGTTTGAAAACCTTTATATTTGAGAAAAATGAAACACCCCGTCAATTTCTCACCACATCAATCATCTTAAAAAAAGAGGAAGAAAAAGAAAACATAGTAGCTGGAAGACCCGTATTACTACCTCCCACATGGCAATAGGTATGATCCTCTTGGAAATGTAAACCGAGTGACCTTATGATAGGGTATTGAGTATCAAAACATCCTTGAAACATGTCGATCTATTACCAAAATTAGTCTTATCAAGGGTCACAACATCAAATAGGGCAACAACATAAAGGGTTTCAAAATCACCATCAAGGAATAAATCCAAAACATCAAATTTCCCTAGATAAAATTGAGAGAGATCTTGAGGAAATTAAATGAAAATGAAAAACATATCATCAATGCCTTATTCAAGGTTGGAACATTACATATCCACAACAAACAAATAGTATTCCACAAACACTTCAATATCCACATCAACAACACTTCCAATATCTACAGTATCAAGAAGTTTCACAAAACCAAGGTGTACCTCAAGTGCAATATCAAAATGTACCTCAATTGCAGTATCAAGGCGTTGAACAAAATCAAGAGAAAAACAATAAAAAAACCACAGAGGAAAGATTACCAACCAGAAAAGAAATTCACCCCTTTGGGAGAAACTTTAGAGGTAATCATGCATGAACTAGTACAACATGAGCTTATCAAGATCAATGACAGTCCAATTTATGGTGAACCAAGCTTTAAACTCCCTTGGTATAACAAGTACGAACAATGTGAGTTCCATAACAATGAAAAAAAGTGCTACACTCAAAAATATCATCCAAGACATCATTGATCAAGGAGAAATAGCTATTAAAGGGCCATCTACCAATGATGACAATGATAATGTCTCAACCTCAAAAGTTGAAAACAACAATCAAGAGCTATATATCATGAATCACATTGACAATGTCTCTACATCATCCCGTGAGAAAGAAGACATACATCAAGAATTTATTCCCAAGCATGGTCAAACTCAATCAACCAAGGCTAGCAATGATTTAGTCCAAAATATATTGACATCATCCAACCTCATGGCAGTACATATTGAGGTTCAAGAAACTCTTAATTCGACATTTATACCCAATGCAAAAAAGCTAAGCCAAGAGCTATCACCCATATGCCCATAATTTGAGGAAATCCAAGGATATTTTATAGGGAATCCTTTCTTTGAAATTGATCCATGTCAAGAATGTGAACCAAAGCATGTCAAAGATAATACCACACAGAGTCAAGATCAAGAATACCTATCATCAAAATACTACAATGACTTGGTAGATATCTTCCAAGACATCCAAGGCTTTCCAAAAGAACACATCCATATGCAAAGCACACATACATCTACCCATGGGATGCTTACTCCTAATGGACATGTAGATGATCTTCATCCTAAACAAGAGTCTCATACTCTTAATATCGGTACCATGGAACAAGGGTCACCTACTCTTCACATCTGTACACATGATCAAGATATAGCAAAAACTATAGACCTATTAGAAAATGATCAAGAAGAAGCATTAAGATCAGAAACATCCTCCAGGCAGGTTGAAGACATCAAGCATGAAAATATGGAGCATAGTATCTTAAAATCAAGAAAGATAATTGATTATCCTGAGCAGCAGAGAATTGGGTATACAACATTGAAAGATGCACCAATATATTTTGAAAGGCCATCAAAATATGATATTTCACAGGATCAAGTTGAAGATATAAATCAAGAAGTTATCCCACCTATGAAGGATCCTATTAGTGAAGAAGCTATCACATTTGAAGATCCACAACAGAGAAAAGAAGGATTAGCACCTTGTTTCCAAGGTAAGACATATCCTATTTCTCAACAGATGAATTATCAAGACAGAGGAGCATGCCTACATAAACATGGTATCTTAGCACCAGTGCAAATTATTGGAAATCCTAAGCATCAAGGTCATGGTTATTCAAAAAGTAAAGGATCTAAACATATTAGTGATACCTCTATTATACCAGGGGAAACTTTATATAATGCAAGCATCAACATAAAGAGCATGAAGAGTCCTTATGATGAAATTGCTACCAAAACTACAACTAGCCATATCATGAATCATCATCCACACATGTTTCCACCCTCTCATTGGGACCAACAACAAGAGAAAAAGCTATACCTAAGAACAAATCAAGTCATCGAAGAAAAATAATCAGCAAAGCAAAATGGAAAAGAAAGATTCAAATGGATACAAAATAAAATGAAAGGAAATCATCCCTATCACACTCCATTAGTCAAAGAAACTATGGAGAAAAATAAAAAAAGGGAAGTTCATCCATAAAAAAAGTCCAACCATGCAAAAGAAATCTTTGAGAGTGACCTACAAGGTATATGAAGACGTTGGTCCCAAACGAATCTCCATATCCACCCATCATTGCTCATCATCCCAAGTTTGGAGAGTTAAAGTTTCCAAACTGTCAACCAATCCATTTGAATATTGTATCCCTCAATGCATTTTTCCATCCAAGATATCAAAATCTCACATTGACCATGTGTTGGCAACGACTCTTTATCATAAGGACTCTAAGGGCACTCTACCATGATGTGCGAATTAAGGTAAGGTTAACTCCCGTATCAACAAAGAAGATATGAATTATCAGGGGTTACATTCAAGCACTTGTATCCTAGCAAAACAACTCCTCCATGTAGGATATTGTTGGCACATCATGAAAATAACAACAACCATATCAGTACCAACAACATCTACATCAGCACCACCAAGTGGTTCAAACATGAGTAGAAAATTGTCACCATGATGAAAACCTAGTAAATAGGCATCTTGTGTGACATAAAAAAAAGAAAAAAAGAAAAGAAAATAGTCAAGAGAAAAATTGTCCTCCAGTGAAAACCACTATGGTGGCGCTTTGGACAAGTACCATGATGAAAATCTGAAAAACAAGTGTCATGTGTAGAATCGAGCATCGACGTGTTCCAATTCAGGTGGAAGCATCTCAACCTATCTAGAACAAAATCCAATCCATTTTTATCCCAATCCAACATATCTTGATCTTGACAAACGTTTGGTGTACACTTTACACTTGCTTATGGAAAACATCTTGACATGGGTCACTATCATTGATCCTATCCTATCTAACATTATTTGAGCCATGAGGCATTGTCCAAAGGGGCATGCTTTTATCCGAACATGTTATCCTATCATGAGATAATCCTTACATTTGTTTACATTTGCTAGACACTGGGGGAAAGTACTTACATCTTGCTTTAGAATAAATCTTGATCTATGTCTTCTAGCTCATGTTGTGATATAGGGATTTTCCAAACAACAAGGTGTTCCACATGGCACCCTTCCCAATTTTTCCCATCAACAAGGTATATCACCAAACACACTACCAAAGTAACCTTAAAAGATGCCAATAACATGGATTATTCCTTCACTAAAAAATTCTAAGATATCAACAATTACTTGAACCTCACAGCTAGTTCAAGTAAGCTTTTCCATAATATATCCTCTAGAAAGACAGTGAAATATCAATCCAAGTTTTCAATATATTACACCCTAAGCAAGAGGGTAAAAATCCAAAAAAAATCATCAATAATTCATCCCAAAAACAAGGTGTACCACCAATGCACTACCAAGGTAACCTTAAAGATAAAAAAGACATGGATTATTCCTTCACTTGAAAATTCAAAGATATCAACAATTGCTTGAACCCTATAGCTAGTTCAAGTAATATTTTTTGCAACATATCCTCTAGGAAAGACAGTGAAATATCAATCCAATTTTTTAGTATCTTGCACCCCAGGAAAGAGGGTAAAAATCCAAAAACATCTGAAAAACATTAAAAAAAATGAAACAACAAGGTCTACTACCAATGCACTACCAAGGTAACCTTCAAAGATACCAACAAACGTGGATTATTCCTTTACTCAAAATTTCTAAGATATCCACAGTTGCTTGAACCCTACATTTAGTTCAAGTAAGCTTTCCCACAACATATCCTCTAGAAAAAAGAAGTGAAATATCAATCCAAGTTTTTAGTCTTTTGCACCCTAGGCAAGAGAGTAAAAATCCAAAAAAAAAAGAAAGACAAAAACATTTAGAAAACCTGAAAAGATAAAAACATTTGGAAAACATCGAAAAAAAACATCGTGGGGTTATTCCTTCACTCAAATAGTCTAAGATATCAAAAATTGCTTGAACCCTACAACTAGTTCAAGTAAGATTTTCCACAACATATCCTCTAGACACAGAGGTAGAATATCAATCCAGATTATCAATGTTGTATACCCAAAAATAGTTTATGCTTTGAGTCAAATGGTCGAATTACATGGTCTCTGCATGTACAACGTAGGCAAGGCTCATTAGCCCCCGAGACCGTAGGTCAGTCCCCTTAGGTTTCCAACATGCTTTATTTCAACTTAGTCAAAAAAATGCAAAAAATCCAAAAAAATAGTCAAAATTACAAAATCCAAAAACATCTACAAAATAGAAAAGAGAAAAACCATATTGAAAATACTCAAAAAGATTGTTATTGAAGCCAACTATAATTGGAATTTGCAGCTAAACCTAGCCTTATGGGCCTACCGAACCAACATTCACACACCTATTGGTGCCACACCATTTTCCTTGGTCTATGGATCAGAGGCCGTCTTGCCTATTGAGGTCGAAATCCTTTCATTGTGAGTTTCATTAAAAAACATGGTCAACAATGAAGAATACAGGGTATCCAGGCTGAATGAATTAGAACTCCTAGATGAAAGATGTTTGAGTGTGTTAAACCATCTACAAGTTTATCAGAATCGGCTCAAGCTAAACTATGAAAAAATGATCAAGGAAAAGAACTTTTAAGTTGGTGAATTAGTCCTCAAAGAGAATAAAAAAGTACAACTAAATCAAGATCACAAAGGAAAATTTGAACTCAACTAGTTAGGTCCATTTGTCATCACAACAAACTATGACTCTAGGGCATACCAGTTAGCCACTCCTGAAGGAGAACCTTTAACTGAATCGCTAAACAACAACCACCTCAAGAAGTTCTACACATGAAGCATGTCAGAATACCCCAGGAAAAAGGGTAAAAATCCAAAAAAAAAAAAGAAAGACCCATGTCCGCCATCACAATTCGCAATAAAACATCACCTATAATAAATAGATCATCACACTCACCCTTTGACAAAACAAACAAAGCAAGTATCAATAGTTGGAATCTTCAAGCAGACAATCGCATAATAATTTGATCACAAAGTGAACTTAAATAAAGCCAAGTATCAAATACATATCTTTTTGACAAGCCCCAACAACATCTTGAGATATGTCTTAACGGATCCATTCCTACAATAGACATGATCAACACCGGATAATAGACCCACCCCAAATAGATATGGCAAGTGATATAGTGGCATTGTTTTATCTTTTGTTGTCTTATTTTTTTTTTGATTTACATTATTGACTCATTCCCAGGATCTCTCAAGGATGTCCATAAGGATTTAGATAAGAAGGAATGGGTGCATTTGAGCGTAATTTTGATTTGATATTTGTGGATAGTCTTGTTATACTACCATGGAGAATACTTTCTTTGTTTTGTGTGTGGAAGTCGTCTTTGAAACATTTCATGTAACAATGATATGTTAGGTTCTTAATACCTCTTGCATTACTGGTCCAACATGTTTTTAAAGCTTCTCACCCATTCACTCTAATAGGGTTTCTGTATGTCTGGTATGAGAAAGAATACTCCTTGTTTGTAGAGTCAAAGTCCATGCAATAAATACAAAGTCACCTTGGTTAGTAATACCCTGGTGCATCGTATTTATTTGCTATATCAAAAAAGATTGTTCAAACTACAAAGTCTCTAAAGCAAAGCAAAAGTAGCTCATCAACTACTAATTAACATCACATTTCTATCTACCATCAATATTTCTTCTAAATTAACATCATATTTCTATCTATCATCAATATTTCTGCTAAATTAACATCATATTTATATCTATCATCAACACTTCCTCTAATTAACCTCACATTTCTATCAAATCATCAACATTTCTTCTGAGTGAAATCTACATAGCAATATCATTAGTACCTGTATACCTTGGAATTTATCCTACGCTAAATGTGCAAAAAAACTTAAAAATGTGAATGGTAAAAGACCAAGGACACCTCAAGATTAGCCAAAAGAGTGATATAATGAAAAGGAAAATGAATAAAATAAGACACAAACGATTTCACCTTCCTTGCTGTTGATATCTCTTTGATTGGCCCTTGCTTGGAATGATTTGTGTGCTCCTTAGATGATTGCTTGAGTGACTAAATGCAAGATTAGATGTGCAAGATGATTAAAAGAGATGGCTAAATGATGGCAAAGGATTGAGGATGCAAATTAACAGCATGTAGTTATGAAAATACAAAGTGTTTTTTTTTTTTTTTTAATGCCCTTGAGGAGGGGGTATTTATAGGAGAATTTGAATTCTCTAGGGAATTCAACGGTTGAGATGCATCCAACAAGGCCAAGATGAAGGGCCATGGTGGGTTGAGAACCCACAAGCCCTCACATCTTGACATGTGGGGGGTGAAGTGGCCAAGGGGATATGAGATGGAGGTGAGGTGTTAAGAAGGTACATGAGGTGGAGAAAGGACATACACCTTGGGGAGTGAGGAGATTTCCTTAAAAAGGGATTCCTTGTCCCCAAGTGGGAGTGAAAGGGACATTTGAGAAATTTTGGAATTCCTCAAAAATCTACATGGGAAAAGGAAAGGTGGTTGGGGATATAAATGTGAATTAAAAGGAGGATCTAGAGGATAAAAGGTGGGCTCCAAAAAGGTGGGACTTGGTCACATGTGGAGATTGTGACAAGTCCAAGGTTCTAGAAGCCTTGGGAAGATGGAATGTGAATTAAAAATTCACATATAAAAAAGGGGAATCTAGGACAAATAAATGTGAATTAAAAATTCACATGGGAAAGGGGGGAAAGAGTTGACCAAGGTACTGATTAAGATTAATTAATCAGTAATTAGAAGATAAATGAGGATTAGAAGCCAACTTGCAAAAGTTGGAGGATGTGACACATCCTAATCAAGGATTAGGCATGTGCACATCCTTAATGAAGAGATTAGGAAATGGATTAGGATTAGATGAAAATGACATGTGAGAAATTAAATAAATGTAATATTTATTTAATTTATTTGATGAAAAGAGGATTAAGGAAGGTATTTAATTATTAATTAAATACCTTAGGGATTTGGCAGAATTAAAGATATTAATTAAATAATAGTAATATTACTTAATTAACTCGGATAGGAGGATGTTTAGATGAAAAGTGATAAATTTGGATAAATTAAGTGTCCAAATTTGGATGTCTACAGTACCGTTCTACATCCACAATATCAGCAACATACATCATGATGATATTAAACCAATAAAAACATCATGTATGGGGAATTCATTCATATCAACATCATATAAACATACATCATCATATATCATCATCATATATCATCATCATATGAGCATGAAACGAGAATGAATTGAAGAAGGTATATTTCATATATATCATCATAAAAAAAGAGAGTACATCATCAGTGTGATAAGATATACAAAATCATAATATCTATATGAGGCCTTGACTGGGCTGATGAATATAGGCATACAAAAAACATGTCTACAATATGTCTCTAAGCAATACAAATCAAGATCAGGTTGCAGACCACCATCTAGATCTATTTTTCTAAAAAGAATGATCACCTACAATCATTTTAACTCACGATGTTAGGATTCCACTTTGAACACGCAAAATGACACAAAACACGATGACAAACAAAAATAAGACTTGGGGTTGCAAATAGGCAAAAACAAGCACATGCAATGGTTTTTGAGAAAATGCTCATAAAGCATTAGGAAAAAGTGAGCTTTTCAGGAAAATGCAATATTTTCAGGCAAAGGCGAGGAAACAAAGGCGTGGAAATATGGAAAAGATGAGGACATATGGCAAAGTCGATCTTTCAGGACCTCAAAAAGTAAAAGGCAAGCTTTTAAAGTAGTTTCTTAGAAACAAAGGTGAAGATCCTAAGCAAAGGTGAGGAAAATAGGAAAAGGCGTGGAAATATGGAAAAGGCATGAATTCTTAGTAGGAAAAGGCATGAAAACTGAGGCAAAGGTGTGAAAAACAAGAAACTTCACTTTTGACCTAGAAAAATTTGTACACGCAAAACGAGAACAAAACAAGATGAAAACAAAAAAGAAAGAAGGTACATATTGAGCCACCAATTTCTGAAGGCCGTCCAACCTCTCAAATGATCTCAGAACAATGTGGGGCTCCATCAAAATGTGACATTGCTCCTCGAAAACTCACAGAATGAGAGAACTAGATACAAGAATTAGCTATAGAGTCAAAACACAAATGAGCTATCTATAAGACAAATTGCCTATATAAGCCTCAAGAAAACCCTAATTTCTACTTAGGGAAACTTCCTACTTTCAAAATAGAAGCTCATAGAAACATCATAACAAGAAATGAAGGACCTATACACCTAATTTTATGACCTAAACACATCATATCAAAAATATAACAGAGTCGTGAGCCTGACCTCAAAACTTGAAATTTTCGGTCAACCTCTCAAGGGGGCAGCGTAGAGTCTTACCATCATTCCACAAAACATTGGGGCATAGTGGGGCATAATTTTTTTTTTCAAAAAACTTGATCTTAAAAATATAATCTTTGAAACAAAGCAACCAATACTTTGTATCAAAGAGGAAAAAATGTAGACATGTAAAATTGACTTAACACTTATCACAAATTTAGAATGTCTCAGAACGAATCTGAATCAACTTAAAACATCTCTTAGATTGAGAAAAAAAATCAAAATCAAAATAAAAATGGAATTAATTAATTAATTAATACTCCTCACCCACTTTTTGATTGAGAAAATCATGGATTGGTAACTAAGCAATCTATTTTGCTAACAAAGCAATATGATTTTGCTAACTCAACCATCTAATTCCTAACCAAAGCCCAACTGGTCAATCAATTGATAACTAAGCAATCAAAATCCTAACTAGCCAATCTATTCTTCAATCACCCTAATTGGGAAATCAAATTTGCACAATTTCCTCCTGTCTAAATCCTCTCAACTCATTTTGATCGTTGGTTTGGATATTCTCCAACGCGATCTTGACTGTTGAATCAAAATTGTTTTTTCTATATAACAAGCCTTTCTCTTCACAAATATGGATGAGAATTTCAACTTAGCTTATGCAACGAAGTGCTGTTGCAATCACCATTGATAGAGCTTCAATCATTTTAGTCAACCAAGCATTGATCGTCAAGCTTTTGCACGTAAGCAATGGAGGCTTTGTAGTGATACGAACAACTCGACATCATGCAAATACACTCCAACATGGGATGATAATCTTTCCTTTTCTTTTGAATTCAGTGTGTTAATCTTAGGATTTCATTTCATTCAAATAGCTTAGATTTTCACATTTCATGAGTGATGGAATAGGATAGATTAAGTGTTTTGAATTAGATTCATTTTCTGATTTCAATCTTGTATTTGATCTTGATTTTGCGTCATTTTTTGATGAATTCCTTCCCCCTCACACACATATGTATGTGTATGGATTAATATCTTTGTAGCTTAGCACATGGTGGAAAGGATGGAGCATTCGTAGTGAGTACCAAAGTAGCAAAGTGGGAAATTAATGAAGTTCAAGCCACCCAAAGTATAGGAAGCTGTGGAGATGAGCGTGGTCATTATGGAAGGAATAAATGTTGAAGATATTTGTTCTTGAATGTTGGATGTTTTCCCATGTGTTCTACATGCAAGCTTTCCTTATTTGAATAAGTCAATCATTGTTCCATCTCCTCATATCTAGGAGTGAGATTTATGATTACAGTTAGTTAGTTAGTTGGTAGTTTGAATACGACTCTCCCTATTTTTATATAAAGTGAGGGTTTGAGCTCATAGATTAGTTAGTTTATTTTTTTATGATTCACTGGTAGTTAGTGGTTTTCTAGTTTTTTTAGTTATCCAAAGACATGCTGTTACAATGATATCATGGAATAAAATTTGTAAGAAGGATTCTATTTGATATCCAACGTTATGTAATGAATGGAGTTGTATGGTGTATGAATGCATGAGAATTTGAGTTAGATTTAGTTTTTAGTTAAGTAAGGAAGTCTTCTAAGCTGGCCACTCAGGTACTGATCTTCACTTTATTCATCTATCTGTTTATTTATGTTTTTCCATTAATTCTATTTTCATTAGTTTACGCATGCAATTCAAGTAAAATGGTTTATGGTTAGTTACAGTTGCGAATGTTCATGAAAGAAGATAAATAATAGTTCTCCAGAGATTAGGATTAGTTATTTTTCTATTTTAAATGGTCTCAGATTAATTTTACATTCATATATCTTTAGCAGTTACCTACAACTTATACTACAGGTACTTGTAGCCACTAGGTTCTGTAACTGTTTTCACTGTTTTTGCAATTTTGTCAAATTCTAGCAAGTAGAATAGTTTGAATAAGTATGTATAGAGTAATTTAGGCTAGTACAAGCCTATGAAGACACATATAGTGGAGTACCATCATAAGTTTATGCATCTTGGTTGATAATGTAGGCTTGTGATGTTAAGAGGATTGTTCATCTTGGCATACCCCTGAATTGCATAAATTTACCAAGTCCATAACAGATTAATTTTCCTCTACATGGACAACTAATGATTTATAGCCAAAGTCATGGATCACATGCATTGGACCCTCATGGATAAACTTTATAAATTTATACACCACTAAGGGAACTACATTCATAGCTACTAACTAGGGGATACCCAACTTCACTATGAAGAGTTCAGACCCCGAGATTATGTCAAATAACATGTTTACAGACTTAGGTCCGAAAGGAACCAACAAAATGATACTACCAAGGGGAGGTACAAAAATTCTATTATGCATACAGATGGTGCTTACAGGTGCATCATACCCATATTTATGTGGGAATTTAATTAACATAATCTCCTCGGTTATAATATTCACCTAAGACATCAGGTCAACAAGAATACCTGCTACAGTTTTTTCGTTGATTCGCGCAGGGATATAAAGAGGAGATGGTTCTCTATTAAAACCCATCAGAAGGTCCCGTGAGGTGAAGGTTATACCTAGATTACTACTCGTAGGCTGCGTAGAGGGGATAGGAAGATGCAAGAAGGAAGCCATCATGCACACTAAAAAATAATCTTACAAATCCCCCCAAGGGTTTGAAATTGGATAGTGACCCAGTTAAGGCTTTGTTCAACAATGCTTACAGAACCTTCCAATTACGCCTACTAGGGGTCACAGGTTGGGCTGTAAGGAAAAAAACCTCACAACACTCACACCTACAACACTCCTAGAACATGAGGAAATGACCCTTTAGCACTACTAAACGAAAGCAAAATGGTTCACGTCAGGTTCACCAAAAATGTAAGAGAGGGGGACCAACCACATCAAGGCTCCAGGTCATGGAGAGCCAAGAGTGGAGGGCTGACCTAACTTACCTCACTCTAAAGGGATGTTTTGGGGTGAGGAATGAAGAATGAAGAGCACTATGTAGTACTTTTGTCACTCTACAGACCAAAATTCTCTTTAGGGCTAGGCGAGCGAGTTTTTGGAGTCTGAACTGTACCTCAGACAACTCTTTGTATGAGGATGACAACGTGGGTATGGAATGATAGCATGACGCATTGGCGTCTCTTTGGCGCACTGGAATCTATATGGCCAAGAAATGTGAAATACAATGGAAAAAATACCAGAAGCCTACTAACAACCTAGCTAGCTAGTTTTAATGAAAAGAAAAAAATGATAAGATATGAAAAGTAGAGATGGAGATGATAAAGCAAGTAAATAAAAGCCAGGGTGAGGAATAAGATCTCACAAAAGCATTGATTCACCAACTAGCTCCACATACACATTCCCCTACACATAAGCAAGAGGGGAAAATTATTGGGGTTGTATAAGGGCCTGCCTTAGTCAGACCCCTACTTTGGTGTTTCCACCTCCACAGATAGCTAGAAAGAAATGGTGTATAAAATATAATAAAGAAGATTGAAAGAAGTGTACTGAACACTACAAAAGACAAATGCTACTCTATCAAATCACAAAGGAGAGGAATGAAGCATTACCACCTCTACCCAAAGGCTATCAAGTCCAATGAAGGGAGAATGGAAGCAAAAAACTTGGAAAAGTCACCATTGCCGCAACCATGGTGAAGGGATGTCTTGCAAGACTCCAAGCTCACAAGTTTTGTGGTTACCTCACACATGAAATGTGGAGTTGATGGATTGTCAATGCTGCTACAATGCTCACAATGGAGTGCTAGAATGCTGAAGTGAATGAGAATGTGTTGGAGAATGTGAAGAAGTTGAATGAAAATGCTAAAAGGGATTGTTTGAATCTCTAGAGGATGAAGTGATAGTCAAGTGAATGATTTTGAAGGTGGGATGAGAAGGAATAAGGCCATTTTTGGGCCGATTGGTCAAAGAGGGATGCTACAATTCATCCCCAATGATGAGTGTAATGCCTCTGCCGACTTTAGACGCATGACTCTGTTAGGGATGATAGGTGCCACGTAGATGTCCACATGCCTTGCTTGTGTCCTCAAAAAATATTCTCTCATTGACACACAAGACAAACACCAAGTGGATGGAAGGCAGGTGGGTGATGTGGAATTTCTCCTTCGAATTTGATTTTCTAAGGTGAGGGTATGTGAATGGGGAATTTACACAAGGGGTGCAAATTCACTCCTATACAAACCCCAACCCACACGCCACTCCTTGCCAAGCCTGCCACCATCTTTTTAGTGAGTTATTTTATTTGGATAAAATGAAAAAGATAATATTTTTTATATTAATTTTTGTGTATGAAGAAGAATAAATATATTTTGATATTATTTTTTTTATAAAGAGTATGATATTATATTTTTCTTTTTAGGTTTTAATTAAGTTTTGTAAGATAAGAGATAATTATTTAAAAAATATTTGTTACTCTATATTTCATTACTACATTTTAGAGAAAGAAATATAACAAGTTATTTAAGCCTAATTATTTGGAAGTGTTTTTTGTGAAGAATTGAAGGATTTCTATTTGTAGATGTTTTTATTCATCTCCATTGATTATCAAATTTTGTACAAGGATTGAGGTATGATTCTCATACAGGAAAACTTTAATAAATAAATTTAGTTGTTAATTATATTATATTTCAAAAATAATAATAAAATTTGAATCAAAATAATTAGGTTTCATATTGGTCAATTTGGAAAAAAATTAGTTGTAGGTTGAAAACTAGGACCGCTCGAAGAAGAAGAAACTTATTAAAACTGAGGAGAATCATGTATATTCTGAAATTTAAACATAGGTGTGAATTATTATTTAACCCATGCTAAGAGGATTCAAATTATGATTGTAATGATGTTTCTTCTATGATTGAAATTTTATTTGAAAATCAAATTTTAGAAAAAATATAAAGTAGTAAAACTATCATGAAAAAAATTAGTCTATTGCATCTTCAATAAATATTTTTTTAAAGAAATATGTTTCTTTAAAAAAATTATGGTAGGTGTGCAACCAATATTTTTAAATCCTCATAAGAAATTAGCTATACTCAACTTCTAGATTATGAGATATAAATTTATCAATGATTTTCTATCTATATTGCTACTTTTAGAATTATGTTTTATTAGTAATTATATTATCTTTAGAAAATTATATTAAGATAGTTATTAACAAAATAGTTTCTAGGTTTTGTAGGTCTCTATGTTATTTTTTGGACACCTTAAAATTTGAAATAATGTTATGTTTTGAGAAAATTATTCTCATTTTAGTAAAAACTATTTTTGTGAAATCTAAATAAAAATATTAACATCAAAGTCATGTTTGGTCTATATGATCTCTTAACTTGATAAATGGTTAGGTTTTTCTTCTTAGTAAGCATGTTAAAATTATTTTATAGATACTAGTTGTATGGGTGAGTATAATTTACACTTTGTTCTCTAGGCTATCCATACCCTTGAGTATATTGGTACTGTACTTGAGAGTTCCTTAATGGTCATGATAATTTTTATGTCATGGTTGGAATATTTTGACTTCCATTTTTTGTTTTATTTGACACCCCTATAAGATAAACACAAAGACTCAAGATCCTAGTATCACCTATAGAATAAAAAATAACCTTCCACAAGAGGGTAGAAAGATAATATATTTCTTTATTATGGATGAACTAATGATACAATGATCATATGCATTACTGATTCTACCTAATGTACATATGAGGCCTTACTTATATAGGTAAGGTGAGAGGGAAGTGAACATATGATTACGACATGTGTCAAAATCATATAACATGAGACAAAATAAATAAGGATCCTAATTGAAATCCAATTAAACTAACAAGTGTGAATAGGACCTAGGATGTGAACCAATTAGGTAATATCCTTGTTCCCACTAACATCCCCCCTTAAATGCAACTTAGAGAGGAAGAAAAAAATTCATGAATGAGAAGATGAATAGATGATGGGTCCTAAATACTAGGCCATGATAGGTATCCATGCATAAAATATCTCTCACAAACAAATCAAAGATGAAAAAATATAGGAAAAAACCCTCTCCAAAAAGAGAAAGTACAAGAAAATAACATGTACAAGTGATGTAAGGAGGAATCTACATGAACCCACAAGAACTACATCTATAAAAAATATACAATAGATATCCCCTCATAGGAGAGAAAGAGTGATACTATAGATCCCCCCATAATGAAGTAGCTCCTATGCCAATGGTGAATGCTTGAAGACAAAAGACAATCTAATGCTTGCAAAAAACATTCCTACACTTGGGAAAAACAAGTCCAATGGCATATGTAGAAGAAAATATAATTTTGAGAAGGGATATGAGGAAAGAAGTCTCATGATAGGTGTCTCTAAAAACTGCTCAGGTGTCTCCATACTAGATTATGCCACAACAAAATTAGCTGCCGCCCCAATCAAAGAAGATGAAAAATGAAGACCATATGGAAACTAATGAACAAAAATATCCAAAGAAAATGTTGATGTGTTATCACTTTTGTTGTAACTATCATTAAAGAGGAAGTGGGTATCCTAAATTGTGTCCTCCAAATCTACAATACAAGACTCACAAGACATATGAAATACCTATTAAGTATTCATCCCATAAAGTTGAGATTGAAAGACTATGGTCATCTTGTTGAATTGAAGTACTAGAAGTCATGGAAATACCAAAATATGAATACATAAGAGGTGGAGGAGATATAATCTTAGAAAAAGTCTCAAGAACACTAAGGTTTAAATGACCAAACTTCTCATTAGAAATATGATTCACAATAGATGCTTGAGTGTGAAAACCAATAAAAGGAATTGCATCATCATCAAGAACAAAATATGAAAAGGTATACAAGTGAGATGAATGATAACCATCCCAACAATAATAATATCTCTACTCTCCAAGTCTATGATAATCATAAAATTAGGTGTGAACTTGACCTTTTTCCCTACTCTACTATGCACAATCCAATAAATAGAAAGAAGATTGGTTTCTAAGGATGAAACATAACATATATTATTAAATGTTCCTTCTCCCATGTTAATAGATCCTTTCCCAAAAATACACATATATGTGTTTTTTACCATTAAAATGTGTGGTAAAGTGCAAGGATTAAAAGGAGAGAATATACCCTATGATGAAGCCATATGATGTGAAACTCTAGAATCAAGAAGTCATCTTCTTGACTCAAGACTTGTGAATGTAATAATTTTTTTACCTTTGATGTGATCTGTCCCATTAGATAATCTAGGTATCCTTGATTGTGTAGAAGAAGGGGATGAACTGAAAGACATTATTGAAGATGATGATATATTATTATTTAGAAACATCTATAGATTTTGTAATGAATATTTCATCATGCCCTTATTTTTGAAATATGCACATGTGGGTTTCTCCTTCTTAGGTTTATCCTCTTTGGAAGATGTGGTAGGCCCATTATATTCTATCTTAATATTTATTTTATTCTTTCCTTTTCCTTTGGGTGATTGGGCTATCATTTCCTCACTCTTGGGAAGTGCATCTAATTGGATAAGCTTTTCTTTCTCTCTAGTCAAATGATCAAAAAGTACATCAAAAGAAGGAAGATTAATTGCTTCACCTAAGACATCCATAGTGGAATATTAGGTGGAAGAAAATATAAAAAATGGTCCTTTTAACTTAGACAACATCAAGAATATAGATTCCTTATCATACTTATCTTTCCTACAACCAATCAATTATGATCTCAAATATTTGAACTCAACCAAATAATTCTCAATGGAGAAAAATGCATCAAGAGAAAGAGATAATTTTTTTTCCTCTACTTACAAATAATTGAATTCACTAATTGTATTAAACAAATCTTTGTATTTATATCATACTTGCTTTGGTGTAGTGCACCCCTCAATGTGGAAGAATAAGTTATAAAAAACATGCAATAATAATTTTTATTATTATGTTTTTAAGAATAATAAGATCTAGAAAGAAGATTGAAAATAGAGAAAATAAATAAATGAAAAAATGAATAATAGTATATAAGTTACACAATAACAGTGCAATGACCAATCCTCATTTGGGGTTTTAAGAAGCTGCACTAAATTGGTTCCTCCCAAGAAAAAAAACCTACACATGCATAAAGTGAGCAACAATGAATGTGAAAAAAGAGAAAGAGAAGAAGAGAAGAAATTTAAAAGTAATAAAAAATAAAAATAAAGGATGAAGCAAACTTTTGTACAAGAGGATGAAGGGTTGAGATTTGATGCTCATACATTTAATAGAATTTAACTTCTTAGTTGTATAATTTTATTATCTATTTTATCTAATAAATGTTTTGGAGCCTTTGTGGGGGTCTATGAGCTTAATACCCTTAGTTTAGATTATAACTTAAAGTTTTCCTTGGTTGCAATATACTTTATCTAGTCTAGAGTAGCTCATAAACTTAGATAAATTTTTTAATCATGAGTTAAATATTGAATAGTGACTTTTAAGACAATACAATTAATTATTAAATAAAATTTGCAAGTCACAAATATATTTGGGGAGTACCTTTAATAATTTTAATGACACTAAATAATAATAATAAAAAATGAAATTAAATTTAGAGATGATATAATACAATAAATCAAATTTAGTGGTGGGTGAATTTGTGAATTGTTTTAGGTATTTTCATTTATCAATCATCTTGTTATAGTTTGGAGGATCAACGGAAAAATTAATTCATGTATTGTCTTTCCTTGGGTAGACTAAATGGATTTTGGGTTGAAACAAAATATAAATTCTTCAGATCCAATCCTTTATAGGTATGAAATCTCTATTAACCAAACCTAATGTAAGGTGACCTTAGATTAGTTAATGTTTATTGAACTAGGGAAATTTTTGCCTCTTGAAATTAATCATGTTCAATTTAGTTTCCTTTAATTAAGAAGTTATGGATTAAATCATTGATTAACTTAAATTAATAAGTGCATGAAAGATGTTAATGACATCCCTTCCCAGGAAATGGGATTTGTGAATATTTAACTATTTAAGGATTAAATTTGAATAACTTGGGTAAAATGAAATAAATTTGATTCTTTCCTTGGTACTTAGAGGTATTTTCAATTATTAAATCAAACCTAATGTGTCCCTACATTAATCGATGATTATTAAACAAGAGGATTGGGTCGACCTCTTGAATAAATCTTGTTTAGTTTAGTTGCATTTTCATTAAGGTGGTTAGATTTAAATTAGAGGTAAATTTAAGCTAATAGTTTATGAAAGAAATTAATGCCTTAATACCTCAAAAAATAGAATCAATGAATATTTAACTATGTATGTTTAAAATAAATAGCTAAATCAATGTCAAAATAAAATATTTTAATCTCCATAGGACTCAATGAATATTTAACCTTTATTAAATCCGATTGAACCTAAGGTGCTTTTAAATTAATAATTGGTTTACCCTTGGTCTTAGAATTTAGTCTTACAACACTTATCATAATAAAACCAAGTCTTATGTTAACTTGGTCATCCCAAGGAGAGTACAAGGTGTTGAGTTTGTGAGTAAGCCCTTGTGGAGACCATATAATGAATCCTTTAAATTTAACTTTTGCACTTGAGTTAAGAGGTGGCTACAAAAATGTGTACAATTCATACCATGACTATTTTGTGCACCTC
The DNA here is from genome assembly GCA_007258455.2 of Sequoia sempervirens. NCBI lineage: Eukaryota > Viridiplantae > Streptophyta > Pinopsida > Cupressales > Cupressaceae > Sequoia > Sequoia sempervirens. The sequence goes on from VDFB02058242.1 coordinate 210,448,553, forward strand.
AAACACTTGGGAGAGATAAATACCTTAATTAATGTTGTTTTAAAAAAGTTAGTCGGGTTTCCTTAGAAATTTTTTTGGGAATGACATAAGGAGGAAGAGGTTTCTTCTAACTATAAATGAATATTGTAATCTCATTTACCAATTTTATGTCTGCATCTGTGAGTGTGTAAAATCCAAAAATATGTCATTTTAGGTGTATTTTCCTTAGCACATTTACTACTGTGAATGTAATTACTATTAGAGGGATTTGAAATATCTTAAATCTCTTATGAATATTTTCTAGCAACTCTTTAATGTGTTTTCATATGGGTTTTGGAAATTTATGGATGGATTACTAAGTAGATGAAGCTAAGAATGGTATTTGTTGATGCTTGGATGAAGTAGATCACCCATAGTTCACCATTTTATCTTTCCATTTGTTTTTAATAATTATGAATCTACTATCTTGAGATAGACACTGGTCTCATTGTATAATTTATAGTTACCCACTTAAAATAAATCACAAAAAATACTTCATTTTAGTTTCATTTCGTACTTTTTATGATATCACTGTATGCAAGGAAATGAGAATATATTTTCTATGAATCATGGAATTCATCTCACCTTACATTAATTTCTAAGGTTTTGTATCAACTATATATGGGATAGATATAACTAGTTTACTTAGTCTAGTGACATCCTTAGGGGCTAAGTAGGAAAATTGGGTTTAGATATCATTAAGTTTATTGTTGTTTATCATAGGTGATTCCAATACTTGCTAAGGTATACCCATGGGAATACCCTCTTGAGTTTAAGCTAAGCTCAAAGGGTAGGAAATGCAATTGACTCTTGTTGAGCTATCTTGAATTCCTCCATAGTTTTGTAGATGAACTATTTTTTCTCACCTATTGACAACCTTGGCCTTGTAAGTTGAATTCTATTCTAGGAGGTGGAGCATTGATTTTGAGACCTAACAAAATGGTTTCGTTATCTGGGATGAATTAGCCATTGTTGGGTCTTAAGAAATTAGAAACATTTTAAATACCTCAACAATAGAAGTTTGTGGTTCATTTTGCTTGGGTGAGTTTGATCGCCTGCAAACTCATTCCTAGTACATTGGTGTCGTTGTTGGGGAACATGAAAGGTAAAACAATATTTTGAGTTCCTTGGTAACTTATAGAAGTTTTATATTATGTATTTTATTTGGGTGAGTTTGATAGCCTATCAACTCATTCCTAATAGATTGGAAATGTTACTAGGTAGAATCAACTATTAAAATTACTTATCCTCATTTTTAGATTTTCAAATATGAAGTCTTTTGTAGCTATGGTTTTTGGGTTGCATCAAAAATTATAATTTCTAGAAAATATTTTCTCCCTCAAGGAGTGGTGACTTTGTTGTAAGAACCTAGCTTGATTAATATTTTTACCATGGACCAAAGAATATAAAGAACTAAGTAACTTGCAAAAAAAATATTGCAGGTAATACAAGAAATCAATTTGGTAAATGTAAAGAAAGGGATGGAAGTAATTCATCTTCTTAGAGTGATACCTAAAATTTTGCTACCTCAAGCAAAGGTGATGCTTTTAGTGACTTAAGAGAACAATAAAAGTATACTTATGATGATTTAGAAGATTAGCTACTTAGAAGCAAAAATATTTGTTGGTTGCATTTTTACAATGTAACCAGGTTTGTCTTCTAATCTACTTATGGAATTGCCAATTCCAATCAAAGGCAGCTCGAAGGACCTGGACCAATTGACGAGGACTTTAAAAATCCTCCTACACTTCAGGCTCTGCAAGACCCAGGAGGGTGATCCCTTAATGTGTTTACAACCTCTGCACCATTATTATAAACAACATTACCAATAACAGATAATCTCACTAAGTAGCTCAACATGATAGGATAATATGGAATAGAATTTGCTATTCCTCAACAATATCAACAACCTAGAGCATGAGATAAATAAACACAATCCATAGTATAAGATAGTCATTGATTTTTAATTTGTAGCAAGTTCTAGGCAAAGACAAAAAATATTGAACTACACGAATAAGTACAACTTAGATCAGTGCCATGTATCCATTGCATGAGTCAAATTCATAAGCATCTAGAGGTTTATGACAGATTAAATACATGACATATAAGATCCCTAAAAATATTGCATTACAATTTCATCAGTATGCATCCTAACCCAATACTACTTATCAAATCCTTATATAGAACATATCCGCCTATAATCCCATTCAAGAATTTTAATTAATTCTTTGAATTAAAGCTAAAATAGAATCATACACACCACAATAGTGAGATGGATAAAACAGCCCTTAGTTATTTCATTCAAAGTTCAGATATGCATGTAAAATGGAGAGAGATGAGCTTGAATTTATCATTTCAACTTAAATGCTAGTACTGTTATACAACATTAAATCCCCATGAACTCAAAACCTATTACAGAATGACTCAAAACCTAAATTGCATTTTTTTCTAAAACCATCAGACTTTACAATTTGCTCTGCAACTTCACCTAGACTCGACCAAAAATTATCTAACTTGCTAACCTGTACTTCTGGCCTTGAAATCCTTCTTATAGAAAATGAAGGAGCAAACAACCATCAGGCCAAAAAGTACACATGTCACCAGCCAATTGGAGCACCTGGTGATATTCCAAAATTTGTTACAACAACCATCACCCTGGAGAATATTCTCGTTCATCATGTCAGCTAAGGAAAGTTGATGCAAACAAAAACCATAAGAATTCCGCATCAAGACCACCACCGAAGCAAGACTAGAAACCGTTGTAACCGCAACATCTGATTTACCACCTGTTAGTAGTTCATTCTTTTACTCTTCCTCAGTCAAATATTTAGTTACCCATTTTTGGTATTCTTCATCAGTCAGCCAGTCAAAATTAATTACCTCATTCACCTTGGCATTATAAGGTGTGTATTCTACCCCTACCTGATTTGCATCCCTTTCAAAAGATTCCAAAAATGAGTTGGTACTAATAATCTTATCCATACAACTCACCAACAAATAATAATCTGAGTCATCACAAATTAAATTAATTTAATCATTAATGACCTCACTTGCTTGATCTTTCCATTGTTGGAGTGACCCGATCTTCCCCTACTCATCAATTATATCAGGTAACAATGTGTTACCCCAATCATTGAAATTCTTCACCAATTCCCTGATCTTTCTACTCAAATCATCTGGTAAGGTATGAAAACCATGCAATAACTTAACTAATACTTGAGTAGGATTTAATTATTGGGGCCTATTATTTGTATCAAACCTTGAGGCCTTATACATGACATCCAGATCATTGGCCCTAGGGATCCAATTTTCAATCAATGGTATCACTACCTCCTAATCCCTATCAACATTATTTATTGCATCTAACAACAAAGAATATAAAGAATGTATAGATAGCAATTTAATATCAACCTTTTCATTTAAATGTCTCAAGACAATAGTAACAATCTCTTTTTTCCTTGAGAAAGATCCCTCCTCACTTACCTTTAATGATGTTTGCAATTCATCATTTTTTTGTAAGAGCTACTTCTTTGTAGGATCAAGAGAGCACTCTATTTCTTCATCAATTTTTTCTAAAGGAGGGGTGAAGGAAGGATTCTGACTAGGAGACCCTGGTGTGGAAACAATTGGAGAAGCAGGAGGCACTGACCCTACTGTGGAAGGTAATGTACTGGTCCCTGGAGCACTTGATGTCTCCCCAATCTATTTATACCTAAACCTTTCCACCTCAATCTGCAACTCAACATTCTTCTACTGCATCTTGTTGTATTCCTTAATCAAAAGTTTATACTTCTCCATTAGGCTCTTCTTTTCAGCCTCCCTTTCAACAGTCTTTTGGGCCAATTTGGCCACATTCATAGTCAAATTAGTGGCCTCAGTGGTTGAGGTATCTAAAGCTCTCTTTATTATTAATCCTCCTCTGAATTTTGGATTAATATCAGAAACATTTGGTTTTCTCCCTTGTGGGGCCAATGCCCAAATCGCCAAGGTTTCATACTCTTCACTTAAAGTAGAATCTTGAAGTGTTGCCTTGACTTCTTCTTCAGAGTCTTGCAAGGGATGCTTGGAATTCAGAATAGCATTAAATGCTACAACATATGCAATGTCCCTTTCAGGCATAATCAATACACCAGCCTGACTCACCAGTTTCCTTCCTTCTTCAGGAGTGATATTCTTGAATTCTTCCATTAATTCAGCTTTTACTTCCTCATCATTCTCCTGGTTTGACCTGTCAGGTCTTAGTTCTCTTCTCTTCCTACATTTATCTTGATATTCTTCAAATTTCATCCTCCATACCAATTGCAAGAATACAAGAGTTTTTACAAATGTATTGTCATCTAGAAACTCCTTGCATGCTTCCATTCTTGCATCTTGTACACTTTTACCTTTCATATCTAAATCAGATAAAACCAATTCAGTTGGTCTAGGAGGGGAAGGAAGACCAACCTGCATGTCCTGATTAGTAACAATAATTTCATCCATCAGACCCTCCCGTGGTTGATCAATTCTTTGCCTCTTAGGGCTGGGCTTAGATGGTGGTGATGGGGGACAATCTTCTGGTGATGATTCTAAATCAATGATTTTAATTGCCCCAAGCACTTTGAATTTTGGACCTGGTTGTGAAGGCACCTTCATTATTTGCTTCCCCTTTCTATCCACTTCTTCCTCATCACTGTTGCTATAGTTTTTCCTCCTGTAAATGGGCCACCTTTCTGTAGGTTGATATGCTGGCCTTGTTTCAATTGGTTTGGCACCTTATTCTTTTACACCTAGACTCAGTTCTAAGTTCACCTTTTTGGTTCTCAAAGTGCCCATAATCTCTTTGAAGTTCTCAATTAGAAAATCATTTTTCTTATGGTATGGACTGAACTCCAACAATGGATCATACTTGGGATCCATTTTGTGCATAATATCTAATAGCTTATCCTTAAGCTATCCATTTCTCCTTATTCAAATCCTGCTTATTTAGGTCAAACTCATTTCTAATCAGGTCCTCAAGGAAGTTGAACTCATGCACAAATTTTCCAACTTTTATTATTTGTCTAAAAAGAGCAAAGAAACCCTCAAGATCATGTTGCCGCTTTGGACCACACCTGAAATGGTAATCCTCAAAGAATTTCACAAAATGCATCCAACCTACCTTTGAAAATGCAAAATCAGACACCATTGTATAATCTTGGAAAAATGTCCCCTTACCCCTTCCAGTGAGGTTGTCCTCATGGATACAACCAATTTGCCACATAATTTCTGCAAACCCCACTCTTAGTGGCATATTGTATGGCAGTATATGAGGGGCTCCCTGAAAACCATATACCCTCAAAACATTGCTGACTGGATATGGGATAATGTCACCGCAGTTATGGCAGACCTTTAATTCTGGCTTCCTCCCCTTTGGCTTGAGGAAATCATGTAATTCCTTAGGGATCCTAGGTACATTTACCATCAATCTAGCCCTTAATATGGAAGCAAAATAATTATTAAATTGCACATAACTAGTGCTTTCCTTATTTTAAATTCAATCTGCAGCCCATATCTGTACTGGCAATATTTCTCCATCAACCGATTGCCTTAATTTCATATTCTTAGAGAAGAAATTAGCATTCTTGAACAAGAATATATGCATCAACATAGAATACCAAAAGAATTGAGTGCTGGTGTCATTTTTCTGCAACTTTGATAGCCCTTCATGTATCCTCTCAGCTAAGAAATAAGTAAAGTCATATGTCACAGAGAGGTTAGGTTGTTGTATTTGCACCCCCATGAACATGTATACAATGGGCATCACTACACCAGGACTGAAACGCAAAATCTAACATAATGAATAGAAAGTGGCTAGGAAATGATTTGCAAAACAATTTAATCTGAAAGGTTCTTGGTCACTGAGGCTGATATGAAATCTTGAACCTCCTGCCCTCGCCAGATGAGGTGGAACAATTTAGCTCTAAAAAGAGACTTCAACTTTGCATATTCCTGCTTCATTTCCTGAAGATTGATAGGAACCAAGTCTTCATTTGGTTCACTCAAGTCAAAAATTTGCTGGATATCATCTCTGCTATTGCTCAACAGAACCTTTCCATCATTATCTTTGATTACCCGTGTGACAGGGTCATATCTTGCAGCCATTTCCCTAAGCAGGTCTACATCAAGGAACACATTTGGTACCACCAACTTTCCTAAATCATATATCCATCCATTTGAAAAAGGGTGAGGAAAATTCCTCTATCCATACTACAATTTGAACATTTCTAAGCTTGTGAGAGGAACCCTAGCATCGGCTACGTTGGAGCAATTGTATACTAACCCTTCCCCTAGGATTTTCCCTCGCATTAGGACCAATCCCTTCCTCCTATCATTCATTGACAAGGGAAATTTATCCAGGAAATCATCGTACAAGTTTCTTCTTAAATAATCAACTTGGCCAGAATGCTGCTTGGGTGATGCCATCTCAGACAAACTAGGGCTTCTTTACAACGCTATACTTTGAATAGCTAGGACTAACTAGAGATAGAAAATTACAGAGCGAAACAATGTAATTTCTCACAACTATAATTAAACTATAGCCCTAATACATTCATCAACAAGCTCAATGACAAGCACAACAAATCTTTTCCCAAATTTAAGTGCAGAATGACCGGGAGGCACAAAAAATAAACTCATGGCTTTATTCGTAGAAATCCCAAATTATGGATACAAAGATTTGCAACTTCGCTCTTGGCTCTGAAACTACTTCGTAAAAACTTGAATGCTTTGTAATACAAATAAAGTAGGAGAATTGATTTTGTTTCAATCAAATTGTGCTAGTAAATGTCTCATCCACCATCAAAGCTCACTCGTGTGCTGCACAAACAACTCCAACCATATTTGATGTAGATTTAAATCTTAGCCGTTGATCCTTCAGTTTGATCAAATCATCGAATGACCATCTTCAAAACAAGCTGACACAATCACCAACGTGGAAATAAGGGGCTCACCATGCCATACGCTACCAAGGAAGTGCACGTGGCGGTCGCTCGCAATATTGCGATCAGTAAAGATCCTACAACTTTGGATCACACGATGGTGGGAAACCATAGATCTAGAGCATCAATGATCTTGTTCCTTCAACATAGTAGCCAACCTTATCCTTAACCATTGAGCAAATTTTCTGCTGAGATCATAACATCTTCGTTGATTTGAAGCACGTGCATCTCACAAGCACTTTAGTAACCCACAACATAACATATTAAAACCGGGTTAAAGTATTTCATTGTTCCTTCAGCTCCACCAGATGAGACATGTGGCGGTTGCCCGTGATATCGCGATCAGTAATAACCTTGTAACTTTTGATCACGCGATGGCGGGCGACCGTTTATCTTGACAATATTTAATCGACGGGCACTTAAACTTTATCCCCTTCGGCCTCTCTAGATAGGGCATGTGGTGCCCGCCCGTGATATCACAATCAACCAAAGCAGTGTGGTGGGGTCATCACGGGATGGCAGGGAATGACTAAGATCAAACGGTACTTGATCAACGGTAGTGCAAATTTGATCCCTCAGAAAGGACACATGGTGCCTACACGCAATATCGCTATCAGTAAAAATCCTGCAATTCCTGATCACGTGATGGCAGGAAACCGTTGATATTTGAAGGAAATTTGATCAACGGTGGCGTGAAATTCACGCCTCTGCAAAATAAAACATTCATTAAAAGGACAAGGGGACATTACTAGGCCAATGGTAAACAACAACATAAGTTGTTTTTAAATGATGAAACACAGGGCCAACCAAGACTTAGGGAAAATAAAACCCACGAAGGAAATAAAAATTAAGACTAAAGGGACCAAGCCTAGACAAAATGATGGGGCATAAGTTGTTTTGAAATCCTTTCAAAAGGTAATAGTGAAATAGATCCCAACCAAAGTGTAAAGTAAACATAAGGGTTTTACATGTAGGAAAAGCTAAAACCCCAACCTTAAGAAATTTTCCAACACCATGAAAGACCAGCGACACCAGGCAGGGTAGGAATGGAACATAACGAGCAAAAAATTAAAGTTCCATCAGAGGCTCTAGTTGGGGACATTCATTCCACTGGAATGAAGCGAGAATTTAGAATCTCAGGAAGAGTAGACCAAGATGCAAAGACGACCAAAAAGGGACTATTCAAACAAAACAACCCCAACTATGTACATGATATATACAAAATATACAAACCTAAACTACTGTTCATGGAAAAGAATATTTCAAGTGAAGTATAACTTCAAGAACTGTTCATGAACCGACACTTCAAGAATATCCCCTGTCATATCTTGGAGGAAGTATAAATCTTCACCCCACTTACCATTAATAAAAAATGGACCCCACCAGATTGCATCAAATTTCCCATGTTTCCCTTTATCTTCTAGTCTGGCATTCCACATTATAACCAAATCTCCATCTTTGAAACTCCTTGCAGTTGCCCTCTTGTCATATAGGTTCTTTACTTGCAACTACAACTTTGCATTTCTCTTTTGTGCTTCCCTCCTGGTTTCATCTAATTCTATAATAGCTTCAACTCTCAATTGCAGCTCATCATCAATTTCATTATCATACATCTGGACAAACTTATACATTTCCATTAAGTTGTTTTGGGGCAACCTGGCATTTATCCCATAAACCAATTCAAATGGGGCACAACCTATTGCCTTCTTCACAGTTACCCTACCTTCCCAGACTGTTAATCTCAGCTTAGAATCCCAAGCTCTTTTATTATGATCCAGGATTATTTTAATAATCTTCATGAAGCTTTTATTGCTTGATTCTACCTATCCATTTCCCTGTGGGTGGTATGGTGATGAATAAGAAATCTGGATGCCATGCTTCTCACAAAATTCTATGTATTCTTCAGATCTAAAACACATTGCATTGTCTGATACAATCCTTTCTGGACATCCAAATCTAGTCAATATATTGCTCATCAGGAAGTCAATTACCACTTTACTAGTGGCTTTCTTTGTTGGAATTGCTTCCACCCACTTGGTGAAATAATCAGTGGCCACCAATATCCATGAGTGACCTCCACTAGATTTACATGCTATCTCTCCTACAAAATCAATACCCCACTATTGAAATGGAGCTTGTACTATAACTGGTTTTAGAGGCAAGTTACCAGAAAACTTTAACTTACTAGAGAAATGTTGACAAGCGTCGCATGTCTTCACTAGTTGGTGTGCATCCTTAAAAATTGTAGGCCACCAAAATCCAACCCTCATTATCTTATGTGTAGTTGCTTTAGCCATATAATGTCCTCCACAGACCCCACTGTGCATCTCACTCATAACTTCTTTTGCTTGATCTTGGTCAACACACTTTAGCATGACACCTTCTCCATTTCTCCACTAGAGCTTTCCATCTACGATAACATATTTGATAGCATGTAACTTCAATGTTCTTTTCTAATTTTCACTCAAATTGTCAGGACATTTCATTTTTTGCAAATAATATATCACATCTCTATACCATTCTGAATGCTCCATATCACATATGTGCAATCTATTTTCATCTTCTAGAAAATTTATCTGATTTTCTTCCAGATTACTTTGGGCCATGAGCTTGGCCAATCCTTGTCCTCTCACCAGTTTGGTAATCTAGACCTCAATATTGAATTCCTAGATCCTATTTATCCACCTACACCTTCTTCTTGACACTTCCTGTTGTGTGAAAATGTCCTTAACAACACTAGGTACATACGCAATTACAGTAGCTCCCATCAAATAAGGCCTAAAAGCTTTTACTGCTTTTACCAGTGCATATGCCTATTTTTCATTTATATCATACTTAAGCTCTTCAACTTGTAGAGATTTTCTGAAAAAGGCTATAGGCTATTCAAAACCTTCTGCATTCTTTTGCAACAACACAACTGCAATTGTCTGGAAAGAAGCAAATGAGAAAATCTGTAAAGGTTTGGAAAAATTAGGGGTTCTTAACACAAGAGCCTCCTTTATTGATTGCTTAATGGCTTGGAAGGCCTGCATAGAATCTTTATCCCATTCAACTTTGGCTCCTTTCTTGAGAATTTTGGAAATAGGGTGAACTATCTTAGCAAAATTTGTCACAAACCTCCTTAAGAAGTTTATTTGTCCAAAGAAAGATTGTATTCCTTTGACACTTCGGGGTTGTGGAACTTTATCAATTGCAATTACCCTCTCTGGATCAATTTTTACTCCATCCTTGGAAACTATATGTCCCAATAGTTTTCCTTCTAGTACTCCCAACACACATTTCTTTGGATTCAAAGAAATACCATACTCCAAGGCTCTAATGAATATCTTCTCCAGATGCTCACAATGATCCTCTTCCTTTTTAGAATATGTTGTCAAGTCATCTTGGTAGATCACCAAAAACAAGTTAATGAGATATGAGAACGCCACATCCATGGCTCTTTGAAAAGTAGCCCCTGCATTTGTTAGAACAAATGGCATTCTTACATAAACATATTTTCCCCATGGTGTGGTGAAAGCTATCTTAAAATGCTCAGAGTCCTTGACCATAAGCTAGTTATAACTAGAAAAACCATCCATCATAGACATCAATTCACAACCTGTCACCCTTTGCAACATGGCTTCCATATTGGGTAACATATAATTGTATTTTAATGAAGACACATTCAAATTTTTGAAATCTACACATAACTTGATGTCTCCATTTTTCTTCCTTACTGGTACCAAGTTTCATACCCAGGATGAATGTCTGATTGGCTTGATAATTCCTGCATCCCTTAGTTTCATTAATTATTCTTTCATTTTGGGGGCCAAAGTGGGATTAATAGGCCTTTTCTTTTGTCTGAATGGATTGGCATCATCACGCAAAGGAATCTCATGTTGGAAAAGATCCTCCCTGTATGCCTTAAGGTCATCATAGGACCATGCAAACACATGCCTAAACTTCCTTAATAAGTCAATTAGAATCCTTCTCACCTTTGGTGACATTTTCTTTCCAATATACACCTTCTTTGGGGATGCTTCTGTTCCAAGATTTATCTCTTCCAAGTCATCAGGATGAGAAACAGTATGATTAGCCTTGGTCTTATCTTGATTATCAAACACTCTTTCTAGTACAACTAGACCCTTAGGAATTTTGTTTGTCTTTAACTGAATGACCTCATTTCCAAATATAGTATCCTTACCATCAAAATTTTCAACAAAAGCTCCAAAGTCAATTTCCTAATTTTCATATTCTCCCACACAATTCAAAAACCTTAATATATCATCATCATTATCAAAAACCTGCCAATTTTTTATATTATCAGGGACAGATGGCCTGGTTTGCACCCTAACCTTTGAAATTCCAGCATAAGTCATATCATCCGGTTTTAATGCAATGTTGGCTAATAGATCTGCCACTTTGTTATGACCTCTTTTTGTCCATCCTATTCCAAATGCATCAAAGCCCTCCAATTCATCCCAAACAACATTCCTATACTGTTTCAACTTCTTGTTCTTTGATACAAACTTGGATCTAACTTGGGAGACCATAAGCTCGGAATCCCCAATTTCCCTAAGCTTCTTGATCCCATGTTTTTCAGCCAATATCAACCCTAATAACAAGGCTTCATACTTTTCCACATTATTTGTGCATTCAAATAACAGAGTGAAAGAGAACATGGATGTCTTTCCACTTGGTGACCATAACAAGACACCTGCACCAGACCCTTCTTTTGAACTTGCACCATCAAAATACATAGTCCACAAATCATCAAACTTTGACAATTGTTTTATTTCTGTATCAATCAATGCAGTAGGCTTATCACAATTGCTAGGGAATTCCTCAAACCTAAATTCATCTATACCGTTGTCAATAAAACATGTCATATTCTCAATCGAGCCATGCTCAATCATATGAGGTAATTTTGATTCTCTTTCAATTTTGACATCCTTACCATCAATAGAGAAAGTAGCAAATGAAAAATCACATTGCATATTACCCCCCATTGATGCACTCCATTTTCTTGACAAGAGCATTCCAAAATGAGGTGGGATGTCTGCAACTAATACGGTCATGACTAAATCCTTGTCAGGGTACTGAGTCAATTTATAAGGCAATTCTCTGATAGTTCCAATAACTGGCACTTCTCTTGAATCCATAGCATAACATTTACCTTGAGTAGTATCTACTGCCAAGCCCATTGCCTCCATTATTTTGACTAGCATAACATTATTTGATGCCCCTGAATCTATCATACAGTTCTTTAGAGTTTTCCCATTTATATCCACACTTAAGAAAAAAGGGGTTATATTTTCAAGGCACATGTTAATAGAATTTCCTAAATACACATGGGGAATTTGTGACACAATTCCCTCCATTTCCTTTTATTTCTCCTTATCCTTTACTTCTTTACCATTTCCTTGTTTAGTCATATTACCAACAACATCTGTGATCAAGGCTATTGTCTTTTCTTTGTGTTCATTTATTCTCATCATTTCTAGCAAAGGTACAGTTACTTTAACTTGAGAAAGCACATGAAACATATCCATAGGTGTATATTTAGGAAAATTAGACATCATACCTTCATCATTTTCCTTTCTCCCTGGCTGATTACTTCCTCCTAGCTTCTTTTGCTTCTTATCCTCTGCAACAGGTTCAACTACCTTTGCAATCACCTTTGTCTTCACTAGTGATGCAGTTACATCATCTTGAGGCTTTGGGGTCTCATTATTTTTTTCCCAAACCTTATCACTCTTAACTTCTTTGACTTTCACAACATCCTTTTTGCTGTCAACCTTAACACCTTTGTTTTTATCCTTTTGCTCTTTAATAAACAAGCCAATAGGTTTACCTTGCTCACCACCCACAGTTCTATTTCTCAATTGAAGTGAACTTCTCATTTGAGCAGCCATTTCTTCAGTCAATCTTGCAATCTCTTCTTTTGACGGTCTCCTTAAGGACACTGAATCTTCAGTCTACTCCATATTGCAAGCATTATGATCAAAATCACCTTCCTCATCAGAAAATACCTGTTGATGATACATCTAACTTCTCTGCCTCTGATTATCCACATCAGCTTCCTATATTTCATCATCAGAGGAACATTCTACTTCATCAATGTATGATCTAGCCATACAAACATCTACATCATCCTGCTCATATTCCGATGTTTGCTCATGAGCATCCTCCTCTATTTCCTCAACAACAAGCAATTGAGCAACACCATAGTAATTTTGATCATGTGGATGTTTACACACTTCACACCATGGTCTATCCAGTACTAGATTCACCGAATGTTTCTGCAAGGGGTCTGGCATATGTTGATCATTTTTAAGCTTCTGGCTAGGAAAGATTGGTTTTCCATATTTCCAATTTGTATTGTAAGGATAATTTTGCAATCTAGGCTACCTATCATTTTTATTATAGGATTTCCTTTCATTTCCTATACCCTTCTCTTGCTTAGCAACAGTTTTCTTTATGTCTTTCAAAGTACTATAAACCTTTTCCCACTTTTCATCACCTTTAGGCTTTGCAGTCGGAACCTTCTCAGTCTTATTCTTAGGATTTTTTTAAAATGTAGGTTCTTCCCTCCTACCATATTTCCCATAAGCTCTTTTGTTACTTTCAATATTTATAGCCACCCTAAATGCATCCCTCATAGTTCGAGGGTCTTTATCTCTAAGGAGATATGCCATTTTAGCATTAAAAGCATTGAAATATGTAGTTAAACAAACATTTTCATCAAGCCTTAAAACCTAGAACAACTTATACATTGCTTTTTGAAATCTTAAATTAAACTCTGTCACAGGCTCATTCAATGACTTCTTGATGTTATTAAACTCATTTAGCATGAAAATTGCATTAGTTTTATCACCATACTGCTCCCTGAAACACTTTTCAAACTCATCCCATGAACCAATACTAGCATTAGATAGAAATCTATACCAATCCCTTGCATCCTCTACTAGAGATTGTACAAACAATTTCATTACAACATCTTCATGTTCTACCTCATAATCATTTAACATATCCATGAAAACTTTTAAGTTTTCCTTTGCTGTCATAGCATTATTGTAGGAAAACTTACTCATCTTTTCTCTCAAGTCAGTAGGGATGGGATTTGGATAACTAGGGATTCCATCAAAGAATAATGGCCTATACCTTTCCAACTGTATAGGTTTTCGTTGAAATAATCCTTCATTCTTCTGAGAATCAACACCAGACCCTAGATCTCATACTCTATGACCATCCTGATTTGGATTTACAAACCCAATTGCATGAATCTTCGGGCCAAAATTATCTGTAGCGGGATTTGGATTAATATTAGGATTATTATTTAAGGCATCCTGGTGATTTGATGAGGTTGTAGCTTGTGCCACCTCATCCGTGCTTGACATCTTTAGGAAACTTATTTTCCTCTTTATTTCTACATTCACAGCCTCAATTTATGTTCTCTCTAGCTCTTCCACCAGAGCTTCACTCTCCCTTTTAGCCTTTTCTAAGGCATATTCTATTTGAAATGACACATGTGGTTGGAGATCTTGTTGAGTGGAATGGGGAGTCACTTTCTCATGTATTTTAATCCCCTCAACCTTTTTCTTTCCTTTGTCCAAGGTAGGCTTAAGGTTTGTATTACTTGGTTGAGACTTAACATGATTTGAGGGCTTTGGGTCAGTAGGTTTGGGTTGGACATCAATGTGGCCTACTCAGTTTTCTTTAGATTCATGCTTTGTTTCCTTATTAGCAGTATTCTGAACAACCAGACCCTCAACACTTGGTTTAGGTTCTTCTTGCTTTAGGAACTTCATTGTTGCCAACTGTCTCGTCAACCTATCCCTTTCAATCACAACATTCCTCAACTCTGCTTCTCTTTCTTTTTCTCTTGTCACCCTGAGCTCAACTTGCTCTTGGATTTCCCGATTCAAGGAGTTAATGTCTCCAAAAAAATCATCAGGGTCAGGAAAAGTCACTTCAGAACCTGATGTATCATCTAGATCTATTAAATTGACCCCTTCTAGTACATGTTTAGACAATAAAGGGTTTACATCATTTTCAGTAGGAGGAGGAGGCACATCACTGGTGCATTCTCTGTGATGGCTTCGACTTCTACTCCTGCCTCTTCTCTTTTCAGCATATTTGACACTAACAAGCCCTTTATTTTGACATGTCACGTCTTCTTGAACCGGTGTATTAAATAATGAATCAAAAAATCCACCACCATCCTACTCAAAATTTCTAGACACCTCTTCAAGATTCTCAGGGATAGGGTGTAAAAGCTTACTCGTACCTTGGTGTACATGGTTTTGTGACACAGGAGTAGTAGTACTATATTCTGGGTTTTTCTTTATCCAGTCCTTCTTCTTCACTTTGGGAAGTTCACCTTCCAATTTTTGTTCTGGATGATTCTTCATGAATGACTTGGTGTTCTTCATTCTTCGTACTAGTCCACAAGTTTTTTCCACTTATAATAAACCTTTCAAAATAAAATGCACACTAGTGTAGAGACTTCATAGTCGCCACCCAAGTTTCTTCAGAATACCAAATACCTAAAGACACGTGGTGAAATATAAAAACC
This sequence comes from Sequoia sempervirens, assembly GCA_007258455.2. Taxonomy (NCBI): domain Eukaryota; kingdom Viridiplantae; phylum Streptophyta; class Pinopsida; order Cupressales; family Cupressaceae; genus Sequoia; species Sequoia sempervirens. The sequence goes on from VDFB02058242.1 coordinate 210,464,087, forward strand.
TTTAGAACCTTGTACTAACAACACACAAAAGTGCTTTACAACATAACTCTTAACGCTTATGAAAATAGAAGAAGTGGACAAACCTAACACAAAATTTTAGGCTCAACCTTCAAATCACATAAATACTATGAAAATTCTATGCAAAATGAACAACCGACACACTGACTATAAATATTAAAATTAGCTCCCCAGTAGAGTCGCCATTTTGTTGGTTGCGCTTTTCCAATGTAACTAGGTTTATCTTCTAATCTACCTATGGAATTTCCAATTCCAATCAAAGGCATCTCGAAGGACCTAGACCAACTGATGAGGACTTTAAAAAGCCTCCTACACTTCGAGCTCTACAAGACCCGGGAGGGTGATCCCTTAATGTGTTTACAATCTCTGCACCATTATTATAAACAACATTACTAATAACAAATAATATCACTAAGTAGCTCAACACGATAGGCTAATATAGAATAGAATTGGCTATTCCTCAACAATATCAACTACCTAGAGCATGAGATAACTAAACACAATCCATAGTATAAGATAGTCATTGATTTGCAATTTGTAGCAAGCTCTAGGAAAAGACAAACAATTATTGAACTACTCGAATAAGTACAACTTAGATTAGTGCCATGTATCCATTGCAGGAGTCAAATTCATAAGCATCTAGAGGTTTATGATAGATTTAATACATGACATATAAGATCCCTGACAATATTGAATTACAATTTCATCAGTATGCATCTTAACCCAATACTACTTATCAAATCCTTATACAAAACATACCCGCCTATAATCCCATTCAAGCATTTTAATTAATTCCTTGAATTAAAGCTAAAATAGAATCATACACACCACAACAGTGAGATGGATACAACAACCCTTAGTTATTTCATTCAAAGTTCAGATATGCATGTACAATGGAGAGAGATGAGCTTGAATTTATCATTTCAACTCAAATGCTAGTACTGTTATACAACATTAAATCCCTATGAACTCAAAACCTAAATTGTATTTCTCTCTAAAACCATCAAACTTTACAATTTTCTCTGCAACTTCACCTAGACTCGACCAAAAATTATCTAACTTGCTAACCTGTACTTCTGGCCTTGAAATCCTTCTTATAGAAAATGAAGGAGCAAACAAGCATCGGGCCAGAAAGTACACATGTCACCAGCTAATTGGAGCACCTGGTGATATTCCAAAATTTGTTACAATAGCCATCACCCTAGAGAATATTCTCATTCATCATGTCAGCTGAGGAAAGTTGATGCAAACAAAAACCATAAGAATTCCGCACCAAGACCGCCACCGAAGCAAGACTGGAAACCATTGTAATTGCAACATCTGAATTACGACCTGTTAGTAGTTCATTCTTTTACTCTTCCTCAGTCAAATATTTAGTTACCCATTTATGGTATTCTTCATCAATCAGCCAGTCCAAATTAATTACCTCATTCACCTTTGCATTATAAGGTGTTTATTTTACCCCTACCTGATTTGTATCCCTTTCAAAAGATTCCAAAACTAAGCTAGTACTAATAATCTTATCCATACAACTCACCAACAAATCATAATCTGAGTCATCACAAATTAAATTAATTTAATCATTAATGACCTCACTTGCTTGATCTTGCCATTGTTGGAGTGACCTGATCTTCCCCTACTCATCAATTATATCAGGTAACAATGTGTTACCCTAATCATTGAAATTCTTCACCAATTCCCTGATCTTTCTACTCAAATCATTTGGTAAGGTCTGAAAACCCTGCAATGACTTAACTAATACTTGAGTACGCTTTAATGATTGGGGCCTATTATTTGTATCAAACTTTGAGGCCTTATACATGACATCTAGATCACTGGCCCTAGGGATCCAATTTTCAATCAATGGTATCACTACCTCCTGATCCCTATGAATATTATTTATTGCATCTAACAACAAAGAATATAAAGAATATATAGATAGCAATTTAATATCAACCTTTTCATTTAAATTCCTCAAGACAGTAGTAACAATATTTTTTTTCCTTGAGAAAGATCCCTCCTCACTTACCTTTAATGATGTCTGCAATTCATCATTTTTTTGGAAGAGCTGGTTCTTTGTAGGATCAAGAGAGCACTCTATTTCTTCATCAATTTCTTCTAAAGGAGGGGTGAAGGAAGGATTCTGACTAGGAGACCCTGGTGTGGAAACAATTGGAGAAGCAGGAGGCACTGACCCTGCTGTGGAAGGTAATGTACTGGTCCTTGGAGCACTTGATGTCTCCCCAATCTGTTTATACCTAAACCTTTCCACCTCAGTCTACAACTCAACATTCTTCTCCTACATCTTGTTGTATTCCTCAATGAAAAGGTTATACTTCTCCATTAGGCTCTTCTTTTCAGCCTCCTCCCTTTCAACAGTCTTTTGGGCCAATTTAGCCACATTGACAGTCAAATTAGTGGCCTCAGTGGTTGAGGTCTCTGAAGCTCTCTTTATTATTAATCCTCCTCTGAAATTTGGATTAATATTAGAAACATCTAGTTTTCTGCCTTGTGGGGCCAATGCCCAAATCGCCAAGGTTTCATAATCTTCACTGAAAGCAGAGTCTTGAAGTGCTGCCTTGACTTCTTCTTCAGAGTCTTGCAAGGGATGCTTGGACTCTAGAATAGAATTGAATGCTACAACATCTGCAATGTCCCATTCAGGCAGAATCAATACACCAGCCTGACTCACCAGTTTCCTTCCTTCTTTAGGAGTGATATTCTTGAATTCTTCCATTAATTCAACTTTTACTTCCTCATCATTCTCCTGGTCTGACCTGTCAGGTCTTAGTTCTCTTCTCTTCCTACATTTATCTTGATATTCTTTAAATTTCATCCTCCATACTAATTGCAAGAATACAAGAGTTTTTACAAATGTATTGTCATCTAGAAACTCCTTGCATGCTTCCATTCTTGCATCTTGTACACTTTTACCTTTCATATCTAAATAAGATAAAACCAATTCAGCTGGTCTAGGAGGGGAAGGCAGACCAACCTGCATGTCCTGATGAGTAATAATAATTTCATCCATCAGACCCTCCTGTGGTTGATCAATTCTTTGCCTTTTAGGGCTAGGCTCAGATGGTGGTGATGGGGGACTATCTTCTGGTGATGATTCTAAATCAATGATTTTAATTGCCCCAGGCACTTTGAATTTTGGACCTGGTTTTGAAGGTACCTTCATTATTTGCTTCCCCTTTCTATCCACTTCTTCCTCATCACTGTTGCTATCATTTTTCCTCCTATAAATGGGCCACCTTTCTATAGGTTGATATGCTGGCCTTGTTTCAATTGGTCTGGCACCTTGTTCTTGTACACCTAGACTCAGTTCTAGGTTCACCTTTTTGGTTCTCAAAGTGCCCATAATCTCTTTGAATTTCTCCATTAGAAAATCAATTTTCTTATGGTATGGACTGAACTCCAACAATGAATCATACTTGGGATCCATTTTGTGCAGAATATCTAATAGATTATCATAAGCTATCCATTTCTCCTTGTTCAACTCTTGCTTATTTAGGTCGAACTCATTTCTAATCAGGTCCTTAGGGAAGTTGAACTCATGCACAAACTTTCCAGCTTTTATTCTTTGTCTAAAAAGAGAAAAGAAACCCTTAGGATCATGTTGCCACTTTGGACCACACCTCAAATGGTAATCCTCAAAGAATTTCACAAAATGCATCCAACCTCTCTTTGAAAATGAAAAATCAGACACCACTGCATAATCTGGGAAAAATGTTCCCTTACCCCTTCTAGTGAGGTTGTCCTCATGGATACAACCAATTTTCCACATAAATTATGCAAACCCCACTCTTGGTGGCACATTGTATGGCATTATATGAGGGGCTCCCTTAAAACCATATACCCCCAAAATAGTGCTGACTGGATATGGGATAATGTCACCCTAGTTATGGCAGACCTTTAATTCTGGCTTCCTCCCCTTTGGTATGAGGAAATCATGTAATTCCTCGGGGATCCTAGGTACATTTACCATCAATCTAGCCCTTAATCTGGAAGCAAAACAATTATCAAATTGCACATAACTAGTGCTTTCCTTATTGCAAGTTCAATCTGTAGCCCATATCTGTACCGACAATCTTTCTCCATCAACCGATTGCCTTAATTTCATATTCTTAGAGAAGAAATCAACATTCTTGAACAAGAACATATGCATCAACATAGAATACCAAAAAAATTGAGTGTCAGTGTCATTTTTTTGCAACTTTGACAACCCTTCATGTATCCTCTCAGCTAAGAAAGAAGCAAAGTCATATGTCACAAAGAAGTTAGGGTGTTGTATTTGCACCCCCATGAACATGTATGCAATGGGCATCACCGCACCAGGACTGAAACCCAAAATATGATATAATGAATAGAAAGTGGCTAGGAAATGATTTGCAAAACAATTTAATCTGAAAGGTTCTTGGTCACTGGGGCTGATATGAAATCTCGAATCTCCTGCCCTAGCTAGATGAGGTGGAAGCAATTAAGCTCTAAAAAGAAACTTCAACTTTGCATATTCTTGCTTCATTTCCTCAAGATTGATAGGAACCAAGTCTTCACTTGGTTCGCTGAAGTCAAAAATCTCCTAGATATCATCTCTGCTAATGCTCAATAGAAAATTTCCATCATTAACTCTGATTACCCGTGTGACAGGGTCATATCTTGCAACCACTACCCTAAGTAGGTCTAGATCAAGGAACACATTTGGTACCACCAGCTTTCCTAAATCATACATCCGTCCATTTGAAAAAGGGTGAGGAAAATTCCTCTGTCCATACCACAATCTGAACATTTCCAAGCTTGTGAGAGGAACCCTAGCATCGGCTACGTTGGAGCAATTGTATACTAACCCTTCCCCTAGGATTTTCCCTTGCATTAGGACCAATCCCTTCCTCCTATCATTCGTTGACAAGGTCAATTTATCCAGGAAATCATCATACAAGTTTCTTCTTAAATAATCAAATTGGACAGAATGCTGCTTGGGTGGTGCCATCTCAAATAAACTATGGCTTCTTTACAACGCTATACTTCAAATAGCTAGGACTAACCAGAGATAGAAAATTACAAAACAAAACACTGCAATTTCTCACAACTATAATTAAACTATATCCCTAATACATTCATAAACAAGCTCAATGACAAGCACAACAAATCTTTTCCCAAATTTAAGTACAAAATGACCGGGAGGCACATAAAATAAACTCACGACTTTATTCGTAGAAATCCCAAATTCTGGCTGTAGAGACTTGCAACTTCGCTCTCGGCTCTGAAACTACTTCGTAAAAACTTGAATGCTTTGTAATACAAATAAAGCAGGAGAATTGATTTTATTTCGATCAAATTGTGCTAGTAAATGTCTCATCCGCCATTAAGGCTCACTAGCGCGCTCCATGAACAACTCCAACCATATTTGATGTAGATTTAAATCTTAGGTGTCAATCCTTCAGTTTGATCAAATCATTGAATGACCATCTTCAAAACAAGTTGACACAATCGCCAATGTGGAAATAAGGGGCCCACCATGCCATACGCTACCAAGGAAGTCCATGTGGCGGTCGCTCGCGATATCATAATCAGTAAAGATCTTGCAACTTTGGATCACGTGATGGCGGGCAACCGTAGGTCTTGAGCATCAATGATCTCGTTCCTTCAACACAGTCGCCAGCCTTATCCTTAACCATTGAGCAAATTTTCCTTTGAGATCATAACATCTCCGTCGATTTGAAGCACGGGCATCTCATAAGCACTTTAGTAACCCACAACATAACATATTAAAACCGGGTTAAAGTATTTCATTCTTCCTTCGCCTCCACCAGATGAGACATGTGGTGGTTGCCCGTGACATTGTGATTAGTAAACACCTTGTAACTTTTGATCACACGATGGTGGATGACCATTGATCTTGACAATATTTAATCGACGGTCACTCAAACTTTATCCCCTTCGGCCTCTCTAGATAGGGCATGTGGCACTTGCCTGTGATATTGCAATCAACCAAAGCAGTGTGGTGGGGTCATCGTGGGATGGTGGGGAATGATTGAGATCAAATGGTACTTGATCAATAGTAGCACAAATTTGATCCCTCAGAAAGGACACGTGGCATCTGCCCGCAATATCACAATCAGTAAAAATCCTAAAATTCCTAATCACACGATGGTGGGCAACCATTGATATTTGAAGGAAATTTGATCAACGGTAGCGCGAAATTCATCCCTCTGCAAAATAAAACATTCATTAAAAGGACAAGGGGACATTACTAGGCCAATGGTAAACAATGACATAAGCTATTTTTCAATGATGAAACACAGCGCCAACCAAGACTTAGGGAAAATAAAACCCGCGGAGGAAATAAAAATTAAGACCAAAGGGACCAAGCCTAGATGGAACGATGGGGCATAAGTTGTTTTAAAATACTTTCAAAAGGTAATAGCGAAATAGATCCCAACCAAATTGTAAAGTAAACATAAGGGTTTTACATGTAGGCAAAGCTAAAACCCCAACCCTAAGAAATTTTCCAATGCCATGAAAGACCAACGACACTAGGCAAGTAGGAATGGAACATAACGAGCAAAAATTTAAAGTTCCATCAATATCAACATTGATAAATTTGATATGAGGAGAAATAATAATGCAATGGGCCAAGAAGGTAGAGGTGGTCATATACATAACTAAAAAACTTCTCTTATTGTTTCCCTAAGATTCTTATTAAATTACACCTTCCATGATTTAGATTAATAGATACCAAATGAGGAGAGTGAATGAAAAAAATGGATTTAGGTAGAGATCTAGAATTGGTTGATACAGTCAAGTGAATAAGGTAGGTATTTCAAAATGAAAATTTCCAATTAACTCAAGCCCATGCCCATGTTTCCCAATAAAAAATCATCAAGAGGGTAACCAAAAAGATGCATAAAATGTGTGTAACCCACAAGTTCCTAATCAACAACAAAATAACCAAATACCTTAGCAGAAAAATATACTTCATAGTGCATGGGTAATCACCATAGGAAAGCTTAGCGATTTTCACTAGTTAGGAATCTATTGGGGACTAAAAAGTATAGATAATTGGAATTTCTTAGGATTATAAATTATCCCAATCCCATTCCCAGTGATATCAAAGGAAAGGTTCCAAAATTGCAAGGCAATAACACTGTGACTGAGGAAGAGCACTTGAGGTACTTCATTAATATCATTGATGATTATGAGATTGAAGATGAAGATGTGATGATAAAGTTGTTTTTTCATTCCTTGGAGGAAAGTGCTAGGGAGTTGTTTAGAAATATGATTGATAACACTATTTCTTCTTGGGAAGAATTTGTTAATGTTTTCAGATGCAATATAGGGACAAAATTGATCCTAATTTTTTCTATCCATGATCTCACCACCATAAAGAAGAGCATCGATAATATGGTGTCTGAATTCAATAGAAAGTTTATTCTCACAATGAGAAATGTACCCCAACATATTAAGTGTAATGAATCTATGTGTTTGTTGAGTAGGAAAAGTGATCCTAGATCCAATTTAGATAACTAAGATTAACTCCTTTTCACTTGACTCAACATTAAACATAAATTGACTAGGGTTTTGATGATTAGATTGTTTCCATAATGGAGAGCCAATCCCCTAGTTTTTATGTTTTTTTTTGAGTTTTGAGTTTGATAAATTTGATGTGTGATTTGACAAGCCTATTTGATGTATAACCCTAGATTTGTAAATATAATTTAGCAGATAGATGAAAATGGAAAGTAGTAGAACTAACCTATATCTAAGAAATAATAGTAGTGAGGAACTTGTGAATAAAATTTGGGCTTGATTTGCAAGGACAAGGGCACAATGCACCCCATACTAGATTGCTTCTTTTTTGGATCTACAAATTTTTGATTGTGGGTTGCACTCTGCATTGTGTTTTCTTGGAATGTCACCTATTGAGATCTTTAGATCTGACCCACACACATGAAAATAGGGGGAGAAGGTTGTATTGTATAGGGTATTTCCTAAGTCAAATCCTGTGTTGGTATTTTTACCTCCATGTATAGTGATTGATAATGATCAAGAGGGCATGACCTAGGTTGGGTATAAGCCAAAAAAAAATAATTGTCTAAAATGATGAATGATAAATGATAATGTTACCTTGATGTGAAACCCTTAATGAAGTGATGTCACACAAGTTGCCACAAAATTTGATTGATGGATATCTTTATTTATTGATAGAACTACAAAAGGTTAGATCACATACATAATAAATTGTTGAAGCTATCATATAAAGGAAAACTCAATACATCTTCATGATTTGGCATGATTGATCATAATAGATCCTTGAACATAATTACTTCCTTCATATTTATGTCTTAAAAAATTGAACTTGATTAATGAAATTGATGTAGTAATAGTGCTAATTTTTCCCTTGAATGCTCTTGACTGATTTTAGGATCTTTAATTTGCTCAATAGATTCTCCAAATGTGCTTCTAGGATTTGAAATAATAAAATAACTAGTATTTATATGTAATTATTCTAATTTCCTAAAAATCAAATATTTATAGTGAAACATAGAAAAAGAGGAGATGTGGTGTTGTTCAATATGGCATGATTAAAAGGTATGTGATCCAAAGGTTCAAACACATTCATACTTTTCCTTATTTCATTAGAAAGAGAGGAGATCACTAAGGGGTATGATTGACTTTCAAACTTGAGGTGAGTCAACCCTATTTTGGATCTCTTGGGAATTTTATTTCTTATGAAAAAAATGACTGATTTGCAATATTGGTAGATGATTTAAAGTGCATTAAATAACTAAATTATATAAGCTAATACTTGAAATTCAGAATTCTATGATAACTAAAATGGAAACGATAATTTTCTGGTAGATATGAGAAGGGAAGAATGGTATGATAACTAGGTTTTGAACTATGATCAAGGACTCATTTTACCAAGGATGAATGGGTCATGGTATCCCTTTTTGAAACTTCAAAAAATAGAATTGAATCCCTTAGTCTGCATTCTACTCCTATACTTGCAAATCTTCACTTATCTAGATCTGTAGTAAATTCACAAGAGAAAATGTTAGTTTGTTTGTATGGTGGTTTTCCTTGGTCAAACCCCAAGTTTGGTAATTAAACCTTGATAGACAAAGATCTGATAAATGACAATGTGTGCAAGCCCTAACCATAAGTGCATATAAGGTTGTTATGATATAACATGCAAAGAAACCCTAATAAAGTGCAATAGAGCATGATTCATATATGACAGTGATAAATGACAAAGATTCAATTAGGGAGAAGTTAAAACAACCTAATAAATCTAAAGTATAATAATACCTTATTGTAGGTTGCTAGTAGAATGAATCTTGAAGATGAGAACACTAGGAAACAAGTCATTAGGTTAAGGGAGATGGACAAATGCATTCCCCAAACCTAGAATCCATCATGATCCACCATTGGCATCAACCTTCAATCATGGACAATGCTTGATCAAATCTTTGACAAAATGAGCTTGAAGACCTGCAAATACAAATAAAATGCTACTCCAAGACTTCAACTTTGAATGCTTGAATGTTCTCCAAAATTTCTCCTTTCTTCTTGATCTCTCAAACTTGCTATCTCTCTTCTAGTTTGAAATGGTGAAAGGAACTATGTTTTATAGGCCTCTTCTCTAATTTATCAATTATTAGATCTTGATAGCCAACACTTTAAACTTGAATTTGAGACTTTAAAATACCACCAAAAAGATATTTGAAATTTGGCTTAGGGATTTAAAGGGGATCCACTCGCCCATGGGTGAATGGGTCCTAGCCTATAAGTCTAGGAAAAATTTGTTTTGAGGTCATTAATTAATTAAATGCATTTGTTCAATGCATGTTTTGGAAAACAATAAAAATAGGCCTTGGGATGCATAATAAAGGTAATTAGGGGACTATTTAGGAAGGGTAAAAGTGAAAAAATGAAAGGTCACTAAAATAGGTCCAAATTAAGTGTGAAATTGTACTATCACCTAAAAGGAGTACAATTTTCTACACTACATTTAGCCCCCACTTTAGTGGCCATATGGCACTATGTGCAAATGGAAGCTAAAGTAAATTGTTCTTCATAAGAGGATACCCATATGAATATTTCATTCGTAAAATGGGGAGAATGAAGCCCCCAATGTAGTCATCTACAAAACCACAATGTTAGGAACCACCTCTTGCAAAATAAATTTGTTATCTATTCAAAATCATCTTATAAACATATCAAACTTCTTCGGAGAATCAAATTTTGAGGGTATATGTATGCCCCTTGATTCTGCTTGCTTTATGGCTCCAAGTGGAATCAAGATAGCAATCTAACCTCATAAATTTTTTTTATGTTGTGATGTGAACGCTTCCAATAGGGTATTGAAGTTTCAACACCACATATCAATAAACAATAAATGAGATCAGGGACAAACTTACAAATCCAACACAACAAATGATATCAAAAATAGAGTTCTCTAGCCCCCATTATGGTTATTTGAATACAATGTAATATTAATAAACTTTAGTATATGTTAGTGAAAAATTAAATTTTTGATTGAATCATTTGAACATTTACCATTTGAAGATTACCTTGTTGCTGAGGAATAAAGCAATGCGAGAGAAAATAGAAAATTATCTACATAATCTAACAACATGCTTTAATATATATACTATTCAAAATAAATGTTAAGTGTAATATCTACAAAAATGTGTAATGTTGATAGATTCTTTAAGGGTTGTACCATATGTTTTTGTTAACGTTTATGCTCCATACCCATAGCTTTCATTAGTGACATAAGGGCCTAACCAATTCAGATTAAATTTTCCTTTTTCACTTGGGGTGACATTAACATTGCGTTGATTTTCATATAACACTAAATCATCTTTATTAAATGAGTGAGGAATGAAATTATCATTGTAAATTCACTACATTATTTTGGAATAAGCTTGAAGATGCTTAATATTTTTGATGTGTTGTTCATCAAGCATTTCAAGTTGTTGTAACCGTTTCTTGTTATAAGTGGTATCATCAATAAGCCCTCTAAGAGCAATTTGCAATGAAGGAATTTTTAACTCCAAGGGAATTATTGCATCAACACCATAAACCAAGTTATAAATTTTGTTTCTTGTGGATGTTCAAATACTTGTGTGATAGGCTTGCAATGCATAAGATAACTAAGTGTACCAATCGTTGTTATGTTTTCTTGTTGGTTTTCGCAAGATTTTCTTGAGTGTTTTATTAGTCGCTTCCACTTGACCATTAGATTGAGGATAATAAGGTGTTGAAAAATGATGTTGAATGTGAAATTTTTCCAAAAACATCTTCACATAATTGTTCTTAAATGGTGTACCATTGTCTAAAACTAATGTGGAAGGAAGGCCAAAGTGAGCAATAGTGTTTTCCAAGATGAAATAATAGATTGCATCAATGGTCATGGAACGAAGAGGAATTGCTTCTACCTATTTTTTGAAGTAATTTGTCATAGTAATTATAAACATATGTCTAGAAGAAGAAGGTGGGGATATTTTTCCAATGAGATCCAAACCCCAAACCAAAAATGGACAAATAGTAACTTGGGCATGAAGTTCAAAAATAAGAATGTGGATCAAATTGTTATGTTATTGAAATTTGTGACATCTCTTAACATGATCAAAACACTCTTGTTCCATATGTCACCAATAATATCCCATGTGGATTAAATTTTGAACCAATGATCTTCCCCAAAAATTCCCCCCACAAGCACCAACATGAGCTTCCTCAAGGGCTATAGGGATCTTTGATTGTTTAAGGTATCTAAGAAAGAGATCATCAAAGGATTGTTTATATAAGACATCTGCTAGGATTATGTATCTAGTTGCAAGTTTTTGAATAGGAGCTCTAGTGTTTTTAGTGGTTGGTTTAGGAAAGGTACATTCTTTTAAATAATTAAATATTGATGTATATCATTCACTAGAGACTTCAATGTTGGTCACTAACACTTCTTTCATCTTTTCATCTATCGATGGTTTTGTGATTGTGTGAACTATAAATGTGAAGTTGATAGAAGGATCTTTAGGAGAGACAAGAGAAGCAATGCTTGCCATTGCATCTGCATTCCAATTATCCTTTCATGAAATATTTTCAATGGTATATGATTTAAAGCGTTTGAGCAATGTAATTGTAAGGTTTTTATATTGGGATAACTTATCATGTTTCACTTGATAAGATCCATTTATTTGTTTAATAACCAATTGAAAATCACCAAATATACAAATGTGATGGACACCTAAAGATAAGGTTGCACATATTCAAGCAATTAAGGCCTCATACTTTGTAGTGTTATTTGTACATATGAAGTTTAAACAATAAGGGAATAGGATTTCCTGAAGGTTTTATTAATTTAACCCCTGCTCTGGAGCCAATTCAACACTTAGAACCATCAAAATACAATTCCCATGTTTCCTTTTTAGTTGTCAACACATTCTCATTAGGGAAAGATTCAGGATTAGGTGATCTTAATGGTGAAGGAGCATCGTCTAAATGGTAGATCAAGGCTTTTGCTTTGATTTCCTTTTGGGGAACAAATTTAAGATCAAACTTAGTTAACAACATAACCCATTTAGCCAAATGTCCTAAAAAATCTATTTTAGCAAAAATGTGTTTCAAAGGATCAAATTTTGTAACATGAACCTTTGCATTTAATAAATAGTGTCTCAATTTACTAGTAACAAACATACGAGAAAAACATTGTTTTTCTATTGTTGTATACCAAGTTTCATAATTGATTAAAGTATGACTAATGTAATAGACATGATGTTCTTTTCCACTTTCATCTTGTTGAGCCAATAATGCTGCTAGAGCATGAGAGGATCTTGATATATAAAGGATGAGTGGCTTTCCTTGAATAGCAGGTTGCAAGATGGGAGGATTAGCTAGATATTCTTTCATATTTTCAAAATCCTATTTAGAGTACTCATTCCATTTAAATTATAATTCCTTCTTAAGCAGTTGGGTAAAAGGAAGAGTCTGACCCGCTAGAGATGCCACAAATCAAAAGATTGCTTGAATCTTTCCTTGTAAAATATGAAATCAAGAAATATTTTAGGAGGTGGCATATTTATGACAACATTAGTCTTCTTTGTATCCACCTCAATTCCTCTATGAGACACTATAAAACCCAAGAGTTTTCCACCATCCACACCAAAGACACAATTCTTCAGATTTAATCCTATGTTATACTTACAAAATCTTTCAAAGATCTTACAAAGGATTTTGACATGATCTTGACAAGTTAAAGATAACCAAAATATCAACATAATCTTCTAAAATGTTTTGTATGAAATCATGAAATATTAGTGGCATAGCTCTTGATATGTTTCTCCAACATTCTTTAATCTAAAAGGCATAACAACCCAACAAAATATCCCCCAAGTTGTGGTAAAATCTGTCTTTGATGAAAATTTGATTATAACCTGAAAAAATGTCCATGAATGATAATAGGACATGGCTCATAGTTGAATCCACTATCATGTCAATATTAGGAAGGGGAAAGTCATCTTTTAAATATTCTTTTTTTAAATCATGAAAATCCATACACATCCTAATACGATTATCAAGGTTTTCCATAGCTACATTATTAGATATCCATGGGGAATAATCAATGGGACAAATAAAGCCAACATCCAGATGCTTCTCAATTTTAGCTTTAACCAACAAAGATATTTTAGGATTCATCTTGCATATAAAACCATTCATAAATTTAAACATCCAATTCACATAACATATCTAGTTGCAGTAATGAAAGAAAGCACAAAAAATCCATAACACATGAACACCAAGATTTTTATGTGGAAAACCCAAAATGGGAAAAACCACAGTGAGGATTAGCTAAAAATATATTATAATCAGTTATAACATACTATAGAAGTGCTCACTATAGGTTGAATCACTGTCCAAGTGGACTCACTATCCAATGAAAGAAGAAAAGAGATAGACGAAAGTTTGTGGCTCACAACCTAGATTGAACTATTACAATTGCATCTATCATATGCATGAAATACAATTCCAATGAAGCTCAATAGAATGACTTTACATACTTCATCTGATTGTGATCTAACTCTTTTCTTTCCTCTACATTCACATCACGCTAATATTTTGCTCAACATTCACAACTTAGATTCACAATGTATTCCCTCAATTTGCATCATTCACATCACTTTCATGTAGGACCTTCATCAAAACATAAAAATGATCTAGCTTATATATTTTCTTTGTTGTTCTTTTTTCGCACACACCCCCCACCGGAGGCGGGGACCCTCTTTTTCTTGTTTGCATTTGACAGTTTCCAATTTTCCTCTGCTTGAGGCCTAGGTGCTTAGTTTGATTCATTGCATTCAAAGACTAAGGTCCTTGAGATTAATTTGGTCACTCTCTCAAAGATATTGATGCTATCTTGGAAAATGAAATTTTAAGTCACTATGATCATCCTTCTATTGCACGATTGTACGACAAAAGCTGGTTTATATATACATGCACTTTAGGGTCTTTTGTTTGCATTTCACTTCTTGGATTTCTAGTTCAGTCTTCCCTGCACCCTTATTCTGGATCTGATTTGGAAGCTTGATTCTCCTATATTTTGATGTAAACCTTTGAAATTTCTTTGTAAATTCATCTTTGACATGTGAATATTGATTTATTGATCTCCTTGTGTCTTGTGTGTGTCAATTTTGCATGAAGTGATATTACTTGAGTCACTTGCATAATTGGGACTCATTGAGAATTTGAGTTTGGAAGGAAGAATTCTTATGGTTCATTAGTCCAGGTTAATATTTGTGTTTTGGGTGCTAACCACACTTTTTAAGCACTTGATCCATGTTTAAGGGGTCCCAACATCTGCATTTTGAGGATATTTGTGAAATTCATTAATTCAAGAAAAAATTGGTAATAGTGTTCAAGGAGAAGCCATGTAATCCAGTTTTATTACCATCGCAGCTATAATTCATGATGAAATCATCTGGGGTATCGATTATATTATATATAGGAGGAAGCTTTTATTAAAATGTACAGTTTTAATCCAAGGAATTAATAGTCTTGTAACTGCAATATCAAAAGAGAGAAGCTAAATGGATACAAAAGACACTAGAAGCTTAGGGAACATAAGGACACTAAAAGATTTGAATCTGTCAAGATTGTCATTGGAAATAATCAGTGTCCATTAAAATAGTGCAAGGTGAGTTTTATGGAAAATGTGTGCATAGAGGAGATCTTGGGCTTGGAGTATGCCATCATCATGAAAGTCCCAATACTTGTCATTGCGCTAATAGGCATAAGGTTGCTCTGATGGATCATTTTGTGTATGTCACAAGGAAATAGGGATCACCATAGAAAATCGAAAGAAATGACGAATGAATGTTTGCTAATTCAAATGATGCTCATGAAGTTGGCCGAATAGCGTGATATCGCTATTAAGGAAGATATACTGTGTCTTGTGGCGAATGAATTTCACAATATTTAGGGCCTCCATGTAATGACATACAGAGGTAGATCTTTTCGATGATATTAAAAGGAGGTGCAATATTAAAAGAAGTTGAGTGTTAATGAACCTGAATCATTCAAAGTAATCTCCAAGGCATGATTGTTCCTAAAGGAATACTGAGCATATAGTTGTCTATGCAGATTGATATTCAAGAACATTAATTGACAACTCCATCTCATGTTGGATTGCAATATATTAATGATGTTTTCAAGACACCAATTATCACGATGGAGAACGATGACCGTGAAGTGTTAAAATGCTGGGTCCATTAGAGAATCATCACAAGACATTTGAAACAACAATATGCGGTGATGGACGTGCAACATTAATAGGAGTTCATCGAATAATGGTTTGAAATTCACTGAATCTCAAAGAGCTCAAAAGTGGTAAGAGTGAAGTCTGCAATGGGTTAGAGTGGCTCAGGAATAGTGGATCAATTCAGGAATTTCTTCATAATACAAAACTCGTGAAATAAAAAAGGACAACAAAATAGCAGATTACAGCTTGATGTGATTTTGATCATCTGGGAAGGAATCGACGCTCACAGAAAAGCTTATCAAATGTGCACAACAGTGTATCACTACAAAATGCATCAAGCTTATTAATTTTGGTTAAATCAAACTTTGATACATTATTTTACTACAGAGCATGGTATGTAAAGTCTGATTTGCTCAAAGAAGCTTGTGAGTGGTAATGTTTTATGAAGTGAGTGAGCTCTACATGAAGAAAGATTAAATATTCACAGAAAGGATTTACATTTGTTAGCGCCATCTTCATTGTTTGGGGAAGCTCATTTACGAAGCTTCCACCTTTATTCTTGTCCGAGGACAAATCTTGAAAACGCTAAGCTAAATAATTATGTTTATGTAAATGTTGTCCCTATTTATAGAGGCGCCCATGAGGAAATGCTACATAAATTCGATTTCAAAGGTCTTGAAGATGGCGTAGTTGATTCCACGAGTATCTTGTAAATGACTTGAACTCATCTTTGATAGATGCCACGAAAGATCAGAAGAGGATGGCTAAAAGAAAATCACGAGGAAATAAATACATAGTCGAATTCTCATGAAACTGATGATTGTTGTTGTCTTTGGATCTCACAGACTGGTGAAATTTGCAGGAAGGTCTAAATTAAGCATGATAATGAGGAATTTGGTCATGGAAAAAAATGATGGGAAGAGGATGGGTAACAATTTGAATCTTTTTGTAAACGAATAAGTGGAAAGCTCACTAAGTCACTAAAATCTTTGAAAGCATATAAAGAGCTTGCGCAAAAGGAAACAATGGCGGTATCCATTGAGTATGGATTCTCCATACATTGAGAATGAGAATTAAAACTGTGAAGGATGAATGAATGCGTTAAGAGTTAAGATTTAGGTGGTTTTATAGGTATGGAATTCATAAGAAGCCTATGCGAATTAAGATGGTGACAATAAATGATTCTTCAAGTTTGTTTTTCTACACATTCTTGGAGACTAGCGATTGTGGATGAATAGAGCCATGATGAACAATCTAATTCGGGAAATCCTTTGCATAGCAGATTCTATGAAGGACAAGAAGCTCGAGGATTCCGGATGACCCCAGATTCCATGAGAAATTTAAATTCACGAAAATGGTTAAAGCTCGAAGAAATTAAGGGATCGAAGGAATTGATTCTAGGCTCGGAGATTCCTGAATTCACATGAAAATTGTTCATTCTAAGGAGATGATGTGAGCTGATAGTAATTAACCAAGAGATCATTCTTGAGCGATGCGAATGAGATAAGATCATGTGGAAGGCCGTGCCAATGTACTGGAAAGAGTTGATCTTGGGTGACCGCAAGTAATATTTGAAAATAGAATAATTAAATTTTTTGAGGACGACTTGTTTATGATATAAAATAAGAAAACTGGTGCGAACTGTGTGTATTCACAGAGGAGAATGAAGTAAGATCTACGTATAATATTGTGGAATATGTTAGGCGAAGTCCCTTAGATGGTGTTTTGCACTTGAAGGTATATAAGCAGTTCATCATATTTTGCAAAAGGCAGAGAAACTTACAATTCCCTGTTGGGCACGATCATGTCTTCTTTGACCTTGCCTATACGATGCGATAGAATAAGCTTGCCAAGTTATTTTTGTGAACCAGTCACCAATAATAAAATTAGATAGAGGCAGACATGGTGATAAGTGGATCTTCATCTTGAATGAAAATCATGGCGAGTATAAGATTTTGGAGATAGAAAATAGAAAACTTGCAACAATCTATATGGGAATGGTATTCTGAAGTCAAGAAGTTGTGGGATCAGGAAGTAAGCCGGGTATTAAGAGAGTCGGTGGATTGTGATTAGAAGATATTGATGATTATGTTTCACAAGATTTTTTAGTTGGTAAAATCTTTGGGGCATTCAAATATCTTGGCACGAAGATTTGTGAAGTCATGTTGTGTAGGAGGAGTCTCGATGAGTCCACCAGTGGTGTCCTTGCAGTGTATAAAAAGGGAACTTCTTATCATCGCCACTTCAAATCATTATTCATGTTCATGGGTCAATGTCAATGGACGATTCTTATCAAGTGTGAATTGCTAGTTAATAATTACGAGGTGGTATGAGTGTGTGGGTATCAAGGGCAGTGTTAGGTTGACAAAGGGGGATATGACAGATTGTGGTGATTCTAACGAGTGCGAGTATTGATGAATCTAATTAAATGATTATCACAAGATTGTAAATTAGGGGCAACTTTGCATAGAATTTATTTTGTTTATATTTTGGGTTTGGATTTAATTTAATTCTGAATTCCTTTAATGCATTTGCGTACTCTTATAATTATTTTGCATTTTGTAGGGATAGTACTACTTGGGATTTTGGATTTATCACAAGAAGGATGAAAATTCTAGATCACTAGATTGAAGATTGAAGTTGTTATAAAGTTCTACTCACTTATGAAAATGTACCCAAAATGGAGATTCAAATTGCTCAACCACCCACATATGAATACATGCCCGAAGGAGGATATTTTAAACTGATCAAATATCCCTACTTATGGAAATGTGTTGAAATTTATTTTTGGCCAAGAAGATTCCAGAATTACAATATTTAATGTTGGGTTTGCCTAAGAATCTGTGCCACTAGCTGTATGCCAATTGGAGATGTGCTTTAGACAAGGATGACATGTGAAGCTACTTTCTTTGCTCCAATCAGAGCTTTTATCAATGTCAAGGTGACAGACTGTTGTTTCCTCATTCCTCCAAAATGTAACTGCTTTGATGTAATTGGACGATGATGTAACAAGAATTGTCAAACTTTAAATGTAACTTCTTGATGTTTCTAGAGGATTGTTTTATGCCCTTGGATTGATTTAATCCTAACCTTTGATTCAAAATGTAAAAATATATAAAAGGCGTTTGCCTTCTCATTTGTAAGGTATTAGAAAGCCATAATTAGTTAGAGTTCCAAGAGTAAGAAAGTTAGAAATTTTTCTTTGCAAGTCAGTAGCTATAGGAGAGAAGAGAGATGAAGACTATTATGTAAATTTTGGAGAAGTTAATGCAATTAAGTTGTTGATTTGGAAAACTTTGTGTTAAGCTTTGGCAGTCTTATGGTTCCTTATTCTTGATTCTCAATGTTAGATGATAGTTTTCAGTTCTTTCATGCTAATGGTAAAATATGAATGATTTTTTATTGGTCTCCTGCTCATACTTTTGGTGGCTTCATTATTGTAAGTTGCTGTGTAGAGTTAGTCTGAGCCAAATATTGCACTTAGCTCAATTGTGAATGTTATTCATGTTGCGCTAGTAATTGGGTATTGTTGATGGTGTTTTCTACACAACAACAACTCAGACAAAATGTGATATTCTATCTCTCTTGAAGGTAATCTCTATCAGTAAGCCTCAAGAGATAACCCCAAGGTCTCTAATGTTAGGTCTTGACAATGCATAAACAACTCAGTGATAAATGTGAAAATGCTAGTAATCACAAGGGGACCTTACTACAAGCAAGTACTGAATCCTTTAATTTATTAGATCTAGCAATATGGTGATACTTCAATCCTAAAACTAACTCAGGTGATAAATGAAATAACAAAAGATATAAGGTTTCAAAGAGATTCCTAAATGTAACACTAAACCTAAGATTAACAATGCAAATGACAAACACTTGAAATGGACCAATCCCTCATAAACTGATTTCTATTTGACCTAGATGGATCTACAATCTTATAGAAATAGTGCAATATTCTAAGGCCTTAAAGATTTTTAGATCATGAACATTCATTCAAACAACCCTATTGCAATCAAAATGAATAAACCTTCACAATTGAACTAATCTTAATGAATATGAAAGTCCAGGCTAACTTTGTGAAGCAACTAACAATCAGTTGGTTGCGAAAAGTATGGACCAGAGATTGTTGCAACACTTCAAGTACTAAATCATAAACACTATCAATTTATCTAATATTAAACCTAACACATCTATCAAATAACTTAAGAAATTCCAAAGATAGAATCACAAGAACCATGCCAGATAAAATTCAACACAAGAAAGGCACAAAATCACAATGTCTTCACTTGCATTAAATTACCCAAAGTAGCAAAAATTCAAGTATTCTATTACAACACTTGCTTGCTTGAAAACAAAACTAACTCCTACCTCTAGCTCTTGCTATACTGCTTAATTCGCTCCAAGAAAAACTATCTAGCCCTTACAAATGAGGCAAAATGCTATATTAATAGAAACCCCCAAGATATGTCGGCTTAGTTAGGGTTTACAATAATAATTAGCCATAAAACAAGTCGGCCCAAGGAGAATTCAAAATAAACAAAGTGGGCATTAAATGAAATCACTCCATCTAGGTTGGCCTGGGGTCTTCAAAAAAATTCGGTCCAATGCATGTGAAGGAAGAGGAGAAATAATGGGAAGCACAAATTCTAATGTAGCCTTGCATTAACTGCTTCCCCCTGTATCTTTATTTCGCTCCACCCTATGCAGCAGGAGATTTGTATCTTCCTTATCTTGTGCTAATACATCTTTCAACCAATTTATTAACCTCATTGCGTCTCCTCCAGTTGAAAGGATGTCTTTGATAACATTATCCCCCTTAATTTGCACCCCCTGTAACCAATTCACCATGGAAAGAGTAGTGGTCTTCATCTTCTCTAGCTCAGTTATGGTCTCTTGTGGTAGGAAACTCGCAGCAGAAGATGAGGAGCTAATAGATTGCAAGGGCTTCATCAAGTCTTGCAAGTACTTCTTTAATTTCTCATTCTCCTTCTTCAGTTCTTGCTTAGTCTGTACTTCCTTCCTCAACCTACCTAGGATCACCGCACTAGAGCCTTCATAATATTCAATATCCTACTCCATAGAAGTAGGCCCAAGGTTGATGGTCTATACATTATAATCCTCTCCAATTACATCATCTATGTTCTTATCCGAAGTAGGAGTAGCAATGTGGACTACCCTGTTGTTGGCCCCATCTCTTTCAATCCTAGAAATAACCTTGGATTTCTTCTTACCTTTTCCCTTTCCTATGTTTTCCAATAGCTCATCCCAATTGGGAGGGGTGTCATCCACAAGAATCTATTTTCTCTTAAATTCCCTATCCAACCAACCTGGAACAATAGACTCTGACTGTGCTTTACTCTGTCCAACTTCATCTTGTTGGTCCTTAGGTGCATCTTCATTAAAATCTTGCTTCTCGGGAATCTCCTTAGCCTTATCCTCCTTTTCTTTATCATGCTCTTCTTCTTCATGTATTGATGATGGAGTCTTAACTGGTACTTCCTCTCTTTGAGGAGGTCTAACTTCTTTAGTTCCAACAAGTGAATCCTCATATGTTACCAAGGGAGATTGCATCACCTTCTCTATTTCTGCCTCAGCACTGAAGAGCTCACCCTCTTGAAATTATTCTCCTTCTGTATCTTGGTGATCTTCTTCTTCCTTGGATCCACCTGGTTCATCGTGAGCTTCATGGGAAGGAAGGATATCATCCTATTGTTCTGCATCAGAAGTGACTGGAGGGAGATCCTTTCTTGGCACACTATCCTTAGGAGAAGGGGTTCTTGATTTCCTTGTGTACACTTGTGTCCTTTCTCCTGAGCTCTCCACATTTATCACAGGTGGGCCAACTTCCTCCCCTGCCTTGAAGTTTTCCTTTTCCTTCCATGATAATCTCACCACTCTCCTTCTCTTTGGCATAGGGACACTAACCTCTTTGTCCTCTTTTTCAGTTTCATCTTTTTCTAACTTCCTTGTTCTTGAAGCATGTTTCCTCTTCTTTGCAATTGGATTCCTTTGTTTTTCTGCTTCCTATTCTTCCTCGGCTTTAGCATCTTTAATTTTGATCTCGAAAGGAGAACTCACCTTGCCCTTACCCTTAGGATCTTGCTCAGCTGACTCCTCAGAAGTGGAATGAGACTTCAAGTCTCCCATTAAATCATAGGTGCATTGCACACCTTCACTTTCCAGCTCCCACATCTTATGCTTGAGCCACAATAAGGTATACTTAATGACCAGAGTCATAAGTTTTTCCAGTTCTATTTTCTCCTCTTCTAACCAGTCTATTTCTCCAACTGGCTTGTCCTTCACTGCCTCATAAGCATGACCCTAGATCAGATCTCCATCCTCTTCAACTTGATCTGGGATGGCCTTCACATTGCAAAGTCGGACCAAGTTAACAGGAATCCTGGAAAACTTCTTCTTTCTAATCTCAAATTCATCACTGCAATTAGGCCAATAGTCTTCCATATCATCCTTGTGGCTATATTCTCTGCTGGCTTTCTTTTGTGCTTCGCCAGTTCTATCAAACCTGGATCTCTTGGAATGAAAGGATAACCCAAGAGTGCTCATTTCTTCCTCAGAAGCACTAGCCGAATTAATAAAAGGACATGCCTCACTAGTTCCTATCCTCAAAGGGAAGTCACCACCAAATCCAGTCTTATGCTTATCCTTTTTCACAATGGCATCAAAGTCACAAATTTTCCTCATGACTTCCAAGAGTATGATATGGTCTGTTGGGTACCTTGGAAGTCGATATGGAGCCCTCTGAAGGCCATCTATCCTTATATATGAGAAGGTGGGAAACTATATGAACCAAGCCCCATACCTTTTGATTAGTTCCTTGGCCTGGTCAGATATCCTCACATGCTCTCCACCTTGCAATAATTTGGTGATATACATGGTGAATGCATCATTCACCCTCCTATAGCTCGAGTTACCCAGATGCAGCTGTGGATAAACCTCATAGATCACATCTTTCCCAAGCACACCTCTTGTACTTAGCCCCTTATATGGGTGGAATCTTGCAAGAGCGTAGACTAAGTAGGAAGTCATTGTGAAGGTCTTTTTTTGCAATACATTGCACATCTTCTCATGAATCATAACACTTATAACACCTGCCCAATGATAGTTAATATTCTACTCCATCCTTACGATGACATGGAGCATCCAATTTTCAAACATTCCAACACTCTTTGACCCTACCACCCTGCTGAGAAGAGTGATAGCATCATAGTACTCCTTGAATTTTTCTTTGAATAGTTGTTTGGGCAGTTTGGAGTAGTGAGACTTAGGCCTCTCCAACCATGAGTTGATGAACTACTGAGATTTGATAGTATCCTCTTCATAGAATTTCCTTGCCATATCCATATCAAAATCTACCACATGAGATATTTTTGGCATGTCAAAGGTTTGGGCTATGGACACAGGATTCAAATTTGCTACAATTCTCCCTTGAGGGCCAACTATCCTCTGTGTACCCTTATCATAGTGCCTGGCACACTCAAGAACCAATTCATAACATTGCACCATGGGAGGGAATCCAGCCACATGTGCCAATCCTGATTCCAATGTTCTTCTAGCTAGCAAAGGAAGGTTTTGCTCTGCCATCCTAGTCTTGAACTCCTCATATTCCCATAGTCCAACATTTGTATTAGTTACCTCCGACCAGACATAAGTAAGCTTGCTCTCTGAAATTCTACTCTTGATGTCCATTTTGATTCTTTCTTTTTCAGACACAAAAGACCCTTCTGTACTTGGATCCATCACTTTACTCCTAGCTCCACTTGTCACTATCTTGCTTGACTCAACCTACACCTAACGAAGAAACCATAGTAAATATCACATGAAAACCAAGTTAAATCAATCATAAACAACATAATCATCATCAAAATGAAATCCAGATAAGCAAGGTGTCATTAATTCTCATAAAAATTGATCATATCAAAGTTCGGGTTTCAAGTCATCCCATGGAATCCAAGCCAGAGAGGAATTTCGAAAAATTCCTAGCCAAATGGATTATGGTGAAGTAAACATGAAAGCCCCCAAGATAACTATTTGATCCATTATCATACCAAAGAAACAACATGAGACATCTTAAAATAGCTCAAATTAATCATAAAATTTAGTTAATAAGTCATGCCATCTCATAATCCTTCGTTTTCAATAAAGTTTTAGAGAATTCTGCCTAGGATGAAATTCCGTGAAAACAACAATAGTCTATAAATTCTAAAAAAATGACAAGACAAAGGATTTTCGGAAAAATCTGGATAGAACTGAAATCTGTGGGGAAGATGAAACTCTGGAAAATTGCAAGTTTCGGGAAAACAAGGAGAAAACGAAATGTTGGGGAATTTTGTGAAGATCTTGAAACGCCAAATACCATTGTTTTCTCACAGCTTCACTCAAATTGATCTAATGATCATGAATTTGAGGACCTTGGGCCAACAATCAGTTTGATTTGAGCCCCCCATAAATCATCCTTGAATTCTAGGCTCACTTGAAAGCAAATCACGAGGAAATGACGATGCCCTAGGCATAAAACCCTAAAAATATGCCATTGAAAACACAGGGCAAGCTTGGGGTTCAGGTTAACTCAACTGCTAGGTTCTCACAAAAGATTATTTACATCCCACCAACAAGCTACCTTCTAATGTGAATGAAAGAACAAACTCAAAACTTACTCGGGAAACCATTAATCAGACTATATCAAGCAACCCAAGCCACAAAATGCCCAAACATACAAGAATTCAGATTCCAAGCAAATCTAGAATGCTAGAGGACCACTCACATTCATTAATCAAAAGAAAGGAAACATGTACATACCATTTGATGAATTGGAAATCGATTTTAGCAATAAAAAATGACTATTTATTGGCGCTCAACAAACGACATCAATGATAATGCCCAGGAAATCACCACCAAATTCAAAAACTTGCAAACCCGACGCTCCAAATCGAGTAAAACACCTCAAGATTAAGCTCCTAAACTCAATTGAATACAAATGATAAAGCATAATGGAAAGAAAATCCCCAAAGATCGACTAAATACATCCCTGACAAACCGTACAAATGACATTAATGCAATCGACAAGACATCTAGACAAAACTAGAAAATATGACAGGACGGCGGATATTCAGAGAAATATGTCTAGCATGGAATTTTGTGAAGGTTAGGAATTCCTGAACCACAATGAAAGCAAATAGAACTAGGTTTAGAGAATGTCCGGGGAATTCTGCCAGGAGTGGATTTTCCCGAAAGCAGCAAAAAACCCAAAAATTGCCCAAAACATTAGATTTTCAAAGTACTTCCTAGAAGGGGGGAATTTGCATGAATAAGATAAGAATTCAAGCACGTGCAAAGGTAACAAAACCTCAACATAACAAGGGCCAAAAAACCAAAAGCAAAAGCAAAAGAGGGTCCCTGCTTTCAGCGAGGCGTGTGTGCAAAAACTGCACAACAGGTATGTGGATGAATGTTCATGGTCTGAAAATATTTCAGTTACCTTAGAAGATTGCACCATTTTTGTGTAGCTGCGGGATTGTCCTTGATCAAGTAGAGATTGGTTTTATTGGGATCTATCCATTTGAAGGATTTTCCATTATTGTGATTGATCTTAGGTGTTAGTTTAAGATCTCTCTTAACCCTTATCTCTTTTGATCTTTCTTTAAATTAGAGTTAGCTATAGGATTTGAAAGCATCAATATATTTCTACATTTGATGATAAGTACACTTCCATCATTTTTGAATTTTAAGGCCCCTTGTGCTTACCAACAAATCACATTTTCATTGAGTTGTTTATTGCATTACCAAGACTTGACAGTAGAGACCTTGGGGTTGTTTCTTGAGGCTTGCTGATAGAAATTTACCTTTCAAGAGAGATAGGATACTTGCATTCTGTATGAGTTATTGTAGTGCTAAAAACAACATCAATAGATTGGCGCTAGAGTGAGGGGTGAATGAAAGTAACATAGCTGGAAGTTGAACTAGCCTTCATGTTGAAAATATGAGATACAATAGATCTCTGGTAAATTTAAGTGAGCTGAAATGTCTGACTTGTGAAATTGGGGTAGAATCCAAATCACTTCACAAGGATAACTTCTTTTTTTGGATGTTTTAATTGAAATATTCACAAAATTTATAGAGAGTCAGTTTAGGCATGGTTTTTGTTTGAAATATTTTCTTCTAAACCATTGGTGTAGATTACATAAAGAGTGTCATTCTGAGTTCACTTGTTCATGTGTGGATATTATCATTAAATTTGGGAGGTAAATAGAGTCACAAGAATAGTCATTAAGGGAAGGCACAATAGAAGAAACAATAAATTTTGAATCTAGAGACAATGTGGCAGCTGATGTTGAGGTAGCTATGGAAGAGATTGAGTGTAGAGAAGAAGAATATGAGGTCTAGAAATAGAAGAGGTAAATAATGAATGTCCAAGCATAGAGAAACCTATAAAGATGAAGGATGTCAGTCCTACAAAGGCTAGCCAAGTGTTTGAAATGGAAAAAATAGTTGAGGATGAACCGCAAGAGAAAGAAGTGATCAGTCAGATTTCCTCTATTCAAGATGAAGATCCGACACATGCTAGATATGATGAGTTAGTTTATAAATTTATCAAGAATTGGTCAAGCTTGGGATACAAATTTCATCTAGAGGATTTGTTTCTACCATCCTAGTGTAGGATACATGAAGAGGCACATTATGAAATCACATGTTTTTAATGTCAAACAAAAATTAAGGAGGTGGAAGAACAAGTTACTAGAGATCCACAAAAAGCTACATCAAATGAATATTCAATCAAGGAATTACAAGTTGTTGAAGGATGCCTTGTAGAGGAACCAACAGGTGTTGAATATGCGGAATGCATAGCATCAAATGTTGAGACCACCCTCGAGGAGATTGAGTCTGCAATAAAAGAACTTCAACAAATTGTCAATGAATTTCTCATGAAACAAACTAAAGATTTCAATGAAGAAGCTGATGTTGTTGATGGCTGTAATCCAGACTCTGAGCTTGCATTGATAATGAATGATAGGGAGTATTCTTCTATTATTCCTTTATATTCTGATGCATTTTCTAATGATGATTCACATATTGCATGCTTTGATGTTGATAAGACTTGTCTAAATTACACTAGAGTATGCAAAGAATTACAAAAGATGTCGAGCACAATGATGTTATAGTTACTATTGATGGGCATGACCACAAAGTTGCTAGTGAAAATTGGCTTAAAGATCAACTTGTGGTGACTTCTAACACACAATCAAATGAGCGAGTTGATGCACATAAGGATGTTCCTGTAAATTCATCATTGATCCCTTATGAAAAAATGCAAACAGGTGAAATGTTCCATGATGTTAATTATGGATTTATTCAATCTATACTTTACCCTGAATTATTTACTGATGAATTTGATTCTTTTTTGCATGTTTCAAGCACAAGAGGATGTTGCACCATCAGTTGAGACCTCTTGACTGCAAAGATATCAACTCTTCATGATTGGGGGCTGTAGGCATCCATTAAAATCTACAAACACTAAACTTCATATAGGGGTTAGTATTTCACAAATCTATCAAAATGCCTCTATGAAATACCTTGCAAATGTTTCAAAAATGCAACAAAAGATGAAAGAAACTAAAAGCATTATGAAATCAACCACAAGTTACCTATTCCATAGTGGATTGGTGTCACATGTGCTAGTGACCCTTTCCCAATCCTTGATCAAAGCTCAAGATGATGTAAATGCAATGGAAATGATGAGCAAGATGAGTTCTCAAATTAAGAGAGTAACCTTGCATAAAATTTGTGGATTCATGAATGAGAATGAAGGCCTTATTTTAAAGATTTTCTTGATGAGAAATTAGCCAAGATGGTGAATGTGGGATTAAAGATCCTCTAATGAGAAGATGAAACTTGTCAAATGATGATAGGTCAATGGTTGTGCAAGATTTGGGAAGAGTGCCCATGAGAGGGAGAATTTGAATTCAAAATTTGCAATAAATTTTGAGAGGGGGACAAGAAAAACAGCAATAAATGCCATGTTGGACTTGTCATGTTGAGGGAAAATGAGGGTTTTTTAAATAAATCAATAAAATTGATTTATTGTGCAAGTGGAGATATCTAGAGAATGCAAGTGGGATGGGATTAACATTTAATTAGGGTTAGATTAAATAGATGATGATTATGCTGATTTAATGCTGATTAGGTGAGTTGACTTTTAGGACTTTGATAATTGATTTATTTGAATTAGAAAATGATGGAATATGATTTAGGATTTGATTTAAATGGATTTTTGATTTATTAAAAGGTTGATGATAATGTTTATTTGATTTTAAATAAATGATCCTAGGAGATGAAATTACCTAATGAACGGATGAAAGTGCACCTGAATAATTGATGAATGGTCCTAATACGACATCTAATTTTACTGAATCCGATCGAATGCATAATGTTAATTTTGCATGTCTACATTTTTCCCCTCTTTGAAGCAATGTACTTGTTGCGTTGGTTCAAAGAATAAACTTGCCGCGATCAAAATCAATTTTTTTTTGATTTTTCGGATGCCCTAGCGGAAAGAAGTACACTGGTACATTGACCCCTCAAGAGATCGAGCGAAAAGATTGGATTTGAGGGTTGATCTCGCTATAAAGAGGTTCAAAATGGATGGTTATGGACGACGATGCAAATGAGATGATTTTAAGATGCTTAGAATAACAAATCTATATTATCCTAAACAACTTAAATTATGATATGATGCGAGATGGATGATGTGATTATGCAATGGATGATTTATGAGATGCTTAGACTAACAGATCTATATTATGATCATGATATGAATGCATGATGGATGCATGATGGATGAATTGGTGTTAGTATGGAAATGAGATGATGACAAGAGGATCCAAAAAGCCAACATTATGAAAGATGATGATGAGAAATGATGATAAGAAATGATGATGATAGATGGATAATTTGCTTATCAAGGATTGGGATTTTCAAAGGGTCACTTAATTTATGTTTGATAACACGCCTAAGTACGATGCATCAAGGTATGAAGGACCAGGATGGCTTTGTACTTAGTGTGATGGACTTTGACTCGACAAATAGATAGGAGTATTCTTGTTCACACCTGACATACAGAAACCTTGCTAGGATGCACTTTAGAAGTTTTAAACATCTTGGACCAAAACACGGAAAGGTATAACCAATCAATGCAATAGTCAACAAGCTATCTGAAACTTCCTCCATACATATCTAACAAAACAAGTATTCGCCAAGTTATTTTACAAGAACGTCCAACAAGCACAGCAGACAAAAGATAATGATCGTTGCCCCATTCCTATCTCTCTAAATCCCTCGTTCGGATATCATCGAGAGGTCCTTGGAATGAGCGCAATAAGATAAATCAAAAGAAAATATCAAGTACACAAACAAGTCAATGTTCTTCATACCTCTAGCCAAAGGGATTTGTTTTGATAGGATAAGAATCCAAGTGATATCCAAAATGATGTCCATTGTCGGAACGATATATCCTAGGACATGCATTGTATAGGACGATGATGGTTTGATAAGTTTGATTGATAGGCTGTTGATATAAGGTTAACTGACATGTTTGTGACTGATCAAGAGTTTGATTTTGTTTTAAAGATTTGTTGTTTCGATTTTGATTTTACGATTGAAGCTTTGCTTTTTGCTGATTGCTGTGATTGTTCCTGTTTGTTTTGCCAAAGGATGAAGGTGACGATCAGTTTATTATGGATGATTGATTATTGTGGGTGAAAGAAAAATGAGATGGATGGATTTTTTCAAATATTTGGATGTTTTTGACGTTTTGAAATGTTTTGAGGCTGTTTTTGGTGTTTTTAGATTTTGCGATGTTTTTGATTTTTCGATTTTCTTATGTTTTTGGATTTTGATGTTTTTTGGATGTTTTTGGATTTTGATGTTTTTTTGGATGTTTTTGGATTTTGATGTTTCGGGGGCTAATCAAAGATTAGCCTTGCCTACATTTAAGCTCAGAGACGACGTAGTTCATATTTCAATGTTTTTGATGTTTTTCGGATTTTTTGAGTGTTTTTGGATTTTGATATGTTTTGAATATTTTTGGATTTTCTGATGTTTTGATGTTTTTGGATTTTCGCATGATTTTGACGATTTGGATATGGATATGTGTGATGATATCAGTGCTCTATTTGAGATTTTTCTAAAAACCAAGCTAAGATGGATTGATCGGATCGATGGATTGATGATGATAATAACATTGTTGAGGATACACAACAATGCAAGGATTGGATTGATCAAGATTGATGAGGATAACATTGTTGGGAATGCACAACAATGCAAGGATGGATGGATTGATTGAGATTGATGAGGATAACATTGTTGAGGATGCACAACAATGCAAGGATGGATTGATCGGGATTGATAAAGCTTGGTTTGGAACAAAAGTTGTTCAAATTATTTGATGTCGTTGACGTGCAAATTAGATGTGACTGATATCGATTGTTTGGATTGATGTTCGATTGAAGATGAAGCTTGATAAGGGATGTTCGTTTGTCAAAATATGCCATAGGCTAGTGATACAAATTCTTTGACCAGTTTGATTTCTCATTTTCCAATGTTCGGATCACCATATAAGGCGAAGGATATAGATCAAGATTTATTCTTGAAGCAAGATGCAAATATCTTCCCCCAATGTCTAGCAATGTATGGAATGCCATGGATGGATACGCAAAGGATGCCAAGGATTATCTTGTGATAAGATAAGGTGTTTGGATAAAGAATACTCATTTGGATAATGCTTCATAGCTTAGATAATGCTGCATAGGATAGGATTTAATGAAAACGGCCTATGTCAAGATGTTTACCATAAGCAACTGTAAAGTGTGCCCCAAACTTCATCAAGATCAAGATGACTTGAATGATGGACGTAGTGTATAAAAAATGGATTGGATCAATGGTTTATGGATGGATGGATTTATTATGGATAAGATGGATGTAATGCTTGATTTATTATGGATGGGATGAGATGATTTCAACTAAATTGGCGCACGTAGATGCTTGATTCCACACATGATGCCTGTTTGCCAGGTTTTCATCATGGTCTTGCCCAAAGCGCCACTGTAGTGGTTTTCACTAGAGGACGATTTTTATCTTTACTGTTTTCAATCCTTTTTCTTATTTTTTTTGGATTTTCATGATTTTTTTTATTTTTTTTGTATTTTTCTGAAAGATTTTAAGCTCATGTTGAATCATAAGGTGTTGCTGATGTAGATGCCCCAGTCATGATGTGCAATCGATAGCCTGCCCGAAGGAGCTACTTTGCTAAGATACGTGCACTTGAATGCAGCTTTTGGGATTCCTGATTTGCTTCGTTGATACTGGAGTTGACTTTGTCTTTGTGCACACATCGCAATAGATTGCCTTCTAAATCCTTATGATGAAGGGTCGTTGCCAATACATGGTCAATATGAGAATTAGATATCATGCGTGGAGGTGTGGATGGAGTGCGTTTAGGGATAAGAGATGGATTGGTTGATAGTTTGGAACCTTCGACTCTCCAAACTTGGGAAGATGAGCAATGATGGGTGGATACGGAAGTGTGCATGGAATTAGGACCAACTGCTTGATACACTTTGTATGTCGCTTGAAAAACTTGCTTTTGATTTTGCGGACATCTTTGATGGATACTTTTCCCTCTTTTATTTTTCCCCATAGTTTCTTTGACTGATGGAGTTTGATAGAGATGATCTTTCTTTGTATTCTTTGGTATCCATATGTATTTGATTTGTCCATTATGCTTCTCAGCTTCTCTTGATTTGATAACATTCTTTGTGCTTTGATTCATATCTTTCTTTTGACGTTGGTCCCAATTCATGGATGGGGTGATGGGTGGATGAAGATTCGTGACATGACTGGTTGTAGTATTGACATCGGTTTCATCATAAGGATTCTTCGTGCTCCCTATGTTGACATTTGCTTGAGACGAAGTTTCCCCCAATATTGTGGAAGTAGTACCTTCATGCTTTGATTCTACTTGTTCTGAGATGTCTTGTTCAGTAAGCATGCTTTGATAAATGACCACTGTAGATGATGTTATTTCGATTGGATGCTCTGCTGACTCTGAAATATCTTGTTCTATCTGATTTGCTTCCTTGAGTGGATAATGTTCGATATCTTTATTCATGATGTCCTCAATCTGAATTTGGGACATATTTGATCCTGATGTTGACAACTCCATTTGATTGTAGGAGTTAAGAATCTGCTCTTTTTGTGTAACACAATCTTGTTCTAGCTGAAGATCATCTACGTGTCCATCCATAGAAAGCATCTCATGGGTAGATGGAACAGTAAGTGCTATGTGGATGTGATCATCTTGTGTGGATAGGAGAATATCCATTAGATCATTGTAGTATCTTGGAGATACAAATTTTTGATCTTGATTTATTTTGGGATTGCTTTCGATATGCTTTGGATCAAGCTCTTGACATGGGTCAGTTTCAAAGGATGGATCGCTTACAAATGGTGCTTGGATATGTTCATTAGACATGGTAAGTGGTTCAACATCCTCAAGTGTCTAGTTTAGGGTTCCTTTAGTATCTGTAGCCATGAGGTCGAAGGATGTCAACATGTCTTGGAAGGGACCATTGCTAGACCTTGGTGAGAGATTTTGATCATGCTTTGGGATAAATTCTTGAGATATGTCCTCTAACTCATAAGGTGATGTAGAGACATTTTCAACATGATTGTAGGTCAATAGATCGTTGGATGAGACAAAAACATCTTTAGGGATGGATAGATCTTGATCATTGTTTTCAACAATTGTGGTGGAGAGATTGACAATGCTATCATTGTCTCCAATAGCAATTGTCTTTTGATCAATTAAGTCTTGGATGATATTTTTTAGTCGAATACAACTTAATGTTGTGTGTCCCTTTGTTTTGTGATAATCACAATGGTGCTCCTCATTATACCCTGGTGGTTTAACTAGGGGTTCTTGATAGTTCCCATAGATGGGGAGCTTGATGAGATTTTCTTGTACCAATTGTTGCAAGACTGATTCGATTGGTCTCCCAAGTGATGTGTATTGTCGCTTGTTTCTTCGTGAGATTTGCACTTTAAGTTGACCTTGTGGTGATTGATTTTGGAGATGTGGTGATTGATCTTTGACACGTGGGGGTTGGATTTGTTGATGTGGTTGACCTTGTTATCTAAATTCTTGACCTTGGAGATATTGTTGTGGTTGTGGACACAACTCAATGCTTTGATGACATGGATTAACCAATGGAAGATTGTATTGATTTTGGAGTGAAGATATCTCTTGGCCCAATAGTTCAATTAGTTTGGCATGTGAAGAAAGTTTCTCTAGTGAAATTTGATCTTGATTTTGAATTTGATTCCCTTGATTTGGATTTTGTTTAAGCGGATTTGGAGTGTGTAGTTGTGTTTTGATTTTGGACAATATTTTGATTTGTCATGACACTCAGCTTTGGCATGATGGGTTGAAATTAACCATTGTTCATGTTTGGAATATTTGTGCTTGGTAAATTCTCATTTGGCTTGTAGGGATTTGATGGGATGATGTTGTTCATTTGAAGGATCATGCTTTGATTGTTCGGTTGATAGACTTGTAGGTTTGGATTTAGATCTAACATCGGAAAAGGTGTTCCAAACTTTGATTTGGGCATACTCACACTTGTTGTTCTATTGACATTTGTCGAAGGTAATGGTCCCATGTATGGATTGTATAAGTGTGAGTTTTGATGATCAATCAGCATTGTAAGGCTTTGAAGATTCAATTGATTTAGATTACTCAAGATGTATGGATCAAGTGTATATTCCATGTTCCTCTTGTGTTTTGACCTTGTTGCAAAAGTGACCTCTAAGGTTCTTAGGACCTATGATGAGATGGAGGACAAAAGATGAATGATATGAGTGTTGAACATAAAAACTTAGGGACTTTGGATCAATGCTAGACTTAGGGATTTTGATTTTGATTTTTGATGTGGATGATGAACTTGTAAACCCTAAGATGTTGGATGTGATCTTAGGATGAACTCGTTCAAAGGATTGCTAATTTAATTAAATGTATGAGAAAGGATGCATTCCCATACATCTAACTAAACAAATGATTTTGGTTTTGATGATGTGCCTAAGTCTAGAATGATGTTTTCAAAAGCTCTAAAGTTGTTTGGATGGATGAATTTTGATAAATGTTTGAGATGGATGAAGTGTTTGATTTGATTCTAAGAGACTTAGAGAGACTTTGTTTACTAGGCCAAGGTATTGAAGAACACACTTTTCTCTAAGAGAAATCAAAAGACCAATCATATGACCAAAAGATATCAAGCACGTGTGTGGGGTCCAATTTGTTATCTTTGCTTAATGAGTTCTTTTTACCACAAACATACTTCTTGATTAGGTTTTAAACTGAATTTCCAATGTCATAACTTCTTTTCATCCCACAAAGTGCTATGTGGAAGTTCCAAGAAATTAGGACAAGGGTTGCCTAATGTTGACCTTTGTAAGAGAAAATTAAGATGTAAACCCAATTACTTAGAAATCTCTAAGGACATAATCCCAAGGGTAAGCAATAGTTCTTAGGTTTTGTCAAAGGTATTTGCTCTAACTAAGGGGTTTGAAATTTTGATGATGTTGAATGTTGGTTTTGGAAATGTTTTCGAATAAATCACTGTGTTTTCGAACGAAGAACAAGTACAAGCCTTATGGATGTGAAGGACTATATTTGTTGAATCCCCACTTGGACAAGTCCAGCTACACCTATCTTTAGTGAATGGTTAGATGCTTGACCCCACTGGCTCCCCTCCACGGCTCATTATCGTCAATCAGGGCAACCAAGCATCAACACCCATGAAACTCCCATGGAATATTTTCCATTTCTACTAAAGACCGTAAAAGTGTGGGGCGGCTTCAGAATGACTGTTCTTGCACCAACAAATAGATCAAGGATTTTGGCAAATTCTAGTACATGGGTTCTAGTAAGGACTTTCTGTTCGTGGAGATTGACGGGTAAAAGCACAAAGCTGTGTCACACTTTATAAAGGAAACAACCAACACTGATCCAATTTTTAAACTTGAATCACTAAAAAGTGGCATATATGTTTTGAATTTTGAGAAGATGTAAACTAGTAAAATATGTATTTTTTAGTATATTTTATGTTTGTACTTTTTAAAAAAATATAAAAAATTATTTTAAACTAGTTTTTAATAAATTAAAACTATAATTTAGTTGCTGATAAAATGTTGAAAAATGAAGTTGCATGGGACGCCAAACTTTTAATAGTATATTTTAATTTTTTTCTTTCAAATTTTTTGTGTGCATTTATAACTTGAAATTTTAGTGCATGGATATATTTTTTTCTAATTTTGATAAATATATATTTTTAAATAAATATTAAAATGTGTGTGAATAAAAAAACAACTGTTTTCATCGGACGTCAACTTTCATATTAAATATTTATCTAAAATGGAAACAAAATTATACCATCTTAAAATAGATTCTTTTATCTAGTGCATCATATTTTTCTCAATTTTTTTTAATAAGTTTCAATATTTTTCCTTGGCATAGTAATCAACTGAATATTTTGTGCTGAAAACCTACTTTTAGTAAAAATAAAATATAAAATATAAAAAAAAATTAAACTATTAAAATAAATATATTTTTGAAAACTACACTTATGGATCTACAAAAGGGTATTTTTATATTTTAAAAAAAATGTTGTTTATATTAGCAAGAGTTATTGAAACTTCAAGTTTTTCAAATAATTTAATTTTTTTGGTAAATTGGACTCAAAGTGGTGCTCCATACATTTTTAGCCAACAATTTTAGTTGAAAAAGTTGTGGAAGCATCTAACTTAGCTAGAATGAATCTTACTAGATCATATGTTTGACCAAAATTGATTTTTAGTTAGAAATACTTAAATTCAGTTATGCTGATAAGTTGGCTGAAAGTGTGACACAACTTTGTGCTTTTACCCTGACCCATACGGCAAGAGTCCCCTTTTAGATCCATCTTGTCGGAGCCAACCGCGTGATAATGGCGTTTAACCAATACCCACATTTATATCCCAGCGGAAATACTCTTGGCTTTAGAGTGTTACCAGTTGAGTCGTTCCCTTGGGTGAGTACTTTTTCCCCAAGGTAGGCCCTCTAAGATAAACAAAAGCAAGCAAAAACATAATCCGTAACTCGATCAATCTTTGACAGCACAAAGAAAGAGAATATACACGAAAATACCCCTACTCACACTCGCACAAGATATTGTTCAATTTTAAGCCCAAATCAAAGTGTGGAGGTGATCACTTTATCTTACACCAAAATCACCAAAAAGGCCTTTTGATTCTCAAGATTGCTTGGAAGCGTGAGAGAAGCGCATATGTCCTTTTCAATGACTTTAGTTTAAGTAAGTAACCACAAAACAAGGCAAACAGACATTCATTTTATCCTTCCAAAGCAATTGTTTGATTCGTTTTAAGCACCAAATGAAATATGAAGATTGCTTGTCCAATTTTTAACCCAAAACGAAATCTAGTAAGTGTCTAAGCTTGAATTTTAACCTTTTGCGAATGGAAAAAATCAAATTGTTCTTTTTAGACCCAAAAAAAATTAGTGTCCTAAAACGAAAAGACAAACAATTTCGTGGAAAAGTGTTGAACAAACACTTAAAGCATTTAAAAACACTTTGAGTTTTAAAAAAAATCCTCCTTCTTTCGTTTTCTTTTGCTAACCTTCTCCTTGCTTTCCTCTGTTTGTACCTCCTTTGTTTCCTTCCTCGCTTTCCTATAAGACAAAAACAAACAATAAAAAAGAAGACAAATTAGATGAGGATCAAGTTTATTTGATTCATTTATTTTAAACATTAACTTCTAAAAAAATGACTAATGATTTTGGATATTTAGATCCAAAGCAATAAAATGCATTTTGATTGTTTCTCTTGCACCTTAGATCGCACGAAGCGCAAGGGGAGAGGATACACACTCAAAATGTACCAAAAACAAAATCACACAATTTAGACACTTGTTCGTTTTAGCCTCAAAGCAACGATGAATTCATTTTAAAACACCAAGATGAAGTGTGAGAGTTGTTTTTGTTCAATTTTTAGAACCCAAATTGAAGCTAGTAAGTGTCTAATGTTCTTTTTAAACCTTTGCAACAAAAAATTGAAGTGTTCATTTTAAGAGACCAAAAAGAGATGAGTTGATTTAACACAAAAAGTTAAAGCATGAAATGGAGCATTTAAAAATGCTATGTGAATTTCAAGCTCCAATGCACAATTTTTCTTCAACTCCAATCTCCCTCGTTTCCAACGCTTGATTCAAATGTCAACCTTAACCTTTTTCCTACAAACATTACAAATAAGATTTATGCATGTATTGTAAAAAGTATACACAAGACATGTCAATCTTAATATACTAGCATCTTAACAAAAGTAACACATTTATTGCTGCTCCAAAAAAAATTGAATCTATATACAAAAATTCTAATGCCTGTGTCAGAGAATGCAGCAACA
This sequence comes from Sequoia sempervirens, assembly GCA_007258455.2. NCBI lineage: Eukaryota > Viridiplantae > Streptophyta > Pinopsida > Cupressales > Cupressaceae > Sequoia > Sequoia sempervirens. The sequence goes on from VDFB02058242.1 coordinate 210,501,392, forward strand.
TCATTTAATTCCTATGTGCATTAACAAGATCCATGCGTTAACAAACTGTATGTGTTAACTAGTCTATTTGTGTTAACAACTGTCTGTGTTAACACACTGTCTGCGTTAACCAATTTTCTGTGTTAACACACTGTCTGTGTTAACACACTGCCTGCGTTAACCAATTTTATGTGTTAACAAACTATTTGCGTTAACAAGCATATTTTTGTTAACAAATATTCTGTGTTAACGAATATCCTGTGTTAATGCAACATCGTATGTGTTAACAAAAACTAGTGTGTTAATTCTGTGCTAACAAACTGTGTGTTAACGAGACTGCGTTAATGAACTGCGTGTTAACAAAACTGCATGTTAACGGGACTGTGTTAACAAACTGTATGTTAACAAGACTGTGTTAACGAACAGTGTGTTAACGAAACTGCATGTTAACAATACTGTGTTAACAAACGTATATGTGTTAACAAAACAAACTGTTGTGCTAACAAATTGCCCTCCTTCTAGTGCCAAATGTAGGCATCCATTAAAATATGCAAACACTAAACTTCATATAGGGGTTAGTATTTCACAAATCTATCAAAATGCCTCTATGAAATACCTTGCAAATGTTTCAAAAATGCAACAAAAGATGAAAGAAACTAAAAGCATTATGAAATCAACCACAAGTTACCTATTCCATAGTGGATTGGTGTCACATGTGCTAGTGACCCTTTCCCAATCCTTGATGAAAGCTCAAGATGATGTAAATACAATGGAAATGATGAGCAAGATGAGTTCTCAAATTAAGAAAGTAACCTTGCATAAAAGTTGTGGATTCATGAATGAGAATGAAGGCCTTATTTTATAGATTTTCTTGATGAGAAATTAGCCAAGATGGTGAATGTGGGATTAAAGATCCTCTAATGAGAAGATGACACTTGTCAAATGATGATAGGTCAATGGTTGTGCAAGATTTGGGAAGAGTGCCCATGAGAGGGAGAATTTGAATTCAAAATTTGCAATAAATTTTGAGAGGGGGACTAGAAAAACAACAATAAATGCCATGTTGGACTTGTCATGTTGAGGGAAAATGAGGGTTTTTTAAATAAATCAATAAAATTGATTTATTGTGCAAGTAGAGATATTTAGAGAATGCAAGTGGGATGGGATTAACATTTAATCAGGGTTAGATTAAATAGATGATGATTATGCTAATTTAATTCCGATTAGGTGAGTTGACTTTTAGGACTTTGATAATTGATTTATTTGAATTAGAAAATGATGGAATATGATTTAGGATTTGATTTAAATAGATTTTTGATTTATTAAAAGGTTGATGATAATGTTTATTTGATTTTAAATAAATGATCCTAGGAGATGAAATTACCTAATGAACGGATGAAAGTGCACCTGATTAATTGATGAATGGTCCTAATGCGACATCTAATTTGACTGAATCTGATCGAATGCATAATGTTAATTTTGCATGTCTACAGGGGCTGATAAACACAACATTCAGTTTGAAGAAATAGAAAAATAGGTTGTTTCTTTCCTTGTGTATTCTGAAGTTTATCAGTTTGATTATGGAGGCTTAGGAAAGACAAATTTCATTTGGATTGATCATGGTTTTAATGAGTTACCCCAGATACTGATTATTTCTGATTATGACATTTAGTAGGAATGCTACAATACTAAGACTTATTTCACTAAGTATAAAGATGATTTTGTATTCTTTCTAACTGTAACCATCACCTTACTGCTTTTCCATGCACTAAAAAACCGAATAGGGGTAGGTGTCAGCTTACCTTTTCTGAGCATGGTTTGTCTTGAATCTCTTTATAAATAATGTTGATTTGAACAAATGTAGCTTGCTCTGCTTTCTTTCTTTAATCTCCTCATTTTTTCTTTAGGTTGGTTTGCTTTAGAATTAGGTTTGATTTTGCTTTGCTTTCTTTCTTTGGTTTACCATAGGTTAGGTTGCTTTAGAATTAGGTTTAATTTTTCTTTGCTTTCTTTCTTTGGTTTACCATAGGTTAGGTTGCTTTAGGTTTGTATTTTATTTGGTTTTCTTTTGTTTCCTAGTTTTGGTTAGTGTAGGTTTGCTTTGGTTAGTTTAGGTTTGGGTTTTCTTTTTGCGTTGCTTCTCTAACTCGGGGTACCTTTGTCTTCTTTTGGGAATGTCATATGTTCACAACAATCATTTCCATTATCTGGGACTATTTTAAGTATTTCCTTGAAAAACTTCAATCACTTTTCTAGATGCAATGGTGAAAGTCCTCCATTTAGTGTCACATGCACTAAATTTATAAAGAGGATAAGTCATTGAATTGAGTTAGTTCCTGAATGTGCTCAAATCTTACATTTTACACACATATTAAGAATCTTGAGGTTACTGTTAGGTTCCTTGTGAGGTCTTGTTAAGTGAAAAGTATTATATTTTTTCTTCAACGCCACTATGATTCTTAGCCCTGAGTGTGAGCTTCATTGCTTACAGGTTGAAAGTGAAAAAGAAAATTAGAAAAGAAAGAAAAGAAAAGAAAATATTGTAAATCAAAAGAAAATTCAACTTATTAGGAGGATCCAAATATATCTACTAGGGCTATGGATGCCTTGCTGGCAGTAGAGCTATGTTCAAAAGAATCACAACGATAACCTTGTTGGGGCTATAGACACCTAACTGACAACGAGACTCTATCCAGGTTTCTTTTGGAGTTAATATCATTTACATAACTTGACTGAACTTGGTTTCTATAGTAGCTTAAGGAGGGAAATTAATATAGCTACACACACTTGGATTTATAGCACATGAAGGGATAACTTGTTCATTGGTTTTGAGACTTTAGTTTATGGGTTGACTTGATGTGAGGATCGAAACCAAAGATTCTGGGTTCTTGATTCTAGTTTGTCATTGAAATTCTCTAGAGCATTTTCCCAGCAGAGTCACCATTTGTTGTGCTTTTTTCTCACACACACCCCACTTGAGGCGGGGACCCTCTTTTTGTTGTTTGCATTTAACAATTTCCAATTTTTCTCTACTTGAGGCCTGGGTGCTTAGTTTGATTCATTGCATTCAAAGAATAAGGTTCTTGAGATTAATTTGGTCACTCTCTCAATGATGCTGATGCTATCTTGGAAAATGAAATTTTAAGTCACTATGATCATCCTACTATTGCATGATTGTGTGAGAAAGATGGTTTATATATACGTGCACTTCAGGGTCTTTTGTTTGCATTTCACTTCTTAGATTTCCAATTTGGTCTTCCTTGCAACCTGATTCTGGATCTGATTTGGAAGATTGATTCTCCTATGTTTTGATGTAAACCTTTGATCTTGCTCTGTAAATTCATCTTTGGCATGTGAATATTGGTTCATTGATCTCCTTGTGTCTTGTGTATTCCGATTTTGCATGAAGTGATATTACTTGAGTCACTTGCATAATTGGGACTCATTGAGAATTTGAGTTTGCAAGGAACAGTTCTTATGGTTCATCAGTTCAGGTTAATATTTGTGTTTTGGGTGCTAACCACACTTTTTAGGCACTTGATCCATGTTTAAGGGGTCCCAACCTCTACATTTTGAGGATATTTGCAAAATTCATTAATTCAAGAGAAAATTTGTAATAGTGTTCAAGGAGAAGCCATGGAAAATAGGTATTGCTTAAATTATATATAGAAGGAAGCTTTGATTAAGATATATGGGTTTTAGTCCAAGGCCTTAACAGTCCTGTAACTACAATATCAAAAGAGAAGAGTTGCATGGATACAAAAGACACTAAAAGCTCGGGGAACTTAAGGACACTAAAATATTTGAATTTTCCAAGATTGTCATTGGAAATAATTAGTGTCCATTAAAATAGGGCAAGGTGAGTTTCATGAAAAATGTGTGCATAGAGGTGATCTTGGGCTTAGATAATTCCATCATCATGAAAGTCCCAATACTTGTCATTGCGCTAATAGGCATAAGGTGGATTTGATGTATCATTTTGTGTATGTCGCAAGGAAATAGGGATCACCATAGAAAATCAAAAGCAATGATGAATGATAGTTTTCTAATTCAAATGATGCTCATGAAGTTGGCCGAATAATGTGACGTCGCTATTAAGGAAGATATACTATGTCTTGTGGTGAATGAATTTCACAATATTTAGGGCCTCCATGTAACGACATACAAAGGTAGAGCTTTTTGATGATATTTGAAGGAGGCGCAGTATTAAAAGAAGTTGAGTGTTAATGAACCTAAATCATTTGAAGTAATATCCAAGGCATGATTGTTCCTAAAGGAGTACTGAGCATAGAGTTGTCTATGCGGATTGATAGTCAAGAGAATTAATTGACAACTTCATCTCATATTGAATTGTAATATAATGAGGTTTTCAAGACACCAATTGTCCCTCATATTTAGTAGTGCATAATCAAGAGATAAATTTCTACAAGTAAGATAAATTCGGGAATTCACAAAACAAATGTCAATATTCAGGGAAATCCATGAGCATAGGAATTTCATGAAGAACTAAAGTGAGGAAACAAGTTTGGGGATTCCCATATGAGGCAGATTCCATGAAAATATTAAAGCTCGGGCAATCCTCGTCCTTCAAGATTCCATGATAATCAAAATTTCACAAAGGGGTCTAAAATTGCGAAGCAGTCAAGGTTTTATATGCCTTTGTAAACCACAAAGCACATGTGTAAGTAAGGGGATCACTTAGCTTACAAGATAATAAATGAGAATTGCTTCCATGATTGAATGCCAATCTGATTGAGGAGCTTGAATTCATTGTTTACAAGATGGGAACATGTGTATGAAAAGCTCTGCGGCTAAAAGTAAAGAAGACCGAAATCAGGTTAGGAAGGAAGGATTCTAATACCTGTTGCAGATATAGATCCTTGATGGCATGATTGGATGAAATCTCACATTTAGAGGATCAATAGTTACCGGAGATGAGTCATAAATATATGAACCTTGCACGAAATGGATTGGTCATAGCTTAAGTATAATGAAAGTTTCGACAGAATTAAAAGCGAACATGGTAGTTTCTGCAAAGGTTATGGAGCTCATGGACTTGTGGAAATTTGCTTGTGTGCCAACAATGAATATTCGATTCATTTGAACAACTGATAATTTAAATTCTGTAAACGATGATAAGGAGTGGTGAATAGGTGAGAGATTGATGCACAATTATTCTTGCAGGTGGTGGATCATGATCAATTAACAGGCCGATTCAAAGTTTTGTAATAATGGTCATGATTTATCAAAAATGTGATGATTAATAAAAGATGGAATATGAGTAAAGACTGTTGCTATCCAGGAAATGATACAAGAGAGAATGGTTTTATATATTAAAATAATGACATTATTAAGGTTACAATGGTGCAAGATTAAAGCAGAGTAAGGTGAAGCTCTCAAATATAATGCTTCCACGATTTATTGTAATCTGCATAAGAATATAAGTAAAGCCTACAAAAGAATGTATGTTGAAAACCTGATCAATAGAATTTGGATTGTTTGAGAATGCTCGAGAAAGGTGATAGAATGTAGCCTTAAGACAGTGCTAAGCAAAGATCCACAAAATACAAAAGGATGAGAAATAGATTTAACAAATGAGAAAGCTATCAATTGGTGTGAAGTCCACCAGTGTCTCCAACAAAATAGAAAAAAGATGAAGGTTCAGGTTTTCCATTATGTCACAAATCTTGTGAAGGGAAAGGTTCAGATAATCTGGGCTCGGCCAGATTTCATGAAAATTTATAAGCTACAAAAGTTTGGGTATTTCACATGATGATAGATTCTATGAAAGAAAAGAACTTTGGGTAATCTATGCAAGGCCAGATTTTGCGAAGTACTAAAATCCTCGAATCTCTGAAATCCATGAGAGATTGTTATTCATGAAGGCTCAAAATCATCACGATGGAGAATGAAGGCCATGAAGTGTTAAAATACTGGGTCCATTGGAGAATCATCAACAGGGATTTGAAACAACAGTATGCAGTGATGGACGAGCAACATTAATAGGAGTTCAACGAACAATGGTTTGAAATTCACTGAATCTAAAAGAGCCCAAAAGTGATAAGAGTGAAGTTTACAATGGGTTAGAGAAGCTCGGGAATAGTGGATCAGTTCGGGAATTTCTTCATAATACAGAACCCGTGAAATAGCAAAGGATGAAAAAATAGCAGATTACAACTTGTGATTTTGATCATTTGGGAAGGATTCAACGCTCGTAGAAAAGCTTATCAAGTGTGTGCAACAGTGTATCACTACAAAATGTATCGAGCTTATTAATTTTGGTTAAATTGAACTTTGATACATTTTTTTACTATGGAGCATGGTATGTAAAGTCTGATTTGTTCAAAGAAGCTTGTGAATGGTAATGTTTTATGAAGTGAGTGAGATTTGCATGAAGAAAGATTAGATATTCATAGAAAGGATTTACATTTGTTCGTTCCATCTTCATTGTTTGGGAAAGCTCATTTATGAAGCTGCCGCCTTTATTCTTGTGTGAGGACAAAGCTCGAAAACATCAAGCTAAACAATTATGTTTGTTTAAATGTTGTCCCTTTTTATAGAGGCGCCCATGAGGAAATGCTACAAATTTGATTTCAAAGGTCTTGAAGATGGAACATTTGATTCCGCAAGTATCTTGTAAATGGCTTGAACTTATCTTTGACAGATGTCGTGAAAGCTCAGAAGAGGATAGCTGAAAGAAAATCATAAGGATGTAAATTCATAGTCGAATTCGCATGAAACTGACGATTGTTGTCGTCTCCGGATCTCATGGACTGGTGAAATTTGTAGGAAGGTATTTCAAGCATGATAATGAGGAATGTGGTCATGGAAAAGAATGATGAGTAGAGGATGGGTAACAATTCAAATCTTGTTGAAAACGAATAAGTGGAAAGCTCACTAAGTCACTAAAATCTTTGAAAGCATATAAAGAGCTTGCGCAAAAGGAAACAATGGTGGTATCCATTAAGTATGGATTCTCCATACATTGAGACTGAGAATTAAAACTATGAAGGTTGAATGAATGTGTCAAGAGTTAAGATTCAGATAGATTTCTAGGCACGAAATTCATAAGGAGCCTATGCGAATTAAGATGGTGACAAGAAACGTTTCTTCAAGTTTGTTGTTATGCACATTCTTGGAGACTAGTGATTGTGCATGAATAGAGCCGCGATGAACGATCTAATTTGGGAAATCGTTTGCAAAGCGGATTCCACAAAGGCAAAGAAGCTCAGGGGTTCCAGATGACCCTGGATTCCACAAGAAATTTAAATCCACGAGAACGGTTAAAGTCTAAAGAAATTAAGGGATCAAAGGAATGGATTCTAGGCTCGAAGATTCCTGAATTCACATGAAAATTGTTCATTCTAAGGAGACGATGCGCGTTGATAGTAATTAACTAAGAGATCATTCTGGAGCGATGTGAATGAGATAAGATCATGCGAAAGGCCGTGTCGGTGTACTAGAAAGATTTGATCTTGGGTGACCACAAGTAATATTTGCAAATAAAATGATTAAAATTTTGGAAGACGACTTGTTTACTATATAAAATAAGAAAACTGGTGAAAACTATGGGTATTCACAGAGGATAATGAAATAAGATCCGCATATACTGTTGTGGAATATGTTAGGTGAAGTCCCTCAGATGGTGTTTAGCGTTTGAAGGTATATAAGCAGTTGATCATATTTTTTGAAAGGCAAAGAAACTTATAATTCCTTGCTGTGCACGATCATGTTTGCTTTGACCTTGCTGATACGATGTGATAGAATAAGCTTGCCAAGTTATTTTTGTGAACTAGTCACCAATAATAAAATCAGATGGAGGTAGGAACAATGATAAGAAGATCTTCATCTCACATGAAACGCATGGTGAGTATAAGCTTTTGGAGACAAAAAACAAAAAACTTGCAATAATCTATATGGGAATGGAATTCTGAAGTCAAGAAGTCGTGGGTTTAGGAAGTAAGCCGAGTATTAAGAGAGTCGGTGGATTGTGATTAGAAGATATTGATGATTACATTTCATAGGTTTTTTTGGTTGGTAAAATATTTGGGGCATTCAAATATCTTGGCATGAAGATTTGTGAAGTCATGCTGTGTAGGAGGAGTCTCGATGAGTCCACCATTGGTGTCTTTACAGTGTATAAAAAGGGAACTGCTTATGATCGCGACTTCAAATTATTATTCATGTTCGTGGGTCAATGTCAATGGATGATTCTTATCAAGTGTGAATTGCTAGTTAATAATTACGAGGTGGTATGAGTGTGTCGGTATCAAGGGTGGTGTTAGGTTGACAAAGGGGGATATGGAAGATTGTGGTGATTCTAACGAGTGCAAGTACTGATGAATCTAATTAAATGATTATCACAAAATTGTAAATTAGGGGAAACTTCGCATAAAATGAATTTATTTTGTCTATATCTTGGGTTTGGATTTAATTTAATTCCTAATTCCTTTAATGCATTTGCGTACTCTTATAATTATTTTGCATTTTCTAGGAATAATACTATTTGTGATTTTGGATTTATCACAAGAAGGATGAAAATGCTAGATCACTAGATTGAAGATCGAAGCTACTATAAAGTCCTACTCACTTATGAAAGTGTACTCGAAATGGAGATTCAAACTGCTCAACCACCCACATATGGATACATGCCCAAAGGAGGATATTTTAAACTAATTAAATATCCCTACCTTTGGAAATGTGCTAAAATTTATTTCTAGCCAAGAAGATTCCAAAATTATAATATTTAATGTTGGGTCTGCCTAAGAATCTATGCCACTAGTTGTATGCCAACTGGAGATGTGCTTAAACAAGGATGACATGTGAATCTACTTTCTTTGCTCCAATCAAAGTTTTTATCAATGTTAAGGTGACACGCTGTTGTTTCCTCTTTGCTCCAAAATGTAACTGCTTTGATGATGATGTACCAAGAATTGTCAAAATTTATGTAACTTCTTGATGTTTCTAGAGAATTGATTTATTCCCTTGGATTGATTTAATCCTGGCCTTTGATTCAAAATGTAAAAATCTATAAAAGGACTTTTCCTTCTCATTTTTAAGGGATTAGAAAGCCATAATTGGTTATAGTTCTAAGAGTTAGAAGGTTAGAACTTATTCTTTGCAATTTAGCAGTTGTAGGAGAGGGGAGAGCTGGATATTGTTATGTAAATGCTGGAGAAGTTAATGCAATTGAGCTATTGATTTGAAATTTTTTGTGTTAAGCTTTGAAATTATTATGGTTTCTTGTTCTTGATTCTCAATGTTATATGGTAGTTTTTAGTTCTTTCATGATAATGGTGAAATGTGAATGATGTTTGATCGGTCTCCTGCTCATACTTTTGGTGGCTTGCTAATTGTAAGTTGTTGTGTAAAGTTAGTCTGAGCCAAATATTACACTTAGTTCAATTGTAAATGCTTATTCATGTTGTTCCAGTAATTGGGTATGTGGATGAATGTTCATGGTCTAAAAATATTTTAGTTACCTTAGAAGATTGCACCATTTATGTGTAGTTGTGGGCTTGTCCTTGATCAAGTAGAGTTTGGTTTTATTGGAATCTGTCTATTTGAAGCATTTTCCATTGTTGTGATTGATCTTAGGTGTTAGTTTAAGATCTCTCTTAACCCTTATCACTTTTTTATTTCTTTAAATTTGACTTAGTTGTAGTATCTGAAAGCATCAATATATTGCTACATTTGATGATAAGTACACTTCCAACACTATTGAATTGTAAGGCCCCTTGTGATTACCAAAAAATCACATTTTCACTGAGTTGTTTGTTGCATTGTCAAGACTTGACATTAGAGACCTTGGGGTTGTTTCTTGAGGCTTGTTGATAGAAATTTACCTTTCAAGAGAGATAGGATACTTGTATTATGTCTGAGTTGTTGCAATGCTAAAAACACCATCAACACACTTCACCCATAATATCAATTAGGTCGGCCTAATTAGATGTATCATTGAAAATATACAAAATATAACTTGTCAGCTCAAAAAACTCACACATGCCTCACGCCAAGATTCAAATCTCAAAACACTTTGAAAAGGTTGGCATGGACCTATAATAGTGTTGCAAGTATGTGCAGTTGATGTTGTCATTGATATCAACAAAATTTGGTGTTGTCATTGGTGTCAATTGTATGAAAAGGATTTTGTTGCAAGGATGTGCAATTGGTATTGAGTTGGTCTTGTCTTTGATGATTCTTTGATTAGTTGCATTATGTTGTCATTAGTAAGCTACTGGTGTCAATCTCTAGTGTTGCTTTGATAAACTTCTGTCTATAAATATATGGTTGAGTTGCTATGTTGTAGTTGGATTGATGGTGATGAGGAAGTACTGAAGATGTTGATGATGTGTTTTTGGTACTTGATTTCTAAGTTCTTTTGAGAAAAATGAATAAAAAGAGGAAACAATGTGTTGTAGTAGTGTTCTGGTTTGGCTCCACATTTCTTCTAGGTTGAAGATCTACTTGTGCGGTTTGGATATGTTGATCAAAGGTGTTCACAGGTGTTACATTTAGAATTTGGTGTGTTGGATCATTGTATAGGGGAAGGTGTGTTCACTAGTGTGCGAACTATATATTGCAGAGGTGTCTGGGAGAAATGTTCTTGCTTTGCATTTCTTTGTAGAATGGTTTTAGGTCTTATGGATCTAGAAGGATGCTGATAGTGTCTGTATGTTTCTTTTGTTGAATTTTTTCATGGTTTGGTGCTTTGGACATTAGTTTATTGAGTTACAGTGTATGAAAGAGTTGTCTAAATGTACTGGGTGTGTACATTCTTCAAGTGAAAGTTTTTATGAAGGAACTTGTTGGATTTTAGGGTGTTTGTGGAATATTCTAGATTGTGTTCAAAATTTATGTGGTTTTCGTGAGTCGTCTTTGGATTTGGGGAAGTGTGTACTTAACTGTTAATGGTGTTAACATGGGTTTGATCGACCTCAGGTGTTTACACTACTTGTTAATTTGCTTTGATGTTTTTGGAAGAGTGGCATGGTGTGTATGAGTGGATTTAGGTCCTTGCTAAGGTGTGTTGTGGTCTACCTTCATTCCTTTCCACCATGGAAATTTTTTGGTGCCAACCTTGGAGAAATTTTTAAGGTTGAAGATGGTGTAAATATGAGTTCAGTTGTTGAGGGATGATAAGATAGATGAGTATGATGTGAGTGATGCAAATTGTTGAGTTGTAGGGTACAAATTTGTGAAGTGTAGTGCGAGCTTTCATGTGTTATATTATTGAATGTACTGAGTAGAAGGTGTCTACAATTCTTTAGAAATACTAAGAAGGTGTTGGTGATGTTGTGGTGGATTCTTCCATTTCATTGAGATGGATTTCTCATTGTAACACTCTTCTCTATCTTTTTCCTATTTTGGTAGTGAGCCTTTGGAAATGAGCCTTTCTTTTGGGCAGTGAGCCCTATTGTATTCGATGTTGATATTAATTTATATTGTGAGTTAATCCTCACCATGGTTTTTCCCATCTTTGGTAACTTTCCATGTAAATTTGGTGTTCCTTTGTGCATGGTGCTGATGTGTTTTAGTTTTTGTTATTTTCTTTCATGCTAAATCATTCTAATAGATTAAGGGTAATTGATTCGATGTAGATATGAATGTTGTGAGGGTTTTTGAAGTTTTAAGGTACAATTGATTCACCCCCCTCTCAGTTGTCTTGTGCATTCAACAAATAGATCCCACATAACTTCATAATTCTTATTTAAGCTTTGCATACCTTCAAACCTATTAGGTTGACACCACAGAAGACCTAACACAAAAATTCTCCAACTATATACCCATATTCAAACATAGGTACCTCAAAACATCATGCTAAATGGAATGCACACTCTATTGACATCTGTCAACATCTCCTCAAATCTACAAAGTCAAAATCCAATCTGCAGAGAAGTGTAGATTCTCCAACTCATATGCATAGAACTGAAAAACACCTATAACTTTCAAGCCAAACTTCTGTTAATTAGAACTTTCACACCAAAAGCCAAAATGAGATGAAAATCTAGAATTAGATGCTTCTACTAGCCAACAAAAATATGCTAGAACCGTAGAGAAAAGCACTGAATGACAGATCAATGCAGACCCAAAAATTGGATTCTTTGTATACAGAAACACTGGTATAGATAGTCATTTTTCATCAAAATTTTCTTTATTGAATCAAACCTTCTTGCAAAATTTCCTTATAAAAACATCCTAAAACATGTTAGAGCCAATCAAAATTATCTGCACCATGACCTCCAAAGCAAGATGCAATGTTGAAATAAATGACAAAACTACAATGCATGACAATATACCTTGTGCTTATCCCACATGCTCATGTTTCCAAGAACAACATCAATGATAGACTCCTCATTCTTCCAACACTTGCATGCTTCAAATTTGGTGATTAAAATGAACCAAAAATTTGAATCCTTGGTCCTCATTTAAAATGAACAAATGAGTGCTTTGTATTCTATGATTGGTAGATTTTAGATGCTTATCCTCTCCCCTCACACCTTATGTGAACTTGGGTGAAGGGAAACATCTTTAACTTGCATTTTATTTTCTTTTTAGTTGAAGGAGTTTTCTATCTACTCTCTCCCTTTGCACTATGTGTGATCTTGGGTGATGAGAACATAGAAACGTGAATCCTTCCCTTATTGTTAGGAGGCCTTCCTAAGGATTTCATCACCTTAGGGTTTTACCTCAAGTGACATTTTTTGGCATGCTATAGAAAGTGGATGAGAGAATTTTTTTTAGTTCAATCAAGACATGTAATTGACTAGAATTTCACTAGTGGTCTCAAATGATTCCAGACACAAGGAGATGTCTATGTAGTCAATGGTGTTCATGGAGTTCCACCCACTACAAGCCAAATGTTTTAGAATCCTAATACCTATTGAATGTCTTGTATAGTGGTGCACCATGATGCTATCCTAGCACATGAATTTACTCACCATGTCCAGTACTTGGTTGAGGTGATAAGGTTTCTTGTTAGAACTTAGTTCTTTCAAGGTGAGGGGTGTTAAGGTGGTACATGACCTTAGCATACCCTAGTTGGCCATTCCTTGGATTCAGATCAACACACAAGCGTGGTGAGCCTACTATAGTTGGACATCCTTGTAATACCACTAAATAGGTTGAAATTCATACCGTGTTTTCTTGTGGAGACCTTGTAAAACTTATTATTGTGGCCTTGTGGAAAGACACACGAGAAAGCATCTAATCACCCAATTGAGTCAGTTTACATGATGTATACTATGTTTTTGCAAAATCAAAACATCAAACAACTAGGTCAACTCACATTTTAAAGATCCTCTAATAGATCGATGCATTTTTCTTGATAGTGTGGTGCTTTTGTGAAAACTCAATGCTTTTGTTTGTACATCAACATTTTTTCACATCTTAGTATGTTTTTTAGAGAAAACAAAAATTTAAAAATTGTGACTTTTGTTATGATAGTTTGACACTTTTGTAAATATTTAGTGCTTTTATAAATACTTTGACACTATTATAGTAAACAACACTGCACTATTTTCAAAACAACTCGATGATTTTGTCAAAATTAGAAAAAAACAAAATTCAACAAATTGTCTGATTTCGTATTTTGGTTTATAAGAACTAAATTTTCTAAAATTAATGCAAAATAAACTTGGTTCATTGATATCACTGAAAACAACAAAAAAATTCCATGTTCTTTATCCTCTCAATCTTGTCAAAACACTTTTTAGGTTCTCATTAGGATCACACATCAAACCATCAAAACATCTCACTTCAAATAAAAACTTGATATTTTGGCACAAATCATTTAGACTTAAATTGATCACCCTATCAACTAGTTTAGCTTCATACTTGGAAAAAGTCTATTTTCAAGTATTTATTTGAATTAGTAAACATCATTTTGGACAAACTTTAGAGTCATGGGTCTACTCCCAAATTTTGCAAGTTCATCATCATCAACATCAAACACATCCAAAGATTGAGTCTAAAACGTTGTCAAAATTGAAAGTTTCATACTCTCCATCCATTCACAAAATTATCCATCATTGGTCCTAAACCTATCAAAGTGTCATTATTAGTGAAATTTGAGGCAACCAAAGAATTTCAACATGGTCATTTATATCCAAAATCTTCTAGGGTAGATACAACTTGTATGGTTACAACTAGGTCTCAACACAAAAGAAACATGGAAACAAACCCTAGTTACCCTAACATACTTACCACTATAAGTGAAAATCCAAATGGTTCAAATGATCCTACAAACATAGGCTTTAGTGATCAACCTTTTGGGATGCCACAAACAACTTCTGAAGGGTATGAACTTCTATTGAGAAAGATCAAAACATCAAACCAACCATCCCAGGTTGAAATGGTTCACATAGAGGACATTACAAACAAAACTCATGACTTCACTCCAGAGGAGACTCTAGAAATGCAACAAGACCAAGAGTTTATCAAAGCATTAGAGGTAGTGATAAGTCAAGATCCAAATCAATACATGCTTAAACTCACACAAGGAGGTGCAAAAATTCTCATGAATTTTGATGTGAACAAACTAAAGGAGAAACCCATTTCGAATGTAACATCCATGAATCATCCCCATCAAAGTGAACCATTGGTCCATAATATCATACAAAAAATGCCACAACCATTCTCATCAAACATGCCAAGTCAACCAATAGTTACTAGGATGGATTCAACTAACCTTACAAATAAACATGGAAATCAATTGGGTAGCTACCAAAATCTAGGGAATCACAAAAAATTGGGTATTAAAAATACTAGAGTTCCTCAAAACACCAACATTCTACATACATTCAATGCTCAAAATGTTCACAAATTTTTTCCTAGTATTCAAAATCATCAAATATCGCAACAACCTCAAGGTCCTAAACAATGTCAAGTTTCACAACAACAACAAGTACCTCAACAACCTCAAGTTCAACAACATCAAAATCAAATACTACCACAACATCAACATTAGTAATATCAACCCTAAAATCAGTAATATCAAGCTCATCAACATCAAGGTCAAAACATCATCCCATAATAGCAACATCAATCACCCTCTCACAACACCATCCCACAAAATCAACAATATTTCCAACATCAACAATATACCACCTTACAAAAATTACATCAACAAAAACAACTAGCTCAACAACAATTGATGTCACAACAAAATCTTCATCAATGGTCACACATCAATTTTCAACAACCAAATTCATCGCAACAAAACATTATTTCTCAACATCAATATGGATCTTAAAATGAATTTCCTCAACCTCAAGGAAATCTAGAATA
Source organism: Sequoia sempervirens (assembly GCA_007258455.2). Classification (NCBI taxonomy): domain Eukaryota; kingdom Viridiplantae; phylum Streptophyta; class Pinopsida; order Cupressales; family Cupressaceae; genus Sequoia; species Sequoia sempervirens. Next base: position 210,516,659 of record VDFB02058242.1, read on the forward strand.
TCAAAATGGTCCCTTCCCTCAAGGAAATCCACAATATCAAACCAATTTTAAACATCAAGGAAACTTGCAATACCAAAATGGTCCTTTCCCTTAAGGTAATCATCAATTTCAAACGGGTTCATATGACATGAATGTTCCTCCATACCAAGATAAAAAAATTTACAACATGTACAACACAAACATTCCACCCATAGAATTATCCTCACAAATTCAAATGTTAAACCAAAAGATTCAAGAAATTAAAATGGGGAAGTCTAAAAATTCATATATGGTTCAAGATCTATGCCCATACCCATTTGATTGAAAAATCACAATGATACCATTTGCTCCAAATTTTGAAATACCAAAGTTTGAGAAATAAAAAGGACATGGAAACCTTGAGGAACATATTAGATAGTTTTATGTCGTATGCATGAAAGTAGCATAAAATGATTCATACCTTGTGCGTCTCTTCCCAAGAAGTTTGGGAGGTCAAGCCATAGAGTATTTTTCATACTTACACCAAGGAATCAAAATGTTTCAAGAGATAATAGATCAATTTGTAGCCCACTTTCTTACAACATTGATGTAGAAATAACCTTGGAGGAATTATATACCCTCAAATAGAACAAGGGAGAATCCTTTGTATCCTTCTTACAAAGATGGAGACACAAGGAAAGAAAATGTAAATGGCCCATGCTTGGGAAGCAACAAGTAGAAACCATTTTAGGAAACTTAGACATAGATATATCCTTTCAACTAAGAATGCAATGTGTAGCGACGTTTGAAGAAATCATATCCAAAGGGATTAACATTGAGAGGGACCTCATTTCCAAGGGAACAATGTAGATTTACAAAAATAATAACCAACCATCTAGTTCCAATGACAAACCTCAATTTTGGGCCAAAAATAAGAACTTTACTAATGATGGTGTGGTGGATGCAAAGGTTGTTATCAAGGCACCATCTAACCCATACACACAAAAAACACACAACAAAATTTCCAAAATTTGAATCCTTCATGAGGACCACCACCAAGGCAAATAATTCTCCTTGATGAAAATTCACTCCCTTAAGGGAACATATCGAAATGGTTCTAAAGAAATTAATCCAATCAAAACACATTGAACTTCCTGATTGTCACAATTATTTTGAGCTAGAAATAAAAGCATCATGGTATAATGACAAGGATTTTTTCCAATACCATCACATAAAAGGTCATAAAACACAAAATTGTACCAAACTCAAACAACTCATCTAAGACCTTATTGATCAAGGAGAAGTCAATGTTGATAAAAAATTGGGGAATGAGGATCTAGGAATCTACACAGATCCAATACCTGATCATAGGAAGGAAAAATATTCCATAAAAATACCTATCTTTAATAATGTAAATCATACCTACTATAATGTAGTAGGACATATTCGTACTACTCAATTCACAAGATGAAGGATTGGACATGTATCAAGACACTTTCCTAGTGCATAATCAATATCAGTCAACAATGTCTAGCAATATTTCATATCAAAATGGTATTAAATAAGTCTCAGATTGCAACATAACTCCCTCATATGACTTCCTAATAGGACAAATTGAAGAATTTCCAAATTGAAAAAAGTCACCCATCACCTCATCTGAACCTATTAAGACTAGCAAAGATTGTTTCACCCATACTATACCATCCACCCAAGAGTCACATCAAGAAGACAATCCTAAGGATGATGAAAGTTGTTCTGAATTGGGTCAAGATAAAGGTCTCATATTTTCAAAGCATTATCATGATCTCCATAGTATTTTCCAATCCATTAATGATAGTTGCTCTAAAATAAGTTGAGATGAAGAGTTCACTTCCCTGAAATACTATCATGACTTAATGAATATCTTCCAATCCATCCAAGATTTCTAAAATGATGATCTTGTTCCTACCCATGAGATGCTTCTTTCTAATAGACATGTAGGTGATATTCCTATAAAACAAGAGTATCCTACTCTTGACATCCTTACAACAAAATATCAAGCAATGACATAATTTCAAAGTAACATTCTAGACATAGATTATGAAGAAGACTCCTACATTGATTGTGAATCACATGCATCTATTGAAGAACAATCAGAGTTTGTATCTACTACTATTTTTGAGGATTCCCAACAGAAAATAGAAGAAGTAATGTCATGTTTGCAAGAAAAAACATATTCAGTGGTAGTTTGTCAGCGAATGCATTATTAGGGTATAGGATTAGGCCTACATAAATAGGGTATCTTGGAATTAGTGAGATTGCCAACAATCATGAGCAACAAGGTATTAATTATTTAGAAGTCAAAGAATCCAATCATGGTAGCAATACCTCCATAATATTGGGGGAAATTTTATTTAGTGCAAATTTCAACATGGGGAGCATGAAGAGATCTTATGATAAAATCACTACCAACACTACAACCAACCATATCATGAATCATCATTCTCGCACCTTTCTACTCACTAGTTGGGACCAACTTAAAGAGAAAAAGTTATATCAAAGAAAAGAACAAGTCATCGAGGAAAAATAATTAAAAAATCAAAATGGAAAAACAAAATTCAATTGAATTCCAAAGAAAAATAAAATCATCACTATCAAACTCCATTAGTTAAATAAACTATGGGGCAAAACAAAAAAGGGAATGTCATCCAACAAAAATTTCCACTGATGCAAAAGAAGGCTTCAAGAGTGACATACAAAGTATATCAAGAAGTTGGTCCTAATTTCACTCATACTTCCATATCTACCCATCAATGCTCATCATCCCAAGTTTGGAGAATCAAAGATTCTAAACTATCAACTAATCATGTTGGGAAAATGTGTCTCAGCCTTGCAACTATATAAAGGTTATTGTTGATAGGATATTTATATGAATATATATATACATATATATACATATATATACATATATACATATATTTATATATACATATATATACATATATATACATATATATATGTACATATATATACATATATGTATATATATGTACATACATACATATATATATATATGTATATATATGTATATATATGTACATGATATATATATATGTACATATATATATATGTACATATATATACATATATGTATATATATATATATACATATATATACATATATATATATGGTATATATTATATGTATATACATATATATATATATAGATATATACATATATGTACTATATATGTACATATATATATATGTATATATATGTATACATATATGTATATATATACATATATATGTACATATATATATATGTATATATATATTTATATATATATGTATATGTATTTCCTAGTTACACCGATAGGTGTAATATACAATGGCAACAAGGGGGGAGTGTGGGATGTGTGTAAAGATTTTTTTATTAACTTTTTCAGTAAACACTTAAAATGGCCAACATACATTAGATAAATGATACATTGTAAATCTAGACCATTAATTATTAGGTTTTAGATCTAATGGTGGATATTTTGTTGGCTTGCATTTTTGTAGAATGTAACTCTATTTTATGAGGGTGTTGTACTATGATGGTAGAGATGGTGATGTATTCTATGAGTCTGATAGTAGTCGTGTTATCTCTTGATCTCTGAGTGGTGATACTCCTGTGAGAAACTTGTTCTATAAGTATATTGTAATCTTTGTGATTTTTTGAATAATATATTGGGCAGCTTTTGGAGTGTGGGGTTTTTCTCCCAAAAGGGTTTTCCCCACGTAAATCACTATGCCATGGTATGCATGATATTTATGTTTACTTTTTTTTAAGTTTTTGTAATTGTTAAAGATATATAAATTTTTGCATTATTCTCCTCTCAATATTTGTGTAGTTGTTCCACTACCTTAGCTTCCTTACAAGTGGTATCAGAGCTTGATCATCTTTGGTTTCAGTTGTAGGTTGTTGGTTTTTTCAGACTAATCTATATTTGAGTGGGATCTTGTGCAGGAGATATTTTGTGATCTTGTAGCAAGATTTTTTTGATGGCAAGTTCATCAAGGAGAATAGAGGTAGAGAAATTTTTTGGAAACAATTTTGAAATGTGGAAGCTAAAGATGGATGATCTATTGATAGATTGATATCTGTGGGATGCTATTGATGAGAATGTTTCAATGCCTATAGATCCTACTCAGGTTGCTCAATATGATGTTGTGGACCATAAAGCCAAGGGTTTAATTAGATTATGCTTGGCAGAATATGTTTTAATTAATTTCCATGAGGAGACCTCTACACAGAAACTATGGAAGAAGCTTGGTGAGATGTATCAGGACAAATATTTAGTGAACAATATTTTCTTGAGGAAGAAGTTGTATTCCTTGATAATGGAAGAGGGTGGATGAATCACAGACCACCTGGAAGCATTCAATATGCTGGTGGCTCAATTGGCATCTGTTAGTATCAAAATGGACGAGGAGGAAAAATGTCAGATCTTGCTTTTTTCCTTTCCTGATTCATGGGATTCTCTTGTTATGGCTATTGGGAGTACTATAATTTTGAAGACTGAAGATGTGGTGGGTTCTTTTATTTTTGAAGAGTTGAGGAGGAAGGTATCCATCACTGCCAAGGAGTCCCTAAATGTTCCTAGAAGACCTAAGGAAAAAGGAAAGAAGAAAGAAGAATGAGAATTGTGACAAATCCAAGTCTAGGGGGAGATCTAAATCTCTTGGAAAGTTCAAAGTTATTTTCTAGAACTGCAGTAAGCCTGGACATGTTCATAAGGAATGCAAAGAAGAAAAGAAGAAGAAAAAGAAGAAATTTGATTATGATTCTAAGTCCAAGAAGGAAGATGGTGACGTATTCATTGCAGCTTTGGAAACTCGTGTAAGTAATGATGCATGGTTAATTGACTCAGGTGCATCTTTCCATATGAACTTTAATAGAGATTGGTTTTCTAAGTATGAAGAATTTGATGGAGGTAAGGTGTACTTGGGTGATGATTCTCATTTAGAAATTGTTGGTCACGTTAAAGTTAAAACCAGATTTCCCGATGGTAGAATAAAAATGATTAATGTTGTGTTGCATATCCCTGGATTAGCATGAAATATATTATCTATAAGAAAACTAATAGATGCGGGTGTGTAGGTAGTATTTTATGATGCAAGATGCAAGATGGTCAGAGGTGTTATGGTGATTTCTAGAAGTGTTAGATATGGCACATTGTATAAGCTTGATGCATGCACTATTGAGTGCAATAGTACTTATGTGAAAAGAAAGTTTGTGAAAGAAGTGAGGGTTTCACCTTCAACAGATGGTCATGAATTTCAGGTACCCAAGGGTGCTATTTCTTTTGAAACAAAGTTACCTGTAGAGAAAATTATGTTATGGCACTAGAGACTTGGCCACATTGGAGAAAAGGGTCTAAGGACCTTGAAAAATAGAAACCTTGTTGAAGGTTTTTCTTATTGTAATCTTGAATTCAATTACTGTGAGCATTGCATCTATGGAAAACAAAACCGCATTCAGTTTTACTCAAGTTCTCATAAATCTTGTGGTGTATTGGATCTTATTCATTATGATGTGTTTAGTCTTGTAAATGTTCCTTCGATTGGTAAATCCATATATTATGTTTCATTTATTGATGATTATAGTAGAAGGAAATGGGTATATTTTCTAAAGAGTAAATTTTAAGTTTTTAATTGATTTAAAGAATTTAAAGCAATGGTTGAGTTATAGACTGGAAAGAAAATAAAATGTTTGAGGACTGATAATGGTGGTGATTTTTTCTCTAATGATTTTGATAGATTCTGTAAAGATCGTGGTATTCATAGATAGAAGACAACTCCATATTCTCCACAACGAAATGGAGTTACAGAAGGAATGAATAAGACACTAATGAGGAAGGATAGGAGTATGTTGAGTGGTACTGGCCTAGAACAAAGGTTTTGGGTTGAAGATGTTGCCACTGCCTGTTACCTGATTAACATGTCTCCTACATCAACTTTTATTGATAAGATGCCTATAGAGGCATGGTTAGGTCACAATCCTTCATTAAGACATCTTAGAGTTTTTGGTTGCGAGGCATATGCACATGTGTCAAAGGAGAAGCAAACAAAGTTGGAGAACAAGGCTGTGAAATGTATCTTCATCAGATATAGTTATGGCGTGAAAGGAAACAAGCTTTGGGATCCTATTTCAAAAAAGGTAATATATAGTAGAAGCGTTATTTTTAGAGAAACTAAGCCTTCTTCTATTACATTGCAGCCAAAACAAAGTAAATAGGAAGACGTGATTCAATTTCCTTCTACACTTGAGAAAGTTGAATCGAGGCCCATGGATAGACTGTTGAAAGGCGCAAGACAACTGAGTGGGGGGGTGAATCAGTTGTCACCAAATTCAAACACAAAACTTCAAACACTTATCAACTTTACAACCACTTAATTCTATTATTAAGTATGAACATGAAATGCAAATAATAGAAAGAAAAATCAACACAAGAGACACTAGATTTACATGGAAAACCCAATAAGGGAAAAACCATGGTGAGGATTAGCTCACAATATAAAGTAATAGCACAACTGAATACAAGAGGCTCAGTGCCAAGGGCTGACTGCCTGGATACAAAAGCTCATTGCCTACAAATAGGACTCATTGTCCATAAAGAGGCTCACTGCCTACAAAAAGAAAATATTACAAAAAAATCCACCACTGCAAGTTACACACATTTGCAGCCTGATTAGAAGGATTGTAGACACCATTAGCTCCCTGATTTTAGGAATGTAACACATTAAAGTACTGCTACCTCAATTCAATTTCACACAACTTTGGTTCTCGAACTTGTGACTTGATTGATTGATTAATTAGTTATATCTTGATTTGTATTTATACCATCTTCATCCTTAGAAACTTTCTCAAAGGTTGGCTATACACACTTCATTTCATAAATTCAAATTAGGTTGGCAACCCAACATTCCTGAGGTGGAAAGGAATGAGATAAGACCAAACCAACACTTAACCAGGACCCAAAACATCATCTTGGATCAATCACATGCTTCCTTAATTAATTATTAATCCTTTGTATGAAGTGTAAACACCAGGTCGGCCAGACCTAATGAAAACACAAATGAACTTTGAAGTACATGCTTCCATATCAAGAAGATAACACATGGACCACACAACATGCTTCATCAATCACTATAACACATCTCTTATTTCTTTAGACTTGTTTGCATCAGTTGAAACAACCTTCAACCTCAAAACACTTCTCACCAGTCCATCAAGATTGTACAAACACATACAACAATACTGAAATTCAGCTTCTAGAGCACTAAACCACAAAAATATTTTCTAGAACATAAAGAACACCATTACAAGACATATTCCAGATCCATAAGACCTGAAACAAAGCAGCAGAGGACTACAGAGTAGAAACATTTCTCCCAGTCCATAGACAAACAACTCTGTCAAATCAGTTCACATACCGATGAACACAACTTTCATTCTCTATCATACCAGAAGCTACAAATCAGGAGATGTCACCAACAAAAGCCCAAAAATAACACCTCAAATTTGCACAAGCATAGGTTCAACACAGAATAATGTGGAGCACATATCAGAGCACATTCTGAACATACCCTCAATTATGACTTCTCTATTTATTAATTTTCTCAAAAGCACTTGGTAACCCATCATATCAGCTCACCTGCAACACCATAAAGTTAGCTCCATGTACTCACAACATCTCACCAGCATCTCAACTATACATGCACAACCTACAAAATCCTTTACTGTGTTGACATCAATGACAACATCAATGAAAACACAACCAAACTTGCTCTTACTTGCAACAATCTCCCATTTGTCATTGATGGCAACACATGATGTGAAAAACCATCAAAGACACATTCTCAATATTCTCTCTTCCTTTTAGCTTCTTCTTTTTCTCTCCCCTTTTACTATTTTTCACATGAAACTCTCTCCCCCTTTGTCATCAATGGAAAAGAAAACAACTTATGATCACTCCCCTTTAGGAGTGCACCCATACAACTCATACTACAACAATGAAACTTTCTACTCCCCCTGTAGAGTAGACCCATCCATCAGTCCAGATAAATGAAGAATCTACAAATTCAATGGATTGATTCACCTCCATGTGCACCTAGTTCAAAGGAGGGCCAATGAACCCCAAATTCTCCCTAAGATACTCAAAAGTATCCTTCAGAAGAGCCTTGGTAAATATGTTTGTAATCTGTTCCTTTGTAGGCATGTACTCCATTCTAACTTTATTCTCCAATAATTTTTCTCTCAAGAAATGATATCTAATAGATATATGTTTTGTCATTGAATGCATTACCGGATTCTATGAAATGTTTATATTACTTGTATTATCACATAAGATAGGTATAGGCTCATCACATATCACTCCTATGTCCTTGAATGTTTGCTTCATCCAAAAAACCTGTGTAGCAAGATGTTGTAGAAATATACTCAACTTCTACAATGGATAAAGAATCAAAATTATGTTTCTTGCTAAGCCATGAAACCAATCTTCCACCAAGAAAGAAAGCACCACCACTTGTACTCTTTTGGTCATCTACACAACCAACCCAATCTGCATTAGTGTAGGCATTCAAAGTGAAATTAGTATTAGGATACCACAAGCCATAATCTAGTGTGCCCTTAAGATATCTGAATATCCTATTTATAGTTGTAAAATGTGCTTCTTTCAGTTCTGCTTGAAATCTAGCAACCAAACATACTGCATGCATGATATCTGGTCTTGTAGCAGTAAGATACAACAATCCACCAATCATAGATCTGTACTTGCTCTGATCAGCTTTAGCAGATTCATCATCTTTACTCAACTTGCATTATGTCACCATAGGTGTACAAACAGGTTTAGAGTCATCCATTCCAAACTTCTTCAACAACTCTTTTACATACTTAGATTGTGAAATGAATATCCCCTTATTAGTTTGATTCACTTGCAGTCCAAGGAAGAAATTCAACTCACCAATCATAGACATTTCAAATTATTTTTGCATCTCTTCTACAAACTTCTTACACATGCTTTCATTTCCTCCAAAGATGATATCATCCATATACACAACTACTATCAACATTCTATTACCTTCAATCTTGAAATAAAGATTGTTGTTTGTGGAGCCCTTGCTAAACTTTTGTTGTGTCAGATATTTATCCAGCCTTGCATACCAAGCTCTAGGAACTTGTTTTAATCCATACAATGTCTTTTTCAACTTACAAACCATATCCAGTTTATCTGATAGTTGAAATCCCCCCGGTTGTTCCATGTACACTTCTTCTAATTCTCCATTCAAAAAAGTAGAATTGACATCCATTTGATATACCTTGAAGTATTTATAAGTAGAAAATGCCAAGAACATCTAAATTTCCTCCATTCTTGCCATCGGGGAAAATGTCTCTTCAAAGTCTATTCCTTCAACTTGTGAATATCCTTTACATACAAGTCTTGCTTTGTTTCTCACAACTTCACCATTCTCATTCAATTTTTTTCTAAACACCCACTTAGTACCAATCACATTCTTGTTTGTTGGTCTAGGAACTAGTTCCCATGTCTGATTCTTTTCTATCTACTGTAATTCTTCTTTCATAGCTCTTACCTAACTCTCATGTTTACATGCTTCACTCATAGAATTAGGTTCTATCTTTGAAAGTAAACATAGATTTACCTCACCTACCACCACTTTGCTTCTTGTCTTCACACATTCACTCTTATCTCCAATTATCTAGTCTTCTAGATGATTCTTCTTTACATACTTAGGAGTCTTAGGAGCAGGTTCCAGAATCTATTCCTCTTCTTCAATATGTTCTTCTTCTTCCTCTTTATTCTCTTTAGGTACAAGTTTGTAGATAGGCTCATCTGGTTCAATTTCACATATCTCAACAGGTTTGTGCATATCCTCATCAACCTTCACATTTGCACTCTCAACTATCTTCCTCAATCTCTTATTGAAGCATCTATATGCTTTGCTACTAGTTGAATACCCAAGGAAAATTCCTTCATCACATATAGCATCAAACTTCCAAAGGTTCTCATCATCTCTTTTAATGTAACACTTGCTTCCAAACACCTTAAAGTACTTTATAGTAGGAATCTTACTAGTCTACAACTCATAAGGAGTCTTAGTGCTATTACCTATGATCTGAACTCGGTTAAGAATTTAAACAGTAGTGTGGATTGCCTCTCTCCAATATACATTAGGTACATTTTCTTCCTTCATCATGGTTCTAGCAGCCTCCTGTATAGTCCAGTTCTTTCTCTCTACAACTCCATTTTGTTACGGGGTTCTAGGAGCAGAAAAATGTCTCTTTATGCCATGCTCTTCACAAAATGTATTAAAATCATTGGAAGTGAATTATCCACCTCTGTCAGACCTTAAACATTTAATTCTTAGGTTTACTTCATTCTCTACCCTTGCCTTGAACACTTTAAATCTATCTAGAGCCTGAGTCTTCTCTCTAAGAAATGTAACCCATGTCATTCTAGAATAATCATCAACAAGGAGCATGAAATACCTATCACCATTTAGACTTCCTATTCTTGTAGAGCCACAGAGGTCAATATGCACCAATTCCAACATTCTGGTAGCTAACTGATCTTTTCCTTTAAAACTGCTTCTAGTTTGCTTTCCTAGCTGACAACTCTTGCACATAGCACTAGGCTTTGTAATCTTAGGCAGATCTTGAACAACCTCTCTTTAATTGATTCTAATCAAAATATCAAAGTTTACATGTCCCATCCTCCGGTGCCATAGCCAAATTTCATTAACTTGAGATACCAGACATTGACCATCAACACCCTTAAGCTGATAAATATTTCCATGTGTTCTTCCTGCTGCAACCACATTTCTGGGCCCTTTTCTAATTTCATAGGTGTTATCCTGAAACACAAGCTTAAAACCTTTTCTATACATTTTTCCAACACTCATAAGATTATGCCTTAAGCTTTTAACATAATAAACATCATCAGTGTTGTGCTTTCCATTAAAACTAATTATTCCTTTCCCAACAATCTTTGCTCCAGAATCATCTCCAAACATAACTAAACCACCATCATATTTTTCCAGCTTAGTGAACTTACTTTTATCTCTGGTCATGTGATTAGAGAAGCCATTGTCAATCACCCAATAGTCTTCATCTTGTCTAGCATGAAATGTAGTAATAGGGGTACCTTCCTTTTCATCCTTATTACTTTTCGAACCACTTTCCCTTACACATCTTCTAGAGTTAGCATACATAGATTTACTCTCTAAAGCTAGAAACAAGAATTCATCATCATGATCCTCAAAGTCTAATTCATCATCAGAAATTCCTGCATCTTCTCTGACATAATACAACTTCTTGTACTTCTTATCCTTTGTATTTATTATTATCTTTGTTCTTCTTATGTACAACTCTATTTGGACATCTTGAAGCATAATGACCAATATTTCCACAACTAAAACATTTAAAAGGTAACATACCTTTGTACTTACTAGTACCTTTCTTCAAAATCATTGTAAAGTTTGCTTCCAACTCATTTGAACTATCATCCTTTGGATCATCTTCTGTCTTTGTAGCTTTAAAGGCAGACTTTGTCTTCTTCTCTTTCTTTCCAAACTTCCTCATCTTAAATGCAGTCAAGGTGCTAAATAGTTGTTCTTTAGTAAACTCCTTTGGGTCATGCACTTCCTCAATAACTAAGACCCTATCATTGTAACTCTTTGGTAAGGTCATTAGAATCTTCTCTATTATATCCTCATTTGTCAGAGCACCCCCTTGATTCCTAACTTCATTTACTGCAAGATCAACCCTCTGAAAATAGATATCTTCACCTTCTTCCATTTTCAAATTTTCATATCTTCACTTTGTTGTTAGCTTCTTTGTCAATTTCACTCTATCATTTCCTTCATAAATATCTTCCAACTTCTTCCAAACTTCATAAGCAGTGCCCAAAGAAATAAATTTAGTTCGCTCAGTCTTAGATAAAGCAATGTAAATCACATACCTTTCTTTCTCATTCTCCTCATAGACGAAGACCTCATCTGCAGTAGTAGGTCCACTTGTTGGAGCAACATACTTCATCTCAATAGATTTCTAGGTCTTGTAACCAAGAGAGATTATGTAACCTCTCATATGCACTTTCTAGTCACTATAGTCAGTTCCATCAAACATAGGGATCACCAATTTGTGCACCATTGGATCTACCTTAGGTGATTAAGCTCTTCACCAAGGAACTAAGGCTCTGATACCAATTGTTGAAAGGCACAAGAAAATTGAGAGGGGGGCTGAATCAATTGTCACCAAATTCAAACAAAAAACTTCAAACACTTATCAACTTCACAACCATTTAATTATGTTATTAAGTATGAACATAAAATGCAAATAATAGAAAGGAAAATCAACACAAGAGACACCAAATTTACGTGGAAAACCCAATAAGGGAAAAACCATGGTGAGGATTAGCTCACAATATAAAGTAATATCACAACCGAATACAAGAGGCTCACTATCTACAGATAGGACTCACTATCTAGAAAAAGGCTCACTGCCTATAGAAAGAAAATATTATAGAAAAATCCACCACTGCAAATTACACACATTCATAGCCTGATCAAAAGGATTTTAGACACCGTCAACTCACTACTTTCAGGAATCTAACACATTAAAGTAATGCTGCCTCAATTCACTTTCACACAACTCTGCTTCTCAAAATTGTGGCTTGATTGATTGATTAATTCATTATATCTAAATTTTTATTTATACCATCTTCAACCTTAGAAACTTTCTCCAAGGTCGGCTACACACGCTTCATTTCATAAATTCAAATTATATTGGCAACCCAACATTTCCATGGTGGAAAGGAATGAGAGCGGACCAAACCAACACTTAACCAAGACCCAAAACATCGTCTTGGATCAATCACACACTTCCTTAATTAATTCTTAATCCTTCGTGTGAAGTGTAAACACCAGGTTGGCCAAACCTAATGAAAACACAAATGAAATTTGAAGTACATGCGAACCACACAACACACTTCATTAGTCATTGTAACACATCTCAAATTCCTTTAGACTTATTCACATCAGCTAAAACAACCTTCAACCTTAGAACACTTCTCATCAATCCATTAGGATTGTACAAACACATACAACAATATTGAAATTTAGCTTCCAGAGCACTAAACCACAAACATCTTTGCTAGAACACAAAGAACACCATTACAAGACATATTCCAAATCTGAAAGACCTGAAATAAACCAACGAAGGAATGTGGAGCAGAAACATTTCTCCTAGTCCACAGATAAACAACTCTGTCAACCAGTTCGCATACCAATGAACACAACTTTCATTCTCTATCATACCAGAAGCTACAAATTAGGAGATGTCACCAACAAAAGCCCAAAAACAACACCTCAGATTTGCACAATCATAGGATCAACACAGAAGAAATGCGAAGAACATACCAGAGCACATTCTAAACATACCCTCAATTCTTACTTCTCTATTTATTAATTTTCTCAAAAGCACTTGGTAACCCATCATATTAGCTCACCTGCAACACCATAAAGTTGGATCCGTGTACTCATAACATCTCACCAGCATCTCAACTATATATGCACAACCTGCAACATCCTTTACTGTGTTGACATCAATGACAACACAACCAAACTTGCTCATACTTGCAACATAGACAAGAATTTGAGGAGAGCTCATTTAGCTCTTAATCTTTAGAAGAGGAGGAAGAACCTCTAACTCAACATGTTCATAGGTCTACAAGGCATAGAAAACCACCTGAAAGGTATACACTTGATGATTGGAGATGTATTACATGGATGAACCCAAATCTGTAAAAGAGGCACTAGGTATGAATGATGTAGAATCTTGGAAGATTGATATGGATGAAGAAATTGCATCTTTGAAAAAGAATGATACAAGAGATCTTGTACCATTTCCCGAAGGATGAAAACCTATTGGTTGCAAATGGGTGTTCAAGAAAAATATTGGTTTAGATAGAGGTATTGAGAAGTACAAAGCAAGGTTGGTTACGAAAGGTTACTCTCAAGTTGAGGGTGTTGATTATGGTAAGATATTCTCTCCTATTGCAAAAATGACATCCATTAGATTTTTTCTTTCTATTGCTACTACTTATGATTTAGAAGTTGAGCAAATGAATGTGAAAACTACTTTCCTTCATGGTGACTTGAATGTGAAAACTACTTTCCTTCATGGTGACTTGGAGGAGGATATTTATATGACACAACTAGAGCACTACGTGGTGAAGGTAAAAGTAAGTTGGTTTGCAAATTGAAGAAATCTTTGTATGGATTAAAATAGTCCTAGGATGTGGCACCAGAAATTTGATACATATGTTTTGAGTTTAATATTTGAGAATTATAAATCGATCATTGTGTTTATTATAAAACTAATGGTGATCATTTCTTGTTTATTGCATTATATGTTGATGATATGTTATTTATTGGCAAAGGGAAAGGTATGATTTCAGAATTGAAATCTCAACTTGCTGCTAAATTTGAAATGAAAGATCTTGGTGCAGCTAGGTACATTCTTGGGATGGAAATTAAAAGAGATAGAGTGAACAAAAATCTATGGCTAGGCCAAAGTAAGTATGCCAATTCAATTTTACAGAGATTTAACATGCAGGATTGTAGACCATTGTTTGTTCCCCTTTCTGTTGGAACAAAGTTATCTATTTCATATTTTCCAACATCTCCATCAGAGATGGAAGACATGAGAATAATTCCTTACTAGAGTGCAATTGGAAGTTTAATGTATACTATGGTTTGTACTAGACTAGACATTTCCCAAGCAGTGGGAGTTCTTTCTAGATATATGTCTAATCCTAGTAGAGTTCATTGGGATGCAATTAAAAGAGTCTTCAGATATTTGCATGGTACCTCAAATTATTCCTTGTGTTATCATAGCAATGTGACTGAAGACAAAATTTCCCTTGATATTCATGGTTATATGGATTCAAATATTTCCAAAGTATGTGGAGGCTACTGATGCTTGTAAAGAATCCATTTGGCTAAAGAGACTATGTTCAAATATTGAAATAAAACAAGGTGCAATGACAATTTATTGTGCTAGTCAGAGTGCAATATGTCTAGCCAAGAACCTGACATTTGATGCCAAGACCAAGCACATTGATGTACAATATCATTTTGTTAGAGATATGGTTGAAGATGGCAGGGTGAAGTTGGTTAAACTAGATAATTTGATTAATGTTGTTGATTCTTTAACTAAGCCTGTGAGCACAAAGAAGTTTAGATGGTTTTCAAAGATTATGAGAATTTTGGCCCCTAGAAATTAAGAGATAATGTTTACTCCCTCCTGTTGCTCTTGCAAGGTGTTCGGCAAGTGGGATATTTGTTGGGAAAATTTGTCTCAAGCTTGCAATTATATAAAGGTTATTGTTGATAGGATATATATATATATGAATATATATATATATATATATATATCCTAGTTACACTGATAGGTGTAATATACTATGGCAACAAGGAGGAGAGTTGGATGCGTGTGAAGAATTTTCTTTTTTTTTCAGGAAACTCCTAAAATGACCGACATACAATAGATAAATGATACATTGTAAATGTATACCATTAATTATTAGGTTTTAGATCCAATGGTGGATATTTTGTTGCCCTGTATTGCCCTAGAATGTAACTCTATTTTATGAAGGTGTTGTACTATGATGGTAGAGATAGTGATGTATTCTAAGAGTCTGATAGCAGTCATGTTGTCTTTTGATCTCTGAGTGGTGATACTCTTGTGAGAAGATTGCTCTACAAGTATATTGTAATCTTTGTGATTTATTGAATAATATGTTGGGCTAATTTTTGGAGTGTGGGGTTTTTCTCCCGAAAGGGTTTTCCCCACGTAAATCACTGTGTCATGGTATGCATGATATTTATGTTTAATTCTATTTAAGTTTATGTAATTGTTAAAGATCTTTAAATTTTTGCATTATTCTCTTCTCAAGATTAGTGTAGGAAGTTGTTCTGCTACCTTAGTTTCCTTACAAATCCATCTACATCTCATATTCTACATAGCATTTCACCATCCACTTCAACATCCATGATACCCAAATCTTGCATTGACCATGTATTGGTAGCAACTCTTTATCATAAGGACTCTAAGGGCACTCTATCATGATGTGCACATCTGGGTGAGGTTAACTTTGATATTGATGAAGATAAGAATATCTAGGGGTTACATTCAAGCGCTCGTATCTTGGAAAAGTAACTCCTCCAAGTAGGATATTGTTGGAACTGTTGGCAACACAAGGGAAGATAAATGAGAGGGGGGGTGAATCAATTGTCACAAAATTTCAAACTTATTCAACTTATTAACCTTATTCTTAGATTTGATCAATAACCATGAAAGCGTAAATCAAGAAAACATCAAAAACACACATAACACCAAGATTGTTTATGTGGAAACCCTGTTAGGGGAAAAACCATGGTGGAGGTCATTCCACAAGATTATACCTTATTAAAAGTATAAAGAAATGTGAATGGGGAATGCACATGCATTCAAGAACACTGCTTAGAGCTCACTGCTCAATTACAAAAGGAAGACACACTATATTACAAAATATTGGATTACATCCATAGGAATTTGAACTAAGAAAATAACATCTACTAATGCTTGATTGTAGTTCCGATTAAGCACATGAACACTTATTCAATCTTCTTCACTTTTCTTAACTCTTATTCACACTCTACTCTGCCTTCGAAGATTTAGAGAATTATTCACACACACCATACATTCAAGTGGTTTAAACAATCACTTATATATATTCGCAACAAGAAATTACATTGCTACATGTTGGCCTCAATGAAATAATAAAATGAATACAAACTGTCGGCCCAAAACATTAAACATTATAAATGTGAATCAACCAAGGTTGGCCACAACATAGTGAAGACCCAAAACAAAATCATCAAACATGAAACACCTTCAAAAATTAATCCTTGAAGATCCACAACACGCTACAACACCCTGTCGGCCAAGAACATGAAAACATGAACATGCAAGAGAAAATCTCGAATCGTGAGCACAACGATCAATGCAAATGTGCAACACAGATAGAGAATGATCTAGAAACATCCAAAAAAATCATGAAACACCAGAGAAGCATCCACAACAAAAAAAACTTACAAAAATCTCATCACCTTCATTTAGGAACACCAATTGAAGTAACAAAAAAACTATCAAAATACAAATCTTCATAACATGATCAAATATTCACATGGATCTCTGAACCTTAACATGGATAAACTAGATATACTCAACAAGAAACCCTTTAATCTATAACCTTTGATCATCAATGTACTTTACTCACCAACAGAATGAACTTCACCACTAACAACCTGCAACTTATTTCATTACAATTTTCTCAATATCCTTGACATATACAGCTTCTAAGACATTAATGCCAATAGTATTGACATCAATGAAAACCACATATCAGCAACACAACCACAACATCCAACAATCTCCCCCTTTGGAATTGATGGCAACACATGATATGAAAAACACCATCAACACAATATCTTCAGCACTTACTCCCCCTTAGGTTCTGACTCTTTTCTCCTCAACAAATCTTCTCCTCAGATAATTCATAGTTTTTTACATGACTCTTCTCCCCCTTTGACATCAATGACAAAGATATATTTTCTCCACACAAGATTTGAACCACATATCTGAACATCTGACTACTCCCCCTGAGTAGCAACCACCACAACATCAATCCGGATCAAAATATGACCATGAAATGCATGGATTGATGCAAGTTAATGCATCTTAGTTTTGATTAGGAGGGGTAATCAAACCTAGCTTTCCTCTGAGATACTCAAAAGTATCCTTAGGCAATGTCTTTGTAAAGATATCTGCAATCTGTTCCTTAGTAGGTACATACTCCAATCTGACTTCCTTTTCACTCACCTTCTCTCTCAAAAAGTGAAACTTGATAGATATATGCTTTGTCTTTGAATGAAGCACTGGATTCTTAGAAATGTTAATTTCACTTGAATTATCATAGAATATAGCAATGGGTTCATCATACACAACTCTAATATCTTTCAACATCTGCTTCATCCATAATAGTTGAGTACAATTGTTAGCAGTATCAATGTATTCTGCCTCTATAGTAGATAGAGGAATGACATTTTTCTTCTTACTTAACCATGAAATCAGCTTCTTACCCAAGAAAAATGCACCACCACTAGTACTCTTTCTATCATCCACATCACCTTGGAGTCTTAGGATGTTCTTGAACTTCTGGCTCTTGTGATCTTTCTTCTGCACTTTTGCTAGTTCCTTTTGATTTTCTTGATTCACCAAAATGATTTGAACTTGATTTTGAGTTTGAAATTTCTTTCCTGTGACTGAATTGTTATTCTGATCATCTAAATCATATCCATAGGTTCTAGATCGTCCATCTATGTCTTCATCAACCTTGACATTTTCACTTTCAACTACTTTCCTCAATCTCTTGTTGTAGCACCGATAGGCCTTACTCTTAGTAGAATAACCAAGAAAGATTCCTTCATCACTCCTAACATCAAACTTTCCTATCTCTTCATCTTTTTTGATATAGCATTTACTCCCAAAGATTTTGAAATATCTAATTGTAGGCTTATGACCAATCCATAGCTCAAAATGGGTCTTACCAGTATCACCTTTGACTTGTACTCGATTGAGGATGTAAACAACAATACTCATAGCTTCTCTCCAATAGATATGAGGGACATTTCCTTCCAACATCATAGTCCTAGCAGCATTTTGAATTGTCCTATTCTTCCTTTCCACAACTCCATTTTGTTGAGGGGTCCATGGGGAAAATAATTGTCTCTTTATCCCATGCACTTCACAAAAATAATTAAATTCATGAGAAGTGATTCACCACCTCTATCTGATCTCAAAAATTTAATATTTAGACCTATCTCTACCTCAACCATAGCCTTAAAAGTCTTGAATTTCTCCAAAGCTTCAGATTTCTCCCTTAAGAAGGTAACCCACATCAATCTAGAGTAATCCTCAATAAGTAACATGAAGTACCTATCTCCTTGTAAACTTATGATTCTAGAAGGACCACACAAATCAGTATGAACAAGTTCCAACACTTATTTGGAACAATGTTGTTTGCTTTGAAATGAAATTCTAGTTTGCTTCCCTAACTGACATTCCTTGCATATAGTATTAGTAGGCTTTACCAACTTAGGAAGATCTCTCACTGCCTGAGTAGAACTTATCTTAACAATATTGTCAAAGTTTACATGATACATTCTCCTATGCCACAACCAACTTTCATCAACTTGAGCAATCAAACAACTTTTACTAGCAGCATTCAGGTGAAAGATGTTACCTTTTTTTTTGTACCTAAAGCAATGATCACATTTCTAGAACTCCCCAATATTCTACACTTTCCATTCTTGAATTGAAGATTGTATCCCTTGTCAACCATCTGTTTGAAACTTAAGAGATTATGCTTCAAACCTTCCACATAAAGAGCATCATTAGTATTATTCTTACCATCAAGAGAAATGGATCCTCTACCACAAATCACACCTACTTTGTTATCACCAAATCTTACCACACCACCATCATACTTTTCCAGGCTCACAAATTTGCATTTATCACCTATCATGTGATGAGAGCATCCACTGTCAATCACCCATTCATCTTTCTCTTGCATTTCCTTTATCAGATTCATCATCTATCACACCTTCATCAGCAACATAATAGCACTTTCTTTAAAATATAGGCTTGTTATGTCTTGGATTAGGGACTCTTTTCAGACACCTTCATGCAAAATGACCTATCTTATTGCAAGAAAAACATTTAATAGGAAATTTTCCTTTATACTTACCTTCTCCTCTGGATTCTCTCTTGACAATAAGTGATTCAAGATCCTCTAGCTTTCTCCCCTCTTCTTCAATCTCTCTCATTTCCTCCTCATACTTGAATACCTTTCTAGAAGAACTTTTACCTGGATCATATATTTGTTTATCTCTACTAGAAGTAGTAGCCTTGAATGTAGATTCTATCTTAGGAAGAGCATCACCAAATTCACTCAACTCAAAAGCAGTAAGCTTACCAATCTACATATCTTTGGTTACATTTGTTACAGTCCAGAGCTCCTCAATAGCAATAGCTTTGAATTTGTATGCAACAGGAAAGGATTTAGGCACTTTAGCAACAATCTCTAATTCTTCCAATTGTCCACCACACATCTAATACCACACACAAGTTCATTCACTCTTTGCATGAAAGTAGTAATGTTCTCATCATCACCCATTCTCAACATTTCATATTTCCCTTTCAAAATTTGTAACTTAGCAATCTTCACATTAGCATCACCTTCATACAAAGCTTCCAACTTTTTCCAGATTTCATAAGTAGTCTTTAGATCCATAACATTTTTCATCTCAGAATCAGTCAAAGCACTCAACAATGCTTCCTTAGCCCTGATATTGTGCTTTGCATCCCTAATCTCAGCAGTAGAAGTAGGACCATTTTGAGGGATAACATACCTATTGCTCGTAATGCTCCAGTAGGATTCACCAATGCATCTCAAATGGCACTCCATTCAATTCTTCCATAGAGAATAATTTGTTCCATCAAATCTCAGACTATCCTTCTTGTATGTTGCCATCCCGGATCACCTAAAGCTGTTAAACTTCTTCCAAGGAACCTACTCTGATACCAATTTTTGGCAACACAAGGGAAGACAACTGAGAGGAGGGGTGAATCATTTGTCATAGAATTTCAAAATTATTTAACTTATTAACCTTATTCTCAGATCTGATCAATAACCATGAAAGTGTAAATCAACAACACATAAAAAACACACATAACACCAAGATTTTTATGTGGAAACCCTGTTAGGGGAAAAACCACAATGGAGGTCAGTCCACAAGATTATACCCTATTAAAAGTATAAAAAAATGTGAATGAGGAATGTACATGCATTCATGCACGCTTCCTAGAGCTCATTGCTCAATTACAAAAGGAAGATACACTATCTTACAAAAGATTGGATTACATCCACATGAATTTGAACTAAGAAAATAACATCTGCTAATGCCTGATTATAGTTCTGGTTAAGCACATGAACACTTGTTCACTCTTCTTCACAATCTACTTTTCCTTTGAAAGATTTAGAACATTATTCATGCACACCATACATTCAAATGGTATAAACAATTGCTTATATATATCCACAACAAGAAATTACATTGCTACATGTTGGCCTGAATGAAATAATAAATTGAATACAAACTATTGGCCCAAAACATTAAAGATTATTAATGCGAATCAACCAAGGTCAGCCACAACATAGTGAAGACCCAAAAAAAAAAAATCCTCGAACATGAAAGACCTTCAAAAATTAATCCTCGAAGATCCACAACACACTACAACACCTTGTCAGCCAAGAACATGAAAAACATGAACACACAAGAGAAAATCTCGAATCGCGAGCACAACGATCAATGTGGATGTGCAACACAGATAGAGAAAGATCTAGAAACATCCAAAAACATCATGAAACACCAAAGAAGCATTTGCAATAATTGAACTTACTAAAATCTCATCACCTTCATTCAAGAACACCAACTAAAGTAATAGAAAAATTGTCAGAATACAAATCTTCATAACACAATCAAATCTTCATGCGGATCTCTAAAACTTAACATGGATAAACTATATATACTTGAAAAGAAACCCTTTAATCCACAACCTATGATCATCAATGTACTAAACTCACCAATAGATTGAACTTCACTTTACCACTGACAACCTGTAACTTATTTCATTACAATTTTCTCAATATCCTCAACATATACAACTTCTAAGACATTAATTCCAATAGTGTTGATATCAATGACAACCACATATCAGTAACACAACCACAACATCCAATAGGAACAACATAATAACATCTACATCAACACTATGAGGTGGTACATCATAAACCTTCAAAAATTCTAAAAAAATAAAATAATAATAAAAAATAAAGAAAATAGTCAAGAGAAAAATCATCTGCTAGTGAAAACCACTTCGATGGTGCTTTGGGAAAGTGCCATGATGAAAACCTGGAAAAAAAACATCAGGAGTAGAATTGATCATCTATGTGCACCATTTCAGGTGGAAGCATCTCATCCCCTTCATAATAAATATAGAATTTCCTATATCTATCCAATCCATCTTCATCCCAATCTATGAGATTATCTTGATCTTGACAAAGGTTTGGTGCACATTTCAACCTTGCTCAAGGCACAATCTTGACATGGTCTTTCCCATTGATACTATTTTATTCCATGAAGTCCTATAGCCTATATCCAAGCATTTTGTTGATGATCCTATCACAAGATAAATCTTTTGCATCCTTAGAATTCTTATACATTCTTTATCCTAATCTATGCATTCAATCATAAAATACCAAAAATTGCTAGACACTGGGGGAAAATGCTTGCATCTTTCTTTCAAATAAATCTTGATCCATGTCTAATATTTTACAACATGATATTGAAATTGTGATCTAGGTATCATTTAGAAAATCCCAAAAACATTTCATAACATTTTAAAATACAAAAACACCCATTACATTCTCAAAAGCATCCAAATCATTTGAAAATCCAAAAACATCCAAATAAGTTCAAAACTCCATAAAAAAGTCAAAAACATCAAAATAAAAAAATCATTAGTCATCATGTGCTAATATCTCAGTCCAATAATTGAATTAGGAAGCCTTTGCATAGTTACGTTGAGAATTCCATCTTTGATGAGCCCTTGAGGCATATGTTTTTCCCTTCTTAGGTCTTGTTCTCTTGGTCTAACCTTGGAAAACCAAAACATTTAAATTTTTTTAAAACCAAAACATTTATAAAATCTCATGCAAAACCTCAAAACAACCTCAAATATCTTCATAAAACCCAAAATAGCCTCATAACATTTTAAAAATTTAAAACATTCAAATAACCCCAAAATATCCTCAAATAACCTCAAAACACCAAAAAAATCCTCTTAACATTTCAAAAAAGTCAAAAACCTTGAAAAAATTGGAAAACAAAATCACTCATCCCATCTCACTTTCACAAACAATAAACTCTCAACCATAATAAATTGATCGTCATCTTCACCCTTTGGTAACACAAATGGAAACTGGTACAACAATTAGCAAAAAAAAACTTTAAATGTAGACCTTGAGTCTTGATCATGGTCAATGATGAGCCTAGTTTTTGGTCCAATTTTGGGTAGAATCTATAGTTTATTTTATGGTAGATGTCATGGAATTTAATGTTAAATATTGGTACTTTCATAATGTTTCCCTCAAACCATTGACATTGGACTTAATCCTATCTCTACAAGCTTTAATTACATTTGGCATATTATGTGGATTATCTATATTGATTTTGCATGTGGTTAATGAATGTTCCTTAAGGTGGTTATAGATGTGTAGTTATTATGCGTACCAACTTTACCATGCAGATTTAATATGCTAAGTTGAGGAAGATACCACCAGTTGGGCATGCACCATAACGTCTAGCAAAGGAATCGCTCCAAGTCAAAGGAGTCTGACGACAAAAGATTCTTCATGCAACTGAATGTAACTACCTTGTAGTGGAATTTAATGATAGAGCATGCACGTGTGTTATTGTTGAGCTGAACTTGCATTTGGACCTACATGTCTGACCAAATTCCATGCACGTGTAACCACCATCGCTCCATTTTCTCTATTTTCCCTAAATGGTGTCTTCCTAGTCATGGAGTCGATTGCTTCATTTAGCTGTTAGTATAAATAATGATATGATGCTTCTTCTTCAGAAGTTGCACGATTTGATATTGTGCTTGCACTCTCCAGTTTTCAGTAATACAGATACATCACTCTTTTGTACTCATGATTCACAATGAATAAAATCAAGTTATGAGTTCGAGCATCTGAGTTTTCATTAGTTTTAGAGGATACTTATCCAAGGGGACCCACTTAGTGAGTAATACATCTTATTAGTTTAGCATTAGTTTAGTATTACTTGTTGTTTAGTACTTATTTAGAAGTTTGACATCGATTGTTCCTACAACCACTAGAATTCCATTATGTGACTGTTCCTGCAGCCAAAGCAAACAGAGTAGTGTCTTGTTTGTTGCTCAGATTTTCATTCCTATTATGCATTTCAGCTTAGCATAATCGTTGATTGATGTTCAACATTTGTTTCATTCCTTTTCAAGCAATTTACTTTCAGTATTGTGTGTTCCTTAGCTGTAGACTAAAATGGCTAATTTGAGTTCCTAGTGCACATATTGTACTGAACCATTTCAAGTTCACGTCCCTAGGTTGACAAGTTAAATGCACCTTCATGATGATTGAAATGGATATTCAGGTTAGATGTCCAATCTTTGAATCACGGTTGTAAAGGCTTAGTTATTAAGATCATTGTAGGAGGCCAAAAATTTTGGTGCCGTTGCTGGGGATGGTGTCAAACTAGGGAGTTTTTTGGAGCCATTGGTAGTTTTTCTTGCTATAGTGTTTCTAGAAGTTTCTCTTAGTATATCCTCATTTAGGAAGTAATGACCCCCCTCATTCTTTACCAATTCTTTTGGTGAGATGATAGATAATGAGTGATATACCATGCATAGAGGAAGGAGAAGGGATGCTTATGGGATATTTCTTCCTAACAATCCTAATCCATCCCAGCTAGTTTACTATTAGAATCTACCATAAGAAGTAGAAGAAGATCCACACCCCTTTGCTGATGTATATCTTGATCTGACTAGTTCTGAAGTCTCCTCTGAAGATCAAAATCAGCTTGAGAACCTCTTTGCTTTGGGACCACATCAAGCAGGCATGGGTGATGCAAATAGGAACAGACCTAACCAACCAAATTTTCCTTTCTACATTTCCCATCAGAATGAAGTTGAAAACATCAAGAACATTCCTACCTCAACACTCCCAAAGTTTTATGGACTTGTCACAGAAGTTCCATATACCTTTTTATTTGAGTTTGACATACTCTATAGGAGTTATGATTATACTACTGATGCCCATAGGATTAAGCTATTTCCTACCACTTTGAAAGAGGCTACATTAAGATGGTTCATGAGCCTAGGTAGAGATACTGTGGAAACTTGGGAAGACATGAAGACAAATTTCCTTGAGAAATACAAGGAATATTGTAGAGGCAGTGACATGAGAGGAGGCGACATTTTAAAATACAACAAAAGGAAGATGAGAGCCTGGAAGATTACATTGCAAGGTTTTTGTTTTTCCTACAAAAATCTCCACACCATACACTTAATGAAGACTCACAAAAGTTTCTTTTCCTGAGAGGAATCAATGATAGCTGCATTGATGCCTTGGACCTCATGGAAGGAGGAGATATCTCCCAAGTTCCTCGGGAAGATATTAAGAAAATATGTTGGAAATACTCTAGGGAAGCTTCAAAGAAATAGAGAGCTTACCAATATTCCATGGGTAAGTCAACTACCAGTGGAGTCTCAAGAATGGATATTACTCATTTTCTGGCAAACTTAAAGCAAGATATTATCAATAATCTAGCTACTCAGCTAGATACACTTCAGGCCAAGAAGAAGCAAGAGGAGGAATAGGAAATGTTGATAGAGTATTGCCCCCATTGCATAGAAAAGAAGAAGGACTACAGATGTGAGATGATAGCTAATCTTGAAAGCAAGTAGGTTCCACCTGAGTTCAAGCCAATCCATATTGAAAAATACCAAGTCTACTATGTTGCACAAAGGAAGTCTTGGGATCTAAGACAAGGTATGCCACCGGATCCACTATCCTATGCTGGGCCATATTTTAATTCCTATTCATTTGGTAACCAATGACAGTGCCAATATTCACCTAGTTATGGAGGATATCCATGTTAGCCTTGGAGTAACCCTCCAAATGCTTGGACCAGTCATCAGAGTTCACCCCAATGGCAACAACCTCAAGGGAATTGGCAGCAATTTCAAGGGCATTGGTAGCCACCTCCAAGAAATTGGCAGTAAATGAATCAATGGAGAAGAGGGTAGCAATGGCCTACTCAGACAACCAATTACATGCAACCACCTTCTCAGCCCCAACAACTTGCTATAATTCCTCCACCTACTAATCCAAGCTCAAATGCACCTAAACCTACTCAACTACCAGCTCAACCCACACCCAATCCAAATAACAAACCACAATAGTGGCTTACATATTTTGCTGATTCAAACCAATTCCCTACATATGCTATGGGTGTAAGTGATATCCACTTGCATTTAGGTACTACTCTACCGGCCCCTTCCAAGCCCATTATCACTGAGCTTTCTGTGGAAGAGGAAGATGAGTCTCTGAATGATCGCATTTAGCCTAGTGTACCTAAAAATCTTGAACCAGTCCAAGTCAAGCAAACCAAACAAGAGCCACCATTTCCTTAGAGATTGGAAGCTTCCAAGAAGAACGAAGAAAAGGAGGATACCAATTTTGATATCTTGGATCAACTAAAGCAGATATGTGTCCAGATACCTCTATTTCAAGCCATAAAGGATGTTCCAATCTATGACAAGGAAATCAAGGAGGCATGTCTTAAGAAGCCAGGTAGGAAAAAGAAGGATCCAACTACAGTTCAGGTGGTGGGACAACTAGCTAACATCGTACTAGGAAAAGTGACTATTCCCAAGTATAATGACCCAGACAGTCGTGTGGTAGTAGTTTTTTATAAATAGGATCCAAGTAAAGAATGCTCTGATTGATTTAGGGGCAGAAATAAATGTAATGACCAAAGACATCCTACAGCAAATAAATATCACAAGAATGAGATCTACTCCTACTGTCCTGTAGCTTGCTGATAGCTCTATTGTTAAGCCTAATGGTGTAGTGGAGGATCTTGTGGTAGTTCTAGACTCCTTGGAGTACCCAATAGACTTTATGATTCTTTCTCCTAAAGCTACACTCGGTGGGTATCCCATTATTCTTGGAAGGCCATGGTTACCAACTACAAATGCATACATCGGATGTCAATCAGGTGACATGACCATTTCAAATGGGAGGAGCACTAACAAGTTTGTTCTTTATCCATCTTCTCAGCCATCTCATGATGAAGATAATTCCTTATGGCCACATGTTGGTGAAGAGACTGAGGAAGTTAAATTTGTGGCACAACTTATGATGCTAGGTAGAAGTTATTTCATGCAACTCCATGATGAGGATGAAGTATTGGCTAACATCATTCATAACCATTATGAAGTGGAGGAAGCATCATCTTCACATTCTGCTACTTCAGTCAAGACACTTTTTCCTGCTCTTCTTGCAACCACTGTCCCTGCATACATTCTTCTTGCACATGCTCTTTCTACAGACAAACTTCTTGTAGAAATAGGTATGTCCCATACATTGCTTCCATATGAGCTAAAGGTACCATGTGTTAATGAAGCAGCCATGATAGAGTTAACTACACAAGTATAGGTGTCAGAAGGAAAATATTTGAATGTTAATAGTAAAATGAATGAAGAACAAGAATTGTTATTGGCAAACCTATTAAGGACCCATCAACATGCATTTGCATGGGATTATCATGATATGAAGGGATTGGATCCTAAAATTTGTACACATAGAATTTACATCAGAGATGATTGCACCCCAGTAAGACAACCATAGAGAAGAATTAACCCTACACTAAGAGAGATTGTGAAAGGAGAACTATATAAATTACTAGATGTAGGATTTATCTACCCAATTTTAGATAGTCAGTGGGTTTCTCCATTAGTGATTGTTCCCAAGAAAGGAGAGAAATGGAAAGTTTGTGTTGATTATAGGGAACTTAATGCTTCCACCAAGAAGGATCACTTTCCTTTACCCTTCATTGATCAAGTTTTGGATACACTTGCAAGAAAACAATAATTTTCTTTTCTAGATGGATTCAACTGCTACACCCAGATCCAAATTGCACCAAAGGACCAAGAGAAGACTACATTCACCTATCCATGGGGGACCTATTACTATTCGGTGCTTCCATTTGGCATATGCAATGCACCTTCAACTTTTCAGAGGGAATTCATTAGCATATTCTCAAACATTTCTCATGATTGCATGGAAATTTATATGGATGACTTTACCACTTATGGTGTTAATTTTAATCAAGTGTTTGAAAATATAAGAAAGGATCCTACAGAGATGTGAAGACCAAAACTTTTCCTTAAATAGTAAAAAGTTCTTCATAATGATACAAGAAGGTGTAGTTATTATCCACTACATCTCCTATAAGGGAATTCAAGTAGATCCTACAAAGATTGAGGTAATAAAAAATCTGCCCGCACCTACAAAAAAAAAAGAATGTTAGGAGTTTCTTGGGTCATGCAAGATATTATAGACATTTCATCAAGGATTTCAGAAAGGTAGCAACACCATTGTACACTCTTCTCTCTAAAGATGCTGAATTTTAGTGGACTGAAGCCTGTGACAAGGCATTTTCTGACTTGAAGACAACATTGACTCATGCTCCTATACTCAAAGGGCCTAATTGGGAGCTTCCTTTCCACATCCATAATGATGCATCAAATTATTCCATAGGATCAGTCTTAGGACAAAAAGAAAGAGTTGTTGAAAACACCATTTTCTTTGTAAGAAATTTTTTACAGGGAGCCGAATTCAATTATACAGTGACAGAAAAATAATTGCTAGTAGTAATTTATGTATTGAACAAATTAAGATATTACATATCAGGCTACCAAATATTTGTGCACACTAATCATGCAGCCATTAGATATCTCATGAATAAACCTTTGATCACAGGTATATTGACAAGATGGTTATTGTTGATGCAAGAGTTTGATATAACCATTGTGGATAAGCCAGGGAATGCCAACGATGTTGTAGATTTTCTTTCCAGGCTAACTACATCAAAAGATAATCAACCCATAGATGAATCTTTACCTAATGAGCATCTATTCTCCCTTAGTGTACAAACACCTTGGTATGATGACAGCTGATTACTTGGTCACTAGTAGAGTTCCTTCTCACTTCTCTCCAAAAGAGAAAAGGGCACTCATTGAAAAATCTTTTCCTTTCTCTTGGATTGTTGGATGTTTGTTTTATACTGGACTTGAACATGTCATGAGGAGGTGTGTGAGAGAAGATGAGACATATGACATTTTGCATGCATGCCACAACAAATCATGTGGAAGACACTTTGCATCCAAGAGGACAACAATGAAGGTTTTGAACACAGGATATTATTGGCTGACACTCCACAAGGATGTGGGAAGGTAAACCAAAAAATGTGATAGATGTCAAAGAATGGGTAAACCAACCAGATCTGATGAGATGCCATTGTGCCCTCAGGTAGTAATCACTCCCTTTGACAAGTGGGGATTAGATTTTGTGGGACCCATTGACCCTCCATAAAATGATAAGTCTTATATATTGGTATGCACTGATTATGTGACAAAGTGGGTAGAAGTTAAGGCCATGAAGCATGCAAGAGATAACAAGGTTGCAAAATTTCTTTATGAGGATATTTTCACAAGATATGGAGTGCCAAGAGAAATAGTGACTAATCAAGGGGCACAATTAATTTCAACCTTTGTTTCAGCACTAGTTAATGAGTACAACATAAGGCTTATATAGGAAGTCTACTCCTTATCACCCACAGGCTAATGGCCAAGTTGAGGTGACCGACAGAGAGATTGAAGCCATTATGACTAAAACAATAGCTATTCATAGAAGGGATTGGGAAAATAGATTACTAGAAGTTGTTTGGGCCTATAGGACAACCTCTAAAACAACTACAGGCTTCACCCCATTTGAGTTGCTATATGGAAATACAACTATGATGCTAGTTGAATTTGAATATAAGACTCTGCGAACTACAATAGAATTGGGGATGGATATTTTTGAGGCACAAAGAGAAAAAAACATGTAGCTAAATGCTTTGGATGAGATAAGAAGAAGAACCTTACAACATACAAAAGTAGTGCATAATCAAAGAATCAAGTGGCACGACAAATTTATCAAGGACAAGAAATTTCAACTAGGAGATTGGGCCATGCTCTATGACTCAAGATACCAAGACAAAATTATAGACAAGGTGGCTAGGACCATATGAAGTTGTTGAGGTATTTCCTAATGGAGCTCTTCAACTTACTACCATTGACCTTGTCAGGTTCAAATTACTTGTCAATTGTCATCGCCTCAGATTATATCACAAGCCAGCCTCCAAACAAGAGTTCCTGTAACAATTCACCCAACATTCAACACCCGAGCTTCCTGCAGCCAAAGTAAATGGACCTAGTGTCCCTCCTAGCTAATTAAGGTACGTACTCTCTCATAATAAAGACTTTCACTTATGTAGAAGTCCATTTCTTCACCCATCCGCCCATCCACCCATCCATCACCACCTTTCTATCTCTTCCATCACTTCATTCCACCTCACCTCACTCCACTTCATTTTCATTAATTGCTCAATTTATTCCCTAAAAGGCGAGCGGTACTTTCTCCATGATATTTGCAGCAAATCTTCCACACATTCAGGTATGTGCACATTAATTGCTATCTTTAATCACCTTTTAAGTGCGTTCATTTAATCACTGTACGCTAGTATAGAAGTTTACATAAAATGCCATCATTCCCTATCAAATCACCACTCCCATCTCGCATGTGTGGACACATGTCCAAATTTGGGTTGGGGGAGGGGAAACAAAAAGATTTAAATATATTTCCCATGTGTCAATTTATGCTAGGCTACATCAAAAAATTTAAAATGAGCTGATTTGAAATCTAAATGAGAGGATGAATTGCATGTGTGAAGTGATATTAATTGTAGCCGCCATTTCTTCCCATCATAATTCCCCTTTATCACTCATTTTCTTGCCATTATTGACCTTGTCGTAATCTTGAGTTGCAAGCAAAAAGGTGAAATAAAGAAAAGAAAATTTAGTCAATATTGGCACTAAAAATTTAGCAGGTACTGTAGGAAGGTGAGCTTGATCTTTAGACAAGAATTGTAGGAAAGAAGTTGTAGAGCATTTGTTTGACTACAGACAATGGGAGGTGGGTTAATTCGAAATGAACCCACAGTGCATGATGTTTTATTGTAGGATGCACAATGCCTGGATGAATTTAGAAATTGTAGATGGTCAAATTAGTTCCTAAGTTTGGATGGCTTTGATGAAAGCATTTCCCCTAAATTCACCCAGACATTTCTTGAAGGGAAAGCCACAATAAAAGGGTTGGAAGTTGTGGCAACTGAGGAAAGAATTGCAAAGGACACAAGGTTATCAGCTGATGGCGAAAATTACCCTGCCTCCAAAGATGTTAGATTGGCCAGGGCTAAATTTATAGAGTCGAATGACCACCCATTGAGCATTGATAAACAGGTTGCAAAGAGAATGTCTCTGCCCGAGCCATGGAAGCAGATAGCCATTTATCAATACATCACTTGTGAGGTTTGCAAAAAAAATTTGCATTCCGTACACTTCAAGCTTTTGAATCACATGAGGCACGAAAGGAGGATGAATGTGCCTAACGTGTTATACAATATTCTATCAATCGTGGCATCCAAGGCCCAAAAAGGTAGGGATAATTATGTTTCCCACCATTTTTTGATTAAATTGCTGGTTGAAAAGTCTCTCCAGGATGTATTTGCAATATCCTGGGAAAAATTTATAAATGTTGATAAAATTAGACCTCAACACTTGCAACTAGGGCTTTACCTCAACCCCATAGGTCTAGCAGGAGACTAAGCACACCTGAAGCCCCTCTTGGAACTTCAACCTCTAGTGCTGGCTCTTGTGTGAATCATCTTGCAACAGAAGAAACCATAGAAATTAGTTCTTCTGGAACAGATCACTTAGAAAAATAAAGTTCTTCTTGTGATTCTGATGATGACATTCCACTTGAAACTCTGATGAAAACTAGGGCACATAAGAGAGATGTAGAAATGAGAAAAGGAAAGGACAAAACACAACCTATAGAAAGAAATCTACCAAGTCCTAAAAAGAGGAAGGCTGACACTATTCATCCTGTAGCTAGAGGAAAGCATGAGAAACCTCCCAGGAAATCAAGACCAACTGGGCTTGTGATTGGTACGCCTCCACAGGAAATCCCTAAGCCTGGTGAGACATCACATGAGGTCCTTAAAGTTCCAATGGGGTAGGAGAATGTCGAAGAAGAGGATATATTTGGGAGAGCAACAAATATAACATTGGCTGATCTTGCTAACATTGCATAAGATTTTGAGGAAAATCAGGATGTCCTACAACAACAACTAGAACTAGAGCAGGAGTTCTTGCAACCACAACAAGAATAAGAATGAGAGTGCATGCAACAAGAAGCAGAAGAAGAAAAAAAATCCCTACAGCCAGAGATCACTGGATAGCCTGAGTCCATGCAGATAGTGCCATATGAGGAACCACCATCAACAAAAAGATTGGTAGGAATTCATAATCCTCTTGATTTTATAGTACATGCAACAATTTTGAATTTATGGAAAGAAATAAAAAGAAGGGAGGAAGAATGGAAAAAGGAAAAACAAAAATTGAAGAAGGAAATTCAAAATAAGGATGAGGAGATTGAAGATAAAGATGCAAAAATTGCCACCCTAAATCAGAGGGTGAATGATATGGCAGGTTTGGCACCACATATTTTGGAATGTAGGACCCCTCCAAGGGTCTATGCTCTACTCCTGAAAGAGAAGTATCTCTCTTTTAAGCTGTCAAGGATTTTCTTAGGTTTGAATCCTTCTATTGACACCCCCTTTGAATTTTTCAATGCTTATAGGATTGCCTCCCCTGAAATGAAAATTTTTTTTGTGTGAGTTTTATTTGCATAATTTTGCTATAACTCAAGACCATGATTGGAACCCGCTATTGTATGTTGGGGATGTCCAATTGAGGGCATTTATGTCTTGGGTACAAAATGAGATTAGTTGGGGACAACAACAAGGAGCTTATAAGCAATTGGAGTTTGATATCCCTCTGCCTATTAGAGCTGAATCAAGCAACCCAAGGGATATTTACAGAGAATGGAACATAATGCTTTTCAGGCCTAGTTATGGCAACAAGATTATGCCTTGGATTGAGAAAATTTATAGTGAGTATGATGTGAAAACAACAACAAAGGAGGAAAGTATGAGAAGTTGTCTATCACAAAGATGGAATAGTTTAACTGATGAGTTGAAATAGGCCGAGCCTTATTCCATCCACAATTATGTTGCAATACTAAAGAGGATTGATAAGTATATTCAGATTGGGAGAACAGAGGGGTGATCTTGGCGTCCCCTGACTTTTTAGCCACCTATGCTCATGTGGCCCGTGCCAAACTTCAGATTCTACCAGTATGACATTGCTTCAGAAAAGCAGAGATGGAATAGATTTAAAAAATTGGGAGGATTCTATTGGGATCCTGATTCACGCACTACAACCACTGATGTTGAAAAACTATCAATTGAAAATTTCAAAGCTTTGACCAAGCAGAAGAACAACCCTTCCCCTTCTGGAGGACTAGCAAAATTTTAGGTTGGGGGGAGTGATGAACCTAGTTTTTGGTCCAATTTTGGGTAGAATCTATAGTTTATTTGCTGGTAGATGTCATGTACTTTAATGTTAAATGTTGGTATTTTCATAATGTTTTCCTCAAACCATTGACATTGGACTTAATCCTATCTCTGCAAGCTTTAATGACATTTGGCATGTTATGTGGATTATCTATATTGATTTTTCATGTGGTTAATGAATGTTCCTTAAGGTGGTTATATATGTGCAGTTATTATGTGTACTGACTTTACCATGCAGATTTAATATGCTAAGTTGAGGAAGACACTGCTAGCTAGGCATGCACCATAACATCCAATAAAGGAAAAGCTCCAAGTCAAAGGAGGCCGACAACAGAATATTCTTCATGCAACTAAATGTAACCGCCTTGTACTAGAATTTAATGATCCATCATGTACAGGCATTACTGTTGAGCTGAATCTGCGTTTGGACCTACATGTCTGACCAGATTCCATCCATGCGTAACTTCCATCACTCCATTTTCTTTGTTTTCCCTAAATGGTGTCCTCCCAATCGTGGAGTTGAGTACCTCATTTAGTTGTTAGTATAAATAATGATTTGATGCCTCTTCTTCAGAAGTTGCATGATTTGATATTGTACTTGAACTCTCCAATTTTCAGTAATACAGATACATTACTCTTTTGTACTCATAATTCATAGTGAATACAATAAAGTTCTAAGTTCAAGCATCTGAGTTTTCATTAGTTTTAGAGGATACTTATCCAAGGGGGCCCACTTGGTGAGTAACCCGTCTTCTTAGTTTAGCATTAGTTTAGTATTACTTGTTGTTTAGTACTTATTTAGAAGTCACACATTGACTATTCTTGCAACCAAAGAAGACAGAGTAGTGTCTTGTTTGTTGCTAAGATTTTCATTCCTATTATGCATTTCAGCTTAGCATAGTCGTTGATTGATGTTCAACATTTTTTTCATTCCTTTTCAAGCAATTTACTTTCAGTATTGTGTGTTCCCTAGCTATAGAATGAAATGGCTACTTTGAGTTCCTAGTGCACATATTGTTTTGACCCATTTCAAGTTCACGTCCCTAGGTTGACAAGTTAAATGCACCTTCATGATGATTGAAATGGCTATTTAGGTTAGATGTCCAATCTCTGAATCATGGCTGCAAAGGCTTAGTTATTAAGATCATTGTAGGAGGCCAAAAATTTTGGTGCCATTGCAAGGGATGGTGTCAAACTAGGGAGTCTTTTGGAGAATTTGGTAGTTTTTCTTGCTGTAGTGTTTTTGGAAGTTGTTCTTAGTGTATCCTCATTTAGGAAGTAATGACCCCCCTCATTCTTTACCAATTCTTTGTGTGATTTGACTGATAGTGAGTGATACCGCATGTATAGAGGAAGGAGAAGGGATGCTTATGGGAGATTTATTCCTAACAATCCTAATCTATTCTAGCTAGTTGAGTACCAAAATCTACTAGAAGAAGAAGAAGATCCACACCCCTTTGCTAATGCATATCTTGATCTGACTAGTTCTGAAGTCTCCTCTGAAGAACAAAATCAGCTTGAGAACCCCTTTGCTTTGGAACCACATCAAGCAGGAATGGGTGATGCAAATAGGAAAAAACCTAACCAACCAAATTTTCCTTTCCCCATTGCCCATCAGAATGAAGTTGACAACATCAAGAACATTCCTACCTCAACACTTCCAAATTTTTATGGACTTGTCACAGAAGATCCAGGTACCTTTTTATTTGAGTTTGACATACTCTGCAGGAGTTATGATTATACTACTGATGCCCATAGGATTAAGCTATTTCCTACCACTTTGAAAGAGGATACATTAAGATGGTTCATGAGCCTAGGCAAAGATACTATGGAAACTTAGGAAGACATGACAAAATTCCTTGAGAAATACAAGGAATATTGTAGAGACAGTGGCATGAGAGGAGGTGAAATTTTTAGGATGCAACAAAACGAAGATGAGAGCTTGGAAGATTACATTGCAAGGTTTTTTCTTTGCCTACAAAATATCCACACCATACACTTAATGAAGACTCACAAAAGTTGCTTTTCCTTAGAGGAATCAATGATAGTTGCACTAATGCCTTGGACCTCATGGGAGGAGGAGATATCTCCCAAGTTCCTTGGGAAGATATCAAGAAATTATGCTAGAACTACTCTAGGGCATCTTCAAAGAAAGGGAGAGCTTACCAATCTTCCATGGGTAAGTCAACTATCAATGGAGTCCGAAGATTGGAGATTACTCATTTGTTGGAAAACTTCAAGCAAGACATTATCAATAATCTAGCTACTCAGCTAGATACACTTTAGGCCAAGAAGAAGCAAGAGGAGGAAAAGGCAATGTTGACGAAGTATTTCCCCCATTGCAGACAAAAGAAGAAGGACTGTAGATGTAAGATGGTAGCTAATATTGAAAGCAAGCAATTTCCACTTGAGCTCAAGCCAATCCAGATTTAAGAAGACTGAGTCTACTATGGTGCACAAAGGAAGCCTTGGGCTCCAAGACAAGGTATGCCACTAGATCCACTATCCTATGTTGGGCCATATTTTAATTCCTATTCATCTAGTAACCAATGGCAGACACTATATCCACCCAGTTATGGAGGATATCCACCACAGCCTTGGAGTAACCCTCCAAATGCTTGGCCTAGTCATCAGAGTTCTCTACCCCAGTGGCAGAAACCTTAGGGGAATTGGCAGCAATTTCAAGGGCATTGGCAGCCACCTCCATGAAATTGGCAGCAAATGAATCAATGGAGAGGAGGGTAGCAATGGCCTACTCAGACAACCTGCTACATTCAACCACCTTCTCATCCCCAACAGCTTGCTATAATGACTCCACCTACTAATCCAAGCTCAAATGTACCTAAACCCACTCAACTACCAGCTCAACCCACACCCAATCTAAATAAAAAACCACAACAACAACCTACATATTCTGCTGATTCAAACCAATTCCTTGCATATGTTGTGGGTGTAAGTGATATCCACTTGCGTTCATGTATTACTCTACTGGCCCCTTCCAATTCCATTATTACTGAGCTTCCTATGGAAGAGGAAGAGGAGCCTCTTAATGATCCCATTCAACCTAGTGTACCTAAAAATCCTGAACTAGTCGAAGTCAAGCAGACTGAACAAGAGCCACCATTTCCTTAGAGATTGGACGTTTCCAAGAAGAAGGAAGAAAAGGAGGATACCACTTTTGATATCTTGGATCAGCTAAAGTAGATATGTGTCCAGATACCTCTATTTCAGGCCATAAAGGATGTTCCAATCTATGGCAAGGCAATCAAGGATTCATGTCTTAAAAATCCAAGTAGGAAAAAGAAGGATCCAACTACAGTTCATTTGGTGGGACAACTAGCTCACATCATGCTTGGAAAAGTGACTATTCTCAAGTATAATGACCTAAGCAATCCTGTGGTAGCAGTTGTTATAAATGGGATCACAATAAAGAATGCTCTAATTGATTTAGGGGTAGCAATAAATGTAATGACCAAAGACATCCTGCAACAACTAAATATTGCAAGAATGAGATATACTCCTACTATCCTGTAGCTTGTTGATAGCTTTATTGTTAAGCCTGATGGTGTAGTGGAGGATCTTGTGGTAGTTCTAGACTCATGGGAGTACCCAGTAGACTTTATTATTCTTTCTCCTAAAGCTACACTAGGCGGGTATCCCATTATTCTTGGAAGGCCATGGTTAGCAACTAAAAATCCATACATTGGATGTCGGTCAGATGACATGACCATTTGAGATGGGAGGAGCACTAAATTTTTTTTTCTTTATCCACCTACTTAGCCATCTCATGATGAAGATAATTCTGCATGGCCACACGTTGGTGAAGAGGCCAAGGAAGTTAACTTTGTGGCACAACTTATGATGCTAGGGAGAAGCTCTTTCATGCAGCTCCAAGATGAGGATGAAGTATTGTCTAGCATCATTCAAAACCATTATGAAGTGGAGGAAGCATAATGTTCACATTCTACTACTTCAGTCAAGACACTTCTACCCACTCTTCCTACAACCACTATTCCTGTAGACATTTTTCCTGCATATGCTCTTCCTGCAGCCATTGTTCTTGTAGAAAAACTTCCTACAGCAACAGGTATGTCCCATACATTGCTGCCATATGAGCTAAAGGTACCATGTGTTAATGAAGCAACCATGATAGAGTTAACTACACAAGTACAGGTGTCAGAAGGAAAATATTTGAATGTTAATAGTAAATTGAATGAAGAACAAGAATTGTTATTGGAAAACCTATTAAGGACCCATCAACATGAATTTGCATGGGATTATCATGATATGAAGGGATTGGATCCTAAACTTTGTACACATGGAATTTACATTAGAGATGACTACACCCCAATAAGACAACCACAGAGAAGAATTAACTCTACACTAAGAGAGATTGTGAAAGGAGAACAACAAAAATTACTAGATGTAGGATTTATCTACCCCATTTTAGATAGTCAGTGGGTGTCTCCATTAGTGATTATTCCTAGGAAATGAGGGAAATGGTGAGTTTGTGCTGATTATAGGGAACTTAATGCTACCACCAAGAAGGAACACTTTCCTTTACCCTTCATTAATCAAGTTTTGGATGCACTTGTAGGAAATAAATACTTTTCTTTTCTAGATGGATTCAATGGATACAACCAGATTCAAATTGCACCAAAGGACCAGGAGAAGACTACATTTACCTGTCCATGGGGGACCTATGCCTATTCGGTGCTCCCATTTGGCTTATGCAATGCACCTACAATTTTTCAGAGGGAATTCATTAGCATATTCTCAAACATTTCTCATGATTGCATGGAAATTTATATGGATGACTTTACCACTTATGGTGTTAATTTTAATCGGGTGTTGGAAAATATCAGAAGGGTCCTGTAGAGATGTGGAGACCAAAACTTGTCCTTAAACAGTAAAAATTTCTTCATGATGATGCTTGAAGGTGTAGTTCTTGGCCACTACATCTCCCATAAGGGAATTCAAGTAGATCCTGCAAAGATTGAGGTAATAAAAAATCTGCCCACACCTACAAAATAGAAGGATGTTAGGAGTTTCTTGGGTCATGCAAGATATTATAGGCATTTCATCAAGGATTTCAACAAGGTAGAAACACCATTGTACACTTTTCTCATTAAAGATGATGAATTTCAGTGGATTGAAGCCTGTGACTAGGCATTTTTTGACTTGAAGGCAACTTTGACTCATGCTCCTATACTCAAAGGGCCTAATTGGGAGTTTCCTTTCCACATCCATACTAATGCATCATATTATGTCAAAGGAGTAGTTTTAGGACATAAAGAAGGAGCTGTTGAAAATTCCATTTAATTTTTCATCAAAAATTTACAGGGAGCCGAATTCAATTATATAGTGATAGAAAAAGAACTGTTGGCAGTAATCTATGCACTGAACAAATTTAGACATTACATAAAAGGCTACCAAATATTTGTGTACACTGATCATGCAGCCATTAGATATCTCATGAATAAACCTTTGATCACAGGTAGATTGGAAAAATGGTTATTTTTGATGCAAGAGTTTGATATAACCATTGTGGATAAGCCAGGGAAGGCCACTGTTGTTGCATATTTTCTTTCAAGTCTAACTACATTAGAAGACAATCAACCCATAGATGACTCTTTCCCTGATGAGCATCTATTCTCCCTCAGTGTACAAACACCCTGGTATGCTGACATAGCCAATTACTTGGTCACAGGTAGAGTTCCTTCTCACTTCTCTCCAAAAGAGAAAAGGGCACTCATTGAAAAATATTTTCCTTTCTCTTAGATTGTTGGATGTTTGTTTTATACTGGACCTGACCATGTCATGAGGAGGTGTGTGAGAGAAGATGAGACATATGAAATTTTGCATGCATGCAAAATTGAACCATGTGGAGGACACTTTACATCCAAGAGGACAACAATGAAGGTTTTGAACACAAGATATTACTGGCCAACACTCCACAAGGATGCAGGAAGGTTTACCAAACAATGTGAAAGATGTCAAAGAATGGGAAAACCAACCAGATCTGATGAGATGCCATTGTTCCCTCAGGTAGTAATCACTCCCTTTGATAAGTGGGGATTGGATTTTTTCAGACCCATTGATCCTCCATCAAATGGTAAGTCTTATATATTGGTATGCATTGATTATTTGACAAAGTGGGTAGAGGTTAAGGCCATGAAGCATGCAAGAGATAACAAGGTTGCAAAATTTCTTTATGATGAGATTTTCACAAGATATGGAGTCCCAAGAGAAATAGTGACTGATCAAAGGGCACAATTCACATTAACCCTTGTTGCATCACTAGTTAATGAGCACAACATATGGCAGAGGAAGTCTACTCCTTATCACCCATAGACTAATGGCCAAGTTGAGGTGACCAACAGAGAGATTGAAGCCATTCTAACTAAAATAGTAGCTATTCATAGAAAGGATTGGGAAAATAGATTACTAGAAGTTGTTTGGGCCTATAGGACAACTTGGAAAACAACTACAGGCTTCACACCATTTGAGTTGCTGTATGGAAATACAACTATGATGCCAATTGAATTTGAATATAAGACTTTACAGACTATAGTAGAGTTGGGGATGGATATTTCTGAGGCACAAAAAGAAAGAATCATGCAGCTAAACACTTTGGATGGGATAAGAAGAGCAACCCTGTAGTATACATAAGTAGTGTAGAATCATAGAATCAAGTAGCATGACATCAAGGACAAGAAATTCCAACCAGGAGATTGGGCCTTGCTCTATGACTCAAGATACCAGGACAATGCAAGAAAATTGCAGACAAGGTGGCTAGGACCATATGAAGTTGCTGAGGTATTTCCTAATGGAGTTCTTCAACTTACTACCATTGACCCTATCAGGTTCAAATTACTTGTCAATGGTCATCGCCTTAGATTATATCACAAGCTAGCTTCCAAAGAAGATTTCATGCAACAATTCACCCAACATTCAGCACCCAAGCTTCCTACAGCTGTAGGAAATGGACCTAGTGTCAATCCTTCTAGCTAATTAAGGTACGTACTCCCACAATAAATACTTTCACTTACGTGGAAGTCCATTTCTTCACCCATCCTCCCATCCACCCATCCATCACCACCTTTCTCTCTCTTCCATCATTGCATTCCACCTCACCTCACTCCACTTCATTTTCATTAATTGCTCAATGTATTCCCTAAAAGGCGAGCGATACTTTCTCCATGATATTTTTAGCAAATCTTCCACACATTTAGGTATGTGCACATTAATTGCTATCTTTAATCATCTTTTAAGTGCATTCATTTAATCACTATACATTAGTATAGAAGTTTACATAAAATTCCATAATTCCTTGTCAAATCACCACTCCCATCTTGCATGTGTGGACACATGTCCAAATTTAGGTTGGGGGAGGGGAAATAAAAAGATGGAAATATATTGCTCATGTGTCAATTTATGCTAGGCTATGTCAGAAAATTTAAAATGAGTTGATTTGAAATCTTAGTGAAAGGAAAAATTGCATTTGTGAAGTGACATTAACTGCAGTTGCCATTTCTTCCCATCATAATTCCCCTTTATCACTCCTTTTCTTGCCATTATTGACCCTGTCGTAATCTTGAGTTGCAAGTAAAAAGGTGAAACAAAGAAAAGAAAATTTAGTATATATTGGCACTGGAAATTTAGCAGGTAGTATAGGAAGGTGAGCTTTATTTTCTGATGGGAATCACAGGAAAGAAGTTGTAGAGCATTTTCTTGATTGTAGACAATGGGAGGTGGGTTAATTTGAAATGAACCCATGGTTCATGACATTTTATTGCATGATGCACAATGCCTGGAAAAATTTAGAAACTACAGATGGTTAGATTACTTCCTGAGGCTAGATGGCTTTGATGAAAGAATTGCCCTCGAATTCGACTAGACATTTTCCGAAGGGAAAGCCACAATAAAAAGGTTGGAAGTTGTGGCAACTGAGGAAAGAATTACAGAGGTCACATAGTTACTGGTTGATGGAAAAAATTACCCTACCTCCAGAGATTCTAGATCATCCAAGGCTAAATTTATAGAGCCGAACAACCCCCCATTGAGCATTGATAAATAGGGTGTAAAGAGAATGTCTCTGCCCAAGCTATGGAAGCAGATAGCCATTTTATAAATACATCACTTGTGAGGGTCACCAGTCAAATTTGCATTTCGTACACTTCAAGATTTTGAATCACATGAGGCACAAAAGGAGGATGAATGTGCCTAATGTGCTATACAATATTCTCTCAATCATGGCAGTTGAGACCCAAAAAGGTAGGGATAATTCTATTTCCCACCATTGTTTGATTAAATTGCTGGTTGAAAAGTCTTTGCATGATGTATCTGCAATAACCTAGGAAGAATTTATAGATGTTGATCAAATTAGATCTCATCACTTGCAACCTAGGGCTTTACCTCAACCCCGTAGGTCTATCATGATAGTAAGCACAGTTGAAGCCCCTCTTGGTGCTTCAACCTTTGGTGTTGGTTCTTGTGTGAATCCTCTTGCAGCAAAAGAAACCATATAAATTAGTTCTTCTAGAACAAAGCACTTAGAAAAATAAAGTTCTTCCTCCGATTCTGATGATGACATTCCACTTGAAACCCTAATGAAAACTAGGGCACAAAAGAGAGAAGTAGAAATGAGGAGAGGAAAGGCCAAAGCACAACCTGTAGAAAGAAAGGTCCCAAGTCCTAAAAAGAGTAAGGATGACATTGTTCATCTTGCAGCCAAAGGAAAGCATGAGAAACCTCCCAGGAAATCAAGACTAACCGGGCCTGTGATTGGTAAGCCTCCACAAGA
Source organism: Sequoia sempervirens (assembly GCA_007258455.2). NCBI lineage: Eukaryota > Viridiplantae > Streptophyta > Pinopsida > Cupressales > Cupressaceae > Sequoia > Sequoia sempervirens. The sequence goes on from VDFB02058242.1 coordinate 210,558,991, forward strand.
AATCCCTAAGCCTAGTGAAACATCACACGAGGACCCTAAAGCTCCAATGGGGTAGGAGAATGTTGAAGAAGAGGATATATTTGGGAGAGTAACAAATATAACACTGACTGATCTTGCTGACATTGCATAAGAGTTTGAGGAAAATTAGGATGTCCTGCAACAACAACCAGAACTAGAGCAAGAGTTCCTATAGCCACAACAAGAACAAGAATGAGAGTCCATGTAGCAAGAAGTGGAAGAAGAAATAGTACCCATGCAGCTAGAGATCACTAGATAGCTTGAGTCTATGCAGATAGTGCCATATGAGGAGTTGTCATCAACAAAAATATTGGTAGAAATCCATAATCCTCCCTATTTTACAGTACATGCAATAGTTTTGAATTTATGGAAATAAATAAAAAGAAGGGAGGAAGAATGGAAAAAGGAAAAACAAAAATTGAAAAAGGAAATTCAAAAGAAGGATGAGGAGATTGAAGATAAAGATGCAGAAATTGCCACCCTGAAGCAGAGGGTGGATGATATGGCAGCTTTGGCACCACATATTTTGGAATGTAGGACCCCTCCAAGGGTCTATGCTTTGCTCCTAAAAGAGAAGTATCTCTCTTTTAAGCTGTCAAGGATTGCCTTAGGTTTGAATCCTTCTATTGACACCCCCTTTGAATTTTTCAATGCTTATAGGATTGCCTCCCCTGGAATAAAGAATTTGTTGTGTGAGTTTTATTTGCATAATTTTGATGTAACTCAGGATCATGATTGGAACCCATTGTTGTATGTTGGGGATGTCCAATTGAGGGAATTTATTTCTTGGGTACAAAATGAGATTAGTTGGGGACAACAATATGGAGCTTATAAGAAATTGGAGTCTGATATCCCTCTTCCCGTTAGAGCTGAATCAAGCAACCCATGGGATATTTATAGAGAATGGCATAGAATGCTTCTCAGACCTAGTTATGGCAACATGATTATACCTTGGATTGAGGTAGTTTACAGTGAGTATGAGGTAAAAACAACAACAAAGGTGGAAACTATGAGAATATTTCTATCACAAAGATGAAATAGTTTAACTAATGAGCTAAAACAGGTTGAGCCTCATTCCATACACAATTATGATACAACACTTAAAAGGATTGATAGGTATATTCAAATTGGGAGAACAAAGGAGCGATCTTGACTTCCCCTAACTTTCCAGCAACCCATGCTCATGTGGCCCATGCCAAACTTCATATTCTACTAGTATGAAATTGCTTTAGAAAAGTAGAGATGGAACAGATTTGACAAATTGGGAGGATTCTATTCGAATCCTAATTCATGCATTGCAGCCATTGATGTTGGAAAACTATCAGTTGCAAATTTCAAAGCTTTGACCAAGCAAAAGAACAACCCTTCCCTTGCTGGAGGACCAACAAAACATTAGGTTGGGGGAGTGATGAGCCTAGTTTTTGGTCCAATTGTGGGTAGAATCTATAGTTTATTTGTTGGTAGATGTCATGGAATTTAATGTTAAATGTTGGTATTTTCATAATGTTTTCCTCAAACCATTGAAATTGGACTTAATCCTATCTCTGCAAGCTTTAATGACATTTGGCATAATATGTGGATTATCTATATTGATTTTGCATGTGGTTAATGAATGTTCCTTAAGGTGGTTATAGATGTGCAGTTATTATGTGTACTGACTTTACCATGCATATTTAATATGCTCAGTTGAGGAAGACACTGCCAGCTAGGCATGCAGCATAACGTCCAATAAAGGAATCACTCCAAGTCAAAGGAGGCTGATGACAAAAGATTCTTTGTGCAATTGAATGTAATTTCCTTGTATTGGACTTTAATGATCAAGCATGCACAGGCGTTACTGCTGAGTTGAACCTGCATTCGGACCTACATGTATGACTAAATTCCATCCATGCATAACTGCCATCACTCCATTTTCTTTGTTTTCCCTAAATGGCGTCCTCCCAGTCATGGAGTTGACTGCCTCATTTAGTTGTTAGTTTAAATAATGATTTGATGCTTCTTCAGAAGTTGCATGATTTGATATTGTACTTTCACTCTCCAGTTTTTAGTAATACAGATAAATTACTCTTTTGTACTCATGATTCACAGTGAATTAAATAATGTTTCGAGTTCAAGTATCTGAGTTTTCATTAGTTTTAGAGGATACTTATCCAAGGGGGTCCACTTGGTGAGTAATCCTTCTTCTTAGTTTAGCATTAGTTTAGTATTACTTGTTGTTTAGTACTTAGTTAGAAGTTTGGCATCGACTGTTCCTATAGTCACTAGAATTCCATTTTATGATTGTTCCTATAGCCAAAGCAGACAAAGTAGTGCCTTGTTTGAGATTTTCTTTTCTATTATGCATTTCAGCTTAGCATAGTCATTGATTGATGCTCAGAATTTGTTTCATTCCTTTTCAAGCAATTTACTTTCAGTATTGTGTGTTCCTTAGCTATAGAATGAAATGGCTACTTTGAGTTCCTAGTGCACATACTGTGTTGACTCATTTCAATTTTACGTCCCTCAGTTGATAAGTTAAATGCACCTTCATGATGATTGAAATGGCTATTCAGGTTAGATGTCCAATCTCTGAATCATGACCGCAAAGGCTTAGTTATTAAGATCATTGTAGGAGGCCAATAGTCAAATGTGTTAGTTAAACATCACATCAATGACCTATCAAACAACTATCAACCAATCCTCATCCAATGCATGTCTTACGAATAGAAATTTCTTACAATATATATTCATTTTGTATATCATCTAAAACAACACATCGTTTGGCAAGAGATGAATAACATTGACTATTTGTTCATTTTTATCTTTTCTTATGATTTATCTTATTCATCCATTCCATTGATCTCTCAATGATGCGTAAAAAATGATTTAGAGAGAAAGGAATGGGGCATTGGTCATTTCTTTTGTTTATTGTGCTTTTTGGATATTCTTGAAATATGACCTTGGTGAATACTTGCCTTGTGTGTGTGGGGGTAGTCTCAAGTAAAATAATGGATAGGACATATCAAGTTCTTCATACCTTTTGTGTATTAGTATTCTTACTTTGATGAGTTCATTCTTTCACACAATCAAACAAGGTTTTCGTATGTCAGGTATGAACAAGAATACTCCTAATTGTTTGCAGAGTCAAAGTACATGCATTAGATACAATGTCATCATGGTTCTTCATACCTTGGTGCATCCTATCTATTTGCTATATCAAATAAGGATTTCTATGATGAAATTAAACCCTATCTGAGGAGAAAAAGAAATATCATCTATCCTATCTCATCACATATCTAATAGAATCTCAAATAATCATAGGTTTGTTGGTTTCTGAATCAATCTCAATAATAAATGCTAATCAATATCCATCACATTCTTCTACTTCTATCCATGCTAACATTTCCATCCTGGTATTGTGACATACAAATATATATATATATATATATATCATCCATCCTACATCCGCAAACCATCAACATATGTCTCATAGCATACATCTTGCATGACCATAGCATAGCATGTGGAAAGATAAAAAAGAAAATCATCCATAACATTGCATTACATTGATCCTACATCCATGAATCATTACACATACATATATACATGCATACACATCATATCATGAGCATAATAAAGGAAATATCCATCATCCATATCATAAGGTATATACATAACATCTCATATCCATAATGCATCTGTACATAACATCCATATTGAATTTATAAGCATAGAATACATACAACACATAGATCATAAGCATGAAATAAGACAAAATCATATACAAATGCCACATAATCTATCATCTCATATATCTCCAAAAAAAAAAATGTCATGATACATATCAAAGTGTGTGATATACATTGAAAATATACATGAGGCTATTAAAAGCTGATGAATGGATATACATAAAATCTGTCTTTATCAAAATTTGAGTATAGCTATGCAAGCTATCCCCTAATCCCCTGGTCCTCTCTATCAACAAAGGGTTGTCATGATGGTGATCCTCTTGATGGTAGCTAATGTCCACTTGAGGGAACCTATCCTCTTGACTAACCAACAAAACCTCTCACTAATCTGCTTGGTCCCAAGGTGCTCTTGTGTGAGTACACTGGCTACCTCCTATGCACTAGAACCTGTATATGATATATGGTCCTATAGTAGGAGATTTTAGCCTTAACTGCTCTTAGGTCTTGAGCATACCTCACCAGTGGTATTGTATCCCCCTCAGTCTGAGCAACAACCTCCAACTATTGTCTTTGTGCAACCTCTTGTCTTAACTACACCTCAAGCTATTACTTTTGGGTAATCTCCATGTCTAACTATGCTCAAAGCTAATCTCGCTCCTGGTGGACCTGGTCCCACTCCATCATACTCTAATCATTCTCTTGTCAAGCCTAATCCCTCTCCTATATGAGGAAATCTATCCTTTGATGACCCTTCCCTACTACCACTGCCACTTGCTACTACTGATGTTGAACCTATGGTTGTACCTACATTGGCACATGTCCCAACACATATCCTAGAACCTAACCCCATCCTTGGCCACCTCGGTCTATGTGCCTCTAACCACCTACACCCTTACCTACCAAATCAATCAATTTGATGGGTTTGTGACCCACAAACCATGCATCATACCTTGGTGTGGTCCCAGGATCATCCAAACCTTCAGCATAAACCCATGGAACTAGAACCAAGCTATCCAAATCTATAATGGCCATATGTGGCTACACTGTTTGAATCCACTCTCTGATCTCTTGATGGGTGTGTGTGAAGTGAGAAACATAATCATTTTTTGGGACATCCTATTGCTCCCTGAGCTATCATAGTACCCTCTCTAGTAGGTACCTCTCTATCATGTGCAGATCCTAGCCTCATAGCCATCGATTCTATCATGTGTGTGAGAGTTGATCCTGATTGTCATCCCAGGCCTCTACACCCAACTAGGGCCTCCATCTAAAATCTATCAGGTCTTCAAGGACCTATCTCTAGAGACCTACACTAGCATGACCCATATGATGATGTGTGAGCATGACATCATAACCAAACAAGAGTGGATCTCCTAGTAGTGTATCCATGTGAATGTCTCCTACTAAATTGATCTTGGAAATATGCTCCCATGCCCAAGTGTGTAGTAAAGTAGAGCCTGCTGAAATGCTACTAGCATCCCTGTATACCACTTGGTTCATGTCATGGTAGAGGTGGGCCAAGATGCATGGACCCCAAGAAAAAATAATACCGCCATCAATGATCCTCTCTAGAACCCTACCTCATCTAGTGTTGAACAATCTAAACCTCTTGTTTGGAATGAGTCATCCCATGATGATGCCCACAACAACAACAACCACATCTAGAACTTTTCTTGCATATTGTTGCAAGTCTACCTATCCATCCTCCAAGTGAAGTTGATCATCATCCAAAATCCTCTACAAAGGTTCATGACCTATGGTAGCCTCATATACCACCCACTCACCATGGATGGGCACTCATAAGATGCACCACACATCCTCTAAGGTAACCATGGCCTCACTAGTAGGAAGGTGGAAGCTAGAAGTCTTTGAATTCCAATGATCAATCAACACAGTGATAATGGCACAGTGAGCTTGCACATCAGACATGTATGTAATGTGGAATAATCCAACCACGTGTAGGAATTCGATCTCCTCATAGTGGAATCTATCTATCCTCTCCATGATCTATGGTCGATGCTCTCTGGAAAGGAGTGGAACAAATATGACCAACAAGCATGAGGCTCACGATGTCAATGTTCTAATTTTTTGCAAAATAACAAGTTGAAAAATCTTAAAGAAAAAAAGTGAGCCTTTTTACAAAGGCATCATGATGTTACCCTAGCAAAAGCATCTCTTTATTTCAAAAGTGTCACACTAGTATCAAAAGCAACAAGGTTGAAATTTTGTCCTGTGTAGAGAGCTGAACCAGTCAATAGCGTCACTTTTTAACAAAAGCATCACAATATTTTCTAAGAATCAACACTATTGCATATCCTCAATGCTTTTGTCAAAAGTGTTGATTTGTTGAAAAAAAGTGTCGAAATTGCATTACGTGAGTGTCGAATAAACTTTGACATGTTTGTTGGTCCTACTTCTAGCCTACATTTTGCTATCTAAAAATATGTGCAAAGAAAGTTTTTCGAGGTACATATTGGTGGTCCTACGTCAATTGGCCATTGGAACTCATAGACTTGATTTGCATGATGTATGGGAAGTGCTTTGTGTTCTGTTATGTTAGGTTCTCTTTAGGGAATCTAAGAAAATCCCTTTAAGCTCTCAAATTTCTCTAAAGAAAACTATGCAAATGAGCTTGAAATTCACCCAAATGGCCATATATGCATTGCCAAACCTATCCTATAACTCCATTTTCCCACTTCGTAGCCTACCATGGTCACTTCATTAGGGTCCTAGGACATATTTTTTATCCTCTATGCAGTCGAACCACTCCTGTGACATTGTCATGAGCTTGACCCAAAAATCATTTTTTCCGCTCAATCTCTCAATGTGGCAACACATCAGCATTCCTTTGTCTAATGGGGCATAATGGGGCATCAAGAAAAGTAAAAATAAATAAATTTTGGTCTAATTACTATTAGTTCTTTAAAGCAACATAATTGGTACCTCACTTCAAAGAGAGGCAACATGCAAACACCTAAAAATATCCTAAGCATATCACACACCGAGATTTCACCTATTAACACCATTTCTCTTCTAATTCTCTTAATTAATCTATTTAATTAAACCATGCAAATTATTTATTTAAATTCACTATTTTCTTCTATTAATCAAATAATTAATTTTATTTGATTAATTCATCATCCTTCACATTAATTTTCTTCTCATTTGATTAAATAATGTAAAATTATTTAATTAAATGTCATTCACCCTCTTTGATTAAATAGTTCCTAATTGTTTAATTAAGTTTCTAATTCTTCCACTTGTACAATTAAATAATTTTCTGAATTGTTTAATTGACTAATATTTCCTCCAATCATTCAAAGAATATCCTCTTAGAATATCCCTTTTCAAATTCAATTTTCTCCCTCCACATGGAAACATCTCCCACATGCTTCCTAAAATTAAGGGATTTGTTATTCTCTCAAGCATTATGGACCCTTGATTAAATTCTCGATCCATGCCTTTATGAATTATCAACCCTTGATTCATCTTTGATCCATGTCTTAATCTCTAATCCAATTTCCTCCATTGATTAACATTTTTAATCCTCACCATTGATTCAATCCAAAAGTCTATAAATACTTCTCACTCTACATGAATTATCATTTACAACCATTGAGAGCACCTGTACCATGCTAGAATTCATACTCACTCTTGAGCTTTTGAGCATTTATGGATCACCATTATCATCCTTTACCAAGATTTTACACCACACTCAACAATGGATAAGGAAATTTGAGCAATCCAACATTCAACCATCACTCAATTGCACTCAATCCATAATGGGATTGTTGGTTTGCATTTTTAGTTTGTTTCATTATGATTTAATTGATGTTTAATGCTTTGGAATGAATCTTTCTTAAGGTTGTAGGCTTAATTTCATTGAATATGGCTTTAAATTTGTCAATTAAATATTTACTTAATTAGTCCACTTTAATTATATTTGACCATGTTAACTCACCATATGATTGTACTATCTAGATTGTTAGCAAAAAGCAAAACTCCAATAAATTTGTAGCAAAGCCTAACAACCAACTGTAGATTTACATAGATCCCTTTATGTCCCATTTTTCCAATCTTATCACCATTGCTTATTTTTCTTCCAAGCTAAATCCATCTGAGTATGTAAATGCGGTTTCATTTAATCATGCTCCTCCTCTAGGTCATTTGGATGTAACACCTGATATTACATTCACCTCATGTGACCTACCTCTAAAAAAAGAACCCTCTCCATTGTATATCCCTACTCGTGTCAATAATAATGTCATCATTGGTGTTATGGTTGATCCCACAAGTCGGGTCAAAATTATCATGGAAGAGACTCTTTTTATAAACAATTTGTATAAGGAAAAATATAATGAATCATAGACCACACTTCACATGCACGATGGACTTTCTGTTGCACCCATTGGTTCCATTTCTTTGTTGGTCCTAGTTGGACCTAAAAATTTGGAAGTACCATTTATCGTGATAATCAAGTTTGACCTCTTTAGAGTTAGGCTAGGAATCCCATTGCTAGTCCCTATGAATGTGGTTTCTTCAGTTATCCATAAATGCTTGAAGTTTCCCCATGAGGGTATCATGTACACTATCTAGGACACTAGATACAAATCATTGGTATTGTGTGGGGGCTTCTCCCTAGATCACTTTTGGCCCACTCTAGTTGGAAATTTTCTACCTAAAGGATACATATTATACAAGGCTTGTTTTAGGTATAATACTGGGGGATAAGTGCCTAAAAGTGGTTTTCCATCTTCTACTTAGGCTATTTCTTTGAAGGATTCTTTGCATGCATAGCAGTGTGTTTCATCCTCTGCCCCTCCAAAGGGTAAGGACAAGCAAGCTCTTTCCCTTAGGCCTTCTCCTTCTACTTATTCTACATCTTTTGTTGCTTCCTAACCTTTGGTGGCATTCTTTGTTCCTTCTACTTGTAAGAGAGGGGGACCAACCACACCAAGGCTCTAGGTCATGGAGAGCCAAGAGTGGAGGGATCCCATAACTTACCTCAAACTAACAAATGTTTAGGACAAGAATTGAGAATGAAGAGCACTCTCAAGTACTTATGTCACTTTGTAGATCCAAAAGTCTAAATGAGGCTAGATGAGCTGGTTTCTAGAGTTCAAACTACACCTTAGATAGCTCTCTATCTGAGGATGGCATCGTGGATCTAGGACGACAGTGCTACATGTTGGAATCTCTGTGGCATGCTAGTGTTTGTACGACTAGAAAACATAAAGTGCAATGTGAAAAGAAGAAAATCCTACTAACTTCCTAGCTAGCTAGTTTTAACAAAATAAATAGAATGAAAAATAAGAGAAATGACTACATAAATGATAAAGCAAGTAGATGAAGACAAGGGTGATGAATATCAACTCACTAAAGCTCTAGTTTGCTAATGAGATCCATGCACACAAGTAGGAGAGGGAAAAAATTTGGGTTGTATAGGGGTTTTCCTTAGTCAAATCCTTTCTTTGGTGTTTCCACCTCCACGGACAACCAAAAAAGCCATGAAGCAAAAAGCACAATAAAGGAAATAAAAAGGAAAGTGTTGAACACTACAAAAGATGCAATGCTACTCTATCAAACCATAATAGAAAAAAGAGAGTGATGCAATACCACCTCCACCCAAAGGCACTCAAGGCCAATGAAGGGAGAATGCAAGGGAATGAGCTTGGTAAAGTTGACACGACCACAACAGTGATGAAGGGAGGTCTCGCAAGACTCCAAAATCATAGCTTCTACGGTAGCACAACACATACAAGGATGGAATTGATGGAGTAACAAGCTTGCTTGCTGCAATGCTCAATGGATTTGTGTGAAAAATTCTTGAGAGAATGCAATGGATTGCTCGAAGATCTTGGAAGACTAAATGAATGAACAAGATAGCCATTTCAAGACCAAAATGGGACAAGAGCCATTTTTGGGTCGGTTGTTCGACACAAAGGCATTGCACTTCATACCCAATGGAGAACATATTGTCCCTACGAAAAATAGAGGTAGGAATTTGTCAAGGACGACAATGTGCCACACAAACATCTGCGCGTTGTGCTCATGTCCTTGACAAATATTCCCCCATCAACACACAAAACACACCAATTGGATGGATTTCAGATGGGTGATGTGGAATTTCACCTTTGGGTTTGATTTCATAAGGTGGGGGAATGAAAAAAGGGGAATTTACACAAGGGGTGCAAATTCGCTCCTATAATTTTTTCCCCCACTTTAGCGAACACAAGTATTAATGAGTGTTCAGTAAATTAGATTGAAGAGTTAGAAATGTATACCTGAACCATCAAGGAAGTAGACCGTGATTTGGAAAACTCAAAATTGTATGGTAGGAAAAGGACTCCATAGGTACTCTCTCTTGAGGAGGCTTGAACAAAAAGACTCTATAGCTCCACAAAACTATGAAGTTGAACAAAGTACACCGAAGGCCCACAGACCGACAATGGACAAATCCTCCAGGATGCAAATGCTTCATAGGCCCTCATACCTGTAAAGAAGGAATTCCCACAAGTACTCTCTCATGAAGGAATCCCAATGAAAGGGGACTTCGCAGAGTCAGACAGAAAAGTAGCTTCACAGGCTCACCTACAAAGCAACATGTTAATATGCAGATAAAACATGTTAGAAAACAAAAAGTAGCCACATAGGAAAACAAGCAGACAATAAAAAAAATTGAAATTCTTTCAAAGGGGTCCCTTGGGAACCCTTCAAAAGAAGAGGGGTCCACTCAAGGGATGTGCTATTTGAAAGTACAAGAATTTTTTTTTGCAAATCAATTTGCCATCAAGGAATCCTTTCAAAATATGTTCATTTCATCAAGGAATTCGAAAGGAAGAAAATGCCCCCTCGTAAGGGAAAGGTCAAGGCTTTTCCTATAGGAAAATATGCTTCCTCCTCAAAGGAAAGTTCTTCAAGTTCTTTCTTTGTGAACCCATGACGAAGGAAACACATTCCACTAGGGGTCCTTGTTGAGAATGTGTTTTTTGAAAAAGTTTGTAATGATTTTTGAGAAAAGATTCGATGACTACAAATTAATTTTCCAAGAATAAAATTAATATGATAGCCCCTCCTTAGGATGGTTCATGCCAAACATAAGGCATGGGGCATCCTAAGGAGAGAGAAGTAAGAATGAAAAAGTGATGTTTTGGCCCGCAAGACATAGCGGGATGTCACCGTGGTGATGATGCCACACACACACAAGGGACAACACATGAATACCACAACATCACAACTCGAGCAAAGAAGAGAGAAAGATAATTAAAACTATAAAAAGAGACAATAACATCACAAACAAAGGGCACAAGGGTGATCTGATATTTCAGGGTCAGAGTTGCTTATAAATATATATAAATATAGTAATAATATATTAATGAAATTTCATCAACCCCATACTATATTAGACCATATGAATAATGCATAAGAAAAATAATGAAAATAAAAAATTGGGTCAACATGGAAGGGAAGCCTAAATGCCCCCAACACTTTGCATTGTCTCCAATTTGTTGAAAATCAATACACATAACAGAGGAAGAATGATGCCAAAAATAGAGGAAGTTTTATGACACATAATCACTCTTGTATCTAATTACCTACAAGGGTGACAAGGGTCATCCAGGAACACATAATGCAAGCACGAGGGAGCACATCACAAAAAACACACATCTAATCTAAAGCTAAAGAAGAGGTTCCCCCTAACACTCATCGACTAAGAGGTTGTTTGCTTCCCAATCTAGATCATTATTTGGGGAAGGTAGACGAGCCTACAACAATGGAATGTTAAGGGGGGAACCCTCTGACCCCCCTGCAACAAGAGCTAAGGAAGGAGATTCTCCGGGGTCTCCTCCACTCAATTCCTATGGAGCCAAGGTCAATTTTTTTGAAAAATATCATCGATAGGGCCGAGACCTCTTCCAAAGAGTTAAACATGCACTTCACAGGAGTGCCATGTGTTACCTCAACAGGCAAGGGAGGCGACACCTGAGATTCACTGCTAGGCTCATCAAGTGACTCTGGAGAAGTGATGAACTCAAGGGAAGCTGAAGCTTCTTCCATCACAAGGATGACAAAGGCTAATGCAGAACCACCCTTTGAAGAGGGTGGAATCCTCTTTTGATCCCCATTGCTAGTGGGGCCATTTTCTACCTTCCACTTCATTGAAGAGTGTGAGGACCCCATAGATGAGGAAAAAGGCACAGAGGAGGAGGAGAAAAAATACAATAGACACCATCAAGGTGTTTGGCATGTCCACGGGCTTTGAGAATGGCAGGATGTCTTGGAGGGACATCAAAAGAGGCAGCTCAACTGAAGGAGCAATAAGCACCTACACCTTTTTAGGGTCGGGGGTTTTTGTGCTCGCAATAGGAACTAGAAGTAGCACTACATCCAATTGATTGAAAGTAGAGGGGATGGGAGAGGAGGACACAATAGTAGGCCTTGAAACATGGGTGGTTGACTTCCCTTCCTCTTGAAAGTGGCCTGCTCAACCACTAGAGCCTTTCACCGATGCTTGCGTTCACATGCGAGATAGTTTATGTGACTCTAGGAACTAGAGACCGGAAGCTAAGAAAAAAAAAAGGTTCCTTCTTGGCCATAAGAGTGTCCATCATGACCGTCTTTGGAAAAGAGAGAGACTCCTAGATGGGAGCAAGAGGAAGAGATTGAGAAGAGGTTGGAATAATAGCAAGGGGAGTGGGTTGTAATTCCTTAGTGGTGGGCCTCTTCCCATTCACTACCTTGGGAGCAGGAGTGGTAGGAGGCTGCAAAGGTTGAGATGTATAAGATTCCTTGCGGGGACCCTTCCCTCTACCATATCGAATGGGCCTAGACTCTGTGGGAAGAATGGGAAGTTTGAATGCAGGACACTTGGGATTTCACCAAGTCGGCACCATATGGTTCTCCCATAGATGCGAAGAAAAATTCGATGATGCCACAACAAGGCAAGAGGAAGTGAGAGGATAGATAGTGGAAGAGGAGGAAGAGGAACCCCAAGAGCTCTTCTCTTCTTCCCTTCTCTGGGCCATGGTGGCATCACTGTCAGCTTTCAAACAAGCCCTATGCGAAACAACATAAGGAGATGGAGGGTATCTCACTTTAGGTGTTAAGCACCCCTTCTTATTCTTCTCATAGGTCTGGTACAAGAGGTCCGTCCTTGGTGGAAGTGTACCAATGGGTGTAGGCCAAAAGTGATCCAGAGAATAACTACCACGTGCAACCAAAAGTTTATAGCCGGTGTAATGGATTATGTGCATTGAACCTTCATGGATAAATTTTAGACATTTATGCATGACCAAGGGAATTGCATTCATAGTGACCAACCAAGGGATACCCAATTTCACCTTGAAGAGTTTAGACCCTGGGATTATGTCAAAAAGTAAGTTTATTGACTTAGGTCCAACAAGGACCGACAAGGTGATGCTACCAAGGGGAGGTACAATTTTTTTGTTATGTATACAAATGGTACTTTCAAGTGTGTCATACCCATGTTTATGCAAGACATTGATCAATAAAATCTCCTTAATTATAACATTCACCGGACACGTCAGGTCAACAAGAACACCTATTATAGTGTTTTTGTTGATTCACGCGAGGATGTAAATAGGAGATGGCTCTCTATTGTAGCCCATTGGAAGGTCCTACAAGGTGAAAGTTATACTAGGAGAACTACTCACAGACTACACAGAAGGGATAGATAGATGTAAAAAGGAGGCCATCATGTATACTAAACAACACTTTCATAGAGCCCCCAAAGGTTTTGCAATCAGACGGTGACCCAATTAAGGTTTTGTTCTATGAAACTTATGGAACCTTCCAACTACGCCACTAGGGGTTGTAGGTTGGGTTGTAAGGGTAGGTGCCTCTCAACACTCATACCCACAACACTCCTAGGATATGAGGAAAGGAACTTTTAGCATTGCTAAATGGAGACAAAATGGTTCATGTCGAGTTCACCAAAAATGTAAGAGAGGGGGACCAACCACACCAAGGCTCTAGGTCACGAAGAGCTGAGAGAAGAGGGCTGCCCTAACTAACCTCAAGCTAATGGGTGTTTAGAACAAGAATTGAGAATGAAGAGCACTCTCAAGTGCTTCTATCACTCTATAGATTCAAAATTCTAAATGACACTAGATGAGCCGATTTCTGGAGTTCAAACTACACCTCAAACAATTCTCTATTCGAGGATAGCAGTAAAAATTTGGGATGAAAGTGCAGGCATTGACGTCTATATGGTGCGCTAGCATCTATACGACTAGAAAACATAAAGTGCAATGTGAAAATTAGAAAGCCTACTAACTGCCTAGCTAGCTAGTTTTAATGAAATAAATATAATGATGAAATAAGATAAATGACTACATAAATGATAAAGCAAGTAGATGAAGACAAGGTTGATGAATATTAACTCACTAAAGCTCCAATTTTCTAGTGAGCTCCATGCACACATTCATCTACACAAAAGCAGGAGAGGGAAAAATGTTGGGATGTATAGGGGTTTACCTCAGAAACCCCTTCTTTGGTGTTTCCAACTCCATGGAAAACCAAAAAATCCACGAAGCAGAAAGCACGATAAAGGAAATAGAAAAGAAAGTGTTGAACACTAAAAAAGATGTAATGCTACTCTATCAAACCAAAATAGGAAAAAGAGAGTGATGCAATACCACCTCCACCTAAAGGCACTTAAGGCCAATGAAGGGAGAATGCAAGGCAATGAGCTTGGAAAAGTCGACATGGTTGTAGCAATGACAAAGGGAGGTCTCGCAAGACTCCAAACTCACAGATTCTATGGTAGCACAACACGTACAAGGATGAAATTTATGGAGTAACAAGCTTTCTTGCTACAATGGTCAATGGAGTTGTGTGAAAAATTCTTGAGAGAATGCAATGGATTGCTAGAAGATTTTGGAAGACTGAATGAATGAACAAGATAGCCATTTTAAGATCAAAATGGGAGAGGAGTCATTTTCGGTTCAGGTGGTCGACACAGAGGCATTACACTTAGTACCCAATGGAGAACGTAATGTGCTTGTGGAAACCAGAGGAATGAATCTATTAGGGACAATATCACGTTGCACATATGTCTACATGTTGCGCTCACATCCCCAATAAATATTTGCCCACTAACACACAAAACATGTGCCAAGTGGATGCATTTCAAATGGGTGATGTGTTATTTTTCCTTCGAGTTTTATTTTCTAAGGTGAGGGGATGCAAAAAGGGGAATTTACATAAGGGGTGAAAATTCACTCCTATGCACTACTATGCTTAGGATAGTGAAAGGAAAGGCATACACATTGTGGAAGTCAAAGCCTCAAGTCTTCCAACTCTCGGTTCTACCCACTGTCCCTTGACCCACCCTTTATGGTAAGGGAAAGAATTCCTATGGAGTTGTTCTTGCATCTCAACCTCCAAGGCCTCCCCCTATTCCTACACTTTCCCCCAAGGTAGACAAAAGAAAAAAGCCCACTATTGTTCTCTTCCTATCTCTATGCCTCCTCTTGTTCCTCCTTAGGGGTCTACCCTTCCACTAGAAATAACTATGGAGGCAACTCATCTAGAAAAACAAGATCCCCTACATCTTCTCAAGTTGTACCTTCTAACACCCACAACTATCATAACTAGATTACATGAGAGTGTAAGTGTCATCGAAAGGCCTTGGCTAAGGAGCGTGAAGCTTCAAATAATACCGAAGGGGGGCCTTCTCTTTTTGCTTATGCTTCTTTCAATTCTATTGCTCCTATCTCTACTTCTCCTTCTACATTGGTTCCCATCAACCTCATGTTGCTTCTAGCTTCATCAAAAAATCCTAATGAACCTCACCCCAAAAGGGTGCATGTGTTCATCGATCCTTCTTTGGAACCTCCTCTTATCACCTCTCTTCTAGATCTTCCTTCTTTTCCCTAGCTTGTTGACATTCCTTTTACCAAGGTTGTGTCTTCTATGGTTTCATCTCCTTGTCCCTCTTCCACTTCTATTGTGAGGGTCCCACATCCTCCACTGAAGTGTAAGTCGAAGAGCAACCTCACTTTGAGCGATGGTCAGAAAAATTCTTCTTCATCTTTTGAGTTGTGTTCTACCTTAGCTTGTACTATCCTTGTGATGGAGACAACACTGTCCTCCCCAAAAAAATTCACTTCTTCTCTTTCCAAGGTCAGTAATGAATCTTGAGTGTCTCATCCTTCTCCTATCTAGTTGCAACATCCCACTCTTGAGAATTGCATGTTCGACTCATTGGAGGACATTTTAACTTTGTCATTGATATTTTCTAGATCGATTCAACTCTAGTTTCGAATGAGCTCAAAGAGGAAAACCTTGAGGGGGATTCGTCCTTAGATCTTGTCATAGGAGAGTTGGTTGGAATCACCCTAGCTATCCCCCTCCTACAAGATCATCTTCCCTCCCCTTATGATGATCTAGACTATGAGTAGGATGAACTATTGGAGGTGTCAGACTAGAGTGACGCCTCTTCTTCATCTTTAAATTAGTTTTGTGTGTCTTTTTGTGTTCCATCATGCTTGTATATTGATGTTTTTTCTCTTTCTTGGAGGACCCTTGCTACCCTTATAGATGCTTTGATACATGAGAGAAATTTTTTCATACACTTCTTTTATTTGTATCATCATTCTTCTATATGTCGTAAAATTTGATTTTTCACATCGCGAACAATGCAAAGTGTTAGGGTATTTAGGACTCTTCCATGTTGACCTCATTTTTATTTTTATTTCATCTTCATGTGCTCTTCTTCCTGTTCTGATCTATTTGGGGGTTGATGATAGTTCATACATATTATACTATATTTATCTATCTATATCTATGAGCAATTCTAACCCTAAATAATAAGACCCCCTATGATCTTGATTTCTAATTTTCTAATTTTCTCTTTTGCGATATTGTGGTTTCTATGTGTTTTCCCTTGCGTGACAAAATTCCATGAATACATCTCGCTATGTATTTTGTGCCACAAAATATCTTTGTATTTATCTTCTCCTTAGAATGACATGTGCTCCTTTACATAGCACACATCATTATAAGTGGGGGCTTCATATCTACTTAATTTAAAAAGAAAAATTCAAAAAGGTTTTAATATATGTCTCGATGTCTTATGTCTTGTCATCTAGCTTGGGGGCAACCTGACTAGACTCGTCTTATCTTTTTTGTGACTATCCTACAATGTAGTTTGCAGTAGCCACATGCCTATCTGATTGTTGTATGGTCTCTAGCCTTGTTATCCATATGTATCATCATTGCCTTTTACCTGATTGGATTATGTCATGTCATGTGTATGAAAATTTATCATGTCTAATTTTTGCTTTTTTGCCTAACATGTTTGTGGTGAGATTGTAACCAGCTTTACAAGATTGAATACTTGTGTCCTCTTCACCTCTTGGCTCAACTTCTTTACATTGTATATACTGGATTAAAGATGTGCATCCTCTTCATCTTGGGTATATTCTCTTCAACCTCTTTCTACTTTAGCTTTCACATGTTTAGAGCACATATGCTCGCTAAAGTGGAGGGAAAATGTAATGTTGTAAAATTGCACCCCTAATGCAATTTCACATTACATAACCTTCACTTTATTCTAATAAATATGATAATGTGAATCCCCTTTTTTCCTCACTTTCATTTTTTTCCTTTACCTTTTTTCTTTCGATTGTTGAAGGAATTTTTGTCAAGGATGCTTCTGTGAAACTCAAATGTTTGCATGCTATGCAAACATCCTAACAATATTCTTGATCCTATGGATATTGGGACATTACACTTATGCCTTCCAGTGAAGAGTAATTCCTCTACAGTTGTAGAGGCACCTAAAAATGACATTCTTGCATGCATATCTTCATTCAAACTCTCATTCATTCAATCTCTCAATATAACTTCATTCTTGCAAGTCATTCTCTCAACCTCTAATTCTTCTTCTTGTATTTTTTATTTCTCAAGCTCTCCTACACCAGCTTGCTCAATTTTCTTGCATATTTGTGACTCTTACATCTTTATCTCAAGCTATCTTAAGTGTTACACTCCCTTTTGGCTTCTCAAGGTCGTTGAAGGGAGGGTGAACACTTTCTTATTGGCATTATTGTATTTATTTTATAGCATATTGATATCTAATGTGTTTTATTTCTATATCTTGTCATTATACATTGTATTTTGTCTATTTCTTTATCATAGTGTCTTCTTGGTTGTTCATGGAGGTGAAAACACCAAAATGAGGGTTTGAATAAGGCAAGCCCCAAAACAACCCCAACACTTTTCATTGTTTTTGTGTGTGTAGGTTATTCATGTGGAGGTTTGTGGGATGATTCATAGCACCGGACCACCTGTGAGTTCATCTTTCTCTCTTTTGTCTTTCATCATTTCATTTTAATAGTTTATTTACTTTCATATATAATATTCTTCTTTTTTTACTTTTCTTTATTTCTAGTATTTTGTTAATTTAGCAAACTGTTAGATTTTAGTTCTCAAGTAGTTAGTAGGGTTTGTGTGTTTCAGTAGACTTGCTCTATTTTTGGTTTGTACGAGACCACAACATGTCATGAAGACATCTAAATTCCACAATGTTGTCCTTTGGATGAGAGCTAGCCAGTTTGTCTTTGAGACCTCTGAGGTTTGCTCTTTTATCTTTCTAAGTCCTTTTCCCAAAAATAGTCATAAGACATAAAAAAATTGCAGAAAACTCCCTTTACCCATCTTTGTCACTTGAGCTTAGCCTTTGAGGTAGTTGAGGATAATTCACTCCATGTAGACTCTTCCTTGTCCTAGAGACTTGAGAGTAGTGAATATCCTCCCCTACACAACTCTATTGCCATTGTAAAGCACCATGGGAGTGAGGAAAAAAGTTCCTTTGAAAAGGTCACAAAAGTTAGGTGCACTGTATTGAAATCAATTCAAATGAAGAAATTAAAGGAGTTGAGGCTAAGAAGAAAAATGATGAGTCTAAAAAAGAAGGTGAAGACTTAGGTGAAGGAAATATTATAGCTCTCTTAGGAACTCAAAGGTACAATCCATTCAATATTTTTGGAGTGCTAGTAGGCCAAAGGATCATTGTATTGATCAGTTGTGGAGCAACCCATAATTTTATAGATGAGGGTCTAGTGGGAAGGAGCCTAGTAACTAAAGATTTCAAGGAATTCAATGTTATTGCTTTTGATGGGTTTACCATATTATGTGCATAAAAAATTCATTAGCTGAAAAATATTCTTGGAGATTATTTGCCATATGAGGATTTCTATGTGATCAAATTGGGAGATAATTGTTAAACATATGTTGTCATTGATGTCAAACATGTGATGTCAAAGGTATGATGTCTAAAGGGTCAACAGATCAGTGATAATTAAATGTAATTACCTCTAACATGACTTGTCTAAGAATTTGAGTTTTTGAAAGTACAATCAAAAGTTGTGAGATTTGTTGCAATATGATTGTAATATAATCTTGTATCTATTATAGTTGTTGGAGGTGGTATGGAAGTATTTTTGGGAGTGTTATGTGGTTTTCTTCTCAGAAGTAGAACATGCATTGTATTGAATTGTCTTTGTTTTTGGTACCATATCTTACCACTTTGAGTGTTATGGATTTCAATTTGGAAGTTAAGTATGTCTACTCATGAAGTATCCTATTATGTAGTTTCAAAATATTTGAGTTATAGAATCACAAGTTAGAAGTGATAGAGTAAAGGCTATGGTTGATGGTTGACTGTGTATAATGTTTGAGTGTTTATGCTAGAGAGGGAAAGTGTGCATCAGCTAGAGGAAGCATGTGAGGGTAAAATAAGACTAGTTTAATTCCATGGAAGAAAGTGCATGATGTTAGATTACACTGGTGATACTATGTGTGTTAATTTAGGACCAAGTTGACTACACATTTCATATCATTTTGATTTAAGGTCTACCTTTGGCCGACATGGATAATTGTGGGTGGTGTTAAAGGATTCTAGGCCAACATGAAATGTTGTTAATATGTTGGAATTTATTTTATTATAAATAATTTTATGAAATATTGTAAATTTTTTGAATCAAGTGGGTGATGTAATTGCATGAAGAAATGTATATGTAAAATGATGTGCAAGAAAAAAAGAAAAGTCAAGAATGTTGAGTGAAATTGAGATATCATTAGAGGAGATGTTTACCTGTTAATACAAAGTAGGTTTAGTGAAATAAAATCTATATTTATTTCTATAATGTGATTTGTTTCTTAGTGACTGTGTCGTAGCTCTATCATAGGGGATTGGTGTCTCATGTTGGTTGATGCCTACAAATTAGAATTGAAGGGGATTGGTATCCCTTTAAGGTTGCAATTCTTGTGGGATGGTGCCTACAAAATCATTGTAAGTTTTATATTATTTTTGCGAGGCTGGATTTGGATAGTAGCTCCAAGAAGCTTTTCTCATTGTGGTTTCCCATTCTAGGTTTCCACATAAATTTGGTGTTCTTTGTGTGGATGTGTGAATTTGTGTTATAGCTTCATCATTAAGATTGAAGCTTTGATGTTTTGGGATTCATGTTTGGAGAATTTATTAATGGTAATTAATGTTTAATCAAGTTGAAATTGGAATAACTTGATTAAAACCCCCCTCTTAGTCTATTGTGTTCCCCTTAATACCAACATGGTTCTTGGAGTATAGTGGCCATAATATTTGGGATAATTATCATATAACTACTAATTTATGGAATTAAAAATCAAAAGTGAAGGAAAGGAAGTAGTTCTCAAGGGAATCTAAATTGACCCCCCAAGTAATTACTGCTAAAAGGATGAAAAATGCCTCTAAGAGAGGACAAGTATCTTGGGAAACTAGATTCTTGATCACACCAAAACAATCATCCATGAAGAAGAAGGATGTTTATCATATTTATGTGCAAGCTACTTTGGGCAAGCATAGCAAGGTAGTTTAGGACATTCCCCTAGGATTTCCACTTGACTGAGGGTTCTAGCACATTATTGATATTGAAATGGGTACAAATCTATTGATAACCACTCCCTACCATCACCCCAAGATCCACAAGGAAGAGATAGATAAGGAAATAAAGGAGTTTCTAGATGTGAACCACATCAAGCCAAATTCTAGTCTATTTATCTCTACAATAGTATCAATGAAAAATGGATGGTACCATGAGGGTGTGTGTTGACTACCAAGTATTGAATAAGAAAACAATCTAGATTTCCTATCCCCAAGATTGAAAAAATGATAGATGAATTGCATAGAGATATATAATTCTCAAATATTGATTTGTGCTTAGGATAGCATCAAATCATAATGAGGGATGAAGATGTTCATAAGACTACCATTATGTGTCACTATGAACACTTCAAGTTTGTATCCATTCCATTTTTCTTGACTAATGCCTAAAAAACATTACAATAATGTATGAATAATTTATATAGAAAGTAGTTAGGAAAGTTTTTTCTAGTTTTTTTAATGATATTTTGATATATAGTAAAACTTAGGAAGAACACCTAAAGTATTTGGATAAGTCTTGAGCATATTAAAGCAACAATAAATCTTTTTCAAATAGTCAAAGTGTGAGCTAGAGCTTCTAGGGAGATTTTGTATTTAGGACATGCCATTATTGAACAAGGATTCTAGGTGGACCAATATAATATAAAATCCATTCAAGATTAGCCATCCTCAAAGACTGTATTGCAATTAAGAGGATTCTTAGAATTACGCAACTACTACAATTTTTTTGTAAAACAATTTTTCCAACTCATAGTACCACTCACATATCTAACTAAGAAGAAAGCATTTAAGTGGATAGATTATTTTGAGTAGATATTTAACAAACTAAAAAGGATATTTTGTTCTTATTCATTTTTTTTTATCCCAAAATTTTTACTTTAATTTATGTTGTAATAGACAATACTTAGTGTGTGACAAGTTTGTGGATAAGGCTGATCACAATAGTCTTAATTATTTTCTCAATAAAAGAGACTTGAATGAAAAAGAACATAAGTGGATAAAAAGGTTTTATGCATATTATTTTTATATTGAATATGTGAAGGGTATGCATAATGTAGTTGTTGATGATTATCTCAGAGACCCACTGAGCTATGTGTCATTTCTAACATCTCTATTGATTGGGTCACCACCATAATATTTGAATAGGTCAAGAATGATTTTACTACTAATATAATAGATGGAAGAGTACAAGATGATAAGTTCAAAGTGGCAGGAGGCCTAATTCTTCTTAAAGAGAGGATATATTTGATTCTATAGTTAAAGATGAAGGAAAATATTTTAAGGGCCATGCATGATACTCCATTGGCTATTTTAGGACACACAAATAAATCAAAGAGAGATTATCTTGGAAAGGAATGAAAATGGATGTACTCAAGTAGATTAAGGAATATTCATCTTTCTATAGGTGGAACAAGTCTATCTTTCAAATATTCTTTAGCCATCACCCATTCTTGAGAAAAATGGTAAAGTACCTATGTATGGACATTATCATTAAGATACCTAAGATAAATGGAAAATATTACATCCTTTTGGTGGTGGAAGAACTCACCACTGTATGCACATTTTATGCCATATCTTCCAACTCCAAGGCTTCCCAAATTATTGATTTATTCTTCAAAGATATTTTCATATTACATGGGTTACCTAATAATATTATTAGTGACAAGGACAATAGGTTTTTGACTTGCTTTTGGAAAGAATAGATCTCACCCCTAGCATTATTTATCACCCCCATATAGATGGATAAACTAAAATTGTTGACAAATGGATTGAAAGGTACCTAATAAATTATGTTTTTGGGTAGTATAAAACTTGGTTAAAGTGGTTGTGTTTGGGAGAACATTGTTATAACACCTATTACCCTATGTCTATAAGTATGTCACATTTCATGTTTTGTATGGATATAATGCTCTAAACTTTATGGATATTCTAATCATCGAAAAGATGGTTCTTAGAGAAACATATATGATCAAGTGGAGTCAATATGTATTGAAATTCCTTAAGGAACATCTTCAACATGTAAAATACCAACATAAGATATTTTTATAATAGCCACATATTGAGAGACTTTTTGAATTTAGAGACATGGTTTACCTTAGGCTACAACCCTACAAGAAGTTTTCATTAGAGAAGAAAGGAGTGGATAAGCTAAAATCTAGATTTTATGGTCCCTACAAGATTATGAGAAAGGTGGGAGAAGTAGCCTATGAACTAGAGCTACTTAAGAACAGTAGAATCCATAACATATTTCATGTATCTTACCTTAAAAAGGAATTGGGACATCACATTGTACCATCCAAAGAATTTCCACCTTTAGATGATGAATGAAGACTCATTTTGATACTAGAAGCTATCATGGACACTCATAAAAGAAAGATGGGGAATACAACCATTACTGAGAATTTGGTGAGGTGGAAGGTTCTACAATTGAAGACACTACATGGGAAGGAGTCACCATCCTAAAGCATACAAATTTTAATTTCTTATGGGAAAGAAATGTTAGGGAGGGAGGACTAGCATGTCCCCATTTTTTATTTCTCTTATGCTTAGGGAAAGTAACTTAGATAACTATAAGTGTTTACATTGGGCATCTTGATTATGGGTCTACATGTGTTATGTAATAAGATGATCATTTTAATGGTGTCAACCAAGGATTGTGTGCGGGTGTATTTTAGAGAGAAAAGAAAAGAATTTAAAATTTGTCTATTTAATCAAGATAAGGTTAAAAAGAAGGAATGCTTGTTTATCCATTTATTTCAATTGAATATGTTGGGCATCCTATTCATCTATCATTAGATATTGGAGGATAGAAAACCTATAAATTTTATAGCTATTTAGTGGATGGGAACCCCTAAATCAATTGTGACAATCTCATACATACATTATATTTGGGCTTCACTAATTTGTTGCTCAAGTGTCTCCTACAACACTTGTTTTTTGAGATTTAGGTGGTTTTCTTCACACTTGCGAATTATAAATTTGTTGTTATAGATTTCCTATATTTTTTTTTATAATAACATTGTTATAGTTGTTCTTGAAAATTTTGACAAGTTGAATCATCTATAAGTATAATTCTTTCTAGAATAAGAGATTTAGTAGTTATTGAAAATTATAGTGTTATTGTTCATTTTGCAAGGTTTTATCATTCATTTCTACATATATTGTTAAGTATATTAGTTGTTGTAGTAGATTTTATTTTAAAATAAGATTTAAAATTTTGTTTTCCATGGAGTTAAATCAGTTAGAAATATACAATATTCTTAATCAAGATATTATAAACTTTTCTAAGATACAAGTGATCTTGAATGTTAAATAGACTATTGATCTTGGATGTAAATTTTTTATGTGCCACATATGTCAACACCTTGAATCTCTTAATCATCCTTTATGGTTTTTCCATTGTGCCCAATTAACATGGTACTAAATTCATCTTTTTCAAACCATTTAAGATTGACTTGTTTTCATGACATATGTTTCTCTTAGTGGATTTTTCTCATCTAATTAAGAAATTTACATTGATTTGGCATTACTTTGTTTCAAATTTATCTTTTTCTTGTACAAAAATAGAAATGATGTTATTTTTCTTAAGCATAATTTTAATTCCATTTGACACACTTACACAAGATTATGTGATTGTAAATGTTATGTTGCTAATACATATCTAAATTTGAATAATTAGTCTTGAAACACACAAAATTATGAGATTGAAATTGTTATGTTACAAATACACATTTACATTTGAAAAATTAATCTTTAAACTAGAATATGAGTCATACAATAGCTATTGAGTTTCCCTCACAACATGGAACACCTAAGTCTAACCAATGACATTAATGATGTATCCACTTGGGCTTCACTAATTTTTTGTTCAAGTGTCTCCTAGAGCACCTACTTGTCTGAGATTTAGGTGTCTCTCTTTGCACCTAGGAATTGTAAGTTTGTTGTTATAGATTTTGTATATTTTTTATAGTAATATTATTATATTTATTCTTGATTTTTTTTAAAAAAATGAATCATCTATAAGTGTAATTCTCACTAAAATAAGATATTTAATAGTTATTGCAAATTATTGTGTTATTATTCATTTTACAATGGTTTATCATTCATTTCTACATATGTTGTTAAGTATATTAGTTGGTGTGGTATATTTGATTTGAAATAAGATTTAAACATTTGTTTTCTATGTAGTTAAATCAGTTAGAAATATACAATATGCCTAATCAAGATATTACAAACTTTCCTAAGATATAAGTGATCTTGGATGTTAAATAAACTATTGATCTTGAATGTAAAAATTATATGTACCACATATGTCAACACCTTGAATCTCTTAATCATCCTTTATAGTTTTTACCTTGGGCCAAATTAACATGGTATTAAATTCATCTTTTTCAAACCATTTAAGATTGACTTGTTTTCATGACATATGTTTCTCTTAGTGGATTTTCTCACCTAATTAAGAAACTTACATTGATTTGGAATTATTTTATTTCAAATTTATCTTTTAGTCGTGCAAAAATAAAAATGATGTTATTTTTCTTAAGAAAAAGTTTAATTCCAATTGACACATGTACACAAGACTATGTGATTCTAAATGTTATGCTAATAATACATGTCTAAATTTGAAAAAATATTCCTGACACACTCACACAAATTTATGTGATTGCAAACATTATGTTACAATTTAAAAATTTAATCTTTAAACTAGAATACCTCAAGATAGTCATTCACCATTGGAGTTATCCCATGTATTAGTCATACCATATATATCTTTTGATTTTACCTCACAACATGGAACACCTAATTATAACCAATGACATTGTTGGTGTGAATAAAAGTCTAGTACCTAGCTAATTACTACTAGGGAATTTATTCACATTTTTATTTTACTTAGGTCCTATAGAGTGTTAGGATTTAGGTGCCATCAACCTTGTAAATCCTTTAATTAATTATTCTCCTAAAGTTTTTTCAACATTTACCCATAAGAGGTGAAACCGTTAAACCAACGGTGGTGAAAGAGACAATGTAAATGTAGTGTTATCGTTACCGTTTGTCATTTAGGAAAAGGACAAAATAGCTAGGCGTCCCACTTGGAATCTTCTAGAATGAGGTTGTTAGGATGTTGTAAGAGCATCTATGACATGTATGACAGTTGTCATAAGATGCTATGACAGTATGACAAGTATGACAGATTCCTATGACAGAATATGCTATCTTTGACCCAAGGTGCTCATGCATAAGTTATGCCTTATGACAGCTGTAAGAGCATCTATAAGAGGCTATTTTTAGGATGTCATGACCATTTCATGAAGGGAGGCGTGGGTTTTTCTAGGTGGTATTTCTGCCTATTGTTTGGTGAAACCATGGTGGTTTTCATCCTCACAAATCTCTTTAAATAGAGGCCTTGAGCTAGAGTTATTCAATTCAGTTTTGCAGGTTTGCAAGGTAATAGGGTGCTGCAGGATTTTACAGGGATGATAAGAGAAGTCTATTTCTGCATGTAATATTTCATAATATTAGTAATATACTTGCCTCTCTTTCGGTGGTGGATTATTTTTTTCCCTTTGGGGTTTCTCCACGTAAATCTGTTGTTGCATG
This sequence comes from Sequoia sempervirens, assembly GCA_007258455.2. Taxonomy (NCBI): domain Eukaryota; kingdom Viridiplantae; phylum Streptophyta; class Pinopsida; order Cupressales; family Cupressaceae; genus Sequoia; species Sequoia sempervirens. Next base: position 210,585,226 of record VDFB02058242.1, read on the forward strand.
TGTTATGATTCTTCTAACTCTCTCTCTCATTATTTCTTCATACTAAGGTTAAAGGTTAATCTACATATTTCAGATTTGTATTCACCTATTTAAGTTCATATTGCAAGCTTTCTTCACCTTGATAATCAACATTTGGTATCAAATCTAACGGTTCTATTAAGGAAGGGACGCTTTCCTTTTAAAGTGTTGAATGTTTTTGCTGCAGTGGGAGCTTTTGTGTTGTGAGTTTTTCAGATTTGTGAAAGATTGTATACCATGGCCTCCACCTCTCGTCAAGATATTGAGAATTTCAATGGCACTGGTTATGAGATGTGGAAGTTGAAAGTGGAGGATCTCCTTGAGGAGAGAGATCAGTGGTTACTAGTTTCAGTTGATAAGAAGCCATCTACTTCAACCTTGTCAGATGAAGATTGGAAGAAATTAGATAAGAAGGATCGAGGGACCATTCGATTGTGTCTCACTAATTCTCTCCTACTGAATGTCTCTTCAGAAGACACGACATACAAGCTTTGGAGGAAGATAGGTGAAATCTATCAAACTAAGAGTTTTTCTAACAAGTTGTATCTCAAAAGATGTTTATATTCATTAAAGATGAAGAATGGTGATTCTATTGCTAAACATTTGAATGATTTTAATTTGATTATAAGTCATCTTGCATCTATTGATGTTAAAATAGAAGATGAGGATAAATGTATTCTATTGATTTTCTCTTTGCCAAAATCTTGGGAAAATTTAATTATGGTTATAACAAGTGGTGGTGCAGAACCTAAGATGGATAATGGTATTCCCATACTTCTTTCAAAGGAAATGAGGAGGAAGACCATGCATAGTGGCTCCCAAGATTCCTTGCATGTGTGAGGTAGGCCCAAGGAGAAAGGGCCTAAAGGGGATAAGAAGAAGGATAAGTCTAAAGGACGTTCTAAGACCCCTAGAAAGAGTAGAGTGAAGTGTTGGAACTATGGTAAATGGGGAAATGTGAAGAAGGAATGTAGAAATAAGAAAATGAATGTAGATTCCTTCATGGAAAAGTCCTCTGATAATAGTGATTCTGATGCTTTGATTATTTCAGCTAACACAGTTTACAATGATGCTTGGCTTATTGATTTAGGTGCTTCCTTCCATATGACTCCTCACAAGGAGTGGTTTTCTACATATAAAGAATATGATGGAGGAGGGGTCTTCATGGGTGACAATAGCTCACAAAAGATTGTTGGTAAAGGAAAGGTAAAGTTGTGTTTCAGTGATGGGAGGGTTAAAATCCTTGATGATGTTTTACATATTCCAGGACTTACAAAAAGTTTAATTTCGGTTTCCAAGTTGAATGATTCTGGAATGAATGTGACATTTGACAAGTCTAGTTGCAGGATGGTAAGGGGAATTTTGGTGGTTGCTAAAGGATCTCAGACAGGGAATTTGTTTACCTTACATGCCTCTACTTTTTGTAACTCCTCTTTTGTAACTAGCACTGAAAAGTGCATGTATGTTGTGGCACCATAGATTGGGTCACATTGGTGAAAAAGGTCTTAGGACCACACTTGATAAGAAACTAGTAGATGGTATTTCTAATTATTCAGTTGGTAAAAATGATTTATGTGAGGATTGTGTGTTTGGTAAACAAAATAGGTCATCATTTCCTAAAGGAACTAATAAAGCTAATGGATTGTTAGAACTAATTCATTTGGATGTATGTGGTCCTGTGGATACAGATTCTTTGAGTAGATCACATTATTATGTTTCCTTCATTGATGATTACTCAGGATATACTTGGATTTATTTTATGCATACAAAATCTGAAGTTTTCACCAAATTTAAGGAATTTAAGGCATTGGTTGAAAAGCAAACAGATTATAAGATAAAAGTATTGAGATCTGACAATGGGGGTGAATACTGTTCTAAGGAATTTGATGAGTTTTGCAAAAGACTACACCTTACACACCCCAACAAAATGGGGTAGCAGAAAGAATGAACCATACATTAATGGAAAGAGCTAGGAGCATGTTAAGTAGTGCTAAGTTAGATAAATGTTTTTGGGCAGAAGCTGTTGGTACTGCTTGTTATTTAATTAATAGATCTCCTTGTAAAGCTCTTGTTGATAAAACACCTTATGAAATGTGGTTGGGTAAAAAGCCTTAAGTTTCAAATTTAAGGGTCTTTGGTTGCGAGGCTTTTGTTCATGTGCCTACAGAGAAGCTATCTAAATTGGATCCCAAATCTCAAAAATGCATCTTTGTAGGTTATGGTGAAAATATTAAAGGTTATAAACTTTGGAATCCACTAACACAAAAGATGATATTTTCTAGAGATGTTATTTTTAGGGAATTTAGAGCTAACTTTGAAGATGAGCAACCAAAGGAAAAGTAAAAAATAGTGCATTTTGAAACTAAGCAAGAAGATGCACATGTGGAAGAACAGAGAGATGGACAAGAAGATGGAGAAGAAGAAGAGAGTTCTGAAGAATCTATTGTAACAAAAGAAGTTGAAAACAATGAGGATGAACATGAGGAGGAATCTCTTACTCCACCTTTGAGAAGGTCCACAAGACAACGAAATCTAGTTGACAGGTATAGCCCACCTAATTTTCGTTGTAAATTTGCTTTGATATGTACTGATGATGAACCTAGATCTTTCAGGGAGGCTCTCTCTTCAGAAGAATGTGAGTCTTGGATGTAGGCCATGCAAGATGGGATGATTTCTTTGAAAAACTATGACACCTGGGATATTTTTAGTTTTCCCAAAGGAAGAAAGGCCATTGTTTGTAATTGGGTATATAAAAATAAGTTTGGTGCAAATGGTAAGTTGGAATGGTACAAGGCCAGATTAGTGGCCAAGGGCTACTCCTAGAGAGAGGGAGTTGATTTTGGTGAAATATTCTCTCCTATTGCTAAGTTAACTTCTATTAGATTCCATTTATCCATTGTTGTTGCTTATGATTTAGAAATAGAACAAATGGATGTGAAAACTACTTTCTTGCATGGGGATCTCGAGGAAGAAATTTATATGCAACAACCTGATGGCTTTGTTGTGAAAGGAAAAAAACACTTGGTTTGCAGGTTAAAACGGTCTCTATATGGTTTGAAATAGTAACCTAGGACAAGAAAGAATTGCACCAGACAACAATGTTAGAACATAAAAAACTAAAGGATTTGATTCAACAAAGTAAAAGAGACCTTGATGTAGAAGATTGTCTCAGTACTATGCATCGTCCCCAAATTAAGAAATAACACACTTAGAAGAATTCTAAAATGAAGAGAGGAAGGACATATACTTAGGATGAAGAAGATGTAGATCTTTGATCCGGTATATACACAAGAGAAGAGAAGAGAGAAAATAATTTAAGAGGGAGAAGCTAGAAAGGAAAGAAAATTCCAAGAGAGATGGCTCCACAGGTACTCTTATCTGAGGAGGTTTGAACGAAGTGAGCCGAAGGCCCATAGACCAATGATGGAAAAATCCCGTAGGATGAAAGTGTCTTATAGGCCCAAAGACTTGCAAGAAGGTAGTCCCCAAGATCTCTCACATGAAGGAAGCCTCGTGAAGTATGCACCTTATAGGCTCGTAGACCTACAAGAAGGTATCCCCCAAGATCTCTCACATGAAGGAAACCTAGATGAAAGCACCTTAGATTCCCGTAGACCTACAAGGAAGGTGTCCTCTAAGATCTCTCATATGAAGGAAACTGAAGAAAGATAACCCTAGAGACTCACAGACCTACAGGGAAGTGACTCCCAAGATCTCTCACATGGAGGAAGCTTCGAAGAAGCGCCCTACAGGCCTGCAAACCTATAGGAAGGTATCCCCCAAGATCTCTCACATGGAGTAAAACCCAAGGAAGGGAGACTCTGTAGAGTTGGAAAGTGGCTTCACAACCACACCTGTAAAGTGACATGTTTACCCATAGATAGAACATGTTAGAAAGTGGCCACATAGGCAAGTAAGTGGAAAATCGCGTAGACTGTCAACAAATTGGAATAATTTCAAAGGGGTCCCTCAGGACGCGCTATTTGAAAAGTGAGGTCTAGTTACACTGCCCCCAAGCTAGACGCTATATAATTCATTGAGAAAAAATATTTCAAAAGGGGTCCCTCGGGAACCCTTCAAGACAACAAGGGATCCACTCAAGGGATGCTTCATTTGAAAGACATAGAGAAGAGAGGGGGTTGTTAAGAAGGACACACATCTCCCAAACAAGTTATCACTGCCCCCAACATATAGGGGAGGGGAACCATGCAAGATACTATAGAGGGGAGGTGTGAGAACCTCATGAGAAAATGATTATAATGGAAAGGATAGAGGCAAGCCTCAGTATCACTTGTCATTTGAAGAAGGCAGGTGCATCAACAAATAAATGAGTTATGGCACCTAAATCATGAAGTTGTTGTATTTTATCTTTCAAGGCCTTACATTCACTAGTGGAATGGCTAGGCACTTGATGGTATGCATAGAAAAAATGTTTTTCTTTATCATGTTTATAAAATTTCTTATGTGTAGGAGAAGGGAGAGTAATTAAGTGGGATTTAAGAAGCCACAACAAAATACGCTCTTGATTAGATAAAGAATGAGGAATAGGAAGCAACCCTTTCTCTTGTGGAGAAAATTTTGACTGCTCGCAAGAAGAAGATATGAAGGTAGCAGACAATGGAGGATCTACATGGAGAGTATTATTTCAGAAAAGGGGATCATACTCCTCTACAAGATTTCCATCATATTTCCTAACAGGATTACTAGTATTAGGTTCTTTGATAAAAGAGTGATCATCTTTCATAAAAGGAGGATCGACATTAAGGATATTACAACTATTGCTCACATTACCCCACGATATAGAAGAGTAACCATATTTCATAGTGGGTTTGGATGAAGTTATCAGAAGGTCTGAGTGGATTGGGTCAAATTTATATTCTCTAGTAAAGGATTATGTAAATTCTAAAGAACCTCAATCATCATCAAGACATGCATTATCTTGAGAAGAGGTAGAAGGAGCAGACTTAAGATTTCTTGCTTCAGAAGGATCTTCTTCAGGGACATCTATCTCAAGAGTATCTTTTGTAGTAGGTACTACTGGAGTAAACATTGACACATTGGAAGATACTGAAGGAATAAGAGTAGGCATAATTGTAACCTACCCGACAACTACCATCTCACATAGGTGCATAACATCAGGGTTAGACTTGAGTGTGACTACTTGATTGTTGCAAATGAACTTAATAGATTTATGCAAGGTATACAGGACTACACCCATAGCGTGAATCTATGGTCTACCAAGAATAAAGTTATATGGTAGTTTTTCTGACATAAAATATACAAGGGTGGGTATAGTAACGAGTCCCAGCCTCAAAGGAAAGACTATCATGCCCAGGGCTTGTTAACCAACATTATCGAGCCCATGAATGTCAACAGAAGAAGCATTAAGAGAAGATGAATCAATATTAATCTTAGGCAATAGATCAATGCTACATACATTGAGTTCTGAACTGACATCAACGAGAGTACGTCTAATGCCAATATTATTAATATCAACTATGATCATTAGAGGGTTCACTTGCTTTTTTACTTCTGGAGGTGGAAGTTTCTGTCAATAGAACATAATATTCAGAGAATTCACATGAATATGAGCTATCGATGCATTAGCACCTTCTAACCTAGCAGAAGAAGGCAAGAGGATATTTTGTAAGGATTTTTAAAGCATACCTTGATAAACTGGATCAGACTGAAGCAAGTCCCATAGTGAGATCTTAGCCGAAGTAACTCGAGGTTTCCCGACAAGATCATAATCACTGGGTGATTTAGTTGTAGGTTTAGGAGCTAAAGGAAGACTTGGTTTTTTATTCATTCTATCCTCATAAGTATGGGCTACCACTCTATAAGAGGGAGCCATAGAAAGATCAAGAGAATCTCTATCAAATGGAACACTATCAATAGAACAAATCCTTTTAGGAGAAGGACTAGCTAGAGTCACATAAATGAATGGTCTCTTAGGACTTTGAGGGACAACAAAGACATTACATTTATAGATTCATCACAACTAGTGAAATAATTATTTGAAGAGACATTCTCAACATCGATCCAAGGAGGATCAGATGTGGAAGGAGATTCATCATTCACTAATGCATCATCTCTAGAAGAGAGTGCATTGGAATAGAGAAGAGATTCATCATTCACTAATGCATCATCTCCAGAAGAGAATGCATTGGAATGAAGAGAATGTATAGTAACATTAAGAAAAGTATCAATGATTTCATCTTCTTGCAACAAATATCCTTCAAAGCGAGAGGACTTTTATGAGAAGGATCAAAGCTACAAAGTGACATGGGCAAAGCCAAGTCACTATCACATGCATGAAATGGAATATCATTAAATTTTTTAACAAAATTCAATAGTAAAATAATAAAATAAGATATTAAATTTATTTTGGCGACATAATTAAGAAAAATCAGAAATCTGAATTTTCAAATTTTTTCGGTATTTTCTAGGTTCTAGTAATTTGCATTTTCGAAGGTCTTTGGAAAAAATTTGAGGTTCGAACTTGTGTTGGTACCTAAAATTTGATAGCCAAAGGCATAGTATTTTAAGGATTGAGCTAGTTCTTTAGGAGACCTTTCCAATGGTGCAAACAGTTTTGAATTTTGAGCAACAAGTCAAAAGTTATGACCCCGCCAAGTCGGGGTAAATAAATTCCTAGTTTTTGAAAAATACCCTCTTCACGTCGGGTTCACCAAAATGTAGAGAAGGGGGATTTGCTACTCATGAGTTCTCTTCATTCAGGGATCCTCACAGGGAAAACTGCCCTAAACTACCTCAAGGAACAACGCAAAAGTTCTAGAGTCAGAAAGAGCAAGTCATGAAGATTTCCTAGACAAAATGACAAGCTCTCAACCAAAGGATGGTAGTACCAGTCTAGGATGATAGTGTGGTGCATTGGCGTCTCTCTGGCGCATTGGCATTTGTATGGAACAAAAAATGAGTTTATCATAGAAAATAGCTAAATGAATATTGACAATCAGGTTGCTAAGAACATACAAAATCTTGGAAAATGACAGAATATAATAGAACTGAAAAGAAGTGGACTAGATAATAAAGAGAATAAGAGATAGAAAGGAAATGCTTACAACCACGCAAGTGATGAAGCCTCCAGCAAATGAATTTCTTCAAAACCTGCATGCGTAAGATCTAGAGAAATTGTTGGGGTTGTCTAGGGGTTTGCCTGAGGCAAACCCCTAGACAACCCCAAAAATTTCTCTAGATCTTACGCATGCAGGTTTTGAAGACATTCATTTGCTGGAGGCTTCATCACTTGCGTGGTTGTAAGAATTTCCTCAGTGAAACCCTTGTTTTGGTGTTCCCACCTTCATAGACAACCAAAAGATAGATAGATATGAACCGAAATAAAAAAAGCATGTGGTGAAAGAAAAACCCGCTTCAGGATTAGAACCCGCACCACCAAGTATGAGTTATAAAAGCAATCCCCTCTTGATGAGGAGAACCCGTATCACAAAGTAGAGATGCAAATGATAGGGGATGTGGAATCCCAAGATGCTCACAAGAGTAAGGAGAGGGAGGTAGAGCTACAAGGCTTAATGAAGCAAAAGAGAGAGAGCAAGAGAGCTGCAAGAGCCAAGAGTGTTGCAAGGAGTGTTGTAAGAGCTTGAGAGATTTGCAAAGAGAGATGCCAAGAGAGCTTGAAAGTGTTGTAGAAGGTTGTTATAACAAACAAGAGAGTTGTTCTAGCAAGAGCAAGATGTGAAAGTTCCAAGATGAAGAAGAAGAGGAGAAGTTAGGAGTGAAGCTAGAAGTCAAAGAGACAAATGAATTGAAAGAATAACATTTAATGAGGGAAAATAAGATTCTTCAGCCATTACAAGGTGTCCTGAGCTGTTACCATCGACAAAAGGTGAGGACAAGTGGAAAAAATGCTCAGAGATAGTTTTTTGAGCATTGAAACATCGTAGGATGCTAGCATGGTGCACGGACGTCTGTACGCCGCGCTAATGTCTAGACACATCACACTACAAAACAACATGAACGGGAAAAGCAAAAGGTTCGATGCAAAGCTGATGCATGAGGGTAGTTGTTGAAAATGGGTTTCATACATCTTGAGAAGGGAAGAAGGCTGATGCAGGGGCTAAAATGAGCCTACTCAAATTCTAGGGGAGTGGACACTAAATCAGATGCAAGAATGTATGTGAAATTGCAAGGGGTGCAATTTTATGACATTACAAGTCCTAAGATTCCTTATAGAAGACTTATTTGTCATGTTTAGATTTTATCTTTTTGAATTTTATGTCAAGTTAGTTGTCTCATGTCATAGGATTAAGACACTTGTCATAATCTTGTGTCTCACCTTGGCTATATAACCAAGGTTTTTTCATTTGTAAATTAATTCCATTGAATTTCAATTCAGTACCATTACAATCTTGAGTATTTCATATTGATCATATTATCTTGCATCCATTATTTCAAATTTATGCTCTTCTTTCTCTCTCTTGTAGAAGGTTGTTTTTGGTTTTGCAGGTGATCCTGGAGGCTTGAGTCCTTAAGTGACTCTAACATGGTATTAGAGCATCATATTTGCAAACACCCCTTCTTAGATTTGAGGGTGATTTTTTCTTGACTTATTGCAAGGTTTCAAATCTTGGTGGGTCTTGAAAAGTTGAGTGTGTTGTTCTCTTGCATCATATGATGACCTAAAGAATCAAAAAACTTGAAAGAAATATTAGATTTGGGGATTTTTATTTGTGTATTTGTATTGCAAGTGCATTTTGGAGAATTTTGGTGCAAATCTAACATCACTATTGAGTTTAAAATGTTCAATAAAGTCAAATATAACTTTTATTTCACTCAATTTGGCCATTGTATGATAAAGTTGCAAACTGAGGTTTGAAGCTTAGATATGGTGAACAAAATTTTATTGGATAACTTATAGCCCAAATGGATAGTGCCATTGCATTTAGATGGCCCAGAAATCCCTATTTCCATATAAAATTTGTCCATTTTAGATGAATTTTATTTTTGGAAAATTTTGATTTTGCTAGGAGGGTCGTCAATACATGCTAAATTATTTTTTTCAAAAATTCATAACTTTTGATCCAGAAATCAAATTTTGGAATTTACAAGATATATATATTTTTCTAAATAAAAGTGGTGGGGCCACTAATTTTTTCATTGAATTAAAACAAAGTAGGATTACAAGTGCTATAGAAGAGGAGAAAAAACAACAGAGAACTACTTAAGGAAGTAGTTTACCACAAGATACAACATATCCCACCTAGTGGGAGAAAGAAAGGATGTAGTTAACAACAAAATATTGCAATCCAAATTACAATAACTTGTATTTCCACAATACCGATGAAGCCTAGAGAGAAGTCTGATAGGGCATTCAAACCAAAATTTTCTAAGTTGAAGAGGAAACCCTTTGAATGTGCAGTCGGTATTCAAGACAAAAAAGATAGAGTCATGTGTTTGAATTCACAATGAAATGAAAGATTCAAAGATAGGAGAACCACTTTTGGGCCAATTCCAAAGAGACCCAGAAACACTGAGAGGCCTACAATATTAGGAAAAACTAGAGAAGCTACCAAAACCCTAAAGAGTGAGTAGTCACTGCAAAATGAGAAACCTTTACCATGTGCATAATATAGAAAAAAATAAGAACAAATGAAGGAGGGCGAAAAAGAAAAAATCCCCGAGATAAATTATAGCTCAAAAAGACACTTTCCTCAGAAGTTGCAATGTCTACAGGTGGTACAAAGAAGGTTTGTGCATGTGGCTCGATGAGAGCGTGATGAATGAGCAAACAAATAGCTTTGTAAAGCTCATAAATTGGGACTCAAACTGAATTCCCATAGTGAGGCTTGAGATCAAGAAGGCAGAATTTGAATTCTTGTGGAAAATTGTATAGCAAACCATGGGCCATGAAACAAAATTTTAGAAAGATTCCTATCTGTAAGAAGATGCTCTTTGCAAAGAATACCACCCACAAAGTCTGATCCCTAGAGTATATCATAGCTTTCTAGTGCTGGTGCAAGGAGGAGAGTGGGCAAACATGCAGGAGCAAATAGGTGTCGGCCAGAAACTTCACCATTTCCACACACCACAATATGTCCATAAGATTTGATACAAATCTTGACTCAATTTCATACAGAAGTTCCATTGCATTAAGTTCCATCCAATCATAGCCAAAAAACTACTTCAATTGCATCCAAAACTTGTTTGCATTCAAATGCAAAGGTTCTTAATTTTTCCTTAGTGAGAGGAGAACTATCATGAATCTCATGAGTTCTAGGAGGAACTAATACCCTGAATAACCTGTCCATTTGTAACCAAAGGTAATACCAGCCGAAACCAAAGAGTGTGTGTGAAAAAAACAACAATTTCCATGTTTAAAATGGAGGACTTGGCTGCCATTAAAACACTGGAAAGGCCACATGCATGTAAACATTAACAATTCCTAATCACTAATTGTACCTTCAGAGGTGAGAGCCAAAGATAATAAATGCCAAAGCAAGACATGTACCTTGATCTGCTAATTATTTTCCAAGTGTCAGAATGTTTTATATCTTGGAAATGTTACATATCATAAGGCAATTTTGCATTTCCAAAGAGTGAAATCTGCTAGATTTGTTTTCTCCAATGTTGACAAGAGTCACCTTTTATACACAAGCATTAAAGAAAAGATAAGACAGAATAAGCAATATCTAGTGTCATTTTTGACCAAATGCACAAGTCACTGCCAAAGGGAGAATCTAGGTGGATTACCAAATTTGAGATTAATGCCAAATTTATAGTGACAAAAAAAATCCCTCACAAATTTTTGACAAAATGAGACAAGTTCGAATCTGTGGACACCTATGAAGGAGGTGGTGACATTTGTCTATACCAAGTGAGCATATATGGCCATAGATCACAAAAAAACTATGCTCAGGGTCTTAAATACTAGTGTACCAGCGACCCAAATGAGATCTCCAATTTTTATTTGTCATAATCTGTCGTCATTTTTTCACCAACCACAGCTAAAAATGGCCATGTCGTTAGTAGGAGAGAAAAAGAACTTCACCATATCTAAATTGGGACCATGTCCATCTTTAAGATTTAAACATTGCACAAGGTACGAACAATAGAATTCAAGGAAAAGGCCTTACTGGGAGGAGTAGATAATGACATATGTCAATATGTGAAGAGGGGACAAGTAACTGCCAACTAAACATAACACAAGTATAGTGCGAATAATGCAAATATGTCTCATCCTCAAAGAGGAACACAAAATCAATATGAGACCCATGTAGATTTTTGACGTCAAATCTCCTTTGAATATAAATTCTAGTTCTTGACCTATAAATTCTTTATGTTCAAGAGATTCATCTATTGCCTTGTTGGCAAGTGAGTCAACCACACCATTGATCTCTCTATAACAATGGGAGATTTGATAACTTGTGAACCCCTCTAGCTATTTTAATATGTATGTAAAATTATAGTTTAAGTGCCAAGAATCCAAGCCTCTATTTTTTAGAGCCAATATTTCCATCATTGAATCCCCTTATATAGAGATGTGGGAGATCGATAATTTTTTTTTTCCAAACCCAAGCCTAGACTCAAGGCTTTTAATTCTACAACATTGTTAGTATCATAAGGGATTAACTTACAATCTGCACCAACAAAGACACCTTGATCATCTCTTAATACTGTCGCAATGCTTGATCTACCTGGGTTGCCTCTTGAGGCCCCATCAAATTTTAATTTTATCAAGGGTCTGGGTGGGGGGTTCCAAATTAGGTTCTTTCTAATTGTGGGGACCTTGTTTTGAATTTCACTAACTTTAAGAAGCTTAAGAGATTTCCAATTCCTTAATATCAAAGCATCCCAAGAAGAGAAACTTGTTTTAATAAATGTGCATTTTTGTATATGGTGGATGCGGTTACTTCGGAAATGGAGATTTCAATTTTTTGCAGAACTTGGGAGATAGTGGAGGGATTTTTTCTAAAGATTATGTTATTTCCCTTGAGCCATATGTTCCAAATCATGATGGAGGGGCAGATCTCCCATAAGCATGAAAAAGAAGAGGAGGGGAAGAGGAATGGCCATGAAAGGAAATGGAGGTAGATGGATTTATGAAGAGGACCCAACCAACCAAGATTTCCCATAACCCAAGTCCAATAGTAGTGTGCAAATTCATAGCTCAAAAGTAGGTGGTCAGTAGATTGAAAGGACTTCCCACACATGACACATGGAAACAAAGGTACTATACCCAATCCATCCAATCTCATTTTAGATAGAATCTTGTATTTGATTGTGAGCCACGTGAAGGCACCCGCTATAGGAAGAACATAAGGGCCCCAAAAAATTATGAAGGCCAAGGGGTTTCATGATTGCAAGATGCCAGAGAGTTGTACCTATCTTTAACATTATATTGACTAGTTTTGGATTTTATCCATATAATTTCATCTTGCTTGCTGGATAGATATATGTTCCTTTTGGAAAGTTTAGCTTTTAAAGAAGCCTTTTCAAGGGGGGGACCTATAGAGAGTCAAAATATTTCCACTTCACTATTGATGGATTAGAGGGATCAATAACTAGATAGACACGAACCTTGCTACCTCAGCATTATTTCAATATAGACTTAGTTTGATTCCAATTACCTATGGTCTAGAGAGGCTTGTGGTAATTCCAGGAATCATCCCAAAAGAGAGCCTTTTCCCCATTGTTTATAACCCAAGAAAGATGGGGAAGGAGGACTGATCGACAAGAAGAAATGAAGTTCCAAATTTTAGAGCCTTGGGGAAGATTCTTCTGCGTAAATATTCGCTCCATTTCAAGAGAGCCCAAATGTTTGTATTTCATAATTTTGCACCATTTAAGATCCAGGCTAGAGTAGATTTTCCAAACCAACTTAGCACCAAGAGTTTTGTTTTGCAAAAAAAATATCTCTTAATCCAGCCCCCCCTTTGCATTTGGGTTCACAAACCGAGTCCCATGCAACCTCGGGTAGTTTCTTTTTTGAAATAACATTTTTAGACTAGAGAAAATCTATAAAAACCTTTTGAAGAGAGTACCCTTTTCCTTTAGGAAGCTTCAATACCAACATTAGATAGATTGGAAGAGAAAATAGAACTGATTTAAGCATTACCAACTTTCCCACGAAGGATAACCATTTTGAGTTCCAAAGAAAATTTTTGTTAGATATTGTGGAGATTAACCTATCCCAAAAAGCATGCTTCTCTTTTCTTGAGAAAAAAGGGATGCCCAGATATTTGGAGGGGAAAGAATCACATTAGAAGCCCCAAAATTTTAATAGTTGAGTTTTGACCATGGGGTTGACATTCAAGAAGAAGATTTTTGATTTTTTAGAATTCAAATATTGACTTGGAAAAGTGTAGTAGTCTGAAATAGTCTTTTTAATTACCTTAGCTTCTTCCATTGTGGCTTGCCCCAAAACGAGTGTATCATCAGAAAAAGGGAATTTGAAATGGGAATAGGAAATGGGTGAATCGTTATTCCTTTCCAAATTCTTGCTCCACGAGCTAAGATAATGGATCTGCTTAGTCCTTCTACCATTAAAATGAACAAGGAGGGAGAGAGGGGATCCCCTTGTCTTACTCCTTGCGAGGGAAAAAAAAATCGTGTGGGGATCCATTTACTAAAACAAAAAATTTGGTACCCAAAAGACAGGAATATATCCATTTACACCAACTATAGCAGATACCAATTTTTTTCAAGACAACCATTAAAAAATCCCAGTTTACCCTATCATAGGCTTTCAACATGTCCAATTTCAAAACAACCATTGGGGATTTGTCCAACATGATTGAATGAAGAACGTCATGTGCCAAAATGACACCTCTGGTGTATCCTTCCTAGACCAAATCCCCCTTGTTCATTAGAAATGATTAAGGGAAGCAGCTTCACAAGTCTAGAAGCAATAGCCTTCGTAAAAATCTTATATATTGAGTTGCATAAGGCTATCAGTCTGAAGTCATTAAAAGAGGCCGTATCTAGTTTCTTTGGTATAAGGGAAAGGAAGGTTTCATTCAACTCCTTTAAAATATTTGTGTTCCTTCTTGATTCTTCCAAAGCAAGAAGGACATCCTGACCCACAAAGTCCCAACATTTTTGAAAGAAAAGAGTTGTAAAACCATCCGGGCCTAGAGCCTTTTTTGCTTCCATAGACAGGACCACTTTTTTTATTTCTTTCATAGAGAATTTATCCATCAACATTTTATTATGATCACCTGAAATCAGGGTTGGAATGTTGCCAATGACTACATTGTTTTCAAGATGTTTTTGAACATTTCTTGGAGCTAAAAGATTTTTATAATAGGAGACTGCTTCCATACCAATTTCCTTTTTTGTGCAAAGGAGCTCACCTATGGAGGAATGAATTGAGATAATATTATTCTATTGGCATCTCAATTTAGCTAAGGCATGAAAAAATTTCATATTTTTATGCCCCTCTTTTAACCAAGCCTCACTAGACTTTTGTCTGCAATAGCTTTCTTCACGAGCAAGAATTTCTTCTAGCTCCGCTTTTAGTTTCTTTTCCTTATCATAAAGAGCATTATCCATTCCCTTTTTAATGACCACTTCATATAAATCTGATAATTCCATTTCCACTCTCATTTTTTCAGAGAATATGTTTTTGAAGTGGGTCATATTCCAGTCCTTTATCTTGTTTTTAAGGAATTGTAGTTTTTTACTCAACTAGAACATCCTTGTTCCTTCCATAAAAGGAAATTTCAGCCACCATTCTTTTACTAGATGAATAAAATTTGGGTCTCTAAACCACATAGCTTCTAGTTTAAAAGGACTCTTGATAGTTCCCTTGTCATCAAAGAAGGAAAGGGAGTTAGGGAAGTTGTCCAAGCCAACAAGAGTATGCATAATTGAAGTGAAATCCCAGGAGGCAGTTAACCAGTTATCTGACAACAAAAAATGGTCAATTTTTTTTGCAATTTGAGAAAAATCTTTTCATTTATTTGTCCAAGTAAAAGTTCCATTTTTTATGGACAATCTTAAAATTTGTTGGACAAAATAAAGCTGTTGAAATCATCCATAGTTGTTTTTGGAGGTGTTATGCCTCCGTTTTTTCTGAGAGTTTTTTTATTGCATTAAAATCTCCAGCAAATAATTTGAAAATATTTTCCCTAGATGTGGCAGAGGAAGTAATTTGTTTCCAAATTTGTCTCCTCCTATGAATGGTGCATGGGCTGTAAATGTTGAAAAGCCAATTTTTTAAATTTTTTTTTTAAATAAGTGATTGAAGCCCTTATCTAGTTGGAATTGGATTCATAGTGATCCAATCTAACATAGTTTTTATTCCACAAAATTTCTAGACCTCTTGAGGCTCCCAGAGCTGGGGAGTCAATTATTCCCTAGTTGGTCCAAGAGCCAAACAAATCTAAAGCAAATTGAGAATATAGTTTTGTTTCTTGCAGCAGTATTATGGTAGAGAAGGTTCCAAATAATTGACGCTTGATGATGTGTCATTTGTTAGGAGTTTTTAAGCCCCTAACATAACAAGACAAAATCCTCATTATGATCGAGGAGAGATAATGTCTCTCCTCATTCTCAAGATTCTTTCTGAGGTTTAACACCCCACAATAGAATCACACTTAGTGATTTGGGGGGAGGGGCCATTCCCATGACCCTTCTTAGAAGCTAATCAAAGATTCATCTCCAGGGTTGATTATAATCCAACCATAATTTCTAGGTTTGTTTTCTCCTTGATTGATTTATACCCATGCTTACTTTTGGGAGTAATAATAGCCTTGGAGTCAAATTTAGATTGGGATATTAGTGGAGAAGAAAGAGGTTTGATTGGAGCAACAAAAGAGTTGGCAGGTGGAGAAGCAAAGTCAATAGAGTTGGAGGGAGGAGAAGCAAAGTCATCTGGAAAGCTAATTTTTCTTCTGGACGAGGATTGAAAATTTTTGGGGGGGAGGGGGTTTGAATTTAGAAACTGACTCCTAAAGAACTTCATTTGCTATTTCTTCAATGAGACCTTTCACTGCCTTAGTCATTGCTTCATTAACAAAATTCATTAGATCATCTTCAGAGGCATTAAGGAGTTCTTCAAATGGAGAGATATTTCTTTTAGAAGTAGCAGTGGGGAGAGTGGGAGAATAGTAGGTGTCGAGTTGGACTGTCTGATGAGCTTTATCTGCCTCAACCTTTTTCATACCCAACGACTGAGGGTCAGATTTTTGCTTTGGTGGGGGGGAAGAATGACTTGACTAGGTGCTATTTGGAGGATGATTTATAACCATATTTTTATTTGAAACAAAAGGTTCATGATTATTCAAAGAAGAAAGAGGAACATGGCTAGATTGATTGCTGCTAGAAGCCTGATTGATGCCTAGAGCCCTAGTGATGGTAGTTAAATCCATCGGCTTGGATCTTGAAAAAATGTCATAATCAACAATAATATTAGCCTCTTTCCAAATAGATGTCTCCCATTTTATAGTTTGTGCCCATTCTCCTTTAATGATGGAGAGATGCACCTTTTGGGGTAAGGAGGAAGAATCTTTAATAAGAGCCCAAATCCTAATGATGGGTTTGCCATTGTTGACTAAAAATTTTCTTTTTAGAAAATCCTCAAAGTGAGATAATTTTTTTAATAGAGGATGAATCAAAAAATTCCACTGGTAAGAAAGGCATAGAAAAATAAACCAGACATGGAGACATTTTTTAGGGTTTCCAAAGACATATTGATCTTCCAATCAAAAATACCCAAAATTGTGTTTCCACACCAAAATGGACCTTTTTGAAATAGCTTATTCTTAATCATTGCATTTTTAAATAAAATAAAGAATGAAGAAGCTGATACCACAATTAGATCAAAGAACTCATACCAGTTGTCCTTTATCCAAGAGTGAATCTCAAAGAGTGGGCGGTCTTCGCCCCAAATTTGAACAAAAAGACCATTTTTCTCACAATCTACATATTGGGCTTCAAGATGCGGAGGAATCATTGAGATTGGTCACAATTGTGGACCGCCTCTCGCTTGGACCCCATTTCCTGAAAAGGCTCTAGGGTTTGTAGGCCTACCTTGAGAGTTTTTCTAGGGATTCAAAGATTGCTTCCAATATCCCCTAGGATTCCTTGAAGTTCTAGAGCTAGATCTGTTCGGATTCGTTGGGCCACCAAAATTAGTAGACTGTACATCCATATTTTCTTTATTTTTGGAGTTATGATTCCTAGATGAAGGTCGATCATAGGAGGAAGAGGGGAAACTTGATTGAGCATTTGATGAATGTTGGTGTTGTAGTTTTTGTTCTCCTTATTTTTTAGGGTTGGGATCCCAATGTCTATTGTCATAAGAACGCTAAGAGTCTACCTCAAAAGCTCAATCACGGGGGTGTCTGACCTTACGATGATCACTAGATCAATAGTATTTTCCATTTGATTGGTTAGCCACAATCGAGTGTCCACAATTAGGGTTACCAAATTGACAATCTTGGAAGTTTTGAGCCCTTTGTGGATTTGGTACTTTGGGGGTTTCCAAAATTCCTCAATCGTTCCAGGGTATGAAAGCATTGTCCAGAGGGTAATGGTGTTTATCCACTGAGTAGCCCAGCTTGTCAGGAGGTGGTGGGGGCCAGGAGAAATTTGGATCATTTTCCCAACTAACTCTTTTTTACTGCGTACGCGAGTCCGTTCGAAATCTCAAGCTAATGTCATTCAATTGATAAGATATCTTTGGAAAGATGGTTTTGTGTACTTTCTATTGGTGTAGGTTCCATTATCAGATCTAATTGCTGGTAAAATTTATTGTTGTTTGATGTCATATCTCCCAATTGGACTTCTTAGCTCATAATTTTTTGATTGTTTATCCAATTTTCATGATTCTTGTGGCATTGGAAATACATTCAAGATATCTACAATTATATCTAAGAACATTTTCTAGATTCAACCCTAAGTACCTTTTATTCAGATTTGTGTGTATTTGCATTCTGGTTGATAAATTGGGCATACTAACACTTGGAGAAGCTTTTGTCCTTTTGGGAAGGCTTCATTTTTAGCCTAGAAAATATTGAGAAAGAGTAATTTTAGATTGAGGATATCATTCTAAGATATTGTTGTAATTTTCCATCTTTGATCTATCTTGGCATTGTAAAATCTAGAAAACAATTTTGGTATTGCAATCGCACTACATATAAAGTGCCAAATCATATTATTGGGGGGTCTCTTGGTTCATTATTTTTATCTATTTTCTTGTTCTCTAATTTTCCATAGATTATTCTAAGGTTCATTCACTAACATCATACAACTATTCAAATTGGAATCAACGTGCATGGAGTGCTCTAATGACTCAAGGTCACTCTCCATATGTTGAAAATAAGGTACATGAACCTAAAGATGATGAGAAAAAGATAAAATGGATGATTGAACATACTAAAGCTCTTGGATGTCTTTGTAGCCTAGTTTCTCAAGATTTATTATTTCAAATTGAATCATGTAAGAATTCTCATAAGACTTGGGACAAATTGAAAACTTTGTATGGTACTAAAGATGAAGTAAAATTCTATCAAATTGGTAATGAATTGATGATCCTTGATCCTAAGAACTTTGACAACATCAAGGACTACATCACTAAGTTCAATGATCTAAGAGAGAAATATAAAGCATGTGGAATTGATAAGAAGGACATTTAGTTGGTCTATAATGCATTGAACAAACTTAGTCCTAATTATGCATCTTGTGTTTCTAGCTCTCATACTCATAGGTTAATTGAAGGGTCTGTATATACTACACCTTCATTTGTATCTTTTTTTGATATGTTAATACATGAGCAACAAAATATTTTTCTATGGGTCTTATAAAGTCATCTAAATCTTAGGCATTGTTGGTTAGTCAAGTGAAAGATTCAAAAAATATTGATAAGAAATAGAAGAAATCAAAGAATAAATCCACTTCCATAGATATATTGTCTAAGAAGGAGAAGCCTACTTTTTCATATTGTAAGAAGCTTGGACGTGATGAAAATTATTGTTATAAGGACATTGATGAATTGAGACATCTTAAAAAATCATATTTATTTTCCTTCTAGAATGTTTGAGTCAACTTCTTCTTCTTTGAAATAGTCTAATAATGACAAAGGTCATGCTGATATAGTTACCACATCAAGAACAAAAGGACAAGATCTTTGTGCTTCTATAGGTCTTGGATCAGGGAGATGGCTTCTAGATTCAGGAGCATCTCACCATATGGTATCTTCATAGTCTATTTTCTCTTCTTTTGATTCTTGTACTATGTATCCTATTTTTATGGAAAACAATACATACATGAGTATAATTGGGAAGGGATATATTGATATTGGGGAAGGCACTTTCAATGATGTGTTTTGTGTACCTCATTCATCAAACAATATTCTTTCTATCTATCAGATTACACATAGTGGAGATGGGAGGACTGTGGAATTCACTCTTGATTTAGTTATCATTAGAGACTTGGAGAGTAGAAAGATTATTGCTACTAGAATGGTTGATCATTCATCTCAGTTGTACAGATTTGCATATTTTTCTTCTAATGATGACATTGTTCCTTCGGTTTTTTATCACACTTCTAGTGTGGACCATGATTTTGAGGAGACTTTTGGCTACTTGAACTTGAGTATTCTCACATAGAATCACATGTTCTTGAGTATTGCATTTTATCTCCTCCATCTTTTTTTGCATTTGATGATACTCATGTTGGCACATTTTTGGCTTCTTGTGATTTAGTGCAGTAGGATCTATATTATCTTCTAGCTACATCTACTTAGGATGCATACTTGATAGAAATTTTTGGTTTGTTTGTTGAGTCTTACAATTCAAATTTGGGAGGCATCATTGATTCCATACATCTTCTCTTTGATGAAGATGATCCTTCTTCAGTTGTTGTGACAGAACACTTTGACCCTCTTGTTCATTCTCTACATGATCATTCTTCACCATTTGAAATGAGTGCATTATTTTGGATAGAATTTGGAGGATGCTTCTTTGTCTTTAGAGGAGGCATCTTGGTATTTGAATTATTCTCTACATTCATCTCTACTAGATTATGGATTGACATCTTTTGTAGTGCTACCTAGAATTCCTTCTTGGAATGTGTCAACTTTCAACATCGACATGGAGACACTTGAGCACTATTTAGAGATGTCACATATCATTCTTCTTACCACATCTTTCTTTCATGAATGGGAAGACATCCTGCATATCATCTTGGTTTTATTTCTTCCTAAGGGGAGGAACGTTATTCAACGAGATTGGATTATCTTCAACATTCACTATTGAGCTTCTACCATTGTAGGAGACTCAAAATTGAGGGGGGATGCATGGTCTCTCTTCTTATCTCTTATGGGTTGGTCTTTTTCCTCACGTGGGCTTTTATCCTTGTCATTCTTCATTGAAAGTATTTTTTTTTCATCTCTCTTTTGGTGAGAAGTTTTGTCCCACTAAGATTTCTCCTTTTCTTTGTTTGTGAGAGATTGCATTGCATATGTACATGGGTACCTAACATGGCCTTGTAGTCAGGACCCATCTTTGCATCATTTGCATAATAATATACTCCCTAAGTTGCACTTAAGTGGGGGTGTTGGTGTGAATAAAAGTCTAGTACCTAGCTAATTCCTACTAGGGGACTTATTCACAATGATAACTTTAAGAAAACCCCCCTTGAAATAAGATATAAAATTATAGTGAATATTTTATTTTTTTGGAAAAAAATATTAATTTCTATTGGAGAATATTTCCTTTTTTTGAAAAAAATATTAATTTTATTGGTGGTTTTCTAAAAATAACCAGAATTTTATAGAAATTTTTGGTGAATCTTGTTGAAAAATAGGTAACTAAATTAATTACCATGGTGAATCCTTCATTTAAAAAATAATAATTTCCTATATATGGAAATATAAGGGCCTAAGGGTGGCAATGATTGACTAGCTTAAGGTGTAGTGCTCATTTCTATAATTCCTTAATTCTATAATATTTTAAATCAATTTGTGGTGCAGGAGCAATAGCAAATGAAGTTTGCATTAGGGGTCAATATGTTAAATTCTAGGTGTTAGGGTCTTTTGGAAATAGATAAGGTTGATTTACACTAAATAAGGTCTATTGAGACCATTTTCATGTATGTTGGGTCAGTTTTGAGTCATTTGAGTTAAAATGTAAAAAGTTGCAAAAAAGTGTAAAAGTTGTCATAGCAAAAATTGAAAAAATGCAACTTTTAGAATGTGAAGGGTCATAGGAATTTGAAAATAAGTTATAGGAATTAGGATGGGTAGTTTTGAAATATGTATAAAAATCCTCTAGAAGGCTCGGGCTTGGGTTGTTGAATGATGTACTGAGAATTTCAAATCAATTACACCGCTATTTTCTGTAATTTTCATTGTATTTTTGAAATTTTCAGGATTTGTATGGCCCGTACAGTCTGTGTTATGCTTTGGAACTTCTTTTATTTTGTAGGGGCATGAATTATCTCTCATGTGAATCTAGTTTGAGAGACTAGCATTTAGATTTGAGTGATATTTCTTCGATTTTTTGAATCTGCTTGTAAAAGGCCAGTGAGGGGTTTGTTTGAAGTTAAAATGACATACTAAGTCATTCCACCTACTGTCAAATTATGTATCTTGGTGGAATGACTCCTCCTATGGTAGGTTATATTTTTTTAAGGTTTTGAAGGCAGAGGAAGGGATTTGTTTGGATTTGGGTGATGCCCTAAGGCTGAACAATGTGTTTTTCCATGTGAAGATGAGGTGTTGGGATAGGGTTTTGATGAAATGTTGAAAGAACCTTCTATGTGATGGTTGTTTGACCTTTTGTATGGTATTTATGATGTTTTGGAGGCATTGATGAGGTTTGGTAAGATCGAGAGTTGATACTTTCAATAAACCCTTGTGATTTGCATGTAAAGTGAGGGTTTGGTGGATCAACATCTTAGAGGCCATGGCTCTGAGAATTGTTGGTGAAATTTTATGTTTTGTAGCACAATTGGTGACTATCAAGTGAGATTTGGTGAAAAATTTGTGTTTAGGAGGTACCTCCTTTGTAAAAGAGGGCTATTTTGTAGCCTAAAACCAGGGATAGTCTATTGTTTCTCTATATTGTTTCAAAGAAACCTCTTGAAACCTTTTAGTATGTTGTGTTGGGTTTTGTGGTAAGTCTTAGTTGCTATTTGGTTGGCCTCTATATGGCCTTCTCTAAAAGATATCTCAAAAAGTCATTTTTTGATGGCTATAAGCCTTTAGGAGTGTGTTTGAGAAAAGTTGTGAGAATAGTGTTGAAGGGGCTGATTTCTTGTTTGAGTTTGATCAATTTTGTGTTGGTTGGGGGGTCATCACCACCTAGGTTTTTGTCAGGTGGTATCAGATCTTAGTTAGTAGGTATTTTGTAGGTGATTGATTGAATTTTGCAAGTTGGAAGGTGAAAAGACAAACTTGTAAAGATGCCTCTAAAGAATGTTGGTGCTACTAGAGAGTTGTAGGAGTTGAAGGAGAAACATTCCAAGCTTTTGGAGTCACAAAATGTAGTGTTGGAAAGGCTTGCTACCTTGGAGACAAAGAAGAGAAGGGATGAGAATGATGAGAGTGAGTCAGAGGAAGAAGATGAAGAATATGAAGATGTGGATGAGGAGTTAGACCTTGAAGATCAAAGGATGGAAAATTTTCTCAAGGCAGTCAAAGGTGATTCACTAAAGGTAAAGGTTGATCTACCTATGTATGGTGGAAATTTGAATGAGGAAGAGTTGCTTGACTGGATTGCAGCCACGGACAACCACTTTGAAAGTGAAGACATTTTAGATGAATAGAAGGTGAAGGTGGAAAAGACAAAACTCAAAGGTCATACACTTCTATGGTGAGACTACGAGCAAGCAGAAAGGAGAAAGAAAGGTAAGTCAAGGATAGTTTCTTGGGACAAGATGGTAGCAAAACTTAAAGGTAAATTTCTTCCTAAAGACTATGAAGTTCAATTGTATAAGAAGTTACAAGGTTTGAAGCAAAATAATTTAGGTGTCAAGACCTATATTGATGAATTCTATAAATTAAGTATAAGGTCAAGAAGAGATGAAGATGAAGTTGAAAAAGTGGCTAGATACCTAGGTGGCCTTAGATTCAATATACAAGATGAATTGGTTGTTTCTAACCCAAAGACTATTGAAGAGTGTTTCCAATTGGCTATTAGGGTGGAGGAAAATATCAAAAGAAGGCAAGACAAGTCTGTTAGAGGCAGAGCTAATAACACAAGAGGAAGAGGATCAATCCCTACATCAAGGAAGCCATTTGAGGAATAAGAAGAAGCAAGTAAAGGAAAAGAGCAAGGTGTTGATGCAAGAGGAGGTTTCAGGGGCTCTAGAGGAAGATTTAGTGGTGGAAGAAGTTCAAATGTCTTTGTAGGGAGATGCTATAACTGCAATGAATTTGGGCATCCTTCATTCAAATTCCTTGAAAATTTTGGCACTTCATCAAGTGGAGGTGAAAGGAAGATTGAAAGGAGGGCTCAAATAGTACAAGAAGAGGAGTGTGAAAGTACTAATTCTTCAAGCTATCTTGCTGCTCCTGAAACAGGTGAAACATTGATGATGAGGAAGACCATACTTAAGGCAGCAAAGGAGAGGGAGCCATTGCAAAGAAAGACTCTCATCAAAACCACATGTAAGTGCAAGAACAAGGTATGCAAAATTTCCATTGATTCAGGCTCTATCGAGAATATGGTGTCAAGTGAAATGGTTAGTAAATTGAATTTACAAAAGATTCCTCATGAATTTCCATATAAGGTGTCTTGGTTGAGTGATGGGCAATCATTTTTGGTCAATGAACAAGATGTTGTAGAATTTAAAATTGGTGGCTATAAAGATAAGGTAGTTTGTGATATTTTTCCCATGGATTGTTGCCACTTACTTCTAGGTAGGCCCTAGCAGTTTGACAGGCATGTGTTGTATGATGGGAGAGAAAATACTTATACCATAGAGAAAGATGGAAGCACATTTACTTTGACTCCACTTGTGGAAGAAGACAAAAGTAAGGGTAAAGAGGCTAAGTTGATCATGTGTGGGAAGAAATAACTTGTAGAGGTTGTGAAAGAAGACAAAAAGATAGGTGCTACAATTATTTCAAAGCTTGAGAATGCTGGTATAGTAGGTGAGAAAATTGATTCAGGTTTCAAGGATAAGATGATAATGGATTGGCATGCTAATGTTATGGCAGGAACTATTGTGTGTCCTTTGGTTAGGAGTAAGGTTGCAAAGAATGAAGGATTTGCAGGTACAATAGGTTATGGGAATGACAGTACAAAGGTACATGTTGTTGATAGGACAGAGGGACCGATGACAGTAATGAGAGGAAAGAGTGGACAAGAAATAGGGGCAGTTACAAGAATGAAGATGAGAGAAAGAACAAGTCAGTGCAAGGAACAACTGGTAAGTGTTTGTTTGCAGGCATGAAGGTAGAAACATCATTTGGTTTTTGTCAAGGGACAGTTAGAAGACCATTATCAAGTCTGATTAAAAAAATGAAGACATGTCCAAGTACAAGTAAGGTCAAGGATGCAGGACTTCAGTGTTGGAACCAATGGAGAATATTTTAAAATTAGAGATTATGTGGAAAATAGGGTGGAACTAAGATGGAGCATGGTACAAGGCACAACTCATGTGACATGAGTTCTTTTTCAGATGGGTTGTACATGGTGCAGGAGCACCAATCAAATGAAGTTTGCATTAGGGGTCAATATGTTAAAGTCTAGGTGTTAGGGTCTTTTGGAAATAAATGAGGTCTATTTAGACTAAATAAGGTCTATTGAGACCATTTTCATGTATGTTGGGTTAGTTTTGAGTTATTTGAGTTAATATGCAAAAAGTTGCAAAAAAGTGTAAAAGTTGTCATAGCAAAAGTTGAAAAATGCAACTTTTAGAATGTGAAGGGTCATAGGAATTTGAAAAGTAGTTATAGGCATTAGGATGGGTAGTTTTGAATGAAATATGTATTAAAATACTCTAGAAGGCTTGGGCTTGGGTTGTTGAATGATGTACTAAGAATTTCAAATCAATTATAACACTATTTTCTACAATTTTCATTGTATTTTTGAAATTTTCAAGATATGTACAACCCGTACAGTCTATGGTATGCTTTGGAACTTGTATTTTGTAGGGGCATGAATTATCTCTCATTTGAATCTGATTTGAGAGCCTAGCATTTAGATTTGAGTGAGATTTCTTCCATTTTCTGAATCTACCTATAAAAGGCCAGTGAGGGGTCTGCTTGAAGTTAAAATGACATACTAAGTCATTCCACCTACCATAAAAGTATGTATCTCAGTGGAATGACTCCTCCTATTGTAGGTTAGATGTGTTTAAGGTTTTGAAGGAAGAGGAAGGGAGTTGCTTGGATTTGGGTGATGCCCTAGGGCTGAACAATGTGTTTTTCCATGTGAAGATGAGGTGTTGGGATAGGGTTTGTTGGATGTTGTGGTTGTGTTGCTGATATGTGGTTGTCATTGATGTCAACACTATTAGCATTAATGAATTTGAAGTTGTATATGTCGAGGATATTGAGAAAATTGTAATAAATGAGTTGCAGGTTGTCAGTGGTGAAGTGAAGTTCAGTATAGCCGGTATACTGGTGGTTATTTTTGCACGTTGTTGATCAAAGGTTGTGGACTAAAGGTTTTCTTTTCTGAGTGTATCTAGTTTATCCACATTGAGTTTCAGAGATCCGCATGAAGATTTGATCGAGTTATGAATATTTTCATTATGATAGTTTTTTTGTTTCTTTAGTTGGTGTTCCTGATTGAAGATGGTGCTATTTCGGTTAGTGCAGTTGTTGCAGATGCTTCTCTTGTGATTCATGATGTGTGTGTATGTTTCTAGATCATGCTCTATCTTTGTTGCACGTCCGCATTGATTGTTGTGATCGTGGTTGGCGATTTTCTCTTGCGTGCTCATGTTTTTCTTGTTCTTGGCTGCCATAGTGTTTGTAGTGTGTTGTGGATCTTTGAGGATAAATTAATTGAAGTGTTTTCATGTTGGAGATGTTGATTTGGGTCCTCACTAAGTTGTGGCCAACCTTGGTGGATTCGCATTGATAATCTTTAATTTTTTTGGGCCAACAGTTTATATTCATTTTATTATTTCTTTGTGGTCGACTTGTAGCGATGGAATTTCTTGTTGTGGATATATAAGTGTGATTGTTTTATTCAAATTTAAGTGTGAGAAAAGGATGTTGAATGTGTGTGTGCATGAATAATGTTCTAAATCATTTGAAGGTAGAGTAGAGTGTGAAGAAGTGTGAAGAAGTGTGAAGAAGAGTGAAGAAGAGTGGAGAAGTGTTCATGTGCTTAATTGGAACTGTAATTAGGCATTAGCAGATGCTATTTTCTCAGTTCAAAATCCAGATGGCTGTAATCCGAATCTCTTTGTAAGACAGTGTGTCTTCCTTTGTAATTGAGCAATGAGCTCTAGGTCGTGTGCTTGAATGCATGTGCATTCCCCATATTTCATTTTCATTATACTTTTAGCAGGGTATAATCTTGTGGACTGACCTCCACTATGGTTTTTCCCCTAATAGGGTTTCCACGTAAAAAATCTTGGTGTTATGTGTGTTTCTGATGTGTTGATTTATGTTTTCATGGTTAATAATTAGATCTAAGAATAAGGTTAATAAGATGAATTTAAGTTTTGAATTTTTGTGACAACTAATTCACCCCCCCTCCCAGTTGTCTGCCCTTGTATTTCTAACAATTGGTATCAAAGAAGATTCCTTGGAAGAATTTCAACAACTTAAGGTGATACGGGATGGCAAGTTACAAGAAGGATAGTCTGAGATTTGATGGAACAAATTATTCCTTGTGGAAGACTCGAATGAAGTGCCATCTGAGATGCATTAGTGAACCCTACTAGAGAATTACAAGTAATATGTTTATTATTCCATAGAATGGTCCTACTACTTCTGTTGAGATCAGAGATGTTGAGTATAATATCTGGGCTAAGGAAGCTTTGTTGAGTGCTTTGACTGATTCTGAGATGAAAAAGGTTATGGATCTGAAGACTACTCATGAGATCTGGAAAAAGTTGGAAACCTTGTATGAAGGTGATGCTAATGTGAAGATTGCTAAGTTGCAAAGTTTGAAAGGGAAATATGAAAGGTTGAGAATGGGTGATGATGAGAACATTAATATTTTCATGCAAAGAGTGAATGAACTTGTGTGCGGTATTAGATGTGATGGTGGAAAGATAGATGAATCTAAGATTGTTGCTAAAGTGCTTAGATCCCTGCTTGATTCTTACAAAGTCAAAGCTAGTGCTATTGAAGAGCTTCAGACTGTAACAAACATAACTAGAGATATGTTGGTTGGTAAGCTGATTGCTTTTGAGTTGAGTGAATTTGGTGATGCCCTTCCTAAGGTTGAATCTCCATTTAAGGCTACTACTTTCAGAAGAGATAGACAAAGATATGATCTAGGTGAAAGTTCATCTAGGAAGACATTTAAGTATGAGGATGAAATCAAACAGATTGAAGAAGAAGAAAGAGAGCTAGAAGAGTTGGAAGCACTTATTGTCAAAAGAGTACCGAGAGGAAAAGGTAAGTATGAAGGAAAATTGCCTCTTAAATATTTTTCTTGCAATAAGATAGGTCATTTTGCATCAAGGTGTCTGGAAAGAGCCCCTAAACCAAGACATAACAAGCCTATATTTTAGAAGAAGTGTTACTATGATGCTGATGAAGGCGTGATAGATGATGAATCTAATAAAGGAAACAAAAGTGATGATGAATGGGTATTTATTGCTATCAAGGAAAATAATCTTGTATCTACTGAATCTGCTAGTTGTACAAATGTGGAGAAATCCCTAGCTGCTTGAGTTGAAGAGAAAGATTAATGGGTAATTGACAGTGGATGTTCACATCATATGATGGGAGACAAAAGTAAGTTTGTAAGCTTGGAAAAGTATGATGGTGGTGTTGTGAGATTTGGTGATCATACAACTAGTGTGATCCATGGAAGAGGTTGCATTTCTCTTGATGGTAAGCATAATACTAATGATGTTTTGTATGTGGAAGGCTTGAAGCATAATCTTTTGAGTGTTGATCAAATGGTTGATAAGGGATACAATCTTCAGTTCAAGGATGGAAAGTGCAGAATATTGAGTTTTAGAAATGAAATTGCATTAGGTACAAAAATAAAAGGTAATATCTTTCACTTGAGTGTTGCTAGTAAAATTTGTTTGATTTCTCAAGTTGATGAAAGTTGGTTATGGCATAAGAGGTTGTGTCATGTTAACTTTGATAATATTGTCAAGATAAGTTCCACTAAGGCTGTGAGAGATCTACCTAAGTTGGTGAAACCTACTAATGCAATATGCAGGGAACGCCAATTGGGAAAGAAAACTAGGATTTCATTTCGGAGTAAAAAGCATTGTTCAAATGAATTGTTAGAGCTTGTGCATACTGATTTTTGTGGTCCTTCTAAGGTCAGAAGTTTACAAGGTTATAGGTATTTCATATTACTCATTGATGATTATTCTAGAATGGTATGGGTTACTTTCTTAAGGGATAAATCTGAAGCACTGGAAAAGTTCAAGATCTTTAAAGTTATGGTTGAGACAGAGACAAGTTTTAAGATTAAATGTCTGAGATCAAATAGAGGTGGTGAATTCACTTCCGGTGAATTTAATACTTTTTGTGAAGAACATGGAATAAAGAGACAATTATCTACACTGCGGACCCCTCAGCAAAATGGAGTTGTGGAAAGGAAGAATAGAACAATTGAAGATGTTGCTAGAACTATGATGCTGGAAGGAAATGTCCCTCATATCTATTGGAGAGAAGCTATGAGTACTGTTGTGTACACACTCAACTAGGTACAAATCAAAGGTGATACTGGTAAGACCCCTTTTGAGCTATGGATTGGTCAAAAGCCTACTGTTAAATACTTCAAGATATTTGGAAGCAAATGTTATATTAAGAGAGATGCAGACATAGGAAAGTTTGATGCTAGGAGTGATGAAGGTATATTTCTGTGTTATGCTACTAAAAGTAAGGCCTACCAATGTTACAATAAAAGATTGAAGAAAATGGTTGAAAGTGCAAATGTCAAGGTTGATGAAGAATTAGGTACACCATCCAAAACCTTTGGATATGACCCTGATGATTAGGATGACAGTACAAACAAAGGAAAGAAAGTTCAGACTACAAATCAAGTGCAAATCAATCCAGTAAATCAAGAAAATGAAGAAGAAAGAGAAACTAGTGAAAGAGAAGAATAGAGATCAAAAGAGCCTAAAGTTGAAGAACATCCTAAGAAGACTCTAAGGTATGTACTAAGATTGAATCATTCAGAAGATCAGATTATAGGTGATAAGAAAAAAGGTGTCCAAACTAGGAGAAAGATTGTAGAAGAGTATTGCTTGATTTCAAAGAATGAGCCTACTAGTGTGAATGAAGCATGTAAAGATGAGCATTGGGTTGAAGCAATGAAAGAAGAGTTAAAAAAGATTGAGAAGAATGATACATGGATTCTTGTTCCCAGACCTATGGATAAGAATGTCATTGGAACCAAATGGGTCTTTAGAAACAAACTAAATGAGCAAGGTGAAGTGGGTAGAAACAAAGCAAGACTGGTATGTAAAGGATATTCACAGATGGAAAGAATTGATTTTGAAGAGACTTTTTCCCCTATTGCTAGAATTGAAGCTGTAAGATTATTTCTTCCCTATGTTGCTCACAAGAACTACAAAGTTTATCAGATGGATGTAAAATCAACTTTTCTAAATGGTGAATTGGAAGAAGAAGTGTATGTTGAGCAACCTGATGGATTCCAGTTGACTGATAAGGAAGATATGGTGTGTCAGTTAAAAAAAGCATTGTATGGACTCAAACAAGCCCCTAAAGCATGGTATGAAAGATTGGACAAGTATTTGCTGAAGCTTGGATTTAACAAAGGTATTGTTGATAGTAATCTATATTTCAAGATTGATCATAATAAAGATTTGATTGTTGAAGTCTTTGTTGATGATATTATTTTTGGAGGAGATGATGGTTTGTGCATGAAGTTTGCTAATGAGATGCAAAATGAATTTGAGATGTCTATGATTGGTGAGATGAAATTCTTTTTGGGATTGCAAATTACTCAATTAGATAAAGGGATTTTTATATCTTAGTCCAAGTATGTGAAGGAATTTTTGAAGAAGTTCGGTATGGAAGATTCAAAGCCAGTTGGTACACCCATGGTGACCAGATGCAAGTTGACAACAGAAGATGATTCTCTGAAAGAAAATTAGACAAGATATAGATCAATGATTGGTGGATTGTTGTATTTAACTCAAACTAGGCTTGATATCATGAATGTTGTATGTATTGTTGCAAGATTTCAAGCTAATCCGAAGGAATCTCATGTGATTGTTGTGAAGAGAATTTTCAAATACTTGAAGGGAACTGTTGATTTTGGCCTATGGTATCCTAAAGATGATGATCTTACTTGAGTTCCTTTACTGATGCTGACTGGGTAGGAGATGTGAATGACATAAAGATTACTAGTGGTGGAGCATTTTTCTTGGGTAAGAAGCTAATTTCATGGTTAAGAAAGAAGTAGAATGCCATTTCCTTGTCTACTACAAAGGTCGAATACATTGTTGCTGCTAATAATTGTACTCAAGTATTGTGGATAAAAAACATGTTGAAGGATATCAGAGTTGTATATGATGTGCCTAATGCTATATGAACTATGATAACTCAAGTGCTATTAACATTTCCAAGAATCCAATGATGTATTAAAAAAAGCATATATCTATCAAGTTTCACTTTTTGAGGGAGACGGTAAGTGAAAAAGAAGTCAGATTGGAGTATGTGCCTACTAAGGAGCAGATTGCATACATCTTTTCCAAGTCGTTGCATAAGGATACTTTTGAGTATCTCAGAGGGAAGTTAGGGGTGATTACCCCTCCTAATCAGAACTAAGGATGCATTGCATTGCATCAGTCCATGCATTTCACAATCATATCTTGCTTCATATTGATGTTGTGGTGGCTGCTACTCAAGGGGAGTAGTTAGATGGTTCAAAAATTCAGATATGTGGTTCAGAGCTTAGAGATATTTGTCATTGATGTCAAAGGGGGAGAAGATTCATGTGAAAAATTGGTGATTATCTGAGGAGAAGAAGCGTTGATGGTGTTTTCACATCATGTGTTTCCATCAATGCCAAAGGGGGATATTGTTGGATGTTGTGGTTGTGTTGCTGATATGTGGTTTTCATTGATGTCAACACTATTATAATTAATGTATTTGAAGTTGTATATGTCGAGGATATTGAGAAAATTGTAATAAATGAGTTGCAGGTTGTCAGTCGTGAAGTGAAGTTCAGTATAGCCAAGATAATGGTGGTTATTTTTGTATGTTGTTGAGAAGATGTTGTGGAATAAAGGGTTTGTTTATGAGTGTATCTATTTTATCCACATCAAGTTTCAGAGATCCGCATGAAGATTTGATCGAGTTATGAAGATTTTCATTATGACAATTTTTCTGTTTCTTCAGTTGGTGTTCCTGATTGAAGATGATGCTATTTCAATTAGTGCAGTTGTTGTGGATGCTTCTCTTGTGATTCATAATGCTTGTGGATGTTTCTATATTGTGCTCTATCTTTGTTGCACATCCGCATTGATCGTTGTGATCGTGGTTGGCGATTTTCTCTTGCGTGTTCATGTTTTTCTTGTTCTTGGCTGACATAGTGTTTGTAGCATGTTGTGGATCTTCAAGGAGAAATTAATTGAAGTGTTTTCATGTTGGAGATGTTGATTTGTGTCCTCACTAAGTTGTGGTTGACCTTGGTTGATTCACATTGATAATCTTTAGTGTTTTGGGCCGACAATTTATATTCATTTTATTATTTCTTTGTGGTCGACTTGTAGCGATGAAATTTCTTGTTGTGGATATACAAGAGCAATTTTTTATTTGAATTTAAGTGTGATAAAAGGATTCCGAATGTGTTTGTGCGTGAATAATGTTCTAAATCATTCAAAGGCAGAGCAGAGTGTGAAAAAGTGTGAAGAAGAGTGGAGAAGTGTTCATGTGCTTAATTGGAACTGTAATAAGGCATTAGCAGATGCTATTTTCTCAATTCAAAATCCGGATGGCTGTAATCCGAATCTCTTTGTAAGACAGTGTTTCTTCCTTTTTAATTGAGTAGTGAGCTCTAGGAAATGTGCCTGAATGCATGTGCATTCACCATATTTCATTTTCATTATACTTTTAGTAAGGTATAATCTTGTGGACTGACCTCCACCGTGGTTTTTCCCCTAACAGGGTTTCCATGTAAAAAATATTGGTGTTATGTGTGTTTCTGATGTGTTGATGATTTATGTTTTCATGGTTAATAATTAGATCTAAGAATAAGGTTAATAAGTTGAATAAGTTTTGAATTTTTGTGATAACTAATTCACCCCCCCTCTGAGTTGTTTTCCCTTGTATTGCTAACAACGTTTTGATGAAATGTTGAAGGAACCTTATGTGATGGTTGTTTGACCTTGTGTAGGGTATTTATGATGTGTTGGAGGCATTGATGAGGTTTGGTAAGCTCGGGAGTTGATACTTTCAATAAACCCTTGTGATTTGCATGTAAAGTGAGGGTTTGGTGGATCAACATCTTAGAGGCCATGGCTTTGAGAATTGTTGGTGAAATTTGATGTTTTGTAGCACAATTGGTGACTATCAAGTGAGATTTGGTGAAAACTTGGTGTTTAGGATGTACCTCCTTTGTAAAAGAGGGCTATTTGGTGGCCTAAAACCAGGGACAGTCTATTGTTTCTCTTTATTGTTTCAAAGAAACCTTTTGAAACCTTTTGGTATGTTGTGTTGGGTTTTGTGGTAAGTCTTAGTTGGTGTTTGGTTGGCCTCTGTATGACCTTCTCTAAAAGATATCTCCAAAAGTCAGTTTTTGAGTGCTACAATCCTTTAGGGGTGTGTTTGAGAAAAGTTGTGAGAATAGTGTTGAAGGGGCTGATTTCTTGTTTGAGTCTGATAATTTTTGTGTTGGTTGTGGGGTCATCACCACCTAGGTTGCTATCAATTTGTCACCACTATTAATTTTATTTATAATCTAATGGTTTGAGTTCTATATTGTAAGCCAAAATATACCCACAGAGCTCCAATGCCCATGGGGCCCAAATACAATTTTAGGTCCCATGAGCATTGGAAATTTTTAGGTACATTTTGGCTAAAGGAATTTAACCCCATCCATTAGATTATAAATATTTAGTGGCCCAAGTATAATTTTTGGCTCGATGGACATTGTAGCTCCATAAGTTAACCCATGGAATACAACCCCAACCATAAGATTATAAATAAAATTAATGGCTGTGATTAAAAGATGGTGATATGGCCTTGAAGTACACCAATAATTATATAATATTATTGGAAAATCAATTTCATTTTATAGTATAACTTATAAAATTTAGGTGAATTTTATCTATTTAGTATCGAATATTGTGGAAAATTTATTCTTTTAAAAGTTTAATAAAATACATTTTTTGGCAATTTAACCAAGCCTAGAATAAAATTTTATAAAAATGTGGCAATTCAAGTCACCTTATAGCTTATACTATTAGCCAAATTTTGAATCCTCAATTTGAACTATTAGTTAATTGGTGAATATTAGCCACTAAAACTCACTACTTATTCACATGTTAAGTTTACTTAGGCCCTAAGATTCCTTCTTAAAGATTTAGTTGTTATGTCTAGATCTTATCTTTTTGAGTTTTTTGTCAACTTAGTTGTCTCATGTTATAGGATTAAGACACTTGTCATGATCTTGTCTAATTTTATGTCTCACCTTGGCTATATAACCAAGGTGTTTTCATTTGTAAATTAATTCCATTAAATTCCAATCCAATACCATTGCAATCTTGAGTATTGCATATTGACCATATTATCTAGAATCTATTATTGCAAATTTATGCTCTTATTTTTCTCTCTTGTAGAAGGTTATTTTTTATTTTACAGGTGATCCTGGAGGCTTGAGTCCTTGAGTGACTCTAACAGACATGAGTTATGTAGCCACTTTTGTTCATGTTGATTGTTGAAGTCGTCAAATGAACTTTTACCCTCCTCTCATATGCCCTTTGTTGCTCTTGAAAGCAATGATTAGACACAATCTTTGTAAGATATGTTCTACAATTAGATTTGATTAGTTTTCCCACCCATTTATAACAATAGGTGCACTTGTAGATCACCAAATCACACTTGAGCAAGAAGTGGAGCAATTATGTTAGGATCCTTTAAGTGCATGATTAGGGAAATAAGCCAAATAATCCTTCTCCTTTACCTGCAAGAGGGTCCAGTAGTTGTATGGGCTAGCTTTGTGAGCATGTAGTGATTGCTTGGAATATCATAGGACCTTCATTTTTTTAAATGTGTACTAGCCTCTTATCTATCCATGACTAAGGTTTGGATGTGTGACTCATCATGGAACTAGCCACTTCAACACGTCTACTGAGAAGTGTCCAAAATTTGACTTTTTAAAGATTTGACCAAAACTTAATCATGGTACCCCTAGTAGTTGAACAAAAAATATCATTTGTTGCTTGTGGAATATCATATTTTTATTTAAAATAAAACTTATATGCAACATAAATGGACCAAATACCTATTGGTAACCATAAATCTTTGTTTTTTCTAGCTTTTATATTCAACACAAATAGTTCAACAAGTGAACACAAAAAAACTATTTGTTGTTATAAAAACAACACATAATTATTTAAAATACAACTTATATCAAACAAAAATGGATCAATAGTTGAACACTAGAACTTTTTGAAAATCATTTTCATTTAATAGAAAAATACATGGTATTTATTGTGCTCACCTTTTATATTTGTGATAGGACAAGCTATTAGTATGAAATAATCCAATGGTTGTACATTGCTACCCCAATAGTTGTACACATAAGAACAATATTTTTCACTGTGATAACAATACTTGTTTAAATGAGTGTCTTATTTTATTAAATGAGCATTTTATTTTATAAATGACACACTTATAGTGGATAATTATGATATTTTGTTTGAGACAAAAAAATATTTATTTCACTTCTTCATGAATGTATTTATGTTTTTTTTATATAACATTCATAGGTTCTCATGTGTTCAAATATGGATCCATTTTGACCAACATTTGATTATTTTTCTATTTACATGTGAACTAATTTTTTACAATATATAATATGAATATGTGCTAAGACTGATTATTATAAGCACAAGTGCTATAACAACAATTGGATCCTCTAGCCCCTCTCCCCTACCTCAACAACTTAATTATATTTACTTGGTTATCTATACAATATTAAATATCCTTATAAAAACCACAACCATCAACGAAGGCCTCAACCACAAAAAGAAATGAAAAAAGACATTCCTGTTTTGCAGGCATAAAGGCATTTGAAAGAACAATTTGAATGGTATAACGATTATCACCGACCACCTTTTAATTTTTTTTACTGCAAATGTCCAGGCCATTTAGTGCAGTGAATTGATGGAACATGTATCACGGGAATGAATTTATTGAGTTCAATAACCACCTCATCATCTCTCATGTGATGATGGACATGCATTCAATAACACCTGTGACCACCTCACGCCCTCCCTGTGCTGTTTCAAAATCAAATCAATTGGCCGCTCCTCTCTCCCCACCTTCATGCATTTGTTTATTGCTCTACACCACTACAATACCCATCTCAAACCCAACATTTTATGACCACTTTGTTATGGATTCTAAAGGGGGAGTGTTTCAGTTTCAGGCATGAAGAAGAGCTTAAGATATTCACTGTGCAGAGGAGCAGACTCTGTAGTTGACGTTGCCATGAATCCCAATAGCTTTAGAGCAAGATTAGCAGCTCCTTCATTTTTACTGGGTCGAAGAAAACAACGTTTAAAAGAAGAACCTGCAGAAGATCGTTCTGCTATAACTCCTTCTCTTATCAGCTCTTATAACCCATTGTCTGACGATGATCTCAGTACTCCTCCAACTTTAGAGGAAATGCTTGCTCGTCTGGAGGAGGAGGAGGAAGAAGAAGATGCAGAACAGCTTGCAGATTTAATGGCTTTGTCCAACTTTGGTAGCATAAATCCTCACAGGATGTCGTCTGTCAACAATTCTGACTTAATGAGAGCTGCCAAAAGGGCATTGAATGTTCAGTGTCCCAGATTATCAGTTGATGGAAGGGAAGTAAACCAGAGAGCAAGGCCAGATTTTGCAAGGAAATTACCCCCAGATATCGAAGCTAGAAAATATCAGAGCAGCACCCACAATAAGGAGAATGATTTTTCTCAGGGATTTCGTAGGCCCTGTTTGGTTGAACGACTGATGGGCCTGGAAACTATGCCTGTCAACAGTCCAACTCCATCTCTTAAGAGGAATAACACATTAAAAAGCAATGAGTATTTGGATGGGCGATATTTAAAGGATCTGAGTGGTGCAACTAGAATTGTATCCAGGGTAATCAATGAGAGCAGATTCATGGTGAAGCAGCCCAAGTCCTGCATGCCCATGAATTCAGAGAAGCAGAAATATCAAAGGCCTCCTCCTCCTCCTCCTCCTGATATTAAACAGATAAGACAAGGTATTGGGTCATATCAAAAGTCTGCCATTAAAAATCCACTTGGAATGGTGCAGGTTTCTGCAGCCGGCCGTCCTTCTGATTACAATCAATCAAAGAAGTTGCAGGCCTCCTCTTCCAAGCCACAGGAGCTGCTCAAGAAGAAGCAGCCCGATTTCAGCACAAACATCATGGATGAGAAGAAGAAGAAGAGCAATTGCAGATTATGTAGTAATAGAGTTCACTGAGAGTGATGATAGGAAGCATGTAAGGTACTAAGTATTTTCTTTTTGGAATCTGTTTATGTACTGAGTGCATTTTGTGGTCTAGGTAGTATGTACCGAGTGCAGTTTGTGGTTAAGGTGATATCTACTTTAATGCAATACTCTTTTTTTTTCCTGTTTTGTGATAGAATAATGGAATTTAGTTCAACTTTCAAGAATTGTTAAGGTGGGAAGCTTTTTTTAAAGGATTATTTGTGGTGTTAAAACTTCATTGAAGGGATAGCAGAGGAATGTCTTTCAGTGGTTTTTATGTTCTTTGGCATGTTTGACAGCGTTAATCACAAAGGAGATCCCCACCATATATCATGGAAATAATGTAGTGCAACTAGTTCATAGTAGTGGTTGTTGGAAAAATGGATCTTATTTGAATTGCAATAGACAAAATATGATTGTGAGTTTGATAGTAAGGGATTATGATATATAATAAGGGTTGCTAGGAAATTTTGTTGTTTAAGCTGCCATAAAACCTGATAGAAAGGTTGTTTTTTTTTTTTAATCAAAAGTGGTCGAGCCATTATATTATATTATTTATATTTAATATATACATATCTCAAATTTAAAGGGCATACCGGTAGGAAAGAATCCGGAAGAAAACCTCCGGTTATAGCCCAAAAAGTTACATAATTTGAGTACAAAACCCAAATAATTACATCACTACATTATATTACATTACATTTCATCATCTATGATTTGATACAACTATATCACATATTAGCCTCGATGCTTTAATACTGCATTATTACATAGTTACAAATTTAACATCCCCCTATGTTTTGATTCTACATCATTCTTCTCCTTGTTGCATTTTGTCCATACATTCCAATGTTGCACCTTTTTAACCCATGCGTGAGGATTCATTACGCATTTCCATAATCCTTTTTTTCAAAATACCCAAAATAAAACCTTCAGATTCTGCTTCCATTCGCATAAATACCCAAAAAACATCTTTGTTAGCCACCATCCGCATCCTTAGCCATATTATAGTTTGGACAAAATTGAAACAAAATTTAACTAGATATTATTTCTCAACCTCCATCATACCACTTTGTTCACTTATTCCTCTATCTGCATATTCTCCACATAATGCTCCCCTTGCTCACCTTGTTCCTCACCCATGTTCTGAGAATTTAGTGCAATATTCATATCTAGAACCACAGCTGTAGCCCGATTCTGAGCCAAATTATGAAAACTTCTCTACATAACCAGTTGTGAACTGATTGATTGATGTTGAAAAACTGAAGAAGCTACATGAATACAATTATGATAAAGCAGAAAAGACACATAATGATATTTTTCTTTGAAACATTCAGACATTTCTCTCGCCACATGGAGACTATATCTTGCCAATGCCCTGTTAAGATGACTTGGGTTAGAGAGCTCCAGAGACTACTTGAATGCGTCATAGACGTTAACAAATGCCCTATTATGAGGCAAGAAATGTGGTGGAAATATTCCACCCACATAACCCTCCCCCATGCCAAAAACATACTTCTGTGTGCATTCCACAAGAGCATCATTCTGCAGGAATATATCATTAACCATTTTCTTTGCCATTAAAATCACAAAATCTAAACACTGCAACATATCCAAAAGGTTAGATATAAAAATTGACAAAATATTTGATGGGTAAAGCAACCTCCTTGATTTTGGATAGGAAGGTTGTTATTGTTGTTATTATTTTTAATTTTTACATTTAAAGATCCTTTTATAGAAGAAAAAAAATTGTTGCAATTATAATTTTAAATACAAAACTAAAATAAGGGAAAAAGATCATATATGTTTTCTAATAGTTGAATGGAAGAGTGGAAATAGAATGTATTTTCCTAATAGACTTAAAGTCTATTCTTAGAATTCCATTTTTGTATTATTAGAGATGAGAATTAGATGATAGTGTTTGGTCTAGTGTACTTTTGTGCATTCGGTTGTGGTTTAGTTTGATATATGTATTGATGTCTAACATGTTCAAGTTTACGTTTAAGTAGTGCATTCGTGTCCTATTTTAAAGTAGTAGTGTCATTTGCAACTCTTGATAGAAACCTACAACCTACTCTAATACAACAATGTCATTTGAAACTCTTGATAGAAACCTACAAACTACTTGTAACATCCCTCATTCCTAACTCTCTTGAAGAAAAATATTTCAATAAGCATATATGAATATTTATTTGAAATTTGGTAGATGGATTATATGATTGGAAGGCTTTGTATTAAGCTATGTGAGACTTTGTATTATGCTATGTGAGACTATGGATTGAGTTCACTTTCCTGTGTGTGCTTGTTTGTTGAATAAATGTGTTGTTAGACACAATATTTAATTAAATGTGGATTATGGATATCTAACAATGCTTCTAATTTATTTTGTGGAGATAGATATTGGGGAAGGTAAAGTAGGTTTCATTCATGAAGATAATAAAATATCCATATCCAAAGTGTGAAATAATATAAATTTGAATTAATTAATTAAGAAAATGTAATTAACAATTTTAGTTAAACTAACCATGATTAATTAATTGATTAATAGAATACAACTTTATTTAAATTAATTAGTTATGTTGGTATTAAAATTAATATTATTTTATAATAAAAGATAATTTGATTTAAAATTGGGATGAATGACTAATGGTAATTCTTGGTTGCCTTATGGCCTGTGCACAGGCTAGGGTTTTTGCACCCTAGCTACGTGCTTGGTGGGAAATGTTTCTAGCTATATGTGGGGGGCGTTTTCTTGCTGTGTGGGTCCATAGCTTAGGGAGGGCTACATTTTTATCCTATTTCCTTCTTTCTTGTTGTGTTTCTCTTTGTACATGACTTTTTTGTGGTTGGTTTGGTGCCTAGCTTGGTGGCGTGGTTGTCTTTTTCTCTTGGTTGCTATTGCTTGGGTAGTTTGTTTGTGGATTTGTTTCAATTGTTGGCTTCCCTAAGGCATTGTTAGTGTTGGTGTGGGGGATCAATTTCTTCTATGCATGGCGTTACATGAGTCCTTGGGTCGGCAAGATATTGCCTCTTTTCTTCTTGGAGGAGGTTTGAATTGCTCAAATATGGCTAAACTTGGTGAGGGATCATCGAAGAATGGTGTTTTCATAATGCAAAAGGTGAATAGTTGCTTGGAGAGATCTCAAGATCACTCAAATTTGGTGATTCAATTGGAATTAGTGGTTGAGGATATGGGTTATTTGAGCAACCATGTGCTAATCTATAAGTTTATGGGGATGCAGATTTTGCTCCCATTTCTAGAATTGTGGGTTCACAAGATGTGGAACCTTGAGGGTGATATAAATATTATGCTGGTAGCTAATAATTTCTTCATAGTGGATTTTCCATGTTTTTCAAATAGGAATAGGGATTTTGAAGGTGGGATTTATTTCTACAATCAGGTGGGTCTTTTTATTAAACCTTGGCTTGCGAGATTCAATGTTGTGGAGGAGCTCCCCTCAAGGGTCCCTATTTGGGTGCATCTCCCATGCCTACCTTTGGAGTTTTGGAGAAGTGATATATTGAAGATGGTTGCTCTTCTACTTGGGAAGCCCATTGGACCTTCTCAACAAACACTGAATAAAAAGGATATTTATTTTGCTCATGTGTGTGTTGAAATTGACTTAAATAATCTATTGCCAAACTTTGGGGAAATTTGATAGGCTTTCCTCTTTGACTATGAGGCTCTGCCTTTTTGATGTCGGATATGCCATAAATATGGCCACTTGTAGCAGAAGTTCCCTAGGGTCATCCATGCAACTGGTATGGGTAATGCCCCTTCTCATCTCACGCCTAAGAAGGATAAAGGGAAAGATCTAACGCTGAAAGTATTGGATGATAAGGAGGGTTTTGTACCTGTAAAGAATCAGAACAAAGACAGGGGTCAATAGAGAACCCTCAGAGATATACAAGAGGAGGATACCTTTAAAAAATTTGATGCCTTATATGATTTGACTTAGGAAGAAGGTTTTCTCTTAGGAATGTAGTTGATAGATGGTTTCATAGATGATGTTCATTTAGGAAATTTGAAAAATTAAATTTCATGTCTTCTTAGTTGGGAGATTAGGAAGCTTAGATGGAAATAGGTTTTCTTCCCTTTGATCTTGGGAAGGTGAAGGAAAGTAAGCTGATAGAGGTAAAAGATGGATTAGATTTACCCGATTTTGGACACGTTGTAGAGAAGGATGCAGTATACATTGGAAAAAATAAAGAGATTCCTCTAGCCTTGGGCCTGCAGTAAAAGCCTCTTAAAAAGGGGGCTCTAGAGAAACCCCCTAAGGTTGGATGAAATAAATATCAGAAAAAGACCAAATGTTGATTCTCAATTCTCCCAACCTCAAAGATGATTGTGTTATCATGGAATGTAAGGGGTATGAATAACATCCATAAACAAAAGGTTATTTGAGATTTGATTCATGTTCATTCTCCTAACTTGAATTTTATTTAGGAGACTAAGTTGTGCTTGGAAAGTATGCTAAATATGATCTCTAATACTTGGGTTAGAGGTCATTGTTAGTGTGTGGGAGTGCAAGGCAGTTTTGGTGGGGTTGCTTGTTTTTGGGACCCACATAGATTTTTTTCAATTTGGTGTATCTCTAGTAGGAAATATATTTCTTTGGTAGCTTCAAGTTTGAAATCTGATGAGGTTATTCTTCTTTCTAAAATCTATGCCCCAACTGATCTTCTTGGTAATTCCCTATTGTGGTCTCATGTTAGATATTTTTGCTCCCTGGCTCCTTATCTTCCCTGGATTATAGACTGCCTAAAACCTTCTTTGGAGCTTCTGAGGGACAATGTTGCTTCCTTGAACTTGGTTGACATCAAGCCTTTCAATGGAATGTTTACATGGAATAATATAGGAGAAATGGGGAAGTTGCTATCTTGGAAAGGTTGGACAAGTTCTTGGTTTTCAATTTTTGGGTTGGGGATAGTTGGACGACTAGCTCTAATATTTTGGATTGGTGAGGATCTAATCATTGGCCGATCAAATTCTCTACATTCTTTTCTAGATATTATAAAAATTAGTCTTTCATATTTCAACTTATGTGGCTTTGGGATTCATCACTTCATGATCTTGTTCCTGTTTGGTGGCGAATAGGGAAGTTGACTCATGGCACTGCAATGTACTCCTTCACTAAGAGGCTTCAATATGTCAAATATATGTTGAAACGTTAGAATTGGTATCACTTTGGCAATATCTTTCAAGCTAAAAAGTTAGCTTAGGCTCACTTGGATTCCATTACTCAACAGATTTAGGACCATGGTATAACTAAGGAAAACTATAAGATGGAATTTGCAACAATGTTCAGGTGGAGGAATGTTAGTTGTGGGAAGAAATTTTATAGAAGCAAAATTCTCATATTGATTGGCTCCAAGAAGGTGATAGGAATACTTCTTTTTTCCACAATTCTATTAAGGATAGAAGGTAGGGCATTCTCATTTTATCTCTTAGGTCCACAAAGGGGAATCAACTTTCTTACTTTGGTGAGATTTCAAAAGAGATTTTTTGATTGTTTTACTCCCTGTTCATTGAGGACTCTCCTCTTTCCAGTGAAGAAGAGGCTCTAATTTTGGATTGTATCCCTTCTTTGGTTTCTAGTGAAATGAATGATTCTTTTATCAAACCTATCTCCATGAAGGAGTTGGAGGATCTTGTGTTTCAAAATGAAGAAGGGGAAAGCCCCAAATCCATATGGGTTTCCTATAGAGTTATTTCAGGAGTTTTTGGAAGTTATCAAGCTTGATCTTCTTGAGGTTGTTCAAGAATCTCAAACAAACAAGCAAATGCTAAGAGCCATGAATGCCACTTTTCTTGCTCTTATACCAAAATGAGAAGGAGCTAATTCTTTGGATCTCTTTAGACCAATCACCCTATGCAATGTTGTGTACAAAATTATAACAAAGTAGATAGTAAATGTCTCAATTTGTGGCTAAGTAGGTTAATTTTTGAGGAGCAATGGGGCTTTGTTGTTGGCAGACAAATTCTTGATCATGGGATTGTCATTGTGACTACAGTTGTCCATTCCATTGCCTCCTCCAAAGAGAATGCAATAATTATCAAGCTTGACATGGCCAAAGCTTATGCCTATGCTAAACAGGCCTTCCTTAGCAATATTTTGAGGGATTTTGTGTTTGGTAGCACCTCGACTAAGTGGGTAATGAGTTGTGTCACCTCTTCTTCCTTCTTAGTGTTAATCAATGGGAAGCCTTTCAAGCTTTTTGGATAATCTCTAGGGGATTTTGAAAAGGTGACCCTTTGTCCCCCTACTTATTTATTTTAATGGATGAAGGACTAGGGAGATTTATTAAATCTTATGTGTGGCTTGGCCTAATTCAGGGTTGGAGTTCTAGGGAAACAATTTGCCCCCCAAATTTCATCTTTGATTTGTGGATGACACTGCTCTGATGGCTATTTCTAGAGTTGAAGAGGTAGTTAACTTAAGAAAGACTCTTGATATTTATTTGGTTGATTTGAGGCAAGGTATCAATGAGGGTAAGTCCTCCATCTTTTTCTTTAATAATTTGAATCTTATTTAGAAGAGAATACCTCAAATTCTTAGATTCTAGATTGTGTTATGTGCAGTAACAGTGAAGAGTGTGCATTGCATTTATTTTTCAATGTCCTTTTCTAAGATTATTTTTGGTGGGGTGTCTAGAACCAACCATGTAGTCATGCCTCTTCTTTGATAGATTTTGCGATGGGTTGGGAAACCCTCCAGCTAAGACCCCGTTCCTTCAAATTGCTTAGAAAATTGGGCCTAGTCTATCATTTGGAATATCTAGCTAGAACAAAACTATAGGATTTTTCAAGACAAGAAGATTCATATATAGAAGCTATGGCTAAGGATTTTGGGTGTTCTTTAAGACTTTAGTGACTAAGTGTGATTTTTTTGTCCATGTGGATCCAAGAGATGTGGGTGTGGTTTAGACTTCGGGTATTTTTGAATATGATAGGAGTGTCCCTTAGCCTAGATTAGGGTGGTTTTCCAAAGGGGAGATTCAAATAATTGGTTGTTGAACACCCCCTCTTCATGGGGTGTTTAAAATCAGCACTGATGGGTCTTCCAAAGGTAATACTGGGCATGTTGGGGTAGGTGGTATTGGAAGAGATAGTTTAGGGGAGGTTGTGTTCTTATTTTTGGTGTATAGAGGTTAGAAAACCAAAAAAATTATGGAGGATTTGTCTATTATTTTGGCTTTGAAATGAGCATGTACCCTTGGTTGGAGAAGGATCATCTAGAAGTTAGATTCATAGATTGTGATTGAGATGTTGAATAAGCAATAGTGGGATGGTGTGAATTGAAAACTGTCCTTGGTGGTCAAGAAAATATTTTATTTGGGTGAGGTGTTGGAATCTGCCACCTTTGTCATATCCCCTAGGAATGAAATAAGGTGGAAGATTGTTTGGCTAAATGAGCTTCTTAGTACATAAGGACTTGGAGTGTGGGAGACTGGGGAAGCTTTTCGTTGGACCTTTCCTAGTTGCTAGAGGATCATGTTATATAGGATATGAGATGTTTTTTGGGCTTTATTGATGGTTTTGTTTTGGGTCTTAGACCCTTAGTGGGCTTGTTGTGCTCCTTTTCCTTGTACTAATTTACTGGTTCAATAAAAAATTACCCCTTTTTATTAAAAAAGTGATTTAAAATTTATTATTTATTTAATCAATTTAGAGAGGAAGTTGTAGTGATAGAAAATAGGTAATTAGGGTATTTAATTATTTATTTTTTAATTTGTGAACTTCAATAAAAATGAGTTTAATATTAGAATTAAATTGTAACTTTTTCATAGTTTTTCATGATCCAAACTCTTATAAGTTGAAGTAAAAATTAAAGAAAGGGGATAAAACTAATTCTTTATTTGAATTAAATAAATTTTTGAAGGAATTTATAAATTAAGATAATTGTGTAAAATTATTTTTTCTTTTGTTTTAGAATAAAAGGTTTGAAAATTATTAAATTAGAATTGAATGTTTTTAATATTCTTAATTGAGAGATAGATATGGGTTAGAAATATATTGTTAAATTATATTAGAGTTAAGAAATGTACACAATTTCATTTAGAATAGTAAATTATATATTTTTTTGGAAGAAAAAAACATTATATTTAGAGAACTCTAAATTTAAGAAAAATATATGGGAATAGTTTTTATAGAGCTAAGGA
Source organism: Sequoia sempervirens (assembly GCA_007258455.2). Classification (NCBI taxonomy): domain Eukaryota; kingdom Viridiplantae; phylum Streptophyta; class Pinopsida; order Cupressales; family Cupressaceae; genus Sequoia; species Sequoia sempervirens. The sequence goes on from VDFB02058242.1 coordinate 210,630,179, forward strand.
TAGTTTAAAAGAGAGCACACTACTACTATTCTTGTTTTAGTATTTATACACTTAAGGATTTTGATGAGATTTGAAGATTTTATATGCTTTTAGATTCAACATTTTTACATAACAAAGGTTTAGCATCTCCTTGGATTTTATAGGCTAGGTTTAGTTTTGAAGAAGTAAGATTTTTGTACGTTTATATTGAGTGTTGAATGAATTTTGTGTATGAAATTGATGGACTACTTGCTAGTGAAGAAATAATTTTAGAATGATGAATTATTTAGGGTTTTAAACTTGTAAACTTATTTATGAATAAAATAGAATTTTGAAAATATTAAAAAAATATTTTTAAAGTTTATTAAATCATATTTCTAAATACTCAAAGCTGAAATTAAGAATTAGAGGTGAAAACCTAGGTTCTTGTATAAAAAAAATGAAAAATTTAGGGAAATACGATGAAATCTTTTTTGAATAAATTAAATTTGTGTCCTATTGATTTTGATGAATTTGAATGTATGATAATTCTATTTTTTTTAGATTATTGCATTTTACATTTGAGAATTTAAAATTAATTTTTATAACATAGTGAAACTTTTAGATGAAAACCTAGTGAAGGGAATATGAATCTATGATGGGGTTTGATAAAATTAAGACTTGAATTATTTCTATGATGAGTTTATAATAGATTTATATATATATATATATATATATATATATATATATATATATATATATATATAAAAGCCTTGTGAAAATCTATCATAAGACAAAATATTCATATCATAGTGGATTTTTATTTGTGGTTCATGGATTATAATTTTGTATATAGTAATCTATCTATTTGAACATTAAAATAGATTTGTTGATATCATCTTTCATTAATGATTTATTGATAATTTGTATGTTGGGTGGTTAGTAAGCCTACTCATAAGCTAGTATTAGTTAAGCTAGATGTGATATTCCCACTATGAAGGAGGTATTTTTTCTTAGTAACCATTACTCTTTTTTTCTTAGTTGACAATTATCCCCACATGATGTTGGTGTTGAGGGTGAGATTAAAGTCTCTTATCTTTCTTATCCCAAAGCTATTTTTTCTTAGGCTTGCAAATAGAGTCCTAAGAAAGTAAAGGAATTGTTTTCCAATCTTCAATACCAATCTAAAGAAATTTTATTTTAATTTGTTTGATTTTGTCCACAAGTCTAGTATGGATTTTTAGTAGGCTCATGTAATATACAAGGATGTTTTGAAGCGAAGCTTTGATTAGCTATATTTTTTTTACTTGAATAAAGACATAACCCTTCCACCCATCCAAATTGCATTGAAATCCATTTAAAATATCATTCCAAAATGACTCCAAAACAATACCTTGAAAGAGAGACAAACCAAGGTATTTGGAGGGAAGGGTATCCACCTAGCATCCAAGAATAAGGATAAATTTTTTTTGTCTTAGTATCAAAGATTCAAGAAGAAAATAGTACTTTTGAGGAGGTTAAATTTATAACCGAAAGCCCTTTCATAAATAGAAATAATCTTGTTGCCCTCTTTAGCTTCCAAAATAGAGGTTTCCCTCATGATAATAGTGTCATCAAAAAATTGTTGGTTAGAATAAGCAACATAGATAGAATTAGGATTGATGTGTTTAGAACTACCCTTATTCACAATTTTTTGTAAGCTCTACCTAAGACTTCATTCATAATGATGAATAATAAAGGTAGGGTCACCCTATTTGATACATCTCAAGATTTTAAGAGTTAGAAGGCCTATCATTGATATAATTAATAATTTTGGGGTAAAAATTATTTCAAGGATGATTTTAAGAAACTTACCCTCAAATCCAAGTTTTCTTAGAACTTTTAGAAAAAAATCCCAAGCCACCCTATTGTAAGCCTTTATAAGATCTAGCTTCAAGATAAATCTCTTATTTATATTGATCATCAAATAATGGAGGACCACATTAATATATAATAGATTCTAATATTTTCCTACCATGCACAGATCCGCTCTATTGAGAAGAGATTAATATAGGCAATACCTATTGTAGCCTCAAGGAAAATCTATAAATTGAATTACAGAGACTTATAGACTTGAAGAAGAAAAGGAGTTAGCTCTAGCCTTCTTGAGGATAAGAATAAGAAATATGGAATTTGGTTACTTTAGCACCCTTTTGCTATCAAAAAAATCCCTTCTAACTACAATATCATCAATCTAGAAAAAGAGCTTTATTTCCTTCAAAGGTTCAAAGGTAGAATTTTTTTTTTCCTCTATGAGGAGCTTCATGAGTTCCCTATCATCATGATCATTGAATTTTTTTATAATGTCCTTAAGAGAACTTTGATGAGTCATCAAATCAATGCAATTACAGTTATTAGATAATATATCAAAGGAAAAGATAGAAAAATTATTTATAATCTCATTTTCTTTCATAATTTGAATACCATGAACCCAAATATCTTTAATTCTATTATAATACCTATTCTTCATGTTAGAAAATTATCATTGATGTAAAAGGACAAACTATTTTGTAAGAACAAATAACATGTTTATTATATGTCAACCTTAATTATCTTGGCACTACATTGGAAGGAGATTCAAATTAAAATATTGTCTTTAAAATATATTAGCCATTAATTATACTTAAAATTACAAATTAATATTTTTTTGGTAAATAAATATTCATCATTTATGGGCCTATTCCCTTTTGAGATATGAAATTGAAACTTATACTTAATTCCCTAAGTTAGAAAGAAAATAAAGATGGAAAGAAGAAATGATTCACAAAGCATCAAGGAAAAGAAAAGAAGGAAAAGACAAAAGTTACTAAAGATAAAATTAAATATATATTTTTATTGGGTCGACTCCTTAAGGTTTTCACCCCTATTTAAGTAAGAAATGCAAATAAATATGATTACTAAGAAGGATTTTCTCCTTTAAGTAATGCTCATTTAGTAATTGTATTAAATGATTACAAATAAAGAGTCACATCCCTTTGTGAGAAATAATAGATGACACTGATGGATTTTATAAAACAACAATTTTAATTAAATTTATTATGAAAAGGTACACACATAAATAAAATTTGCCTCTCTTTGGAAAACATGTGTCTTGAATAAGTCACTCTCATTCATGAAGGTGTAAAGGAAGATTGAAAATTGTGGACGAAGTGTGTGTGTGTTGAGGAAAGAAAGATAAATAAATACATCAAATACACCAGCGCATGAAGAGAAAAAATTAAGAATACTATTTGTACATTATACCTGAGGATATTGTGAAAAGTTGTATAGCATATTTATAAGAAGTTTTTAAAGGTCAGACAATCTACTGAGAGGGGGGGTGAATCAGTAGATCAAATCAATTTAAAACTCTTTAAATCAACACCTATGTCAATCATGAAACTTGAATCAAAGAAAATACTGATAATCAAGCAACCACATAAGCACACACATTTGCACATGAGAATAGCATATATACATGGAAACCCAAGATGGGAAAAACCATGGTGAGAGTAGTTGTTTGGATCTACTGTCTACATTTAACCTCACAAAGAAGAAATATAATAAGGGAATTTACAATATGAAGTAGGCACCAACCTACTAGAGACATTAATCCCCAAATATATTTGTAAGAACCAACCTAATAGAGACACCAATCCCCAATATAAATATTTGAGCACCAACTCAATGAGTAGAATAGAATTCCTACTAGAGTACAAAGATAAAGCTTGTGGACCTTCAATGTTGAATAGTCAGCTTACATACAGTCTAAACTCGATTTAGATACTCTACTACACTCCTTAAGATCTGATAATGGTGCATGATGATTGAGATGCTTCACATTGAATAACGCTCTCTTGCACAACTACTTCTCACACTCACATAATCATGTATATTCATTTGCCATATTATCTTCAATTATTAACACAACAGTTGCACAAAAATATGATGATTATATACAATACATTATATTAACATCACTCCATATTAGCCAAGGATTCATAATTAACCAAGATGACATAAGGTGGACCTAAATTTAAATTACACTAAATGTGTAATAGGTCGGTCCTAAATCAAATTTGTTGCTACCAAAAGAACATGATGTCATGTGCTTTCACATGAACCTTAACCTAGACCTATTTTATCATCCCATGTTATTTTTGAATGTTGCATGCTACTAGTAATTGTCGCATAGTTTTAGATCCACCATTGAATGAATAACTAGCATAGTGACCCTTCTATTACTCCAAACGTTTTGCATGTTGAACATATCTTTTGAAAAATCTAAAATATGATAGGACATATGTAGGCATAACCTCCATTCAAACTATAGAGACAAACTCACCTTTAGGAAGAAATATTGAACATAAATGTATTGCCAAATAAATCTCTTTGCCATGAAAAACTAAACTTAAACATTCTAGATTAGAATTTCATATCACTTCTATCAACATGAATAGATGTGGTATGATACTACAAACAATCGTCAACTATCTTTAATAAATATAGCTAACAACATATACTTTTGTAACTCAAAATGATATGACAATATAATTATATTTATTTCTTGCTAATTTTCTAACCATATTCCTTTGACATCAGTGACCACCTTTGAAATAAATGACAACCTCTATTCAATAATTCCCCCCTTTATCATTGATAGCAAATAGAAAAAATTTGGCCACACACAAAGATAAATCTAATATTTTTTGGATCAGGAAACCACCTCACATTGATTCCCACTTTCTCCCCTTATAATACATAGCATTTTGAGTACCATTTCTACCCCTTTTACATCAATGGAAAAGGTCAATTGTTTCCCAACACTTTGCACAACTTGAAAAATTGTTTCTTGAATAGACTCCCCCTGAGTCCATACCACACTATTTCTGAAAATGTTCTACAAGATCACCAAGTCTTCTTGTGGTAGGGAGAAAATCCTCCCCCTTAACCTATGATTCCTCTTGATTCAAAAGGAGAGAGCGAAAACTCCCAACTTCTTTTGAAGATACTCAAAATTCTCCGTAGGAAGTGGTTTTGTGAAAATATTTGCTACTCGCTCCTTGGTTTCAACATATTCCAACTTCACTTCTTTTTCTACAACCTTCTCCCTCATAAAATGATACTTGATTGTATTATGCTTTGTCTTTGAATTCACTACCATAATGTTTGAAATGTTTATAGCCCTAGTATTATCATAAAGAATGGAAATGGGTTCATCAAACTCAATCTTCATCTCCTTAAAATTCTACTTCATCTATAATATTTGAGCACAACATGAAGTTGTCGCAATGTATTCTGCTTCTATTGTAGATAAATAAATTGAATCATCTTTCTTGCTTAAACAAGATACAAGACTATCACCAAGAAATAAAGCTCCACCACTTGTACTATTTCGGCCATCTATGCTTCTTGCCCAATCTACATCTGTATATGTAGTCAGAGTGAAATTTTCACTCTTAGGATACCACAAACCAAAATCCATTTTAGCTTTTAGATATTTGAATCCTTTTTATTTCTTTGACACAAGTATCCTTAGGTGCTTCCTAAAATCTAGCTACCATTCCAACTTCTTACATTATATCTATTGGAAACACAAGGGAAGACAACTGAGAGGGGGGGTGAATCAGTTGTCACAAAATTTCAAACTTATTCAACTTATTAACCTTATTCTTAGATTTGATTAGCAACCATGAAAGAATAAATCAACAACACATCAGAAACACACATAACACCAATATTTTTTTATGAGGAAACCCTATTAGGGGAAAAACAATGGTGGAGGTCAGTCCACAAGATTGTACCCTTTTAAAAGTATAAAGAAATATGAATGGGGGATGCACATGCATTTAGGCACACTTCCTAGAGCTCACTGCTCAATTAGAAAAGGAAGACACACTGTCTTACAAATATATGAATTACATCTACAAGATTTGAACTAAGAAAAATAATATCTGCTTATGCATGATTACAGTTCTGGTTAAGCACATGAATACTTCTTCACTCTTCTTCACTCTTCTTCACTCTTCTTCACACTCTGCTTCTTCCTTCAAAATATCTAAAAAATATTTTCACATGTATAGGACTCGTAAACTTCATATACTCATGCCTTCAAATGATAAAACAATCACTCTTATATATTTGTAACAAGAAATTACATCACTACAAGTTGGCCTCAAGAAAATAATAAAAGGAATAAAAACTGTCAGCCCAAAACAATAAAGATTATTAATGCGAATCAACCAAGGTTGGCCACAACATAGTGAAGACCCAAAATAAAATTCTCAACCATGAACCACCTTCAAAAATTAATCCTTGAAGATCCACAACACACTTCAACACCCTGTCAGCCAAGAACATGAAAAACATGAACATGAAAGAGAAAATATCAAATCGCGAGCACAACGATCAATGTGGATGTGTAACACAGATAGAGGATGATCTAGAAACATACACAAACATCATGAATCACCAGAAAAGCATCCAAAACAAGTGAAATTTCTAAAATCACATCATCTTCATTTAGGAACACCAACTGAAGCAACATAAAAATGTCAGAATACAAATCTTCATAACTCGATCAAATCTTCATGCAGATCTCTGAAAATTAACAAGGATAAACTAGATATACTTGAAAATAAACCCTTTAATCCACAACCTTTGATCATCAACGTGTTGAGCTCATCGATAGACTGAACTTCACTTCACAACTGATAACCTGCAACTTATTTCATTACAATTTTCTCAATATCCTTGACATATACAACTTTTAAGACATTAATGCCAATAGTGTTGACATCAATGACAACCAAATATTAGCAACATAACCACAACATCCCAAAATCTACCCCTTTGGCATTGATGGAAACACATGATGTGAAAAACACCACCAACACAACTATCTTCAGCACTCACTCCCCCTTAGGTTCTGACTCTTTTCTTCTCAACAACTCTTCTCCTCATGACTCTTCTTCCTCAGATAATTCAAATTTTTTCACATGAATATTCTCCCCCTTTGACATCAATGAAAAATATCTCTTTTCTCCACACAAGCTTTGAACCACATATCTGAACATCTGACTACTCCCCCTAAGTAGCAGCCACCACAATATCAATCTGGATCAAAATATGACCATGAGATGCATAGATTGATGCAAGTCAATGAATCTTAGTTCTGATTAGGAGGGGTAATCAAACCTAGCTTCCCTCTGAGATACTCAAAATTATGCTTAGGTAACAGCTTTGTAAAGATATCTGCAATCTTTTCCTTAGTAGGCACATACTCCAATCTAACTTTCTTTTCACTCACCTTCTCTCTCAAAAAGTGAAACTTGATCAATATATGCTTGGTATTTGAATGCAACACTGGATTATTAACAACTTTTATATCCTTCAACATTTTCTTCATCCATAATACTTGAGTACAATTATTAGCAACAACAATGTATTCTACCTCTGTAGTAGACTAAGAAATGACATTTTGCTTCTTACTTAACCATGAAATCAGCTTCTTACCCAAGAAAAATGCAACACCACTAGTACTCTTTATGTCATCCACATCACCTGCCCAATCAACATCAGTAAAAGCACTCAAATTAAGATAATCATCTTTAGGATACAATAGCCCAAAATCAACTGTTCCCTTCAAGCATCTAAAAATCATCTTCACAACAATTGCATGAGATTCCTTAGGATCAACTTGAAATATTGCAACAATGCACACAACATTCATGATATCTAGTCTAGTTTGAGTTAAATAAAGCAATCCACCAATCATTGATCTATATCTAGTTTGATTTTCCTTAAGAGAATTATCATTTTGTGTTAGCTTGCATTCGTTCACCATAGGTGTACCAACTAGATTTGAATCTTCCCTACGAAACTTCTTTAGCAATTCTTTCACATACTTGGACTATGATATGATGATCCCTTTATCTAACCGAGTAATTTGCAATCCCAAAAAGAATTTCATCTCACCAATCATAGACATCTCAAACTCATTTTGCATCTTATCAACAAACTTCATGCACAAACTATCATCTCCTCCAAAAATGATATCATCAACAAAGACTTCAACAATCAGATCTTTATCATGATCAATCTTAAAATACATATTACTATCAGCAATACCTTTATTGAATCCAAGCTTCAAAAAATACTTGACCAATTTGGCATACCATGCTCTTGGGGCTTGCTTAAGTCCATACAATGTTTTCTTCAACTGACAAACCATATCTCCCTAATCAGTCAACTGAAATTCATCAGGTTGCTCAACATACACCTCTTCTTCCAATTCACCATTTAGAAATGCTAACTTGACATCCATTTGATAAACCTTGTAATTTTTGTAAGTAGTATAAGCAAGAAATAGTCTCGCATCTTCAATCCTAGCAATAGGGTCAAAGGTTTCTTCAAAGTCAATTCCTTCCATCTTGGAATATCCTTTACACACCAATCTTGCTTTGTTTCTAACCACTTCACCTTATTCAACTTGTTTCTAAAGACCCATTTAGTTCCGATTATATTTTTGTCCTTAGGTCTAGGAACAAGAATCCATGTATTATTCTTCTCAATTTTTTGTAGTTCTTCTTTCACTGCTTCCATCCAATATTCATCTTTGCATGCTTCATTCACATTATTAGGCTTAGTCTTTGAAATCACACAATATTCTTCTGCAAATTTTCTCCTAGTCTAAACACCTTTGTTCTTATCACCTATAATCTAATCTTCTAAATGGTTTAGTCTTACATACCTTGGAGTCTTAGGATGTTCTTGAACTTCTGGCTCTTGTGATATCTCTTCTGCACTTTCATTAGTTCCTTCCTCTTGATTTTCTTCATTCACTAGAATGATTTGAACTTGATTTTGAGTCTGAACTTTATTTCCTGTGACTATACTATGATTTTGATCATCTAAATCATATCCATAGGTTCTTGATGGTCTAGCAATGTCTTCATCAACCTTAACAATCAAACACTTTTACCAGCAACATTCAGGTGAAAGATGTTACATTTTGTTTTTGTACTTGAAGCAATCACATTTCCAAAACTTCCCAATATTCTACACTTCCCATTCTTGAATTGAAGATTGTATCCCTTGTCAACCATTTGTCTAAAACTCAAGAGATTATGCTTCAAACCTTCCACATAAAGAACATCATCAGTTTTATTCTTACCATGAAGAGAAATGGATCCTCTGCCATGGATTGCACCTGCTTTTTCATCACCAAATCTTACAACACCACCATCATATTTTTCTAGGCTCACAAAATTGCTTTAATCTCTTGTCATGTGATGAGAGCATCCACTATCAATCACCCATTTATCTTTCTCTTCAACTCTAGCCACTAGAGCTTTCTCCACATTTGAGCAACTAATAGATTCAATAGGGGTTGGATCATTTTCCTTAATAGCAATAAATACCCATTCATCTCCACTTGCATTCCCTTTATCAGATTCATCATTTTTCACACCTTCATCAATAGCATAATATTTCTTTGAAATCTAGGCTTGTTAGGTCTTGGTTTAGGGACTCTTTCCAAACACCTTGATACAAAATGACCTATCTTATTGCAAGAAAAACATTTAATAGGAAATTTTCGTTTATACTTACCTTCTTCTCTGGCTTCTATTTTTACAATAAGTGCTTCAAGCTCCTCTAGCTTTCTCTCCTCTTCTTCAATCTCTCTCATTTCCTCCTCATACTTGAATACCTTTCTAGATGAACTTTCACCCATATCATATCTTTGTTTATCTCTCCCAGAGGTAGTAGCTTTGAATGTAGATTATATCTTACGAAGGGCATCACCAAACTCACTTAACTCAAAAGCAGTAAGCTTACCAATCAACATGTCTCTGGTTACATTTGTTACAGTCTGGAGCTCCTCAATAGAAGTAGCTTTGACTTTGTATGCAGCAAGCAAGGATATAAGCACTTTAGCAACCATTTCTGATTCTTCCAACTATCCACCAGCACATCTAATACCACACACAAGTTCATTCACTCTTTGCATGAAAGTAGTAATGTTCTCATCATCACCCATTCTCAACATTTCATATTTCCCTTTCAAACTTTGTAACTTAACAATATTTACATTAGCATCACCTTCATACAAAGTTTCCAACTTTTTCTAGATCTCATAAGTAGTCTTCAGACCCATAACATTTGTCATCTCAGTATTTGTCAAAGCACTCAACAATGCTTCCTTAGCCCTAATATTGTACTCAACATCCCTAATCTCAGCAGTAGTAGTAGGACCATTCTGAGGAATAACATACCTATTGCTTGTAATACTCCAGTAGGGTTCACTAATGCATCTCAGATGGCACTCCATTTGAGTCTTCCATAGAGAATACTTTGTTCCATCAAATCTTAGACTATCCTTCTTGTATGTTTCCATCTCGGATCACCTCAAGCTATTAAAATTCTTCCAAGGAATTTTCTCTGATACCAATTGTTGGCAACACAAGGGCAAACAACTAAGAGGGGGGGTGAATCAATTGTCACAGAATTTCAAACTTATTCAACTTATTAACCTTATTCTCATATTTGATTAATAACCATGAAAGCATAAATCAACAACACATCAAAAATACACATAACACCAAGATTTTTTTACGTGGAAACCCTGTTAGGGGAAAAACCATGGTGCAGGTTAGTCCACAAGATTATACCCTGTTAAAAGTATAAAGAAATATGAATGGGGAATGCACATGTATTCAAGTGCACTTCCTAGATCTCACTGCTCAATTACAAAAGGAAGACACACTATCTTACAAACATATGAATTACATCCACAAGATTTGAACTGAGAGAAATAGCATCTACTAATGCCTAATTATAGTTCTGGTTAAGTACATGAATACTTCTTCACTCTTCTTCACTCTTCTTCACACTCTGCTTATGCCCTCAAAATATCTAAACAATATTCGCACATAGGACTCGAACACTTCGCATACTCATTCCTTCAAATGATAAAACAATTGTTCTTATATATATGCAACAAGAAATTACATCGCTACAAGTTGGCCTCAAGAAAATAATAAAATGAATAAAAACTGTAGACACTAAAATTTGGTTTAAGCCTGCGACTTCAATATTCTTCATAATTCGTATTCTTCTATTGATTAAATAATGTCAATTATTTAATTATTCTCTATAGTCTTCATTTCTTCTATTAATTAAATAATCATAATTATTTAATTAATTCACTTTTCTTTATTCTATCTAATTAATTAAATAAACGCTTTTTATTTAATTATGTTACTAATTAACCTTATCCTTCTTGTCAAATTAAATAAATTCTTATTTAATTTACTCTTTATCATACTTCAACTATAATTAAATAAATTCTTTATTTATTTAATTATTCATTTAAATCCCTTCATCACTTAATTAAATATGTCTTATTTATTTAATTATTTTTCAAATATCAAATCTTGAATTAAATGAATTATTTAATTCATGAATTCTATTTTAACGCATTCCTCTATATTTAGATAATTGTATGAGTTATCTAAGTATTCACTTTTACTTGACTCAAAGATCTATTCAAATCGCTCAGTTAACTCTTGATTTAATGTCTGAGTGGCATTCTCGAGTAATCTCTTCGTCAAACCATTCAATTGTCCAGTTCTAACTCAATTGCATGTACATGTGGATTAATTAAATATAACTATTTAATTAATTAAACCTTGTGCGTGCATTCGAACAAGAGTTGCTTTAAATCAATCTTTATCTTTGTCATGCAAAGATAATTCTTCTATTTTTGAATACCAAACTGGAAGATTAAATCATTTATTTAATCTTTAATTCTATTTCTAATTTGTATCACTCATGTCACTACTGACAGTTATCAGAATGCATGTCTAATTAATCAATCTCAACCATCCATTGATCTTTTGATCTTGGCCCGTCGTTCGAATAATCAATTTTTTATAAATTGATCTGTCATTCTTCATTCCAATCTCTCTTGAAAAATCGCGAAATCTTATAAATTTTTAGAGCACTTATCTTGAATCTTCAATGTTTTGCTAAATCACTATCTTAGGCTATACTTGCACGAACTTACGAGAAATCTAAGGGCAATTATACTACAACAGCAAAATGGAGAAGGGTAATTGAGATGAATCATGGAAATACATTTGAAATTGGTGAGATTGTTCAAGTTTTAATTACGTTTTGACTTCCTTTGTTCTTTTTTGCTTAACATTAGATTGCATTTAGATTTGTATTGCATGTTTACTCTTAATCTTGTCTTTCTGCACTTTCTTGGTGTTACATTTGGTGAACCCGATGTGAAGACACCATCTTCGCGGACCCGTAGACTGTTATTTTGATTTTTGCAGGTTTTTCGTACGGAACGACACATTAGCTTGATGAAACACCGCAATTGAAATTTGTAGATGTATCAGTTTGACAAAACAATGCAACTGATTCCTTGAACTGCATCTGACACCTGAAACACCGCATCTAAAAAACCACGACACATCTGAATAATCCTGAATCACAATTGACTAGTGAATACCGAGATGCAATTGAAGAGAATATCAATGTATTTGACTAGTAACACAATGACTCAATTGACTGGTAACCTTTATTTTTGTTTTCAAAAATCTAAAATTTTCAATTAATTTGTGTGTTACTAATATATGATTTTCAACGTGTGGCCTTTTGGAAGTTAACAAGTTTTTGTAGGATAATTGACGAAGACGATATTGAAAACTACTAACGAATTTTGCTGCAGGACGCTTGTGGAAGGCCCTAGTTAATTTTTGAAATAGATTGTTTGGTAGTGTAGCAAATTTTTCGTTTGGTTTAAAATTAACAAGTGTCTACTATGTTTGGTGCGAAAGCACAAGTTTGGTTACCCTCATGACTTGGTACATCGAAGTATCCTCTCCCCTTGCGCATCTATGCGATCTTGGGTGTAAGAGAAATGGTTACCAACTATAGAACTTGGGCCTGTTCTGGTGGGAAAAAGTACTCACCCCAGGATGACTCAGACCGGTAGCACCCTAAACCCGAGGGACTTCCAGTTGGTATATAAAAGTGGGTTCTTGGGGAAAACCCAAGAATCACGAGTGTGGTTCTGACAAGATGGATCCAAAAGGGGACTCTCACTGTATGGATCATGCCTCATGAACAGAATGCCCATATTAAACACCTTTTGTTTTAGAGACCAACTGTCCTATTGGCTGTTGCTTGGTATAGTGCAGGGTACAGTAGCATGCCCAAAGACACTCACTATTGATCCCCTTGAGTAGAGATAGCAGTTGTTGGGAGGTCATTTCCCAAATAATTCAAAATTGGTGTGCTCAAAAGACGTTAATGAGCTGTGGAGGGGAGCCAATGCCACCAAATTTCTAAGCTATCCGCTCTCGAGAAGGAAAGGTGTTTATCACTAATCTGGGGTATTTCGGTGGGCTATACCAAGTATACAAACCCTAGGCCTTTTGGCCTATTAGGATGTGCTTGTTTGTTATCAAATTAAATGTTCTTTGAGTCCGAAATTAAACTGGAAACACTTTGTCTTATGATTGTTCTTGTTTGCCAGAATTTGATCACAAAAAACAAAGTCAGTTTTAAATCTTGGATCACTAAAAATTCACAGAGAGTCGTAACTGTTCACTAGAAGGTCGCAATTGATTTTTAGAGTCGCATCTATTATTACGAGTCGCATCTGTTTAAAGTTGAGTCGCATCTATTATTATGAGTCACATCTATTTAGTATAGAGTCGCATCTGCCATATCAATTTGTAATTGTTTTGTGAATTTTTTTTTGCATATGTCATATTCTGAGTCGCAATTGTCATTACGAGTCACATCTGTTAGAAGGTTAACCACATTTGTCAGAGTCACACATTGAACTTTACCAGAGAAACAAAATTTATCACTGGAAAACTGCAACTAGTAAACTTGACCGCATATGTGAGATCCTGCAACGCATTTGTTTGATTATCAGAAAGTCAGAATTCACGGTCACTGTCTGGTCAACACGGTCACATCAGTTTCAGTTATCTTGCCACAAACAGTCCTTGAACAGAAACAGGAAACAATTTTGCTCAATTTTGCATCCTTTAGGTTCATTTAGTCATTTCCATAGTTGTCCTAATTCAGAGTTGGGTCTCATCTTAGAATACATTTTTCCTTTAGAGTAAACTTCTAGGAAGGTCACATTTACAAACTTTAGAATAGGTCCATCATCTACACTCTAGAAAAATTGTAGCATCAAAAAAATCTATCGTTGAACCTGATCTTATCACTTTATCCTTTGTCCTACAGAGAGTCCTCCTAGCTCATCAGTCTAGTTAGGAAACTTGACTTGTCTTTGATCTTCATCCTACATTGGTTCCTTGACTTGACAAAATTGACGCCTTGGTTAGACTTTAGGTAGTTGGTCCCTCCATCTTGGGTTTATTGAATTGATCACTTTAGGGTCTTACTTAGACTTTGCATCTTTAGAGTTTAGACTAGTGTCATCCTAGAACATTCCTTATTTTTCATTCGAAAAATCCCAAAAACATAGATTAGAGTCATATTGTCCATAGACGTAGTTTTGCATTCCTTGCATATTGAGATAATCTTACATGGTCGAAACTAGGTCTAAGAGAAGAGAGAGAGAAAAGATGTCGAACCCAAATGAATTTATCAATCCATTTTCTTCAAGACCTCATAAGACTCTATTAGAAAAATTCACCACTAGAAACACTCAAGGACATATTGCAGTAGAAGACATAGAGGCTGCCACACAGGACCCTGAGTTTGCCTCTTTCATAGATGAGTACCTAGAAAATGATTGACAACGATGCTTAGCCAAATTGCTAGCTGAAGGCGCTACCTTACCTACAGGATTTGATATCAAAACTTTACAAACTCAACCTACACAAGGAACAAACACAATGACTGCTAGTACTACTATACCTCAGTTCAGCACAACTATGCCATCTGGCACATCTACACAGAGTACGACAGTCCATATGTCTCCATTTGTTACATCTAGCATGACATCAGGATTTAAATTCACTGTACGGGCTTCATCATCAACTCCCTTTGGTCCTCTTGTTGGGAGTAAAAGGCCTAAAACGTCAACCTCTACACCTTATGTCAGTGTCACAAGTTCACAGTCAACGACCACACCTAATGCTAGTATCACCAGCACCATACCACAGTCAACGGCCACACCTAGTGTTCAGGTCACTAGTACTATACCGCAGACTACACAAACAGGAGGTGTTCCCTCATTCCAATATGATAATCAGAACTCGCTCCCCCAGATTGGTAGTTAGAATACTTTCACACCAATTCCCAATTAGAATCTATTTTCTCAAATCGGTGGTCATAATCCATTTACACAGATTCCAAGACACCAATCATTTACACAGATTCCCAATCAGAATCCCTTTTCCCAAAGTGGTACTAAGAATCTATTTACACAGATCCCAAGTCAACACCAATTTATGCAGATTCCAGACCAAAACACATTTACCAACATTCTGAATCCAAATCCACCTCAGATGCCAACGTTCAATTGAAACCCATCATGAGAATTTGGATTTCAGAATACATACACAGATCCGTATAATCCCCCTAGCACATCTTTGACCCAAGTTGACGTCTTACAAACACAAATGCATGCATTACAAACACAAATGGATAACATGTCGGTGTCAACTAAGAAATCATTTTCAACAAAGGACATATGCCCATTCCCCTTTGATAGATCATTGTACATGACCCCTTTCCCTCACGGATGTCATACCAAATCTCCCTAAGTACAATGGCAAATGAAATCCAATAGAACATATAAGGGAATTTTCTACCATATGCATAGATGTCGCTTATGACCCCACGTATCTTATGAGGCTATTTCCAAGAAGTCTTGTAGGAATTGCACTAGAATGGTTTTCGGGTCTAGATTCTGGCATTAGATCTTGGGGTGAACCGGTTGAGAAATTTGTGGAGCAATTCTCCTTCAACATAGACCACGAGATAAATATAGCAACCTTGTGTCACACAACGTAAGACGAAGGGGAAAAATTCATTGCTTTCTTCCAGAGATGGAGGACTATAGCTAGTCGGTGTCCTGTCGAGATACCTGAAAAACAAAAAGTTACTATGTTCCAAGAAAACCTTCATGCGAAACTAAGGAGGAACTTAAGGGTACATTGTTGTACATCTTTTTTAGAACTAGTGGAAAATGGGGTTATAATAGAGAAGGATCTCATCAAAAAAGGTGAACTTAAGACATCAACATCCAATAGAAATCCAATCGTGTAAAACACCCCCACTGATAGAAATAGATTTTGGTCTCGCAACAAAAATGTCACCAATGATGGGGTAGTTGATGCTAAAACGATACAACCAAGACCACTCATCACATTACAGGGACCTCATACTTTTTCCAACATGATTAATGTTGTCAATCAACCTCCTAACATGGCCCAAAATACTCAATGTCCACAACAAAGAAGATTTCAAAAACGTGAGTTCACTCCCTTAGGGGAACCCATTGAGTCAGTGTTCAAACAACTGTTACAACATAATCTTATATAGCTGCAAGAACCAAGACAATACGACCCGGGATAATTTAAACCAGCTTGGTGGGATGATAATTCCTTTTGTGATTATCGTAGAACTAAGGGACATAACTTACAAAACTGTCGACAATTGAAGAATATCATACAGGATCTTGTCAAAAGGAGAATTATCGAAGTTAGTGGACAAAAACAAAAGTCATCGAACACTGATCATCAAGTCTTTTCTAACCCGCTACATGACCATGGGAAAAGAACTGTCCCCAGTTCGAGTACTTAGACCAATATGCCAGCAAACTATGCGAGTATCAAGCATGATTATAATAGTGGCAAAATCATTCATTGCCTTCACGTCGTCGATGAGAATATTAATACCATTACTATCAATACAAATCCTGAGTGTGTGGTCAATACTCGTCATACTAAGTTCACTATCCAAGGCCCTCCATTGCAACAAACACCACAATCTTCCAAGTTATAATATAACCTACTTGACCAGTTGGGGAAGACCCCAGCTCAAATTTCAATCTTGGAACTGTTGCGTATTTCCCCTGAGCATCGATCTATTCTCGATAAAGCTTTACAGAACACCACGGTTCCTAATGACCTTGATGTCAATCGTTTCTAGGAAATGGTGGGCTACTTGACCAATAATCACCATGCCACATTTTCTGAACAAGACTATGCAACTGAAAAGACGAACCACAACGACCCTTTACATCTAGAAGTCCTTGTTGATGATACCAAAGTTAGACAAGTTTTGGTAGATGGAGGAGCAAGGTTAAATCTATGCACTTTAAAACTAATTAAGGCATTAGGTATCTCAGAAGCATGCATAGACATGACCAAAAGTATTGTCATTAAAGCTTATGATGATGAGGAACGAAAATCAAAGAGGGTGGTAACACTTCCTATCAGAATTGGTCCTGCAGTAATGGAGACAAAGTTCGAGGTCTTGGATCTCACCCTCCCTTATAACCTTCTACTAGGTAGACCATGGATTCATGCCATGAAGGCGGTCCCTTCCACGTATCATCAGTGTCTTAAGTTCCCTTACAATGGCACATAAATAACTATAGATGGTGATCTGGATCCCTTCCAATATTGTACCAATCTAAAAGAGATCCCCCAACGCCAAGTGCCAGTAAACCAAGAGGCCTCATCATCCAATTCATCCTCCTATGTTGATCCAGCCACGCTCACTCGAACATCTATTTCACCCTCAATTCCTACCACTCCTAGGGTTGAGATCCAAGACAAGGGTTGTGGAGAGTATTACATGAAGACATCTTATTGTGTCACCCATTTGATTCCTCCTAAGTCATATGGTTTACCTACATCGGATAGGAGACAATATATGGTCACTATACACATTCCTCCCACAACAACTTTTACTAAATGGGGTGAATTAAGAAAAGAGGCCATAGATGCAAAAGATGTCACTTCCTGGTTGTATAAGGAAGATAAAGAGGAGCCTCTCTCACTTGCTTACATTCCTACAGATCTATATGGTAAAGGTTTCAAAATTATGCAAAGCAAGGGATACGATGGACAGAGTGGGTTGGGCTTAAATCAAGATGGAAGAATTGAACCAATCTTTGTTTCTCAATGGCCAAAAGGAGTGGGGCTAGGGTTTCAACTGATTCAGATTGGCATTCCTAGTATCACATCACCCTTAATCGAGGAAGTAAGTACTTTGGAAGATCTTGAGACATCTCACGAACCATCTGACCAATATCATTATAACTCCCCTGACTCTAATGACTATGAGTGGGATTCCTTATCCTCTACCTCTTCCATGGACCTTGACAAGCTATTTGGAGAACTTGACTTAATGCTAAGTTCCTCACCCAATCCCTTGAATTCTTGTCCACCAAAGAGAATGACAAAAGAGGAATGGTTTAAACACTACTATTGGGAATCACTTGATCCTACCTCTTGGAAACCTGAGCCACCTATTTCCAATAGTCAAACCTTGGCATTAGGCCCACCTATCCATCCACCTAGACTCAAACCTAAGAGCAAAAAGGACCTGGTACAAGACTTTTGTAACCACATGAATAATTCAATCTTTACCTTGACCCCATTAAACTTTGATAACTCTGACGATGACATGCCCTTAGTTTATCCCCAACTCATTGATTGGGACCAACAAGACACACCTGTCTTAGACATTTTTGAGAACAACAAAGCAATTGCTGAGTTCCTAGGATTACAAGAAGGCATACCAAATGATGATCATAAGGCTAGTTTTACCATTGACTTGGATAACAAAGCATATTTTGGGGAATCTGTTCAACCCTCCAGTCGCAAAAATGAGAAAAAGAATAAACAAAATAAAAAGGATGAGTCTCTAGGTGAAAACCAAAAGGCACCTTTAGACAATGAAAAAGTAAAAGGAAAGGACACATCTGAAGGTGAAAACCTCTCTGAGGCACCTAAGGATGGAGGTTTGAACATTCTCCCCTTTGCACAGGAAAAGTCACCCATGCTCGTGGAAGAATCGGTAGAAGTCAACATAGGCACAAAAGAGAATCCTCAACTGGTTTATTTTGCAGCGTCATTGACAACAGAAGAGCAGCCAGAGTTCCACAACTTCTTTACATAGAGATAGATAAATTTTGCCTGGTCATATGCAGACATGCCGGGGTTAGATCCTGAACTTGTTCTGCATCATTTTCCCTTACAACCAGGTGCCAAACCAGTGAAACAGAAATTGAGAAAAATGCACCCACAGATTGCTTTGTTAGTCAAGGCAGAACTCAAGAAACTCTTAGACGTTGGTTTCATTAGATTTATCGACTATGTAGATTGGATTTCCAATCTTGTACCAGTCACTAAACCAACTGGGGGCATCTGCATCTGCACTGATTTTAGAGATATCAACAAAGCTTGTCCTAAGGATGACTTCCCTTTGCCTAACATAGACATGACATCAGGATATGAGATGTTGTCCCTTATGGATGGATTTTCAGGATATAACCAGATTAGAATTGCAACTGAAGACCAACCTAAGATGACTTTCACTTGTCCTTGGGGAACGTATTGCTGGAATGTTATGCCCTTCGGACTCAAGAATGCTGGAGCAACCTATCAACGTGCCATGACTACTATCTTTCATGATCTAGTACGCACTCTTATGGAGGATTATGTCGATGACCTTATTGTAAAATCCAAGACAAGGGTAGAACATTTATAGGTTTTAGACAAGATATTTCAGAGGTTGGAGAAGTATAAAGTGAGACTCAATCCAAAGAAATGTGTGTTTGGAGTCAAGTCAGGAAAGCTGTTAGGTTATATAATTTCTAGACGAGGCATTGAAGTGGATCCGGCTAAGGTAAAAGAAATCATGGACATGCCTCCACCCACTAATCTTAGACAACTAAGGACATTACAGGGAAGGTTGCAATCTATCAGAAGATTTATAGTGCAATTAGCAGATAAGACACATCCTTTTCAACATCTACTTAAGAAAGGAGTACCCTTTGCATGGATAGCTAGGTGTGGAGAGGCTTTTCAACTGATTAAAGAATATTTACTCACACCACCTATCTTAATGCCACCTGTTGAAGGAAGACCATTGATTCTTTATATTACGGCAACCCATTCATCACTCAGAGCATTGCTTGCACATAATGACGATGAAAGTCATGAAAGGGCAGTCTATTATATCAGTCAGACTTTGGTAGGTTATGAGCTCAACTATAGTACCATTGAATGTTCCTGTCTTGCAGTAGTATTTGCTAGTCAAAAATTGAGGCACTATATGCTAAACCATCAAACAATACTGATTGCTAAAATAGACCCTCTAAAATATCTTCTCAACAAGGCAGCATTAACAAGGCGACTAGCCAAATGGGTTATAATACTTAGTGAGTATGATATCCAGTATGTAGAAAGAAAGGATATTAAAGGATAGGTCATTACTGATCAGTTAGCTGACACACCCATACAGGCAGATCACCCATTAGTTGCAGACTTTGCTGATGAGTTCATATGCACAATTGACACAAACATAACATGGAAATTGTACTTTGATGGCTCACATACAAATCATGGTTCAAGGGCTGGTATACTGTTTATTACACCGTAGGGTGATTCCATCCCTAAGTCATTCATGATTGCATTTCCATGCACTAACAACATAGCAGAGTATGAAGCCCTAGTGATAGGGTTACGCATGGCAGTTAGGTGGAAAATTAAGAACCTACAGGTATATGGCGATTCCCAACTGGTAATCAGACAGGTAAATGATGATTATGAGACTAAGGATGAGAAGCTTTCCCCCTACAAATGCATGGCTGATAGCTTTAAGGAGTACTTTGACAAATTCAACTTTCATCAGATACCTCATGTTTTAAACAGGGCAGTAGATGCTATGGCTACAATTGCATCACTTCTCGACATTCCTAGCAACGTGCCTAAGTTTGAGTTCTTGGTAGAACAACTTTTGGTCCCAGCCTACGATATCCCAAATTCTAAAATGGTGTGTGACATTGTTGGTCCTGATTCCCCATGGTATAAAGAAATCTATGATTACCTTCATGCCAAAGTCATACCCACTGGCCTATCAAATAACCAATGTAGGACATTCCTCCGCAAGTCAGCCAGATACACCATCGTCGGAGACACCTTATATAGACGCATCTTAGATAATACCCTACTGAGATGTCTAGATTCTAATGAAGCACAAGCAACCTTGCGTGGGGTGCATGAGGGTATATGTGGTTCCCATTCTAGTGGTCCTACCTTAGCCAAAAAGATTATGAGACCGGGTTATTATTGGCCTACTATGGAAAAAGACTCATATGTCTTTGTAACAAAATTCCGCCAATGCCAAGTTCATGGAGACTTGATACATGCGCCAGCATAGGAGCTCCATCCTATAACCTCACCATGGCTCTTTGCCCAATGGGGACTCGACCTCACTGGTAAGATCCACCCCACATCATCTAATGGACACAAATTCATTATCACTGCAACTGAGTATTTTACGAAGTGGATTGAAGCCATTCCTATGACATACATTACCGGCACATAGATTTCTAAATTTATCTTGAACTACATCATCTGTCAGTATGGTGTCCCTCAGTCCATAATCACTGATAATGGCCGCCCATTTAAGAACCAAGAAGTCTGCCACCTGTGTGATGAATTTCATATCCAACATCACTTTTCCACTCCATACTACCCACAAGGTAATGGCCAAGCAGAGGCATCTAACAAGACCATCGTTAGAATCCTCAAGAAGATTGTCAATGATGCTAGTCATGACTGGCATTTATAGCTTAACCCTGCCTTATGGGCTTATCGCACAAGTATCCATACTCCCACTGGTGCTACTCCATATTCACTAGTATTTGGTTTTGAAGCTATCCTACCTATTGAGGTCGAGATTCCTTCCCTAAGGGTATCCCTAAAAGGCCACATTGATGATGAAGAGTACCGAGTATCGAGACTCCATGAGCTAGAATTCCTGGATGAGCGAAGACAGAAGGCACTAGACCATCTTCAAGCATATCAAAATCACCTTCGTCGTAGCTATAACAGGAAGGTATTGAATAGAAACTTTGACATTGGTGACCTGGTTTTAATGGAGAACCCAAAGAATCAAGCAGAAAGAGAAAAACCAAGAAAGTTTGAACCAAATTGGTTAGGACCTTATGTTGGAAGCTTTTGGATCAGGAGCATACCAAATCTCTACTCCTGAAGGGGAACCATTGTCCTCACCAATCAATAGTCTACATCTGAAGAAGTTCTATGCATAGCTTCTGGGAGCCTTTGTCTTAATTAGCAAAAATACAAAAAAAAAATTAGAAAATCACAAAAATTGTTATCAAGGTGAAAACCTGGCAAACAGGCATCTTGGTAACACCAAAAAAATTAGATAATCTAGAAAATAGTAAAGAAAAATCATTCATCCAATACTGAAAACCACTTTGGTGGTGCTTTGGATAGGTACCATGTTGAAAACCTAGCAAACAGGCACCATGTGTAGTTAACTCTGCTCCTTTGTCTACTATTATTCTAATCTGGTCCTTATCCTTGTACATAGTCCTTATCATTGTACATAGTCCTTATCATTGTATATAGTCCACGGCCATGTACAAGTCCACTTCCCTGTACATATCCCTTATCCCTTTACATACTACCTATCCTTATACATATCCTTTATCTTTTATATCCATCGCTCATATATACCATTCATAATAAGTGGTAGTCTTTCCCATAACTTGGAATGATTGACATCGAGCGCATTTCATATCCCCCATTTTACCCTATTCATAGTCAATTGGTCTTATACTCGACTGGGGGCAAACACTTGACATGTGTCATATTGCTTCTTACATTGGTTGTGTTGGAGATGTAAAACCATGGAAAATCCACGAACATCACAAAATGACTTGAGAAAACACAAAAACATCAGAAAACTTCAAAATAAAAAAAAAATCAAAACATTTCAAAAATCCAAAAATAGAGTCAAAGTCAGTCGCACTTGTCAGTATTTGTTGTTTGTCGAACTACGTTGCCTCTACGACTAGACGTAGGAAAGGCCATCTGTCGATGTGCCCCCGAGGCATTAGGTTAGTCCATTTAGGTTTGTCTATATAAATTCATGATTTAATCCATATGTCTATATGACAAGGTCGTTGGTCATGTCAAACTACGAGGTCTCTGCATGTATAATGTAGGCAAGGCCATTAATCGATGAGCCCCTGAGGCTGCACTAGGTCAGTCCATTAGGGTTCATCACATTCATTTTCACACATGTCTTCTATTTGTAGTCAGTCTTGTCAGTCAAGTCAAGTCAAACTACGAGGTCTTTGCGTGTATAACGTAGGCAAGGCCATCAATCGATGAGCCCCTGAGGCCACACTAGGTCAATCCTTTACGGTTTGTCGTCACACACAAGTCAATTGTTAGCATATCATATCAAGTCATGCATCAATCTGGTGAACAAGTCAGCAATGTCTCTACGTCAAATCAAACAACTTGCCAACGAAACAATCAACACAGATCAACTTATGTCTGCTACAGGATGTGTCCTTTCTAGAACCAGTCATCATCAAAGCAATCAACCTATGTCAGATTGTTTAGGATGAGTTCTTCCTAAATACTAATATTAGCAAAACAATCTATGTCTTATATAGGATGAGTCCTTCCTACATAATCAACAAGGTCAAACAATCAAACATAGCCTTACATGGGTTGTCACATCAACGACATCTGACTCAACATCTTATATGATACATGTCTTTCTGAAACCAGACTTTGTCATGCCTTATACAGATAGTCATAACATTGAAACCAGACTCACAGTCTTATCCGGTATGTGTATCTCCTGACATCAGGCTCTATCAATCAATCCTTCTATCAATCAACACGAATCAAACAAACAAATCAAGTTTTGGCAAATACTTCACTGGCTTTTTGACTTTATGGCTTATCTATCTTATCATTTATCTTGAATTGATGACTGGGAATTATGTTACTAGCTTTCTCAAGGATGTCCCATGAAGGATTTAGAGAAGCAACGATGTATCAGAATTCTATTTTCTTTGATTGTTGTCTGTCGACTGTCTTTTAAATTAGATTTTGAGTCATGTTACTAGTTTCCTCAAGGATGTCCCCTGAAGGATTTAGAGGAGCGATGATGTCTCATGACCTGTCTTTTCTTTTGATTGTTGTCTGTGGTTTGTCTTGACAAAAAGACTGGGGAAACTTGTGCCCTTAGTATGAGTTAACGACAATCCTTGTCTGCGACTATCTATTGTTAGCAAGTGGATGACCTTGCACACCTTGATCTATGTCATATCATGGTGTTTTTCTCCATTTGTATTATTCCCGCCCAATGATGATAAAGTGCAACGCCTTTTGTGATACGTTGAAACATCGAAGATTGTTAATACTAACATCCATGTCTTTTATTATTCATCTTTCTTTTCGCACTAACATTTCTGCTTTTCTACATCTTCACCACCCTTATCTATTTTCCTCTATCCTTTTTTCTTTCATTTTCTAGTTCTCTCATCAATTTTGAGAGCACACTCATGTTCTTTGAACCCGCTTGTTCTCCTGAGGGGGCATACCTTCACCTATTTACACTGGGGCATTATTGGGGCATATTTCTTATTGATTTTTTTTGACACAACGCCGAAATGACATTGTATCAAAGAGGGCAAATGGAGATACCAAAATTTGGTTTAAGCCTGCAACTTCAATATTCTTCATAATTTGTATTCTTCTATTGATTAAATAATGTCAATTATTTAATTATTCTCTATAGTCTTCATTTCTTCTATTAATTAAATAATCATAATTATTTAATTAATTCACACTTTTCTTTATTCTATCTGATTAATTAAATAAACGCTTTTTATTTAATTATGTTACTAATTAACCTTATCCTTCTTGTCAAATTAAATAAATTCTTATTTAATTTACTCTTTATCATACTTCAACTATAATTAAATAAATTCTTTATTTATTTAATTATTCATTTAAATCCCTTCATCACTTAATTAAATAAATCTTATTTATTTAATTATTCTTCAAATATCAAATCTTGAATTAAATGAATTATTTAATTGATGAATTTTATTTTAACGCATTCCTCTATATTTAGATAATTTTGTGAGTTATCTAAGTATTCACTTTTACTTGACTCAAAGATCTATTCAAATCGCTCAGTTAACTCTTGATTTAATGTCTAAGTGGCGTTCTTGAGTAATCTCTTCGTCAAATCATTCAATCATCCAGTTCTAACTCAATTGCATGTACATGCAGATTAATTAAATATTCCTATTTAATTAATTAAACCTTGTGCGTGCATTCGAACAAGAGTTTCTTTAAATCAATCTTTATCTTTGTCATGCAAAGATAATTCTTCTATTTTTGAATACCAAACTGGAAGATTAAATCATTTATTTAATCTTTAATTCTATTTCTAATTTGTATCACTCATGTCACTACTTACAATTATCAGAATGCATGTCTAATTAATCAATCTCAACCGTCTGTTGATCTTTCGATCTTGGCCTGTCGTTCGAATAATCAATTTTTTTATAAATTGATCTGTCATTCTTCATTCCAATCTCTCTCGAAAACTCGTGAAATCTTATGACTTTTGAGAGCACTTATCTTGAATCTTCAATTTTTTGCTAAATCACTATCTTAGGCTATGCTTGCATGAACTTACGAGAAATCTGAGGGCAATTATACTACAACAACAAAATGGAGAAGGAAAATCGAGATGAATCATGGAAATACGTTTGAAATTGGTGAGATTGTTCAAGTTTTAATTACGTTTTGACTTCCTTTGTTCTTTGTTGCTTAACATTAGATTGCATTTAGATTTGTATTGCATGTTTGCTCTTAATCTTGTCTTTCTGCACTTTCTTGGCATTACAAAAACTATCAGCCCAAAACAATAAAGATTATTAATGCGAATCAACCAAGGTCGGCCACAACATAGTGAAGACCCAAAATAAAATTCTCAAACATGAACCACCTTCAAAAATTAATCCTCGAAGATCCACAACACGCTTCAACACCCTGTTGGCCAAGAACATGAAAAACATGAACACACAAGAGAAAATCTCAAATCGTGAGCACAACGATTGATGCATACATGTAACACAAATATAGCACGATCTAGAAACATCCAAAAACATCATGAATCACTAGAGAAGCATCTGCGACAACTGGACTTGATAAAATCACATCATCTTCATTCAGGAGCACCAACTGAAGAAACAAAAAAACTTTCAAAATAAAAATCTTCATAACTCGATCAAATATTCACATGGATCTCTAAAACTTAATGTGGATAAACTAGATATACTCAATAAGAAACCATTTAATCCACAACCTATTATCACAACTAATAACCTGCAACTTATTTCATTACAATTTTCTCAATATCCTCGACATATACAGCTTCTAAGACATTAATTCCAATAGTGTTGACATCAATGACAACCAAATATTGGCAACACAACCACAACATCCAACAATATCTAGTCTGGATGCAATCACATACAATAAGCTACCAATCATGGATCTATACAATGTATGATCTATTAGAGTAGATTCATCATCCTTACTCAACTTACATCTAGTAACCTTAGGCGTACTTATTGGTTTTCATTCTTCCATCTTAAACTTAACATTTCATTTATATACTTATTCTAGGAAATGAATATAACTTTGTTTGATTGAGAAATTTATAAACCAAAAAATAAAGATAATTCACCAAGCATTGACATTTCAAACTCACTTTACATTTCATTTTAGAACTCCTTGCACATATCATTATTTTTTACACCAAAGATAATGTCATCAACATAGATGAAAACAATCAATAGCTTATCACCTTTTTTTTATGTACAATTGCTATTTTCATTGCCTCTCTAGAATCCTTCTTGTTATAGATACCTATCCAACCTAGAATACCATGCTTTATGAGCCTATTTTAATCCATAAAGAGCCTTCTTCAATCTACACACAAAATCTAGATTATCTAAGCATTGGAAGCCTTTTGGTTGCTTAATGTAGATTTCTTCTAACTATCTAGTCAAGAATGCAGACTTCACATCCATCTGATACACTTTGAAATTACTGAATGTTGAAAGAGACAAAAACATTTTGATTGCTTCTAGTCTTACTACTAGAGTAAATGTCTCCTCAAAATCATGTAAGGAAGCTAAGGTAGCAAAAAAACTTCCTACACTAATCTTGAGAGGAGGATAATGCAATTTTTTTATAGATCTTTAATAGTTACAAAAACTTAAACACAAATAAACATATATATCATGCATACCACAACATAATGATTTACGTGGGGAAAACCCTTTTAGGATAAAAACCCCATACTCCAAAAGCCACTCAATATATTATTCAAAAATAAAAAATATGACAATCTACTTGTAGAGCAAGCTTCTCATAGGAGTATCACCAACCAGGGATCTAGAGGCAATACAACTTCTATTAGAATCTTAAAATACATCACAATACACAATTGTAATACAAATCCCTCATAAAATAGGGTTTCCTTCTAGGGAAATTCAAGATAATAAAATATCAACCATCAGATCAAAGACCTGATGATGAACGATCTAGATTTACAATAAAAAAACATAAATATTTTTTTCCTTTTTTAGGGGCATTTCCTTCAAGGCCTCATCGGGGTGTGCTGCCCTCAGACCCTAGCCGAGGAGGTGATCCCTCTAAACCCCTTTTGGGGGGAAATCCCCTCGTTCCCCCCATTGCAAACATATCAATAGTACTTTATGTATCAACGCTACCTTATGTAATTACAAGGTTGAGACACATTATCCCAACAAATATCCCACTTTTCAAACACCTTGCAAGAGCAACAGGTGGGAGTAAAAACATCATCTTTTAGTTACTAGGGGTTGAAAGGCCCATAATTTTTTAAAACCATCTAAAATTATGTGTGCTCACAGGCTTAGTTAATGAATCAACAACATTCATCAATGTCTCCACCTTACCATCTTCACCCTACCATCTTTGACCATATCTCTAGCAAAATGATACTATACATCAATGTGCTTGGTCATGGCATGAAATTTTAGGTTCTTAGCTAGACATATGACACTCTGACTGTCGCAATAAATTTTTACTACACCTTTTTTTTTTCCAATATCTAAACATAGTCTCTTAAGCCAAATGGCTTCTTTACAAGCATGAGTATCTGCCATAAACTCAGCTTTAGTAGTGGAAAAAGCAACCACAACCTATCAAGTACTCATCCAACTAATTGCACCACCAAATAAAGTGAACATATCAGCACTAGTGAATTTTCTACTATCAACATCACATGTCCAGTCTAAATCCACAAAACCATGAATATCAAGGTAAATCTCATCTTCAATCATATTACTATGATAACACAAGGAATAATCTAAGGTACTGCATAAATATCTAAAGACTCTTTTAACTGCATCCCAATGAACTCTACCAAGATTAGACACATATATGGAAAGAACTCCCACGACTTGGACAATATTTGGTCTTGTACGGACCATAACATACATCAAACTTCCAACTATACTTTGGTAAGGCACTCTACTCATGTCTCCCATCTTTGATGTGGATGTTGGACAATATGAAATAGATAACTTTGTTCTAGCTAAAACATGAACACACAATGGTCTACAATCCTACATATCAAACCTCTATAAAATTGAATTGACATAATTACTTTGGCCATGCCATAGCTTTCTATTCACTCTATCTCTTCTAATTTCCATCTCAAGATTTTTTTTAGCTACACCAATATTTTTCATTTCAAATTTAGCAACAAGTCAATATTTTAGTTCTAAAATCATACCTTTCCCTTTACCAATAATTAACATATCATCAACAAATAATGCAATAAATAGGAAATGATCACAATCAGTTTTAGGTCATACAAATATTTCTTGAATTTGTAAACCAATTTACTTTTACCTTTCACCACATAGTGCTTTGGATGTATCATATAAATATCCTCCTCCAAGTCACCATGAAAGAAAGTAGTTTTCACATCCATTTGCTCAACCTCTAAATCATAAGAAACAACAATAGAAAGAAAAAATATAATGGATGTCTTTTTTGCAATAGGAGAAAATATTTCACCATAATCAACAGCCTCAACTTAAGAGTAACCTTTTGCAACCAACTTTGCTTTATACTTCTCAATACCTCCATTTGAACCAATCTTTTTCTTGAACACCCATTTGCAACCAAAATTTTTTCTTCCTTTAGGAAATGGTACAAATCCCATGTATCATTTTTTTTCAAAGCTATCATTTCTTCATCCATAGTAATCTTCTAGGATTTTGCATTGTTCATACCTAATGTCTCTTCTATCGATCTAGGTTCATCCATGTTAGTATTCAAAGAAAAAATACATCTCCAATCATCAGGTGAATACCTTTTAGGTGATTTTCTATGCCTTTTAGACCTCTGAACAAGTTGAGTTGGAGGCTTTTCTTCCATTTCTAAAGATTCAGAGCTAGATGATCTCTCCTCAACTTCTTGTCTATCCATGGGCCTTGATTCAACTTTCATAGGTGTAGAAGGAAATTGAATCACATCTTCCTATTTACTTTGTTATGATCGCAATGCAACAGAATAAGGATTATTTTCTCTAAAAATGTCACTTTTACTATGTCTTACTTTTTTTGTAATAAGATCCCAAAGCTTGTATCCTTTCACACCATAACTGTATTTGTCAAAGATACATTTCACAACCTTGTTCTCCAACTTTGTTCACTTCTCCTTTGGCACATGTACATATTCCTCACAACCAAAAACTCTAAGATGTCTTAATGAAGGATTGTGGCCCAACCATGCCTCTATAGGTGTCTTATCAAAAAAATATAATATAGGAGATCTGTTAATTAGGTAACAAGAAGTGGCAAACTCTTTAGACCAAAAACTTTGTTCTAGACCAACACCACTCAACATACTCCTAGCCTTCTCCATTAGTTTCCTGTTCATTCCTTCTCCAACTCCATTATGCTATGGAGAATACAAAGTTGTCTTTTGTCTATGAATACCACAATATTTACAAAATCTATCAAAATCATTAAAAAAAAATTCACCGCCATTATCAATCCTCAAATAGTTTATTTTCTTTCTAGTCAACAACTCAACCATTGCTTGAAATTCTTTAAATCAACTGAAAACTTTAGATTTACTCTTTAGAAAATATACCCATGTCCTACTATAATCATCAATAAATGAAACATAATGTGTGGATTTACCAATTGAAGGAACAATATCTATAGGACCAAACACATCAGAATGAATAAGATTCAATACAACACAAGATTTATGAGAACTTGAGTAAAACTTAACATAGTTTTATTTTCCATAAATGCAATGCTCACATAAATCAAATTCAAGATTACAATTAGACAAGCCTTCAACAAGGTTTTTATTTTTCAAATTCCTTTAACCTTTTTCTCCAATATGGTCAAGTCTCTAGTGCCATAACATTATTTTCTTCACAGGTAACTTTGACTTAGAAGAAAGAGAACCCTTGGGTACCAAAAAGCCATTAACATCTACTAAAGATGAAACCCTCACCTCTTCCACAGACTTGCTTTTCATATAAGTATTATTGTACTCAACAGTGCATGCATTAAGCTTATACAATGTGCCATATCTGACACCTCTAGAAATCAAAATAGCACCACTAACTATCTTGCATCTTGCATAAAAAATACTATGTGCACACCTGCATCTATTAGTTTGCTCATAGATAATAGATTTTGTGCTAATCCTAGGATATGCAACACACCATTAATCCTTTTTATTCTACCATTAAGAAAACTAATTCTAAATTTACCACGACTAACAATATTCAAATAAGAATAATCACCCAAGTACACCTTACCTCCATCAAATTCTTCATATTCAGAAAACCAATATTTATTAAAGGTCATATGGAAAGATGCACTTGAGTAAATAAGCATGCATCATTACTTGCACGAGTTGCCAAACCTACAATGAATGTATCACCATCTTCCTTCTCAAACTCATAATCAAATTTCTTCTTTTTCTTCTTCTTTTCTTCTTTGTAGTCCTTACGAACATGTTTAGGTTTACCGTAGTTCCAACAAATAACTTTGGACTTTCTAGGAGATTTGGATCTCCCCTTGGACTTGGATTATTTCGACCTTTCATACATCAAAAACTAGAAGTGAAAGGTACAAAGGTCTTTTGGACAACTCAACAAGCTCTCTTTCTAGGACAACACATTTTTTGAATGATAGTGTGCCATGTTGGTGTCCCATGTGGAAAAAAATAGGAGTCATAACAAAAGGACATAAAGTATTGTGCATAGATTTATAGATGTGAAAGGGATGCAAAATATGAACGTACAAAATTAAAGGTACATAAATAAATATTCCAAGTAAAGATTAGGTGAAAATGACAAGGAGAGGTTTTAGATATCACCAGGAACATTTGATGAAGTTCAAGCTTGCTTCAAATAGTTCTTCCACCTACACCTACATACACAAGACCAAATGGAAATGTTTGGGTGGTTGTATTGGATTTTTCCTTAGTCAAAGCTCCATATTGGTGTTTCCACCTCCACGAACATCCTTAGACAAGATAATAAATTTGGACATAAAATGATAAAGATAACCATATGCTAATCAAAGATAGAGATAGTGTGCTCAATAAATATTCTTGAAGAGTTACCCCATTCAATCACAAAAGTGAGGCTTGCTAGTGCAACAAAGAAGCAACAAAAACCTCCAAGAGGACAATGGATTCCTTACAAGATGAGCTCATCTTTGCAACAATGGAGTTTACTCTAGGATCCATAGAAGAGTTATTTGAGAGGTATGCATGTATAGGGATGGAGAAAAATGTGTATTCTCAAGAAAATGTTGTAGAATGATGGAGAATGAGAGGAGAAGAGAGTTGTGTGTTTCTTCAAGAGAGTAGGAATGAATGACCTCAAGAATCAATGAATAGTGAAGAATGAAAATGGAGAATGAAGAATTAATTTTAAAGATGCAAAAGAGAGGGGATTTTTTTTGATATAGTCATAGATGGAGGGTCTAGGAAGGACTGTCTAACCATGTAGCCTTAAGTCCAACATAATAGAAATAACACAAGAAATGATTAGTAAATAAGAATTATCATTGATTCAACTTACAATCTTACATGCATCACATGCCACTGGTGTAGATTGAGTAAGGGCTCACAGGCTTTCCACAGGGCATTACAAGACATTACAATTGATACATTTCCTTATTATAGCCAACAACTTAGGAAACTTGAACTAACTATCAGAACTATCCTGATTCCTTCCATCATTGTTTTCCAAAAAATTACATATTGATATTAAATATGAACCTCTCGCTTCAATTATGATTTGCGTCCGCCTCAAGGGCTTACAAACCCCAATGCAATATCAAACATGTGGGTTGAACATAGAATATGTGTTTTAAATCTCCAAGAAAGCTCCCTTGGACCTAAAATTCCTTTTATGACGTTCCATTAAGCTATGCATGTTCTAGAAATGGTCCAAACAAAAAGCGCGAACTAGATAGGCCTAGAAAGCTTTGACAAAGAATTGATAGTGAACTTCTAAGAGTAATAATTTTTTGTACATGAATACAAATCACCTAAAATTTGGATATGTTGAAGATGGTCATTTGTAGAATCTATATTTGGATCCATGAGCTAAGAAATGGTGATTTGTTAAAATACAGAATAAACTACTAAAATAGTTTTAGATTGAACTGAAAGAAAATAAATGTTTTCGGTTGATACAGGATTGATTTACAACCAAGGATGCTCCTACATTAGAAACCCAAGGTTGGAATGAAAAGTGAGTCCCTCACTTTTTTTGGGATAGAGGAAAACCAAATTGGTCCACCTCAGCCTCATAAATCCATGATGAATCCTCTACTAGTTTTCTTTTCCACTCACCAAGAATTCCTTATACTGCTTGTTCCTAGTGCTCCTTCCATTTCTGGTGTCCAAAATCTGCTCAATATTCTTCGATTGTTGATGTGATAACTACTCCTTCAAGCCAACTTCTTTGTTAATCCAACTTGATTGTCCTTCATAATACTCATAGATACCCGCAATATTAAAAATAGGTGGTATACCAAGTGCCTCCAGTGACTCCAATTCATATGCTTTCCTAAATCAAACTTCCTAATAATTTTACATGGTTTGAACTTCATCATATTTAGCTTATTGTATATTCCTACTGTAAACGTTTCCCTCTTGAGATAAACCATAACTTCATCTCCAACAAAAAATTCCTTATGTCTCCTCTTCACATTTGCATGCTCTTCGTACTTACCCTTCATGTCCTCCAAGTGTTTTCAAACCTAACTATGCATTGTCTCCATGATTCCAACAAATTCTTCTACTTCTTCACTCCTCTTATTCTCCATATTGATTCCTTTGAGCTCTGCAACTCCTCTAGGATGTATTTCTATCATGATCTCAAATGGTGTCTTCCCTATGCTCTAGTTTATTGAATTATTGTATTCAAACTTTTCTTATGGTAGAACTATGTCCTAGTTGCCCACCTTATCTACAACAAAAAATCTCAATAAGTTACCCAAACTCATTTTTACTACCTTCATTTGTCCATCTATTTGTGGGTGATATGTTGAACTAAAGTTCAGGTTTGTCTTCATCTTTAACCATAATATCCTCCAAAAGTATCCAATGAACTTGGTTTCCATGTCTGAAACTATACTCTTTGGTAGTGCATGCAATCTCACAATCTCCTTGAAAAATAAGTCAACAACATGCACAACATCATTAGTCTTCTTGGTAGGAATGAAATGTGCCATCTTAGAAAAATTTTCCACTACCACCATTATAGAATCATGTCCTCTATGTGTTCATGGTAATCCTAATATGAAATCCATGCTTATATCTTCCCAAGGTCTCTCTGGTATTGTGAAAGGTTTATACAATCATATATTTTGACTACTCCCCTTTTCTAATTGATAAATTCTGTAATTTTGAACATACTTATTGACATCCTTATATATCTACAACTAAAAATAATGTTCACCCACCAAAGCTACTATCTTATCTACCCCAAAATTTCCTACTAGTCCTCCATTATGTTTCTCCTGTGTATGTAGAAGATGACTTCTTTCATGCATCTTCCCATCCCATCTGTGCAGCCTACAAGTGGGTCTTCTGCTATAACCTTTACCTCGCAAGATTTGTCGATGAATGTTAATAAAGAATCAATGGGAATACCATGACTACCATTCTCATTGACCCTACATGTTAGGTTAATGTTATTACAAAGTAGATCACGTTGATAAACTTCTTACATAAGGATGGGTATGATGAATCTAAAAGCATGATACATACATATGATGGGATTTTCATCCCTCCCATCAGTTCTATCACCCTTTCAGTCCTAGTTGGGCCAAGACTATAAATTACCTTTTCAACATTATCCTAGAGTCCAACTTGTTCAGAGTGAATCTAGGTATTCCTTGGCTAGTTTCCATGAACTCCATCTGTTCGATGATCCATAAGTGCTTGAAATTTTCCCAAGAGAGCTTCGTGCACGACACTGGGTAATACCTTTGGTGTTGCATGGGGCTTATTCATTAGATCACTTTTGGCCTACCCCTATTGGTCTGCTTCCCCCAAGGAAAAACCTCTTATATCGTACTTACGTAAAATACAAGAATGGGGGCATAGTTCCGAAAGTGACCTATCCTCCTCTCTATGCTATTTCAGTCAAGGATTCTATGATAGCGTAACATTAGGTTGCCACTACCTCTCAAAATGAGCAGTAGAATTCTACTCAGGATCCTTCTTCTTCTTCCTCTATAGTTCCACCTACTTCTTCTTCCCATCTTGCTACAACACCCTCGAGTTCAACCCCTATGCATCTCTTGGGGAGTTTGATGGTGCCCACTTGGCAGAAGGCCAATCGTTGTATGTTCAACCTTCCTATCTTGACTATGGTGCCTCGGCCCATTTTGTATGGTAAGGAGAAATGTCCTCATAGAGTAGCCTCTATGTCTCGGCCTTCATGGCCTCCTATTGCTCCTACCCTATGGTAGAGAATGGGAAGACGCTTGCCACTGAGGTGCTTGAGTCTGCTTCTCCATTGGTTGTGGTATTACTTCTTGCATCTCTTCCTCTTATCTCTGTCTAGGAGTTTCTCCCTTAGCCAATAATGACTGTGATGGACACTCCAATGATAGAATAGGAGCTTCCTACTCCTCAAGTTGTAGCCTCTAGCTCTCAGAGCTGAAGAAATTTCCTTGCGCATGAGCATAAGCACTAGAGGAAGGCTTTGACCGTTGAGCAGGCCACCTTACAGAAGGTGGAAGGGGAGTTAGCAGCTCCTATTTTTGCATCTTTTGTTGTGTCCTCCTCTTCCACCCCTTTTTCTTCAATTCCCCCCAACTCAATCTTGCTTCTAGCTCCCCCTATGAGCATGGATGATCCTCACCCTAAAAGGGTGCAAGTGTTCATTGCTCCTTTAGTTGAGCCTCCTCTCTTAATGTCCCTTCTAGATATCCCACCTTTTCCTAAGCTTGTGGATATGTCAAATTCCTCGGTGGTGTCCACTATGGTTTTCTTTGCTTCTTCCTCACTTTTTTCCTCATCTATGGAGACCTTGTATCCCCCAATGAAGAACAAGATGGAGGATGAACCTACTTCTAATGGGGTCAAAATAAGAGGTCACTTTTTTTAGAAGTTGGTTTTGTGTTGGCTTGCACCATCCTAGTGATGGAGGCTTCTCCAACATTCCCCAATTTTTTCACTACCCCAAGTGTTTCAGTGATGTCAACAATGGATCTCAAGTGCCTCTATCATCAACTACTCAGTTGATAGATGGCACTCATGTCAAATGCATGTTCAACTCAATAGACAATATCGTAGCTTCGTTAATGATTTTTGCAAAATCAATGACATTTACCTCATAGGATTTGAGTGAAGAAGACCTCGACGAGCCCTCTTCCTTTTCTCTTGTCATAGGAGAGTTGGAGGGTGCCTCCCTTGCTATCCCACCTTTTTAGGCTCATCTACCTTCCCCTTATAATGATCTATATTGGGAGACCAACGACCTCTTGGTTGATGAGGACTAGGAGGGCACCTCTTCTTTACCTGTAGATTACATTTGTGTGTTGTGTGCTTCCCCTGTGCTTGTTAATTTTATATGTTCCTAAAGGACCCTTGTCACCCTCGTAGGTGCTTTTATATAGGAGTGTTTTGCATAGTAAAATTCTTCTATCTATTACATCATTCTTCCTCTATTGTACCTTGATTTTTGACAATTGGGGATGATGCAAAGTATTGGGGGCATTTAGGCCTCCCTTCCATGTTGACCCAATTTTTTATTTTAATTTTGTCTGCACGTACCTTTCTTCACATGGTTTTATATAGTAGGGGGTTGATGAAATTTCATATATATTATATTATATCTATCTATTTATATCTATGAGTAGTTCTAACACCGAAGTATCAAATCCCCCTATCTCTTGATTTTTTCATCTTTTCTTATGTTTCATTTTTATCGTTCTCTCTTCTTTGTTTGCTTTGTGATGTTGTGGTGCCTATGTGTTGTCCCTCACATGTGCAAAAACATTTCCACGGTTACATCCTATCATGTATCATGGGCCACAACATCACTTTCTTCTCTCTCCTTAGGATGTCATGTTCCTTTTTGTTCAACACACGACATCCTAAGGGGAGGATATCATACTGCTTCAATTTTCAAAAGGTGTATTTGGTTGCCAACGAATCCCTCATTTAAAATCCTCTATTTTTCAAAAAATTGTATTCTTCAGCAAGCACCTCTAGCGAAACTTTCCTTTCATCATAGATTCATAAAGAAAGAATCTAAAAATTTTCCTTTGAGAAGGGAGTACTTTTCTTGATAAAGAAGTCTGAAAACTTACCCTTGTGAGGCTTTATTCTTCCTTTCAAATTCCTTGATGAAAGGGATCTTTCAAAAGGATTCCTTGATGCTAGAATCATTTGCGAAAAATGTTTATCACCTTTCAAATAGAGCATCCCTTCAGTGAGCCCCTTTTCTTTTGAAGGGTTCCCAAGGGACCCCTCCAAAATCTTCTTCAATTGTTGACTGTTTGCATGACTGTCTATTTGTCTATGTAGCTTTTTTCTATCTAGCATGTTATGTCTGCGGATTAACATGTTGCTTTGTAGGACCTATGAAGCTTCTTTTTCAATCAATCTTGGAGATCTGAGGACCTCAAGCTTGCTTTATAGGATTGAGCACCTATAAGGGCTTGTCGGACTCTACAGAGCCTCTCACATCTAGCCTCCCTCAAGGCTGAGCACTTGGGGTGCCTCCTTTGTATGATCAAGAAGTTGTAGAGCCTTTTGTTCACCTTCCATAGGTCAGAGGACCTATGGCACATTTTTTTCAACTCTCCTCAGGACCAAGTATCTATGGAGCCATCTCCTCTTCTTATGCTTCGATTGTGTCATATTGTGATCTACTTCCTCAATGGTTCAGGTATACATTTCTCAACTTTCACTCTACTTTACCATGGATTTGCTAACACTTATGCTTGCTAAAGTGGGGAAAAATGTAATGGCTTGAATTTTCACCCCTTGCAAATTCCTCAATTATGCACCTCCTACCTTAGAAAAATTAAATATAATGATGATATTCCACATCTCTCATTTGCTTCCCATCCACTTTGTAGTTGTTTTTAATGTTGGTGGGGGATATTTTGTCGGGAATTCTAGCACATTGCATAGACGTTTACATAGTGTGCTACCATCCTAATAGGATTCCTACCTCTGGAATCCACAAGGGCATTACAACTTTCCATTGGTGATGAAGTGTAGCATTCTTGTGCCCTTGACTGACCTCAAATGACTCCTTTACCTCCAATTTCATCTTTAAATGTTCTATTCATTCATCTCATTCATCTTCTTCACACTTCTTGATCTTCTAGGCATTGTACTTGATCATTCTCACTTCTTCACACTTCATTTATAGTATTATCACCACCATTGAAGCTACAAGTTAACACCCTGCTAGTTTTACTCTCCTCATTGTTGTAGCAACGTTAGCATATCCAAACTTGTGAGCTCACTCCTTCTCCCATTTTCCTCGAGTGCACATGGTTAAAGGTGACTTTGTTCCACTTTTCATTCACTTATCATCACTGTATTGTTTTGTAGCATATTGTTGTTTAGCATAGTGCATAGTGCCTCCATTTCAATACTTTTTTTTATCTCATTTCTCTATCATTTCCATATTGGCTATCCATGGAGGTGAAAACACCAAAGTGGGGGACTGACTGTGGTAGTCCTCTATACAAATCCCCTATATTTTTCCATAATTGTGCATGTGTAGGTACTTAATTCGTGTGGAGTTTGCGCGAGGTTGGATTGACTGTAAGTTGGATTTCTACTACCCTTTCTCGTCATTTTATTCTTAATCAATCTATCTATCAAGTCAAAGTATTCTTCTTGTTATTGTAGTAGTTTAGTTGTTTTCTAGTTTTTGTTATTATATCAAACTATACTTATCATGTTGTTATTAGGTTCTCTTTAAGTTTCAAATTAACTTTATGTTCTCTATCCATATGGACACTAACACCCAACTGAGATGCCAATGCACCACGTTGTCATCTATTCCCATGCTGAAGTCCTCAAGAAGTGAGCTTCCTAAGATAGTCTAGACTCTATAAATCCACTCACCTGACTCCTTGAACCCATCGAGTTCACAGAAGGAAAGAGGTATATTATTTTTCCATCCTTCTCACCCCCTCAAACATCAAAATCATCTTATAAAATCCCTTAGCATGAGGTAGATCGGGGCAATTGATTATTCTAGCCCCTCCCGTGACCTAGGTTCCTAAGTAGTCGGTCCCCCTCTACAAATCCCTTCTCATCTTAATCCCCTTTAATAATTTTAATCACTTCCATAATTATTCTAACCTTTCACAATCATCCTAATTATCCCTTCTAATCCTATTCATCCTTCATCTTATCTTAATCATTTATTTCCATCTCAATCATTACATCCCTAATCATCATAGTTACCTCCTTTCAATAATTCCATCCTAATCATCCCCCCTTCATCCTAATCTAATCACCCCTCATTCTAATCATCTCTTCTAATCCTAATCATTCCTTTCCATCCTAACCATCTCTCATTTCATCCAAATTATCCTTATCAATCATAATAATCCCTTCTCATCTTAATCACCTTGTCCTTATCATTCATAATCATCCTTATCACCCCATCCTAATCATTCATAATCATCATAATTATCTCCCTAATATTTATAATCATCCATCTTATCCTAATTATACCCAATCATCTAATCCAAATCATTCCAAGTATTTCAATCATCCACATCCATTCTTAATCCATCATTTGCGACCCTAAGCTTAATTAATTTGTCTAATCCAATTGAGGTCTTAATCATTATCATAACCACCCTCCATAATCCACATCAAAATCCTTCTTTCCTAATCTATTATCATCCTTAATATCTGTTGTGCAGTTTTTTCGTACACACCCCCTGTTGTAAGCAGGGACCCTCTTTCGCTTTGGTTTTGGTATTTTGGCGCTTTCTTTTGAGGTTTGGTCTTGCCTAGGCATGTGTTTAGACTATTTATTTTGAGTGCCTAAGTGTTTTCCCTAGGTTATTCATTGAAAATCTTGAGTTCTGGATGAATTTTGGGCTTTTGCTCAGATTCGGGATTTTCCACCCTGGTCGGATTTTCCCGGATCCTGCTTGGACTCCGGTTGGACCCTTGTTGTTCGGGGATTTTCGATCCTCGCAGATTTCCATGTGGGCCAGATTTTCCTGGATTCTGCCCTATCGTCAGATTCCTGAATTCCTTCTTTGGCTGTCTTATTGACTGCATTAATGGCTTTGTGCGTGTTCTCAGAAGTGTATTTAACTTGATTCAGAGATCTTTTGCACCATTATGCTTACTATTTATTGTTGTCTGAGTTGAGAGCCACCTCCTTAGAGTTTGTTCTTTGAGCTTTTAGCTTTGTTTTGGGACATTCAGCTTTGACTTGATTGATTCAGTGGTGGTTTCTTGTGCATTATCGCCTGTGTTCATTGAAGACACCCTTGAGCTTCATGTTTGAGCTTCGCGTTTGCTGCTTTTGAGATCAATTCTCACTTTATAATGGTATGTGTCTAATTGCTCTACTTTGAATTGAATTATGAATGGCACATTGATATTGTGAGGGCTTGTGGGATTTGAGTTCTGGTGTATTTGTTTATTTCATGCTAGGGTTGTTCAGTATTGCATCCTTTGTCATCTCCAAGGCGAGTTTTGAGTTCATGTGTCCATCTGCATTTTAATGAATCTTGCTTGAGAGTAATTAGTAAACCCTAGCGATGACTCAATAGTGGAAACAAATAAATTCTAAATGTGCATGTGTGCTAATGGTGGATGAGTAGGGTTTTTGGACCTAGGGCAGTGCCGTATCAAGTGATTTTGTCTTAAGATTGATCTAGAATGCAAAGAAAATTCATGAGAGGTCCATCCCTGACTTGCCCTAAGTTAAACTTTTCAAAATCCATAGTCGTGGCTCAACGTCTTAGTCTGGGATAATCCATTCCTTCCAACTTTTATTCGCTGTGACCATTCGAGATCGCTCAGATATCATATCGACCACCTTGAGGTTTGCTGAAGTGGTCTTCCTAGGTTCGCATTGGATCACCGTGACACTATCATTTTTACACTGATGAAATCTTGTATGCATACCAGTCGGCGAGACCTTTGTTTTTGCCAAGACCTCACCCCACGAGGAGATGTCTCATCAACATGATTGTTCGTACCCACTGTCAACAAGACAAACCTCATCACCAAGAGCTCATAGCGGGCTCCTTCCGTCTTTCTGATCTTCTGTAAGTTCGTTAAGACCTCCCCGTTTCGGTGAGACCTTTCGCCGAACATATCCTACTCTTGTCGAGTAACCTTCTAATGGGGAGACATTCATGCTTTACTAAGACCTTACCGCGAGCTCCCTACTCTTGCTGAAACCTTCACTTTCACCAAGACTCCTAATGATCGCTAGGACGCTTCACCAAAACCACTAGGTCTTAGCGAAACCTATCCTAGTGACTTCCTTCAGTGAGACTCTCGGGAGTCGTCCAGGCTTCTCAGCGAAATGATTAACTCTTGCGAAAACTTTCGTTCTGGAAATCTCCATTGGTTTAGAATTTTCCCTCTATCGCGGATGTCCATCAGGTCCGGATTTCTCTAAAATCCGCTGTCCCCCTAATTTTCTGAAGTCT
This sequence comes from Sequoia sempervirens, assembly GCA_007258455.2. NCBI lineage: Eukaryota > Viridiplantae > Streptophyta > Pinopsida > Cupressales > Cupressaceae > Sequoia > Sequoia sempervirens. The sequence goes on from VDFB02058242.1 coordinate 210,671,481, forward strand.
CCTCTTTGGCCCGCTCTTCGCAGAAATCCGTCTATGGTGGATTTTCCTGAAAGTTGATGAAATGTAAAGAAACATGAAATAATTGGATTCGTTTACAATTTACGATGCATTTGATAATTATTTCATGACATATTTGGGTCTCCCATGTGAATTTATTGATGGAAAATGATCAAGTTTAATGATTAAGTAGGTGTTTCTTGGTTTTTTCCATTGGAATCTGATCGGTCTAGAATTTCTCAAAATACCTCTTTGGCTCAGATTTCGCGGATGGTCTTGAAACCCAAAATTTGTTATGATCATTTTATATGAATTTTAATAACACCTCGACTATATGAGATGCATTCTAATGGTGTTTTGATGGATTAACCCTACTTTCTTGTGGTTTTTATTATGTTTTCATGTTGAGTGCAGGCTGAATCAAGCAAAGCAGCAGTTGCTTCTTCATTGACTGATGTAGAGAGGGTTAGGTTGGACATCAAGAGCAAGGTCCCTGAGAGTAAGATCACTTCTGTCTGGTCAGAAGTCACTGATACAAATGTTGGCCTCTGGGACTATAAATAATTTAAAGAAAGAATGGTGGTTGAGAATCCTCCTTTAGTGACTAGAAGGATGATGGAGTCAGGATTGTCACATGTTGATGGTTTCCCTTCTACGGTGCAATGCTATGAGTTGGTCCTTGAGTGCGCCAGGCACTATGATCAGGACACGCAGAATATTATTGGTCCTCAAGGGAGAGTTGTTGCAAATCTCAACCCAGTCTCCATTTCCCAAACCTTTGACATGCCAAACTGGTCTCATGTGGTGGGATTCACCATTGAGGCAGCTCAGGAGTTCTACGATCACTAGACTATGAAGTCATAGCAGCTAATCAACTCCTGGCTAGAGAAGCCCAAGTCCCACTATTCCAAGTTTCCTAAGCAGCTATACATAGCAAAATTCAAGGAGTACTATGATGCCATCACCTTTCTTAGTAGGGTGCTTGGATTGAAGAGTGCTGGTACATTTGAGAATTGGATGTGCCATGTGATTGTGAGGATGGAACAAGAAAATATTAACTACCATTGGGCAGGGGCCATTAGCTAAGTAATTCACAAACAATTGTCCAATGTGTTGCAAACAAAGACCTTCACAATGACCTCATATTTGGTCTATGCGCTGGCTAGATTGTATCCCTACAGAGGATTAGATACAAACGGAATTTTCGGAAAAGATATTATCTATGAGGTTTACCCTCAGTTGTATTTAGGAGGCTCAGACTACAGGAGGGAAAATGATCCATTCACCATGCATATTACCAGAATGCTTCAGGAAGTAGAGCATGTCAGAATTTTAGATCAAGCCAAGGAGCTCATCAAGAAATATGGAGCCTGGTTCATTCAATTCCCAACCTTCTCCTACATCTAGATGATGGCTGTCAAAGACAAACATAAAGCTGGATTCGGTGGAGACTTCCCCTTGAGGATTGGCACTGGAGAGGTTTGTCCTTCCATTGGTTCTGCCCAAGCTTCAGAAGAAGAAATGAGTACCCTTGGCATGTCCTTCCATTCCAAGAGATCCAGATTTGACATCACATGAGAAGCTCAAAAGAAGGCCAGTATAGAATATAGCCATAAGGTTGATTTAGAGGACTACTGGGCCAATTGTGGTGATGAATATGAGGTCAAAAAGAAGAAATTCTCTTGGCTTCCAATTGATACAGTCTCGATTATACAATGTAAGTGCAGTGCCTGATCAATTGGAGGATGATGGAACTTAATTTAGGATCATTCCTATGAGGTAGTAAAAGATAGATCGATTGGTGATATAGACTGGTTAGAGGAGGAGCAAACATAACTAAAGCAACTGATCGACCCAATTCTTAAGGTTACGAAGGTGTGGCTCAAGTACACTATGTGGGAGTTGGAAAATAAAGGAGTGAAATTTACATACAACCTGATGGGAGACTTAGATTCCCATTCTACTTCTGAGGATTCCACGAGACAGCAAGACCATAAGGGTAAAGGTAAGTTGGACTCCCCATCCAAGATCAAGACAAAAGGTATTTAGGAGGAAGAAGCCCAGAAAGCAGAAAAATAAAGGAAGCTAAAAGCTAAGAAGAGGATAAGGACTAAGAAGTCTGAGCAGAAAGAGACTGAAAGACTGAATCCTGAGGCTAATGCTCTTGTGTTGAAGAGGAAAATAATTGTCAAATTATCAGAGAAGGCAAGCTCCAAGGCTGGGGAGGATGAAGTTTCCCCACTGGTGATAAATGTTGAAGGCTTGGAGGAGAGAGAAAAAGTATATATAAGAAGGTCTAGGACTCCTCCAAAGAATGATGTTCCTAGGGCAGATTTTCCTCCTGCCACTCTTCATGAGGAGTAGCATAGTGATGTTCCTTCCACTCATGAAACCCAAAGTGAACTTGGTGAGACAAAAGAAGTTGATGAAGGCCCAGATACTAAAGGAGAGGAATTCCATGAGGGGGAACTCTACAGTGTAGAGGTAGAAATTGAAAAAGAAAGGCAATCTCCCTTGGTTACACATGCAGAGTCACCAGTCACAAATGAAGTAGTTGAATCTCCTCCAAGGGAGGAGGAAGCAGAAAAGTTCCTGTCACCTGAACATAAGGAGGAACACTTTGAGGAGGAAAGGAATAAAGATGAGACTCTTGAGAAATATAATTTGGGTGAGGAGGCACATGAAATCAACAAGAAGAAATGGGGTAGAGCCAAGTGCAATTGGAGCTCACTGTTCTGGAGTGGCTGAACAGAGAGATAAAAAGAAAGCAAGTGGTTATGGAAGATAGTCCACCAAATTGGGATGCACTGTTAGCCAAAATTGGGAAAGATAAAGGTAAGAAGAAGGCTAGGGTGATATCGAGAATTGAAAGAGATGAAACTCATGATTGGGTTATTCATATTGCTACCACTGCTCCAGACAAAAACAACGATGATGTGGTTGGAAAGGATTACCACGTTTAGACTTTCAATCTAGGACCTACATCTGTGGAGCAGGATATTGAGGATTATGAGGGTTCTAGTGTAGTTATTGTGGGTAGATTGAGGGAAGAAATGAAGACCAAGCAGGAACTAAAGAAAGAAAATGAGAATCTCAGGAAGTGCTTGGAGGAATTAATGAAGCCACTATAGTCCATTAATCCTTCTTCCTCTGCTACAAATCCTCTACCTCAGGAGACCATCACCAAGCTAGAAAAGATGAAAGCCTCCACTGTTGCCACTATGAATTGGTTTTAAGGGGTGCAAGTAAAAGGTGATGAAGCTATTAGGGAGATCTTGTCAATAGGAAAGGATGTTGTCATGGAGACTAAGTGGTTGAAGGCTATGTTAGCACAAGATAAGGAGGATACAGACCTCCTTCTGCAGAAAACCAGAACTCTAATGGAATACACCCAGGAAATATTGGTGAGTGATGGGATCCTTCCTTCTTCTAGAGCTGCCGAGCCATGGGAGTGGTTTGAAGCGTTGCAAATTAGGCAGAAGGTGTCAAAAAATGTTTACAAATGAAGGAAGTAGATTGATGACACCCTAATTGGGGTTTACAATGGTTCCATTGCCTTCTTTGAAATCATGATGGGAAGAAGAAAGATTGCGCCCAAGTACTTGAGCCTGGAAAAATTGAGAGAGTGGTGGCATGATGTGTATGCACCACTTGATGATGGTTTTGTTTCTGAGCACCAACTGGATGATGTAGCCACCTACCTCGCAGTTATTGATAAGCATGTGACATATAGGGGAGATTGGGATAGGTTGGTCAAACACTCAAGGGATGAGATTGCGTCCATTGAGAGGTGACTTAGGGTTCTGCCAGTATCACCTATAGCCAACTTAGATGCAGCATTCTTGAAGCTAGATGAAGAGTCAGATTGGCATGGGGATAATAGTGAAGAGAGCTAATGATGGGTTGTGGTGCAATTTGTGCTTCCCTATTATCTTCCTGCATGTCGTCCGAGCTGCACTATAGATCGCAGGCCAACTTGGATAGGATGTGCATTTAATGCCAGTTTGACCCATTTCAAAGATTCTCAGGGCCGGTTTGTTGTGCCGAGTTATTGCTATGAAACCCTTCCCTAGCCGACGGATTCCTGGGATTTCTATATATTGGGCATTCCACCTCTTTGTAAAGGGTTGAGTAGCTAGATAGTTAAGAATTTGTAATTAAAAGATAGAAGTAGAATAAAGCAGAAGTAGTTAGAAGCAAGTTAGCAAGTAGGAATTCTCAAGAAAATGTTGTAACAGAAAGTTAGAATTGTTGCTACTGTGGATAATTCAAATGCAGATAATGACATTGTGATTTGGTGCCATACTTGTGTTCTTTTGTCTTGCATGGTTCTTTTTATTCTATCTTTAAAATTGCTTTGAGAAGGTTAATGTTTAGATTAGATTTGGGTTCAATAATTTTTGTGATTTAATACTTGAATGTTGCAGCAATCCTTCAGTCCATACTTTTTGCAACCAACTGATTGTTAGTTTCTTTGCAAAGTTAGCTTGGACTTTATATCCCGTGTGCTTAAGTTTGATTGTGAGGATTTGTTCATTTTAACTACAATAGGGTTATTTGAATGAATGTTTACAATTTGAAAATATTAACACCTCAGAAGATTGCACTATTTTTTGTGAGATTGTAGATTTATCTTGGTCAAGTAGAAATTAGTTTTGAAGGATTGGTCCATTTTAGTGTTGGTTACTTTCATTGTTAATCTTAGAAGTAGTATTAGATTTAGAAATCTCTCTGAAACCCTTATTCTTTTTCTATTTCTTTGATTATTGGGTTAAGACTAGGATTGAAGCATCATCAGATTGTTAGATCTGATAAAAATTGATTCAACATTTTGCTCGCAGTAAGGTCCCATTGTGATTACCAACATTTTCACATTTCGTTATTGTGTTGTTCATGCACTGTCAAGACCTAAAATTAGAGACCTTGGGGTTGTCTCTTGAGGCTTGGTGATAGAGATTTACCTTTCAAGAGAGATAGGATATCATATTTTATCTGGTTGTCATTGTGCAGAAAACATAATCAACAGGAACTGGTACTAGAAGGATGACACGAATAAGCAAGTTGGATCAATTTTTGAACGCCATCTCTCTTGAGAGATTCAGAAGAAGAAGAAGATCCACTCCAGGAGAGGAAGAATTCCAAGAATTACCAAACCCTACTAGGTCAAGAAGGACCAACAGAAGGGGAGAATCATCCTCATCCCATCCACCTCTCACATCTCCATCATCCCCATCTTCATCAAGTTCACCTGAGTCTGAGGACATTCCCAGTCCACAACCTCAGCCAGTCCTAAATCAGCCATTACCACCCCCACCTGCACCAATGGATTTCCTAGCAACCAACCTATCTCCACTAAGTTTTGCTATCTACAATGTTATTGCAAAGAACCCTGAACACTTCTATTCAAAATTCCATGTCAACGATCCCAATAGAACCGCTGAGGAGCACATTAGAATCTTCCAGACGGGCCTTAAGGATAGAGGGATAAACCATGAGGATGTAGCCTGTAGGTTATTTCCTTATTCACTAGGAGAAGATGCATTTTTATTGGTATAACCATTTGCCTGTTGGGTCTATCCAACATTGGACTGAGCTAGAGGCTGCCTTTTTGTAGAAGTTTCAAATCCCCATTAGTTCTAATGAACTTTACCATCAGCTTGCTAATGTGAAGAGGGAGATTAATGAGCCCATAGGGTCTTTCAACAATAGGTTTCACCGTGCCTATACCTGATTGCAGACTCCTTATGCTGTCGATGAAGCCGCTGCCCTAGAAGTCTATTACAAAAGACTTAATAGTTTAACAACTACTTTTATGAAATGGACTAATAACCCCCTGGAGAGTTTACTAGATGTATATGCAAAGGCTGTAAAAGTTAGCACGAATCTAAGGCAACATCTATCTGGGCCTTTACCCTCATTAGGACTCGTTGCTCACCCTAGACAAGTTCCAGCTCTCAATCAAGCTTTTGCGAACCACACCCCAATCATGAACCAAGTACCTCAGTTGCCTCTGGTCCCTTACCTAGGACCTCTTGGTGGACAAGTTTCATCCGCAGTTAGTTATCCTTAGCAAAAGGTGAATCAACCTCTACATATCCAGCCTCAGGCTAGTTATCCTTCATACCTGCAAAATTTTGATGTCCTGAACTAGTCACTAAATCCCAATGCTGCAGTTGGGTATTCCCAAAATAGTGCGAATCAACCTTCATACAGTAATCCTGACAAGGAAAGACTGGATGAATTTTTGGAACAAATAAAGAAACTAAATATAGAGGTGACCTACTTACGGAATCAGAACAGTTAGTTGTAAGTTGCTCAGAGGAATATGCAGTCCACTCAAAATAGAGAGAATCCACAAGGACAACACTTTGATAGAGGGCAATGTCAGGACAGAGGGTATAACAATGATAGAGGATATAACTAGGACAGAGGTTACAATAATGACAGGGGATATAATAATGAAAGAAAGTAGAATTATGATAAAGGACAATCATCAGGTCAGAACTTTGACAGAGGGCCAGGTGGTGGACAAGGATTCGAAAGAAGACAATAGTCAAGACAGAATAGGACTTGGAACACTGGTCCCAACAATGGAGGAGTTCCCACCCCATTGGATCAACCAATCATTCAACCTATTAATCAGTCTGCTAGTCAGCCGGCTATTCAAGAGAAGCCTCGTAGTGGTGTATATCTAGCTAAGGCTGCTTTGTTAGGATGGTGTAGGCTCCACAAGACTAGTTAGCATTCTAAGCTAGACTGTCAGGACTTCCAAACAATAGCCTAGATTTTTCAGTATAAGGTGGAGAACAATGCAAATTTTCAAGGAATTGTACCCTCTATTCCTTATGATTCACCAGCATTGGTATTAAACCATGCTCCATTTCCCCAAAGTGAGGAGAATGTACCTGAAGAAGAATTTGACCAGTTGGATGATGAGGAAGACCAGGTGTGCAATGGAGATGAAATGACAATTATTTGATGAGCATCTAGTGAATGATAATGGTCCCAGAGATGAAGAAGCTTACATTGAAGAAGTACAGACCTTCTAGAGGCTTGTCAAGAAGTATGACTTGAGGGAGTTGCCACACACGCACCCACAGGCCGGAGGCCCCTTTACTACTTCCATTCCACCAAACAATTTCAACATGCCTCTAGACCCCAATGCTAGTAACAATCCCTCATTGCCCCTGGTTTCTAGGCAATATTTATCTCAAGGAGGACATGTTGAGGTACCAAAGGGAAGAAATGTTGATGCAGGTAAAGAAAAGATGGTGGAGTACCCGAGGGAGACCCCCACTGATTTAAATGAAGAACAATTGGCCATGTATGTTGCTGAAGAAATCCAAAAATTGAAGGTAAATCTATCTGTATTTGAGCTATTAAGAGTTCCATCCATTAGGAATGCAGTTTTAAGTTCTTATGATGCAAATTCTATGTTGCAAGATAAATCAGTTAGCAAGAATGTCCATAAAGTATCTAGTTCTCAGCTGATAGGAGGGAAAAATCAGTCCCATGATCAATTCCATATGCCCCTTGGAGACACTAGGAAGGAAAGGGACAAATCTCAAGTTGTTCAAGTAGATACTCCCTTAACTCTGTTCCAAGGGAAAATAGATACTCCCCCATTCTTGATTTTTGTCCACGTATTTGGCAAGAATTTACATAATTGTTTGTTGAATTCTGGTGCCTCAACTAATGTCATGCCCCTTGGTGTCTGTAGAGCTATGGGTATCACCCCTGCTAATTCTCAAAAGAAAGTCACACAGTTGGATAGGACAGAAGTCAATGTTGTAGGAGAGTTGAATATGATTCACCTACAGATTACTTCTGATCCTAGAATTCAGCAAGTTGTCAATATACAAGTGGCTGACATCGCTAATGCCTATGGCCTAGTCTTGGGAAGGGACTTTACCAGGGCTCTGAATGGATATGTTTCAACCGATCACTCCCATATGTGGCTTCCTTGGAAAGCGGTACCAAATCAGATTAGAATTGAACAAGAACCCAGAATAAAATATATGATTACAAAGTATTAGAAAACCTCTGCTGAAATTTTGGTGTCAGAAGTAAGTATGGGTAGTTACATGCTTTTCATTCCCTTTGAAGAACCAGATTTGGAGGAGGTCCTCATGTTGCATACAGTGTCTCACAGCCTCACGATAGAGTCTAGCGGTGTTGAAGCCCTAGTGGACCCAGTTAAGGACAATGGTGAACCAGTTGAAAGTAATGATGATCCAAAGGATAATCAGTTGGCTTTGTTAGATAGTTTTCAAGAGTTCCTTCAAAAATGTATTGAAGGTCAGATTCAGTTAGGAAGAAGAATGAACTTTGAAGAGTTACTTTTTCCCAATTGATGCAGGGTACATAGTGCTTCACATTCAGAATTGGACTGTTGCTTATGCCAAGCTGCAATAAAACAAATACAGAAGTACACTAATCCTACTCCTGTGATCCCAATCAATGTCCAAGAAGACCACAAAGGAAAAGGAGTGATGCCTTCTGAAAATCCATCCAGCAACAACAATGTAAGTGATGAAGCGAAGAAGTCTACAGGTGCTTGCTGTTGGACATTAAGATTCGATGACTCTAAATCAAAACAAGGAGCTGGGGTAGGATTTGAGCTGATCAGCCCAAAAGGTAAGACATTTTTTGCTGCTCATAGACTTCAGTTTCATTCTACAAACAACGTAGCCGAGTATGAATCCTTAGTTCATGGATTGTTGATGGCCTTGAAGAAGAAGGTTAAGATCTTGCAAGTGTATGGAGATTCTAAGTTAGTAGTCAAGCAAGTTAGAAGGTAGTACTCCTGCCATGACAGAAGAATGACTAACTACAGACACCGAGTATGGGACCTTATTGAAGGATTTGATGCTTTCAAAATTTAGTTGATTCCATGAAATAGAAACCAGATAGCTGATTCCTTGGCCCAGGCAACCAATACTCTACAACCTCTATCTCTTTCTGAGTTGAAGAAGTTTATAGTGGAACTGACCCCAATGCCCTCAGTCCCTGATAATGTTACTAGCTTCCAAGTGTTTGAAGATGATAAGCATATTCTAGACTTTATCACAAACACAGATGTTTTTCCTTCTCAGATCATTGATGAAATTGAGCCTCAAGAGGTAGAGATAGACTTAGAAGGGGTAATCAACCTGAAGACTAACACAATCCCCAGGGGAATGGTGCAGCTAGAGAGGATCTTTGATCTAGACAAGATTAGAGACTAGGATCAAGACACTAGGAAAGAGTTCATTAGTGGACAATGTGACAAGTATAATGTGGGATCCCAAGAGGATGTAAAAAATGTTCTTATTGGCAAAGTATGCACCCCAGAAGAAAGATGGGGAATCATTGATGCATTGCACAAATATCCAGATGTGATAGCCTAGAGTTATGAAGACTTGAAGACTTATGATACATCCGTCATAACTCATACTATCCCTCTCAATCCAAAAGTGAAACCTTTCAGACGAAGGTAGATACCTATTAATGCTCTGCTAGAACCTATAATACAAAGGGAAGTGCAAAAAGTGTTGTCTGCGAGAATCATATTTCTAGTCAGACACTCTACTTGGGTTGCAAACCTGGTTCCTGTACAAAAGAAAAATGGCGAAATCAGACTATGCGTGGATTTCAGGAACCTAAATCGAGCATCAGAGAAAGACAATTATCTAGTGCCTTCACTGGATGAAGTACTCCAGATCATCAACAAATCTCAGATGATGTCTTTTCTAGATGGTTACTCAGGATATAACCAAGTCATGGTGCAATATGAGGATAGACATAAGACTGCTTTCACCACTAAGTGGGGCACCTTTGCTTATAGAAGAATGTATTTTGGCTTGATTAATGATGGAGCTACATTCTAGAGAGCAATGGACATAGCCTTTAAAGATATAGTTGGGAAGTGCATAATCATCTATATGGATGACCTGATGATATTTTCAAAGAACAGAGGTGACCATATCTCATATTTGTGCAAAGTTTTCCAAAAATGTAGAGAGTTTGGAATATCCCTCAACCCAAAGAAATGCATCTTTGGAGTAATAGAGGGTAAGTTACTAGGGCATATTATCTCTGAAAAGGGGATTGCAATTGATCCAGAACAAATAGAGGCTATTCTGAAGATCCCACCACCCACTAGTAAAAGGGAAATGAAGTCATTATTCGGTAAGATCAACTTTGTCAGGAGGTTCATCACTAGGTTTGTATAGATAGTCAAGCCACTGAATGTAATGTTGAAGCAAGAGGCCAAGGTGGAATGGAATGCAGAAGCAAAAGAAGCATTCGCGGAGATAAAAGGAGCTATTGTTGAAGCCCCAGTTTTAGTAAGTCTCGATTATGCCAAACCATTCTACATATATTCATTTGCTTCTGACCACTCCTGTGCTGCTATATTAACTCAGAAATCTTACCAAGGCAATGAACACCCCATAGCATTCATGAGCACACCATTAAAGAATGCAGAACTAAGATACCCAAATGTGGAGAAGTAGAATTATGCCTTAGTCAGGGCAGTCAAAAAGTTCAGACATTACATCCTCAGAAATAAGATCTTTGCTATAGTTCTTGATCCTGCAGTCAAGCTGCTATTGATACAGAATGAACTAGAAGAATGAAGGGCCAAGTGGGTAACTATGCTACAGGAGTATGATATGGAGATTTAGCCCATGAAGCTGGTAAGAGGATAGGGGCTCACAAAGACAATGGTAGAGACAGGCCCTGATCTTACAGCTCAGGCTTATACTTTAGAGGAGGTTTCTCCTGGCGAGTGGTATGATGATGTTGTTCATTATCTCCTGACCCAGAGGTGCCCTACCCATCTCAATTTAGTACAAAGAAGGGCATTGCACTTGAAGAGTGATAGCTTCATGTTAAAAGGGGCTATTTTATACAAGAAAAATCATGAGGTGGTGTACTTAAGGTGCCTGGGAAGGGCAGAATCTGAAAGAATGATGTCGGAATTCCATGGTACAGGCCATGGGTCAGCACCATCTATAGCAAACCAGATTCTCATAGCTGGTTACTACTGGCCCATATTGTTCAAAGACACCCACAGCCATGTCAGGACATGTCATGTGTGCCAAACGATGACCATTAAAGAAAAGTATGTAGTGCTCCCACTTCAACTGGTTGTCGAGGTAAAACCTTTTGCTCAATGTGGAATGGACTTCATTGGCCACATTAATCCTCCCTCCTCCATTGGTCACAAGTATATTCTTACCATTACTAATTATTTTACATGATGGATAGAGGCTCTTGTGTGCAAGCAGTGTACTTCTAAGGTAGTGATTAACTTCCTTGAATCTGGTATTCTTAATCGTTTTGGATGTCCTATGTCTCTGGTTTGTGACAATGGTCCTGCATTTTCATTGTTAAAGTTTTCTAACTGGACTTTTGATCATGGGATCATTATTAAATTTGTATCCAATTACCATCCACAAGGTAATGGGTTGGCTAAATCCTCTAATAAGAATCTTCTGACTGTCATCTGCACGTTATTAGGAAGGAACCCTAGAGACTAGCATACCCAACTCATATTTTCTCTTTGGGCAGATTATACAAGACATAAAGCCCCCATAGGGATGTCACCTTACCACCTAGTTTATGGATTAGAACCTGTGTTTTCCATACAATTAAAAATTCCTATCCTTCAGTTCATCAATGAATATTATGATGAGGGAGATAGACGTGAGGCAAGACTTGTCGAACTATTGCACCGTGAAGAAAAGAGGGATGAAGCCCTAGAGAAATTTGCTAAGCATCAAGGGGTTGTCAAGAGATGGTTTGATAAGAGAGCCAAGGTTAAAGCTTTTAGGATTTCTGACTTGGTTCTTTCCTGGGATAAATCCCATGATCATAAGGGAGAGCACAGGAAATTTGATAAACTTTGGTTTGGTCCTTACCAGATCTCAGAAATCTTGGGAGATAATGCTTTTCGATTGAAAACTCTCACTGGAGAGGATATCCCACTGCCTATCAATGGGTAGTATTTGAAGCATTATTTTCAATCTTGAGTTGTTTTCAACTCTGGTCTTGTATATAGTTAGATTAGGGTTTTCCTTTCTACTTTGATTTTGTTTGTTTTGGTTAGTGTAGGTTTCCTTTTGGTTTGTTTTGTTTTTTCTCTGCTCTTGCTTTGGGGGTTTCTCTGTTTTCGCCTGGGTTTGTTGCACCTGCATGGCAAATCTATCTTCTCTGGAATTTTTCTAAGTATTTCCTTGGTGAACTTTAGTCTTGCATCTTGAAAGGATGGTTGAAGCCTTTGCTATTGCCAATAGTCTTAATGTCAGATCTATAGAATATTGAGTCACTGGCTTTGATTTGAATTTGAAGTACTCTGAAAATTTTATATCCGTCATATATCTTAAGAACCCTGATGTCACTATAGGAATTCTTGTGAAGTCTTGTTAAGTGAAAAATCCTATTTCTACTTCAGTGCCACTGTGGTTCTCAGCCCTGAGTGTGAACTTCATTGTTCATGAGTTGAAATAAAAGTGACATATAAATAATATCAAAAGAAAGAAAAGTGAAATATTGAAAATTAAAAGAATAAATTCAACTTATCAGGGATACCTAAATATCTCTACCGGGGCTATGGACGCCTGGCTGGCAGTAGAGTTATTTTTAGGAGGGTCATAGTGATAACCTCATCGGGGCTATGGATGCCTGACTGGAAGCGAGGCCCTGTCCAAGTTGCTTTTGAAGTTAGAATCATTACATAGCCTGACTTGACTGAACTTGGTTTTTGTAGTAACTTAAGGAGGGAAACGAACTCATACACACACACTTGGATTTTCATTTTATGGAAGGTTTGATCTATCTTTTGGTCCTGATTCTTTAAATCTTACATTCTGACTTGTTTATTTGATTGTGAGGTTGAAACTAGAGATTCTGGGTTCTTAATTCATGTTCATCATCAAATGCTCTGGAGCATTCTCCTAGCAGAAGTTGCCATTTGTTGTGCAATTTTTTCGCACACACACCCCGCTGTAAGTAGGGACCCTCTTTCGCTTCAGTTTTGGTGTTTTGGCCCTTTCTTTTGAGGTTTGGTCTTGCCTAGGCATGTGTTTAGACTATTTATTTTGAGTGCCTAAGTGTTTTCCCTAGGTTATTCATTGAAAATCTTGAGTTCTGGATGAATTTCGGGCTTTTGCTCAGATTCAAGATTTTCCACCTTGGTTGGATTTTTCCAGATCCTACTTGGACTCTGGCTGGACCCTTGTTGTTCGGGAATTTTGATCCTATGGATTTTCGTGTGGGCTGGATTTTCCCAGATTCTGCGCTATCATTAGATTCCTGAATTCCTTCTCTGGTTGTCTTATCGATTACATTAATGGCTCCGTGCGTGTTCTGAGAAGTGTATTTAACTTGATTTAGAGATCTTTTTTGCCATTATGCTCACTATTTGTTGTTGTCTGAGTTGAGAGCCACATCCTTAGAGTTTGTTCTTTGAGCTTTTGGCTTTGTTTTGGGACATTCGGCTTTGACTTGATTGATTCAGTGGTGGTTTCTTGTGCATTATCGCCTATGTTCGTTGAAGACACCCTTGAGCTTTGTGTTTGCTACTTCTAAGATCAATTCTTGCTTTATAATGGTATGTGTCTGATTGCTCTACTTTGAATTGAATTATGAATGGCATGTTGATATTGTGAGGGCTTGTGGGATTTGAGTTCCAGTGTATTTTTTTATTTCGTGCTAGGGTTGTTTAGTATTGCTTCCTTTGTCATCTCTCAAGAGAGTTTTGAGTTCATGTGTCCATCTACATTTTAATGAATCTTGCCTGAGAGTAATTAGTAAACCCTCGTGATGACTCAACAGTGGAAACAATTAAATTCTGAATGTTCCTGTGCCCTAATGGCAGATGAGTAGGGTTTTTGGACCTAGGGCAATGCCATATCAGGTGATTTCATCTTAAGATTGACCTAGAATGCAAGAAAATTCATGAGAGGTCTGTCCCTGACTTGCCCTAAGTTAAAATTTTTGAAATCCATAGTCGTGGCTCAGCGTCACAGTCCAAGATAATCCATCCCTTCCAACTTTTATTCGCTGTGACCATTCGAGATCGCTAAGATATCATATCGACCACCTTGAGGTTAGCTGAAGTGGTCTTCCTAGGTTTGCGTTGGATCACTGTGACACTATTGTTTTTACACCAATGAAATCTTGTATGCATACTAGTCGGTGAGACCTTTGTTTTCGCCAAGACCTCACCCCGCAAGGAGATGTCTCATCGACATGATTGTTCATACCCACTGTCAGCAAGACAAACTTCATTGCCAAGAGCTCATAGTAGGCTCCTTTCATCCTGTCGATCTTCCATAAGTTCACTAAGACCTCCCCCTTTTGGCAAGACCTTTCGCCAAAGATATCCTGCTCTTGTCAAGTAACCTTCTATTGAGGAGACATTCATGCTTCGCTGAGACCTTACCGCAAGCTCCCTACTCTTGCCAAAATCTTTGCTTTCACCAATACTCCTAATGATTGCCAGGACACTTCACCGAAACCACTAGGTCTTAGCGAAACCTATCCTAGTGACTTCCTTTGGCGAGACTCCTGGGAGTCGCCGAGGCTTCTCGGCAAAATGATTAACTCTTTCTGAAACCTTCATTCAGGGAATCTCCATTGGTCCAGAATTTTACCTCTACCACGGATGTCCATCAGGTCTGGATTTCTCTAAAATCCACTATCCCCCTGATTTTCCTTAGTCTCCTCTTTGGCCCATTCTTCGAAGAAATCTGTCTATGGTGGATTTTCTTGAAAGTTGATGAAACATAAAGAAACATGAAATAATTGGATTCGTTTACAATTTATGATGCATTTGATGATTATTTCATGACATATTTGGATCTCCCATGTGAATTTATTGATGGAAAATGATCAAGTTTAATGATTAAGTAGGTATTTCTTGGTTTTTTCTGTTGGAATCCAATCGGTTTGGAATTTCCCGAAATTCCTCTCTAGCTCAGATTCTGTGGATGGTCTTGAAACCCGAAATTTGTTATGATCATTTTATATGAATTTTAATAACACCTCAACTACATGAGATGCATTCTAATGGTGTTTTGATGGATTAACCTTGCTTTCCTATGGTTTTTATTATGTTTTCATGTTGAGTGCAGGCTGAATCAAGCAAAGCAGTAGCTGCTTCTTCATTGACTGATGCAGAGAGGGTTAAGCTGGACATCAAGAGCAAGGTCCCTGAGAGTAAGATCACTTCTTTCTAGTTAGAAGTCACTGATACAAATGTTGGCCTCTGGGACTATGAAGAATTTAAAGAAAGAATGGTGGCTGAGAATCCTCCTTTGGTGACTAGAAGGATGATGGAGTCAGGATTGTCACATGATGTTGGTGTCCCTTCTACAGTGCAATGCTATGAGTTGGTCCTTGAGTGCGCCAGGCACTATGATCAAGACATGCAGAGGATTATTGGTCCTCAAAGGATAGTTGTTGCAAATCTCAACCCAATCTCCATTGCCCAAACCTTTGACATGCCAGACTGGTCTCATGTGGTGGGATTCACCATTGAGGCAGCTTAGGATTTCTACGATGACCAGACTATGAAGTCATAGTAGCTAATCAACTCCTGGTTGGAGAAGCCCAAGTCCCACTTTTCCAAGTTGCCTTAGTAGTTGTACAGAGAAAAATTCAAGGAGTACTATGATGCCATCACCTTTCTTAGTAGGGTGCTTGGATTGAAGAGTGCTGGTACATTTGAGAATTGGATGTGCCATGCGATTGTGAGGATGGAACAAGAAAAGATTAACTACCATTGGGCAAGGGTCATCAGCCAAGTAATTCACAAACAATTGTCTAATGTGTTGCAAACAAATACCTTCACAATGACCTCATATTTGGTCTATGCGCTGGCTAGATTGCATCCCTACAGAGGAATAGATACAAAGGGAATTTTTAAACAAGATATTATCTATGAGGTTTACCCTCAGTAGTATTTAGGAGGCTCATACTACAAGAGGGAAAATGATACATTCACCATGCATATTACCAGAGTGCTTTAGGAAGCAAAGCATGTCAGAATTTCAGATCAAGCCAAGGAGCTCATCAAGAAATATGGAGCCTGGTTCATTCAATTCCCAACCTTCTCCTACATCTGGATTGATGGCTGTCAAAGGGCCCCATATAGGCTTCCAAGGTATCCCACTGACCACATCATATTGTTGGAAGTCACTAGGTAGATTTGTGACTTCGATGCCATTGTCAAAAAAGACAAACATAAAGCTAGATTTGGTGCAGACTTCCCTTTGAGGATTGGTACTGGAGAGGTTTGTCCTTCCATTGGTTTTACCCAAGCTTCAAAAGAAGAAATGAGTACCCTTGGCATGTCCTTCCATTCCAAGAGATCCAGATTTGACATCACAGGAGAAGCTCAAAAGAAGGCCAATACAAAATATAGCCATAAAGTTGATTTAGAGGACTACTAGGCCAATTGTGGTGATGAATTTGAGATCAAAAAGAAGAAATTCTCCCAGCTTCCAATTGATGTAGTCCGATTATACAATGTAAGGGTAGTGTCTGATCAATTGGAGGATGATGGGAACTTAATTTAGGATCATGCCTATGAGGCAATAAAAGATAGACCGATTGGTGATATAGAGTGGTTAGAGGAGGAGCAAATATAACTGAAGCAACTGATGGATCGAATTCTCAAGTTTACCAAGATGTGGCTTAAGCACACTATGTGGGAGTTGGAAAATAAAGGAGTGAAATGCATATACAACCTGATGGGAGACTTAGATTCCCATTCTACTTCTAAGGAGTCCATGGGGCAGAAAGACCATAAGGGTAAAGGTAAGTTGGACTCCCCATCCAAGATCAAGACAAAAGGTATTCAGGAGAAAGAAGCCTAGGAAGCAGAAAAATATAGGAAGCCAAAAGCTAAGAAGAGGATAAGGACTAAGAAGTCCAAGCAAAAAGAGACTGAAAGATAGAATCCTGAGGCTAATGCTCATGTGCTGAAGAGGAAAAGAATTGTCAAATTATCAGAGAAGGCAAGCTCCAAGGCTGGGGAGGATGAAGTTTCCCCAATGGTGATAAATGTTGAAAGTTTGGAGGAGAGAGCAAAAAAATATATAAGAAGGTCTAGGACTCCTTCTCTAAAGAACGGTGTGCCTAGGGTGGATTTTCCTCCTGCCACTCTTCATGAGTAGCAACATAGTGATGTTCCTTCCATTCATGAAACCCAAAGTGAACCTGGTGAGACAAAAGAAGTTGATGAAGGCCCAGATACTGAAGGAGAGGAATTCCATGAGGGGGAACTCTAAAGTGCAGAGGTAGAAATTGAAAAAGAAAGGCAATCTCCCTTGGTTACATATGCAGAGTCACCAGTCACAAATGAAGTAGTTGAATCTCCTCCAAGGGAGGAGGAAGTAGAAAAGGTCATGTCACCTGAACATGAGGAGGAACACATCGAGGAGGAAAAGAATAAAGATGAGACTCCTGAGAAACAAAATTTGGGTGAGGAGGCACATGAAGATCAACAAGAAGAAATGGGGCAGAGCCAAGTGCAATTGGAGCCCACTGTTTTGGAGTGGCAGAACAGAGAGATAAAAAGAAAGCAAGTGGTTATGGAAAATAGTCCACCAAATTGGGATGCACTGCTATCCAAAATTGGGAAAGATAAAGGTAAGAAGAAGGCTAGGGTGATCTCGAGAATTGAAAGAGATGAAAATCATGATCAGGTTATTCATATTGCTACCCCTACTCCAGACAAAAACAATGATGATGTGGTTGGAAAGGATTACCACATTCAAACTTTCAATCTAGGACCTACATCTGTGGAGTAGGATATTGAGGATTATCAGGGTTCTAGTGCAGTTATTGTGGGTAGATTTAGGGAAGAAATGAAGACCAAGCAGGAACTAAAGAAAGAAAATGAGAATCTCAGGAAGTGCTTGGAGGAATTAATGAAGCCACTATAGTCCATTAATCCTTCTTCCTCTGCTACAAATCCTCTACCTCAGGAGACCATCACAAAGATAGAAAAGATGAAAGCCTCTAGTATTGCCACTGTGAATTGGTTGAAAGGGGTGCAATTAAAAGGTGATGAAGCTATTAGGGAGATCCTGTCAATAGGAAAGGATGTTGTCATGGTGACTGAGTGGTTGAAGGCTGTGTTAGCACAAGATAAGGAGGATACAGACCTCCTTCTGTAGAAAACTAGAACTCTAATGGAATATGCTCGGGACAGATTGGTGAGTGACGGGATCCTTCCTTCTTCCAAAGCTGTCGAGCCATAGGAGTGGTTTGAAGAATTGCAAATTAGGCAGAAGGTGTTGAAAAAGATTTACAAATGAAGGAAGCAGATTGATGACACCCTAACTGGGGTTTACAATGGTTCCATTGCCTTCTTTGAAATCATGACGGGAAGAAGAAAGATTGCGCCCAAGTACTTGAGCCTGGAACAGTTGAGAGAGTGGTGGCATGATGTGTATGCACCACTTTATGATGGTTCTATTTCTGAGCACCAACTGGATGATGCATCCACCTACCTCGTAGTTATTGATAATCATGTGACATATAGGGGAGATTGGGATAGGTTGGTCAAACACTCAAGGGACGAGATTGCATCCATTGAGAGGCGACTTAGGGTTCTGCCAGTACCACCTATATCCAACTTAGATGCAGCGTTCTTGAAGCTACATGAAGAGTTAGATTGGCGCAGGGATAATAGGGAAAAGAGCTAATGATGGGCTGTGATGCGATTTGTGCTTCCCTATTATCTTCCTATGCATCATCTGAGCTGCACTACGGATCACAGGTCGACTTGGACAGGATGTGCATTTAATGTTGGTTTGACCCATTTTGAAGACTCTCTAGGCCAGGTTGTTGTGCCGAGTTATTGTTGCAAAACCCTTGCCTAGCCGATGGATTCCTGGGATTTCTATATATTGGGCATTTCGCCTCTTTGTAAAGGGTTGAATAGCTAGATAGTTAAGAATTTTTAATTAAAAGATAGAAGTAGAATAGAGCAGAAGTAGTTAGAAGCAAGTTAGCAAGTAGGAATTCTCAAGAAAATGTTGTAACAAAAAGTTAGAATTGTTGCTACTGTGGATAATTCGAATACAGATAATGACATTGTGATTTGGTGCCATACTTGTGTTCTTTTGTCTTGCATGGTTCTTTTTATTCTATCTTTAAAATTGCTTTGAGAAGGTTAATGTTTATATTAGATTTAGGTTCAATAATGTTTGTGATTTAATACTTGAATGTTGCAGCAATCCTTCAGTCCATACTTTTCACAACCAACTGATTGTTAGTTGCTTTTCAAAGTTAGCCCGAACTTTATATCCCATGTGCTTAAGTTCGATTGTGAGGATTTGTTCATTTTAACTGCATTAGGGTTATTTGAATGAATGTTTACGATTTGAAAATCTTAACACCTCAGAAGATTGCACTATTTTCTGTGAGATTGTAGATTTATCTTGGTCAAGTAGAAATCAGTTTTGAAGGATTGGTCCATTTCAGTGTTGGTTACTTTCATTGTTAATCTTAGGAGTAGTATTAGATTTAGAAATCTCTCTGAAACCCTTATTCTTTTTCTATTTCTTTTATTATTGGGTTAAAACTAGGATTGAAGCATCATTAGATTGTTAGATCTGATAAAAATTGATTCAACATTTTTCTTGTAGTAAGGTCCCATTGTGATTACCAACATTTTCACATTTCGTTACTGAGTTGTTCATGCACTGTCAAGACCTGACATTAGAGACCTTGGGGTTATCTCTTGAGGCTTGCTGATAGAGATTTACCTTTCAAGAGAGATAGGATATCATATTCTGTCTTGCTATTATTGTGCAGAAAACATGATCAACAATATCCATCATCATCCTTAATCCTCATCCTTCATTATCATCCTTAATCTCCATCATCATCGCTAATCCTCATTCTTCATTATCATCCTCAATCTCCATCATCATCCTTAATCCACATCTTTCATTGTCATCATCCTTCATCATCATCTTAATCTAATCACATTATCAACCTAATGTCATTCCAACCTAATCCATCCTAATCCAAACTCATGACCATGTCTTCAATTTACCTTGATATCCTTTGTAGTCAAGCTAAATACCAATCAATCCTCAATCATCATAACCAAAAAACCTTGGATCAAGATGAGCCTAACATTTTCTCCATCTTGTTATGCTTGAATCCAGTTGGGCTTAATTCATAGGATAACCCCCTATGAAACTTATACGTTCCATAGGTTCGTGCACTTCAAGCATGCAAAATGAGGAAAATTTCAAGTGGCCTTGATGCGTAGTCCTAAACCTCAAATTGTATATTTGAGCATTTGTACTTGTTTTTCTCTTAAAAATCTTCAAAAAAAATATTTTATTAATTTTCATCCTTTGGGAGTTAGAAATTTTTTTACTCATGTAAGAGGGTTGATTTTCAGTGCTCCTACATGAGCAAGGTGTTAGAAAATCTCCTAAGTGTTGGAGAGCTGATTTCAATGCTCCTACAATCTTCTTCCACCCTTTATGTGTTAGAGCACTGATTTTTAGCGCTTATAAATTTGAAGTTTGTTTTGTCTTTTGATGTTAGAGTGGTATTTTTTGCCACTTTGACATACTTAGCAAATTTTGAATCATGTAGAAGCGGTGATTTTCACCACTCTTGCATGTTCTCATCAACTCCCACGTGCAATTTTAATGAACTTGTACTTCATTAATGGTGATCGCTTTTAAACCATTTTAATCACTTTTTAAGTCTTTAACCCTCATTTCTTTTCATTTAAACTTGTTTTCATGCCTTCACTTCCCTGTGAATCCATTGCAAACTCCTTATTAGCATTGGAAACTAGGATTTTCTCTGGATTTCATGCGATCTTCATAGTTTAAGGGTTTCATCATTTTTCTCTTTATAAGTACATATTGTGCTTTACCCTTTTCTTTTGTTGATATTTTTTTTTTGGTCACATGTTCTTCTCATTTTCTTACATATTTTGGTGAATGGATTTATGTCTTCATTTCTTGGATTTCACTTATTTTTGGGGTTTTTGTTTTCTTTTTTCCAAGCTTTCATCCTTAGGGTTTTTTGTGTGCCCTAGTTATCTTTTGATTTCCCTTTGTGCATTTTTGTGGGGTTTTTAGGATGTCCTATAATTTTTCTTCAGAGTGTTCCAAAACATGTTAGAGAGAGAAAATTTGACACCTTATCGAGTGTTTTTCCAAACTCCATTTTGCAGGAGTGCTGATTTTCAGTGCCCCTATATCCATAGTTTTTCCCTATCATCCAAGATGTAAGAGCAGTGATTTTCACTGCTCCTATAAAAAACAATCTTTCCCCCAAATGTTTAAGCACTAAAAAATCCTGCTATTACATATGAATTTGAGATTATGATAGAGATGCAAGAGTGGGGATTTTTAGCACGGGAACATGAAGATGAACTTTCTCCCAAATGTTGAAGCATTGTTTTTCAGCACTTGAACATCAATTCCTTCAAAGTGTTCCAAAACATGTCAGAGTGTTATTTTTCAACGCTTTTGCATCAAAGGTAGACCTTTCAAGATGTAATGGTGCTCATTTTCAGTGCCCTTGCACAAAAGACATTTTTTTACTAAACACTCAAAAAATCATCTCATTTTCTTTCCAAACTTCCTTCAATCGCTAATGCTCCATTTTTTGCACTTCATGGATTATTTGCACTCCTTCCAAAATGTCTACTTGCTTCATGCATTCCAAATCACTCTCATAACATATATACTCCTAACATCTCATAATCCATTGTTTCTTGCAGTTTCTTTCAAGCTCTTATCAGGTGATCTCTGAAGGTGAATTTTCATTGGTCTTTCGTACTCTTAGATGACAATAGAAGAATCCCCCTCATCTTCTAAGAAAGATAAAATGAAGTACAAGTACCAAGGAATTTATTTGCCTACTCTTGTGCTCTCAAAGGTTGATGAAATCAAGGTCATAGAGATTGGTCACCAGGATATGGAATATTTTGTGAAAAGAACTGGAAAGCAACCATTAGAAGAAAATTTGTGAGAAATCGTTCATAGCAACCTGCACTTAGTGGCTTCATTTCCAAATAATACTCATTGCATGGAGTTTTTTCTTCAGGTTGCCTCTCATTATATCAAGGAGGATATGTGAGAGATTCTTCTGGACAAATCATGATGAGATTAGATCCGAAGTTCTTTGATATAGTTTTTCGGGTGCCACACATGGAAAAATATATAGATATTTCTATTCAACAAGCACAAGAGGTTTATGAAAAGGAATAAAATAAAGATAAATTGTTGATTAATACTCAATGGTTGAAGAATCCAAGGCCCACTATCTCTAGATAGCCCAAAGGTCTTCCATGAAGTGATTTCAAGGAGGATGTTTGGGATATGATTACTCTTCTGAGTAGGATGAAAGGCTTTCCCATTTCATTTCATTTTCAAGAATGGATGTATGAGTATATCTAAATCATTAGAAGGAAGAAATCTCACATAGATTGGGGAACACAAATAAGTGATGAGATTCATGAGAAAATCATCAATGTACAAACTACTTTAAAGTTTTACATGACATCCTACCTAATATGTGATGTTGCGGTCATGAGGCAATTTCCAAGGTTTTCAACAAAAGGAAATAGAAATTTTGTGCCTGTATATGAGTTTTATTCTCAGATAACTTTGAGGAATAGTCTTAAACATTTCGAGAGAGTCACAAATGCTTTCTTTGCACCCATACTTTTCACTTTTGATCCAACTCTTGAAAAGAAGAGAGTATCAGATGAATCCTATAGGGTTGTAAGTAAGTTTGAATGTATCTTCCTACAATTTCCTATTTTCACATATTTGAGAGTAGGTTGTTATACTAGGTGCCCATACATGTTGCCTAGATATCCTTCTGATAAGTGGATATTAATGGAGTTGTGCAGAAAATTGATTTTAGTTCTTTAAGAACGCCAGAAAATTCATAAGACAAGATTTAAGCTTCCACTTACCATTGGGAGGTATACTATTCACAGTGTGCAAAAGGAAAAGTCAGTAACAGCTAAAATGCAAATTATGACCATAAGGACATATAGATACAGATTTGACTTTGACTATAGAGATGTGAATAGGAAACTTAAGAAGGACCATCATCATGTCTATCGTTTTGAGGACATATGGGTAGACTGTAGAGATGAGGAAGATATTTAGAGAATGGATTTTTGCAGGTTAACTATGGAATAGATTAGGGATCTTGGTGTATCTGATATTCTAGAGGATTTTGAAGATCCTGGTGATATCATGAATTTTGTATATGGAGAAGAAGAAATTGCCAAAAAGCCTTTACCTCTTATGCAATCGTCCAAGAAAGAAAGTGTTTCCATCAGAGAAAGACTTGCTCCTATTTTGCATAATACAAGTGAATGGTTGCAAAGTGTTAGAATTGGCTATGGATGCCACCCAAGATCTATGGACCAAATGGAAAGCACAAGAAAGAGAGAAAAATTATGACAAGAATAAACTGTATTCAATGTCATTAATATGATATGTTGATTATGATTCTTTTTTACAATGAGAGAGACCCCTTGGATAAATAGCCAAGGTGAGAACATAGAAGGGCATAAGATTATGACAAGTGTCAGAATCTTATGATATGAGACAACTAGGAAAACTTATCACTCCACCAAAGATGGAGAGATAATCACATGATGTGTCCACAAAAGGTGGAAATGATGAGGTGATGACATGTCAAGTCCACCAAAAGTGGAAAATCTCCAACAACCTCCTATGTGATCCCTAGGTAAACTTAACTAAGGTGTAATTATGACCTAGGACAAGGTACAAGATATTTAATTACACCAACACAAAGGCATGGATTTCAATTGTAATATTTTAGATCAGAATTTGAGGGAGAAACACCAGGAGGAGAAACCAACTACCAACAAGAACTCTACACTAAACACAAACATGCGGTTGCTCCCTCTTCTTCTTAGAGGGGTTCTAAGATAAAATTTACTTTTGGTAAAAGTATTGCATGGAAAACTAAAGAAGGGGAGGCTACTGAATCAAAACAACCATTTATAGAGGGACAAGAGCTTGCATCTGAGGAACAATCATCGGAAGAAGAAGAAGGGAATGAAAGTGAGGAATTAGAAGAATCCACAAAAGATGAACAGTCTAAAGAAGATGAAGGAGAGGTAGAAGGTAATGAGGAAGAAAAAACATGTAATGATGAAATAAAACTATCTCCCCATGAGAATATTGTTGATAATATTCCCCAAACATCATCGCCTATTACTACCAATGTTCCTCACACTCCTCCAAATCCTACTACTCCTCCACCTCCTCTTCCTACCTCACCTCCTCCTACAACAACTCTACATGTAGTGAAGGTTATCATCCCTCCTTCAGTATCATTAGTCCCTTACACTCCTCCTGTAGGTTTCATCTTGCAAATTGTTGATGTTTCCTCAAGTTCTCCATCATCCATTCTGATTTTATCATCTCCATAATATAATATCTCTTCTCAAGAATATTTTGATAGGTTCATTAGTGATTCATTACAGGATCCTCTTGGTTTGTAGTCTACTAGATCATTCATGACTGATACTACTCCAATTGTTACTATATCATACATTCCTATAGAAGTGGTGCTACACAAGAATTAATAGTAAGTCAAGAAGTGAATACTTCATTTCTTCCTCCTTGGCTAATCTCACAAGTTTCTAAGTGCAAGAAACAAATTATTTCCCTAGATGAGCTAGGTCTTGAAGAGATAGTTCTTCCAAAATCTAAGGGGAAAAAGAAGGAAAAGGTTCATTCAAGACTTCATGTGGAAAATTCAGGTCACAAGTATGTGGATATTGGATTACCTCCATAGGAATAGGGTAATGTGAATATGGAAGATTACACTATAACTAGGGTCCACCTTGGGAAGGTAACTAATGCTAGTGCCAAAGAAGATGCACAAGTGACCCTAACTGCATTATCAGGTAGACTTGACAAGATGAAGCAAGATAGAGATATGTACAAGGAGAAAGTTGGACGGTATGCATCAGTTTTGAGAAAGATTGCAAGTTCCTCAGAGGATTTGTAGCCTATGTCCATGGTAAATGTCAAGGAACCAATAGTGCAAAAAGTGGAAAATTTTTACTCCAAGGGAAAAGTGTTGTATGAATTTGTTGATGAAATAATTGAGCAGGGTTCACAACTCATTGTTGTGGCCGATGGAAAGACTGCTCAAGTATCTAGAATGAAATTAGAATTGGAGAAGGTACAAACCACACTTTCCTTTGAGAAAAAGGAGATGGAACAGTCTCACATTTTGGTTGCAAATGAAGGAGACCAAGTTGAGAAAATTAGTGGAAGTCAGGGTAATTCCTAATAAAGATAAGTATGTGGAAGTAAAGGAATCTCTTAGAAACTACATACAAGTTATCAAGTCTCTCATCGATGACATACAACAAGTACAAGAAGATTTCGAAGGACATCATGTTGTCATGGTGAATGGAATTGAGGAGTTGCTGAGAAAACTTCTTGATGATGATCATACCTTCCTCCCGGTAAGTAAGATTGTTCAGATCTTCAAAGAGGCTATCATGGAGTAGGTTGAAGATGAAGGCTTTTCAAATACTTCTATGCATGCTTTGTGTGATGTATTACTTTCTCTCAACAACCTTAAGACACATCTAGATAGATGCAGAAATATTTGATCATCTGCAAGAAAGTCAATCACAAGGGTTCATACAATTATTGACTATACAGTTGGTCCAGATGAGGCAGTCATGCAGGAGATAAAGAAGAAATATGAAGACTTGCAAACCAAGAGAAAGGAACCATGAAAAAATTCTTGTATCTCTAGAGTTAGATATTTTATATGCTTTCTTCTATGCTTTATGTAGATAGGCTTTGACATTTTACATGTCATTTTGGAAAAAGTAATTACATGTACAAAAAATATGTTCTCCTACATTTATGGACAACATTTTTGAATAAGTCAACTAGTTGGTTATGGTTTTCCTATAGTGTCTCTCCTCTCCCATCTATAAATAAGAGAGGATTCTATTGTATTATGCATCTTTTATCTTATGCAATTAAGTGATGCCCAATTGAGAAGCAAATATTGAAACTTTGAGTTCATTTTTGTGAATCTAATTTTGATCAAAAAAAGAAGTGAATTTTCACACCAAACTTTGTGTTGGAAACAATTATCTTATGATTTGATTTAATTGACAGTGTTGAGTGATTGAGATTGAAAGGGATTTGAGTAAAACTTTGAGTTACACTTATTGTGATATTGTTGAATACTATTGGTGAATTATCTAAAAGACTTTATGCTTATATTTATTCATGTTTCTTGTGGGAATATTTTGGATTATATAGAAGACTTTGTGCTTCTTTTACAATGTTGGTTACTATCTTTAAGGATTCCTTATCGGAAACTATGGAATGACTTTGTGCCTCTATGAGATTTTCTTATTTGTTACTTATCATTATCATGCTGGTACTCCTAGGATTTGCTTTGACAAGATAGGGATATTGGAATTACTGCTTAATTTTAGTTTGAAGTTGTATTGCATCAAGAATTTAAAATTGTGAAACATTGTAAAACATATTCTCTAAAAAAGGAGAGAATCATGAATGTGACACACCCCCATATCATTATTGTAGTGTACATTATTGTGAATATTTGATTATTTTTCCTTAGTTTCAATAAGAAGTAAGAAGGGCGCCTCCCCTTTCCGAGAGGAGAGATTCTATCTCACATAACTATGGTTGAAATCAAGGTTTTGTAATATGTTAAAAAGGATTACAAAATTTTCACTGAACACATCTTCCATCTCATACCTCAAGTTCTTGTTGAATTTTTCCTTGCCAACTACTTTAAAAATAACATAAAATCCATGATCATGTGTCCTATAAATAGAATCCAAGAGATCCTAAACACCATGCAAGCCTCCATGTCATCCTTTTCCCTCCATTGACAAGAGAAACCAAAATGTCTTCCATGTTCAACCAACACCCATCTATAACCATATCTCATGCACTTCACATCCTAGTCAACCCATCATCAATTCAAAAAGGTCCATCAAAAGGTCAACAAAGAAAACCATCAAAAGACAACCAAAAGTCACCCTCAAAGGAATATAAGAACACATGCAAAATCCTATTTCACAAAATTTTATCCCTAGTCTTCTAGTTCTACCCACTTCCACCTCACCCATCTCATATTTATCCACCTCATCCATTTTATGATTTTCCACCTTCATAGAACCTATACAAATTCAACCATGTCACTCACTTTACCTCGTTGATCCAAAGCATGACACCATAGATCCCCTTTTATGTCAAAATCAAATTACTCCCTCTCATGATCCCATTCCATCTCATGACCCTATACCATCTCATGATCCAATTCTCTAAACTCCATGCCATAATCCTAGTCCATCAACTCTATTGCATTATCCTATACCATCTCATAATCTTATGATATCCAACCCATTTGATGATCCTAGCATATCCACTTCATATCATGATCCTATCATACTACATCCATTACATGACCCTGGTCCATCACAAGAAGAGATATTTCCATCCATTACCACATCTAATGATACCCCTCCCAATCAATATCAAAATGTCTCATCCACTCCATCACATGATCCCCTTCCACCTCATGATCCCCTTCCATCTCGTGATCCCATTTCCAACAAAGAGCAACATATCCCTTCTATCCCAGCCAATGAACTCCTTCCTCCAAATCAAGATCAAAGTATAAATTCTATTTGATGCAATGATCCCCTTCCACTATGTAAAGATAAAAGTATATCTCCATACCCCTTTCATGATTCCCTTCCATCCACTCCATCCCATGATCCTATCCCAATTCAAGATCAAATCATCCCTTCATCTCCATGTCACAATACCCTTCTATCTCATAACCAAGAGAAAACTATACCATCCACCCCATCCCATGATCCTACCCTAAGTCAAGATCAAAACACCCCTTCATCTTCATGTCATGATCCTAATCCTCAAAAAAATCCCATCACTCGTAGCCAAGCTACCCATGAACCCCCTACTTATCAATTGCATTCCTCCACTTTCATCCAATCTGGTCTACTCCAAGAACCTATCATTCACTCCATGCCATATCCCCCTCAAAATGGACAAACATCTTGCTTCCAAAACAATAAGTATCCCATTGGAAAAATTATTTGTCAAACTATGCATTATCAAGGCAAAGGGTTAGGCCTTCATGAGAAAGGCATCTTAGAACCCCTTAATATCAAAGAAAATCCAAAATATCACGGCCTTGGATACCAAGCTCAAGATGTTGGCACTCCTTCCACCCATCCTAAATCCAAAATCCCTCCACTTAAATCCAAATGTCCACATTCCCTATCCTCAAAATCTATCTTGGAACCTTATCTTCCAAAACCCAATCCATTTTCTCTTCCATCCATTTTGGATCCTTATGTCCTAGAAAAAATTCCTTCATCCTCTCCATCCATCTTGGTTCCTTACATTCCACCACCTAACATTCCTATTCCAACATTCCATTATCCTCTATATTCATCACCTCATATCCCTAATCAAGATCACCAAAGGCACACATCCTTAAAATCCTTCCAACATCCTACCTAAATCAACCCATTCATAAGACCTCCAAATCATTCATATCCATCCACCAATCCCATTTCTCTTGGAAGAAATTTGGATGTCAAATCTCAAATGCATAAAGCCAAAAATCCACAATATTTGAAGGATCAACACGTCCCATCAAAAAGACATGCAAAAACAAAGAAAAATATGATCCAAAATAAAATAAAATAAATCCCAAAGGCTACAAAGGCCCATGAAGCAAAAATCAAAGTCAAAAACCACATGGATTCTAAAAATACTCATAGAATCAATGCATCCCAAAGAAAAATCAGAATTGGCATCCAAACTTGCTTATCCAAAATCTCCATACAATTCTACGTCCTTCATCCCATCTAATAATCCTTTATCACTTCCATCCATTTTGGGTCCTTATATACCAAAATCCACATCCACTTCATCTAAATCTCCAAATTCAAAAGCCTCTTCTCTTCCACAACTCCACCACCCTTCAAGATGTGTGCCAATGTAGATCTTGCCAACATTTCCATCCACTCATCTACAAGTTTTCCTTCAACCCATCCATTATCCAACATCCATCTTTCATCCTTCCATCCCTCTTATCCAATCCTTTGCATAAATCCACATCCTTCACCATCTTCCCATCCATTTCATCCCCCTTACCATCATTCTACCAACATCTATGAGCATACCTCCAAGTTTCCATGGTAGAGTGGAGTACATATTCAAGGGATACCATCTGTGGAACTAGATTCTTGAGTCCTCCCTTCATCTCCCAATCATGCATCCACCATCTTCCAAATCAACTTATCCATATCCTTATCCTTCTCCATCCATCCTATTCCCAAAAATTCAAAAAAAAAGAGAAAAGAGAAAAAAGTATTTAGAGAAATCATTCGTTCAATGGTGAAAATCACTTCTCGTGGCACCTTGGATAGGTACCATGATGAAAACCTGGTAAATAGGCGTCATGTGTAATCCATTACCCTCTTACACTCTACACTTGGGGGAAAAGTTCATCCATGCTAGATCCTACCTACCACACCCTCCTTTATCCTTATTTCATATCCATTATCCTATCTAAATCCATCTCCCCTTTTCACTCATTTTATCTTGGCAAGGATAAGGATATTCATATGCATCACATGTTATATCCTTCCATCCTTATCCTATCCATATTTTATTTTTATGAAGAGCCTAGGGGTCAAATATTAATGCACCCATATCCTATACACTTTATCTTGATCATTATATCCATATCCTCCATCCTATATCCCCTATCCTACTTCCATACTCATATACTATCTCATTCCTCCCCTCTTTTCACTCTTGATCTTGATAAGTCTAGGGGTCAAATATCAATGCATTCATATCCTTTATGCACTATCCTTCCATATCATACATCACTCATCATCTTCCATCCAAGATTATACTACCTCTTGTGTAGGGAATCTTAGTCCTTTGCAACTAGTCCTTGGAGCTCCATCTTCATATCCTCCATCCACCATCATCCTATCTCCCATCACCATCCATTATCCATAGTCCTATCTCCTATCCATGGAATTCCTCCATCCTTCCATCCTTTACCATGTCTTGGTTCCCCCTTGTCATTAGATCTCATTCAATCCTCCATCCAATTTTATCCAATCCATTTATCCTCTATCCTTCCAATCTAACCATCCTCCAACCATTCCCATCCAATTCCATCTAATGCAATCAAGCCTAATCCATGCAATCCAATATTGCAATCTAGTGCATCATCCATAAGCACTCCATGATCTTAATCCAAATTAGTTGATAATCTATTGATCCACTTTAATCCATTATCATCATAAGGATATGTATTTCCCAATCCTCATGTTGTTTCAGGATGTGTCCTTCCCATGTCAAACAACGTTGTCATCATCATCATCAATCAATCTATCAATCGGTTTTCAGCCTAACTTGGAGCATAGTCCTTGGTTGCTTTTGGTTTGTTGTGCATGCTTGCTTGTTGCTTGTGTGTTTTATCATTGTTTGCATTTCTCATGGTCTTTTGCATTCTATTATCACAAGGGCATCATGGTCTTCCATATTATAGTGTTATGGGGCATATGTTTGCACTTGACCTTTTTGATCACGTACTTGGTATATTGTCATCTATGTTCCTTATACCTTGGTGCATAATGTCAAGTACAATATCAAATCTAGGTTTCTCATATCATTGCATCATGATAATCCTCCATCCTCCATCTATTTTGAGAACACAAAAATTCCATCTATATTTTCATCATCCTTATCTATTTTTCTATCCTTTTATCCTTCATCCTTTAAGTCCGCTCATCCATTTGAAGAGCACACTCATGTTCTTTGAACCTGCATGTCCTCTGGAGGGGGCATACCACTACCTCCTCATTATCATTCCTCATCCTTGCTAGTGATTGGGGCATCATGTTTCTATTTCTAATCCCTTTCCTACCCACCATCTTTAATTCTTTGAAATGATGTTACTTCTCTTAGTCACAACATCATCTCAAAGAGGGGAAAAATGTAGACACCTAAAAATGTCGTAACCCAACCACACGTCATTTTAGCCTATCATATCCCATTAATTAATTAAATAATATTTATTTAATAAATTAATTTACCCATCACCTTTATCCCACTTTATCCTAGCCAATTAATTAAATAAATATTTATTATTCATTTAATTAATTTAACCTATTCCTAATATTTAATTAAATAATTATTTATTATTTATTTAATTAATTTATCCCTTACCCTTATCCACCACCTTTAATAAATAAATTTTATATTTATTTAATTAAGTCTAGCCTTATCCCCAAATCCTCCAACTAAATTAATTAATTGATTTAGGCTAATTAATGCCCATTACTCTTTTCCTCAATTATTTAATTCCACTTTATCCCCTATCCTTATCCATTTAATCCTATCTGTATATGCATAAAAATGGTCATGTCTAATTAATCCTAGCATTTAATTAAATATTTATTATTTAATTAATTTATTTCTTAATTCCTCTAAACATAAATAAATTTAATTTATTTATTTATATTGTTCACCTACTTTATTCTTTCACTTTAATTAAATAAATTCATTTTATTTAATTACCACTTTCTTAAGTCCACTTAATTAATTAAATAAATATCAAATTGTTTATTTAAATTAATTATCACATTTAAGTTTAATTAAATCTTTGATTTAATTGAATTTAATTCCATTTCTTCTAAAATTAATTAAATATGCTTATTTAATTAATTCCACATGTCACTTTCCAAATCTTAATTAAATATTATTTAATTAAGAAAATCTTCCATGTCACCAATAAATGAGTAATGACTTTAATAAATTCATTATTTATCTTCAAAATCTTTTCTCAATCTCACAAAAAGATGATTTTTACATTTCATCTTTATCATCTCTCATGAAAGAGGAAACAAATCTTGCTTTCTATTTTTCTTCTATTTTTCTCTCCAGTCTTCTCCATCTTCGACCATTCGATTTGCCATAATTATCACAGTCATTGATCACATCAGCCAATCAAAAGCTTTTGAAAATTCTATAAATACCCCTATGAATCCAAGCATTGGTTACAGATAGATAGACAGGCAGATAGATATACACACATACATGCATTAGAGACGGGCAATTAGCATTTTAGCATTATCAGCTTTAGCATTCATAATTTCATAGTTTTACATTCTAGCAATCATGTTTAGCTTAAGCATTTTAATCATATCTTAGCATAGCATGCATTCATCCTTAATCTCATTCTCTAGGAAGACTATTTGTTGAGCCTAGCACGCGATCTGAGAGCAAGTTGGAATTGACAAAAACACTGGAAATAGAGGATGATAGGACAACATCAAGGACAGAAGACTAAGTTTGCATTCCTTTTATTTGATTGTCTATTTTGATATAATGTCTTATTGGTGTGTTTGATTTATTATTGTTTTTAATCTATATTGGATACACTTAAAATTGATCACACATTTCTGGCGTCCACCATGGGGCCTTTGCCCCATTTTTAACATCTATTTGCAGGTTTTTTGACAAGTTTTCACATTTTGAAGTTCGGCTTCTTGGAAAAAAAATTGTGTTTTAGCGCATTCGTGGGTTTCTTTAGCGCATCTAGGGCTTCTTTCAGCACTTTTGCAGGTCTTTTGGTGCATTTGGGAACTATTTCAACACATATAGGGAATATAATGGCACATCTAGGGAACAAAATGGCACATGCATTTAGCTCACTTTATCAAAATTTTGTTTAAAAAAAAATATTGCATTTTTAGATTAGTGCATTTAGGATTTCTTTTAGCGCATTTAAGGTTTTCTGTAGCACTTATGATGTTTGTTTTAGTGCCTTAACTATTTTTTTTAGCACATATGTATGATCTTTTAGTGCATGCAAGTTGTAACTAAACAAAGTTCTGAGTTTGATGCCTTCCTAGATAGAGCTTTTTTTCTGGTTAAAAAGAAGCAACCCTAGGGTAGACACATCACTTTAATATGAACCAATCCTAGGATAGACATGGAATTTAAAAAGAAGAAATCCTAGGGTAGTCACCACACATTGATTTTGTGATTAAAATGAAACACATGCTTGGATTGAAGCAATATCTTCACATAGATTAAATCATTGTCATTTAGGCTCTAAAAAGAACACTATCTACTTTGTCTGTGGCAATAGGTCTATGCTTTCCCCTTAACTAGGTGATCAGAATACCAAACTTGCCTTTTTAATTTCTGTAATGTTAATGCTTTATTACATCTTGTAGAGGGCCTACTCTTGTGGGAAAAAGTACTCACCCAAGAGGAACGACCCAAGTGGGTTCAAACCAAAGTTAGGTTATTCCACCCCACTATAAAATTTAAAGCAAATCTGGGGAAACCCACTTTTGCCAGTAGTGTGCAAGATAACCATCCCCAAATCCTTTGTTCTAAAGGTTGGGAGGTCTCCTGAGGGAGTTTATTATTTCCGCACAGAATGAAAACCCTTACTACGAACTTAGTGTAGTAGCCAACCGTGTCTATTTCTGAACATCCTAATAATCACAGTGCAAGGGGAGGGAAGAATCTGCCCCCAAGACACTCACCATATAACTGCCAAGGATCGTTTGCTTAGGGGATCCAGTATCCATTTCCATCACTCTAAGTATGCACCTGGAAAATAAAAAAAACACGGGCGCCCCTTCGGGGGTGACACGGCTATGTGAGTCGATGTAGTTCTAAGATGTGGGTTGTGGTTATTATGATGACCTACTTGAGTACTAAGAGTGAGTCTGCCTGAATTGTCTGTCATGTGCAAAACCTGTGGAAACACTTTTTGAAAACATTTTTGAACATACACTTGATGTTTAGTATAGGGCTTAAAAACAACTGTTTTCAGAGTGTTGTGTTTTCAATCACATTAATTCAAATAAAATATCATCCAAAGTGAACATGCAAAATTTCAGCTCAAACTACTCAAAACTGTTTGAAAAAATACTTTGGAAATTTGTTTTAGCACATCTAGGGTATATCTTAGCGCATATGAGGTTTGTTCTAGCGCATTCATTGGTTAGTTCAATGCATTTAAAGCCTGTTTTCACACATTGAGTGTCTTAGCGCATAAGCTGAATATTCTATAAATAGTTTTTGGTCACTATCAAAACATTTTTCTGTAGCACATCTAAGACATATTGTAGCACATCTGAGGTCTGTTGTACCACATTTGACTATTTCTCTAGCGCATATGCCTATTTTTGTAGTGCATATAGGGTACAAAGTAGCACATCTATCACTTTCCATAAATTTTACTTTTGGAAAATCTGAGTTTGTAACATCTTCGGTCCAATAACATCTTGACATTTCTCCCATACTTAGAGAGTGGAAATCAACCAAAATTTTCAAGAAATCAATTTCCAATAGGATTAGGAAACCCAAGAATCATTTAGGTTACAATAAAACCTTGCAACATAGAAATTTTTTGTATAAAAGTCAAAACGTCTTGCTCCATTACCGTGAATTTCTCCATAGGTACCAAGATTTTGCTAGGGAGTTTACTGATGAGTACGCTATAGAGCCTTTATATTCACGAGCTTATTTCTAGAGAAGAGCTCTATCACAATGACATAATCACAATCAACCTCTCAACTTTGATTATCTACCACAACCTTCCATTGAATATCCAACACATCCCAATCAAATCCTTCAGTGAATTTAATTAGGCTATACTTATCATTCTTCAAAAACAAGGATCAAATCTTAAAAGTGCACCTTTTAAACAAATTCCTAATTCAACTTCCCCAACAGGATTATGATATCCTTCATCATTGGAAGCCACAATCAAGAACTGGGAATGTCTTTGATCATTTCATAATATTTTCATCTTATCGGATCAAAACATCATCATTTTTGCACTTATCAAACTATGATCTAAGTCTAGAAGAACATTTCAAAATCATATGCCTATTTTTACAAGATTTCAATACAATAAGCTAAAAGAGGATATTCAACAAGAAGATCATACCCAAATAACTCAAGAAGAAGGTGAGAGTAGCAATCCCCTTTTTAACGACAACATGGGTGAAAGAGAAGAAAATCCATTTTCTTACAACAAATACAAGAACATGAGAAAAAATCCTATAGATAGTGATGATGAATGAGATGAAGAACATCACCTTAGAGAGGCTGAGCAAGATCCAAAATTTCAAAAATCCTTAGAAAATATTTTAGAGCGCAACAAAGAGAAATATTTCTTGTATTTGGCTGACAAAGGAGCTAAATTGCCTCATGATTGTGATACTAAGAACTTAAAGAGAAGTCTTGATGAAATACCCTTTTCTAATCTTAGTGCCTTGTCTCAACAAATTAAGGCACTTCAAGGAAAAATTAAAGACATGCAAGGGGGAACCACAATGAATACATATTCTCTTGATGACAATGTCCTTATCCTTTTGACCAACGTCTCAACATGATCCCATTTCCCAAACATTGTGAAATCCCAAATTTTGATTGTTACAATGGGAAAACGGATCCAATCAATCATATTAGGGACTTCCAAAATATGACTTTAGAGTTTTCCCATGAGGATACATACTTGATGTGTTTGTTTCCTAGAAGTCTTGGAGGCCAATCTATGGAATGGATATCAAAAATCACACCGCCTGTCAAGTCATTTGAGGAATTGATTAACGAGTTCATATCACAATATTCCTACAACATACAACATCAAATAACCACAATTGATCTTTGCAAGGCTAAACAGAAAGCCGGTGAACCATTCATTACATTTCTTCAGAGATGGAGAATATTTTTTTGCTAGATACCCACATCATGTTCCTAAAAAGGAAAAGATCACCACTTTCATAAACAACTTAGATCAAGAGATGAGCTATCATCTTAATCTTGATTGTCCTCCCTCTTTTCAAAAATTGATTGAAAATGCCATCACCATTGAAAGTGCTTTAATCTAGAGAGGGATAATTAAAACTTGACAAGGATAATCCTAGCTCTTCAAATCACCACAATGACAAATCTAAGTTTTAGACTCGCAACAAAAACGTGGTGAATGATGGTGTTGTAGATGCAAATCATGTCTCAACTAAGCCATTTTTTCTTAGTACTCCAAGTGCTCCTCACAACAATAACTATAACAATGTCAACTCGGTCACAAATCAAGGAAACAATCCTCCTTCGAGGAATAACAAGAATCAAACTTTTACTCCCAATCAAGGGAATTCCAACAATCAAGGTTATCGTGGAAAAAATAACAACAATGCCTTAGGAAATACCTCAAGCATGAATCCACAATGATCTTCATTCTTCTCTAGCAAAAGAAATTTTACTCCACTGGGTCAATCTTTAGAATCTGTATTCAAAGAGTTGATGGCTAAGAATGTTCTTACTTTGCCACCTCAACGAAACTTTGAACCCAGTGTGAAGCCTCCATCATGGAATGATGCATACTATTGTGATTATCATCAGTACAAAGGCCATCACACAAATAATTGTCAAGCCTTGAAAATTTTTATCCAAGACTTAATTGAAAATGGCACCAACACAATAGAAGGACACCAACAATCAAACGAAGACCACCAAGCATTTCGCAGCCCTTTTCCAAACTATCAAAAGGGTGAGTCTTTTGGAAAAAGTGTGAATCATATCAACGATCATATAATCAATCATATCTACACTGACGATGAACAGGTCAATGTTATAAAAGTTAAGGAGAAGATGGAATATAGACAAGCCAACACAACAAGGGCACAATCTTAAAGGGCACTTCTTCAAAATCCACTATTCCCTTGCCTCAACATCAATATGACTTAGTCAATCAACTTGGAAAAACTACTGCTCAGATTTCTATCTTAGAAATCCTGAAGATTTCCCTAACACACAAGGAAATTCTAGAAAAGGTCCTTGTTGAAACAACTATATCCACTGATCTAGATGTGGACCGATTTCAATCCATGTTGGGACACTTGTCCTCACCCACATGTCTCTCATTCTTTGATAAAGATTACGTTCCATGACACATTCCCATAACTCATCGCTATATTTAGAAGTCATGATCCACAAGTTTTGTGTCAGACGCTTACTAATATATGGAGGTGCTGGTTTGAACATGTGTACTATGAAGTTAGGTCAAGCTTTAGGATTTTCCGAGGACTCCATTGATCCCAAAAGAAAGATTACTATTAAAGCTTACGATGATGAAGAAAGAGTATCCAAGGGTTTAATCATGCTACCAATCATAGTGGGACTGGTTATCAAGAATACTTTTTGTCAAGTATTAGATTGTGATCTTGCATACATCTTGTTGGGTCATCCATGGATCCATGAAATGCAAGTTGTTTCGTCCACATATCATCAATTTCTTAAGTTTCCTTATGATGGACAGGAGATCACAATACCAGTTGATAATTCAAACAATCAGACTTGTTCCAACATCAAAGCTAGTCAAGATACTTTGGTTCCCAATAATCAAGAAGCTCATGTTAGTACTTCTCCCAAAGTTGATACACAAATCAGTCAGTTAACCTATAACTTTGAAAAGCAACTACGATTCAAGGAAAATAGAGTTGGGGAGTACTCTCTTTGTCTTGGTAATCTTCCTACATCGCCACGGTCACATGGGAAACCTTATATCACACAACATCAAATATCTATAGCATCAACATCAATGCAACCACCAATAGAGCCAAGTACAAAATTTAATGGATGATTTATCAAAGAAAAATTCCCCATGGAAGATCCTAAGGATAGAGAACTTCTAAAGTGGCTCTATAAAGATGAAGAAATAGTTCTCAATGTCAAGATACCAACTGACCAATATGGTAAAGGGTATTCAATCATGCAAAAGATGGGCTATGATGGCAATGGTCCTATCGGGAAAAGAAAATGAGTAGTTGAGCCTATTCACCTTCCAGGACTTGTTGCCAGAGATAAAATAGGACTAGGATAAGATACTAATTCAAAAGAAAGAGCATCCAAGTAGTTGCATGATACTGTCCTCACTTTGCAAGAAGGTTCTGATACAAAAGAAGCATGTTTGACAGCAATTCAAAATTTCATGAATAATAACTCTGACACAGAATCTGGTGAATATGAATGGGACACCATCTACAATGATGAGTTCTAGAGGGACAAAAAGGTTGATGTGATACACAAGTACACCCCAACTCTAATCGAAGGTGAAGGGTCAGGGTCCCACCACAAGGATCTGAACTACAAGAGAATTATGATTCTAGTGATACAGAGTCAGATTTAATCAAACAAGACTATCGTGAGAATAGTATCATTGATCTGCCCCATACCTCAGATCCTATAGACAACTCTGTTATTACCATAACCATAGCCAATTCCACACAGCCTAATGACCCGCTACCACTGATCCATCCCAATCTCATTGACTGGGATCTATTCGAACCTATCGATATACCTATGTTTCCAAGCGATGAATATATTGTGAACTTCCTTTCCGCATACGACACAGATGATTTTTCTACTGGTGATTTTCAGCATAGATTCTTTAATCAGGAGAGTGTCAAGTCTCCTAGCTGCAAAAATAAAAAAATCAAAAAGAAAGATCTAATGGTGAAAACTAGAATCTGGTAGTGTTGGATCAAACAAAAGAAAAAACAAAGAGTGTATCAGATGGTGAAATTTTTTTTTTAAGGCACCAGTTGATGGGATAATTGAAACTCTCCCAAAGCACTACCATGAACGATCATCTATCTTGATTGATCCTACAAAAGAAGTTAATCTTGAAACTATAGAAAAACCAAGGATTCTATAGTTAGTTGCATCAATGACAAATAAAGAAGTACCAGAGTTCATGGAATTTCTACAAGCAAATCAAATCAACTTTTCCTGGTCTTATGCAAACATGCCAGGTCTTGATCCTATTCTTATAATGCATCACTTGTCTATCAAACCAAGAGTTAAACCTATGAAACAAAAACTCAAAAAGATGCATCCTCATGTTGCACTACGGGTTAAAGAAGAACTCAAAAAACTCCTTGATGTGGGATTTATAAGATCAATCAACTACGTAGAATGGATCTCCAACATTTTTCATGTGTCCAAGCCAGACAAAAGTATCAGAGTGTGCACAAATTTTAGAGATCTTAATAAAGCATGTCCTAAGGATGACTTCCCACTTCCAAACATCGATACTATAGTTGATCTAATAGCTGGCCATGCCATGTATTCACTAATGGATGGTTTTTCTGGTTACAACCAAATCAAGATTGCACCTGAAGACTAGGACAAAACAACTTTCACATTTCCATGGGGGACTTATTGTTGGAACGTCATGCCTTTCGGTCTAAATAACACTGGGGCTACATATCAAAGGGCTATGACTACAATTTTTCATGACATGATGCACACATTCATGAAAGATTATGTAGATGATATACTGGCAAAGTCATACACAAGAGAAGGACATCTTGAAGTATTATCTAAAATCTTTGCAAGGTTAGAAAAGTTCAAAGTTTGCCTCAACCCTATGAAGTGTGTTTTTAGAGTCACATTTGGAAAACTCTTGGGATACATAGTGTCCGAAAAGGGAATTGAAGTAGATCCTACCAAGGTACAAGCAATCATGGAAATTCCTCTACCAAGGAATATCAGTCAGTTAAGGTCATTATAGGGACAACTTCAATCTATAAGAAGGTTCATCGTACAATTGGTAGATAAAATCGTACCTTTCACACATCTATTACATAAGAATGTTCCTTTCAAATGGGATGACAAGTGTGAAATGGCCTTTCAATAGATCAAGCAGTACCTAATGAATCCACTAGTTCTAGTACCACCAATTTTGGAAAAACCACTAATCTTATATATTGCCACAACAGAGACATCTTTGGGGGCATTCTTAGCACAAGAGGACTCTACAGGAAAGGAACATGCAATATATTACATCATCTGAATGCTAATAGGTCATGAACTCAACTACACTTTCATTGAGAAGGCTTGTCTAGCTGTAGTCTTTGCCTCATAGAAGTTTCAGCACTACATGTTAACTCATACAATCAATCTTGTTGCAAAGATTGATCCACTCAAGTATCTACTAAGCAAGGCTACATTGACAGGAAGGTTAGTAAAATGGGTTATGATCCTGAGCGAGTTTGACATCCATTATGTTGATCGCAAAGCAATCAAAGGACAAGTTATCATTGATCAACTGGCCGAAGCACCACTACAAGTAGAACATCCCATGCACACTGAATTTCCAGATGCTGATGTCTTCACTGCAGAATCAAAATAGTCATGGTCATTATACTTTGATGGTTCTTTCACTCAACATGGATTGGGGGCAGGCATACTCTTTGTCACCCCTCAAGGACATACCATTCCTTGGTCATGTAGGCTAATGTTTCCATGCACCAACAACATAGCCGAATATGAAGCTTTAATCATTGGACTCAAGATAGCATTGAAATGGAGGATCACAAAACTACAAGTCTATGGTGACTCACAACTAGTCATTAATTAGATCAATGATGGTTATCAAACCAAAGATGACAAATTGTTTCCATATAAGAAGATGGTTGACAATTTTAAGAAGTACTTCGTAGATATCAAGTCCATAAAGATTCCAAGACTTGATAACAAGGCAGTTGATTCCATGGCCACGATCACATCATTGTTGCAACTCCCAGAAAATCATGCTCGCTATGAATTTCTGGTAGAACAATCATTTGCACCTGCTTATGACACACTTGAAAGCCAAATCATTTGCCACTTAGTAGGATCTGATTCACCTTGGTATGGCAAGATTTATGCCTACCTAAAAGATGACATCTTACCAACTGACTTATCCTGTAACCAAAAGTGCAACTTTATCCACCAATCCTCTCGCTATACTCTTATTGTTGGCATCCTCTATCGTCGTAGTCTTGATGGTACTTTACTTCAATGTCTTGAACGTGACGAATCTGACAAGGCTTTACAAGAAGTTCATGGTGGCATTTGTGGTACAAATTCAAGTGGACTGACCTTATCTAAGAAATTGATTAGAATGGGGTACTACTGGCCTACAATGGAAAGAGAATCATTCACTTTTGTGAAGAAGTGCTCAAAATTTTAGATTCATGGGAATCTCATTCATGCTTCTGCACAAGAACTACAACCATTCACGTCGACCTGGCCATTCTCTCAATGGGGGTTAGATCTAGTTGGAAAGATTTATCCTTCATCATCGAATGAAAACAAGTCCATCATCACAACGACATAGTACTTTACCAAGTGGATTGAGGCAATACCTCTTACTAAGGTTACCGACAAAAAAATCTCATCGTTCATACTCAAATATATTATTTGTCGATATGGCATTCCCAACTCCATTATCATAGATAATGGATAACCGTTCAAGAATCAATATGTTGATAAACTTTGTGAGTGATTCCATATTCAACACAGATATTCAACACCATACTATCCACAAGGGAATGGCCAAGCAAAGGCCTCA
Organism: Sequoia sempervirens; assembly: GCA_007258455.2. NCBI lineage: Eukaryota > Viridiplantae > Streptophyta > Pinopsida > Cupressales > Cupressaceae > Sequoia > Sequoia sempervirens. The sequence goes on from VDFB02058242.1 coordinate 210,713,016, forward strand.
AATAAGACTATATTGAAAATTTTGAAGAAGACTGTGAATGATGCAGGGAAATATTGTTCAACTAAATCTTGCATTATGGGCCTCCAGAACTAGCATAAGAATGCTAACAAGAGCAACATCGTATGCTCTTGTCTATGGAGCAGAAGCTATATTACCTCTAGAGGTTGAGATTCCATCACTCAAGGTATCATTGAAAGGGTCTCACAACAGATGATGAATACAGAGTTTTTCGATTGCAAGAGCTGGAACTCCTCAATGAGAAGAGACAACGAGTAGTTGATCATTTGAAAGCATATCAACAGATGATGTCTTGTAGCTATAATCAGAGTCAAGCCACGTACCTTTTAGGTTGGTGATCTTTTTTTAAAAGAGAACCCATGAAATCAACAAGACAGAGAGAAGAAAGGAAAGTTTGAACCAAATTAGATGGGTCCTTATGTGGTCATCACAATATACGGTTCAAGAGCGTACAAGCTATCAACACCAGAAGGGGACCTGTTTGACGAGCCCATCAACAGTATGCACTTGAAGAAGTATTATGTATGAAGTAGTTATCATCACCCATAAAATTCCTAAAAAAATAACAAAAACAACTGAAAAAGTACTAAAAAAAATAAAAATAGTAGAAAAAGTCCTAAAAAAATAACAAAAACAGCAAAAAAAGTCCTAAAAAAATAACAAAAATAGTAGAAAAGTCCTAAAAAGATAACAAAAATAGTAGAAAAAGTCCTAAAAAAATCTATAAAAATCAAAAAGTCCTTAAAAATAACAAAAAACAATAAAAGTCCTAATTTTTTTTTATAAAAATCAGAAAAAGTCAAGAAAAAATCTATAAAAACAGCAAAAAATGTCCCAAAAAAAAATAAAAAAATTAAAAAGATCGTCATAGGGTGAAAACCTAGCAACAGGCAGTCTATTGACAAGAAAAATACAAACAAATCAAAAAGAAATAAAAAAAATGCAATAAGCACAAATAATGAAAATCTGGCAAACATACGCTATTTGTCTCTCCATCTATTAGCTCATGTTCTACACTTAGCTTCTCAGCCTTCATTTTATGCATCATCCTAGGGTCATAACATCATCATACTGCCATCATTTTCCTAGAGTGATAATGTCTTACCATGACTTGATCGTTGTACATATTCATTTTAGCAAGTTGTGCCAATACTGGGGGCAAACGTTGACATACTAAGACCAATTAACTTTCAGCATTTACTGAAATAGCTAGACAGTGACATAAAATCCAATCAAATGAACAAACACTCAAATCATATGAACAGCTACACAATCATTGATCCATAGCACAAGTTTTCAGCAAATTTTATATCATGACTCATATCTGGATGATCTAAAATCTGAATAATGTTTGGAATAGCAGTATTATATTTTGAACAATGGTTGTTTGATTTTCTCTATCATCCCTCTGGAGCACACTCGATGATGTATTGAACTAGAGTGGCGAGGAACGAGAATGATTTTTCTTTGTCTGTTGTCTTGAGATTGACTATCACTTTGGTGCAAATATGTTGCGAGACATGATTTTCAAAGTGTATCATTGATGAAAGTTCCAAATTTGCATCATAAAGTGGTTAATATTTGTTTGTTTATGCAAGGAATGCTTAGGTAATCTCAGTTTAATTGTACCTCGATGCTTGTATTCACTTGCTATATCAAAAATCATGAAAGTTGTACTCAGGTCATCATTGGTGCTAATTTCCCCTTTGATGCTTGTACATACTTCCAACATTTTGAAATGCTCTATGATTCAAGAAAGCTAACAAAGGGCTTAACAAATGGCTGGTTTCGTTTAGTTGCATTTCATTAGATCATTATATATATCTGCATACTGGATTTGCATCAAAGTTTTGACAGGTTGAACAAAAATATCTTCGGCTGACATGTTCCTTTAGACTATTTGTGGAGGACATTCGGACATTTGTTTCATTATCATCTTTCATCGTCATCATCATTCCATTAATCATTATCATTTCATCTAGGTCTTATACATCTTATATAGTTTATCATTAATTCTCATGTCATTTCGATCCTTTATCATTTACTCATCCATCATTATGCATTATCATGTCACTTATCATTTTTTTTCATAACATATAATTTCAGTGCATATCATTGATCATTCTCAGTTTATATCATCTTTGTTTTATTGCATGTCATTTCGATCCTTTATCATTTCATATCATTCATTTATCCATTAGGTATTTCATATCATTTTTATTTTCATATTATCTATCATCTTCATCTCATTAACATCTTATCATTTTTATATCCATTTCATTTTCATTCTACACCATTGCATACCATTTATCATGTTCATTACCATTTCATTTTCATATTATATCTTTATATTGTCATTTCATCATTATTTCATTAATCATTTCATCTCATTATCATTTATCATTATCATATCATCATCATTTCATATCATTTCATCTCATTATCATTTTATCATTATCATTATCTATTTCATATCATTTCATCAACATTTCATTACGTGTCATTTATCATTATCATTATCTATTTCATATCATTTCATCATCATTTCATTACGTGTCATTTATCATTATCATTTCATCTATTTTATATCATTTCATCATCATTTCATTACGTATCATTTATCATCTTATCATACATCCTCTTTTTAATCATTTCATCCCATTATTTATCAGTTGTCACATTACATGCATATCATATCTTTCAATCATCTATCCTTTTCATATCATTAATATATCATGTCATTTTTCCCATAACATCTGACCCATTTCACATTACATTTCCACCATTTTTTTTTCATATATCCCATTACACACTTTCATAATCAACATCCTACGTCATCCACCTGCATGACATCATTAGTATGCATCCCGAATTGTCATCATATCATGAATCATCCTGCATATCAAAATCCATACTACATCATGCAGAAATACATGCATCATCACATCAAAAATGCACATCATCAAAACTCATCGCCACTACATATCATCGCTCATCAAAAATACATACAAATGTCCAATGAAACTGAAAAGTATAGAGAGATACATGAGATATGATAAAAAAACAATGTACATGCTCCAAAAATGATATACATCAATAATACTGCATCAATAAATCAAGGTTGGCTAGTAGAGCCCCCTGATGGAGTTGGTCTAGAGGATGGTGGCCTGCCACTACCCCCTACATTAGGATCTTGTCGCGGCCCTGTGACCCCTCTATTGTGTGTCATAGTCTATGATCTACCCTTGGATCTGTTGTGGGACAGAGGGTAAGGCTCTCTACAGTCGACAGGACACAACTCCTCGTATTTGATCCGATAATGCTTAGCCTCCCTGGAAATCTTGAATCCCTCTACAATGGCCTCTCATAAAGATGCACTCTCAATAGTGCATATGAATCTCTGAGCAACACCCTCTGCCTTTACTACCCTTCATCTGAAGGAATCTCTCTTTGCTATCAACTGGGCCATCTGTGGGTCCAGGGCAGGAGGAGGTGTCTGTGCCTATGCATGTACCTGTGCATGTTCCTATGTTTGTGCTTATGCAAGTTGTTCCTGTAACTACATTGCCAAACTCTGAGCCTGAGCCAACTGGCTCTGCAATTGCGCCTACTGCCCTTGAAGCATTTGTACCTGGCCTTGCAGAGTATCTATCTATGCCTATTGCACTGTAAAGGAGACCCTGATCATTATCCACCATCCAGTACCAGACCTTGACCTCCACATGATTTGAGCACTTCCCAAGATATCTGTCCTCGGTCTCACTAGCCTCTACTCATCCCCTCTGCCATCTCCGCCATCATCTGAGCTCTCCTCATCTCCACTCTCTGCCTCCTCTCCACTCTCCTCCTCCTCATCCCCTTCGCCCACAACCTACTCTCCCCCTGCCACATCCTACTATCTCCTACTCCCTAGTTGATGTGCCATCAAAATGGGCGTTGGCTCATCTGGACATGTCAAGCGAGGGAATGGGTGTGTGTGAAAATAAGTAGAGTGCTCATTCGACATCCCTGCATTAGTAATATCTGGCCTGTAAGCCCATGCCTCGGGCTATAAACTGGTATACTCTGTATATGCCACCTGATATGAAATGCATGGCCCCCATCCAGGATCATCCTTATGTCACTCATAGTGCGCAATGCCCTGCAGCATCCCCTGTGTATAGCCATAATGTCTCTGCACTTTTAATGCCAAAAATCTCTCTATAATAAATAGGGTCTGACCTACCAGATACTAGGGCATGCATATAAATGGAATCTCTAGATGATCAATATCCCACCCCTCACAATCTGTGTACAGCCTCCATATCACTGAATCAACATCATCAAGAGTCTGTCACCAGTACTCCAACTTGCCCAACTTGGGTTCGACAAGTGCAATATAATATGCATACACATATGGCCTACCTAGTGGCCTAACTCTAGGACAAAAAGGTCTCGTAATGGTAATATGCTCCCACACCTAGATCTGGAGTAGGGTAACACCATAAGACAAACTGGATGATCCATTGTATATTACCTGATGTAAGTCATGGTATAAATGAGCTAGCATGCAGCTCCCCCAGGCATATCTCTATTGTTGACCTATCATCAACTCAATAATCCTCCTCCACCCAATTGACAATCCCTTTGACCGGTGGTCCGAACAAAGGAAGCCTCCAATGAATGCACCCAACACGGAAGGTAAGGCTGGATATCCCCTAAAATCTACCCATGGCACCCAATACCCTGCTATCTGAGCATCCCCAAACACCCTCCTGAGTGCATCTGTCCCACCTAGCTCTTTGTGGGACCATAAACCACAAGAGCACCTACCACTGGAATCCCCAAAATCCTATATACATCCTCAGGGGTCACAGCCATCTCACCCATCAACAAGTGAAAGGTGTTATGCTCTAAATTCCACCTCTCTGCTAGTGCAGTCAACAATCCCCTGTTGACTCGAATCAGAGGCATAGACAATAATGATCCCAACCCACATCCCACTATCAACTATACATCTATAGGTGTCAGATCTCATATCCGATCCCAACCTACAGGGAAGTGCTCTCTAATCTAGAGGTTTTTGAAACCCTCCTATTTTTGGTCATCACAAGGACAATCAATCAAACTCATATCATCGACTCATATCAACATGATCTATCTACAAATCAATTAGACTCATATCTATCTACCAGTGACTCATATCAAGTGAACCATATCAAGTGCTTTATCTAAGTGACTCATATCATGAAATTAATGCAAAATCACTCTATCTGAATATCAAATCAATCTACTCTATCATCATTTATTATTTGTTTTCTTTTTCTCAAGAAAGCAAATTTATCAACAATCAAATCATCTTCCTATTTGTACTTTAGTTATGAATACAAATGTGTTTAAATCATATCATCTACTATTTGTTTTCTACAGAAAGCAAATTTATCAAAAGTCATATCAAGCATCTACTCTTTATTTTCTAAAGCAAATTTATTAGACAATCCATCAATTATTCTACTCTTTGTTTTTCATTCAAGGGAAACAAAGTTATCAGCTATCTACTCTTTGTTTTCTATCTTGGGAAACAAAGTTATCAATTCATCATCAGATTTTCTATCATTTTTATCCATATCAGCATGATGACAAGACAATTTTTTTATCTATTGACCAAAGAAGCAATATTCATCATTGTTTTTTTCATCAACTAGGACATTCTGCCTAAATTTCCTAAATGCGCTAATCTATAGCCTCTATGCGCTAAAACCCAAATGCGCTAAAGTTCCCCCCAAATGCGCTAAATCACCCTATGCACCATTCCATGCCCCAAATGCACTGAAGTTTTTCCTCTATGCGCTACTTCCCTATATGCACTAAACTCCTACACGTAAGCGCCATTTCATTCACCTGATGCACTGAAACCCTACATGCGTTATTCTATGTCCTATATGCACTACAGTCTCAATTTCCTACAGGCATCCTATATGTGCTATTTCACTTATCGAATGCGCTAAACTATCTAAACCCTAAAAGCGCTAAATTACGCCTTATATGCACTAAAAGAAACTTTGAAAGCGCTAAAACTCCTACTTTATGTGCTAAAACAAGATGTTCAGCCCTAAATCTACGCTAAAATGCATAAAAATTTAGTTCAAATTACACATTTTCAAATCAAAGCGGGTTGAATTGACTCACCGGTGGTCCATATGTGGCTGGTCTCTGATATCGACAGGCCTGCTCGAATATATGCATGTGATAAGGAATCTCCATCTCGCCAAGTCAGCGTCAGAGCACAAAATCACTATAGTCAAAAGGTGAAAATGACTTTCCCTTTTTACCCCTTTTACCTTTTAAAGGTCAACCATGGTGGGTTTTTGTGGCAAATTTTATTTTTATTTTTATCTTTTTCTTAAACTTTGACTTTATTTTTCAAACTAGGGCATCTTTTAATCAATTATTGGGAGCTAAATCACTGCATCCCTCTCATCATCCAAATTTCATCATCAACTCAACATTTTTTTCATCATCAGTAATTTACCTCCCGAGGGGCCATCATTAATATTAGCAACATCTTTCAATTAGAAACATATCAGAGTCAAATCAAAAGGGACATATCAGTAAAAAAAAAATTCAACGAGGGGTAAAATCAAACGCAGCAAATTTCAAAAGCAAGAATATTTTCTTTGAAGTAATGCGTTTCACACATCACTTCAAAGAGGGGCAAAATGTATATGCATAAAAATGGTCATGTCTAATTAATCCTGGCATTTAATTAAATATTTATTATTTAATTAATTTCTTTCTTAATTCCTCTACATATAAATAAATTTAATCAATTTATTTATATTGTTCACCTACTTTATTTTTTCACTTTAATTAAATAAATTCATTTTATTTAATTACCACTTTCTTAAGTCCACTTAATTAATTAAATAAATATCATTGTTTATTTAAATTAATTATCACATTTAAGTTTAATTAAATATTTGATTTAATTGAATTTAATTCCATTTCTTCTAAAATTAATTAAATATGCTTATTTAATTAATTCCACATGTCACTTTCCAAATCTTAATTAAATATTATTTAATTAAGAAAATCTTCCATGTCACCAATAAATGAGTAATGAATTTAATAAATTCATTATTTATCTTCAAAATCTTTTCTCAATCTCACAAAAAGATTATTTTTACAATTCATCTTTATCATCTCTCATGAAAGAGGAAACAAATCCTGCTTTCTATTTTTCTCTCCAGTCTTCTCCATCTTTGACCATTCAATATGCCATAATTATCACAACCGTTGATCACATCAGCCAATCAAAAGCTTTTGAAAACTCTATAAATACCCCTTGTGAATCCAAGCATTGGTTACAGACAGACAAACAGGCAGACAAATATACAAACATACATGCATTAGAGACATGCGATTAGCATTTTAGCATTATCAGCTTTAGCATTCATAATTTCGTAATTTTACATTCTAGCAATCATGTTTAGCTTAAGCATGTTAATCATATCTTAGCATAGCATGCATTCATCTTTAATCTCATTCTCTAGGAAGACTGTTTGTTGAGCCTAGCACACGATCTAAGAGCAAGTTGGAATCAACAAAAACACTAGAGATAGAGGACGGTAGAACGACATCAAGGACAGAAGATTGAGTTTGCATTCCTTTTATTTGATTGTCTTTATTGATATAATGTCTTATTGGTGTGTTTGATTTATTATTGTTTTTAATCTACATTGGATACACTTAAAATTGATCACACACTATCCATTAATTTCATTCACATGGATCACAATCTAAACTTATCACCAAACGACAAGTGTCCCCTTCACATGTTTAGCCTTTATCCCAAAAGTCAAACTAACTTTTCATCTTAGCCCTTATTTTATTATCCCACCTCTTAATCCTATCCATCCATATAAGTAAGTTTCCCTAAACCTATCCCTAGTCCCTCATGTGACACTTGTCACATGACTACAACTTCAATCCAAACCCTATCTTATTTAATCCTAGCCATTCATCATGAATGCATCTAAACCCTCCATTTCTTCCATCTCATTTCCATAAATGAGAGGCCTCCCATCCCATTTGGATCAACATCTTTTATGCTAATGTCACGACATTGGAATTTTTATTGATTCATGAGCAACCACATCCAAATCTTCAACAACTCAACATAATACTTTCAATCTTTTGAGGTTTGCATGTGTATTTGGTTTGATTTAAGGTATTTTTATGCATATTTCTATTATATCCATTTTACATGCATACATCATTAATTATCACTTTATTAAAGGACTCCCCACCCGTGATCAACCTACTTGCCACTTTAGGATGGAGACACCTTATTCCTATGCTCTTGAAACTCGCCAACAAGTGTGACATGAAAACTAATGCAAAAATACATTTTTTTCCAAAGTCAATGAAACTTTCCCACAATGTATAATATCACATTTCACAATGTTCTATGTTTTCAAAATATACAAATTCAATCATTTCTATTAAAACTTTCAAATTTTCCAAATATTTTAACGAAGAAAAAACTAGGTTTTTCCCAATTTCACCATTAAAATTCATCAAATTTTCAATTTTTAAAAAAAATTTAAGAATACCCTTTGGTTGCAAATATGCCCAACACCCCTCTTAAGATATAAAATTGATATTTTCATCACTTCCAAAAAAATTGGCATGGTAACCCCATATTTTTGAAAATATAAAATTTTAAGAAAATCTCTACATTTACAAATCAAATTGTAAAATAAAAGGATATGGGAGGATTCTACTCTCCCCTAGTCATTCTCTTATAAACAAATTTGAAGAAAGATGATCAAATGACTTTAAAAAAGGGAAAATATCTCAATGCCCTTCAAAATTTGAAATGTGAAATTTGCTAAGCATGCCAAATGAGGAGTCACAAAAACAAGAAAACACGATCCCTTCCTAATTCCTATGCCAATGAATCCAACCTCATTGAATTTCAATAAGAATTGCACTCCCAATCAACAAATCAAATTTCCACCCAAAAGAGGGTTTTTCTCTCACAAAATTTTTCTTCCAAAATAAATTACATAATGAAATAAAATCCCCTTTTACCTTTTTACCTGTTTTCTAATTTCAAATTTAATAATATAAAATTCATTTTCTATTCCTTGAATTCCCACTTTTCCCCAAATCTCAATTACACATTTAAATTCATTCCTTTATAACATATATCATTTAATTTTGTGATATAAATTTATAGAAATCAGAATTCAAACAGGATAATTAAATCACACATAACTCACAATTCCCAACTTGAGGAATTTTCAAAATTTAAATTGAACAATAACTTATTTTTATTCTATTTCCCCTTTTTCCCAAACCACAAAGAATATTTTAATAATAATTATCAGAATCATTTGAATTTCTAATATTTCAATTATAGGAAAACATAGAATTTAAATCATCAATTAAATTAGACATTCATTAGTCATTCACAACACATGGGGATTTTGAAATAAATCTTAAATTGGATCTAGGTTCATATAAGGTCAAATATAACACTTACCATACTTGATTCGAGTACGACCAGGGAATGGATATGAAGGGTCCCAATGTGACATCTTTGAACTAACCACTGTTGGGGAATAACTTAGACCTTTGTAGCCATGTGGAGAAATAACCTTGTACCTATAACCATTCAATGAACATCAAGGGTACCTAGTCAGTGTATATATAGCCAAAGCACGCCATAATCATCCCAACAAGGTCCAATAGCATGAGCATAAAATGACATTTATACATGATCCATCATATAAATACTTAAATAAATCACTCCTTCTAAACATCAATAATCAAGATCACATTTAATCATAACATAGCTAATGTATTTCATTAAATTGAAGCATAAAAATTAAATCAATCATGTAACCACATAAAATGCCACCAATGACATGTTGAAAAATATCATCTCAAACATGCAGTGGTTCATACACACTAATCAGAGCCATAGAATAATCTTCTTAACTATCATGAGGAAATAGTGAAGCTAAAACATCGATCTCACATTAACAAGAAGAAAATGGGAGGGGCACTACACACTTGGTGTTGATATTTTCCTTGTAGGCTTGTATATCTTCTTCAAAATTATTCTTAGCATTGTAAAGATCAATCAACCTAAATTTCTTGTAAAATGGGATATTAAAAGGGTCTTTGATGGCATCTATTGTTAGATCAACAAAAATCCTTCCATCTGTAAACATCATTCTCTTTATAGGTTTATATGTTGGGTACACTCAGAAATCTAGTTGCCTTATCTAGTCCATTTTTTAAATATTTAATAGGCTCTACTAGTTGCATTTGCATTGGTCGCCTCTAATTATTATTTTTCAATATAATATGACCTAGGTCTATGTCTTCTATGTTTCCATATTTTGATATGATTTTGGATTTAAGGAGTATGCATTTAAATTTGTACTTCATTACTTTAGCTTAGGACATCATTAATTCCTATAAACACAAGATAAAACTAATTAATCATCAATTTAGGAAATTAGGGCTTTTCAAAATTGCTCATTGGATATATGAAGTTTTAAGAGGATATCATATTCTCACAAAGGTATTGGGAAATCCTACTCACAATGTGGTTTAGAACAACTCCAACCTATATAAAAAAACTTCTTTGAATTTGTATTTTATTAAGTGCTAAGGTTTTGAATTGCCATTATTAATGAGGTTTCTATTTCTTTGAGCCAGTTTATGGCGGTATAGATTATTTATTTAATAAAGAGGAAAATATGTACAATATGAATAGGATGATGTTTAGGTACTTACTTTTTATGCTAGAAGTTTTTTTTTAATGTATCTTCTTTTTTGGGATCAATGGTGATTTTCTTCTATATCAGGTTTTTTTTTTTTTTTTTTTGGTGAATCACTACTAAGGGGTAGCATCCAAATCGAACCCGCAACTCAACCCAAGTGAACTGATGGTGTCAAATCTGACTTTAAGCTTTCACTCCATCGGTGCAAGTTGAAGCGAGACTCATCCCTCCATGGGATTTGAACCTTAGATAGCCCAACTGTTGTCCTTGCAACTTAACTGTTGCACTGTGGGGTCAACCCCAAAATCCTCTATATTAGGTTCTTGAGACAATTGTAGAGTTTGTGATTTTTTTCTTAAAAGTGTTGATAATGTTCTTAATTTTCTTTTGGAATAGATTTATAGATTTTAATTAGTATGGTGTGGTAGTGCATGTTTACTACCGACAATGGTAGATAATAATTTATGTCTATCTAAAGAACTTCTTGTGGGACTTTTATGCGCACACATATGCCATTTCCCTCTTAAGATATCCTATATGTAGTTGAAATATAAAAAAACATCCTTTTGAAGTTTGTATGAAATGGGATATCAAGTGGATAAAATTACACTCTGTATATCCTTGTGAAGTTGGAACTTGTTTCTTTACATTTTTTACTTGGGTTTAAGGAAGTTAAGTTTGTTGGTTTTGGGATTATCTAGCTGGAAGTCAAGTTTTTATATTTTCAAGATTTTAAGGCTCAATAGATTTGTAGGAAAGTATAAGCCAAGTGCATGTTGATTCAAAACATACTTTTGATATGTAAATGCACTTTAAAATTCTGTGAAATCACCAATTTAAATATTTGTGAGACATCCATCTACATATGGATATAAAACCTATTGGATATTTTATCCAATTGAAGATTGATTTTCTACAAAACTTATTTGTAAATATCTTTTCACCTTTTCATCTCTTCATAGGTATTTCATCTACATGTGGATATAAAGTGAAGACTTTTATCCAATTGAAGATATTTGGTTGGAGACTGAATATTTAGAAAATAGAGCATTTTATTCAGTTGAGGATCAAATTTCTATATAAACTTGATTATTTTGTATTTTCTATGCTTTTACATACCTTATGAGATTTACAAGGTCATCTAGACATGATATCTACTTAGAGTAAAAAAATTACAAACTTATTTTTTCTTTATCCTTGACAATTTCTCCACTTTAATAGGATGGACTTGAGATCTTTAATGACATACTATGAGAAAAATATCATATTTACTTTTATTGTACTCATTTCATCTATTCTTTCGACCACAATTAGGCCCTTGAAAATGTTGATACCAGAAATAAAATAAAAGAAAAATGGGGATCTTTATTTTGCTAAAAGAAAAATGTGATGTGTTGTGAAATACACAATAGAAAGCTTGTGGATCAACACGTGGAAGATAAAGAGAACTTGTGATAGAAACATATGATCTAAAAGATATTTAGTAGAAAATATTAATAAGATTTCAAATATTCCAATTGGTAATATTTGAGATAAATGACATTTTTATTATTCTTGATCAAAAATCATATTAAAAATATATATTTATTTTAAAAATTACATACTTTCATCAATTTAACATATATCGTAAATGTGATGATCATATAGTTATGTTTAAATATCTTTAACAAAAACAACAATCAAAATTTTAAAAAGACTACATTTTTTTTTTATGGAGGGTTTTATATCAAACCCATATTCGTTTTAGCTACTCGTAACGGGAGCACTAGTCATAGGTTGAATCCTCTTCGGCTAAGAGCCAAGGACTAAAGGGTATCCATTCCGCCAAATTCCCTTGAGGCACGATCCTAGCCTCATCCCTTATGATGTTGAAGCCTTGCACTCAACAAGACTTGATCTCTAGTGGGGTCATTTAGAACCATTCAACTTTACAAATAATAAGATAAATAAATGGATAAGATAACAAAAGTAGAAAAAGTAATAAAATACCACAAAAAAAGTGTAATGATACTAAGAATAGATATAAAGGGCAACGAATATTATTACTACTCAAAAGTTAAAGCTCCTAACAAAAAAACTATTTGTCACTATAATTCGTACCATGATAGAGACCAAATTTAAAAAACAACGGCTAATAAAATCCTTTGTTAGGTAAGTGCGACGTGTTTCATTTTATCCCACGCAAGCTTGTGAGGTGAAGATAAGAAATAAATCTTAAAAATTATTGAAGTTTCATTGTTAATGGCCACCGAGATTGCATTATGAACAAAAATAATATTATTATTAACACAAACAATAGTGATTACGTATTGCTGAGTTATATGTGATATTAAAAAATATTCATGTTATTTAATTATGTGCATTTAGATTGTCCTCAAGTGCCACAAATCAATGGGTTTTATCTAAAAGATTTGCATCTTCAAATATCTTTGGAGCCTGTACGGTCCACTTTCATTTAATTTTTATATATATTTAACTTTAAATTATCTTATCTTTAACCATTGCAGAGTTGAATAGACTTCATGTGAAAGTTGGTGGAATGTATAAGTGGGTTTTTATTGGTCAAGTGTTCTTTCATCTATTTAGTAGTTGTTTTTTATTGACAAAGTGTTTATAGGTGAAAATGAGGCTAAATCAAATTTTAAAGAGAAGAAAGATTTTTATATTTTTCTTAATGATAATGTTTAATATTCTAAGTGCTTCGTGTAATCTAATACATTGCTTCACTTCACTTTAATATAATGCTTCATACACATGCTTGCAACCTGATCATCAATCTTCATAAATCTAATATCTAACATGCCCTCTAAACTATATTATTGGAGATAGTGTGGTTGAAGCTCACTTTTGCATGATCCTAATAAGGACGTCGTGATTGCAAATCACCAATCCAATCTATCTCTTGCGCAATATTCACTACTTAAATCTCTACCTCAATAATTGAATGATGAACAACCTATAATTTTAAGTAGAACCATGTAACTAAGCTAAAATTGGGATGGAGCATGTATCCAATAATAGAATTTTCATTTTAGTTTCCTACTTAATCCACTTCACTATATCCAACTAGGTTCTCAAAATCACTTCTACAACACATGATCCCAAAGTGTGTGATACCCTTAATATATGCCAATATCCTCATGGTATCTTCTCAATGTTTTTTAAAGTCACACTTTACTCTTAAAATATGAACAATTACAAATGAACTATCTAAATAAGTATAAGCCATGAAAAAAGGCTTTCTTTGAGTCACCTACACAAAGTATTAGTAACCCATGGTAAAGAAAATTATGCTAAAAACTTAACTCTAAATTCAATTTCATAGATTCTAGTCATTTGTAGCTATAAGGGTGTGAAGTGTGGTCAAAATCTCATTGCACGTGTAGGGTTACAAATCTCGGTTGTCCACAAAACAATCATTTTTAAGAACAAGTGAAATTTATGGGCAAAGGACACAATATGATCTCATAACTAACTTCATTAATTAGTTACTAATAATTTGACAAAACCCTCTCAATTCCAAGTCATAACAATCATCCTTAATTTTGTCATTTTCTAGCACATTTCACTAGTACTAAAAATTGAACGAATTGAATTATCCTTTACAAATACCTTATCATGATTTAGTTCTCTAAGAATTTAAAACAAATTTCCATCCTAGGTTATGGGATGAGTGTTACCATAATGCAAAGTACTTTATCATACTTTTCATACATAAACATTAAAGTTTTAATTTATTTTGAATTCTATTACTCATCACATAGTCAACAATGAAAATGTATTATAATTGGTTGATAGAGAAAATAATGAGAAGGTATATATGACATACTATCCACTCTTCATATTGTTGGTAGTTGATCCAAAAATTGAAGTTCACTAATCAACTTATCAACTATGAATGTAATTACTATCTCCCTCAAACACTCACACCTAACTGAATTTCATTTGCAACTTACAACATTCAATATAAATGCATATGCTAACATGGTCTAAAGACATCCACAATATTGAAAATGGACAGATATTAGCAAGAAATTTATTGAGAAAACAATAATCCTTGGAGAAACCAAAGAAAACTAGAAAAAATATAGCAAGAGTGAGAAAAATATCTCCTTATTTCACTATATATAGTAAAAGTACATGTAGATGAATGTTATCATGTCAACATTGAGATATTTACATGAATAAATGACGACGGTGCTAACCCGAGACACAAAAAATCACAAACACAACCAAAGAATATTGTTATTATTCATAATATGAAAATCTTACATGCAGAGGATCTCAAATCCTCGAGTTCTGCAATACATGCAAGTTATAGAAACTACAAAAATTCCCCTTTTTGCACTATGCAATCTTTTCCCCAAAAAGCTACCAAAAATCAGAAAACCCTGCCCATGAATAGCTCATTTTCAGTTTTGAAGCCAAACAACATTCGAATTATGAGTTTTGGCTGTTTGGCGCCGCAAATTACAATTTGAAATTCAAATTTTAAAACATTATTTGAAAATTAGCAAATTTTGAAAGTGCACTAACTTTCAGGAGCCATAACTTTTGATCCAGGACTCTGTTTTTCGAACCATTTGAACCATTGGAAATGTCTCATAGTCAAGAACGTGCTCAAAATTGCATGCTGATTTCAGCAAGTTTCGGGGCCGTTCTGGGGCCATTTAATGCCTCAAATCTGATCTGGAAGGTTTTCAGGTGCAATTATGGGAGACTAAAACTGCAATATCTTTCAAACTGGAAATGCTTTCGACTTGATTCTTTCGCCAATGTTCTTATTTTTCCATTTTGAATCCTCCCATATAAATTTTTTCCCCAAATACCTTCAAATTCCAATACCTACTAAAAATAGCAGTTGACCAAAAAAAATAGAAAAGCAAAACTAAAAGTTGGGAATTACATTATGACGAAAAGGGTATCTAAAATTGCAAAAACATCTAAGAAACTACAAACAGAAAATGTAAATATTTTTTTGGGTGATGTAGGATTGCCCTTACACCACTGGATGCTCCTGCATCAATAAATGAGCTCCAACACCTAAAAAATTGCCTACAACTTCACAAAATTAGTTTTACACCCAATTTCCCCACACTATGAACACTATATGAGATCTCAAAAGAGAGAAAACCTTTGCACAAGATGTTTCAAGTGTTCTTGTGGAAAAAAATGTATTCAAAATGATTGGAAAGTAAATTGAACCATAAATACACCTTCAATTACCTTCTAAACCAACAAAAAGTTATTGCAAGCCATCAAGAAGCAATTATGGTGTCTTTAGGGAGTGTAAATGGAACCACCCCTATTATAAATCAACAAGTGTGACACTAATTATTTTCATCATCTAATCCCTTATCTTTTGACCTTTTCTTGATTCCTTGGATCACCCCAAGTTTGCCTCTACCATAATAATTGACTTACTAGCTTTCAAAATTATCAAACCATGATCTTCTAGAGAATGTTAAGTCCTATGACAACTCCTAACTTGTATTGGCAACATATGAACTCATTGGTCATGTTTGTCATATCTATTTTATATGTCACACCTCCCTAATAAGGAGGATTTTGGCCTCCAAATGCTTAGGGACAATAAGAGACAAAATTTCTTCCCCATGCCCTCCCTTGAATACCACTTTGGAAGTTGGCCCTTCATTAAAATCAACCAAGTCTCACATACCCCTATTCAAACATCTTCTCCTAAAGAACCACATCATTTTTAGTCCCTCTTTTGTGCTTGGAAGAAGATCCTCAATTAGAGGAAGAAAATTCCTTCTACATCAAGAATGAAAGGCTTAAAGAGGTGAAGGTTCTCCATATTCACTAACAGAGAGATCTTTGTGAAGGTGGAAAATATAGGAGAAAAATTATTTCCCACCTATTAGAAAATAAAAAATCATGCAAGAACTTACATTTATTTTTTCCTTGAAGACTCTTTTTTCCCAAGTACAACAAAACTATATCTCTTAGTTTGACCTTATGTTTAGAAAGTGTTGATCATTATGTTTCTTGTACTTTTCTTGAGAATCTTTGAAATTTTCTTACACATCATGGAGATGTATTCACTATTTTTTCTATTAATATTTTAGGCTTATTGAACTCTAAATCTCATTTTATGCAACATGTGACTATCCAAAAATAATATCTTGGCAATTTAGAGATAGATATCCAAAACATGATTTAAATGTTAAAATAGGTTAAATTATGAAATCATCAATTATATTCGTATTATATATGTGTTAGATTCTCATCCAAAGTTTTTAGATTCCTTTGATTATATAATCTTAATTGTTACACAATTTTAGGTTTACTACTTTTATTAGCCCATTCATTTTGGGATAGAATGTACAGTTGTTTTTTTAATGAGATCCATTCTTTCCCATAGTGCAAACCAACTCTATAAATTTCCAACTTGATTCTACACTCCACTAAATAGACACATGAATAGAAAGAGTTCTAAACCATAATATAACCCACCAGATAAATTTTATATTTATTCATATATATGAATATAACAATTCCCACTTATTAGTTTCAAAGAGAATAATTTGATCTTTATTTATTTTCTTTTATTTTAAATAAGATATACACATGTGTCTATAGGGAAATAAATTGAATATTAAGAAAGGGGTTATAATTGAAATGAAATGGATTATTTTAGAGTAACATATAATTTTCCTAGGGCAACACCAAAACTAAGGATCCCTAATTCCATTCTTCTTAACCCTACATTTCTTCCTCTCTATTTTTTTTTATTTTCCTCAAATGTAGGTCAACAAGCTTCAACATGCTTCCCTCACACTCAGGTGGCTAGAGAATATTAGCACAATCCATATGATCGTCATTTCTTCTTTTTTATTATAATTAAAATTATGGACAAAATATACCATGTTCTATTTGTTGTAGTATGTTATTTACTTCGTGTTATTGTAAAAAAAGAGAGGTTCCATTCATAATTATGTTTTTATTTATTATTAATATTGTTTCATGTTAAATAATACAGAGAATGAGGGTTTATAACCATATTTAAATAGGTGATGTCTTATGGAGGGTTTCACCCACCATAGGGTTGTGCCTAAGGGTTATGCTACTATGGTGGTCACGATCTCTCACATGGCCAAGCCCCTAAATGGGTGGCCATGTCATAGGGTTTCACCCCTTACAAAATTAATAAAAAAAATATATTATCTAAATTTATTCATATTTCCTTGTTAATCTATTTTTTGTTTTGTTTTTATTTTGATTATGTCACTATTTTCATGTAGAAATGCAAATAAATTATGTCTTAATATTTTTGGAAGGATGTAGGTTAAACGATAGTGTTGAAGAAGAAGAATGTTATACAAAATATACCCTAAGATTTTCTAAAACTCTCAAATGCTACCAAATGAAAATAAAATAAAATCATCAATGTTTTAAATGGATGAGGATTCATTGATATGCTTTTAGATTCCCTCTATTTTCTAGATTACAATTTTATTGTATCCATCTTTTAACACGTTCTGCATAGATTTAAACCAACATGAACTCAATTCAAAAATATACATACTTAAAACTATAGAATATTTATATGTTTAATAATTAAAACCATGCCTATTCGAAAACAATTGGAATATCTTTTATTCATAATAGTTAAAGATGTCATATTTTGAAATTTTGAATATAATATATATATATATATATATATATATATCCTTCAAATAAATGTAAAGCTTGTTTCCTCAATTTGATATATAGAACATCCATAAGGTTTTAGATTCTCCTTTCTTTTATTTTCATGAACCTTCATAGATTGTATAACTTAGAAGAAAATTTCCCAAGAAGAGCTCTTAAATATAAATCATAATACCTATTAACCAAACAAACTAATAGGGGGATGATTTCCACTCTACCATATGGATCATCAAACCATGAAGGATCTTACCATGCCTTGAGCCAAGAGACCAACCAAAAACTAGGTAAAATTTCATAAGGATTTCAACACCTCAAGCAACAAACCAAGAAAATAATAGTTTTAACCTTATAAATCTTAAAAGGGAAGGATGTAGGTGTACACTTCATTTAAAAAAATCATGTTGCACAAAAAGAAATAAAATAAGATGTAGTTGCATACAACTCAAATACCACACAATTTGAGAGTCTCATTCTTAGTTTGTCTATTTTTCTTACTCAAACAAAAATTATGCTATAATGGTATAAATACCTATCTCATAGCCAACCTTTGATTTTCATGAGAATATCTTTGTCTCCATCATGTCTTGCTCCTCTTTCCTCAACCCTAATCTACTCCTCCAACCCTAATCCCTTCAAGAAAAGAAAAGAAGATTTCTAAGAAAGAATCCCCTCCCAAGAGAAATTCCCCCCAAAATATAAAAAAATAAACATACCATTTCTAAAGGTGAATTTGGTGATATTTTTCTCATCCAACACTTTAACAAGTCCCCTAAAATTTACCTCTCCCATGACTACTTGGTTGATGGGTCCATTTACTCATAAAGAAGCACAAAATTGATATTTATCACTTTTTAAAATCTTCCGCAAAGACAAACATAAGTTTACATAAAAATGTGCATACAACAACCTATGGATATTGAAATAAATAAAATTTTGAACCACATTAAGGAATAAATTTAGTTAGGTAGACACATGACTATTCAAAATTTTCCCTTTCATATGCTAAGATGAGAGTGTACTAGTAAATAATAGATAAAATCCCATTTCTTCACAAGGTGAATGAGAAAGGATAGTTAAGGTTCTTGGTTGGTCTCCCATTCTCCCATTGGACAAATTGTAAATATCCCTACACACTCAATGCACACGTCAAATACATTGAGAATAAATGGGAAAAATTATAATACTAGATGATTGAAATATCAATTATGAGAACTATGCACAAAATATCATCTCAACACAATATTCAAGCATCAATTGAAATTACCTCATGATTAGCTCAAGTATATCTTTCCCATTCACAAGTAATAATAATGATGAAACATATCAAATCTTCATAATTTAGTATTTATGTAAAGAAATTCAACCTCAACTCAATCTACTACTAAGATGTGTTGCATAATTATGTCTAATAATGACATCATCCACACTATTCAATTCACCAAAGGAAATCAAAACTATACATCTACCCACATGAATAACCCTACTTACCAAGTGCCTTCCTTGCCAAAAATGTTAGTATTTTTACAACTTACAATTCAATCCCCAACATTACATAATAATACATGTTTATAAGAGGCTCTAGGAATTCCTTAAACAATTAGATAACTATCCATATCATTAAAATTAGTATTGGACTAATATTTCCAATCATTAAAAAAATAATTAATTCAAAACAAGATTAGAGAATTCTTTCTCAAGTAAAGTTAACCACATAGATATAGTTCACTTTCAATAAGAGGTGATCCTAAAAATACCAGATTTTAATGAATTCCAAGGATCAAATTACTTTTTTTGACAAGGTTTACGTCACCTTACCCATATTGATATAATAGTCATTAACAATCAATTAGATTTCATTTTCTAAGTTAGATGAACACCTATTGTGCTCTAATACAAAATGATGCATGTGAAAACTTACATATGTAAATTTAATAAAGGCAAGCAATTATTTCAAAGTGACTAAAACTAGTATCCTCATTGAGTACTTATAGCACAATTTTATTTGCAAAATAGTTGGAACTTAGATAAATGCCAAAAGATACAACCCAAAGTGAGCTTACAATTTATCAAACGCTTAAAGGATACTAAGAAATGGTGAAACAAATTATTCAAATGTTGACCTAAAGCTCCCTTGAGCCAAGATTCTTAATACATTTTGCAATGGTTGAAATGTAAAATGAAAATGGATTGTAGGTAGCTTGCAAGAGATGTTTAATATTGATAATTGATTAGTTGACTTAAAAAAACTCTTTTGTTTGTCCTTCCTGCCAAATAAAATGTAGAGGTGCATTTTCTCTTCACACAGAATGTGAACTTAGGCATTGATTAAGGTGGATAAATTCACATTAGTGATTCTACCCATGATTACAATCACATCCAAGATAGGAAAATAAATATCATAAGAATTGGGTCTAACTCACCGATGATATGATAATTAAAGTAGGGGTTAAAATAAGATTTTGTTAATTTATAAGTCATAACTCTCAAATTACAAATTAGGACAACACATCCATCAATAAGACTAACACATTTATAACTTTAAACTAAAATTAATAACTATTAAAAAATTATTTTTATTATCTTTAAAATTAATATATGAAACATTAAAAAAATATTAATAGTCAGAATGTACCATAATATCCCTAACAAATGTTAATTATTACAATTCTTGTCATGACAAAAGGATACCAATTTTTTTAATTAATATTGATTACTATAATGCCTAGCATAATAGAAACTAGAAAAGGGCGACGTGTTTCATTTTATCCCTTATAACTAGATTGATTAAAAAATATATATATAGGGCCTCAATTTAATTGCCACCTAGACTGCATTATAAGCTGAAAATAATACTATTATTTAACACTTAAATCATTGTGTTAAGCTTACATCTCTCTCGCCGACCTACCATAAAGGTTATTATTATTATTTTACTATTGATAACGTATTTGCTGAGTTATATGTGATGTTAAAATATTTTAATTCCGTGCATTTAGGTTGTCCTTGCCACAAATCATTGGATTTTATTTAAAAGATTTGCATCTTCAAATATCTGTGGAGCTTGTACGGTCCACTTCCATTTTTTTATTTTTTATTTTATTTTAAATTAGGAAATTGACAAGTGGAGAGGTGATTTAAATATATGGTTCAGAAGAATAATTGTTTATTTATTAGTTGAATGGAATTCTTTGTCTTAAAGTCGGTAGAGTGTTTTTTCATCAGTTGAGTAGTTGTTGTTTTTGTTGACAAAGTATCTAAAGTTGAAAATAAGCCAACATCGAGTTCAACTAAAAAAAAAATGTATACATTTTCCTTAATGATAATGTTTAATATCTCAATCACCTTTTATAATCTAGCATGTCACTTCACTTCAACAAAGTGCTTTATAAAGATGCTTGCAACTTGATCATCCGTTTTTGCAAAAATTTTTTTATCTAACATGCCCTCTAAAATGCCTTATTGGATATAATTTGGATGAATCTGATTTTTGTACTATCCTAGCATGGAGAAGAAGATTGAAATCACAAATCCAATCTATCTCATGTGTAACACTCATTACTCAAAACACTACCTCAATATTTGAGTGATAAATGACCTCTAATTTCTTGTAAAACCATGCGACTAAGCTAAAACCATGTATCTAGTAATATAATTTTCAGTTAAGTCTCCTAATCAATCCACATCATTATATCCCACTAGGGTTCTCTTCATTACCTATACAACACATTGTCACAAATTGAGTAATTTCATTCTTGTGTCACAATATCCTCATGGTGGCTTCCCAATGACTTTTTAAGGTTTTCATTTTGACCTTAAAAATGAGAACAAATAGAAATGAAATGTCTAGATGAGTATGAGTCAAGCAAAATAGGCTTCCTTTGAGTCACCTATATAGAGTAGGATTAACCCATTGTAAAGAAAATAATGCTAAAACATAACTTTAAATTGAATTCCATAGGCTCTAGTCATATGTAGCTATAAGGTGTGCAAAGTGTGGTTGATATTAGATTGTGTGTTGGGTTACAAATTTCTTTCTTCTTTTAAACAATCATTGTTCAAAGATCAAGTGACATTTATGGGCAAAGGCTATAATATGATCCCATAACTATATTAATTGATGTGTTACTAATAATTTGATAGTTCTTGCTCAAATGCAAGTCATGATAATCATCCTTGATTGTATCATGTTTTAGCATATTTCACCACTATTGACAATAAAAAGAGTCAAATCATCCATTATAATTGCCTTATCGTTATATATTTCTCTTAGCATTTAGAACAAACTTACACTTTGGTTATTGGATTAGTATTACCACAAGATAAACTACTTCTCACACTTTCCATAACTAAGCATAAAAGTTTAAGTTTATTTTGAATTATAATATTCATCACATGGTTAAGGATGGAATTTTATTCTAAATATTTGGTAGAGAAAATGATGAAAAGCTATACAGGGTATTATTCTCTTCCCATTATTAGTAGTTTATCCATAATTTGATAGGAACATTCCCAATCAATTCATCAAAAATGAATTTATCACTAGCTTCATTGAAACCCTCGTACTTGACTATATTCCACTTGCAACTATTGCAACATTTAATATAAGCTCATATGTTAACATGGTAAAACACATCTGCAATATTGAAGATAGATAAGTATTAGCAACAAATTTACTAAACAATCAATATACCCCATATAAACCTAAGAAAATGGGAAAAATATAGAAAGAGAGAAAAACATCTCCTTATGCCATTATATCTAGACAAAGTACATGCATGTGAACAATATCATGTCAAAACCGAGCTATTTACACCAAAAAATGAGATCCAACACCTATAGCAATTCCTGAAACTTCATACACCTAGTTCTATAGTTGATTTCCCTACACCATGAATACTATATGAGATCACAAAAGATAACCAACCTTTACAAAAGACATTTCATTTGTTCTCTAGCTACTCCATTTCTTCTTATGGTTGTAAGGGTATTCAAAATGCTAGGAAAGTGACTAAAGCATAAAAAATGCTTCACATTCTCTTCTTAGCCAAATAGAATGAAATCACTAAAATTCAATAGTAGCTAGTTATCATACCATAAAGGTGGATGAAGCTACCCCCTATTATAAGTCAATATTTATAAACTAGTCAAACTCTACCTATTTTCACCATTCTATCCCCTACTTTTTAACTTCTTTGTGATTTTTTTGATCACCCTAAGGCTACCTCCAACTAAATAGTTGACTTACTATATTTTAAATTTGTCAAACCATTATCTTATAGACAATCTAACGTCATGGGAAAAATATTGACTAATAATGGAAACATGATTCCCTTAGTCATGTTTCTCAAATATGTTTTATAGATCACACCTCCCTAGGAGGGAGGATTTTGGCCCATAAATTCTTAGGGACATAATAAGTGAAAAAAAATATTTTGAATGCCCTCCCTTGGATACCACTTTGACTTGCTTAAAATCTGGCCTTTTAATCTAATCAACCAAGTCTCACTTACCTCCCTTTAATTTTTTCTCTACTTCCTCTAAAGAAACAAATCATTTTCTAGTTCCTTTTGTGTTTTTAGAAATATGACTAAATTTACTCAATATTAAAGTGAATGGTGTGGAATTATAATGACACATGCACTATACCCTCATTGATGGCATGCATCACATTACTCTTGCTCTCATGGAAAAAGATAGTTCAATGATGAGGAACTAGTTGATCACTCTCTTCATGTGGAAGTATAATCATGTAGATAGTAGTGACATGATCATGTAGAGCAGGGTTCATGCCCATGGGTCCACTAACCTCATGAGGAAGAAGCACCTAGTTGTTGACTAGTGTTATATAATTCCCAACTCTTAATGTTGGACATTATTGGTTGAGAAAATGACATTTTTTTTTAATTTATAAACACAACAATTATAATGTTACCTTGCACACAAACATGCACAAGTGTTAATGATACCTCAACATTACCATCACAAAATCCATTGCATATGTGGAATGGACATGCAGGTGACACACACAAAGGGGGACCACTACATTCTCTTACAAGGAAAGAGTGATGATCATTGAAAAGGACAATTTATCTAAAGTGGAATCACTAATTAATGTATATGTAGTGTAGGAAATTGCATACCCTACAATTTTACACTATATAATTTCCTCCCCTTTAGCACATGATAGAAAAATAGTTTGAATATAAAATGTTGACACTAACATATCTCTTGCCTAGAAATTTTTTGATGAAGCTAGGATTTTGAGTCTACTTTTTCCCAAATGAGAGAATCATATGCAAACATCTATGCAATGCACTAATGTCCCCTATAATTTTTTGATTCAATTGGTTGTTGGAGTGTTACATTCTCAAAAATATTTCAAATTAATGCCTCTGTGTAACAATTGCATTTGGAAAAAATTGTGACTTGCTATTTTGTAAAAAGGAAGTTTTCCCCCCCTCTCACTCTCTCCCAAATGCTCACATTATGCTTTGGTCTTGGCCTCTGCAACTTTTGAATCTTTTTAGGCTCTTGAAGCAACAACACTCCTTAGACCTTGCATGTCACTTCTTCGTGGTGGGATTGAGTAAGACAATTACTGTAGCTCTAAAATCCACTTTGGAGGTTTTTTGTAGATTCTTGGTGTGAAATAAATAATCCTAGAAGGGGATGAAGTCTATCAAATATCATTGAAGTTTGACACATCTAGAGGTGTGAAAAAAAAAATATATATATATATATATATATAAAAAACCACAATGTGACACCCATTTAAGTACTTACAAATGCCACTAGGTCTTTCATACTCATGGTAAGGAGGTGAATGGGTCAAAACATAAGGATGGTCTTGTTGCTTTCTTAGATGAAGCAAGACAGTAATTAGGAAAGTCCATGATATACTTCTCCACATGCCACCTCGTCAATCAATGTACTTGTAGGACTTGCACACTTAATTCCACACAAAAAATCTAACAAAAAAATTATAGTCGAAGCAATAGGAAATGTTAATCCATTATCATGTTCTATGAAATCTCATTAATTTTTTAAAATATTATCAATATTAATTTTAATTATCTAATTAGAACATGAGTAGTTTCTAATTGATTTTATAGCATTTAGCATGGCAATACATTAGCCTAAAAATTGACTTAGCAAGTCATAATATCTATTCACGAATGAAAATATAATTCTATGAGTCATATTAAGACAAAGAATAAATATGATAACAAATATAATTATACATAAATCAAAATGAATACTACCATAGCCTAACCATCTACATTTTAGATCCAAAACATATAAAATATCAAAAAAATGATAACCATGATAAGGTGAGAACTAAACATAGGCATGCCTTACTTTCCACCCAAAATTTACTCCTATAAGTCTATAATGGTTTAAATAAAGGCACAACTCTAAATTTTTGCATTACCTGAGGTCAACCACCACACAAGACACACAATCATGAAAAAGAATCAATATAAATAATAATCACACATGATAGACTCTCTCAATGCAATATATGGCATAAACAATAATAGAAACAATTTACTATTCTTTCATCAAATTAAAGCTTTCAACAACTAAATGTTAGTAACCAAAGTATTACTCTTTTAGTGAGATTAATTATTTATTTATTCACAAGGAAATGATATATATTTTTCTTTTAATGCAAATTAACAATCAAAATAATCTCATTCACTTTTATACACACACTAGCATTCACTACTATTTCTTTTAAACAATCCACAAAAAACCATTTAGTTCACATGATAATGCATCTAATGGATAAATTATAACTTCAACTAGTTCTTATGAGATTTGACTTAATGCATACACTTATAGAATACATGATTCATTCATTTAAATCATAATTTCTGACAATGCATGCTCAATTATTATTTCATGAGAAATCCAAAGTAACACCATAGTATCCAAGAACAAAATGGAACAATGTCTCAAGGCACTCCAAGGACCCCGCCATATATTTTCAAAGCATCCATTTCTATTTTTAAGGGGATTATCCTCCAAAAGAAAGATGAGAGAGATCACACAATAGTATAGGAGAGAATGGATATGACTTGTAATACTCATAATCCCATTTTTATATTAAGTATACTTCATTAACAAAATATTAGAATCAATAGTTTGTACACTTAATCAACTCATAATTGAGACATAGTACTTGATTTAAGAGAGTATATATATGCTTCCATGCAAGGCAGGAACAAAAAAAATTGAAAATAACCATATTATATTAGTCTACTATATTAGTTGGTCAGGTAGAGACATCTCCATAGTTCCTACTCTCACTAAATTTATTCCCATTAGTAGCTACCTAAAGGTGGATCAATCTTAGATGAATCTGAGTTGAATCTCACTACTTCTACTTCCATGTCTTCATCTTGGTTCATATGGAATCTTGGGTCATGAAATCCAAGGTCTTTTTTCAACATCTCCACTTTGTACTTCTTGTTGTATTTCCTTTGAAATTTTAATTAGTCCTCTCTTAAGGGGATGCTATCATATGAGTTAAAGGGCCAATGCTTAGCATATTTGATTTCTTCTTTGTTGATTTCCACCTTCTCATTTTTGAGCAACTTGACAAACTTCGATTTGGAGATCTCCATTGTTATGGTTACCTGCATGGAAACATTGAAATAGATGAGTCTTCTAGAAGACTCTGTAAGGGCTTGCATCTTGTCTTTTGCATCTTGCCTTGAATTTTTTCTTCATTCCTTTCTTTCCAAAGAAACCATAATATTTCAATAGATAATAATAACCAAAATAAATTCATACAATTTTCAGCCCTCTCAATTTGC
Source organism: Sequoia sempervirens (assembly GCA_007258455.2). NCBI lineage: Eukaryota > Viridiplantae > Streptophyta > Pinopsida > Cupressales > Cupressaceae > Sequoia > Sequoia sempervirens. The sequence continues at coordinate 210,740,311 of VDFB02058242.1, forward strand.
TCTGTTAGTATTTATTTTACTTTAATCTTTCCTATTTCCACCCATCCATTTAAATTTAAAAATAACATGAACCATACTTCTTTTACAAATAAAAAATCAAAGAATATGTGAGTAAAATTATCAAGTTTCCTACATAAAGCATATAATTCTATATTAGAAGATGCAAGATATAATGGTAATTTTTGTAATAACACCTGTCATTTGAAACAAGCTTTTTTTATTCTAATGCATTATTCTAGATCTATTTGAAGACTTTTTTTCAAAATTTATCATCCTCCTTGTAGTTCTAGCATTTATTAACATGTTCAAAGATAACATTTGACTCACTTAATGTTTTATACAATGATTTTGGTTTCAATTTAACTAAGTTTGAATTATTTTTCCATATATAATCAACCAAGGAGCCACAACTTTTTTGTCGCAACAACTTTTAAAATTTATTGGTGTGTGCACTGATTTACTTGATTCTTTGAGCATAGTGTATGTTCTCCATTGTGAACTAGGTAAGTCATAATTTGTGCTTAGAGTAACCCAAATTTTTAGTTTTTTATTCCAAAGGATATCTTTAAAGTAGATAATGCCTTTTTTTCCTAGGCTTTAAATGAGCATCCTTGTATAAGAGCGAAAGGTTTCTCTTTATATTTCAGATTCCACCAGATTGAAGAATTTCCAAAAATTTCATTTTGGTTTTTGTTAAATGGGATCCAATCTTTTATACCTTATCAAGCTTTCCAAATGGTTTTGAAAACATTTGAACTAGAAGACATAATAGCGAAATCTCCAACCAGTATGCCACCTATAGGTAAGGATTTCTAGCTTTTGGCCTTTTCTGGATGTTGTATCTAATTAACACTTTCCAAGGTTTGTTAGATCCTTGTGTCACAACCCACCATATTCCTTACCAAAACAACACCATTCCCACCTAATATTTTGATTTTTTTTACCATTCCCATCAAACCATAAGAACCGTTTGATTTTCCTTTGGATTTCCTCTAGTTGATAGCTACACAAAAACCATGTAGACAAGTATTAAAGAGTATATGAGGACATAATTTTTTCGAAAACCTAGAACCACCTAGTAAATGAGACGTATTGCTTATTACTGTTGTCTAGCTTTTTTTCCACTTTTCCTTTTATCCAGTCCACATATGTTTTAAGTTTGGGTTAATCGCAAAAGGGATACCCAGATACCTAAATTGTTTGTTGGGTCCACCCCATTGAATCCTATATTTTTTAAACCACTCAGGGGGGTTGGATTACATGCTTAATAAAATGGACTTCTCCTTAGAAACTTTTGTGCCCGAGGCCTTACAAAATACTTCTAGTTTTTGCATCAAGCAACTTAGTTTTTCTTCATCTAGTCTCATTAACATAGTAGTGCCATTTGCAAATTGAATGTTTATCAATTCATTTCCATCAGGTAGAGTAAGTACTTTTACACTTGGACTCAACAAATTATCCCTTATTAAGTAAATATGGCTTCAAATGCAATAAAAGAAGCACAGGGGATAATAGGAAACCTTGCCTTATTGATATTTGAAGTGAAATTGGCTCTATCAAGGATCCATTTATATCAACTTGGACATTCACATCCTATAAAATGGTATTAACCATAGTGAAAAATTATTTAGGGAATCCAAAGGATTATAAGGCCATTTTATCCTATTGTATGCTTTCTCAAAGTCTAACAAAAGCATTTTGGTATTCTGCCCAGATTATTTGGACCAATTCATGTCTTCCTAGTTGGTTATTAGGTTTTCTAAAATATACCAAACTTTGATAAAGCTAGTTTGGGTATAATTTATAATAGATGGGAGTATATTTATCAATCTTAAGGCCAAAGCCTTAGCAATAATTTTGTAAGATACATTTAGGAGAGTGATTGGCCTCTGGTTTTTAATTAAAATTTTATCTCCCTCCTTTAGAATTAGTCTAATTATTCCTTTGTTTATCTCTTTTCCTAGAGAGCCCTTATCTGTTGCCTCCTTGTAGATTTGACATAAATCTTCACTAATCAAACTAAGATTTTTCTTGTAGAATTCAATAGCCATACCATCTGGCCTTGAAGATTTATCATCACTAAATGACATAATGGTTTGTAATATTTCTTCCTTTGACAATATTACCCAAATTTTTTCAGCCATGTTAGATGAATTTTCTTAGGAATTAAGTTTTTATAGGTTTCCCATGCTTCAAGTCCACCTAAGCCACATTGTTCCGAGGAGAAGAGGTTTTTGAAGAATGAGAAGAATTGAGACCGAATATCCTCCTGTTCATTGATCAAGGAGTTATCAACCCATAAGTAATTAATTTCTTCTTTTGGTTTTTTTCCTTTTAGGAAATTGACAAAAAACCTTGTTCCTTTGTCATTGTTGATGCCTAAAATTTTTTCCCTTAGCAAAGAACCTCCTATGGGGATTTTCATAGATGTGGGGCTGAAATTTCTATTTGTGAGAAAACCTTTAGGATTTTAGAAGCCAACTCTTCAAATATTTGGGAGAAAAAGGGAAGAAGGAAAAGTAAAAGAAACCAAAGTAAAACTATCTAAGGCGATGCACTAGAATTATTATTGTATTCATCATTAACATTGCATAATATAGCCTAAACCCTTTAAAGCATTATAAATAATTTTAAAGAGCATATGCATGGTTTAAATTATACAATATAAACAAGAGCTAAACACTATAGAATTGAAGAATAGAAATAATAGATAGCAAATGATTCCACACATTTAGACACAAAACACTACGCCCTCTTCATTGTTGGTTGGAGAACAAAATACAAAGGCCCAAAAGAACAATATAGACTATTCAATCCTTCTCGTGAGGGGTGCCTACTAAGGTTTTAGAATGAAAAATAAAAAGTTTTGTTATTTTTATTCAAAATTAAAACTATTACAATATTGTTCTCTCTAGTAATAGTTGTGAAAAAAAAACTTTTTGAACACTTTACGAAAGATAGAACCTCAAATTTATAGGCACTATGGCATTGGAAAGGATGAGTTTACAAGACAAAAGAAAGGGATACTTGGAACTTGGTACTCGTCCTCATGATGAGGCCATTGTAATTGAAAGGCAACGCTTTGACTCATATGCGTAGACGGTCTTCAAATCTCAAATATGGCATAACCTTAATACCTTGTGATTCCCATGACACTTAGAGAAAGCGCTATGGGGACACATGTCTCTCTCCAAACTACTCCTAAAGTTCCTACTAGAAATAAGGCCCATCTCCTTTGACCAATAGTGCAGCTTTAAAATCTGACAAGCATCATGATGAAGCGTGGCATGGGAAATTCCCTTCAAAAATAGTCTCGTCTATGGGTCCCATTAATAAAATCAACCAATGGTGCACCTTTTTTACAATGGAGGAACCTCATTTTCTCTCAAGGCATGTAGGGATGCCATGTGGAATCTCACCTTCTTTTAGCTACATTTGTATAGTGGGCCCCAACTTATTTTTGCCTGACCAATAGTGCAAGTCGAGGCTTCACCGAGGTTTGAGATGCTTACAAAACAAGCACCATTGTGATGTGCGCCACACTGAGGGATAAGTTCTCCTTTAAATTTCTTTTAATTTTTACATTTATCAATAGTGCCAAAGCCACCATATGGAAAATTGACACTACTTTTGAAGAGAGCCAAGAGCTCTTTTGTGAAGGATGAGCACAGGCGTGCCACATGGCACTAGTGGAAGGAGTCAAGACTTAGCCAAAAACTTGCAAAGAGACTTAGAGGAAAAGAGAAAGCTGATTCTTGACCTGCCCAACTCTTCAAGCACATCCTCAATGAAAAGACAACACCCAACTTCAAAATGTGGGTCTAATCCATAGTTTTGGAAAATTATAGGGGAATCTACCTATGGATGGAAGAACACAAAATCCAGTTTCACGCAAAACAAGCAAGACTGTAAAAATGGAAGGGCATCACAAAACTTATAGCTTTTGAAGAGAAGACCTCAGGGGTTTCCACTTCATCTTTTGAAAGATGAGATCTATTCTTCAGAGCTTCAAAATCCCTGTCTAGATCTATCATCTCCTTAAAGGAGAAGCTACTTAGTCCTTGTAATACTACTCACATTTGAAATTATAGTTTGGTGAGTAGCTACAAAATAGCATCCACTTTGAATACATTTGGTGCTTGGCCCATAGTTGCAAAAATTATCTAATCATTCTGATTTGCAAGAAAAAAATCTTTGATTTGGTCCTCAAAGAGGACCATGTTATTAGTGAGGAATAGGGAGGGGAGTCCTAACTAGACTAGCTATTCACTGTGTCCCTTCATAACTTGAACCACTTTCTCTAAGGCATTTAGGTATTCCTTGCATTTCGATGTGACCTTATTGTAGCTTAAGAACTCATTAAATTTGACCATCACCTACCTTCTATTGGAAACCCCCGCTGCCTGAAGTGTCTTGTCCATTATGCTATATAGTTTTTGAACTAGGAGCTACGAATATTGGACCTTAAGGGAGATGAAGGCAAGGAAATGCTCCATGGACATGCTTACTTGTGTGCTTAGGCATTGTGAGTTCGTAGTGAACTCAAGTGTTGGCTTTAAGTGTGAGTCCATGTTCTTTATCCTCTCCTAATATGAAACAATTTTTGGATCATTGGGAGGATGTTTGCGATCTGGTAGTAGGAAATAAGATCATTCTTTAATTTTTGGACCTCCTAATCCTTAGCCTAGCATTCCTGCTACATTTGTTGTAAGCTTGAGAAACATACAACAAAATTTTGCAAAAGGAGCAAAATACAAAAAAAGACATAACGCGAGCACGTTATAATGTGAGCACGTTATATCTTGCTTTGTGAATCTTCAAGCCTTAGGCATGGTATTTTCTTTGGTATACTAAACCAAAGGCTTGGAGTGCCTTTCCAATATCTAAAGACATGTTTTTGCATATTCTTCAAAATTTCACATAATCTCGTTTGTGGCAACCATCAGGTTTGCACATGTTTCAATGTCAAGTAAATCAAACACCTAGGTAATGTTAGGCTCTCTCTTAGCTATTTAACAATGTATTTTTTTTACATTTTGACTATGTTAAGGCTTTCATCTTTAATTTCTTTTGTTTGTGTGTGTGTTTTTTGTCAAAAACCAATGTTTGGTATTTGTAACTTTATTTTTTAATTGTTCATTGAAATTTCAAATAAATTAAATTTTTATAAACTAGAATCCATTCAACACATATTAAAAAAAAATGATTTTTGATTAGTTTTAAAAAAATTTAGGAGTGCCACAACCAATTTTTTGTTTTTTAGGATGTGTCCACTTTGAAAATTAGTAAAAAAACATATATTCATTAAAAAATTATCAAAAAAATTGGGCATAAACTACACGATGTTAGATAATTTCTCATTGAAGTGATTTTAAAAATACCCAAAAAAAGTTAACCTTTTGAGGGAGCCACAACAAATGCTATGTTATATTTTTTGACAAAAAATAGCACCAATTTATGTGGCTCCCTTTTTTGAACCTCTTAATCTCTACCATTTAAAAAAAAAATAGTAGTTTAGAAAGTAGACTCTGAGAATTACAATCCTTTTTTTGGTTGCGTCTAAATTTTTTGAGTGTAACTATCCTCAATTTCTCATCCAAGGTCAGTATTTATCGGTTTCATAAAAAAGTGGCCACTTAAGACCCCTTTTTGGTCCCCCTTCTTCCTACATTTACCCACATTATTCTTTCAATTTCTTCTAAATATACAAATGCCAAATTCAATCCTTGTTGCAAGGAGTGTAAGTCTCAACTTTATCTCCATTTCTTCAAGCTTGACTTTAGGCAACTAATTTATGCATAGTGCATAGAACTCAACTGATGGAAAATCATAACCAACATTGGGAAAATGAGTTAAATATTATTCCATGCATTCTACCAAGGCATAATACAGACTTCTTTTGATTAATTCTAGGAATTTATTCATATCAAGGTTGAAACATATGCCAAGTTCAATATATTCCTCTGGAGCAAATTGATTGAAAGTAATGCTCCTGATAAAAAATATATTTGATACATTTTAACAAATTCACCTTAATTTTATTAGACCATCTCATTCCAAATAAATTTGTAATATGGATGTTGATGGATAATGATTTCTAATATAACAAATTATTGGTGCCTCTTCCAAACGAAATTGTTGAAGAAATTCTAATCCTACATCAAGATCTAAAATTCCTTTTTCATGATTTTTTGAAATCAACCTTCTCAAATTTGTTATCCATTTATCCAGGAAATGATATTCTAACAATAATTCAATTATCTGAATTGGGAGGAAAGGAAGAGAAATCTCAATTTTGTTTTAATTATATATAGGTGTCATTTGAGCGAACCTGGTTTGGATCCTTGAATTTTATCCCTCCATTGTAAATGGTTACCGCTAATTCTCTAGTCAATGCATCTACTAATGGATTGTTCTCCTCTTTAATCCATTCTATTTCAAAATCATAAGCCAAAAATTCAAAGTTCCATCTTGCAATTCTTCCTTGAGCTATATATTTATTTGGATTTTTCTTAAGTAGGCTCCTCATAGCTTGGCTATAAATTCTGACGATAAATTTTACTAGTTTGAGAAATATTTTATACTTTTCAATTCTTTTTTTGATATCCAATATCTCCTTTTAAAATATGTGGTATCTACTTTTTGTATCTATAAATGTTCCTGAATGATATCGACATATATGCCTTTTACCATTTTCTTCCTCTTGTATAAGAATTATAGACCAAGTTGTGTCAGAAGCATTAGTATATAAATATAGTGGTAAACCTAGAGCTGGGATTTGTAATGAAGGAAAAAATTGACATTTAGATTTTATACGTTGAATAGCTTGTGTTACCTTTAGGGACCATCCTTCTTTGTTTTCCCTTAGATTTTCTTGGATTGCCTTCCTGTCTTCTGAAAGACCCTTATAGAATGGTGAAACATAGTTAAGATAGCCTAAAAACCTTTGTATCTATTTTTTATCTTGTAAAATGTCAAGAAATTCTTAAATTATTTGTAGAATATGAGGTTGTAATATGATATTACCCTTATCAAGATGCAATCCTAAGAAATCTATTTGGCTTTTAGCAATTACCATCTTTTTGGCTAACAAACATATTCCATGCTTTCTTATGGCTGCATACAAATATTCTAGATGCTACAAGTGGTCAGATTTAGAATCAGAAAAAACAATTGTCATCAATATATACTGCAAAAAAATATTTGAGATGCCTTATAGCTTAATTCATTCGTCTCTAAAAATAAGCAGGAGTTGTACAAAGACCAAATGACATTACAAATGCATTCATATAAACCCTGTGGGACTGAGAATACAATTTTATACCTGTCTAACTCTTTAACTTTGATTTTCCAAAATCTTGACTTGCAATCAAACTTAGAAAGTATTTTATTATTAGTAGCTCTCTTGATAAGTCAACACTAAATGGAATTGGATAGCTAAATAGAAGGGTTATATCATTAATTTTTTTTATAATTTATACAAAATCTCTTTTTACCTCTTTCTTTCTCAACTCTTTTATTTACTAGGAATGTTGGGCAAGAGAATGGGATTTTATTGGGATGGATGAAATTCCCTTCAACTAACTCATTTAGGTTCTCATGCATCTCTTTTACTTATAATGGGCTCATAATATAGGTTGGATCATTTGGGATGACTAATTGGCATTCTAGCCTCATCTGGATCTCACATTCTTCATGATTTTATGACTAGAACTGTGATGGGTTTAAATTGCAACAATATTTTTTTAAACCTTTACCTGATTTCATCAAATGCTTCTATAGAGGATTCTGTTAGTCCCTTTATAAATTATTTTATTTTATCTTTCTCACTATTTTTAGATTTATGATTAACAATTTTTAAAGTTGGAATATCAATCTAACCATCTTCATGCCTCAGAGCAATTTTATGTTTAAAAAATGAAGAGGTTCATATTTTGTGAGAAATAGGTAACCTAACAAAATATCATCTTCTAAATCATTATATTCAATGAAATATGTAACAAACATTTTACCCATAATTTCAATATGTACATCCTAAGTGTACCTTCCCATCTGAATATGTTCTCTATTAATGGCATAGCTATGGGGTAGATCAGGTCTTGGCTTCTAGAATTCTGGAGGAATTGCATTTGTTTTTGCAAGTGACCTTGTAGAACCAGTATTTACAAATGCATCCATTGGAATCTTCTTAAATACAGGAAAACAAAAATTAATCCTAATATAATTTATGTTATTAGCCCATAATAAAGAACATTCCTTGTCTCTTCCTTTAGGTATGCTTCTGCTACTACTGCTACTTTCACTTTCTTCTATTGTATATTTTTTTTATTAAGAACTCTGTTGATCAGCTTTAAACAAAATGTTCTTAATCTCTCCCACTGTAGAAAGATTTCTAATTTATTTAGATTGTGTTTTGACCAGTCTTGTTAAATTTGTAACATCCTTAACTAATAGATCCAATTTCTTGAATATTGCAATTGAATCAATATTTTCTAATTCATACTCATTTATTCTTTTGGAAGAATAATGCTTAGAAGAACTTCTTCTATTCTTTTGCCATGGTGGTATTTTGTATCTATGATCTGGATTATTTGATATCTTCTTATCCCACTACTTTAATTGTTTCTAAATCTCTTCTTTTTCTGTTTGGAGCTTCTTGCTTTTCTTAAATGTTGATTATCATCTCTTCTTTCTACTCTAGTTCCTGCCAATTTATAAGGATATTTAGATTTTTGAATATCTAATTTCATTTGTACATCTTCCAAATAATTTTTTAGTAATGTAACAAATAAATCTTCATCTTCTTCAAAGAAAGAAGTTTTAGATTCTAAACTAGAAAAAGTGATCCTTTATACTCATCCTTTTGAGACTTAATTTTGACCATATTATATCTACTAGGAACTATTTTTGTTAATTCATACAAATCATCCATTTTTTGGGAAATATTATGAATATTCAACACTTCCCAATCCTGATTGTTGTATTAAAACATTGCATAAACCTTTTTAATAAGATTAACCTTCTTTGGAAAATCTATAGCATAATGAGGTCCTTTACAGATAAAACATTTCACACCCCTAGGGACCTTTTTATTTCTTCTTTTTCATAAAAATGGTGGAGTATTTTTGGAGAACTTCCTCCTTTTGAAAGGAAAAATTCTATACTTTCTTTTGTGGTCTTATTTACCATGTTTGCTCCTTTTAAATATATACTCACCCTCATAACTATAATCCTTGCTAAAGTGTGTGGAACACTTCTTGCATTTACATTTACTATCACAACCTCTTTTCTTAAACTAGTTTAGATTTGTAAAATCTTTTAGCTGGTTAATTGGAGGTAAGTCACAAAATTCTTTCAAATTACAAGTATAATTATACTCATCTCTATTATTTTGTAAGGCCCCTAAAAGACATTGTTTCTCTAATTTGTAACCAATCAAAGACTTGAGTTCTATAAAAGTACACTAGGCTATTGTTTTACCTTTCTTATTCATAATATAATATTTAGCCCATTGGCCCAAACCACAAGGAAAATAATTAAAGTAATATTCATTTGTTGTAACATCCTTAGTCTTATTAGAAATGATCATATAGTTCTCAAATGCAAGATTATATTCATGAAATTTAGCCAAATTTTTGAGTTTCATTGCTTGCAACTTCTTTTTTGCCTCAGTAGCTTGGTTTTTTCTATCACCACAAATAAATAAATAATAAAAAATTTAAACTATTCAAATCCAACTGCAAAAATATCATTTTTACCCATGTCAATCTGTTATTCATAATTTTTTTGAGGATAAAGAAGAATATGTTGATAACAAAGGTAATTTTAAGTTTCCAAATATTAAGATTTCAAATTTGTATCCTGAGAGAGGATTAAAAGCTAGGACCATGGATTCACTTAAACAATATGAGAAAGCTAGAAAATCTCAAAAGGTTGAAAAGATGCCTAGAAAGATCTATTCAAATAAAGAATCTTTGCATAATAAAGAAAACAAAGAAATGGTTGATCTGGTTTCTAGGAAGTTAGATAAGATAAGATCTTATATCAAGAAAACCATAGTCACTCAAAAAGAACATGATAGAAGCCTCAAAAGTAGGAAAAAATAAAATTATATTTACTCAAGAAGAACACGATAGCTTGAAAGAAGAACAAAAGAAAATGGTCCCACAAAAGGAAATATAAATAGTCAGTAAAAATATTGAAAGGATAAAAGCTAGTATCAAAAAGGAAAATAAAAAAAATAGTAGCTACTAGGGAAACAATTGTTCAGAAAAGGAAAGGTCTCTTTGAAGATAAGAATGAACATAATTAATCCAAAAAACATTCAAGTGTTATGATTGAAAAAAAATGGTTACAAGAATTAGGTATTGTAGAACCAATCAATAAGCCTATATTTATAGAGCAAGAAAATAAATTAGATGAAGAATCTTCTCAATATATGTATATAGAATTAGAGGTCATTGAATCATAAAAATTAAATGTTGAATCTATAAGACTAATGATATAGACCCCATGGTTGAACTCCCAAAAGATAAGGAGTGCAAAAATATTGCTAGAATATATACAAAAGAAAGTATTGTTGAACAAATATCTCCGACCCACAACTCCCATGGAAATAAAATTAGGCATAATGGAACAAATGGATATATTCTAAATATTGATGAGTTTCTATGTCCATATGATGCAATTTTTATGTGGTATGATGCATTCAATTTTTTTTTAATGCCAAAACATAATGGAATGATTGGAAAAAGGTAAGACTATTTTCATCAATACACAAAGATTGCTGGGAAGGATTTCTAGAACATAGATCACCTACTTTAAAGGATGAATCAACTAAAAAATATGTAGAATTGAGAGGCGTTGATATCAAAAAAAGAAGTTTTGAATGTTTCAAATTAAGAATGATTGAAGAAAGTAGACAACAATTGAAAAAAATAAATCAATCAGTTGGGGAGAGTTGAGATAAAAATTTTAGTATAAAATCTAAAAAATCATCTTATTTTGAATCAAAATCAAAACAAGAAAAAATATTCATGATAAAAAAAGGAGCAGGCTTCAAAAGGAAAATAATTTTTATGTTTTGAGAAGTTTGAATGCAGATATGATACAAAAGAATAATGTGGAATAGAGATATAGCTAGAATATCAATATACAATTCATTATGAACCAAACTATCTACTTAGCCATATAGAAGTAAATGAGATGAATGAGAACCTCAAGGAATGGTTGAAAGGAGGATTCATAAGAAAAAGAAAAAGGACATTTTCTTGTTATGCATTCTTATCTAACAAAAGAGCTAAAAAAGAAAGGAGAAAGAAATTATTATGCATAAATCTAATTCAATTAATTTAGTTTAGACATGATAAGGAGATTTTCTAATAAAAGCAATTTATTTAAGTTTGATTATAGATCAAGATTTTGGAAAAAAAATTCAAAGAAATAGACAAATGTAAAACTACATTCTTAGCACCTTAGGAACTTCATGAATGAAATGTCATTCCATTTGGTCTATGTATAACACCAACATACTTTGGTGTGGTTTATGCTGACATAACTTTCATTCCTGATAATAATTTTTATAATTTTTTACACTTAAAAGAGCTTCATGAAGCTATTATAAGAAATGGAATATTCTTGTCAGATAAAAAGATGATATAGGAAAATCTAAGAAAGATTTTCTAGTGCTACATCTGGTTGAAGGAAAAATCAAGCTACAACCACATATACTCCAAAGAATACAAGAATTTCCTAATATTCTTGTTGAAAAAAAATAAATTCAAAGGTTTTTTGGGTTGTTTAAACTATTTCTACTTGGATTTAGCTAAGGGAAAGAAAAGGATTCAAGACAAGCTTAAAGATGATACTTCAAGATGGGATGAGAAGACAACAAAGCAGATTAAAGAAAAATGTCAAAATATTTTAGGACTTTAGATACCAAGTTAGTCTCTCATATATTATTCTGGAAAGAAAATGGTTAGTTGTCTTAATTCAAGAGTTTCCAAATGAACAAAAAGGAATATATGGATATAGATCAACTACCATAGATATCCAAGCTATGTGCAATCTCAAGAAAAAGAAGCCAAACAAAGATATTACACAAGGGAGAAGTGTTAGATGGTATTTTGAATCTTTAGGGTATGATTTTAATCCATTGGATGATACAATCAACAATGAGTTAGCAACAACCATCATCATTCTAGGGGACCTTGATAAAGTACCACTTGATGAAAATAGGAAACTTCCAATCTTACCATATTTAGCAATAAGCATGATACTAGATGGCTTTATCTTAAATAAATTGTCAAATGATTTAAGGATTAGAGAAGTTTATGAGGGTTGTTTTCCTAATCCAAAAGAAGAACCTTTTGGCATAAAATAATTTTTTATTGTTATTCATGTTAGAAATGATATTGCAAGGTTCATACCTGAATTTTGGCTAGTACATTTAAAAAGGAATTTCTTAAAGGTGTGCAAATATGGTATCTTCAATAGCATAACCTTTTTCCAATTCAAATTTGAAGATTATGTAGATGTATATGGATATCATTTTATTGAAGACATGAATGAATTATTTAAGTCAAGATTGGTTGAAGAATTATGTGGGAATATGTCTAAATATTGGTTAAATCCACATAAATATCCATTTTTCAGTAATAGAATTTCTCCCTAGATAGCTTCCAAAAGTGGTAATTGAAGATAGGAAACCTACACTTATTCCAATCAAGCTTGCTCGAAGAATAGAATGGGATCATGTTAGCCTTTAATATATTTTAAACATTGTTTTCAAGCCTCATCCAAATAACTAGAATAAAATATGGTATTCTATTCCAAATAATTTACTGTTAGATGCACATGACAACTAAGAGGAGGGGTGAATCAGTTTTTCATTAAAACATCAAATCACTCATTAAAATTTAGATCTTTATTAGCCCTTAAACCCTTATCATGCATTAGCAAAATGTTAACATATGAAACAGTAATTCAAACACATCAAAAACATAAGAACATCAAATTTATGTGGAAAACCCAAGAAGGGAAAAACCATAGTGAGGATTATCTCACAATATAAAATAATAGCAACACTGAATACAATAGGATCACTGTCGAAGGGCTCACTACCCAAAAGAAAGAAGGGTTAACTACCAAAGGACTCACTTCCCAAAAGAAAGAAGATAGAAGAAGGGCTCACTACCAATTTGAACTAAAAATAATGCATCTCTCTTATGTCGAAGGTACACTTCCACTGAAGCACAAAAAAATCATTCAACAATATAAAGACTAAAGTGTAGACAACTTCTTCTCATTACATCTGGGAGTCATAGACATTAAATCCCACACTAAAATCACCACACTTGATCACTTTAAATATTTCACATCAGACACCTTCTCTACTTTATCCACACCACAACTTGACTTGCATTTATACCATCCATAACCTAAATTTTTTTGTATTAGATTGGAAATAAGGAAACATATGCACCTAAATTGTGCAACATCAAATAAGTCAGCACCAAACACTTCCATATTGTAAAGAAGTGAAGAAAGACTATTCCATTACTTAACTAGGACCTAAATCTACACTGACACACTTCTCAACACTCTACAAACAACAATAATTCTCTAAAATTAGTGCTACCATGCTAGGTTGGCTAAACCTACACTAACACTAACAAGTGACCACAAACACACCTCTCTAGATCTAGAAACATCTCACAGATCACACTATAGCATTCTAAATCATCTTTGAATATTCCACATCATTAGAATATTTTCCACTACTACTGCAACCACCTAAAAATTAAAAAAACATTTATTTTGTGCAACCAGACACACTGGCACAAACATCCAACACACCAAACAACCCTACAAAACACCTAAGAGCCTAAAAAATCAAGGAAAGGTAGATACAGCCAATATAAGCATGTTACTAGATCCACAAGACAAGAACGTTCACTACGAAGAAATGTGGAGCAATCTCATTTCTCCTAGATGCCTAGTTTCACTAGATAGACATACTATCAAACACATCTTCCACTACAAAATAATTCAAAACCTAAAGCTCTGGATATATAACCTCTAAAAACCTCTAATCATCATATCCAAAACACACCGGGATATATTCAACCATGAAGAAATGCAGAGCAAAAAATTGAACACCACTCTATCACACTGACCTCTCTTTTATTCAAATTTTCTCAAAAGAACTTAGAAACCAAGTGAACCAACTACATCAACAACAATAGTAACATCTCTGCAACACATATGTAGTATCTACAACATCTCTAATTAACTATAACACATCCAACTATCTCTCTAAACACAACTTTTGCAACTATACTGAAGTAAGACATCAATGACAACACCAACAACATTGTGTTGACATCAATACCAACAACTACAATGATAGGGGTTGACATCATCAACACCAACAAAATTCCTACACTCTCTTCATACAAGGGGTTGACATCAATGAAAACACTTAAATAACTCACAAACAACTCAAGCTTCCAACATTTACTTCCTCTTGAATCATTCAATATAATTTTGTAAATAATTAGCTTTGCATATAATTATCTAAATAAAATAAAAAATAATAAAATATTGGGCGTGACTGGACCTTCTGCCTTGTATGGCATATCTAGCTAGCACATGGGATTCTCAATGTCATGATGTCAACCATGTTAATATCTAACAATAGGATGCAAACCTATTTAAAAATTAAAACCTTTGTAGGCACTTATGGGTGTTAAGTGGACTATTCTTACTTTATGGTTCCATAAAAGTGATAATAAATACTGTAAATAAATAAGGGTCTAGGGAAAAGTAGTAGAAAAATATAGAAATAAATATTTGGACAAAACCTTAAGTGTCAGGGATATTCTAGAAAATTTTGTACAACATTTCCATGTGAACACATGGTGGACCCTTGTACAAAAAGATATATTTTGTACAAAAGATTACAAAAATATCCACATGTAAAAGTATTTTGTCTACTATCAAAAAGTGACCACTCTCATAATATAGAAAAATAAATAAAGTAAAGAAAGACTAATAATGTTTGCCACTTGGCATGATAATCCTCCTTTGCTTTCTCCATAATTTTACCTATTAGAAGAGGTAAAATTTGAAGGTGTTCAAATCTCTCGGTCATTTGTAGCCTATAAATAAGACCTCAAGAGCTCATTTGAGGCATTTAGAGTCAAGTTCAGAGTTGGGATTCAATCTTAGGCATCAAATCTCATAGAAATTTGGAGTCTTGGGTTGGGCATCAAGAGTAGTAGAGTCTTAGAGGTTGAGTCTTCATATTGTCTAGAGTCCATAGGTCTATAGTCTGGTTGTAATCATATCATATGTATGCTCTTACTTTGTGCTTTGAGAGATCTTGGTAATCATAAATTGATTATGCCCAATGCTTGTATGTAATAGCAATTGATTTAATGAATGATCTTGCAAATTTATGAAAATCTTTGTTCTATTGTGTTGCCTTTATGTCGAAACTCTTCTTTCATGGTATCAAAGCATGTTTCATAGTGTTGTTATAATGTTGTGATTTCGTTTTGGTCCAAATTGGTATCAAAGCTTTCATGTGTTATTTTGGTGTCAATATTGCTCCTCTTGATTTGGTATCAAAGCTTTTGCATGTTATTTTAGTGTCAATCATGTTCCATTTCATTTTAACATGTGTCATAGTGTTTTTATAATGATGTGATTTCATTTTGACATGTGTCATAGTGTTATTTCTCTTGACGTGGGTAGGAAATGATATCTATTCAAAACAGATATATGTTATAAATGGATATGCATTTTGTTTAGTTTTTTAAAAAACCAAAGAATACATAATATATATTATGATATATATATTATTTATTATGATATATATATTATATATTATGATATATGTTGATATAATTATTGCAAGGTGTACACCCTTGGTCTCCTTATGTTGTGCAGCACAACACTCAGGCACATGACATGGCTTAATCACCTCCCATGGATTCATTAACTCTAGTGGTTGTATCAGGCAATAACAAGTTGATCTTTTGGTGCAACGATAATCATTTGTTCAATAATTGGTATTAAAGCCTAGGTCATAGGTTTGAATGCCTTGCTTGCGTTGGGGGGGATTGTTACAAGGTGTGCATCCTTGGTCTCCTTGTGTTGTGCAACATAGCACTCGGGTTAATGAATCCATAAGAGGTGGTTAAGCCACGTTGCTGTAAGGAAGCTAAGGTAGCAGAATGACTTCCTACACTAATCTTGAGAGGAGAATAACAATTTTTTTTACAGATCTCTAACAGTTACAAAAACTTAAATAGAAATAAACATAAATATCATGCATACCATGACACAGTGATTTACGTGGGGAAAACCCTTTCGGAAGAAAAACCCCACACTCCAAAATTCACCCAATATATTATTCAATAAATCACAAAGATTACAATATACTTTCATAGCAAGCTTTTCACAGGAGTATCACCACTTAGAGATCAAGAGACAACACAATTTATAGTAGACTCTCAAAATACATCACTGTCTCTCTCTCCTGCAACTGTAATACAATGCCCTCATAAAATAGGGTTACATTCTAGGGCAAGACAAGCCAACAAAATATCTTCCATTAGATCTAAAACCTAATAAAAAATGGTCCAAATTTATAATATATCCTTTATTTAATGTATGTCGACCATTCTAGAAGTTTCCTCAAAAAGTTAACACGCTCACATGTCACTCTATGCTGCCATTGTATACACCTATCAATGTAACTAGGAAACATATATATAAATATATATACATCCTATCAACAATAAACCACAAATAATTGCAAGGTTGAGACAAATTTTCCCAAAAAATCTCCCACATGTCGAACACCTTGCAAGAGAAACGTGAGGGTGTAAACATTGTCTCTTTAATTGCTAGGGGCCAAAAGGCCCATAGTCTCTTAACACCATTTGAACTTCTTTGTGCTCACATGCTTAGTTAAAGAATAAAAAACATTCATCAAAGTCTCTACCTTAACCAACTTCACCCTTCCATCTTTGACCATATCTCTAACAAAATGATATTGTACATCAATATGCTTGGTCCTGGCATGAAATGTCGGGTTCTTGGCTAGACATATCACACTTTGACTGTCACAATAAATTGTCGTTGCACCTTGTTTTATACCAATATCTGAACATAGTCTCTTAAGCCAAATGGCTTCTTTACAAGCATGAGTAGCTGCCATATAATCTTCTTCAATAGTGGAAAAAGCAACCACAACTTGCTAGTTACTCATCCAACTAATTGCACCACCAAATAACATAAACACCTATGCACTAGTGGATTTTCTACTATCAATATCACTTGCCCAATCTGAATCCACATGACCATGAATATCAAGGGAAATTTCATCTTCAGTCACATTACTATGATAACAAAAGGAATAATCTGAAGTACCACGCAAATATTTGAAGAACCTTTTAACTGCATCCCAATGAACTCTACCAGGATTAGACATATATCTAGAAAGAACTCCCACTACTTGGGAAATGTATGGTCTATTACAGACCATAACATACATCAAACTTCCAATTGCAGTCTGGTAAGGCTCTCTACTCATGTCTTCCATCTCTAATGGGGATGTTGGACAATCTGAAATAGATAACCTTGTTCCAACTGAAATAGGAACACACAATGGTCTATAATCCTCCATATCAAACCTCTATAAAATTGAATTCACATACTTTGTCCAAGCCATAGCTTTTTTTTCACTCCATCTCTTTTAATTTCCATCCCAAGAATGTGTTTAGCTGCACCAAGATCTTTCATTTCAAATTTAGTAGCAAGTTGAGATTTCAGTTATGAAATCATACCTTTCCCTTTGCCAATAAATAACATATCATCAACATGATGAGTCCAATTTATGGATCAATTTTGATAAAAGTTTATTATTCATTTGTTGTATTTGTCATAGACTTTGATACTTGTATGTTGACATTTTCATGTTATTTCCTCAAAACCTTAGACATTGGGTATAAGCTTATCTCTGTAACTTTTAAATGACATTAACATGCTATGTGAACTATCTATATTAATTTTACATGTGGATTAATGAATGTTACTTTAAGATAGTTACAAATATGCAATTATTGTGCATACTAATGTTGTCATGTAGATATAATTAGAGCCCACAAAATTGAGGAAGATTCTGCTAGCTGGTCGTTTGCAATAAAAGTAAAAAAGGTGATCATTCAAAGGTCAATGGAGGGAAATTCCTAATTCAAATCAAAGATTGTAATTTCCTTGTAAATGGTCATAATAGTTTGTTGAGTGAATATAGGAGCTATTGTTATGCTACATGTGCGTTAAGGAAAACTGGCTTGACCAGATTTTGCACATGCAAAACCTTCTTTCCACTTTCTATGCTTTCCATAAAGTGGCATCCTCCTAATTTGTTGGAGTTGACTGCCTTGCTAGGGAGTTAGTTAGTAGTTTTTCCTTCTATAAATAAGACTCAAATGCTCCTTCTTAGAAGGTTGATTGATCTGATATTGTACTAGCATTCATAGTTTTTCAATAATACAGTTCTGTTGCTCTATTGTAATCATGATTTTCAATGAATAAAATGAAGTTATAAGCTCATTGCATTTGAGTTTTTCTTAAGGGATACTCATCCAAGGGGACCCACTTGGTAAGAATTTCATCCTTAGTTTAGTTATTACTTTTTCTATTCAACAAATAGTTATGAATCTAGCAACTGTCTATTCTTGTAGCCACTAGAATTCCATTCTGTGACTGCTCTTGCAGCCAAAGAAGACAGAGTAGTTTCTTGTCTGTTTGCTCAGATTTTCATTTCTGTCATGCACTTTAGCTTAGTATAGTTGTTGGTTGATGTTCAATACTTATGTTACTTCTTTCTAAGCAGTTCACTTTCAACATTATGTCTTTTTTAGCTATAGGATGAATATGGCTACTATTGATTCCTAGTGCACATACTGTGCTGACCCATTTCAAGTCTATGTCCCTAGGTTGATAATTAAATGAACCTTCATGATTATTTGGATGAATATGGCTACTATTGATTCCTAGTGCACATACTGTGCTGACCCATTTCAAGTCTATGTCCCTAGGTTGATAATTAAATGAACCTTTATGATTATTGAGATAACTATTTAGATCAAATGTCCAATCTCTGAATCACAAATTTAAGGGATTAGTTATTAAGTCATTGTAGGAGGCCAACATTTTTGGCACTGTTGTCAGGGATGGTGTCAAACTAGGGAGTTCTTTGGAATAATTGATAGTTTCTTTCTTGATGTAGTATTTTTTAAAGTTTGTTCTTAGTATACCCATCATTTATGAAAGTAATGATCCACTATTCATTTTCTAATTCTTTGTGTGAGCTGGCTGATATTGAGTTGATACCGTATGCATAGAGGAAGGAGGAGAGATGCTCATGGGAGATTCCTTCCTAATAACCCTGATCCATTCCAGCTAGTTGAGCATCAGAATCTACCAAGAGACAAAGAAGAAGAAGAAGCACCCCCTTTTGCTGATGCATTTCCCAATCTAACCAATTCTGACACTTCCTCTAAAGATCAAAATTAGATTGAGAATCCCTTTGCTTTGGAACTTCATCAAGCAGGCATGGGTGATGCAAATAGAAATAGACCTAACCAACCAACTTTTCCATTCCCCATTGCTCATCAAAATGAAGTTGAAAACCTCAAAAATATCCCTACTTCAGTCATTCCTAAGTTCTATGGACTTGTCACAGGAGACCCTGATACTTTCTTGTTTGAGTTTGATATCCTCTACATAAGCTATGACTATACCACTGATGCTCATAGGTTTAAGCTATTTCCTACCACCTTGAAATAGGTTGCATTAAGATGGTTTATGATCCTAGGAAGAAATACTGTGGAGACTTGGGATGACATGAAGACAAAGATCCTTGAGAAGTATAAGGAATATTGTAGGGGTAGTGACATGAGAGGAGATGAAATCTTTAGGATGCAGTAGAAGGCAGATGAGAGTTTGGAAGATTACATTTCAAGGTTTCTATTTTTTCTATAGAAATCTCCACATCATACACTCAATGAAGAGTCCCAAAATATAATCTTCTTGAGAGGGATTAATGAGAGTTGCATTGAGGCTTTAGACCTGATGGGAGGAGGAGATATCACCCAAGCTCCTTGGGAAGATATTAAGAAGATATGTCAGAACTATTCTAGGGCAGCTTCAAAAAAAGGGAGAGCTTACCAATCCTCTATGGGTCAGTCATCTACTAGTGGAGTTTCAAGGATGGAAATTACTCACTTGCTAGCAGAATTCAAATAAGACATCATAAACAATCTAGCTACTTAGCTGGATACACTTCAAGCAAAGAAGAAACAAGAGGAGGTAGAGGCAATGTTGGCAGAATACTGCCCTCATTGCAGACAAAAGAAGGACTATAGATGCAAGATGGTAGCTAACATTAATAGTAAGCAGATCCCACTTGAGTTCAAGCCAATCTAAGGTGAAGATGATCAAGTCTACTACATTGCACAAAGAAGGCCATAGGCTCCAAGACAAGGTATGCCACCAGATCCATTATCCTTTGTTGGGCCTTATTTTAATTCTTATGCATCTGGTAACCAATGGAAACCCCCATATCCACCCAAATATGGAGGATACCCACCATAGCCTTGGAATAACCCTCCAAATACTTGGACCAATCACCATAACTCTCCACCCCAGTGGCAACAACCTTAGGGGAATTGGCATCAATTTTATGGAAATTGGCAGCCACCCCTAGGAAACTGGCAACAAACATCTCAATGGAGGGGAGGACAACAATGGCCAAACCAAACAACCAGTTACATGTAGCCACTTTCTCAGCCCTAACAAATTGCTATAATGCCCTCTCCTACTAGCTCAAGTTCAAACACACCTAGACCTACTCAGCTACCAGCTCAGCCCACACCTAACCCAAATAACAAACCACAACAACAACCACTCTATTATGTTGGTTCAAATCAATTCCTTGCATATGTTGTGAGTGTTAGTGACATCCACTTGTGTTCAAGAACCACTTTACCAACTCCTTCCATTCCTATCATCACCAAGCTTCCTATGGAAGAAGAGGATCCTCAAAATCCATCTAAAACATCTACTCAACCAAGTGTGTCTACCAATCCTGAACCAGTTCTGCAATCTGATCTAGAACCACCATTTCCTCAGAGGTTAGAAGTTTTCAAGCAAAAAGAAGAGGAGGAAACAACCTTTGACATTATAGATTAGTTGAAGCATATGTGTCAAGATACCTTTATTTTAGGCAATAAAATATGTTCCCATATATGGTAGAGCAATTAAGGAAGCATGCCTCAAGAAGCTAGGTAGGAAGAAGAAAGACCCCACTATGGTTCATGTGGTGGGACAACTGGCTGACATCATGCTTAGAAAAGTGACTATTCCAAATACAATGACCTAGGTAGTCCTGTGGTAGGAGTTTTTATAAATGGTATCCAAATAAAGAATGCTTTGATTGATTTGGGAGCAACAATAAATGTGATGATTAAGGATATCCTGCAACAACTAAATGTTGCAAGCATGTGACCTACTCCTATTGTCTTACAGCTTGTTGATAGTTCCACTATTAAACCTGATGGTATAGTAGAGGATCTTGTGGTAACTCTAGACTCTTGGGAGTACCCAACATATTTCATGATTCTTTCTCCTAAAGCTACACTAGGCAGGTATCCTATTATTCTAGGAAGGCTATTGTTAGAAATAATAGATTCCTATATTGGATGGCTGTCATGAGACATGACCATTTCTGATGGGAAGAGTACCAAAAAGCTTGTTCTCTACCCTACTGCTCAACCATCCCATGATATGGATAACCCCATATGGCCACATGTTGGTGAAGAGGCCGAGGAAGTCAATTTTGTGGCACAACTTATGATGTTAGGTAGAAGTTATTTCATACAACATCAGGAAGAAGATGAAATATTGTCTAACATAATTCAGAACCATTATGAGGTGTAGGAAGCACCATCCTCTCATGCATCTAGTTCTGTTGGTCTAGTAAAGAAACTTATACTGGCTCTTCCTATAGCCAAACTTCCTGCAACAACAGGTATGTCTAATACATTGCTTCCACATGAACTCAAGGTACCAAGCATTAGTGAATCAACTATTTAGAGTTAACTACACAAGTGCAAGTGTCATAAGGAAAATATCTAAATATTAACAGCAAGCTGAGTGAAGAACAACAACTATCATTGACAAACTTACTGAAGACCCACCAACATGCATTTGCATGGGACTACCATGATATGAAGGGATTGGATCCTAAGCTCTGCACTCATAGGATATACATCAGGGCTGATTGCACACTAGTGAGGTAACCACAAAGAAGAATTAACCTTGGATTGAGGGAAATTATAAAAGGGGAACTACATAAATTGCTAGATGCAGGATTTATCTACCCCATTTTAGATAGCCAATGGGTGTCTCCATTGGTGATTGTGCCCAAAAATGGAGGGAAGTGGTGATTTTGTGTTGATTACAAGGAACTCAATGCTACCATCAAAAAGGACCATTTTCCCCTTCCTTTCATAGACCAAGTGTTGGATTCCCTTGCAAGCAAGCAATATTTTTCTTTTCTAGATGGATTCAGTGGTTATAACTAGATACAAATTGCACCTAAGGATCAAGAGAAAACCACCTTTACCTGTCCATGGGGGACTTATGCCTACTCATTACTTCCATTTGGCTTATGCAATGCACCTGCAACTTTTCAGAGGGTAGTCATTAGCATATTTTCAGATATCTCACATGATTGCATGAAAATTTTACTACCTATGGTGTTGATTTTAATAAAGCATTGGAAAATCTCAAGAGAGTCTTACAGAGATGTGAAGACCATAATATGTCCTTAAACAGTGAAAAGTGCTTCATGATTATGCAAGAAGGTTTAGTCCTTGGCCACTACATCTCTCACAAAGGAATTCAAGTAGATCCTACCAAGATTGAGGTGATCACAAGTCTACCTATACCTACAAAACAAAAAAGATGTTAGGAGTTTCTTGGGACATGCAAGCCACTATAAGCATTTCATCAAAGATTTCAGCAAAATGGCAGCACCATTGTACAATCTTCTTACTAAAGATGCTAAGTTCCAATGGAAAGAGGACTATGACAAGGCATTCTCTAATCTCAAAGAAAATTTAACTCATGCTCATGTACTCAAAGGTCCCAATTGGGAGCTTCTCTTTCACATTCATAAAAATGCATCAGACTATGCTATAGGTTCTATCTTGGGATGAGAAGAAGGAGCAATTGAGAATGCTATTTATTTTGTCAGCAAAAACCTACAAGGAGTTGAATTTAATTATACAGTGACAAAAGGAAATAATGGTAGCAATCTATGCCCTTAACAAATTTAGGCACTACATAAAGGGCTATCAAATCTTTGTGCACAGAGACTATGCAGCCCTTAGGTACCTCATGAATAAGCCCCTGATCTCAAGTAAGATAGCAAGATAGTTGTTGTTGATGCAATATTTTGACATAACCATTGTTGATAAACCAGGGAAGGCTAATGTTGTGGTAGATTTTCTTTCTAGAATGACTACATCGGAAGATACTCAAGTCATTGATGACTCTTTCCCTGATGAACATTTATTTTCTATCAATGTGCATACACCCTGGTATGCTGACATAGCTAATTATCTGGTCATAGGGAGAGTTCCTTCTCATTTCTCTCCAAAAGAGAGAAGGGTGCTCATTGAGAAAACATTTCCTTTCTCATGGATTGCAGGATTTTTTTTCTACACAGGACCAAACCATGTCATGAGGAGATGTGTGAGGGAAGATGAGACATATGATATATTGCATGCATGTCACAATGAACCCCGTGGAGGGAATTTTGTAGCCAAGAGGACAATAAGAAGATTCTAAACATAGGATATTACTAGCCCACACTCCACAAGGATGCAGGGAAATATACAAGTGTGATAAATGCCAGAGGATGGGATGGCCAACCAAATCTGATGAGATGCCCCTATACCCCTAGGTAGTAATCACTCAATTTGATAAACATGGATTGGATTTTGTAGGACCCATTGATCCTCCATCAAATGGTAAATCCTATATATTGGTTTGTACTGATTATGTAACCAAGTGGGTTGAAGTTAAAGCAATGAAGCATGCAATAGATAATAAGGTTGCATAATTTCTTTATGAGGAAATTTTCACTCATTATGGAGTTCCAAGGGAGATAGTGACTGATTAAGGGGCAAAATTTACATCAACCCTTGTCACAACACTAGTTAATGAGTATAATGTGAGGCACGAGAAGTCTACTCCTTATCACCCTTAGGCCAATGGCCAAGTTGAGGTGACCAGTAGGGAAATTGAAGCCATTTTGACCAAAACAATGGCTATCCATAGGAAGGATTTGGAAAATAGGCTGCTAGAAGTTGTTTGGGCCTATCAGACCACTTGGAAAACAACCACAAGCTTCACTCCTTTTGAATTACTATATGGGAAGACAACTATGATGCCCATTGAATTTGAGTATAAGATTCTTAAGACTACACTAGACTTAGGGATGGATATCTCTAAGGAACAAAAGGACATAATTATGCAGCTGAATAATTTGGATGAGATGAGAAAGACACCCTTGCATCACACAGAGGTAGTGTAAAATCAGAGAATAAAATGGCATGACAAATTCATAAAGGACAAGAAATTCCAGCTAGGTGACTGGGCACTCCTTTATGACTTAAGGTATCAAGACAACACAAGAAAATTATAGACTAGATGGTTGGGGCGGTATGAAGTTGCAAAAGTATTTCCCAACAGAGTTGTTCAACTCACTACCATTGACCCTATCAGATTTAAGCTGCTTGTCAACGGTCATCCCCTTAGGTTGTATCACAAGCCAACTTCCAAGGAGGAATTCATGCAACAATTCACTTAGCATGCAACACCTGAACTTCTTGCAACTGAAGGAAGCAGACCTAGTGTCCCTCCTTCTGGCTAACCAAGGTACGTAAATTCTCATAATAAAGACTTCCACTTTTATGGGAGTCAACTTCTTCATTAATCCACCCATCCGCCCATCCATCTCCACCTTTCTCTCTCTTCCATCACTCTACCATAAATTCACTTCATTCCATCTCCACTTTCATTAATTTCTCAACTGACTTCTTAAAAAGTGACTGATACTTCCTCAATATTCTTTGCAACAAATATTCCATGAATTCAGGTACGTGCACATCAATTTGTTACATCTTAACTATCTTTTAGTACATTTATTTAATTCTTGTACATTAATGTAGATGTTCTCCATAGCATGTAATTATTCCATGCCCTGTCAAATTGTCATTACCACCTCACATGTGAGGACACATGCTAAAATTTAGGTTGGGGGGGAGTGTGAATAACATTTCCACGTGTCAGTCCATGTTGGTCCATGTCAGCAAAATTTAAATTGAGCTAATTTGAATTCTAAGTGAGGTGACAACTCGCATGTGTGAGATGACACCACACTGCTGCCATTTTTCTTGATTGTATCCTTCATTTATTATTCCTTACTGCCTTTATTTCCTCGGTCATAATCCTAAGTCACCAAAAAGGTAAAATTCAGATGACATTGGCATTGGGAATTCAGTATTATTGTAGGAAGGAGAAATTTGGCTTTTAGAAAAAGATTGTAGAAAAGGAAATTTAGCAGAGTGCAACTGAACGATGGGAGGACAACTGATTCGTAGTGAACCCATAGTTCATAATGTGGTAATGCAGGATGCACCTTCTTTGGAAGAATTTAGAAATTGTAGATGGATAGACTATTTCTTGAAGCTCAACAGTTATAATGAAGAAATTGTACACGAATTTGTGTAGACATTGTCTGAAGGAAAGGGCATGGGAAAAGGGTTGGAGGTAATAACTACTAAAGAGAGGATAGTAGAAGTGATAGGGTTTCCTGCCAATGGTAAACATTACCCTACTAGACTACAGATGCAAGGATAGCTAGGGCTGAATTTACTAAACCTGGTGACCCTCCATTGGATGTGGACAAGCAAGATGCGAAGAGAACCTCTCTGCCTCAGCCATGGAAGCAAGTAGTTGTCCACATTGTGAAGTACATCACTTGTGAAGGCCGCCAGTCAAACCTACATTCTGTGCACTTCAAACTCCTAGATCAATGAGGCATGGGAGAAGAATGAACGTGCCAAATGTGTTATATCATCTTCTTTCAAACATGGTAGCTGAAACTCAAAAAGGTAGGGATAATTTTGTCTCCTACCATTGTATGATCAAATTATTAGTAGAGAAATATTTGCATGACGTGTCTTATATGACTTGGGAGAAATTTTTAAATATTGATAATTTAGGCCAGAGCATTTGCAACCTAGGGTTTTTCCTTGACCTTGTAGGGTTAGTAGGAGAGTGATTATTTTTGAAGCCACTCCTAGAGCCTCAACTTCTGGTGCAAGCCCTAGTGTAAACCCTCCTATAGCAGAGAAAACTATAGAGATTAGTTCTTCTGAGATAGAACATTTAGACAAAGATAGTTCATCTTCAGACTCTAATGATGATTTCCCTCTTGGAACCATAATTTGAACTAGGGCACAAAAGAAAGAGGTAGAAGTGAGGAAGGGAAAAGCTAAAAAGAAAACGGTAGAAAAAGGAGCGCCAAGCTCTAGGAAATGGAAGGTTGACACTGTTCTTCCTACAACCGAAGAAAAACATGAAATACCTCCTAGAAAATCAAGACCAGTTGGGCTAGCCACTGGTGTGTCTCCAAAGAGAAGCCCTAGGCCTCGAGGAACATCACAAGAGGACACAAAAGCCCTAATGGGGCAGGTGAATGTTGAGGAAAAGGACATTTTTGAGAAACATGCAGATATAAGGTTGGTAGAGCTTCCTACCATTGTAGAACAAGTTGAGAGTCAAGAGTATGATAAGAATCAGGAGCTCTTGTAGCAAGAACAAGAACCCCTATAGCTAGAACTGGGTGAACAATTAGAATTCCTGTAGCAAGTGCCATGTGAAGAGCAAGACTCCATGCCAGGAATTTTTTTGGTAGGAATACATAGACCCTCTGATTTTTCATGGAGCATGGTAGCCATGAACCTATGGAATGAGATGCAAAGGAGGGAAGACAAATGGAAAAAGGAGAAACACAGGCTAAAGGAGGAGATTAAAAAGAAAGATGCAAAGATTGAAGAAAAAAATACAGAACTAGCTACCTTAAAGGGAAAGGTGTACAATGTAGTAGCCTTAATGCCTTAGATGTTAGAGTGTAGGACTCCTCCAAGATTCTATGCTCTATATTTGAAGGAAATGAATCTTTCTTTTAAACTATCAAGGATCATTTCAGGTTTGAATCCTTCCATTGAGACTCTTGAATTTTTCTAGGCTTATCAGATTGCTCCTCCTAAATTGAAAAATTTGTTGTGTGAACTCTATTTGCATAATTATGTTGTTCCCCATGATCATGATTGGAATCCATTATTGTATGTTGGGGATCTCCAATTAAGGGCATTTATGTCTTGGATATAGAATGAAAGTTGGGGACAACAGTTTAGGACTTATAGGCAAATAGAATCCAACACTCCCTTGCCCATCAAGGTTGAATCTAGAAACCCTAGAGACATTTTCCAGGTATGGCACAAATTTTTTACCAACCAAGCTATAGCAGCAGGATTCTACCTATGAGAGAAGCAGTTTATAAATAATATGAGAAGGTAGCAAAAACTCCAGGGAAATTTGTCATGGGATATTTGTCAAAGAGGTGGAACAGTCTGACTAATGATTTAAAACAACTTGAACCTCACTCTTTGCAGAACTATGCTACAACATGCAAAAGAGTTGATAGATATATACAACTTGGAATGATGAAGGGGCAATTTTGGCTCCCATTAACTTTTTAGCCACCTACCATATTATGGCTTGTGTCAAATTTTAGGTATTATCAGTATGATATAGCTACAGAAAGGAAAATATGGAACAGGTTAGACAACAAGCAAGGGTTCTATTGGTACCCCAATTCATACACTAGAATAATTGATGTGGGGCAACTGGTAGTTGCAAATTTTAGGGTATTGACTAAGCAAAGGAATAACTCTTCCTCTACTGGAGGACTAGCAAAACCTTAGGTTGGGGGGAGTGATGAGTCCAATTTATGGCTCAATTTTGATAAGAGTTTATTATCCATTTTTTGTAGTTGTCATAGACTTTGATACTTAGATGTTGACATTTTCATGTTATTTCCTCAAAATCGTAGACCTTGGATATAAGCTTATCTCTGTAACTTTTAAATGACATTAACATGCTATGTGAACTATCTATGTTAATTTTACATGTAGATTAATGAATGCTACTTTAAGATAGTTATAGATATGCAATTTTTGTGCATACTAATGTTGTCATGCAGATATAATTAGAGCCCACAAAATTGAGGAAGATTCTGCTAGCTAGTCATTCGCCATAAAAGTCAAAAACGTGATCATTCAAAGGTCAGTGGAGGGAAATTCCTAGTTCAAATCAAAGATTGTAACTGCCTTGTAAATGGTCATAATAGTTTGTTGAGAAAATATAGGAGATATTATTATGCTAGATCTACATTAAGGAAAACCAACTTGACCAGGTTCCATGCATGCATAACCTCCTTTCCACTTTATATGCTTTCCATAAAGTGGCATCTTCCTAATTTGTTGGAGTTGAATGCCTTGCTAGGGATCTACTTAGTACTTTTTCCTTCTATAAATAAGAATCAGATGCTCCTTCTTAGAAGGTTGATTGATCTGATGTTGTACTAGCATTCTTAGTTTTTTAGTAATGCAGTTCTATTGCTCTATTGTAATCATGCTTTTCAATCAATACAATGAAGTTATAAGCTCGTTGCATCTAAGTTTGTCTTAAGGGATACTCATCCAAGGGGCCCCACTTGGTGAGCATTCCATCCTTAGTTTAGTTACTACATTTTTATTCAACAAATAGTTATGAATCTAGCAGCTGTCTATTCCTGCAACCAAAGCAGATAGAGTAGTTACATGTCTATTTGCTTAGATTTTCATTTCTATCATGCACTTTAGCTTAGTATAGTTGTTGGTTGATTTTTAGTACTTATGTTTCTTCTTTCTAAGTAGTTCACTTTCAGCATTATGTATTTCTTAGTTGTAGGATGAATATGGCTACTATGGATTCCTAGTGCACATACTATGTTGACACATTTCAAGTCTACGTCCTTGGGTTGATAATTAAATCAACCTTCATGATGATTGAGATATTTATTCAGATCAAATGTCCAATCTTTGAATCACAACTTTAAGGGGTTAGTTATTAATTCATTGTAGGAAGCCAACACAACATATAATGCAATTGTAAAAGAGGGGGACCAACCACGTCAAGGCTCCAGGTCACGGAGAACCGAGAGTAGATAGCTGCCCTAACTTACCTCACTCTAACAAGATGTTTTGTGGTGAGATTCAAGAATGAAGAGCACTATGTAGTACTTCTATCACTCTACTTACCTATTGAGAGTCTAGCTAGTTGGTGTTAGTGAACAAAATAAAACAATAAGATATGAAAAGTAAAGATGGAGATGATAAAGCAAGTAAATAAAAGCTAGGGTGATGAAGATGATCTCACAAAAGTGTTAATTCGCCAGCTATCTCTACACACACATTCACCTACACACAAACATGAGGGGAAAATTTTTGGGGCTGTATAGGGAAATGCCTCAGTCAGATCCTTATTTTGGTGTTTCCACCTCCATGGACAACCAAAAAGCAACAAAGTAGAATATGCGGTAAAGAAAGTAGAAAGAAATATTGTTGAACACTACAAAACAATGCTATGCTACTCTATTAAATCACAAAGGAGAGGAGTGAAGTGTTACCACCTCCACCCAAAGGCTCACTAGCCAATGAAGGGAGAATGCAAGGTATGGACTTGGAAAAGTCACCAAAGCCATAGCAGTGACGAAGGGAGGTCTTGCAAGACTCCAAGCCCACAACTTCTATGGCTGCCTCACACTTGCAATGTGGAGTTGATGGAGTGTCAATGCTACTGTAATGCTCACAATGAAGTGTTAGAATGTTGCTTGAGAGTGTGAAGAAGCTGAGTGAAAATGCTAAGAGAAAGTGATTGAATGTGTAGAGGATCAAATGGATGTGAGAATGGATGTTTTTCAAGGTGGGATGAGAAGAATATGTTATTTTTTAGGTCAGTTGGTTGAAGAGGGATGTTACCATTTGACCTAAATCAGGTGTGCAATGCCTGTACCAACTTTAGATGTAGGAATCCGTCAAGGACAATAACACACCGTGCAGAAATCTACGAGCCATGCTTGTGTCCTTGACAAATATTCTCTCACCAACACATAAGAAAAATACTAGGTGGATGGAAGGAAGGTGGGTGATGTGGAATTTTTCCTTTGGATTTGATTTTCTAAGGTGAGAGTATGTGAAAGGGTAATTTACACAAGGGGTGCAAATTTTCTCCTATACATTTTTCCCCCACTTTATCGAGCATGCATATCGATGAGCCTTCCATAAAGTAGATTGAAGAGATAAAGATGTATACCTAAAAGTCAAGGAAGTAGACTGTGATCTAGAAAACTCAAAAAAGTAGGGCAGGCAAAGGAATCCATAGGTACTCTCCTTGGGGAGTTTCAAACAAAAGGACTATTAAACAGGTACAGGATAACTGAGAGAGGGGATGAATCAATTGTCACACAATTCAAACTTAAAACTCAACACTTATTAACTCCACAACCACACTATTTTGTTATTAGGTAAGAGCATGAAACATAGATAACATAAAGTAAATCAATACAATGAACACCAAATTTTTATGTGGAAAACCCCAATGCGGGAAAAACCACGGTGAGGGTTAACTCACAATATAAAACATTATAAACTGAATACAAAGGCTCACTACCAAGGGTTCACAACCCAAAAGAGGACTCACTATCTAGGTACAAAGGCTCACTATCTACAAAAGGGACTCATTGTCCACAGAAAGGACCCACTGTCCAATAGGGAGGCTCACTACCTACAGATACAAAAGAGAAAAAAAAGATCCACCACAAAAATTAATGCACATCTGTAAGATTGTAGAAACCTTCAGGTCACTACCTTCAACACAATGAAGAACTGTTGTCTCAGCTCACTCAGACACACTTTTTCCCTTATGATTTGTGGCTCACTTTCGTCACTTTGCATCACACTGTCATACAAATCTTCACAATTCAACTTTCTTTTATACCATACTCAACCTTAGAAACTTTCTCCAAGGTCGGCCACAAATACCTCAGTTTATAAATTCAAAATAGGTCAGCAACTCAAATTCCCACGTTGGAAAGGAATAAGAGTAGACAATAAAAAGCATTTTTCAAGATAAAAAATAATATCTTAAAACAACCACACGCTTCCTTGATTTAAATTTTATTCTTTGAATGAAGTGTAACACCAAGTCAACCAAACCTAATGAAAACACAAATAATCATTGATGTACACTCTTCCCAACAAGAAGATGACACGCAAACGCCATGAAATGCTTCCTTATGCCTGAGAATACACTTCAGAACCTTCTAGATACATCCATAGAAAAATAACAAACTTCAATCACTGAACATCTTTCACCAATCCATCTAGACTTTATAAACTCACACTGAAATACTGAAAAATGACTTCTAGATCATCAATCTTCAAACCTCTTTTCCAAAGCACAGAAAATACCTTCACAAGACATATTCCAGATCTGCAAGATCTGAAACAAAATAGAGAAGAACTGTAGAGCAACAATATTTCTCTCAAACCACAAAAGACTAACTCTACCAGAACAGTTCACATACCAATGAACATAACTTTCATTTACCATCAGACCAAAGGCTAAAACTCAAGAAATATCACCACTTATTCACCATTATCAAACCTTCAGATCCACACAAGCATAGGATCAACATAGGAGAAATGCAGAGCACATACCGGAGCACACTCTGAAAAATTTCATCACTCTGACTTCTCTTTATTTAATTTTCTCAAAAGCACTTGGAAACATATCAAACCAACACATCTGCAACATCATAAAGATAGCTCCATGTACTCACAACATCTCAACAACATCTCAGCTATACATGTACAATTTGCAACATACTAAACTATGTTGACATCAATGATGACATTAATGACAACACCACCAGAATAGCTCACATTTGCAACAATCTCCCCCTTTTTCATTGATAGCAACACATGATGTGAAAAACCATCAAGGATAACATCATCCTTCACAATACCGGGAGAACACCTTCTCTTCTTCTTCACCTATTTTTCACATTAATTTCTCTCCCCCTTTGACATCAATGACAAAGATCAACAACTTTGATTACTCCCCCTTAGGAGTACACTCATACTGTAATAATGAAAACCTTTTCTACTCCCCCTGCGGAGTAGACCAATTTATCAGTCCAGATAAATGAAGAATTTGTGAATTCACTGGACTGATGCATCTTCATGTGCACCTAGTTCAGAGGGCCAATGACCCCCAACATCTCCCTAAGATGCTCAAAAGTATCCTTCAGAAGATCCTTAGTAAATATGTCTGCAATTTGTTCCTTTGTGGTCACATTCTCCAACACTTTTTTCTCTCGGGAAATAATATTTGATAGATATGTGCTTTGTTGTTGAATGCATAACTAGGTTCTTTGAAATTTTTATTGCACTTGTGTTCACACATAAAATAGAAATAGGCTCATCACATACCACACCAATGTCCTTCAGTGTCTTCTTCATCCATAAAACCTGTGTGCAACAAGATGCTGCAACAATATATTATGCCTCTATTGTGGATAAAGAAACCGAGTCTTGCTTTTTGCTCAACCATGAAACTAATCTTCCACTAAGAAAGAAAGCACCACCACAGGTACTCTTCTGGTCATCTACACATCTAGCCCAATCAACATCTGTATAAGCACTCAAGGTGAAATCATCACTCTTAGGATGCCATAGTCCATAATCTAACGTACCTTTTAGATATCTAAATATTCTCTTTATAGCTATGACATGTGCTTCTCTTGGATCTACTTGGAATCTGAAAATGAAACATATTGCATGCATAATGTTCGGTCTGGTAGTAGTAAGGTACAACAGTCCGCCAATCATAGATCTATATTTTCTCTGATTAGTCTTAGTAGATTCATCATCTTTGCTCAGTTTACATCTGGTTACCATAGGAGTACAAACTGGTTTGGAATCATCCATCATGAAATTTTTCAATAGTTCTTTTACATACTTAGATTGTGAAATGAATATCCCTTTATCAGTTTGATTTACTTTTCAACCAAGGAAGAAATTCAATTCACCAATCATAGACATCTCAAATTATTTTTGCATCTCTTCAACAAAATTTTTACACCTGCCTTCATTTCCACCAAAAATGATATCATCAAAATTTTGTTACCTTGCACTTTGAAGTAAAGATTGTTGTTAGCATAACCCTTGTTGAATCCTTTCTTTATCAGATATCTGTCCAGTCCTGCATACCAAGCTCTAGGAGCCTGCTTCAGCCCATACAATGCCTTCTTCAACTTGCAAACCATGTCCAGTTTGTCAGACAACTGAAACCCTTCAGGTTGCTCCATGTACACCTCTTCCTCCAACTCACCATTTAGAAACGTTGACTTAATATCCATCTAATACACCTTGAAGTCTTTGTGGGCAGAAAAATCCAAAAACATCCTAATAGCTTCCATTCTGGCCACATAGGCAAATGTCTCTTCAAAATCTATACCTTCAACTTGTGAATATCCCTTGCATACCAGTCTTGCTTTATTCCCTACAACTTCTCCACTTTCATTCAACTTATTTCAGAACACCCATTTCAAACCAATCACATTTTTATTCACAGGTCTAGGGACTAGTTCCCATGTCTAATTCTTTTCTATTTGCTGCAATTCTTCTTTCATAGCTCTCATCCAACTTTCATTTTCACATGCTTCACTTACAGTTTTGGGTTTAATTTTAGATAATAGACACAAATTTACCTCTGCTGCAACTCTGCTTCTTGTCTTCACACCTTCACTTTTATCTCTAATTATCTAATCCTTTAGATGATTCTTCTAAACATACTTAGGAGTTCTAACAATAGGTTCTAGTTCATTTTCTTCTTCTTCTTCTTCTTCTTCTTCCACTTTCTCTTCTTTCTCTTCTTCTTCCTTCTCCTTATTTTCTTCAGGTACATGTCCACAGATAGGATCGTTAGGTTCAACTTCACTTATCTCAATAGGTCTGCATATCTCTTCATCAACCTTCACATTAGCACTTTCAATAATCTTTCTCATTCTTTAGTTAAAGCATCTGTATGCTTTTCTAGTAGTAGAGTATCCAAGAAAGCCACATCTAGCATCAAACTTTCCAAGATTTTCATCATCTCTTTTAATATAACATCTATTTTCAAATACCTTGAAATACTTCACTATAGGAGTCTTACCAGTCCATAACTCAAAAGAAGTCTTTGTGTTGTGTCTGATCTGAACTCTATTAAGGACATAAACAATAGTGTGTATCACCTCTCTCCAATACACATCTGGTAGATTTGATTCTTTCATCATGGTTCTAGCAACTTCCTACACTATCCAATTTTTCCTTTCAACTACAACATTCTACTAAGGGGTTCTTAGAGTAGAAAACTATCTTCTTATGCCATGCTATTCACAAAATGCATTAAATTCACTTGAAGTGAATTCTCCACCTCTATCGGATATTAAACACTTGATTTTCAAATTTACTTCATTTTCCACTCTTTCTTTGAATACCTTAAACCTATCCAAAGCCTGATTCTTTTCTCTGAGAAAAGAAACCCATGTTAGTCAATTATAATCATCAATAAGCAACATGAAATATCTATCACCATTTAGGATTTCCAGTTCTAGTCGGACCATAGAGATCAGTGTGAACTAACTCCAACATTCTGGTAGTAGAATGATCTTTTCCCTTAAAGCTACATCTTGTTTGTTTCTCCAATTGACAACTTCTGCAAATAGCATTACCAAGTCTTGTGATTATAGGTAGTCCTCGAACAATCTTTTATGCACTGATCTTGACTAGGTTATCAAAATTTACATGTCCCATTCTCTGGTGCCATAACCAACTTTCACTGATTTGAGATACAATACAATGACCATCAACTCCTTTCAACTGATAGATGTTTCCATGAATTCTTCTTCCAGCAACAATCATATCTCTACTTCTGGATCCTTTTCTAATTTCATAGGTGTTATTCTGAAACATAAGTTTGAAACCATTTCTACACATCTTCCCAACACTTAGAAGGTTATTCCTTAAACCCTTCACATAATATACATCATTAGTACTGTGCACTCCATCAAAACTAATTAAACCTTTACCATAGATCTTCGCTCTTGAATTGTCACCAAACATAACTAAACCACCATCATATTTCTCAAGTTTAGTGAACTTACTCTTATCTCCAGTCATATGATTTGAACATCCACTATCAATTACCCAGTAGTCTTCATCTTGTCTTACATGAAAAGAGGTAACTAAAGTACCTTCCATCTTATTTCTCTTATTCTCCAGAGCCTTCTTGCTTACACATCTTCCAAGGTTAGTGGATATAGATTTACTTTCCAAAGCTAAGAATAAGCATTCACTATCATCAATCTAATTCTTAGATTCATCATCAGAAATTCTTGCTTCTTCTTTAACATAGTACAACTTCTTATATTTCTTATCCTTGCTATCCTTATCTTTGTAATCCTTTTTCTTCTTATGCACATCTCTTTTCAGACATCTTGAAGCATAATGACCAATATTACCACAATTAAAACATTTAAAGGGAAACATACCTTTATACTTTCTGGTTCCTTTCTTCAACTTCCTGGTGAAGTTTGCTTCCAACTCATCAACACCATCACTATCTGGTTCCTCTTCAATATTAATGCTTTATAAATGCCATTTTTGTATTTTCTTCTATCTTGTCTTCTTTCCATAACTTCCTCAACTCAAATGCTTGCAAGTTGCCGAACAACCATTCCAAAGTGTAAGTCTTAGGATTATATATTTCTTCAATAACTAAGATCTTATCATTGTAGCAATCTGGTAGGGTTATCAAGATCTTCTCAATTATATCTTCATCTGATAGTTTTCATCCTTTATTTCTAACTTCATTTGCAGTTATTTCAACCCTTTGAAAGAAACTTGTAAATTCTTCACCTTCTTCCATCTTTAGATTCACAAATATGTGCTTCGCTGCCAGCTTCTTTGTCAATTTCACTCTTTCATTTCCTTCATACCTATCTTCCAACTTCTTCCATACCTCATATGTAGTTTCCAAAGAAGAAACCTTCACTTGCTCATTTTTAGATAAACCACTGCAAATAGCATACTTCGCCTTCTCATTTTCTTCATAAGTAGAGATCTCATCTGCAATGGTAAGACCACCGGATGGGGGTGTATACTTTGTCTCAACAACCTTCTAGGTCTTGAAACCAAAGGAGATAATATATCCTTTCATCTATCCCTTCCAATCATTGTATTTAGTTCCATCGAACATAGGGATTGCCAACTTATGCACCATCATATCTTCCTTAAGCAGTTAAACTCAACAACAAGAAACCAAGGCTCTGATACCAATTGTTAAATAGGTGCAGGACAACTGAGAGGTGGGGTGAATCAGTTTTTACACAATTCAAACTTAAAACTCAACACTTATTAACTCCACAACCACACTATTCCTTTATTAAGAGCATGAAACACAAATAAGAGAAAGAAAATCAACACAATGAACACCAGATTTTTACGTGGAAAACTCAATGAGGGAAAAACCACAGTGAGGGTTAACTCACAATATAAAATATTATAAATTGAATACAAAGGCTCACTACCCAAAAGAGGACTCAGTGTCCAAGTACAAAGGCTCACTTCCTAGAAAAGGGAATCACTATCCATAGAAAGCACCCAGTGTCCAATAGGGAGGCTCATTTCCTATAGATAAAAAAGAGAACAAAAAGATCCACCACAACAATTAATGCACATCCGTAGGATTGCAAAAACCTTTAGCTCACTTCAACACGATGAAGAACTATCATCTCAGCTCACTCACACACACTTATGCTCTTATGATTTGTGGCTCACTTTCATCACTTTACATCACATTACCATACAACTCTTCATAATTCAACTTGCTTTTATACCATCCTCAACCTTAGAAACTTTCTTCAAGGTCGGCCACAAAGACCTCATTTTATAAATTCAAAATAGGCCGGCAACTCAAATTCTCACGGTGGAAAGGAATAAGAGTGGACCAATAAAAAATATTTTTCAAGATCAAAAATAATATCTCAAAACAACCACATGCTTCCTTGATTCAAATTTTATTCTTTGAATGAAGTGTAAACACTAGGTCAACCAAACCTAATGAAAACAAAAATGATCATTGATGTGCATTCTTCCCAACAAGAAGATGACACGCGAATGCCACAAAAAACATCCTTATGCACATGAATACACTTCAGAATCTTCTAGATACATCCATATAAAAACAACAAACTTCAATCACTGAACATCTTACACAGTCCATCCAAACTGTATAAATTCACATTGAAATACCGAAACATGACTTCTAGATCACTAATCTTCAAACCTCTTTTCTAAAGCACAAAAAAGACCTTCACAAGACATATTACAAATCCGCAATATCTGAAACAAAACAAAGAAGATTTGCAAAGAAACAATATTTCTCTCAGACCACATAAGACCAACTCTGCCAGAACAGTTCACATACCGATGAACATAACTTTCACATACCATCAGACCAGAGGCTAAAACTAGGGAAATATCACAACTAAATCACCATTATCAAACCTTCAGATCCACACAAGCATAGGAGCAACACAGGAGAAATGTAGATCACATACCGGAGCACACTCTAAACACTTTCATCGCTGTGACTTCTCTTCTTTATTTAATTTTCTCAAAAGCACTTGGAAAAATATCAAACCAACACATCTGCAACATCATAAAGATAGCTCCATATACTAACAAGATCTCAAAAACATCACAACTATAAATGTACAATCTACAACATATTGAACTGTGTTGACATCAATAACAACATTAATGACAACACCACCAGACTAGCTCCCATTTGCAACAAGGACCCCATAGCTCCACAAAACTATGAAGCTACACAAAGTACATCGAAGGCCCTCAGACCAATGATGGAAAAATCTCATAGGATGTAAGCATCTCACATGCCCACAAACCTACAAGAAGGCAACCCCAAAGTTCTGTTTCATGAAGGAAGCCTAGTGAAGTAAGTGCTTTACAGGCCCATAGACCTACACGAAGGCATCCCCAAAGTTCTCTCTCATGAAGGAAGCCCAATGAAAGGGGACTCCACAGATTCGAACTAGAAAGTGGCTTCACAGTGTTAGGATTTAGGTGTCATCAACCTTGTAAATCCTTTATTTTATTATTCTCCTAAAGTGTTTTGTACATTTACCCATAAGAGGTGAAACTGTTTGACCAACAGTGGTGAAAGAGACTATGTAAATGCAGTGTTACCGTTACCGTTTATCCTTATGGAAAAGGACAAATTAGCTAGGCGTCCCACCTTGGAATCTTCTAAAATAAGGTTGTGGGTAAAAATAGGGTGTTGTAAGAGCATCTATGACATGCATGCAAGTTGTCATAAGATGCTATGACAGTATGACAGATTCCCTATGACAGAATATGCTATTTTTAGACCCCAGGTGCCCATGCATAAAAGATGCCTTATGACAGCTGTAAGAGCATCTGTAAGAGGCTATTTTTGGTATTTTTTGACCATTTCAAGGAGGGAGGCATGGGTTTTTCTAGGTGGTATTGCTGCCTATTGTTTGGTGAAACCATGGTGGTTTTCATCCTCACAAATCTCTATAAATTGGGGCCTTGAGCTAGTGTTATGGAGAATTCAGTTTTGGAGGGTAACAGGGTGCTGCTGGATTTACAGGGAATGAAAGAGAAGTCTATTGCTGCATGTAATATTGAAGATTATCAGTAATATACTTGCCTCTCTTTCGGTGGTGGAATTTTTTTCCCTTCGGGGTTTCTCCACGTAAATCTGTTGTTGCATGTGTTATATTGTTCTATCTCTCTCTCTCATTCTTTCTTCACACTAAGGCTAAGGTTAATCTACATATTTCAGATTTGCATTCACACATTTAAGTTCATATTGCAAGCTTTCTTCACCTTGTTTTTCAACACACAGGTGCACCTACAAACAAAGAGGTTAATCCACAAATGAAACATTCCATGAAACGAGAAGCAACCATGTAGGAAAAAAAGCAGGCAGTCATGTAGGAAATCAACAAATTGAAAGAATTTTAAAGGGGTCCCTTGGTAACCCTTCAAAAGAAGAGGGGCCCACTCAAGGGATGAGCTATTTGAAAGTGTGTAAAAAAGACATTTTTTCTAAAATCCATTCATCATCAAGGAATCCTTTTGAAATATCTTCACTTCATCAAGGAATTCGAAAGGAAGAAAATGCCCCCTCATGAGGGAAGGTCAAGGCTTCTCTTGTAGGAAAAATTGCTCCCTCCTTGGAGGAAATTTCTCAAGTTCTTTCTTTGCAAACCCATGATGAAGGAAACATGTTCCATTAGGGGTCCAAGTTGAGAATGTGATCTTCAAAAATTTTTGCAAGGACTTCCAAGAAAAGATTCATTAGCAACGAATGCATTTTTCTGAAAATCAATTCTTTTTGAAAGTAATGTTGTCACACATATGAGGGACAACTCAAGAAAAGAAGAGAAAAATAAAAAAGCAAGAAAGAGGTAGCAATATCACAAACAAGGGACACAGGGGTGATATGATATTTTGGGGTCAGAGCTACTCATAAATATATCTAAGTATAATAATAATATATAAATGAATTG
The DNA here is from genome assembly GCA_007258455.2 of Sequoia sempervirens. Taxonomy (NCBI): domain Eukaryota; kingdom Viridiplantae; phylum Streptophyta; class Pinopsida; order Cupressales; family Cupressaceae; genus Sequoia; species Sequoia sempervirens. The sequence continues at coordinate 210,780,239 of VDFB02058242.1, forward strand.
TCATCAACCCTGTACTATATCAAACCATGTGAAGAATGCGCAAGAAGACAAAGTAAAAATAAAAAATTGGGTCAACATGGAAGGGAAGCCTAAATGCCCCCAACACTTTGCATCGTCCCCAATTTTCTGAAAATAAAAACACATAACAAAGGAAGAATAATGATAGAAATAGAAGAAGGTTTACAACACATAATCACTCTTGTATCCAAGCACCAACAAGGATGACAAGGGTCATCCAAGAACGCACAATGCAAGCACCAGGGAACACATCAAAAAACACACACTCCTAATCTAGAGATGAAGAAGAGGCCTCCCCTTAATTCTCATCAACCAAGAGGTCGTCTGCTTCCCAATCTAGATCATTATAAGGGGAAGGAGGATGAGACTGCAGTGGTGAAATATTAAGGGGAGGAACTTTTGACCCTCTTATGACAAGGGCTAAGGGAGAAGGCCACGCAAGGTCTTCTCTACTTGGCTCTTTTGGAGCTATGGTCAGTGATTTCATGAAGATCGCCAACAAGGCTAGGACCTCATCTAGAGATTTGAACACACACTTTATAGGAATTCCATGTGGTACCTCAATGGATGAGGACGACGGTGCCCAAGATTCATTGTTAGGCTCACCAAGCAAATTGGGAGTGGTGAAAAACTTAGGGGAAGCAAAAAATTGCTTTGTTACTAGAACGAAAAAAGCTAGCACAAGACCACCATTCAAAGAAGGTGGGCTCCTCTTATGCCCCCATTTTTGGAAGGGCCAACCTCTACCCTCCAATTTTTCAAGGGATGTGAGCTCCCCATAGACGAGGGAAGAGGCATGGAGGAGGAGGAGAAAACTGCAATGGACACCATTGAGGTATTCAACATGTCCACGGATTTTGGGAATGGCAAGATGTCCAAAAGGGACATCAAAATGGGAAGCTCGACCAAAGGAGTGATAAACACCTACACTTTTTTAGGGTAAAATGCACTTGCACTCATAGCGAGAGTCAAAATTAAGTCTGAACTAGATTGAACAGAAGCAGAAGGGAGGATAGAGGAGGACACAACAGGAGGCACTAAAACAAAGGCGGTCAACTCCTCTTCCTTTTTCTACAAAGTGACCTGCTCAGATGCCAGAGCCTTTCACCGGCACTTGCAATCACGTGCAAGGAAGTTTCTATGACTCTTTGAGCCAAAGGTTAGGAGCTACGAAGGGACATAAGGTTCCTGCTCAGCCATAGGGTTGTCCATCATAGTTGTTTCTGGTGGAGGGATAGGCTCCCGAATGGGAGAGCAAGGAGTTTGAGAGATAGTGGGAGGAGTCAGCTCTAGCGCCTCGATGGTGGCCCTCTTCCCATTCATTGCTTTAGGAGTAGGAGCAGTTGGAGGCCATAGAGGCTAAGACATAGAGGATTCCCCATGGGGACCCTTTCTTCTATTATATTGAATAGGCCTAGGCTTCATGGGTAGAATAGGAAGCTCAAACGCAGGAGGCTTGGGCTTTCACCAAAAGAGCACCATATTGTTCTCTCACAAACATGGAGCCAAATTTGAGTGCTTCTCTTCTTCCCTTCTACATGTCAATGTGGCATCACTGTCAGCTTTTAAACAAGTCCTATGTGAAACAACATAAGGTGATGGAAGGAATCTCACTCTAGGCATTAAGTGCCCTTTCTTGTACTTCTCATATGTTAGGTACAAGAGGTCCTTCCTAGGCTGGAGAAAGCCAATGGATGCAGGACAAAAGTGATCTAAGGAATAGCTACCACACATAACTGACAGTTTATAGCCAATGTTGTGGATCACATACATTGAACCCTCATGAATAAACATTAAACATTTATGTACAACCAAGGGAACTACATCCATAGCTACTAACTAGGGGATACCTAGCATCACTCTGAAGAGTTCAGACCCAGGGATTATGTCGAACAACAGGTTTACAAACTTAGGTCTGACCAGGATTGACAAAATGATGCCTCCAAGGGGAGGTACAAAAAGTTTGTTATGCATATAGATGGTGCTCATAGGTGCATCATACCCATCTTTATGCAAGAAGTTGATTAACATAATCTCCTTAGTTATAATATTTATCTGAGATGTTGGGTCAAAAAGAACACTTTCTACAATGTTTTCATTGATTTGTGCAGGGATATAAAGAGGAGATGGTTCTCTATTAAAACCCGTCAATAGGTCTTGTGAGGTGAAGGTTATTCTTGGACTACTACTCGCAGGCTGCACAGAGGGGATAGGCAGATGCAGGAAGGAAGCCATCACACAATAAACAATACTCTCACATAGCCCCCCAAAGGTTCACAATTAGACAGTGACCTAGTTAAGGCTTCGTTTCTCAATGCTTATAGAACCTTCCAACTATGCCTACTATGGGTCATAGGTTGGGCTGTAAGGAGAAATGTCTCACAACACTTGCACCTAAAACTCTCCTAGAACGTGTTGAAAGGACCCTTCAATATTGATAAATGAAACCAAAATGGTTCACATGAAGCTCACCAAAAATGTAAGAGAGGGGGACCAACCACGTCAAGGCTTCAGGTCATAGAGAGCCAAGAGCAGAGGGCTGCCCTAACTTACCTCACTCTAACGGGATGTTTTGGGGTGAGAGTCAAGAATGAAGAGAACTATGTAGTACTTCTATCACTCTACAGACTTGGAATTTTGTTTGGTGCTAGATGAGCTAGTTTCTGGAATCTAAACTATACCTCAGATAGCTCTCTATTCGAGGATGACAGTGCAGGTATGGGACGATAGTGTGGTGCACTGGTGTCTCTCTAGTGCATTAGCATCCATACAGCTAGAAAACGTAAAGTACAATAAGAAAAGTCCAAAAAACCTACTGAGAGTCTAGCTAGTTGGTTTTAATGAACAAAACAGAATGATAAGATATGACAAGGAAAGACAGAGATGATAAAGCAAGTAAATAAAAGCTAGGGTGATGAAGATGATATCACAAAAGTGTCGATTCGCCAACTAGCTCCACACACATTATCCTACACAAAAAAAAGAGGGGAAAATTGTTGGGGCTATATAGGGGCCTGCCTCAGTCAAACCTCCATTTTGGTGTTTCCACCTCCACGGACAACCAAAAAGAAACAAAGTAGAATATGTGATAAAGAAAGTAGAAAGAAATATTGTTGAACACTACAAAACAATGCTATGCTACTCTATCAAATCTCAAAGGAGAGGAGTGAAGCCTTACCACCTCCACCCAAATGCTCACTAGCCAATGAAGGGATAATGCAAGGTATGGAATTAGCAAAGTCACCATAGCCACATCAGTGATGAAGGGAGGTCTCACAAAAAACTAAGCCCACAACTTCTATGGCTTCCACACACTTGCAATGTGGAGTTGATGGAGTGTCAATGTTGCTGAAATGCTCATAATGAAGTGCTATAATGTTGCTTGAGAGTGTAAAGAAGCCAAGTGAAAATGCTAAGAGAAAGTGATTGAATGTTTAGAGGATTAAATGGATGTGACAATGGATTTTTTTGAAGGTGGGATGAGAAGAATTTGTCATTTTCGGGTTGGTTGGTTGAAGAGGGACATTACAATTCGACCCCAATCGAGTGCATAATGCCTGTGCTAACTTCAGATGCATGAATCCATTAGGGATGATAATGTACTACATAGACATCTATCCACCACACTTGCATCCCTTAAAAATATTCTCTCACCAACACATAGGACAAATTCTAGGTGGATGGAAGGTAGGTGGGTGATGTCGAATTTTTCCTTCGGATTTGATTTTCTAAGGTCAGGGTATGTGAAAGTTGAATTTACATAAGGGGTAAAAATTTTCTCCTATACAACAATAAATAGGAAATGATCACCATCAATTTTATAATAAACACAATGATTTGATTTATAACGCTCAAATCCCAAACTCAACACATGTGTCAAATTTCTAGTACCACACCCTAGGAATCTATTTTAAGCCATAGAAATATTTCTTCAATTTGCAAACCAATTTACTTTTACTTTTCACCATGTAGTGCTCTAGTTGTGTCATATAAATATCCTCCTCCAAATCACCATGAAGTAAAGCAATTTTCACATCCATTTTCTTGACCTCTAAATCAAAAGCAGTGGCAATAGAAAGCAAAAATATAATGGATGTTATTTTTGTAATAGGAGAAAATATCTCACCATAGTTAATACCCTCAACTTGAGAGTAACCCTTTGCAACTAACCTTGCTTTGTATTTCTCACTATTTCCATCTAAACCAATCTTTTTCTTAAACAACCATTTACAACCAATAGGTTTTTGTCCTTCAGGAAATGGTACAAGATCCCATGTATCATTCTTTTTCAAAGATTCCATTTCTTCATCCATAGAAATCTTCCAAGATTCTACATCATTCATACCTAGTGCCTCTTCTACAGATCTGGGTTCATCCATGTTAGTATTTAAAGAAAAAATACATCTCCAATCATTAGGTGTATACCTTTCAGGTGGTTATCAATTCCTTGTAGATCTACAAACAATTTGAGTTGGAGGTTCTTCCTCCTCTTTTGAAGATCTAGAGCTAGATGAGTTATCCTCAACTTCTTGTCTATCCTTGGGCCTTGATTCAACTTTCTCAAGTGTAGAATGAAATTGAATCACATCTTCCTATTTACTTTGTTCTAGCTGCAATGTAACAAAAGAAGGCTTAGTTTCTCTAAAAATAACACTTCTATTATATATTACCTTTTGTGCAATAGGTTCCCAAAGCTTGTATCCTTTCACACCATAACTGTATCCAATAAAGATACATTTCACATCCTTGTTCTCCAAATTTTCTTGCTTCTCCTTTGGCACATGTGCATATGCCTCACAACCAAAAACTCTAAGATGTCTTAATGAAGGATTGTGATCCGACCATGCCTCTATAGGAATCTTATCAACAAGAGTTGATGTAGGAGACCTATTAACCAGGTAATAGGCAGTGGTAACGACTTCAACCCAAAACCTTTGTTCTAGACTAGCACCACTCAACATACTCCTAGCCTTCTCCATCAATGTCCTGTTCATTCTTTTTGCAACTCCATTCTATTGTGGAGAATGCAGAGTTGTCTTATGTCTATGAACACCACAATCTTTATGGAATCTATCAAAATCATTAGAGCCAAATTCACCACCATTATCAGTCCACAAAAAAAATTATTTTCTTTTTGGTATGCAACTCAACCATTGCTTTAAATTCTTTAAATCAATTGAAAACTTCAAATTTAATCTTTAGGAAATATACCCATGTCCTACTATAATCATGAATAAATGAAATATAATATGTGGATTTACCAATCAAAGGAAAATATATAGGACCAAAGAAATCATAATGAATAAGATCCAATACACCACAAGATTTATGAGAGATCGAGTAAAATAGAAAACAATTTTGTTTTCCATAAATGCAATGCTCACGGAAATAAAATTCAAGATTACAATTCGACAAACCTTCAACAATTTTTTTATTTTTCAAGGTCCTTAGACCCTTTTCTCCAATGTGGCCAAGTCTCTGGTGCCATAACATAGTTTTCTATGTAGGTAAGTTTATCTCAAAAGAAAGAGCACCCTTGGGTACCCAAAATCCATGACCATCTGTTGAAGGTGAAACCCTCACTTCTTCCACATACTTTATTTTCACAGAAGTACTATTGCACTCAACAGTGCATGCATCAAGCTTATACAATGTGTCATATTTGACACCTCTAGAAATCACCATAGCACCTCTAACCATCTTAGCTCTTGCATTAGACAATACTATCTACACACCCACATCTATTATTTTTCTCACAGATAACAAATTTCGTGCTAATCTGGGGATATGAAACACACCATTAATCCTTTTTATTCTACCATCAGGAAACTTGATTTTAACTTTACCACAACAAACAATGTATAAATTAGAATCATCACCAAACTACACTTTACCTCCATCAAATTCTTCATATTCAAAAAATCAATCTCTATTAAAGGTCATATGGAAAGGTGTACTTGAGTTAATTAATCACACATCATTACTTACATGAGTTTCCAAAGCTGCAATAAATGTGTTGCCATCTTCCTTCTCAGACTCAAAATAAGAAGAAACTTTCTTCTTTTTATTATTCTTTTCTTCTTTGCATTCCTTACAAACATGTCCAGGCTTACCGTAGTTCCAACAAATAAATTTGGACTTTCCAAGAGATTTAGATCTCCCCTAGACTTGGATTTGTCATGCTTCTCATTCTTCTTTCCTTTTTCCTTAGGTATTCCATGAACATTCATGACCTCCTTGGCAGAGATGGATACCTTCCTCCTCATCTCTTCATAAATCAAAGAACCCACCACATCTTCAGTCTTCAAAATAATAGAAGTACTCCCAAGAGCCATAACAAGAGAATCACATGAATCAGGCAAAGAACAAAGCATGATCTAACATTTCTCTTCCTCATCCATTTTAACACCAATTGATGCCACCTAAGCCACTAGCATATTGAATGCTTCTAGGTGGTCTGTAATTCATCCACCCTCTTCCATTCTCAAGGAATACAACTTCTTCCTCAAGAAATCTTATTCACTAAAGATTTGGCTTGATACATCTCACCAAGCTTCTTCCATAGTTTCTGTGTAGAGGTCTCTTCATGGACATTAATTAAAATAGAATTTTCCAAGTACAATCTAATTAGACCCTTGGATTTATAGTCCATAACATCATATTTAGTAGCTTGAGTAGGATCTTCGGGCCTTGAAACATTCTCATCAACATCCCACAGATCTCAATCTATCAACAAATCCTCCATTTTTAGCTTCCACATATCAAAATTATTTCTAGAAAATTTCTCCACCTTTATTCTCTTTGATGAACTTTCCATATGAAAATTCCTAGAACAAGATCACAAAGTGTCTTTTGCACAAGCTCCTACTCAAATCTAGATTAGTTCAAAAAACCCAATAACCCACAATTGAAACCAAAGGTGATCAGCTTTGATACCAATTGTAAGGAAGCTAAGGTAGTGATAAAACTTCCTACACTAATCTTGAGAGGAGAATAATGTAAAACTTTTATAAATATTTAATAGTTATAGAAACTTAAATAGAAATAAACATAAATATCATGCATACCATGACATAGTGACTTGCATGGGGAAAACCCTTTCGGGAGAAAAACCCCACACTCCAAAAGTTTCCCAATATATTATTTAGAAAATCACAAAGATTACAATATAATTATAGAGCAAGCTTCTCATAGGAGTATCACCACTCAGAGATCAAGAGACAACACGACTACTATTATACTCTCAAAATACATCACTATCTCTCTCTCATGCGATCATAATATAACATCCTCATAAAATAGGGTTACTTTCTAGGGTAAGACAGACCAACAAAATATCAGCCATTATTATCTAAAACCTAATAATGAATGGTCCTTATTTACAATATATCCTTTATTTAATGTATGTTAGCCATTCTATAAATTTCCTGAAAAAGTTAAAACGCTCACAATTCCCTCCGTGCTGCCATTCTATACACCTATCAATGTAACTAGGAAACATATATATAAATATATATACATCCTATCAACAATAAACCACATATAATTGCAAGGTCGAGACACATTTTCCCAACAGTTTCAAGGTGTGCACCCTTGATCTTCTTGGTTATATCTCTTTACATATCTCTATCTATCTATCTATATCTTTGACATATGATTTACATTGCATATATACATCCATTCCCTTGAAGGGATATGACTCCTAGAGATGTCTAGTATCTTTTCCTAGTACTATAGACCTTGTGTTGTAACCTACGATAGGTTTTAACCCCATCTCTGACTTTCTAACATCATCCCCCCTTTTAAAACCTTGTCTTGTCCTCAAGACATGATGCTTCAATTGGGAAGGACATGCTTGTATTGTAAATTGAGTCTTGCAATGGTTAAATCCCAATGTTCCTGTGTTTATAGCATTGTATCCATTTGTACTTGGATTTGAGCTAAGGTTAGTTCTTCCTCCTAAAGATTAGTTAGAATTGAAACATTCTATGTTATCTATTTTTCCTCCTTCAAAATAGTTTGGAGAAGTCTCAAATAACTATTAACCGTTTCCTTCAACTGTTTGATTTGTTCCTTTACTTGTTTGCGCTAATTAGGGAGCTATTGTAGTTGGATGTGGAGATTCTCAACTTTATCTCTTACTGCTCCAAATAGGTCTTCAAGTAAGTCATACACCACTTGTTCTATACGATCTTCAATATAAAGTATTTGGGTACAGAGGCCTTTTGTTGTATTGGGCCATTGTAGACAAAATTTGTTTAGCACCCCAGCCTCTTGGATGCTATCTCCCAATTTTTTTTTTTATGCTTCAATTTGGTATTGTGTGGTGACCATGCATATTTTCATGTACTCCTTTGTTTTCTTCTTTGTAAGCTCCTCTTGGGCCTCCTTTCTTATGTTGGCCTTGGCGAGGATAAATCCCCTTGTAGACTATCTACCAATTTTTTGATTTGTTGTAGTAGTGGGAGTGAAACTTGTCCCACTATAGATGAGGGATTTCATTTTGGAGTGTTTGCACTGTATCTTCCAATTGATCTAAATTTTGTACATGTTTTTCAACAAATCTTCTTTGGTGGTAGCATGAATAATATCCCCTATTTGTATCTTTTGGAGGGGTGATGTGCTAGAAAAGTTGATATGTGATCCCACCATTGACACTTGTAGCAACTATGGTGATAGCACTACTTGTATCTTTTGTTTTTTCACCAAGAAGATCTTGATCGTGGAGATGGTGTTTGAAGCATTGGATGTGTCTCTAGAATAATCCTTGATTTTTTCTTTTCCTCTGGGACTTATATTAACTCCAGGGTTGGTCCTTGTCTCTTTGGGTGTGTTGTCCTCTAGTGGTAGTCCCTTTACTTGTTCTTCTTTATTATCTCTCTTCATTTTCTGGTAGAGATTTTGGGTTACCTCCACTATATCTCTTCTCTCCTTAGTACCTTAGCTCACTTTTCCCTTATGGCTACAATTATTCCCTCTTGAAAGTCTTTCATTTCTTCTTCAAACCCTTTATTGGTTTGGTTGATACACCAGAGGAGGCATTGTATTATTCTCCCTTTGTTCTCTTAATTTGATTTTTTGTATGTTTCTAATGTTTGTGATAGCATGCCATGGTGGAGGATGACATTTGTAGTCACCAATATGTCGATTAGTTCTTGCAATTGCTTTAGATATACTTGTACTTTCTCCAAAGTTACTTGAAGAGGAGGTACCAGAGCCTACTATCCTCTTTTCCTTCTCTTAAGAGGTTGTTGGACCTCCTCTTCTCCCTCTGGCATCTCTTTGAATTCTTCCTCTGTTGTATCTATTTTCATTTTTCTTTTGGCCATTTGTTTAGGTTGGGGTTTTCTTGTTCTTTTTACTAGTGGTGTTTGGGTTATTGAGCCTTTCTTTGTTTATGTGAAGGAAGTGGGCCCCTATGAATGGAAATGGCCCAATATTCTCGTGGATGACTCTGATGCAAAGGGTAATGTGGCCTTCTATGTGTATCCTTCCTTTGGAATACCCCACTATTCATGGAGCTTTTCTTTATTCTTTTTCAATTTCTCTTTCACCCCTTTTTATATATGTTCTACATTACTTCCCTATATGTTCAAATCTTTTCACATTGGGGTCCTTTAGTTTGGTGAGTAGGGTAGCTGCATATACATCTATTTCCTTTGTTGTGACCTCATAAGAGAGTTGTGAAATCCTTGTCATCCCGGGCTCTACCGCCTCCATAGAGTTATAATATTTATCTACCATAAATGTTATTGTGTTGATGTGTTGGTGTACCAAATAATAGGGGAGCTGGTCCCGAGCCTACATATATTCTTGGAGACTTTTGAAAAATCCATAGTATTTTGTGGTGTATGATAAATTGTTTTAGAATTTTTTAGTTTGTTTCTTAATATGCGCCACAATGGGGAGTTGTGTTTGCCAAACCTTGCCTTTGATGTTGGGGAGATCATTCATGAAATAGAAAATTAAGCATATAAGTAACATGCCAATGCATAAATGATACCTCAAGGTTTTGATCTTTTGAATTTTCTCCATTAATTTTTCTCTCATGACTTCATAGAGGTTGAATTCTTTCCCTTTGATGAGAATTTGGTATGTGATATGGATAGAAATGGATGTTGTGGAGTCTTGTCTATTTGCATAGTATACCTTATAGGAAATATCCATGGTGGCATACCAAACCACTAGATTTGTGATTGCACAAACATTCATTCTCCTTCCATTTGGTTTGGCACTAGTAATATTGGTGAAATATTCATTCTTAATGGCCATTTTGGCCAAAATTTACCCCTTCATACTTAGTTCAGTTACCACATGAATAACTTATTTGGTAATGTGGTGTGGTTTGTCTAGGTAAATAAATTCATCATATACTCTTTTGAGCCCTAGAAATACCTATTCGTGGTTATCACAAAAATATGGGTAGTCTTTCCAAACATCCAGATTTTTCATTCCTACTTCCTTATATTGTGGCAAATACCCACTCCCAATTGATGTTAGGAGTGCCCTATGGAGCTCCTTGAACGTGGTATGATTGATCTCCGCTATCTTCTCATGAATATATTTTTGTACGCCTTCTAAATACACAAAATTGGTGCATATATGGGAGAATGCCCCTTATTTGTCAACATTTAGGGCTTTGTAGAGATATTTCTTATACTTTGGGTGAGGCTTTTCTAAGATATCAACAAGAGTAGGAGTGACCATCTTTGCGAAAAGGAAATGGTGAAGTGCGGGGAAGCTACAAAATTCTCAAAGAATAATTATCACACAATTAACTCAAAGGAATAGCTGACTTAGGTGAGGATTGAAGGTGGAAGAGGTGGTATTATATAGGCAAGCCAATGGGGTGGTGCATTGAAAGCATGTTCTACCTACGTGGTCTTTTCTAGCCATTATTTTTCTATGAGTTGATGTTTTTTCTTTTGTAATTTTAATGTTATTAGGGTCCGTACTTGAGCTATGATACATGATAAACATTAGGATTTGATTATTTTAAGTTATGATATCAACCATCTGTTATGTAGTAATGTTTCAAGAATGCACCATTTACATACCCCATCAGAGGAGTGTCTTCTAGTTGTCTTAGTTTGACCAATCTAGAATCATTGATTTTATGAACGTAATAAGGACCTAACGATCACACTTTCAACTTTCCTTTTTTCTTGAATTTACTATCATACAACAATATGATGTCTCTTATCTTAATATTTTTCAACTATAGGTTTCTATCGTGCCATGCTTTTTGTCTTTGTCTTTCCAATTGATGGTTATATATTGTAACTTATTGATATTCATATAATTTATCCAAGTATTCCACCCTTTGTATCAAGAATTGATCATCCTCCAATTAAAAAGTAAGCGTGTTATGTATGTTTGGGATAATGAAGTTCATTGGTATTGTGACATCAATACCATAAACTAACTGAAAAGGGGTGAATTTACTTGTCCTTTTATAGGATGTGTGGTATGCCCAGATTACCCTTTAAATCCCAAATTTTTATGTTCTCATCACACATCTTGGTTAATTCCTTACCAATTGTCTTTTTATTGCTTTGCTTGCTCCATTAGCTTGAAAATGTTAGGGGGAACTCTTGTTATGTGTTATCATAAAATAATGAAGTATTTCCTTTATCATAAAATAATGAAGTATTTACTTTATCCTATAGCAATAAAAATGGAAATATCTTATAGCTCCTCTAGTACCACAGTGATGCGAAATATTTGTGCATCTGGTAAATCTTCCCCTTAGGCATCTGGTTCTTCTCCAATTTCAATTCATGATAAATAATTTGTTCCTTGATTATTCTTCTCGAGTTTTACCATAATTTTAAAATTAAACGCTTAAAATAATAACCATCTGCATATGCACCCATGGGTTATTGGCTTATTAATAAGATATTTTAGTGGTTCATGGTCTATGAAGAATGTAAATTGTGTGGAGTGCAGGTAGTGTAGATATTTCTATAACACATACAATATAGCTAGTGCTTCACTTTCTGTAGTGGTATAATTCTTTTTTGCGACAGATAACTTCCTACTAGAAAAAGCTATGGGATGGTTCGTGTTTCCTTTGGGATGTGTGAGTACTGCTCCTATGGCTATACCAGAGAATCTACATGAACATGAAAGGGATTATTCCAATCTAGGAATATTAGAATTGGTGCTTCTACAATTTTTTGTTTTAGCCCAGGGGTATGTCTAGGATCATGATGGGCCAAAAAGTGGTGATATGTAAGTGATATGATGGCCCATGTGGCTGCCGACTTTTTTTAACCCAAAATTGATGAAAAGAAAAGGGTTTTTAAAGGATATTCTCAGCTTTCCACCAATATAAATTATGCTTTACTTTGAATTTAATAAATAATTATTATTCATTTTCTATTTGAATTATGACTAAAGTCTTGGTTGATAGGCTGATTGAAAAACATCTATAGCTTTCAAATGGTATCACATTTTTTGAATCTGAAACATGTGTCACATTCTATGCTTCGCACACTATAGGATTAAAAAAAATCATGAAGTTTTGACCAAGTTAAGGTGGTCGACATACAAGTTTTTATATTTTTTAAAAGTTGTAATAAAAAATCATAATTGATTATTTTCTTGGAAAAAAAAAAAAAATTATGCATCACATCGATACATGAGTCCTCTACTTATATCTAAAATCTTATAAAAAATAATATCATTTTATTGTGGTTAGGGTGGTCGATAGACACCTACTTCTTATTTTTTCCCTAAAATTTAAGTACTAATGCATTGAAATTTTAGATTTTCACCAAATAGATTTAAAACCTAGTAGTTTAGAAACTACATTCAATTTGCTACAGATTCTATTCTTACATATTTTTGAAATAATATAGATAACTTATTCAAATTTTTACGTCAAGTTGCCTAACATTGATTTTTCTAAATTTTTCGCCACTTAATGATGATCCTGCACATACCTATGGTGTCAAAGGATTTTTGGGATTCATCATTCCATTCAATGTTTATGCCTTTCTTATTTTTCAAGAGTTCTTCTAGTGGAACAACAATGCTAGTATACTCCCTTATGAACTTCCTATGGTATTTAGTGTAGCCCTAAAATGTCTTTACTTCTAGCACATTTTTAGGTGGCAATAATTTTAGTATTAAAGAAACTTTCATAGGGTCCACCATTAATCCCTCCTTATATATGATATGGCCTAATAAGGTCCAAAATGGCACTGCAATGGTACATTTCTTCAAATTCAGTGATATTTGCATGCTTCTACATCAGTTTAGCATCATGAAGAGTACATATAAATGATCTTTCACTAGCCCATAAATACTCCAATAATCCAAGTAAACTTCCAAAAAATCATGGATGAAGTCTTCAAAAGTGTTAATCATTATTTATTAAATACTATAGGGGCATTTTTTAGACCAAAAGGCATCATAGTGTACATATATGATTCCCATTATGTTACAAAAGTTGTTTTAGGTTAATCCTCCTCCTTTATCTTAACTTGGTGATATCCAGAGAAGCCATCAATAAATGAGTAAATCTCTCTTTCGACAACCGATTCTAGGATTTCTTCTATAATGGAGTTGGAAAAGGATCATGTATGCAAGCTTTGTTCAAATCCCTGAAATATATTAATATACTTATCTCTTCACTTTTCTTGTTTTGGACCACCATAGGGCTTATCCAATCAACATCCTCTACCAATTTAATGATTCTGGTAGATAAAATTTTGTCTATCTCTATTTTTACCTTTCTCTTCATATTTGCATTCAGTTTGTAAGGTCTCTTCCAAACTAGTTTAACACCTTCCTTAAGTTGAATTTTTATCATTCCTAACTCTCATTCGATTCCTTTCATTTTTGTAAAGGTTTTGTGGAATAAGCATTTGAATTCAAAGAGGGCTTCTATTGTTTGGGCTACTACCTTTTCATCCCAATAGTCCCCTATTCTTTCCATCTTAGGATCCCCTTCTACCACAATATTTTCCTCCTTCAATTTGAGGGGTTATTATAGTATTTTTCCTTGGGTTCAATGGATTGTTCTATTTCCCTTTCTCCTTGATCTATTCTTATTTTTGGGATTTTCTCTTCATCATTTTGTACTACACAATAGTGTTTATCTATGTTGGTTGATTCCCTGTCTAACTAGTTAATGTACTCATATATACCTTCATCTTTTGGTGATGGGAAGAGGCTTTTTGTATTGCTATTTTTTTTATCTTCATCTGAATTAAATATGATCTCCTTCATTCATATTAATGTAGTATGCATTTGAGGGTTGTCACTAGAAAATGAAAATGTATGGCAAAAATCTATTTTTAGTCCATCACAGTTTTAATTTATGCATGTCTCTCCTAGTCAATGTACCAAGTTTTTTCCACCGAGCTAAGTGTCCAGTAGAACAGTTGGATGTATAGTTTGTCATAATACTCATATCTATTTCTCGAAAGTGTATAAACATGGATAAATGGTGTTGTGGTAGGATGTCTCCCTCATATGTGGGTATATCTTCATATTCTCCTACTTTCAATAGAATTCTTGCTTTTATAAAGGTTTTAAAGGTTTCTCATGTGATAATGATGTGCCTATGTGTACTATATCGGCATGTGGAAATGCAAGTAAGGGTATGTGGTAGTGTATTAAGTCTTTGGGTTTCATTTGGGAAGGTTTGTTCTATCTATACTAGGTAAGCTTGTAAGTCTCCTACTCCAAAATTTTAGGTAACTTAATGCTTCAAATTTTATCGGAAATATGGTTGGCCTAATGAGAAGCTATTTTTTCTTCTTCTCCACCATCCTTTATAGCTTGTGGTATGTTTTTTGTGGATGTTTCTTTTTCTAGTGCATTTCTTACCATAAATATTCTTTTGGAGCTAAATATCTGGAAGGAATTTGCTTTTGGTTCATCTTGTAGCCATGCTTCTAGTGCAGTTTCACTATATGTGCTTCCATTGGTGTCATCTATCTCCAATTCCCCTTCTAAATTGGGTTCTTCCCAAATATTAGTTGTAGGTAGCTTAGTTATGGTTTTTAGTCTTTTGTCATCATCTTCATATTCCTCCACATTTAACTCTTTTATGAAGGTTTCATCTTGATTATTTCTAAAGGGGACATGTACTATCCTCTTGTCATCTACAAATGAAATTTATTTTTGCCTCGCATCTATAACTCTATGTGATTCTACAAACCATCTTAATATTAGAAATGCATCAAATAACTCAAATATTTCTTTAATTGTAACTACCTCAAAATATACAATATCTTTAACTCCTTTAACGTTTACTTATACTTGTCCCCAAATGCCTAACATTTTCATTTCAGAGCCATCTACCAAACTCATATTGTATAGGGTAGGTTCTAGTGTAGGTATTCCTAAGTATTCTCATATCCTTTTTGGGATTAGATTGATGTTTGCCCCTAAATCAACCATTATCCTAGAGATTTTCCAATTATGGATCCGGAGGTCAATCATGATAGGTAAGGTTTTCTAGTTTTCCCCTATTTTCATGACTTGCAAAAAGGATTTCTTATTCCTATATTTAGTAATTTTTTTAATTTTATTAGTAAGTCATTTTCCCTGCCATTTATGCTAATTGCTTCAATATCCTTCTTGTTCAAAGAAAAACCCATTCTACTCTCTTTCCTTCCCTTGTGCTTTCTTAATTATTTTCCTAGCTTGTTCTAGGATCTATTCATGTTGTTGCTTGGTGGGGTGAAAATTTTCCTCCTCTTCTAGGCTCTCTTCTTCTATCGGTACCACATGGTGTTTTTTGGTATTTGTACCTTGTCTAGTGACTACTACTACTTTACCATTCTATGTTGTTCTAGGGTCTTTCTGGTACTCATCTTAGGTTCTATTTTCTTCTATTGTGTATCTTTCATCCCTTATTTCCTTCCAACATCTCCTTGTTTCTTCTTCCATAATCTTGGGTACCTTTCGAAGAAATCTTACTCCTTTTTTTGTATTGGATTTTTTTGGTTCATTAGTTTGAGTTTGTGATGATGTGTTTTTATGACATTGTTGTGCATTTTCATAATTAAATGCATTATGATATTTTTGGCCACAAAATCCATATTGTTTTCTCCTTTCCCCACAACATTTGGCTACAAAGTAGCATGATTTTCCACAATTAAAAAATGTAGCATGTGCTCTTCTTCCTCTTCCTCGGCCTTGGCCTCTTCCTCCATGGAACAAACCATTGTTATTGTATTGCTCTAAGTTTTGGCTATTTTTTTAATTCCCTTGGTTTTATTACCATGATGGTACTCTATATCCTATATTCGGTGCATATAATTTACCTTCTATCAGTCCTTTTACATATGCCAATGTGTGCTGGTATTTACTCTTGACTACGGTGGAGTCCTCTCTTAGCCTGAATATTTGTGATGGACAGTCTTTAGTATCATGGTCATCCCACTCTCCACACATGTTTTAGTAGACTAAATTTAATTTCTTAAGTACTATTTAGAGGTCTATGTGTAGTGCATTGGCTTTCTTTTCCCCTAGTTCTTTAAGATATTCATTTCTAACGTGGCCTTCTCTTCTATAGTAGGTGCATCATATGTTAAACCAAGTGTATGCATGTCTCTTTTGGCCATAATATCTTGTTGGAGTCTTAATTTTTCTACACCAAGTGTAAGTTTCTCCATTTCTACATTTTCTCTTTCTTTGTCTTGTTTGTGCCATGGCTAGTTTTCAATCTAGTAGGCAAATGTAACCAATTTAAAAAATGTATTGAATTTGCTTCCATCAAGTGCTACTCTTATTTCCAATAGGACTTCAAAAATAAACCAATCTATAGTTTTTATTTCTTAGAGGTTCTTCTAGGTTTTTAAAAACCTCTTTGAATCTTTTTTTGAAATATTTGATTGATTCGTCTTCGTTTTGCATCAGTTCTTAGAGTTTATTTACTCATTTTATAGGCAACTCTGGTGTGCCAAATTTTGCTAGGAAATATTGATTGATTGTATCCCAATATTTATTGTAGTTTGGATCTTTTTTTTATACCATTTTAAGGTTTCTTCATGAATTGATCCTCTAAATTCAAATAATTTGATGTCATTTCTAGTTAGGTTTTGTCTTTTCCATAAATATTCTAAGATGAACACATGTTTAGATGCTTCAATTGTATCCTGCCCAAACATGGGTAATTTCATTGTGGTATTATGATTGGTTCTTCTTCTGAACTACTATCTATGTATCCTATATACAATTCTTGTTCTCTTGATGTTTTTTTTTTGTTTTCTTCTTTTATTCTTTGTTGTCTTAAATTTTTCTCTACTACTAATTCATCCAAGTAATTATCATTAAATGATATGTTCTAGATGTTTTGTATCACACTCTAGTGGTGTCCATTTTTTATTTACTTGGGTTTTTGTCTTTTCTAGATGTATACCTGAGGTCCTATTTCTAGGAGGTGTTATGATTCTTATCATCGCTTGTTCAATTTCTTTTCTAAACTGCCCATAGTTGTCAATTCCTTCTATGTTTTGAATGATTGTATTTATGTTGTTTATATCAAAACCTAAATGTGGAATCTCTTCTCTATCCCTCCTAGTAGCATCCTCTATTGTGCGCTCTTCTTCTTGTCTTCTGATAGTGCCCACAATGTCACACTCAACAACACCCTTAATGGAACACTCACTCTCTTTGCTCTAGTTTTCTTTCGCAATCTCTAGGTTTTATCTCATGGAATTTTTCTCTACCTATTATATTCTGTTGTGGTATATTTCTTATCTTTTCTAAATCTATTTTAGCCTCCTTACTTCTAAATTCATTTCCATCCCTAACTTAATGATTTTAATTATCTCTATTTTTCTTTTGTTCTCTCCTATTCTTATATATTTTCTTAGTCTAGACTTCCATTCTTCTTTCTATATGTATATCTTTAAATTTGAAAGTAAATCTTGAATAGCTGCATCTTTTTAGGGATCTTTTCAGATCCCTCCCCCCTTCCATTTTTCATTCCCTAATGGCCTACCCCTCTCTCACAAAGGTGTCTCTTAGGGTCTAACAATTTTTTTTAACTTCTTATCCTTTTATGCCTATACTTTCTTTACTATTTTGTCTAGGGTCTCATCAATATAACTAATGTTCACAAGAAGTATTGGGAATTACAACCTGAAAATATATACCTCAGGATCTATGTAGTCATTTTATACCCCAAAAGATACAATAAGAGAAATAAACATTTGCGGTAGGATTCTAGAAGAATACTTAACACATATCATATTAACAACAAAATAAGCATTCATACATTCACTACACATAATTAATCCTTATAACTCTTTTATATTATATCTTTATCATGTACAAAAGGAAAGTCTTAGTCTTTTCTCATGTATAAAATCTCTCTACATATCTCTATCTATCTATCTATCTATCTATATCTTTTGCATATGATTTACATTGCATATATACATCTTGTAGACATCCAAATTTAACCACTCCCATATGGTCAAACCTATCTCCTTTATCTATTTATTTCATCAATATTAATTAAGTTACTTATTTAATTAATATTTCCCCTTTCCCTAAGGTTCCTAAAGTATTTAATTTTACAATTAAATACTTTACGTTTCATCTTTTCTTTGAATTAAATAAATACATCAATTTATTTAATTTGGTCATTTAGCCTTTTGAAATTTAAATCAATTTTAAATTCCTCTTTTCTCTCTCCTTGTCATATCCTCCATAACCTTCTTCTAATTTGGGTTAATCTAATTAATCCATGATTAGGATGTGCACACCTTTAATCAGGATTAATGTCACATCCTCCACATCTTCCAACTTTCCTCTAATCTTCCTTTAATCTTATTAATCACCTATTTGCACAACCTTAATCTAATCCCTTTCCTACATTTAGCATACCTTTTTGGTCAACCTTCACAATTTCCATATTTAGCTTAGACCCTCTTCCCCATGTGAATTTAAAATTCACATTTATCCCTCCAAGACTCTCCTCTTCCCCGTGCAAGTTGTTAGGAGTTCTAGAACTCCTCACTTGTCACATTAGTCACATGAGGCCAAGAACCTTCCATTATAAGGACCTTGTCTTATCCACAAGGTACTTCTCAACTTCCTCCATAAGAACCTTGTCTTATCCACAAGGTACTTCTCATGTGAATTTTAAATTCACATTTATTCTCCCAACCACTTTGCCCCTTCCAATCATGTGAATTTAAAATTCACATTTATTCCACCAACAACTTCTCTATTCCCCATGATGTGTGAGGAATTCTAAAATTCCTCACATGCCAACATCCTTCCTACATGGGGACAAGAAATTCCTTTTTGAGGAAATTTTCTCCTCATCCCAAGGTACTTGCAAGTACCTCTACCTCACATGTCCCTTTTCCAACTCATTTGTCCTTGTGACACTTCATCCTTCACATGGAAAGATGTGAGGGCTTGTGAGTCCTCAACTCACCACAACCCTTCATCTTGCCCATGTTGGAAAAATCTCAACCGTTCAATTCTCTAGAGAAATCTCCCTTAAAATGAAATATTTTCTTTCATTTTCATTCATTAGGCATTCACACATTTTTTCATTCAAGCTCTCAAGCATACTTGCATTCTTTCACTCACAAACCTCCATTGTTGCATGTTTCCAAGCTTTTATCATTTTGCATTTGCATTCATCAATCCAACTACCCACATCCTCCATTGCATTCCTCATCTCATTTAGCTCATTTTGAATTTGTTTTTATCCATCTTGTCATCAAGGAGCACACATAACATCAACCATAAAAGGGCCAACCAAGGAGTAAATCTTACAAGGTATAATATGGTTTTCTTATCTTTGTTTTGTTTGAGTTTAACGTAGCCCTATCTTGAGGTGTTTTAGTGTTGTTTTCCTTCTTTTGCATTCTATTTTGCATCACTTAAGATAGGTAAACTTCATTGATCACACATCCATTCCCTTGAAGGGACATGAATCCTAGAGATATCTAATATCTTTTCCTAGTAGTGAACCTTTTGTGGGAGCTTGTGATAGGTTCTAACCTCATCCATAACCTACTAACTATCGGGAATGTGTCTCAACCTTGCAATTACATAAGGTACTATTGATAAGTTAGAATGGGAGGTGCAGGGGGTATCCCCTAAGTGGGGGGTCTAGCGGTCATGCACCTTGGTGAGGGTTCGAGGGAAGCACCCTTGAAAGTCACACTTTATGTATATTTTATTATTGTAAATCTAGACAATTCATCATTAGGTCTTAGATCTGACAATCGATATTTTGTTGGCTTGACTTGTCCTAGAAGGAAACCCTATTTTACGAAGGAATTGTATTATGGTTGTGTATTGTGATGTATTTTAAGAGTTTGATAGTGGTCATGTTTCCTCTAGATCTTTGGTTGGTGATACTCATATGAGAAGCTTGCTCTGCAAGTATATTGTAATCTTTGTGATTTTTGAATAATATATTGGGCGGATTTTGGAGTGTGGTTTTTCTCCTGAAATGGTTTTGCCCATGTAAAACATTGTGTTGTGGTATGCCTGATATTTATGTTTAAGTTTTTGTAATTGTCAAAGATCTATAAAATTTTGCATTATTCTCTCTCAAGATTAGTGTAGGAAGTTGTTCCACTACCTTTCCTTCCTTACAAGTGGTATCAGAGCCTGATCACCTTTGGTTTCAATTGTGGGTTTTTGGGTTTTTTGAGCTAATCCAAATTTGAGTGGGAGCTTGTGTAGAAGAAACTTTGTGATCTTGTTGTAGGAATTTTCAGTTGAAAAGTTGATAGGGGAGAATAGGGGTGGATAATTTTTTTGGAAATAATTTTTAAATATGGACGTTGAAGATGGAGGATCTATTGATAGATCAAGGCCTATGGGATGTTGTTGATGAGAATGTTTCAAGGCCTGCAAATCCTACTCAAACTGCTCAATATGATGTTATGGACTGTAAAGCCAAGGGTCTAATCAGATTGTGCTTGGAAGACTATTTTAATCAATGTCCATGAAGATACCTCTACACAAAAACTATGGAAGAAGCTTGGTGAGATGTATCAAGCCAAATATTTAGTGAACAATATTTTCTTGAGGAAGAAGTTGTATTCCTTGAAAATGGAAGAGGGTGGACAAATTATAGACCACCTAGAAGAATTCAATATTTTGGTGGCTCAATTGGAATTATTTGGTGTCAAAATGGATGAGGAGGAGAAATGTCAGATCTTTCTTTGTTATTTTCTTGATTCGTGGGATTCTCTTGTTATGGCTATTGGGAGTACTTCTATTATTTTGAACACTAAAGATATGGTGGGTTCTTTTCTTTTTGAAGAGATGAGGAATAAGGTATCCATTAGTACCAAGGATGCTCTAAATGTTCATGGAAGACCTAAGGAAAAAGGCAAGAATAATGAGAAGTGTGATAAATATAAGTCCAAGGGGAGATCCAAATCTCTTGGAAAGTCCAAAGTTATTTGTTGGAATTGTGGTAAGCCTGGACATGTTCATAAGGAATGCAAAGAAGAAAAGAAGAAGAAAAAGAAGAGATTCAATTTTGATTCTAAGTCTACGAAGGAAGATGGTGATGCATTCATTGTAGATTTGGAAACTCATGTAGGTAATGATGTATGGTTAATTGACTCGGGTGCATCTTTCCATATGACCTTTAATAGAGATTGGTTTTCTAAATATGAAGAATTTGATGGAGGTAAGGTGTAATTTGGTGTTGATTCTTATTAAAATATTATTGGTCATGGTAAAGTTAAAATAGAGTTTCATGATGGTAGAATAAAAAGGATTAATGGTGTGTTGCACATCCCTATATTAGCATGAAATTTGTTATATGTGAGTAAACTAATAGATGTAGGTGTGCAAGTAGTTTTTTTTTTATGCAAGATGCAAGATGGTTAGATGTGCTATGGTGATTGCTAGAGGTTTCAACTATGGAAAATTGTATAATCTTGATGCATGCATTGTTGAGTGCAATAGTAATTTTATGAAAATAAATTTTATGGAAGAGGTGAGGGTTTCACCTTCGCTATATGGTCATGGATTTTGGGTACCCAAGGGTTCTCTTTCTTCTGAATCAAAGTTACCTACAAAAAAAAAACTATGTTATGGCACTAGAGACTTGGCCACATTAGAGAAAAGGGTCTAAGGACCTTGAAACATTTTTTTTTTTTGAAAGTTTTTCTAATTGTAATATTGAATTTGATTTTTGTGAGCATTTTATTTATGGAAAACAAAACCATGTTCATTTTTACATGAGTTCTCATAAACCTTGTGCTATATTGAATCTTATTCATTTTGATGTGTTTGGTCCTGTAGATGTTCCTTCAATTGGTAAATCCACATATTATGTTTCATTTATTGATGATTATAGTAGGACACATATATATTTTATAAAGAGTAAATCTAAAGTTTTTTAGTCGATTTAAAGAGTTTAAAGCAATGGTTGAGTTACAAACTAGAAAGAAAGTAAATTTTTTGAGGATTGATAATGATAGTGAATTTTTCTCTAATGATTTTGACATATTCTATAAAGATTGTGGTATTCATAAACAAAAAACAACTCCATATTCCCCACAATAGAATGGAGTTGTAGAAATAATGAACAATACACTAATGGAGAAGGCTAGGAGTATGTTGAGTGGTGTTGGTCTAGAACAAAGGTTTTGGGCTGAAGTTGTTGCCACTGCTTGTTACCTGATTAATATATCTCCTACATTAGCTCTTATTGATAAGATGCCCATATAGGCATAGTCAGGTTACAAGCCTTCATTAAGAAATCTTAGAGTCTTTGGTCTCGATGCATATGCATATGTGCCAAAGGAGAAGGAAAAAAAGTTGAAGAACAAGGTTGTCAAATGTATCTTCATCAGATACAGTTTGGTGTGAAAGGATACAAGCTTTGGGATCCTGGTGCACATAAGGTAATACATAGTAGAATTGTTATTTTTAGAGAAACTAAGCATTCTTCTCTTACATTGCAGCCAGAACAAAGTAAATAGGAAGATGTGATTCAATTTATTTCTACACTTGAGAAAGTTGAATTGAGGCCCATGGATAGACAAGAAGTTGAGGAGATCTCATCTAACTCTAAATCCTTAGAAGAGGAAGAAGAACCTCCAACTCAGCTTGTTCATAGGTCTACAAGGCATAAATAACCACCCAAAAGGTATTCAATTGATGATTGGAGATGTATTTTTTCTTTGAATACTAACATGGATGAACCTAGATCAGTAGAAAAGGTATTAGGTATGAATAATGTAGAATCCTAGAAGATTTCTATGGATGAAGAAATGACAACTTTGAAAAGGAATGATACATGGGATCTTGTACCATCGCCTAAAGGAAGAAAACCTAGTATTTGCAAATGGGTGTTCAAGAAAAGTATTGGTTCAGATGGAGGCATTGAGAAGTACAAAGAAAGGTTGGATGCAAAAGGTTACTCTTAAGTTGAGGGTGTTGATTATGGTGAGATATTTTCTCCTATTGCAAAAATGACATCCATTAGGTTTTTTCTTTATATTTTTGTTGCTTATGATTTAGAGGTTGAGAAAATGGATGTGAAAACTTCTTTCCTTCATGGTAACTTAGAGGAGGATATTTATATGACACAACTAGAGAACTACATGGTGAAAGGTAAAAGTAAATTGGCTTGAAAATTGAAGAAATACTTGTATGGCCTAAAACAGAGTCCTAGGATGTGGTACCAAAAATTTGATACATATGTGCTAAGTTTTGGATTTGAGCCTTTTAAATCAAATCATTATGTTTATTATAAAATAGATGGTGATCATTTCCTGTTTATTGCATTATATGTTAATGATATGCTATTTATTTGTAGAGGGAAATGCATGATTTCAAAATTGAAATATCAACTTGTTGCTAAATTTGAAATGAAAGACCTTAGTGCAGCTAGAGACATTCTTGGGATGGAAATTAAATGAGAGAATGAACAAATAGCTATGGCTTGGCCAAAGTAAGTATGTCAATTCAATTTTACAAAGGTTTGATATGCAGGATTGTAGACCATTGTGTGTTCCTATTTTAGCTAGAACAAAGTTATTTATTTTAGATTTTCCAACATCCCCATCAAAGATGGAAGACATGAGTAGAGTGCCTAACCAGAGTGTAGTTGGAAGTTTTATGTATGCTATGGTTTGTACTAGACTAGACATCTCCCAAGCAGTGGTAGTTCTTTCCAGATATATGTCTAATCCTAGTAGAGTTCATTGGGATGCATTTAAAAAAGTCTTCTGATATTTATGTAGTACTTCATATTATTCCTTGTGTTATCATAGTAATATTACTAAAGATGATATTTCCCTTGATATTCATGGTTATGTGGATTTAGACTAGGAAGGTGATGTAGATAGCAGACGATCCACTATTGCTTATATTTTTACTTTATTTTGTGGCGCAATTAGTTGGATGTGTAAGCAATAGGTTGTGGTTTCTTTTTCCACTACTGAAGCGGAGTATATGGAAGCTACTCATGCTTGTAAAGAATCCATTTGGATTAAGAGAATATGTTTAGATATTGTAATAAAAAAAGGTGAATTGATAATTTATTGTGACAGTCAGAGTGTGATATGTCTAGCCAAGACCAAGCACATTGATGTACAATATCATTTTGTTAGAGATATGGTAAAAAAAGGAAGGGTGAAGTTGGTTAAGGTAGAGACTTTGAATTTTTTTTTATTCTATAACTAAGCCTATGAGCACAGAGAAGTTCAAATGGTGTTCACAGACTATGGTCCTTTTTGCCCCTAGCAATTAAGAGATAATGTTTATTCACCCTCACATTGCTCTTGTAAGGTGTTCAACAAGTGGGAGATTTGTTGGGAATATGTGTCTCAACCTTGCAATTGCATAAGGTACTATTGATATGTCAGCATGGGGGGTGTAGGGGGGTACCCCCTGCAGGGGTTTGGGGGGGCTAATCCCCCTTGGTGAGGGGTCTAGGGGTCGTGCGTCCCGATAGGGGTTCAAGGGTAGTGCCCCCAAAAGCCACATTTTATGTATATTTATTATTATAAATTTGGAAAATTCATCATTAGGTCTTAGATATGATGGTCAATATTTTTTTGGCTTGAATTTCCCCATAAAGCAACCCTATTTTATGAGGGCATTATATTACGGTTATGTATTGTGATGCATTCTGAGAGTCTGAGAGTGATCGTGTTGCCTATGGATCTCTGGTTGGTGATACTCCTATGAGAATCTTGCTCTGCAAGTATATTATAATCTTTGTGATTTCTAAATAATATATTAGGTTGCTTTTGGAGTGGGGTTTTTCTCCCAAAATGGTTTTCCCCATGTAAATCACTATGTTGTGGTATGCTTGATATTTATGTTTATTTCTATTTAAGTTTCTCTAACTATCAAAGATCTATAAAGTTTTGCATTATTATCTTCTCAAGATTAGTGTAGGAAATTGTTCTGCTACCTTTTCTTCCTTACACTAACAAATATCATGCATGAAAGGGTATTGTTTCTAGAGAGACAATGGAAATGTCATTATATAATCTTGATTAACCTTAAAGATAAAGGAAAGAATAAGTAACAAGGCATGTGAATTATTTGATTGAATGTCTTAAAGGACTGTGATCTCATAGAATGTTATGATTGTAAGATATGTTGAAAATGGTTATTCTATATAGTTTTGATATATAGGGTTCAAAAGGAGATAGATAAAACCCACAAAAATGAAATACATCAAGATTCATTGACCCAAGACAAGGCATGTTGAAGGTAAACAAAGGTGATTATAGAGAAGAGGGTTAATAATCCAACATCTAGGACAATCCATGCATGGTAGACCTTAAAAGTAACATGACAATATATCATGATAATGCAAAGAAGCAAAGACTAATGGATGATATTGAAGTTCACAAGTTGACAGTGGACAACTTAACATGCATGATTGATGAAAATGGAAAAGGTAAATAACTATTTTTAAGAGTAGAATCAAAAGGAACCTTCTTGATAGTGAGTTGTTAATGATAGGAAGAAATATTGAGAGAATATAGTGTCATAGTAAGAGGATTGTGCCATGAACCTTGATAATATTCAAGAGTATTTTGTGTAGGTATTTTTGTGCTGATAGGTTTCTAAAGGAAGCAACCTTGAAAGGAAGTAGCCTTGAGGAGATTCTATCATAATTAGTGAGTAACAAAGGATAGTTTCCTCTAACCACTATACAATCCTATGAACCAAAGGACAAAGCAAGAAAATAGATAGAGGTGGACAATATTCATGAAAATTAAGTTACTAAAGAGAATCACAATGGACTATGGTTTTCACAATGTACTGTGTTTTTCATAAAGGGTGGTGATTCAAGGTTAAAGAGGACATATGGAAAATCGTAGTGAAGAATCCATATCATGTGTTAAAAAACCTCATCAAAGACTTGCACATGTCCAAGAAGAATGATTAAGAGTTGAAGATGAAGAGAACATATGAATAGAACACAAAAAAATAGAAAACATAGATAGGAGATATCTTGGTAGAGAATGGATAAAATATGGTATATGGTACCAAGAGACCAAACTCATTGATCTAATGGTAGAGTTAAGCATGACAAGGGTATTGCAAGTTATATTTGAGGAAGATATAAGAATGAAGGAGGATTCAATGGATCAAAAATGTGTCAAAAATAGTCCTAAAAAGTTCTCCTACACCCTTCTAGGGAATTTGACTATTTCAAACTCCCAGCCACATGCCTAAATAACATGTCTGAGGAGTAATGAGTAGTTGAGGACATCTAGGGGAAATTTGATGAGTTTTGCAATAGATTGAGAGAATATAGGAGGTAGTTTGACCTAGTTTAAGGTAGTTTGACCTAGTTTAAGGTAGTTGAGAGCATATTGGAGATATTCAAGGAGTCTTAATTGATAGATAGCATCAAAAAAATATATTCTATTCATTTAACCACCATCATCAAGCATTTTAAGGAGTTGAAAATAGGGATAAAGGTTTTGGACAAATAGGAAGGTTTGACCTAACAAACTAAAGTAAAAACTTGTATTTTTTCCTTGAATAATGTTCCTAATATTTAGTAAGGTATTGGATAGTATATTAGGAGGCCTAAGGGTAGATTTTTAGTTAGTTTTTACCATCTTGGGATATTGTATTAAAAAATTCAAAGTTGTTTCAAGTTGGGGTAGCATTGTAGCTCATTTTTAAACCCGTATGTAGTTTGTAAGCATCTTTTTGATTAATAAAGATAAGATTTTTACCTCCTTAGAGTTGTTTCATTGTGAAAATTTATTCAAGATGGTTAATGTAATATTGTGGTGATGTCATTTTCCCCTTGATTTTTTTCTATCTTTGTTTCCTTTGTGTAGAAAGTATGTATTTTTGTAGGTCATGACTTGTGTTTAACTAGCTAAGGATAGAGTTTAAGTTGTGATAAGGAGCTATGAAGTAATTTTTCAAAGACATGAATTTTTGAGTTGTGAGTTTTGTGGTTGATCATATTGCGTGTCTAAATAGTAGTATAGGTTTTTGAAATCAAGTTGGTGCATCACCTTATTATTATTAGGTTTCATTTCATGTTTTCTTCACCTCTTTTCTTAGCATGTAGAAGTAGCATAGGTTAAATTAAGTGAATTCCCAAGGGGAACCATCCCTCTTTGGAGATCCAATCCAATCTATGGACAACCCATAGGCCTTGGAGTGTTTCCATGTTTCACTAGGTTGTTGAGTCAAGCACTTGGCAAGGGTGCAAATCCAAGTGACAATAGTAATCTAGTAGAATTTTTGAGGTAGATTAATTCATCATGCACTCTACTCAAGACTAATCTAGCCCATTCATGTTCATAAAAAAAGTATAGGTAGTATTTCTACACATCCATAGGCTTCCATACAACCTCCTAATATTATGGTTGATATGTGGTCTTGTCCAGAGTGAGTAGGGTTTTTTGAAGATTCTCCAACTTTGTGTGATCAATTTATACTATGGGCTCATGGATGTATTTCCTTACATCCTATCTATATACCATATCTATGAGGATGCTTGATAATGCCTTGTCTTTGTCCACCTCCATTTCCTTGAATGGACAATTCTTGTATTTTGGGTGTGGCTTCTCTATGATGTTTACTAGGGTTGGTGTTGCCATTTTTTAGTTTTGTTTGTGTTTAGGAATAGTAGACCTCAGTTTATGTTTTTTTATAGAGTGTTTGAGTGTAAATTGAGAATGAAATGGGTGAAGTAGTTTTTAAATAGGTTTAGGGCTAGATGGTGGAATTTATTTCTTTTTCCTTTTTGGTTTCATAGGCTTTTCTAGTCATTTGTATCCCTCGACTGTTAACTGTTAAAATACATAATTTACACTATTTTTCATTTCCTCCTTTATGATCTTCAACCTTCTGGTTGGTGGTAGTGTTTAAGTCTTACGTTGTTCACATATCCTGACATGTGATCTTTGTCTAACCTTCTTAGTCTTACTACACTGAATTCTGAAATTTCATGTATGTAATAGGGACCCAACCACCATACTTTTAGTTTTCCTTTCTTTTTCTCATATAATATGACTAAATGTCCTATTTTGAAAGTTTTGTTCCAAAGGTTTTTGGAATGCCAATTTTTTTGTCTTTTCTACTCTGCTTGTTGGTTGTATAACACTATGAGCCTATTCTCATCTAATTTATCTAATTCTTGCATTCTCTATGCTAGAGATTCATCATCATCCAACTACAATGTTAGTGTAGTACATAAGTTAGGAACTATGAAATGCATGGGAATTGTCACATCAGTTCCATATACTAATTGGAATGGTGTAAATTTGTTATTTATTTTGTAGGATGTGTGATAGGTCAAGAGTATCACAAGTATTTTTATATCCCAATCCGATATGTTTCCATCACATATCTTAGTGATTGCTATCCCAATTATCTTATTTAGAGCTTCACTTGCTCTATTTTATTGGGATGAGAGGGTGAGATTTTCATTTTTGTAATCATAAAATTCTATAATAGCTTCATAATTACTTTATTGAAAAAGTGTTTACCTTGATCACTTACGATACGTAAAGGGAAATCATACCTACTAATGGTATTCCCATATAAAATATTTGTGACAGTGTTTGTGGTGCAATCCTCAATAGGTACTTATTCCTACTTTTTCAAATATTCTACTCCTATTATTATAAATATTTCTCTAGAGTCTTTATCAGGAGGATTTGGGCCCAATGAAGTCAGTTGCCCACTTTTCAAACGAGATTTGTGTGAGTACTAGTTTTGGGGGCATTTCATCTCTTGTGTTAGGTTTCCCTACCCTTTAATAGATTTCACAGTTCTTTGCATAATCCTTTGCATCTTTGTGAAGGGTTTGTTGGCTCTTTTAAATAACCAACTAGATCTTCATGGAAGCCTACGGATTTTCCAATTCCAATGGTCAGCAGCCTTAAAGAAGGTGGGCCAATGAACAAAAGAAAGAAAACTAGCTTTCCTCCTACACTTTGGGCTCTATAAAACCCAGGAGGGTGATCCCACAATGTATTTATAACATTCTTTCACAATATTTCCACATGGATTGCATATTAAGCAAATATATTCTCATTTATTGTTGAATAGATGAAATCCTTCAAGAAATTGGCATTTCCTTGAAAGAATTTAAACATCTATGGCTGAGAATATCAAATACCACAATAATAGGTTGATTGAAAAGTGTATTTATGAATGATTTCTCTCAAATCAAATACCAGAAACATAGGAAGTACATTCAACACTTTAAGATCAATGCTATATCTCAGGGCATGGAGTCAAAACAAAGTAAACTAAACTACAAGGAAACTTTAATCCTAAATATCCTTAATCTTTGCAATTTCCTTACAATTACATATTAGCACCCCAAACTCCTGTGACTACTTACCAAATCTAAATGACACAAGCATGAATCAATGACTTAACTAAAGCATTTAACTTATCCATTAGATTAGAGCAACAATTAAATCATATGTCAAAGTGAGAGAATAAGACAATTAATGAATAGATCCTTGATCCAAATCCATTAATAATTCATGCACAATATCAAAATGGAGAGACAACAGTCTTGAGAGATTAGCATTTATATTTAGGTATGCTCAAAAGCCACATAATTGACAAAATTTACTCGTCTAACCCCAAAGCCTAAGCTATAGACTCAGAATGTATTTTTGTGTTCTCACTATGCATTTTCCAGATCTAGAATTCGACAAAATACATTTGCTAAATAGCCCATAATTCCTTTTATACTATTAAGGAGAAAACAAGCTTCAGGCTATTGGAAAATTACATTTCATTTGCCCTGCAATTTAGGATAAATTTCAATTGCATTTGCACTCCCAAGCGGTTATATTTGCACCTCCATTTTCCCACCAAAAGTTATGCCTCTTGTTTGCAATAGAAAAAACTCCTCGTGAAAGGCCTTCACCTGTAGAAATTAATTACCCTGTAGTTGAAAAACAATCTTCTCGTGAAAATTATTCACAATGCCCTTTTACTTGCACATTTAAAATACCTTTGCATCTCTTCACAATTTTACCCTCATCAAATAAAGTATTATAAATTTATAATGGAGGCCTTCATATTTTTAAATTTCACCTTGCTGCATAATATTGTCACCTATGTGCATCACTTTATTTTCTAGCAATGAAAATACTTTACCTTTCACCTTCAATTGAAATATATTCCCCTTTAAAAGAAACTACCTCCACTCACCTGACGAATGCATTTTAATTTATCATGCTTCCATGCTCATCATCGCTCACTAATAGTACATCGTCGATTGAAGGGAAAAAATGGGAGATAAACCAGCAATGGGTGATGGCCATTGCTCATTGCCAGTTGAATGGAAAAATGGAAGGAAGAACTAGAGATAGTGCAAAGTCCAACAATGGAAAACATACACCATCGCTCATCGTTGGTTGGTGATTGGAAATGAGAAGCTATCATGCGATAGGCAATGAGAGGGCGATGAGAATGTTGACGTGCCTCGGAAACTCTGCCCAGCCAAGGAAACATTAAAGAAACTTGTCAAATCTTGGATTTATTGCTAGAAAGTATTGCATCGTTGATTTCTTCCTCAAATTTTATCTAGAAATGGTGATGGGCGATGAGTTTTGTCGTACACAATGAAAGCCATGAAAGTCGCCTCTGGACCAATCAGAGGCAAGAATTAAACATGCTTGTCCCCCAAAACATTTGAAATGCATTTATATTTGCACAATATTTAAAATATTTAAAATATTTTAAATATTAGCATTTGAAACTTTAGAAAAATTGTGACTTCTAATTACACCTGCAAGCCAAATGGAGAAATTTACTGTGCACAAATCGGGACACCTGGAGTCATGAAATTTTGCATGTGATCATAATCAATTATTTAGAGAAAACCCAATTCCTCCAATTTTTCCCAGCCCTTAAAATTCAGGTACCTCCTTTGTAAACTAGCCCCTGGGATGTGTTTGCTGCAACAAAAGTACATTAAAATAATGTATCAAATGACCTTCGTTCTTGATGAAAAATGGAGCTGTAAAGGTTTTACACCAAAATAAGAAATGGGTTATCATTATAATTGCAAAATTTGACACTTTCCAGAACACTATTTTTGGCCATGTCGTGATCAAAAAGCAATTAAATAACCCATCAAAACTTATCCTAGAGGCACGGAATTGAACTGGCATGTAGAAATTTGACCCAAGAATTTATTGAAAAAGATGGTTCAACAAAAGACATCCTGAGGTGAAAGATATTAATCGACAAAGTTACTCACTTAGGCATTTTCTATGATTGCACTTGTTCCTTTGAAAAAATATCAAAACAACTTTTGGGGAACTGCCACTGGAAACATAAGCTCATTTAGGTACCTAGAGTATGTGCACAAGAGGTCTTTCATTCAATCATCAATCTTCATGATATATTAGGGGTCAAAGTTGACCACCTTGAAACACTGTCAGAAATGCAGATGTAAAACTGAGGAAACTGCATTTGCTTTTGATCTTGAAAAAATAGAAAATCAAATCATGAGGCTCTAAAATCAGACAGGGGAGCACTTGAATGTAAGGATAATGGAGGGGAACACTCCTTTTCTCTTGAAATTGAAGAGGCTCTGAATTATGAACCTCCAAAGTAGGTCACTTAAGTAGATTTTTCAAGTGCATTTCTGAATGTGCAGAGGCAAGATTTTTGAAATGGGCACTTCAAATTTGCAAAATTTGAGAGTGCCATCAGTGGCTCTGACTGGGGATGTATGCCCCCTATGGGCATAGCAAGAATCTAGATCTCTGGTGAGTAGACTAGATGCTGAGTGTTGGATGTTGTGTTGTGTTGTTGGTATGTGGTTGTCATTGATGTCAACATATTAACATTGTTGCATTAGAATTTGTATATGTCGAGGATACTAAGAAAATTGTAATAAGAAGTGCTACAAGTTGTTAGTGGTGAAGTGAATTTCTTTCTGTCGGTACGATCAGTACATTGTTGTTCAGAGGTTGTGGACTAAAGGGTTTCTTGTTGAGTATATCTAGTTTATCCACGTCAAGTTTCAAAGATCCGCATGAATATTTGATCGAGTTATGAAGATTTGTATTTTTACCATATTTCTGTTACTTCAGTTTGTGTTCCTAAATGAATATCATGTGATTCAAACAAGTTCAGTTGTTGCGGATGCTTCTCTAATGTTTCATGATGCTTGTGGATGTTTCTAGTTCATGCTCTATCTATGTTGCATGTCTGCATTGATCGTTGTATTCGTGATCCGATATTTTCTCTTGTCTGTTCATGTTTTTCATGTTCTCGGTCGACAAGGTGTTGAAGCATGTTGTGGATCTTTGAGGAGTAATTAATTGAAGTGGTTTGTGTTTGAGGATGTTATTTTCGGTCTTCACTATGTTGTGGCCGACCTTGGTTGATTCGCATGAATAATCTTTATTGATTTGGGCTGACTGTTTATATTCATTTTATTATTTCTTTGTAGCCAACTTATAGCGATGTGATTTCTTGTTGTGGATATATAAGAGTAATTTTTTTTATCATTGTAAGGTATGTATGTGCATGTGTGTGTGAAGTGTAAGAGTCCTATGTGCGAATAAATTTCAAATCATTTGAAGGCATAGCAGAGAGTGAAGAAGAGTGAATAAGTGTTTATGTGCTTAATTAGAACTATAACCAGGCATTAGTAGATGCTACTTTTCTCAGTTCAAAGTATGATGGATTTAATCAGAATCTTTATGTAAGACAGTGTGTCTTCCTTTGGGCAGTAAGCCCTTTTTGTATTTGAGCAGTGAGCTCTAGGCAGTGTGCCTGAATGCATGTGCATTCCCCATTCATAATTCCTTATACTTTTAATAGGGTATAATCTTGTGGACTGACCTCCACTGTGGTTTTTCCCCTAATAGGGTTTCCACATAAAAATATTGGTGTTATGTGTGATTATGATGTGTTTTTCATGTATGCTTTCATGATTAATGTTCAGATCTGAGAATAAGGTAAATAAGTTGAATAATTTTGAAATTCGATGACAACTGATTCACTCCCCCTCTCAGTTGTCTGCCCTTGTGTTGCCAACATTGATTCCATTGAGTGCTCTTGAATTACTCCTTTATTCAACCTTATTTTTCACCTCATTTGATGACCTCAGGCCACCAAACGAAAAAGGGGAGTTAATTCTTATCTCTGTCAAACACCAATCTAATAAAAGAACCGATCTCCCTTAACTCATGCTTACCTTTGTGACACCACAACAATATGAGTGACTGCATTTGTGTGAACACAAGTATCAAGCTTCCTTTGTGCAAGTGGAAACTTGCTCCCTGATTA
Source organism: Sequoia sempervirens (assembly GCA_007258455.2). Classification (NCBI taxonomy): domain Eukaryota; kingdom Viridiplantae; phylum Streptophyta; class Pinopsida; order Cupressales; family Cupressaceae; genus Sequoia; species Sequoia sempervirens. The sequence goes on from VDFB02058242.1 coordinate 210,814,004, forward strand.
GCTCTATCATCAAGTGGCAACCAAATCAAATAGGCCACATCACTGCCACTCTCTTCATTTTTTGATTTTGTATCAAGTGGAAACATTTGAAAATGGTGATGAAGGCCATATGAAAGCATAGTCTGATCACACTCATTAACCCCTTCATACTAATCATCTCAGAGGAGATATCATGGCTAAAAAACATGCAATCCTCTTGTGTAGTGAGCAAAGATTGTTCATTCATTTGTATCTCCTCCAACCAAGTTGCATTAGAAATCAGTTTGTCATCATCCAAGCACCACAACCCAAACACATTATCATGTGTTTCAAGATTCTAAAAATCAAATTTATCATTAAAAGTACTTTCATCTTCACTCAAATCATGGAATTTAGCATAAATGTCAACATCCAATGCATAAGTAGTGTTTTCTATCTCAGGTTCACACATAATGTCAATTTCATTCTTGAGATCAGCATGAAATTCCATATGAAATGTTTCAAATAAAGATTCAGACAATTCAGAATTTAACACTGAGCCAAAAATTTCTCATTGACTTTTCATAACATGTTTGTTGTCTAAATCATTCTAAATGCTATCATTTTCAAGATTAAAAGGGTCAACAAAAGGACTTTCATGTGCATTATCAGCTTCATGTACACTATCATTTGATAGGCATATTTCTCTATGTGCCAAAGACTCACTATTTAAAAATTATTCATCAATAATAGAGTTAGAACCCTCATTCTCTTTCACATTAAAGCATTCATCATTCAAAGAAAACATGTCCACTTGCATACCATGAAGACAAGAGAGATCATCAAAGAAACACCCATATTCAATCTCATATTGACTAGCCTCATATCCATAATCATTTGCATCATATGGCTGCTCCATACATTGATCAGAAGGTTTTGCAATGTCAACACCAACTAAAATTCTATCAAATTGTTTCACATTATCAATGGATAACAAGGTTGATCCTAGATCTATGTGTTTGTCATAATGCACAACTTGATTATTCAAGAATGAATGAATTCCTTCATCGATATGTACCTCATCATCCTTTTCATGCACAACTAACATTTCCACCTCTGCTTCATAAAAGCAATCATGGGCAGCTGGGTCATCAACATGTTCATCACTTCCAACACTATGTTCATGATTAGCAAATTGAACACACGTATGATCATCTTCAAATTCTTCATCATTCATAGAATTGACATGCTCCATTAATGACAAAATCGAATTACATTCCAGGTATGCTTCAAGTGCAATTTGATCATTCACTTGTGGACAAGTGACTTCATGAGCCTTCATGTCTTTATATTCTTTAGGTGAAGAAAGAACCTCTATAACATCCTTATAAGAGAATTCATAATTAGCTGAAGAGTAATTAGTTTGGTTGTCATTATAATCCTCGTCACAAGAAGTCCCATCACTACATAAACCATGCTTAGATTCTTTGGAGAAAGTGCTTGAACTTCTATCTTCAATGTCTCAGTCATTGATTTGTGATGAGATGTCATCAGCGCTTGTATTATCTTCACTAACCAAAACATGACATGGAATGACATCATGCATATCTATTTTATCATCATACCATGTATCTTCATCTTCATCACTGCTGCAAGGATCTACACATGTACTAATTGTGAGCTCATTACAATCACATCTTCCCTTGCTTCTTCCTATGAATCAACAATTATAATAAATCAAAGATCAACTTGACGACACAAATCAAAGAGTTAGTCTTTCTCATGCCGAGTCCAGTTAGAATCACTTAACTACTTTGCATGTTCTTCATCGGTGTACAACACAATATCAACAGTTTTGTTAGACTTTGCAAATGCACAGTCTTTAGGTGAACGAACTCCATTTATAGATTTAACCCAATGATCAAGCTCCAAGTTATCTCTCCGAGTAGATGATGTAAAAGGATGTCGTTGTCACAAGATCTTGTCAGAATCTGAGGGAGGGCGTTTTAAATTAGAGATGTCTGACACAGTCATGACAAAAGGTAAACTACCAATGAGCATGTACACCTCTCAAAAGATGCCATTGGGCTATGAGAATGGATGCGGTTTCAATTTCTTTGGCTTCTTATTTTCTTATTTTCTTCATTGTGCCATTTTCCAAGCTTTAATCATAGTCATAAAATGTCGCTGCAATTCACTACTTATTTCAATCTCACAACATTATGTGTAGAGTTGCACTGTACAATAATTAGGGCACTTGCAATTTACAACCTCGGTCAAAATTCTTCTATCCTTCATACTTCATGACTACTCATACCCTTATTTTTGTGTAGATAGGGATAATGTTGGCATGAATCATGGAATTTAGATTCACATCTACCAATTGCATATTATTGAGAGTTTTTCAACAAATCTACTTTGTGCACAATCAACAATCATTGTGTTCCATAAGTCTCTTTGAGAATTTTTGTCAAAACAATTTATTTGCTTATTCATTAATTCATTCATAGATCTTAATTGTCGAAGATGAGATAATTTCCTAATATGTGTTGAAATTTGTGAATAAGTAGGAATTTCATGCCCTAATATTTGTGGTTTCCACCTGTCTCATGTTTGAACTTTTTCATCAATCCCATTCTCAGCTTGTATTTCCTCCCCTTCACATTTTTCTATTTCTTTATGAGCTTCAACAATATCAACCAAATGTTTGCAGTAGTCAATGTGAAACTCTATCTTTTTCTCACCAAATCCATGTACACAGAGTGCATTCATTAAATCTTACACTACTTGACGAACCTTATCAGTAGTAAGTTTTTCTTTTGACATGTTGAAGTTGAAAACTTCTGAATTACGAAGCCAACATTAGAGCGTAATATATAATTTGAGGGCGTCACCATCATTTTGAACACCTTCTTCGATTTAGTCTTCCTATGCTATTCATTTGCTTTATTTCTTTTGTTTTATTCCTCTTCCATACAGATTATGTGGTGTGGCCCCTCTAAGAGTTTCTCCACAGTGGATACATCCTCCTTAATATGTTGCTAGCATGCTTGTATTATAGATTCTTCAATACCAATTTTAGAATGTGGAATAGCTCTATATCTATAGAAAATGGTGTCTTTAAGAGATTGGTGGGATTCATCTGCACTTTGGGTAGTATAATCTAGAGATGCCTTGAAGTGTTCCTCTACGTAGGCTGTGATGGATTCAGTTAGGCCATGGTGTTTAGTTATAAGAGAGTTATGGATATCCTCTCCCAGGCCATTTGATATACTCTATCAAACATTTCTTAAATATCTCTTCTTCACAATTGTTTTGAGCACAACACCATATCTGATTTCTAGCAATTATTCCATCAAAATCTGAAATGTATCCTAAACTAAAATGAGTGATCATCAAAATTTACTTTCTTGTCCTTTTTCTTTGTGGCGAAAATAGGTCAAGTAGGCTTCAAAACCAGTTTGGAAAACTAATCAAATGATCTCCAAAAGCCATGAAAATGCACCAAAACGTTGATTTATGATAGGGGAGCATGCTTGTCAAAAGGATCTACACAAAGTCATCAAGATTAAATACTGTCAACATTCAAAGTTGCCTATTTGTCATTTTCTGAAAAGTGCCACTGTCAAAAGTATCTGGAACCCACCAACTTGTCCTCTTAAAAATTTATCAAATTTGATTATGAGAAGTTGTAACTTGGAGGATTGGTTCTATTAGGATCCATGAATACACATGAAAAAGGGTTTTTCACCAAACCTCTTCCTTCATAAAATATCAGGTATCAAAATTGATTTCTCTAAATTTTATGGAAATGCAGTCATGAAAACTGTGTAAAACCTATTTAGTTTTGGCTTCGAAAAAATACCAAATTAAGTGCTATGACTCTGAAAATCAGCATGGAAGCACATTAAGGTGGGAAGAATCTGAAACACCAATTGGTTCATCATGAAAATTTTCCAGTTGATAATTATTTTCCTCCAAAGTTACCCTCTTTAATAGATTTTACTGTGTAGACAACAAACCTTCACAGAACCCTTCAACTTGGTATTTTGAAACCTTGCCAAAACTTATTGTACGAAGCTGAAAATAGGCGTGCACATTCAAATATGTTAGATAAACATGCTTGCAAGGTGATTTTGTGTGAAATTGAACAAGCTTCAAATTATGATTTTTCAAAGCAGGCACTTGAGGCAGTTTTTAAAAATGCATTTCTAAGTGTTGCAATGTAATTTTTTTATTATGGGAGTCTCAAGATTACTTAAAATTTGTATGAATTTTTAGGCTCCAACAAAGATAACACAATTTCTCTTGCTAGTGAGAATTATTATTGACCATAGTTACAACAATATGTGAAGAAGTTTGTACAAAGTTGTAGAGTATGTCAGATGGCTTAAGGAACAAGTCAGAATACTAGATTGTATCAGCCATTAGCTGTACCTGGGAGGCCATGGGAGGATATTAGCATGGATTTTGTTCTTGGTATGCCAAGGACATAGAGAGGGCATGATTCCATATTTGTGGTGGTAGATAGATTTTCAAAGATGACACATTTCATTTTGTGTCATAAGATCAGTGATGTTCATGTTGCAAAGTTGTTTTTCAGAGAGGTGGTGAGACTATATGGTCTACCAAAGAGTATAGTTTCAAATAGAGATACCAAATTTGTTGGTTATTTCTGGAGGACATTATGGAAGAAGTTGAAGACATATTTGAAGTTTAGTTCTACACACCATCCATAGACTGATGGAAAAATGGAGGTGGTGGATAGGAGTTTGGGTAACCTACTGAGATGCTTAGTAGGAGATAAGCCCAAGGGATGGGATTTGATTATACCACAAGAAAAATTTTCTTACAACAATTTTGTCAACAGTGTTGATCATAATGTTAGTCACACACCAACAGTATAGATAAATCCTCACAAACAGACTGTGGGAACCTATCTTTACTTGAAAGATTGAACTAGGACAACTTAAATCTTTAGGCTAACTCATCTTAATCCCAAGGCTCATTTAAGTCAGGTCATGACCATACTAGGTTCGCATCAGGGTTCATTGTGATAATGTTGTTAATCACAAGGGGTAAATGGTAATTTCCAATTCTAAAAAGGAATCATAAGGTTCAATGAAATATATTCTCGAGTTGATCATCAAAAAATTCCATGAAATCGATAAATATGCAATAATATTTCATGAATTCCAAACAAATTTGCTATCACTTAAGTAGATTTAGCTTTAAGTATTCAACAATACAATGGAAATGAAAGATTTGCAATAAATTTTCATTCATTTATTTTTTGGTACATTTTTAGAAATTTAAACATTTAATCTAAAATAAAGCATCAAAAATACTTGAAAAGTAAAATTGCTCCCGGGTATTATCCACGCATGCCCCAAGAATTAACCAAATCAAAGAAAACCACTCTATGCTTCACCAGATTGCTTCACAACTAGGCATAGAATGGTGCAAGCTTTATAAGAAGGGGGTTTAATTTAGACAACGGGTAGGTTCTATATGCACCCTTAAACGGTGTAGCATATAGTCTTGTCTAGCTAAACAAATAACCAACTACAAAATATAACAATCGGTAGCTTTGAAATTAGCTTCGATATTGATCAGTTCTATGTGCATACAAGTTTTTAATCCAGAATGATTAAGAAAATAGGAAAAAAAAGAATAAAACTTAAAGAAGTTTTGGCTCTTTCGACATCCACGAATTTTGAACTTAACTTAAAATGAAACATCTTTCGATATTTTATAGGAACAAGACATAGGGAAGATAAGACAAATACATGAGAGGAAATCCAAGGGATGAATCATGACAAGGCACATGGAATATGACAACTGGCAAGAGAATTGCTAATGAAGTCAACGTATGTCAACCTTCCTCAGCATGTTAATAACTTTGGAGTCTTTTATCTTCTTATTATGGCCAAAGTAATAACTTGAATCCAGATAGTATGTAGGAACTTTCCCATAAATTAAGAATGATTGCTTTATCATTTTGTCCCTACATTCTGGTTCTACCTTGGGTTTTCTACTCTCGGGAATGGGTTACATCGAAGGTTGGCGCTCTCTCTCACAGCATTTGTAATAATAGGATTCCCGATATTCTGACATACTCAAGCTCCTCCACATATAGCTTCCTAAAATAAATTGCCTAATTTGGATACAATTCTATCCGCAATCCAAATTTTCTTGATTGACCATACTTGAATGTTGCATTACAATTTGCTTCTCCTACAAGTAAAAATTCCACACATTAAATCCCTTTTAAAACATTCATAAAAAACTCATGAAAACAAAATCATTATTAATAAATCATCATAAATATCATGCTTTTTAAAACATCATCTTCTTGCGTAATTATTCTATCCATGTCGGGTTACCGCACCTCTAAACCTTTAGGCAACATTAAGAATTTAACCTTTTAAACTTAACATTGTCACCGAATACCCGATACCTGAGACCAACAAATTTTCCCAAACCTTGAATTTTACTAGAACTCCCGTTTTACCAGAACTTTGCTTCCAAACTAGAATATTGTACTTGAAACTTTGCATTAACTTTTTTACATCTCTAGCTTCTCGATACCTAGTTTTCGGTACTCGGTACTCTTGAATCATGAAATACTTAGAAAAAAAAAATCCTTTAACTTTTAGCTTCTGGTGATCTCTTCCTCTAGCCAGCACTTGCCATAAGCATTAGTTTTTACATGGGTCCCCAAGCTTTACAACCTTGGGGCGTGTTGTGAGACCACACAACAACTTGCAACCAATAAAACCAAATTTAAAATAAATTCAGGATTAAATCACCCACTAAAAATATTAACTTATACATATTTTATAACAATAAATTCTCACCTTTACTTGGATTTTGACATATAGACAATAAAATTTCTTTGAAATTGTACTAGTGTGTGCTTTGATTAATTCCAATTTTCGGAACTTGGTGAAAAAACTAGTTCATTGACATTGAACTACATAATTTGGTAATCCTCCAAAGCCAACTATGGATAGAGAATTGCTACCAGTCAAGCGTCCATAGCCCTGGAAAGGTTATCTCTATAATTCCCCCAAACATAGCTCTACTGCTAGCCAAGCGTCCATAGCCTTAGTAGAGATATTTGGATAGCCTAAAGAGTTGAATTTTCCTCTTTTGATATTTCTTTGATACTCATTTTTTTTAGATATTGCAATATAAGCCCATTTACTTCAACTTGTAGGTAATGAAGCCCACTATTAGGTTGGGAATTATAGTGGTAGCGAAGGTTACCTTTTTATTTTTCATTCAATACAAATCCCTTCATTGTTTCACCAATTCCCAGAAACTCATTTAATTATTGTTGATCATGTTTTCTGCACAATAACAGCCAGACAAAATATAATATCCCATCTCTCTTGAAAGGTAAATCTCTATCGGCAAGCCTCAAGAGATAACCCCAATGTCTCTAATGTCAGGTCTTGACAGTGCATAAAACAACTCAGTAATGAAATGTAAAAATGTTGGTAATCACAATGGGACCTTACTACGAGCAAAATGTTGAATCAATTTTATCAGATTTAACAAACTGGTGAGCCTTCAATCCAAGATTTAACCCAATGATTAAAGAAATAGAAAAGGATAAGGGTTTTAAAGAGAGTTCTAATTCTAATACTACTTCTAAAATTAACAATGTAAGTAACCAATACTTGAAATGGACCAATCCCTTAGAACTGATTTCTACTTGACCAAGATAAATCTACAATCTCACAGAAAATAGTGCAATCTTCTGAGGTGTTAAGATTTTCAAATCATGAACACTCACTCAAACAACCCTTTTGCATTTGAAGTGAATGAACCTTCACAATCGAACTTAAGCACAAGGAATATGAAAAGTCTAGGATAACTTTGCAAAGCAACTAACAATCAGTTGGTTGTGAAAAGTATGGACTGAGAGATTGCTTCAACATTTAAGTATCAGACCACAAACATTATCAAATCGAATCTAATCTAGATATTTACCAACTCAAAGAAATTTTAAAGATGGAATGGCAAAAACCGTGCAAAACAAGGGAGCACAAATATGGTACCAAATCACAATGTCACTATTTGCATTCGAATTGTTCATTGTAGCAACAATTTTAGCTTTCTATTACAATATTTGCTTGAGGGCAACTACCTACTAACTTACTCTACTTCTATATTTTGATTACAAGTTCTGACCTCCTAACTATTTCCAACTATCTAATTCTTCTAACCCCTTTACAAATGAGGCGACATGCCCAATATATAGAAATCCCCAAAAGTCCTTCAGCCAAGTGAGGGTTTTGCAGCAATAACTCAGCACAACAACCCAGCCAGGAGAGTCTTCAAAATGGGTCAAACAGGCATTAAATGCGCGTCACATAGAGCTCAGCCCAGGATCTGCAATGTAGCTCAGATGATGCGTGGGAAGATAATAGGGAATCACAAATCACGCTGCAACCTATCATTAGCTCTCTTCCCTAGTATCTCTGCGCCGATCTGACTCTTAATGTAGCTTCAAGAATGCTCCATCCAAGTCAGCCACAGGTGGTACTGGTAGAACCCTAAGTTGCCTCTCCATGGATGCAATCTCATCCCTTGAGTGTTCGATAGACCTATCCCAACCTACCTTGTATGCCACATGTTTATCAATAACTGCGAGGTAGGTGGCCGCAACATCCAGTTGGTGCTCGGAAAAGGAACCATCATCAAGTGGCGCATACAAATCATGCCACCATTCTCTCAACTGTTCCAAGCTCAAATACTTGGGCGTGATCTTTCTTCTTCCCGTCATGATTTCGAAGAAGGCAATGAAACCATTGTAAATCTTAGTCAAGGTGTCATCAATCTGCTTCCCTCATTTGTGAATCTTTTTCAACACCTTCTGCCTGATTTGTAGTGCCTTGAACCATTCCCAAGGTTCGGCAGCTCTAGAGGAAGAAAGAATCCCGTCGCTTACCAACCTATCATGAGTGTATTCCATTAGAGTTCTAGTTTTCTGTAGAAGGAGGTCCGTATCCTCCTTATCTTGGGCCAACACTTGTTTCAACCACTCAGTTTCCATAATAGCATCTTTCCCCGTTGACAGGATCTCCTTAATAGCTTCATCACCCTTCTCTTGCACTCCTTTCAACCAATTCATCGTGGCAAGGGTGGAAGCTTTCATCTTTTCAAGCTCAGTTATGGTCTCCTGAGGTAGAGGATTGGTAGCAGAGGAGGAGGGATTAATGGACTACAAAGGCTTTATTAATTCCTCCATGCACTTCCTGAGATTTTCATTTTCTCTCTTCAGCTCCTGCTTGGCTTTCATTTCCTTCCTCAATCGATCCACCATAACTGCACTGGAGACCTCATAGTCCTCAATATCCTGCTCAACTGATGTAGAGCCAAGATTAAAAGTTTGTATATCATAATCACTTCCAGCCACGTCGTCTCTATTTTTATCTAGAACAGGGGTAGCAATATGAAAAACCTTGTTATCTGCCTCATCCCTCTCAATCTGTGAGATCACCCTAGCCTTCTTCTTGCCTTTGTCTTTTCCAATATTGGCTAGTAATGCATCCCAGTTGGGTGGACTGTCCTCCACTACTACCTATTTTCTCTTTATCTCTTTCTCCAGCCAATTAGGGACAGTGGACTCCAACTGCACCCTGCTCTGCCCCATTTGTTCTTCATGTTGTTCTCTAGGCACCTCCTCGCTCAAATTCTATCTCTCAAGGGTCTCATCCATTTTACTTTCTTCCTCCGCAACATGCTCCTCTGCATGTGTAGGTGATGGATCCCTCATTGCTTCTACCTCCCTTGGAGGAGATTCAACTACTTTAGTTCTGATAGGAGAGTCAGCATGTGCAACCACAGGGGACTGCATTATCTTTTCAATTTCTGCCTCTGCACTGTGGAGTTCCCCTTCATGAAATTCTTCCTCCCCTGTATCTAGATCTTCATCAATCTCCTTTGTCTCACCTGGTTCACTTGGGGTTTCATGAGTGGGAGGGAGGATATCATGCTACTTCTCATGAGAAGCCATCGGAGGTAGGTCAGCCTTGGGCACACCATCCCTGGGAGAGGGAGTCCTAGACTTCCTTGCATATACTTTGGACTTCTCCTCCGAGCTTTCAAGATTTATCATTGGTGGGGCGACTTCTTCCCCAACCTTGGAGCTAGCCTTCTCTAATAATTTAACAATTCTTCTCCTCTTAGACAAAGTAGCACCAACCTCAAGACTTTGTTTTTCAGTCTCTTTCTGCTCAGGCTTCTTAGTCCTAGTCCTTCTCTTAGCCTTTGGCTTCCTCTGTTTCACTGTTTCTTGGTCCTCTTCTTCTTGAGCACCCTTAGATTTAACTTTGATAGGGGAATCTAGCTTGCCTTTGCCCTTTAGATCCTACTTGGTGGACTCCTCAAAAGTAGAATGGGAATCTAAGTCCCCCATCAGGGCATAGATGCATTGTACTCCTTTGTTTTCCAACTCCCATGCTGTGTGTTTGAGCCACATCTTGGTAACTTTGAGAATTGGATCCATTAGTTGCTTCAGCTCTATTTTTTCCTCCTCTAACCAATCCACATCACTAATAGGCCTATCCTTTACTGCCTCATAGGCATGGTCCTGAATTGTGTTCCCATCATCTTCTAATTGATCAGGCACTGCTCTTACGTTATATAATTAGACTGCATCTACTGGAAGCTGAGAGAATTTCTTCCTTCTAACCTCGTATTCATCACTGCAGTTGGCCCAATAGTCCTCTAAATTAACCTTATGGTTGTACTCTCTACTGGCCTTCTTTTGAGCCTCTCCTGTGATGTCAAATCTGGATCTCTTGGAGTGGAGAGACAAACCAAGAGCACTCAATTCTTCCTCTGAAGCTTGGGCAGAACCAATGGAAGGACATACCTCTCCAGTGCCAATCCTTAGGGGAAAATCCCCACCAAATCCTGTATTATGTTTGTCCTTCTTGAAAATGGCATCAAAATCACAAATCTTCCTAGTGACTTCCAACAATATGATGTGGTCAGTGGGATACCTTGGAAGTCTGTATGGGGCCTTTTGACAGCCATCAACCTGAATGTAGGAGAAAGTAGGGAACTGGATGAACCATGCCCCATATTTCTTGATGAGCTCCTTAGCCAGATCTGAAATCCTAACATGCTCTGCCTCCTGAAGCATTCTAGTAATATGCATGGTGAATTGATGCAGAGTGAGCAGCAAAGTACACCAATCTCAAATGGCATAAGTTCTTTATGAGTGCTTCTCTCAAATACTCCTATCAACACACCATCAAATCGCTGTCCTTCTATAGGGAAAACTCAACACACCAAAGGGTTTTTGAATATAATACTTTTAAAGGAATTATAATAATTTGAAACATGCTCTAATAGACCACAATCATAACACCATAGCCATGATCAGCACTTAGGAAACTCCATCAATTCATTCCTCAACTAGTAGGCCTCTTTACCCCCAATTGCTTGTAGGACTGCCTGGTAGGATAGTCCAATTAATTCTCACTCACAAACCTATATCTGATGTAAACTACTATTTTTAGGCAAGTATCTTATGCCTCTACAAGGCCACAAAATCTTACTTGACAGTGATTGGAAAAGCAACCACGGACCAACCTATTGATGTCCTCAAGAGGCTTAATTGAGTACACTTGATTGGTTTTTGGTTACCTAGGCTCACCCCTTCTCCCCAAAGCCTTTTTCCAAACTCCTACAGGCTAATTAAAACCATTTCAATCATTCCTAAGTGCCACCTTGAAGAAAAACATCTCAAAACAAGCAAAACTCAGATTTTTGCTTTACAAGCTAGGCCTGTCACATGAAGATACTAGGCTTAGATCAGTTTGTAACATTCCCCACACATTTATCCATTCTCCAAAACATTGAAAAGATGAAAATATACATAAATACCTTCCATCCCACAAGAAATTAACAACTATACACTGTGGGAGTGGAAGATAGAAGCATTTTTGGCCAAGCCCTAGTTTTGAGGGTTTCTTGACCTGCCCCTGCTAAAACAGCTATAACTTTTGCTATACTCAATGAAATTCAGTCAAATCAATGCCAAATGAAAGCTAACACTCTCCTATTTCCAACCATAATAGGTTTGATCCCGTATAGATCGTATAGAGGTCGTACCACACATGTTAGCAGCAATTTACACACATAAATTTCTAGAAAACAACCACTTTTTTCATTAGAACTTCAAAGAAAATGATTCAACAACCATGCCTCAACCATGAGAGGCTTATTTAATATCTAACCACCCTTACAAACATACTCCAACTGAAATTTTAATTAGTTGGACATTGGAAACCAACTTTTCACCAATTAGACCCCTAATTGCCTAGTTTTTCACTTTTAACAATTTGTTGACAATAAGTACATTATTATGCAACCTTTTGTACTTTTTGAACTAAATAACATCAAAGACCCATAATTACATAATTTATGGGCTTAAAGGCCTTATTAAATCATTAAATGACCCAAATACCCCCCTATTTCCTAATGTCTTCCTTGATCTTTAATTTCAAAAATGTGTGTATTGGGTGCTCCTGCACCATGAATGCATCATTTTCCCTCCTATAGTCAAAGCCTCCTAAATAAAACTGAGGGAACACCTCATAGATGATTTCCTTTCTAAAAATTCCCTTTGTATCCAATCCCCTGTAGGGATGGAACCTAGCAAGTGCATAGACCAGATATGAGGTCATTGTGAAGGTATTTGTTTGCAACACATTGGATAATTGCTTATGAATGACTTGGTTGATGACCCTTGCCCAATGATAGTCAATTTTATCTCGTTCTATCCTTACAATGGCATGAAACATCCAATTCTTGAATGTACCAGCATTCTTCAATCCGACCACCCTGCTTAGAAAGGTGATGGCATCGTAGTACTCCTTCTTGAATTTTGCTCTGAACAGCTGCTTAGGCAATTTGGAGTAGTGGGACTTGGGCTTCTCCAACCAGGAATTGATTAGCTACTGTGATTTCACAGTTTGGTCATCGTAGAATTCTTGGGCTGCCTCAATGGTGAATCCCACCACATGACATCTATCTGGCATGTCGAAGGTTTGTGCAATGGAGACCGGGTTGAGATTGCAAACAACTCTCCCTTAAGGCCCAATGATCCTCTATGTATCCTGATCATAGTGCCTGGTGCACTCAAGGACCAACTCGTAACATTGTACTGTAGAAGGGAAACCGGCTACGTGGGATAGGCCTGATTCCATCATCCTTCTGGTCACCAAAGGGAGATCCTCGGCCGCCATCCTTGCTTTAAACTCTTCATAGTCCCAGAGGCCAACATTTGTATCAGTCACTTCTAACCAGACAGAAGTGATCTTACTCTCAGGGACCTTGCCCTTAATGTCCAGCTTGATCCTCTTTGCATCAGACAATGAGGAACCAGTCGCTACCTTTCCTGACTCAACCTGCATTCAACATGAAAACATAGTAAAAATCACAGGAAAGCAAGGTTAATTCTTCAAAACACCATTAGAAAGCATCTCACAAAGTCAAGGTGTCACTAAAATCTATATAAAACGATCACAACAAGTTTTGGGTTTCAAGACCATCCGTAGAATCTGAGCCAAAGAGGAATTTTGGGAAGTTCCAGACCAACTGGATTCCAACGGAGAAGTCAGGAGACACCTACTTAATCATCTACTTGATCATTTTTCATCAATAATTCACATGGGAAAGATCCAATTATGTCATGAAATAATCATCAAATGCATCACAAATTATAATCGAGTCCAATTATTTCATGTTCCCTTATATTTCTTCAATTTTTGGGGAAATTCATGAGAGACATATTTCCACGAAGAACGGGCCAAAGAAGAAGCTTTGGAAGACCCGAGAGATAGTGGACTTCAGAGAAATTCGGACCTGGCAGACATCCGTGGTCAAGGCAAAGTTCCGGACCAATTACAATTCCGGGAATGAAGGATTTCGACATAAAGTCTTGGCGACATTCGGGAATCTCACTGAAGGAAATCACTAGGATAGGCTTCGCTAAAACTTAAGGGTTTCTGTGAAACATCCTGGTGAAAAGAGACATAGCAAATACCATCGATATGATCAAAGGACAGTCGGGGTAGGGTCTTGGCGAATGCTACACTTCTCATCGACTGGTGGGTTTAAACAATCACTCCGGCAAGACTCAAGTTTATCTATATGATGTCCCAGTGAAGTCACAGAGTCTTGCCGAAAGTGATGGCATACCAAACATCTTGATGTGACCAGCGGGTAATCGGGGTAAGGTCTCGGTGACAAAGGGGAGTCATGGCGAATTGGGTGAATATCGGTATAAGTTCTAAGTTCGGCTGGAGGTCCCAGTGACTACACAAAACTTCGCTGACAAAGGAATCTCATCAGTATAATGTCCGACTGACACACTACAGTCTTAGCGAAGGAAGAAAGGGGTTATCGAAAGGTCTTGGCGATAGCCAAGAGTCATGGCGAAAGCAAAGGTCTCGGCAGGAACAGGGATCTCGCGGAGAAGTCCTAGCGAAAGATGGATGTCTCCCCAATGGAAAGACTTCGGCGAAGGCGTGACATCATCTGGGTGACTAAATACAAACCTAAGAAGGCTTCTTCGGTGAAACACAGGGCGATTGGTGTGACATCTCCCTGAAATCGAAGGGTTACGACGACTTGGAAAGAATATAGCCTGACGAAAGCGAAGGCGCTCGGTGTGAGGGACAATATTGTCACAGTGGCCAGTCATGAACTTAAAAAAGGCCCCTCGATAAAACACGGGGCGATCAACATAAGGTCTCACCGAAAATGAAAGGTCACAGCGAAGAGACTTCGAAAGGGATGGATCATCCCAAACTGCGACGCTAAGGCACGATTTCACCTAGACACTGAACCCGCTAAGGATTCTAAAAAGTTAAAACTAGGAGAAGCTAGGGATGGGCTCTTTCATGAATTTTCTTTGAATTACAGGCCCACTTTAAGATGAAATAACCAGACATGGCCCTGTCCTAGGTTTCAAACCTCACCATCCACCATTAACGCATAGACAAGCTCGAGATTTAGTTGTTTCATTATTGAGTCACCACTAGGGTTTATTGATTACTCTCAGGCAAGACTCATTAAAACGCAGACAGACACATGAACTCAAAACTCGCCTGGGAGATGACAAAGGATGCAATATAGAACAACCCTAGTGCGAAATAAATAAATAAACAAGAACTCACATCCCACAAGCCCTCATAAAACCAACGTGCCATTCATAATTCAATTCAAAGCAGAGCAACCAGAGACATACCATTAAAAAATGGGAATTGGTCTCAAAAGCAGCAAATGAAAAGCTCAATGGTGTCTGCAACAAACAGAGGTGCACATGCACAAGAGATAGCCACCAAATCAATAAATTCAAGGCCAAACACCTCAAAACAAAGTCAATCAATCGCAAGAAAGCACTTCTTAGCTCAAATGATGGAAAATAGTGAATATAATGGCGTGAAAGATCTTAGAAATGAAGTAGGATCTAGCCTTCAAAGCACATACGAAGCCATTAATGCACTCAATAAGACAGTCTCAAAGCCTGAGGAGCCGACGGTAGGGCAGAATTCGGGAAAATTTGGACCACGTGAAAATTTGTGAAGACCCAAAAGTCTCGAGCAACAAGGTTCAACCGGAACCCAAGCAGGGCTCGGGAAAATCTGACCAGGGCAGAAAATCCCAAATTAGGGCAAAACCCCGAAATTCAATCAGAACTTAATATTTTCAATAAACAACCTGGGGGAACACATGGGCATTCAAAATAAACATTTAAACACATACCCAAGTAAGACGAAAACCTCAAAAGAAAGGGTCAGAACACTAGAACCAAAGCTAAAGAGGGTCCCTGCTTACAATGGAGCATGTGTGCGAAAAACTACACAACAAATGGCGACTTCTGCTGGGAAAATACTCCAAAGCATTTGATGATGAACAGGAATCAAGAATCCAAAATCTCTGGTTTCAATCTCACCATCAAACAAACAAGTCAGAATGCAATATTTATAGAATCAGAACCAAAGGATAGATCAAATCCTCCATAAACTGAAAATCCAAGTGTGTGCGCATGATTTCACTTCCTTCCTTAAGTTACTACATAAACCAAGTTCAGTCAAGTCAAGCTATGTAAGGTTTCTAACTTCAAAAGCAACCTGGATAGGGCCTCGCTGCCAGTCAAGCGTCCATAGCCCCGACGAGGTTATCGCTGTGACTCTTCTGAACATAGCTCTACTGCCAGCCAAGCATCCATAGCCCCGGTAGAGATATTCAGGTATCCCTGATAGAATTTATTCTTTTGATATTCAATATTTCATTTTTCTTTTCTTTTGATATTCAATGTATGTCTCTTTCATTTCAACCTGTGAACAATGAAGTTCACACTCAGGGCTGAGAACCACAGTGGTGCTGAAGCAGAAATAGGATTTTTCACTTGACAAGACTTCACAAGAATTCCTATAGTGACATTAGGGTTCTTAAGATTTATGATGGATATAAGACTTTCAGAGTATTTCAAATTCAAATCCACACCAATGACTCAATATTCTATAAATCTGATATTAAAACTGTTGGCAATATCAAAGATTCCAACCATCTTTTCAAGATGCAAGACTAAAGTTCACCTAGGAAATACGTAGAACAATTCTAGAGAAGGTAGATTTGCCATGGAGGTGCAACACACCCAGGCGAAAACAAAGAAACCCCCAAAGCAAGAGCAGAGCAAAAACAAAACAAACCAAAAGAAAACCTACACTAACCAAAACAATCATAAATAAAACAGAAAGGAAAACTCTAATCTAACTATATACAAGACCAGAGCTGAAACAGCTCAAGACTGGAAATAATGCTTCAAATACTGCCCATTGACAGGTAGTGGGATATCCTCTCCAGTGAGAGTTTTCAAACGAAAAGCATTATCTCCTAGAATTTCTGAGATTTGGTAAGGTCCAAGCCAAAGTTTATCAAATTTTCCATGCTCTCCCTTACGTTCATGGGCTTTATCCCAGGAAAGAACCAAGTCAGAAATCCTAAAAGCTTTAACCTTGGCTCTCTTATCAAACCACCTCTTGACAACCCCTTGATGCTTAGCAAAGTTCTCCAGGGCTTCATCTCTCTTTTCTTCAAGGTGAAATAGTTCAGAAATTCTTGCCTCACGTCTGTCTCCCTCATCATAATACTCATTGATGAACTGAAGGGTAGGAATTTTCAATTGTATAGGAAACACAAGTTCTAATCCATAAACTAGGTGGTAGGGTGACATCCCTATGGAAGTTTTATGTCTTGTACGATCTACCCAAAGGGAAAATCTAAGTTGGGTATGCCACTCTCTAGGGTTCCTACCTAATAACTTGCGGATGACAATCAAGAGATTCTTATTAGATGACTCAGCCAATCCATTACCCTGCGGATAGTAATTGGATGCAAATTTTATAATGATCCCATGATCAAAAGCTCAGTTCGAAAACTTTAACAATGAAAAAATAGGACCATTGTCACAAACCAGAGACATAGGACATCCAAAACAATTAAGAATACCAGATTCAAGGAAGTTAATCACTACCTCAGAAGTGCATTGTTTGCATGCGAGAGCTTCAGTCCATCATGTTAAGTAATCACTAATGGTGAGAATATACCTGTGACTAGCGGAGGAAGGTGGATTGATGAGGCCAATGAATTCCATTCCCAATTGAGCAAAAGGTTTTATCTCGACGACCGGCTGAAGTGGGAGCGCTACATACTTCTCTCTAGTGGCCGTTGTCTGACACACATGGCATGTCCTGACATGGCTGTGGGTGTCTTTGAACAATGTAGGCCAATAATAACCAGCTCTGAGAATCTAGTTTGCTGTAGATGGTGCTAACCCATGGCCTGTACCATATCTGTCATGGAATTCTGACATCATTCTTTCAAATTCTACCCTTCCCAGGCACCTTAAGTACACACCTTCATGATTTCTTTTGTATAAGACAATCCCCTTTAACATGAAACTATCACTCTTTAAGCACAATTCCATTCTTTTTACTGGATTGAGATGGTTAGGGCACCTCTGAGTTAGGAGATAATGAACATCATCATACCACTCTCCCAGAGAAATATCCTCCAAAGTATAAGCCTGAGCTATAAGATTAGGGCTTGTCTCTGCCATTGTCTTTGTGAGACCCCGCCCTCTTACCAGCTTCATGGGATGAATTTCCATATCATATTCTTGTAGCATAGTCACCCACTTGCTCTCCGTTCTCCCAGTTCATTCTGTATCAGGAGCAGCTTGACTACAGGATCAAGAACTATAGCAAAGATCTTATTTCTGAGGATGTAGTGTCTGAATTTTTTGACTGCCCTGACTAAGGCATAAGCCTGCTTCTCCACATTTGGGTACCTCAGTTCTGCATCCTTCAATGGTGCGCTCATGAATGCTATGGGGTTTTCATTGCCTTGGTTGGATTTCTGAGTTAATATAGTAGCACAGGAGTGGTCGGAAGCAAATGAATATACATAGAATGACTTGGCATAATTGAGACTTACTAAAACTGGAGCTTCAGCAATAGCTCTCTTTATTTCAGCAAATGCTTCCTTTGCTTCTACATTCCACTCCACCTTGGCCTCTTGTTTCAACATGGCATTTAGGGGCTTGACTATCTCTGCAAGCTCGGTGATGAACTTCCTAACAAAGTAGATTTTTCCAAAGAACGACGTCATTTCCTTTTTACTAGCAGGTGGTGGGATCTTGAGAATAGCCTCTATATGTTCTAGATCAATTGTGATCCCCTTTTTAGAGATGATATGCCCTAACAACTTACCTTTTGTTACCCCAAAGATGCATTTCTTAGGATTGAGGGATATCCCAAACTCCCTACATTTCTGAAAGACTTTGCATAAATCTGTAAATATGATCACCTCTCCTTTTGGAAAAGATAGATCATCCATATAAATGATTATGCACTTACCAATGATATCTTTGAAGGTGTTGGTTGTTTTTTATGGAGCAACCAGGTTGGTCTCCTATTCTACCTATAGAGTAGCCAACTCCAATCAAGGGTAGCTTGGAGGACCTAGACCAACTGACAAGATTCAGTCAAAGACTGAGATCTTCTGCTCTTTAGGCTCTAAAGAACTAAGGCGGGTTTACCCGCATAATGCCTTAAAGAAGACCAAACATTGCTTTTTATAGCAGATGACTCCTGATGCCAAGTGTTGAGAACATCAAATAGGGCTAGATTCTTAGTTACAAAACACCTGAAGCAACAAGGAGGTATGACTAGACATCAAGCAAAAGATATTCAATGATTTGTAGATTAAAAGGTTTTTGAGAGGAACCAGACCGCAAGACAGATCAGTGCCTAATCCAGGGTCATGGAGTCATACACAAAAGATGTAATTCATCTACAAACAAAGCTCAATCAGTGGATCTTGTTTTGTTGATGCCTTGCATCAACTGTCAATGCCTTACACTAACAATCCAAACTCTTGTATCAACCAGACTCTACTTACCAAATCCAACCTGCAAACAAGTAATCACTGCTATCTATTCAAAGGATTTAACTGCTTCCTTGAAGTAGACCTATCAACAAACAACACAAACTTGTAAAATACAAGAAGATGAATAAAGACGCCTTATGCCATTCATTCAAATGATTAAAAGCATACAAATGTGGAGACAATCTAATGATGTATGCATGAGAGATAAGCATCTTCATGTATTCCTGCTTAACTGATTGCATTTAGAGAGGAATTCAACATTACAGTTTATAGACTCGACATTGACTCAAGACTAAACGCTAATCTATCCCAAGTTGGTCCACAAACTCAGAAAATGGAATTGAACCAAAGGAACCAAACCTAAGGGACCGAACCCTTTACACTGGCCACGAAATCTCCCATTATAGGAATAGGGAGAGCAACAAGCAACCGGTCAGGGTGACTTTACATGTCATCAGGTGACTAGGACAAACCCTAAACAGCACGCAGGCTGAGTTACCAGTCTACCACCAACATCAGGACTACACTGAATGTTCACATCAAGTGAATCTATGAGAAAGCTCGATGTAGATTCGATCAGGTCAAATCTGGCAGGACAGACATGGGCGACCCTGGCGACCAGAACAAGTCTGTCAGCCAACATCAAATCAGCCCAAGAATCCATGTGCCCATACCTCTGAACATGCCATCCCATTCTCAGAGTCGCCATGAATACAAATTCGATGGATCCAGCGACCCTCCATCTACCGCCATCAAGTCTCAGTTCTCAGGTCTTCACGTGCAAACACCTTTGAAACCCTGATTGCGTGAAAATGAATATCGGTCGTCGATCAACAGTAATCGGGCAGCTGTCTTTTAAAATCTTCATTAGCCGTTGAACCAGGCCACCACATATGATTCTTGTGCCCACTATTGATCAGATGCCAGTCATCTAGGGATCGTCGATCTCTGTTTAAATGTATGCACTATGGCGCGAGTTCAGAGGTGGGGTCCATGTGACACGTGGCAGGCGGACGCTCTCCTCGAAGAGCATAAAGATCAGTCAAGTCACATGAGCGCTCAGGCGATGGCCGTCAAATCATAATGATGGTTGCCCATGGACCATTGATCTATGTTGGGAGGAACAAGGGCTCCACCATTGGCAAAACATAAAGAGGTCAGGGAGACCTCTCAGCGAAGTCACCGCGGCTGAAAGGGAGTCACACCGAAGGGTAACATAATCGATGAGACACGGAGGGGTTAGGGAGACATCTCCCTGACACATCGAGCAGGGACCACCAAACAAAAGACCACAGAGAGACATCATGAAGTCGCCAAGAGATCACAACAAAACCAAAAAGTCATACCGAGAGCTTGGCGGGGTCGGCGTAACAAAACGAAGTCGGCCAGACTGCAAGACTTCATAGCGAAGAGAAGCCAACGCTCGCCCAGAGGTCTCCACGCTAGGTGAGATGTCACAGCAAAAAGAAATGTCTCACCGACTGAAAACCTTAGTCAGCAATTCGACGGACCGGACTAGGAAAGCATTTCACGGTAACCATCAGGTAACTTTTTCATCGTGGCCGTTGATTATCAACACGTGCACAAAGGAAGTGATATTAGTAGCTTAGCCGTTAACTTGGGAGGACTTCAACATCGGGGAAAGTCACACCGAGAACCAAAGGGGCTGCCACAGTCGGTAAGACAAGTCAAGGTCACCAAGATGTTAGCCCGAGGATCAAAAGTCACGCCAAAGAGAAAGACAGGCAGAAAGGGAACCAGACGAGGCAGAGCCAGAACCGAGAAAGAGGAGTCAGAGCCGGAGTAGGGAACAAAAAGGAACAAAAGAGACCGGGACCGAAAACCATCCCGCTCCTACCTTCGCAAAAGACCGTGGAGGCAGAGCTGGAACCGACACGAGACAGAGAAGCCGCGGGGCCGGGAGCAGGATAAAACCCGAGACAGGAAACCTGAAAAAGGTTCCAAAACTGATTCCCGTTCCGATCCTGCGCCTGTCAAAGGAAACCAAAAACAAAGACAATCGAAGACATGGAGTCGGGGCCAGAATGGAACCTGAAAGAGAAACCAAAGGCCAAAATCTAGATTTTGATTCCATTCTGGTTCTGCCCCCACCAGACAAAGAAAAACACAAGGCAAGGAAGAAAAGAAAGATCTAGCCATCCAGGACATGAACACTTAGCACGCTGAGCTCAACCCTGATGGGAGCCCATTTACCCCATGTGCCAAAAAGATAGAAAAATCCCAAGCTAAAGATTTGTCAAGGAAATCAAAGGCAAACAACTAGAAAATGAGAGACAACCAAAATAGGCACTAACAGAAGGCTATGTCCATTGCTCTCTGGAATGTAGCTCCAACATTAATCAATCCAAAAGGCATTCTTCTATAAGCGAAAGTGCCCCACTTAGTGGTGAAAGTAGTCTTATGTCTATCCTCATATTGCACCATGACCTGGTTATATCCCGAGTAACCATCTAGAAAAGACATCATCTAGGATCCGTTGACAATCTGTAACACTTCATCCAATGAAGGCACTGGATAATTGTCTTTCTCTGATACTTAGTTCAGGTTCTTGAAATCTAGGCACAGTCTGATTTCGCCATTTTTCTTTCGTATAGGAATTAGGTTTGCAACCCAAGTAGAGTGTCTGACTGGAAATATGATTCTCACAGACAATAGTTTCTGCACCTCCCTTTGTATTACAAGTTCCAGCAGAGCATTGATAGGCCTCTTCCTCTGTCTGAAAGGCTTCACTCCTAAAGTGAGGGATAGTATGAGTTATGACTAATGTATCATAAGTCTTCAAGTCTTCATAACTCTAGGCTATCACATCTACGTATTCGTGCAATGCATCAATAATTCCCTGTCTTTCTTCTGGGGTGCATACTTTTCCAATAAAAATATTTTTTACATCCTTCTGGGATCCCACATTATGCTTGTCACATTTTCCACTAATGGACTCTTTCCTAGTGTCTTGATCCTGGTCTCTGATCTTGTCTAGATCAAAGATCCTCTCTAGTTGCACCATTCCCCTGGGAATAGTGTTGGTTTTCAAATTGATTACCCCTTCCAAGTCTATCTCTGCCTCTTGAGGCTCAACTTCATCAATGATCTGAGATGCAAAAGCATATATGTTTGTGATAAAGTCAAGAATATGCTTATCATCTTCAAATACCTGGAAGCTGGTAACATTGTCAGGGACTAAGGGCACTGGGGTCAGTTCCACTGTAAACTTCTTCAACCTAGAAAGAGATAGAGGCTACAGAGTGTTGGCTGCCTGGGCCAAGGAATCAGTTGTCTAGTTTTTACTTCGTGGAATCAGTTGGATGTTGAAGGTGTCAAATCCTTCAATAAGGTCTCATACTCTATGTCTGTAGTTAGTCATTCTTATGTCATGGCAAGAGTACTGCCTTCTAACTTGCTTGACTACTAATTCAGAATCTTCATACACTTGCAAGATCTTAATCTTCTTCTTCAAGGCCATCAACAATCCATGCACTAGGGCTTCATATTCTACTATGTTATTAGTACATGGAAACTGGAGTCTATGAGCAACGAAGAATGTTTTACCTCTTGGACTAATTAGCTCAAAGCCAGTTCCCGCTCCTTGCTTTGATTTAGACCCATCAAATCTTAGAGTCCAGCAACCAGTAGCTGCAAGGTTTCTTGCTATATTACTTGCACTATTACTGTTGGATGGCTCTTCAGAAGGCATCCTTTCTCTTCCTTTGTAGTCTTCCTGGACATTGATGTTATCAATTTGGGCTGCAGGATTAGTATACTTCTGTATTTGTCTTACTGTAGCTTGGCATAAGCAACAATCCAATTCTGAATGTGAATCATTGTGTACCCTACACCAATTGGGCAAGAGTAACTCTTCAAAGTTCATCCTCCTTCCTAACTGAGTCTGACCTTCAATACATTTTTGAAGGAACTCTTGAAAATTGTCTAACAAATCCAACTGATTATCCTTTGGACCATCATTACTTTCAGTCGGTTCACCATTATCCTTAACTAGGTCCACTGGGGCTTCAACACCACTAGACTCTGTCATGAGGCTGTGAGATACTGTATGCAACATGAGGACCTCCTCCGAATCTAGTTCTTCAAGGGGAGTGGAAAGCATGTAACTACCCATACTTAATTCTGACACCAGAATTTCAGCAGAGGTTTTTTGATACTCTGTAATCATGTATTTCATCCTAGGTTCTCATTCAATTCTAATCTGATTAGGCACTCCTTTCCAGGGGAGCCACATATGGGAGTGATCAGTTGAAACATATCCATTCAATTCCCTGGTAAAGTCCCTTCCCAAGATTAGGCCATAAGCATCAAGGATGTCAACCACTTGTATATTAATAACTTGTTGAATCCTAGGATCAGAAGCAATCTGCATGTGGATCATATTCAACTCTCCTACAACATTGACTTCAGTCCTATCTAGCTGGGTGACTTTCTTTTGGGAATCAATAGGGGTGATACCCATAGCTCTACAGACACCAAGGGGTATGACATTGGTTGAAGCACCCAAATCCAGCAGGCAATTATGTAAATTCTTGCCAAATACACGGACAAAAATCAAGAATGGGGGAGTATCTATTTTCCCTTGGAACAAAGTTAGGGGAGTATCCACTTGGGCAACTTGGGATTTGTCCCTCTCTTTCCCTGTACTCTCAGAGGGAATATGGTCTTGATTATGTACTCAATTTTTCCCTCTTATTGGCTGAGAACTAGATACTTTATGGACATTCTTAATAACTGATTTATCTTGCGATATGAAATTTGCATCATAAGAACCTAAGACTGCATTCCTAATGGATGAAACTCTTAATAGCTCAAATGCAAATAGATTTACCTTTAACTTCTGAAGTTCTTCATCAACATATCTGGCCAATTTTTCTTCATTTAAATCAGTGGGGGTCTCCTTCGAGTATTCCACCATCTTTTCTTTACTTGCCTAGCACTTCTTCTCTTTGGTACATCAGCCTGTCCTCCTTGAGATAAATATTGCCTAGAAACTAGGGGCAATGAGGGATTGTTACTAGCATTGGGGTCTAGAGGCGTGTTGAAATTATTTGGTGGAATGGAAGTAATGAAGGGGCCTCCAGCCTTTGGGCACCTATGTGGTAGCTCTCTCAAATCATACTTCTTGGCAGGCCTCTGGAAGGTCTGAACTTCTTCAATGTAAGCTTCTTCTTCATCTCTAGGACCATTGTCATTCACTAGATTCTCATCAAATAATTGGGTCATTTCATCTCCATTGCATACCTGGTCTGCCTCATCCTTCAATCAGTCAGATTCCTCTTTAGGTACATTTTCCTCACTTTTCAGAAAAGGAGTGTGATTCAGCACCAACACTGGTGAATCATAAGGAATAGAGGGTATAATTTTCTGACAACTTGTATTGTTCTCCACCTCATACTGGAAAATCGAGACTATTGTTTGGAACTCTTGATAGTCCAGCTCAGAATGCTGACTAGTCTTGTGGAGCCTACACCACCCTGATAAGGCAGCCTCAGCTAGATATACACCACTAGGAGGCTTCTCTTGGTTTATTGGCTGACCGGAACACTGATTGACAGGTTGACTGATTGGTTGATCCAATGGGGTGGGAAATCCTCCATTGTTGGGACTTGTATTCCAAGTTCTGTTATGTCCTGACTGTTTTCTTCTCTCGAATCCTTGTCCACCACCTCGGTCAAATTTTTGGCCTGAGGATTGCCCTTTATCATAATTTTTCCTTCTTTCATTATTATATCCCCAGTCTTGATTATAACCTCTATCATTATTGTATCCTCTATCATTGTTATACCCTTTGTCCTGACATTGCCCTCTATCAAAGTGTTGTCCCTGTGGATTCTCTCTGCTCTGATTGGACTGCATGTTCCTCTGAGCAGCTTGCAACTAACTATTCTGATTTCTTAAGTAGGTTACCTCCATATTCAGTTTCTTTATTTGTTCTGACAGTTCATCTAGTCTTTCCTTATTAGGATTACTGCATGATGGTTGGTTTGCACTATTCTAGGAACATCTAGTTGCAGCATTGGGATTTAGTGACTAGTTCAGGACTTCATAATTTTGCAGGTATGAAGAATAACTAGCCTGAGGCTGAGTGTGCAGGCGTAGATTCACATTCTGCTGGGGATAACTCATCGTGGACAACATTTGTCCCACAGTGGGTCCTGGGTGAGGGACCAGAGGCAACTGAGGTACCTGGTTCATGATAGGAGTATGGTGTGCAAGGGCTTGGTTGATAGCTAGGACTTGTCCAGGATGAGCAATGGGTCCTAATGAGGGTAAAGGCCTAGACAGATGTTGCCTTAGATTTATACTGACTTTTACAGCCTCTGCATATGCATCTAGTAAACTCTTAGGGGGGTTATTACTCCATTTCATAAAGGTAGCTGTTAAACTATCAAGTCCTTCGTAATAGACTTCTAAGGCAGTGGGTTCATCAACAACATAAGGGGCCTATAATCTGGTATAGGCATGATGAAACCTATTGTTGAAAGACCCTATGGGCTCATTGACCTCTCTCTTCACATTTGTGAACTGATGGTAAAGCTCATTAGAACTAATGGGAATTTGAAATTTCTACAAGAAGGCAGCTTCTAGCTCAGTCCAATGTTGGATTGATCTAGCAGGCAAGTGGTTGTACCAATAGAATGCATCTTCCCCTAGTGAATAAGGAAATAACCTACATGCTACATCCTCATGATTTATTCTTCTATCTTTAAGGCCCATCTGAAAGATTCTAATGTGCTCTTCAGCTGTTCTATTAGGATCATTAATATGGAATTTTGAACATAAGTGCTCAGGGTTTTTTGGCATAACATTGTAGATAGCGAAGCTCAGGGGAGATGGGTTGGTTGAAAGGAAAGCCATTGGTGGAGATGGGGGTGGTAATGGCTGATTTGTGACTGGATGAGGTCGCGGACTAGGAATGGCCTTAGACTCAGATGAACTTGATGAAGATGGGGATGATGGGAGTGGATGAGATGGATGGGAAGATGATGATTCTCCCCTTTTGTTGGTCCTTCTTGGCCTAGTGGGGTCTGGTAACTCTTGAAATTCTTCCTCTCCTGGAGTAGATCTTGTTCTTCTTCTAAATCTCTCAGGAGAGATGGCATTCAAAAATTGATCCAGCTTGCTTGTTTGAGCCCTCCTTCTAGCACCAGTTCCTGTTGATCGTGTTTTCTGCACAATAACAGGCAGACAAAACATAATATCCTATCTCTCTTGAAAGGTAAATCTCTATTGGCAAGCCTCAAGAGATAACCCCAAGGTCTCTAATGTCAGGTCTTGACAGTGCATAAAACAACTAAGTAACGAAATGTGAAAATGATGGTAATCACAATGGGACCTTACTACGAGTAAAATGTTGAATCAATTTTATCATATTTAACAAACTCATGAGCCTTCAATCCAAGGTTTAACCCAATGATTAAAGAAATAGAAAAGGAAAAGGGTTTTAAAGAGAGTTCTAAATCTAATACTACTTCTAAAATTAACAATGTAAGTAACCAATACTCGAAATGGACCAATCCTTCAAAACTGATTTCTACTTGACCAAGATAAATCTACAATCTCACATAAAACAGTGCAATCTTTTGAGGTGTTAAGATTTTCAAATCATGAACACTCACTCAAACAACCCTTTTGTAGTTGAAGTGAATGAAACTTCACAATCGAACTTAAGCACAAGGAATATGAAAAGTCCAGGCTAACTTTGCAAAGCAACTAACAATCAGTTGGTTGCGAAAAGTATGGACTAAGAGATTGCTTCAACATTTAAGTATCAGACCACAAACATTATCAAATCGAATCTAATATAGATATTTACCAACTCAAAGCAATTTTAAAGATGGAATGGCAAAAACCATGCAAAACAAGGGAGCACAAATATGACACCAAATCACAATGTCATTATTTGCATTCGAATTGTTCACTATAGCAACAATTTTAGCTTTTTGTTACAATATTTTCTCAAGGGAAACTACCTACTAACTTACTCTACTTCTATATTATGATTACAAGTTCTGACCTCCTAACTATTTCCAACTATCTAATTCTTCTAACCCCTTTACAAATGAGGCGACATGCCCAATATATAGAAATCCCCAGAAGTCTGTCGACCAGGTGAGGGTTTTGCAGCAATAACTCAGCACAATAACCTGGCTAGGAGAGTCTTCGAAATGGGTCAAACAGGCATTAAATGCGCATCCCATCAAGGTCAGCCCAGGATCCGCAATGCAGCTCGGACGACACACGGGAAGATAATAGGGAAGCACAAATCGCGCCGTAGCCTATCATTAGCTCTCTTCCCTAGTATCTCCGCGTCGATCTGACTCTTCATGTAGCTTCAAGAACGCTCCATCCAAGTTGGCCACAGGTGGTACTGGTAGACCCCTAAGACACCTCTCCATGGATGCAATCTCGTCCCTTGAGTGTTCGACCGACCTATCCCAACCTACCTTGTATGCCACATGTTTATCAATAACTATGAGGTAGGTGGCCGCGTCATCCAGTTGGTGCTCGGAAACAAAACCATCATCAAGTGGTGCATACACATCATACCACCATTCTCTCAACTATTCCAAGCTCAAATACTTGGGCGCGATCTTTCTTCTTCCCATCATGATTTTGAAGAAGGTAATGGAACCATTGTAAATCTCAGTCAAGGTGTCATCAATCTACTTCCCTCGTTTGTGAATCTTTTTCAACACCTTCTGCCTAATTTGCAGTGCCTCAAACCATTCCCAAGGTTCGGCAGCTCTAGAAGAAGAAAGAATCTCGTCACTTACCAACCTCTCATGGGTGTATTCCATTAGAGTTCTAGTTTTTTGTAGAAGGAGATTCGTATCCTCCTTATCTTGGGCCAACACTTGTTTCAACCACTCAGTTGCCATAATAGCATCTTTCCCCGTTGATAGGATCTCCTTAATAGCCTCATCACCCTTCTCTTGCACTCCTTTCAACCAATTCATCGTGGCAAGGGTGGAAGCTTTTATCTTTTCAAGCTCAATTATGGTCTCCTAAGGTAGAGGATTGGAAGCAGAGGAGGAGGGATTAATGGATTGTAGAGGCTTTATTAATTCCTCCAAGCACTTCCTGAGATTTTCATTTTCTCTCTTCAGCTCCTGCTTGGCTTTCATTTCCTTCCTCAATCAATCCACCATAATTGCACTAGATACCTCATAGTCCTCAATATCCTACTCAACTGATGTAGGCCCAAGATTAAAAGTCTGTATAACATAATCACTTCCAGCCACATCGTCTCTGTTTTTATCTGGAACAGGGGTAGCAATATGAACAACCTTGTTATGTGCGACATCCCTCTCAATCCATGAGATCACCCTAGCCTTCTTCTTGCCTTTATCTTATCCAATCTTGGCTAGTAATGCATCCCAGTTAGGTGGACTGTCCTCCACTACTACCTATTTTCTCTTTATCTCTTTCTCCAGCCAATTAGGGACAGTGGACTCCAACTGCACCCTGCTCTGCCCCATTTCTTCTTCATGCTATTTTCTAGGCACCTCCTCACTCAAATTATGTCTCTCAGGGGTCTCATCCGTTTTACTTTCTTCCTCCGCAACATGCTCCTCTTCATGTGTAGGTGATGGATCCCTCATTGCTTCTACCTCCCTTGGAGGAGATTCAACTACTTTAGTTCTAATAGGAGAGTCAGCATGTGCAACCACAGGGGACTGCATTATCTTTTCAATTTTTGCCTCTGCACCGTGCAGTTCCCCTTCATGAAATTCTTCCTCCCCTGTATCCGGATCTTCATCAATCTCCTTTGTCTCACCTGGTTCACTTTGGGTTTCATGAGTGGGAGGGAGGATATCATGCTGCTTCTCATGAGAAGCCATCGGAGGTAGGTCAGCCTTGGGCACACCATCCCTGGGAGAGGGAGTCCTAGACTTCCTTGCATATACTTTGGACTTCTCCTCTAAGCTTTCAAGATTTATCACTGGTGGGGCGACTTCTTCCCCAACCTTGGAGCTAGCCTTCTCTGATAATTTAACAATTCTTCTCCTCTTAGACACAGTAGCACCAGCCTTAGGACTCTATTTTTCAGTCTCTTTCTGCTTAGGCTTCTTAGTCCTAGTCCTTTTCTTAGCCTTTGGCTTCCTTTGTTTCACTGTTTCTTGGTCCTCTTCTTCTTGAGAACCCTTAGATTTAACTTTGATAGGGGAATCTAGCTTGCCTTTGCCCTTCGGATCCTGCTCGGTGGACTCCTCAGAAGTAGAATGGGAATCTAAGTCCCCCATTAGGGCATAGGTGCATTGTACTCCTTTGTTTTCCAACTCTCATACCATGTGTTTGAGCCACATCTTGGTAACTTTGAGAACTGGATCCATCAGTTGCTTCAACTCTATTTTTTCCTCCTCTAACTAATCCACATCACCAATAGGCCTATCCTTTACTGCCTCATAGGCATGGTCTTGAATTATGTTCCCATCATCTTCTAATTGATCAGGCATTGCTCTTACATTATATAAATGGACTGCATCCACTGGAAGTTGAGATAATTTCTTCCTTCTGACCTTGTATTCATCACTACAGTTGGCCCAATAGTCCTCTAAATTAACCTTATGGTTGTACTCTCTACTGGCCTTCTTTTGAGCCTCCCCTGTAATGTCAAATTTGGGTCTCTTGGAGTGGAGAGACAAACCAAGAGCACTCAATTCTTCCTCTGAAGCTTGGGTAGAACCAATGGAAGGACATACCTCTCCAGTGCCAATCCTTAGGGGAAAATCCCCACCAAATCCTATCTTATGTTTGTCCTTCTTGACAATGGCATCAAAATCACAAATCTGCATGGTGACTTCACACAATATGATGTGGTCAGTGGGATACCTTGGAAGTCTATACGGGGCCTTTTGATAGCCATCAACCCGAATGTAGGAGAAAGTAGGGAACTGGATGAACCATGCCCTATATTTCTTGATGAGCTCCTTAGCCAGATCTAAAATCCTGACATGCTTTGCCTCCTAAATCATTCTGGTGATATGCATGGTGAATGCATCATTTTCCCTCCTATAGTCAAAGCCTCCTAAATACAACTGAGGGAACACCTCATAGATGATGTCCTTTCTGTAAATTCCCTTTGTATCCAATCCCCTGTAGGGAAGGAACCTAGCAAGAGCATAGACCAGATACGAGGTCATTGTGAAGGTCTTTGTCTGCAACACATTGGATAATTGCTTATGAATGACTTGGCTTATGACCCTTGCCCAATGGTAGTCAATTTTCTCTTGTTCCATCCTTACAATGGCATGGCACATCCAATTCTTGAATGTACCAGCATTCTTCAATCTGACCACCCTGCTCAGAAAGGTGATGGCATCGTAGAATTCCTGGGTTGCCTCAATGGTGAATTCCACCACATGAGATCTATCTGGCATGTCAAAGGTTTGGGCAATGGAGGTTGAGTTGATATTGCAAACAACTCTCCCTTGAGGCCCAATGATCCTCTGTGTATCCTGATCACAGTGCCTGGCACACTCAAGGAGCAGCTCGTAACATTTAACTGTAGAAGGGAAACCGGCTACGTGGGATAGGCCTAATTCCATCATCCTTCTGGTCACCAAAGGGAGATCCTCAGCCGCCATCCTTGCTTTAAACTCTTCATAGTCCCATAGGCCAACATTTGTATCAGTCACTTCTGACCAGACATAAGTGATCTTACTCTTAGGGACCTTGCCCTTAATGTCCAGCTTGATCCTCTTTGCATCAGACAATGAGGAACCA
The DNA here is from genome assembly GCA_007258455.2 of Sequoia sempervirens. Lineage (NCBI taxonomy): Eukaryota > Viridiplantae > Streptophyta > Pinopsida > Cupressales > Cupressaceae > Sequoia > Sequoia sempervirens. The sequence goes on from VDFB02058242.1 coordinate 210,845,204, forward strand.
ACCGCTACCTTGCCTGACTCAGCCTGCATTCAACATGAAAAAATAGTAAAAATCATAGGAAAGCAAGGTTAATTCTTCAAAACACCATTAGAAAGCATCTCACAAAGTCAAGGTGTCACTAAAATCCATATAAAATGATCACAACAAGTTTCGGGTTTCAAGACCGTCCACGGAATCTGAGCCAAAGAGGAATTTCGGGAAATTCCAGACCAACCGGATTCCAACGGAGAAGTCAGGAGACACCTACTTAATCATCTACTTGATCATTTTTCATCAATAGTTCACATGGGAAAGATCCAATTATGTCATGAAATAATCATCAAATGCATCACAAATTATAATCGAGTCCAATTATTTCATGTTCCCTTATATTTCTTCAGTTTTTGGGGAAATCCGTGAGGGACTGATTTCCATGAAGAACGGGCCAAAGAAGAAGCTTTGAAAGACCCAGGAGACAGCGGACTTCAGAGAAATCCAGACCTGGCAGACATCCGCGGTCAAGGCAAAGTTTCGGACCAATTGCAATTCCCGGAACGAAGGATTTCGACATGAGTTAAGATCTCGCGGAGAAGTCTCAGTGGCATTCAGGAGTCTCGCCGAAGGAAATCAGTAGGATAGGCTTCGCTAAAACTTAGGGTTTTCCGTGAAACATCCTGGCAAAAAGAGACATAGAAAATACCATTGATATGATCAAAGGACAGTTGGGGTAGGGTCTTGGCGAATGCTACACGTCTCACCGACTGGTGGGTTTAAATAATCACTCCGACAAGACTCAAGTTTATCTATATGATGTCCCAGTGAAGTCACAGAGTCTTACCGAAAGCGATGGTGTATCAAACATCTCAATGTCACCAACAGGTAGTCGGGGTAAGGTCTTGGCGACAAAGGGGAGTCACGACAAATTGGGCGAATATCGGTATAAGTTCTAAGTTCGGCTGGAGGTTCCAGCAACTACACAAAGCTTCACTGACAAAGGTATCCTGTCAATATAACATCTGGCAGACACACTGTGGTCTTAGTGAAGGAAGATCCGAGCTCGGTGAGAAAGGAAGGGGTCGCTGAAAGGTCTTGGCGACAGCTAGGAGTCACGGCGAAAGCGAAGGTCTCGGCAGGAGTAGGGATCTCGCGGAGAAGTCCTAGTGAAAGATGGATGTCTCCCCGACAGAAAGACTTCGACGAAGGCATGACATCATCTGGGTGACTAAATACAAACCTAAGAAGTCTTCTTCAGTGAAATGTAGGGTGATCAGAGTGACATCTCCCCGAACTCGAAGGGTTATTGCGACTTGGAAAGAATACAGCCTGACGAAAGCGAAGGCGCTCGGTGTGAGGGACAATATTGTCACAGTGACCAGTCATGAACTTAAAAAAGGCCCCTCAGTAAAACACGGGGTGATCGACATAAGGTCTCGCCGAAAATGAAAGGTCACAGCGAAGAGACTTCGGAAGGGATGGATCATCCTGAACTGCGACGCTAAGGCACGATTTCACCCAGACACTGAACCCACTAAGGATTCTAAAAAGTTAAAACCAAGGGAAGATAGGGATGGGCTCTTTCATGAATTTTCTATGTATTACAGGCCCGCTCTAAGATGAAATAACTAGACATGGCCTTGTCCTAGGTTTCAAACCTCACCATCCACCATTAAGGCACATGCAAGCTCAGGATTTAGTTGTTTCACTGTTGAGTCACCACTAGGGTTTATTGATTACTCTCAGGCAAGACTCATTAAAACGTAGATAGACACATGAACTCAAAATCGCCTGGGAGATGATAAAGGATGCAATACGGAACAACCCTAGTGCAAAATAAACAAATAAACAAGAACTCACATCCCACAAGCCCTCACAAAACCAATGTGCCATTCATAATTCAATTCAAAGAAGAGAAACCAAAGAAATACCATTAAAAAATGGGAATTGGTCTCAGAAGTAGCAAACGCGAAGCTCAATGGTGTCTGCAACAAACAGAGGCACACACACACAAGAGATAGCCACCAAATCAATAAATTCAAGCCCAAATGCCTCAAAAAAAAGTCAATCAATCACATGAAAGCACTTCTTAGCTCAAATGATGGAAAATAATGAACATAATGGTGTGAAAGATCTCATAAATTAAGTAGGATATAGCCTTCAAAGCGCGTACGAAGCCATTAATGCACTCGATAAGACAGTCACGAAACCTGGGGAGCCGACGACAGGGTGGAATACAGGAAAATCTGGACCACGCTAAAATTCGTGAAGATCCAAAAGTCCCAAGCAACAAGGTTCAACCGGAACCCAAGCAGGACCCAGGAAAATCCGACTAGGGTGGAAAATCGCGAATCAAGGCAAAAGCCCAAAATTCAATCAGAACTTAAGATTTTCAATAAACAACCTGGGGGAACACTTGGGCATTCAAAATAAACATTTAAACACATACCCAAGTAAGAAGAAAACCTCAAAAGAAAGGGTCAGAACACCAAAACCGAAGTGAAAGAGGGTCCCTGCTTACAGCAGGGCGTGTGTGCGAAAAGCTGCACAATAATTATTCCCTATAAGTGTGACTTTCTAGCTAAATTTTACCACCCTTATGCCAAATCCTAGCTAACTACAATGTTCTATATGTTAAAAAATATGCATAAGTTAAAATTTAGCAGCAAACAATTCAATTTCCAAATTAAATCTAAATTTAGAATTATCGATTACCAACCTTCCATCTTTAATTTAATGGAAACCGCTAAATATTTGACTAGCAATTCCAATTTGATGGTGTTGCACCACATTAATGCATCAGATTTGTCATCATGATTCTTAATTTTGACCATAATACTCTGCATTTAATTCGCACACCTTAACACACATATTATTTCTTTTCAAATCCTAGATGCTGACGTGTTCTACCTTACCGACTCGATTTTCCTTTCTACATTGCACACATGGACATCTTCATGATTAATATGACTCAATAAAATATAATGAAATGACCACCATTAATTTTGAAATCTTCAATTTTCTCAATTTGTGATCTTTGTACTAGCAAACTTCGAAGCAAATTGCCACTAATTTTGTGAAAATTAATTTGATTTAATATTCCACTCTAGAGAAGCTCATCCAGTTGCCACCTCAATTTGCATTTTTCAAGACCTCACTCTAGGAAACTATGTACCGCAACTCCTTCACGATTATCTATAAATTGAGCACTTCTCTTTCAAATTCTTCACATTTTCTTCCTTTCAATTATCATTTAGCTTTTCTACTCTGCTTGTTCTTGCTTGCTTCTAGGCCATGGATACCCCAATTTGCTTGACCTGTGTTTTCTGCCAGAATGGATTTATGGGTCACATTACTACCCAGTGGCTTGGCAAAGTTTTCTTTCTGTGAACTCTTGGCTTTACTACACCAAATATGCACTTGGTCCTTGGAGAAATTTTTTTTGAATCTAGAGAATACTAATGGCTAAATTCTGACTTGGCTTCATGGTTTGTAGCCTCGCTCCTAGATCTTGGACTCTCTATAGAAGAAGTTTGAAGGGCTGCCAACCTGATAGTGCGGCTTGATTTATTGGGGAACTTGGACTACATCTTGTCTGTTGCACACCTGACCATTGGGATCCCCTCTGTGGATGACATCCCTTGTTTTCTAGAATGAGGAGAAATAGTTCCCCTTCAGCCCTTTCTAACTGACCTCCATACCCTTGACTTTGACACTCACCGGTACCATGCCTACTTAGGATACTCTACTCTCATAGATGAGGTGTCCCAAATTGACTAGTTTGCCTCCTTGTTCTTGTAGATCAACTCCTCCCTTTTTCTTTTTGCACTTTTACAGTGAGAAAATTTTGTATTTCCATGTATATACAAAATATACACATATATATGAAACTTTTTGCATTTTTTTGTACTTAACCATGTATTTACTATGCATGATTTTGTTTATTTTCATTTCATAGTGCATTGTTTCTAGAATATTTAGATTTACTCTCATGTGTGTGTTAAATTAAGCAAAATTTGTTAACGTCGAGAATGAAACAAAAAACAAAACAAAGCAAACAAAACAAACCCTACAAAAGCAAACTAACCCTATCTAACAAAGAAAAACTACCCTAACTAAGAAATTTACTTTAATCTCTATCACTATTTTCATAGTATTCTTCGTACAAATTACAGTAGGTTTATCTTTAAATTCACTTGAATAGGCTTCAAATGTCCTACTGCAATAATGAAATACCATAAATTTTCTGCGTTTAATAAACGTAAATTCAAAGGCATGCTTACCAATAAATTGGCTTATACATGTATGAAAACAACCTCGTTAAAGGTCGATTGCACATACCTTTACAAATTTTTCCATACTCTACCTTCCTCCAGCCCTGATTCATGGTTTTCTTCTTCATTATGTTTGGTTCCATTAACGGTTGTGTTCATTTCTTGATTTTCCTCCTCTCTAAGATTCTTCAAGTCTTTAGCCTTGCCTTCACTTTTCACTTTGTTAGACAAATCAATAGAATAGTTTACACTATCATCAGAGAGATAGAAAGTAAAAACTTGATATTCTATGTTTTGTGTGAGATCAAGTAAATCTCCCTTTTTAGCTTGTGAATTTTCAGTTTGTAGCAAAAAAAATGTGTCTCCCACTTTGTTCTCTTGCTTTTCCACTTCATGATCATCTTCCATGTGTGAGAGGAATGATGACTCACCACTTATGTTTCCTCATTTTCGGTGTGGTATTTCCAAGTCTCGACATTCTTGCCCATTTTCTTGCAAAACCTTAAGATTTTCTTCATAGCAATTGTAGTTAACAAACCATTTTGATTTAGCAATTAAGTTCTTTACATTTTCAATTTCACTAGGGTTATACACTTTATCAGAATTTGAAATTATTTTCATTAATGGTTCCTTTCTTCTAACATTCAAAACCTCTTCCGTTAACAAAATCACTTTATGTGTGGCCAAACTTACCCTAGTAAAAAAATTGCAATCAAGCTCACCATGGTCAGTTGTATCATGAATTCTACACCCAATGACCCTACCAAAGGTGAATAAACTCAAAGGATGCAATTTCTGTTTAAGAATTCCCCAAAGCTTCTCAACTTCCATGTTTTTACCACTGGCTTGCATAGACTACTGTATTACAAGCAACTCTCAAACCCATAACTAATACTAATTACAAACAAAATCAAAGGGAAAGATATGAGGCCCTCCTTCTAGTGCCAGTTCCTATTGGTCATGATGTTAGTCGCACACCAATAGTGCAGATAAATCCTCACAAATAGACTACGAGAACCTATCTTTACCTGAAATACTGAACCAGGACAACCTAAATATTCAGGTTGACTTAGCTTAATCCCAAGGCTCATTTAAGTCAGGTCTTGACCATACTAGGTTTGCATCAGGGTTTGTTGTGACAATGTTGTTAATCATGAGGGGTAAATGATAATTTCTAGTTCTAAAAGGAATCATAAGGTTCAGTGAAAGATATTCTCAGGTTGATCATTAGACAATACCATGAAATCGACAAATATGCAATAATATTTCATGAATTCCAAACAAATTTTCTATCACTTAAGTAGATTTAGCTTTAAGCATTCAACAATACAATGGAAACGAAAGATTTGCAATAAATTTCCATTCATTCATCTATTTTTTGGTACATTTTTTAAAATTTAAACATTTAATCTAAAATAAAGCATCAAAAATACTTGAAAAGTAAAATTGCTCTCGGGTATTATCCCCACATGCCCCAAGAATTAACCAAATCAGAGCAAACCACTCTATACTTCACCAAATTGCTTCACATCTAGGCATAGAATGGTGCAAGCTTTTAAAGAAGGGGGTTTAATTTGGACACTGGGTAGGTTTTGTATGCACTCTTAAATGATGCAACATACAGTCTTGTCTAGTTGAACAAACAACCAACTACAAAAGATAACAGTCGATAGCTTTCAAACTAGCTTTGATATTGATTGGTTCTATGTGCATATAATTTTTTAATCTAGAATGATTCAAAAAATAGGAAAAAAGAACAAAACTTAAAGAAGTTTTGGCTCTTCCGACATCCACAAATTTTTAACTTAACTTAAAATGAAACATCTTCCGATCTTTTATAGGAACAAGACACAAGGAAGATAAGACAAATACATGAGAGGAAATCCAAGGGACGAATCATGACAAGGCATGTGGAATATGACAACTGGCAGGAGAATTTCCAATGAAGTCAACAGATGCCAACCTTCCTTAGCACATTAATAACTTTCAGGTGTTTTATCTTCTTATTATTGCTAGGATAATAACTTGAATTCAGATAGTATGTAGGAGATTTCCCATATATTCATAACGATTGCTTTATCATTATGTTCCTACATTTTGGTTTTACCTCGGGCTTTCTACTCTCAAGAATGGGTTACATCATAGGTTGGTGCTCTCTCTCGCCACATTCATAATACCAGGATTCCCAATATTTTGACATACTCAATCTCCTCTGCATATAACTTCCTAGAATGCGTCGCTCGATCTGGATATGATTCTATCTACGATCCAAATTTTCTAGACTGTCCATACCTGAATGTTGCATTACAATTTGCTTCTCCTGCAAGTACAAATTCCACACATTAAATCCCTTTTAAAAGATTCATAAAAATCTCATGAAAACAAAATCATTATTAATAAATCATGTTAAATCATCATAAATATCATGCTTTTTAAAACATCACATTCTCGCGTAATTATTCTATCCAAGTCAAGTTACCAGACCTTTGTACCTTCAAGAAACATTAAACATTTAACCTTTTAAACTTAACATTGTCACCCAGTACCCGATACTTGAGACCAACAAATTTTCCCACACCTCAAATTTTATCGAAACTCCCATTTTACCGGAACTCTGCTCCTAGATTGGAACATTGTACCTAAAACTTTGCATTAACATTTTTACATCTCTGGCTTCTCGATACTCGGTTTCCAATACTTGATACTCTTGAATCATGAAATACTTTTAAAAAATTCCTTTAACTTTTACCTTCCAGTGATCTCTTCCTCTAGCCAGCACCTGCCATAAGCATTAGTCTTTACTTGGGTCCCCAAGCTTTACAATCTTGGGGTGTGTTGTGAGATCACACAAGAAAAAAGAGCACTAGTAAATCACCATTCCAAATTATGTATGGGAGTATTCCAAGAACTCCTTCTAAATTGAGAAAGATGGATAAGGAGGAGAAGAGTAGTGTTGAGGTTGAAGATTTTGCTGAGCACCTGAAGAATTTGCACCAAGAGGTGAAGAAACATATCAATAAGATGAACTCACAATATAAGGCTCAGGTAGACCAAAAAATGAGGTATAAAGAATTTCAAGTAGGAGATGAAGTCATGGTTCATTTGCAAAAGGAAAGGTTTCCAGTTGGTACATACAAGTTAAAGATGAAGAAGTTTGGACCATGCAAGATCCTGAAGAAGCATAATTCAGGAAATGCATCTGAGGTAGAGTTGCCCGGTGAAATTCATATTTCACTTGTGTTTAACATTTCAGATTTAACAAAATATTATGAAGGGGGAATTAATGAAGAAACAATAGAAGCACAGTGAAATATTCCAACACCTACTTCGGAAAAGGAGGAGATCAGGCAATATGCAGAGTACTTGGTGAAGTGGAGAGGAAGACATGTTGAAGATTCATCGTGGTTGTCTGAGGATGAGGTTAATTATCTTGGTTTTCCTTTAACTCCTGAGAAGTGATGGGGTCACTTTTCAAATTACCCTGGGTTTCTAATGCAGGAGCATCTAGTGGTGTAGGGCAATCTTGCATCACCAAATTTTATTTTTTTTCCTTAATTTCTTTAGTTGTTTTGAGTTCCATGATGGCACTTAAGGGATGTAAGATAGTCAGGAGTCAAAAATAGTGAAAAATGATCACTTACTATTTTTAGTAAGTCAACCTAAATGGGCTCGTATGGACTTGAAAATTTACCCCAAGGAGCAAAATTGAAAAAAAGAATTGGTCATAAAAGAATTGTCTCAATACCATACACGGTTTGGGAGATATTAAAGTTTCCATCATGAGAAATTCCCCAATGTAGCTTCAAATTCAGATATGAAGACTTTAAAGGCCCTGAAACAACTCGAAAAGTTGACGATTGATTTGCATGTTGTAGATCTTTTTGAGAGCTTTCCAACAATATGCAATAATAGCAAATCAGACACCCAAATCAAAAGTTATGGCCATGTGAAGTTGCCCCTCTAAAAAGTGAATTTCATTAAAATTTCTTCCCATGCTAGAAATCAATCGGTAGGACTTTTGGCGCCAAAACAAAAGGGAAAGTTGAAATTTCTAGAACACCGTAGGGCAATTATTGGGGTAAAATAAAAAGGGTTAGGTGGGGGTTGTAGAAGGTGGCTCCATGAGTGCAGATTGTGGCTCTGAATAATATACTTTGTTTTGAGAGTTGGTTTTGGTGTAATGAATCAATCCCATGAGGCTGTAGCATGTAAGTTTTGAATCTGTAATTTCATTTTCTAAAAATAATTGAAAGTGAGTTTTTCTTTTCTGTCTCGCATCTTCCGTGTTGGTATCTATTGTTGTGATTTATGTGGGTTTCGGGAAGTGTGGCCCTCATCATTAAGTTTCCTATTGGGCATCGGAGATCGGCCCTAAGGTTTACACCTTAACATAAATTTAAGCACAAAGTAAGTTGGAGTCAAGTTGGAAAGGGCATCAAACAATATCAGGCGTCAGCCATGCCTCATACCGAATCCCTCAAGAAAAGGAAGGAAGAGTGTGCTAAGTCCGAAAAGGTTTCAAACATCATACTTTGACAATGAGGCTTACACCTTGACTTATCAAAATGCTAAGTGAGGAAAGTGGTATGGAGGAATCCAACCCCCGAAAAAGGTTTTGACATCATGAGTTGGCTTTGAGGTTTATACCTTAACGGTTTGGCAAGGTGAGCAATTAGTATGAAGAAAGCCCGAAGGGTGACACTCGAAAGGGTTAGGGTTGCGAGTTAAGTGTTTAGGTGTTGTAGTTGGGTAAGAAGGCTTATTCCTTATTAAAGGGAAGGTAAGTGGTAAGAGGTAAGGTCAAACCCCGACACCTGAAAAGGTTTTGGAGTTTGCGGGTCAACGTTAAGGCTTATGCCCTAACATGTAGTAAAGGAAGGAGTATGAGGTAACCCTGAACCATGACACCTAAAATGGCTTCAGTGTTGTGGTTTTGACCTTAATGTTCATGACTTAACCGTTTGTTAAGTATCCAATAGGAAGAAACCCCAAACCCTGACATCTGAGATGTTACTAGTATTCATGGGACGACTTGGAGGTTTATGCCTTAGCGGATTGCCAAGTAGTTGGTAAGAAGGAAACTCGAAGGTTGACACCCAAAAGAGTTAAGTTTTTCAAATGCTCGCAAAGGATTGTCTAGACATCGTGGGTCAGTAGGTTGGTTTACCTTAACACAAAGGCATAAAAGTATTAAGGTGGAAGAGAGAACCCTGCCAACCAAATATGTTTTGGGCATCACAATTCGACAGGGAGGATTGCAACTCATTGAAAGGATGGAAAGTGGCAAGGTGGAAGAGCGAACTTTGACATTCGATAAGTTCTTTGTAAAGTTGGTGTGTCGGTTCTTCATTGTTTTGGAGGTTTGGGTGTTGGTCTGCGATAACTATGAAAGAGGTAAATGGTAAGGGATGAGGCCAATGGCTAAATCCCGACAAGAGTAAAAGTGCATTGGACTTAAGTGTTCGAACTTACTTGTTAAATACTACAATGCACTCCAATAATAAGGAAAGAGGAATGAGAGACCTTTGACTCTCGAAAAGAAAAAGGAAGGCTATGAATGTTGATTTCAGTCATCATGATGTTAACAGATAATTTTATTATAAAGTTTGTTGATTGAAGTGATGTTTTTTGGTTTACCCACTTAAGGTTTGTGTGGTATGAAGATCAAGGGATTCCCGATCCTTGACAATCGATTGAAGGAAAAGTGGCAGCAACACACCATCTCGCCAAAATGAAGCATTGACTTAGTTTGACCCCATGGGCTAGTGGGATTTTGACACGTGGCAACAAATGTTTGCATCAGTCGAAGGCTTCACATCAAAGAGATAGATGAACATCGATGAGACTAGATGATTGGTTCCTTCAACATGTTGATTAAGGTGGGACCCTGATAGGTTGAAAATGGAGTTTGGTGACGTGTGTAGATAGATGGTGAAGGATGATCGAATAAGGTGAACGAAACGTGGTAAGAAACTAATGAGCAATTGATTCACATCATTGTTGTGAATCATTCTATAGGGTGAAGTGAGCATAAAGGTAATATTGATAACATAGTTTAAGGTGAAGATCTATGATGGAAATTTAAAGAAGGTCAAATCAGATGGTGGTGATTTAAAGCAAGTCATGTAATTGAAATGTGTTGGACCATGGTGCAGATTTCAAGATCGATGGATTGCATTAGAAGGCTAGATTGTGTTAGTGGCTAGGTGAAGGGAGCTAAGGCACAAAAACAATATATCAACTTGATTTGAAGGAAATAGATACCACCATTAATGTGAAAGTCAGATATGTAAGTTGAAGGAGATCGAGCAAACAAAAAGGATGACATTTAATACAAAACAAACTCTAGATTGTGTTACGCCAGAAATGGAAGGTGCAATGAATTTGGTTAGGGGTGCATGGCTCGAGAAAAAAATCTCGTGGATGAAGAAAAGAGGGATGATGGATGGAGAGAGGGAGGGGGATGGAAGCAAAAAAAAATGGAGAAGGCAAGGGCTAGGCATGGACTTTTTAACTAAGCGGTGGAGATTAGAAGGCACAAAATCACACTGCCATTTAAGATTTATTGTATTACTGAAGTCCTTCATGGGATTTCATGGTGGAAAAAGGATTTGTGGAGCAGAAGCAAAGGCTCAAAACCCCAGCTCAGGCCCTTGGAAAATAATTATTTAGGTATGGGAGTCTACCTTTAGTTAGTTTTTAAGCATACCCACCTGGTATATTGTACGTAAAGATGCATTTGCATGTTGGATCCTATCGTGTGTATTTGGGGGGTTGTTGGTTGTGTATTTCATATGTTGATTTAATGGGGTAATATTGGGAGTTTTGTATGTACCTAGATTGTATCCTTGAGTGTTTGGGGATCGTGTTTTGAGTTTTGGCTTCCATTGACCGTCCCATTGGTCTTAAGGGAAACCCTAGTTTATAAGCCATTGTATGGTATTTTGATGTTATCCCTAAACGATTAGAGCTTGGGTTCTATTTCCTTATTGGTCTTCAATGTGAATAACAGTAATTTATCTATGTTTTTGATACATAATAATTAGTAAGAAGAATGGGTGTTGGAATGCTCTATTCAACAAAATTTGAGTATCACACTCATGGCACCATTTGATAGTTACTTAGATAAGTCTTGTATTGAAACACCATTTTATATTATCTGAATGGAAGACCCTATTTCAGCATCATGGGGCTAAAAAATTATTGCTCAGGGGTTTGGCTAGAGCTCACGAAGCTTTATGATGTCAATAAGGTCGGGAGGAGAGAAAGTTTGTTTCCTTGAGTTATCTTTTTGCTATAAATTATCTTGTGGTCAGAGGTGGCCATCGAACTTTCCACTTAACTAGAATTGCAGCCATGAAGTGAAGCATATAATATTAGTACATACATTAAATTGTCGTGTAAGTGTGATGTGTGTTGTTTATGAATAAACTGTCCTTTAAAACCATGCCTATCCATATCGAGGTTTTAGACCTCCAGCTTTACCTAAGTGGGTTGCAACCGACAGTGAAATTGTTTGGGGTAAGAGGACCCTAGAAAGGGTTGCATACCCACTCTTATATTCTATAATTAAAGGATTAAAGGCATAAGATAAATTTTGTAGAGTGATCTTTGAACCTAAGGGTTATATCCCTTGTGTCAGTCAACCAAGTGTTTGATGGTTGAATTGTCTTGAATATTGAATATGTGGATTGTCTTATTACCCAAGTCACCCCGTAATCTTATCCATGTTATATGGTGTCCTTTGTATTGCGGGATTGAAACCATAACTATAATTATAATCCTCTATTCATGATATGATATGATTATCTTCATGGACTAGATCATTCTTGATTATCTATTTTGGCAAGTGGCCCTTGAAGGGCGTTGTAATCGGGATTGTTAATCTCTCATTATATTAGAATGATCCCTTATAGATTCACCGTTGCTATTCATACTTAGCATATACTACCATTGTGAGCTAGTGGTGATTTAAACCTAGGTGTTATGAGTGATTATTGGTCAATAAAATATGAGTTGGGTGAACTCAAGTTGTTGAACTACGGTTCCTTTATGAAATATATATGTAGGTAAGGCCGTTAGAGATGAGTCCTCGAGGAATCAGGTCTAGCCCCTAGGGTTTGCTCTCTTTTCATTACTTGAGTTAATATTGATACATTGTAATGACATAGCTTGTGACTTGAATTAAGTTGTAATGGATGATGAGTTGTGGAGCTAATCAAGCCTACCTTGGTGATGTGGATTCCATTGGCTTCACTTGAAATCCTATTAGGATTGTCTAAACAAATCAGTTCCTTAACTGAATATTATAATCTATATTTGGTTAAATGTTGTTATGATTTTTAAGAATTGTGTGCTTTGGAAACAAAGTTTGGTGAGTTAGTTGTGTGTTGTAATTGAAATTTAAAATTTATGTTTTGCTCTTAATTGTATTTTATTGCAAAAATTTTGGGCATTACAAGGTCACTTGTTCATGATTAATGTAATAGAATTACTTGCAACACTCACATTGATTGTTAAAATCTACACATCCTAATCTTAAAGTTGAAATTCCTAAACTTTAATTGGCTCAAATAAGGTTTGGATCTAGGTCAGTTTTGTTTAGTTGGAACACGAGAGTTGGATATTTTATAGAATGTTGTATATGATTAGTTTGTGTTGATATGTAGATTTTTTTTTCTTACTTATTTAGAGACATTGTGAAGAACTTCGGTTTACTTTAAATTACATTCTCTTATAATTTTCTTAAGCAACATTGTTAAACTATTCAAATATGATTAAGCCTTTAAGATAATAATGCGTGAACCAAGATTAACAATTCTACCTTACATTGAAGGTGAGAAAGGACTAAAGTATATGTAAGATATTGAGTAAAATATGCATCATTTAAAATAAATAGATCTAAGATAACCAAAATTTTAAAAGTAAAACACATTTAATGTTATGGTATCTAAATTAAGATAAAAAGAGCTAGAGTAAAAAAAATGAATTATCTAGATAACAAAAATCTTGAAAAAAATGTATATGCCTGTAACTCTCACTCTTTTTATAAAGCAATACTTGTTGGTAATCTCTTACTTCTCACCTCTATTTATAACTATAAGAAGTTTTGTTTTCATATTTTTCCTTTCTATTTTTGTTTAATTTAAATTTTGTTTTCTTTGTTTTTTAAATAAATATGCAAATTTAAATCATTTAGAAAAAAATATATAAAGAAAGATTATAAAAAATAAAAATAAAGTTTATTTATTTTAAATTAATATATTATTTAAATTTACTTTTATTTTATGTTTATAATTTACTTTATTTTTTAATTAAGCATAATAAATTTAAATATTATCATTATTATTAACATTTTAATATTCTTATAAGTATATATATATGTATATGTATATGTATATGTATATGGATGTGTATATGTATATGTTGAACATTAATTATAAAGTTCAAATTTTTAGAAGAGAGAGGTTGTGACATTCTTTATAAATTGATGTATGCTCTTTAAGTATTCTCCTTAATACCCTCTATTTTTTGGATAACATTAAGTGCCTATTGAATGCATTTAAATACATGACACAACGTGCAACATAAACATGTGTCAAGTTGGCTCACAATAACTAGTATTAAGGGGTGAGAAAGTTGAAATTTATATCTAAGCATTTAGATTTGAGGTCATTCCCATATGTGTTGGGATTGAACCAAAGTAATCTCACATCACTCGATATTGAATTAGAGGAACAAGGTGGCATTCTCTAAATAAAGGGTGAGTGTACTTCTAGAAATAATTTTAAATTTGAGTGGAATCAAAATGGGTAGAGTGGGGTGTAGTGAGTAGACCAATCAACAACAACTGAGTGCTTGCTAGTTACAAGTTGATGATTCAAAATCTATACCTCTAAGGATCTCTTTCACTTCGATTAAACTTTACCAAGAAATGACAAGTTTATAATAACTACTAACTAGAACCTTAAACCCAATAATATAAAATACTAACAAACAAAATAATATAGATAATATTTACTAGAGTTAAACTCTTAACTTAATTAGAAATAATGAAAAATTATAATTAATTTTCCTATCAATAAACAAAATAAAAATATATAAATTATATAAATAAAATAAAATAAATATACTTCTTATGCATTCAAAAATTTCACCAAAAATAACCACACAACTAAATGGAAAATTGACCTAGCTTGTTAATTTTAGCATAATGTCTTCATATGGCTTACTTTCGGCGTTAGTTGCCTCCCCCCTCACCACCATACTTAAATAGTCAGTAATTTTGCCGTCCATATTTTTTAATATTAATATTATTATTTTTGTTGTTTTAATATTAATCACATGGGATTAAGGTTATGGCCTGTCGGCACTTTTTTAATGTCCAGAAATCAAAAGATAAAGGAAAAAGCTTTTGAAATTTAAAAGGAATATTAAAAATTTAAGCATTCTTAATTAGGGCTCTAAGTCAAGAAAATTGACAAGCTTGTTGGTAAGAAACATTAACCTTGTCATTTCGAAGTAATTTTTTCGATATGTTCTCTAATTAGATTTATTGCAATGTTTATTTTAGATTTATATTATTTGTTTATTATATTATATTTAATTTAATTTATCTCCTAATATTTATATAAGATTAAAAAATATATGATTGAAAGAGATATAATAGAAAGTATGAAAGTATATTTTAAGAATATATAAAAAGTGAATAATGTAATAAAAGAAAATATAATTTAAAGGTACATTTTTTACGTAGTATCTTTGACATTTAAGGTTTGTTAAAAAGTGTGCGATGAGTATGAAGTCATGAAGGTCACATGAATTTGTAAGTTAATTAGAACTTCTTCTTATTAAACAACAAGGTTGGAAATATAGAGTAATCAAATCTAATATGATCCTTTTTTTATAGATGTTACTTATGAATGTCAAAGTAGCGTCCTTAACATTTAAGGTTTTTTAAAAAGTGTGTGATGAGCATAAGGTCATGAAGATCACTAAATTTGTGATGGCTCATAAAGCTAGCTAGGTAGGAGTTTCTTCCTACTAAATAAAGTTAAAAATATAAATTAGTCAATCTAATATAAACCCTTTTGATAGATGTACCTATGGTTCAAGTCATCTACGAATGTCAAAATCTCTTATAAAAAGAAAGTAAAACATCTTTGGTACATATAAGCCATGGCAGTGTGAAAAGAATTAAATAAATATTTGAAGAGACAACAAAAACCATTCTCTAATCTCATAATATTTAGAGCATCTAAATCCATAGGGTTCCCCACCCTCTAGTTCTAAGGTTTATATTTAACAAATATGACACCCCTTAGTCTTGGGGAATATGGTGATCATTCTCAATGTGTCAAATTCCAAGTTGCACAAGAGAAACGTTATAAAATTACTAGAATCTGAAAAATCTTGAGGAGAGATAAATCCAACAGTAAATTGATGATATAAATTTTAGTAATATGAAATTTGAAAAAAGAAATAAAAGTGTGATCTCCAAACATAATCTCTTATTTAGACAAAACAAAGAACGTCCATTAAAAAAACTCTACGACTATAATTTAACAATTTTAAAATAATAAACAATAACAACAAAAAAAACTCATATAAAACTTAATAAAATTAAAAAATTGAAGTGATCCATAAATTATTTTAAAAAACTAATAAATAAAAAAATTGATTTACATAAAATCTAATATTTTATTATTATTCTTCAATGCAAAATAAATAATATAAAGAAGACAACCTAGCGCCATAGATCCGTAGAAAGCGTACTTAGAGAAGGGTACGGTTCGAAGTCCGCTAGTTTAGTTAGGGTTTTAACTAAGGCCAACCACCGACAAATACTTCAAATCATGCTACACCAAGAACTCCACCAACCGTTCGAATACAACACTATTCTACACCTGCTCTTTATAAGGGGGGGATTCAGCGGAGTAAGTAATTACTTGGTCCACAATCTATTCCAGAGAGAAGTAGAAAAATCTGTGTACTGTTCCCAAGAACAAGGTAGTATATCTGTATACCGATTGTCCTAAAGCAATGGAAGACCATTCAATGAATGGAGTTATAGGTTCCTCCACAGGCACAAGCTCATGCTTGTGGCTGTATGCCGCCATTCCAATGCTTACAAAAGATCCATATCTCAAGTCTTGTAGTTTTCCTTGCATGGAGTTTTCCATATGGTCTTTGTGTATGGCGGCGCTCGTTGGTGCCGCCGTTTGCATGGTGTGGCTTCGGGCAGGGGGAGTTGCCTGGAAGGGGAAAATGAACAAGGGTGAGAAAATCATTCCAGGCCCACGGGGCTGGCCCCTGGTAGGAAGTCTTGTGCATATGACCAGGGGTCTAGCGCACCGTAACCTGGCAGAACTGGCCAGAAGCCATGGCGCCACTAAGCTAATGGCGTTTAGCATGGGATTTACACCGGCTGTCATAACGTCTAGTTGTGATGTAGCACGGGAGATTTTGAACTCGCCTTGGTTTGCAGACAGGCCGATTAAGCAGTCTGCTAAGCAGCTCATGTTTGAGAGAGCCATAGGTTTTGCCCCCAGTGGAGATTACTGGCGAATGCTGAGGCGAATCTCTGCGACTCATCTTTTTGCTCCTAGTAGGATTGCGGCCCATGGGACCGGCCGCCAGGCCGATTTGGCTGTAATGATGAGGCGGATCCGTGAGGAGTGTGCTGCTAATGGAGCTGTGAAGCTCCGTCCGCTTCTGCAAGATGCTGCGCTGAATAATATCATGGGAAGTGTGTTTGGAAGGAGATTTGATGTTGAGAATGCAAGTGATGAGCTTCAGGAGCTGAGAAATATGGTGCGCGAGGGATTCGAACTGTTGGGGGAGTTCAACTGGGCTGATCATTTACCCTTTTTGCGGCCGTTGGATCCTCATAGAATTCACAGCCGTTGCGCTAAGCTGGTGCCCCGGGTTAAGAAGTTCGTGCAGAATATCATAGATGAGCACCGTTGCAGGAGGATGAAGGACGCTGAGAACAGTCCGTCATTTGACGCTGACTTTGTGGATGTTCTGCTTTCGTTAAAGGAAGAAGATAAATTGGAAGACGACGATATGGTCGCGGTCCTGTGGGTATGCTACTATGTCTTGATTTCTCTAGATAACCAATTGAAACACAAAGATTGAGAAAAATGAGACAAGTTAATTATTAGCGCTTGCTTCTATTGAGCTTTCTAGAGTAGGGATTTTGATTTCTGTTGTCCTCCAAGTTTATCTTTTGTCGGATTTCTCTAAGAAATGTAGTGATTTGTATTGTCGTTACGTAATCTCGGGGATCGGAAGTTGTATAGATTTTATCTTTTGTAAGGAGGTGGTTTGCAGCGAGGGAATTCAGATCTGTATGGAATGAGAACAGTTAAGAGATTGAAAGAAATGCAGACATGTGGTGTGTGAGGTGTTACGTCAAGGTAAGCGCCCATCATCTTGTAGGTGTGAGAGAATGAGAAATTTGGACTTTCAGAGACACGTGGTGCTCGATCCGAGTGAGCATATTCTAGATCAACTTAAAAATCTGGTTTAAACCACTGTTATGATGTAACAACCTCCACTGTTTCTGATAATGGGTAGATCGCTAACAATCTCCTGTCGTGTTGTTCATGAAAAAAATTCTAGTCGGTAGTAGTGGTGGTCGTATATTTTTGTCTGTAACTGACTTAACAGACAGCTTAAAGTAAATGTGGAGATTTTACCATGTTTGGATTTGGGTAGGTGATAATGGTCAATATGCATTACTAGCTTTTCCTTAGTCTGTAGATAAGACGTGGAGATCTTGGATAGTTGGTGGTACCATTTTGCTAGAAATCAAATTTTTGATGCGATTTCTAGTACATCCAAACAAGACTGAAATTGCCCACCATTGCCGTTTTGCTTCGATTGAACTTTGACATGTTTCTTTTTTGGGCCCTTTCAAAAGATCTAGATTCTAGAGTCATGGGTTCTCTCTCATTAGGTTTGAAGTCTTAGGATATAAAAACAAAAAAGTTTCCACAGATACGTCATCCTGGGTAGATGACAATCGGGGAGTGAATCTGGATGGTAATTTTCAGATGTCCTTGTTCATGCTTAAAAAAAGTTTTCCTGTTTTAATATTACCATTGGAAAGTGAACCAGATATTTTGGTCAATGATCTTGTTTCTCCCATTGGTTCTTTCTTCTTTAATGCTTGCTCCAAAAAGAAAAATCCCAATTCCAACAACTTTGATGCTGCTTGCTACGTCAAAATGCCCAATTGTTCTGGACAAGTTGTTTATTAATGGCGTACTTGTTCCTCATCACCATGTGGACTCTGTTCCGTTCGACTGTCAATAAGTTAGGATATCATCGTGCTACGTTGGAGATTGTATGTACGTCTAACCACTATATGGGCTCTGTTCCGCCGGACTCCAAATAGTTTAGTATATCATCTTCCAACGTTAGAGATTGGATGCAGATCTTCTCAGAATTAAGCCTATAATGAGTTTCCTGTGAGATATTGTACGGGATGGCATACATGCACTCCAAGCTCCCAAGATTGGAATGCACTCACAAAATTGAATGAACGAATGAAGGAATTTTAATGATGTGTCTGTTGGAGGTTTATGGAATGCATTTCAAGCTTGTGTTCTATGGAATGCATTCCAAGTTCACAAGATTGGAATGGATTCCAAGCTCACAAAATTGAATGAATGAATGAAGGAATTTTAATGATGTCTGTTCGAGTTTTATGGAATGCAGCTCGTGTTTATGGAATGCACTCGAAACTCGCAAAATTGAAATGCACTCCAAGTTTGAAAGAATTTTAATGATGTACCCCGTCAGACAAACCGTCTAAAGGACCAAAGTTAAAGGACTCAAATTTATGGACTCAATGCACCCGTGAATTGATCAGGACTAACCGACCTATACGTGAAAGATATATGTCTGTACCTTTTATGAGATTTCCTGTTATTTAATGAGTCTCGCTCCCGTATATTGCTATTAAACTTATAATCAATAGCGACGGACCACGGTGCCTGAGCACCAGTTTCTTGATTCCATACTGGTTGATTTTCAAAGTTTTTCATTTGCTACTGGTTAATAACTATGTTTTATAGACATGACATATGTTGACTGACAGATGTTTTTTCTTGGGTTTCGGCCAGGAAATGATCTTCAGAGGCACGGATACAACGGCCCTGCTCACAGAATGGACAATGGCGGAAATGGTGTTGAACCCACAAGTACAACGTAAGGTGCAGGAGGAACTGGACGCTACAATAGGCGGGGCAAAACAGACTGGAACTGGGGAGTGGGACGTGCTGAAGTTGCCGTATCTGCAAGCTGTGGTAAAAGAGACATTACGAATCCACCCGCCGGGTCCACTTCTGTCGTGGGCCCGCTTGGCAACGCAGGACGTGCGAATAGCCGACTCATGGCGTGTGCCGGCGGGTACCACCGCTATGGTAAACATGTGGGCTATAACGCACGACCCCACCATCTGGCATTCCCCTTCCACGTTCATGCCCCAGCGTTTCCTGGTGTCGGAAGGAGGTGAAAACATCGACGTGCGTGGGAACGATCTTCGACTGGCACCTTTCGGTGCGGGTCGACGGGTTTGCCCGGGAAAAGCCCTCGGCCTCGCCACCGTCCATCACTGGGTCGCCACTCTGCTTCACCATTTCGAATGGGTTTCCGCTGCCAGTCAACCGGTCGACCTCTCGGAAGTTCTCAAGTTGTCCTGCCAAATGGCCAAGCCTCTTGCAGCGATTCCTCTTGCCAGAAACCCGGCTTAAGAAGTATTCTGTCACTATCACCATACTGTCAGTTCCATCTCTCACTTTTCTGTCATAGTTCCAGCCAGGAGAATTGTCATTTTTGCTAGATTAGTTGTGTCTATATTACTTGGTTTTCATGGTTTTCAAGTGCCGATGTGTTTCTGAGCTTTTATGTAATTATAATATTATCAGTCCATTATTGTGCAATTGTATGGTCGTATGAAGCTTCCTTTGGAACGTGTTTGTCACATAGGTTTTATTAATCAACAATTAACATTAGCAAATGTCGGAAGTGACAGAAGACCAGACCCATAATTCTAGCTTCACTGCAGACAGGCGCAATTATCAAATTCTGTTATGTCACGGAACCGTTTTCAGTAATTCCTCAGCAGAGGCGTATTTTACTTATGTTTTTGATATACAAGGTTCGCATTTATTATACGCTCATATTGAAACTATAAATTAGTTAAATAAAAGATACAGAGGGATCTCTGCTGTATAATATATAATATAATCTGTCGCTTAATTTGCTTTGTGTTCCCTAGTTAAAAAAATGAAAGGATTTATGGAATGTTAAAACCTTGTGGTTTTCCGACAAGATTTTTTTTTTAATATTAGACAGCTTTTGTAGTTTTGAAAGTTTGCGTTCATTTTAATGCTGTTGTCTATATGTCAATTATAACACCACCAATTTGTATTTGAGTGAGGAAATGATTTGAAATTTGACATTCAATCATTATTTCAGAATTAAGTGTATACAAATTTTGGGACAAAGTATATATTAAAAAATCTTGGAGACTAACATTAACTGAATTTGTTCAATGTGATTTAAGATTAAATTATTACATGTATTTTAGAGAGAGTTTTAATAATTCTTCAAAGTGGTCAATGTAATTTAAGATTAAAGTATTATATGTATTTTAGAGAGAGTTTTAATAATTTTTGAACTGGTCAATGAAATTTAAGATTTAATTATTATATATTTTTTGGAAAAAAAAAATTAATATATTTTTAATTGGTTGAGTTTAATTAGTGAGGATGATGATGTGTTTCTTAATTATTAATTCTTGAAGGTCGAAATTTTATAGAGGTTTGAGTAGGTTAGATCTAAATTAAAATTTCATTTAATAGATTAAGCTCTCCCAATTCATAGATGACTAGAGTGTAGTTTGAAGTTTAGACTACATGAAATGATTAGGGCATTCACAGCATATTGCATGGTCCACTTAGATCCATTGAGATAGATATATTAAGAAACAAGATTTAAATTACCTATTGAATACAAACAATGCTCATATAAAAGAATAATAATAATAATACGTTTAATCAACACAAAAAATCTTTGTATTCACTTCGAGTCTCATGATACAAATTCATAAAAAGTTTTGAACTCATTTCAAGTCTCAAGATGATGCAATCTAAACAAATTCTAGGCCCTAGCATTTATTACTAATAATAGTCTCTAAATTAAGGTTTAAGATCAAATTATTTTCTAACAATTTCACTATTATTTTAAAACAATCTCATACAAAAGTGAGCAAAGAAAAATTTCAATAAGTCATTTACAATAGCTAACTATTTCTTTTTCCAAAATTAGTCAAACATCCCAATCAAAAGAACCCAATGTTCATTTACTAATATTGTTTTAAGGGGCTACAATATCTATTGACCAAGCTTCTTAGCTAAATTGAACCTACTTGAGTTAATAGTATTTTGAGATTGAGATTAAAAAATATGTGTTTTAAGAGGAGATTCACCTAAAATCAATTCAAACATAACCATTTATATTTAAGCATTTGTACAAAATTAACACTATTATTCCACTAGAAAGGGAAATATAGGAAAAATAACTTTTCTAGTATCTCTTACAATCTAGTTACAAATATACTCTTCTCAACCAATCAAAGGTATTTGGTTAGCTATTTGATCAACTATCTTCATAATGAGTGATGTATTCCATATTGATTCTTTGGTGATGTCCTTGCATTCAACTATAACTAATGTTTCATTCCAACATCTATCACCAACTCATGATCATTTCTCATCATCATATTATATAAATCTTGGGTTATAATTCAAATTCATATTTCCAAAATTTAGGCTTGAAAGGAAGATGTGTGAAATACACTTCTTTAATATTTTATGAGAGGATTTTATGTGCAAAGATTAAACTAATCATATGGTTATAAAAAATATTACGTAACAAAAATATATCATAACACAAGTTTACGTGTGGAAATCTCTTTCAAGAGATAAATACCACACTATAAAACATAAATCAATTATATTATCAACAAAAAAGTTTATAATTTTTTTTTAAGGACAATACCCTTATAGAAATATCACCATCATTAAACTCTTGAGTAATTCTAGTAGTCTAACAAGACTTGCAAATCAAATATATATATACTCCATCCCAAACATGTAATCCATTCCATGCAACTTTATAGTTAACTCTATTTTCACATAAATTAAATTGAGTAATTAATTCATGGAGTATCTCATGCAACTCAAATTAACAATAATCAAGTTGAGTATGTTATGGAGTTAAATAAACAATCAATTTAATTATCTAAAAACATAATCCACATAACTACTTAGTCAATTTAGTCCAACTAAAAATCAAATTTTAATTTTAGATAATTCAATTTTATACATGAAAATTAAATTAATTTTTTTTTTTATATTTATATATTACTTAATTTATTTTAAAGTTTTAATTTATTTAATTTTACTCCATTTTAATTTTAGTTCTTATTTATTTTGATTAATACTATATACTTTAGCTTATAGAAAATATATCTAATTTCTACTTAAAATTACACTTTAATTAATTAAATATTTCACACCCTTACCTTATAATTATTAATCTAACTGAATATAGGAGTTTAAATTTGTTAGGAAAAAGGGATTATGAGACAAGATATCCAAATGAAGCACTATTTGATACACATACATGTGATGAAGGGCAAAAAAAAAAACTATACATGGTTATGACAATAAGTGTATTTATTTTTATTTTGACCATGGAAAGATGTTAGTTGATGATTTTGTTAAATTTTATACTTTGAAAGATGATAGACCAATAAATTTTGATGGTTAGGCTGATGTGGCACATGTTGATTTATCATATCAGCCACATGTTTATTTAGAAAAAGTTAAGTGTTTCATGTTTATAAGACAAATTATTGAATCGTGCATTGATATTGTTTATTTATCTTTTTCTATGTTTTGAAATATATTACTAATTCATGTAGTTGATTGAGTAATCCATCATGACCTAAGACATCTTGAAGATGAAAGAATATTGGATAAGAGGGCATATGATGGTGAGATTATACTTTTAATTGATAGTACTTTAAAATAAGTTGTATCTTCTATTTTCTCATTTAGTTTTGAAGCTTATCATTCTAATTATGAAGATTGGGATAAAAAAATATGTATTCAAACTTGTCATAAATATGCAAAGTTTCCCCAATAATTGATTCTATATGAATTATATCTTAAATATGAGATTAATTTTCCTATACCATATTATTTAAAATATAAAAACTCAATACTAGGAATATAAATCTATTTCTCTTGAAAATATTTCCAAATCATTCTAGAGAGAGTTTTGACACCTCTTGACCTAAGTCCTTGTACATAGTGTTAGGTTAGTTTTAGTTGTTTCTTCTTTTTTTTTGTCTTTGATATTTTTATTTTTTCATTATTTGGAGGTTCCTTTTTTTTCAAAATTCTTTAATAAATTGAAAATATGAAGGATATGCTATGCAAATGTATTCCAAAACATTCTTTTGGGAAAGGATGGTTTGGATTTGAAGGTTTTTAGTTTCAAGTATTAGTTCTAGATTGCATGGTTGTACTCTATGAAACTTGATTATTAAGTTACATACCTCTTAAGCATTCTTTGAAACCTTATATATATAACATATCATAATGTTTCTTTAATATTTGGGTTTTCTTATTGTAGCTAATTATTGGGTGAAATATATAAAGGTCTACCTTTTCTACCACTATGATTCATAGCCTATCAATAGGATTCATTCCTTGTTAGTTGAGAAAAATTCTTCAATGTGCTTGAAAGGAATATCAAAAGAGAATAAAAAATAAATAAAAGAGAAAAGAATATCATAAGAACTCAACTACTTAGAGGATTCGAGTAAGTCTACTAGTGCTATGGATACTTGGTTAGTAGTAGAGCTATACCTTAAGTGGAGTCAAATTACAACCTTACTAGGGATATGGATGCTTGACTAATAGCAAGGAAATGTCTAGGTAGTTGAAAAGGTTATATCAACCCATGTAACTATATGCATGGTTTATAGTGACAAGTTTTAGCATGCTCCATAAAATTAATTAATCTATATGCACACACTTGGGTTTCTTGGATATATGGGGCCATACTAAAATTGATATTTTAAAGTGGTTGTACCTTCATGTTTTTAATCTAGTCTACAAAACCAAAATTTTGGAATTTAAAATTATTTTATCTTTGGAATGATCTAGAGAATCTCCCTAATCAATTCTCCATTTGTTGTGCCTTACACACATGGCCCATTTTGGTTTTGGAAAAATGTGGACCCCCTTTTCATTTTTCCTTGTGATTCGGTGTTTATTCCCTTGGATTTATTTTTTTATTTCCTTGGTATTCAGGAGCATGCTTTCGAGTGAAATGTTAGCTAATATGCTTTATGTGTTCCACATTGAGTCATATGCAAAATGTTTAAATAAATATCCTTAGAAAATTTTAAATTCTAAATCTTTTGTGGAATTATGGAATTATGAGGGGATTTTAGACTTTTGGACTTGTTTTCCAAACCTCTAAATGTCCTAACATTTCTTGCAAATCTTCCCTTTTTTGGTTAAAATTTTCATATCCTTGTAAAGTTATTTTATGAAGTCTAAATTCACTAGTGGAAATCTAAAATATTCAAATCTCTTAATGTTTGTGTGTGCAGTGTTTTTAATCTACTCAAATACAAGAAAGTTAAGCAAAAGACTAGAAAACAAGCAAAACACTCAAGATTGGGTGATAAGGAGTTGAAACCAACATATGAAGCCTCCTATTGTGTAGATGTGACCACGATGTGCAATTAGTTGTGTGCTCACTCAAAATTTTGGCAACAATGGCACTCTAGTGAAAAATGGGTGAGAGAGATGAAAAATGGATGTGTTTGGATATATAGATTGGAGGATTTTGGATGAAGGGATAGAATTGGAAGTTGAAGATCAATGGTGGAGATGAGAGGTGATATCTCAAGCCACAAGATTGTTCCAAGTGGCACAAGGGGAGGGCTTGAGAGGGAGATTGTACCCTTGAAGATACAAGCCCCGTGTGATTGATGTGATGGGGGGTTGACCCACTTAATCAAGGATTAAGTGTGTGCACATGATTAGTAGGTAGGTTAGGTGGGGATTACAATTAGGATTAGTGGTTAATGGAAAGTGATGGAGGATGTGACATTTGAGTCATTAAAAAAATAAATAAGATTTATTTATTTAATTTATGGGATAGAAGGGGTAAGGTAGGATAGATGTAGATAAACAATTACATTATTTACCTAAAGGCTAGGATTTAAAGATGAAAGAAGAAATAAATTAGGATGAAGGGATATGGGATAATACATATTAATTAAATAATAGTGTATTATTTAATTAATATAGAATATGTGAAATTAGTCAAAACAGGGGTAAACTAACCAAATAAAAGTGGTCAATTTTTCAGTTTCTACATTTCAAAGAAGATTAAAACACAACACCTGGAAGAAGATGGTTAGATTAGGGAAGATGCCCCAGTCACTCAAAGGAGTGACTAGGAAGAAAATGATGGGAGTGAAGATGAGGATTAGGAATTGAGGATGCCCCCTTCAGAGAACATGTGGGTTCAAGAGAACATGGGTGTGCTCTTGAAATGGATGAGATGATGCAAGGATAGATGGGGAAGATGATGCAAAATGATAGATAAAATGCGAGATAGGATGAAAAGAGATAATGGAAGGAGAAGATGATAAGAAAGCAAGCACAAATGGGTTCAATGACAAATATGATGTTTCCCCAGTAAAGTTACAAGCCAAGATTGATTGATGATGGATGGAGTGTTGTTGATGAGGGAATGATATATCCAAAAACAACACAAGGATTAGGAAGGGTACATCCTGATGATGGTAATGATGGGAGTGTTGTTGATGAGGGAATGATATATCCCAAAATAACACAAGGATTAGGAAGGGTACATCTTGATGATGATAATGATGGGAGTGTTGTTGATGAGGGAATGATATATATAGAAACAACACAAGGATATGGAAGGATACATTGCCATGATGATGATGAGAGTGTTGTCAATGAGGGAACAATATAACCCAAAACAACACAAGGATAGGGAAGGATACATACCAATGATGATGATGATGATAGTGTTGTCAATGAGGGAACAATACATCCCAAAGCAACACAAGGATAGGGAAGGATACATCCCGATGACGATGATGATTAGATCAAGGCTAGGAACAAGACCAAAGATGTTATTAGATGATTTGTGCTAGATTGAATGGATTGGGATTTGTGTGAGATATGAGATGGCTAAAATGAATGAAGATGATGGTGGAAAAGATGCTTAGAATAAAAAATCTATATTATCCTTAGAAGATTGAAGAGATAATGAAATGATGCTGGTGATGAAAAGATGCTTAGAATAACAAATCGATATTATCCTAAGAAGATTGAAGAGATGAAAATGATTAGGATGGGTGAAAATATGCTTAGAATAAAAAATCTATATTATCCTAAGAAGATTGAAGAGATGATGAAATGATAAAGATGGAGGGAGTGGACTGATAAAAATGGATAGGATAGAGAGATGAGGGAGAGTGATGAAGCATGAATGGTTTAGAAAGATGTAGGATGAGTGGATGGGGGGATTTTGATATACGAGAGGATGGGGGATTGAGAATTTTGACATTATGTGTTATGTTGCCATGTAGTGAGCACTAAATTTGATATAGCCCAGGAGATACCAGGGTATGAGGAACCAAGGCAACTTCGTATCACATGCATGGGATTGACACAACAAAAAAAAATGTTAGTCCAACATCCCGAAGTCATGGGGGATTTGGTAAGGCCAATGTTGGAAAACCACAAAAACAAAGGATGCCCCAACATAACACAAGACAAGGATCTTGGTGGGTACTATGCGGGCAACTAGGAAGACAAGATCACGTAGAAAAATCAAGATATGCCCCTATTTCTACCAATCAAAGAACACCATGGTATGATGGATCATGGCAACCTTAAGTAGGTATAGTAGGAAACTCAAAAGATAAACAAAATGAAAAAGTACCAAGCAATCACAATAAATCTCAAAAATCCTTTTCCATGAGGATGATAGGTGGATGGGATTGACATGTTCTGATGTGAGGAAGGATGCATCTTGCTAAGGCCCAAGGTTGGTGGAGTAGATCATAGGGCCGACATGAATTGGGATAACTGAAACTAATTAGGACCGCCTGGGGCTAATAGATTTTATTTTTTATTTCCAGCAAGATAAGGACACTCTTGATGAAATGACAAAGAAAAAGATAGACCCTAAAAGACAACCTAGGCCACAGGGGTTGATCAAAGATTAGCCTTGCCTATGTGAAAGTGCAAAGGCAAGGTAGTTCGATAAAAACACCAATGATAGAAGATGGACGATGGTTGAGGCAATGTGGGACCTAATGATAAGTAAATACGATGATGGAACCAATACGGTGACACAAGACATGGACTGTGGACAAGATGGATCGATATAGGAAAGATGTAGAGGATGTTGATTGTGTGGAGCTTAGAAATGGGATAGTTATCCAAATCATCGAAAGATGAATTGGGAGGTTGATACAATGGGTAGATGAGTAATGAAAAGTGATAGGAGATTATAAAGATGTGTGAAAGAGGTGGGAGTGATGATAATAAGATGGATGGCATTGGATGACATGGAGGTAGCCTATAGCTAGATACTAATGACAAGGGATTATGAGATGGAATGAGAATGGAGATGAATGGATGGAGAGATAAGGATGGGGGATGGAAGGGATGATATGATGGATGGATAGGAAGATAAGGATGGTGAGATGGAAGGGAATTTTTGGATGGATGGATAGGAAGATAAGGATGGGGAGATGGAAGGGATTATTTGGATGGATGGATGGGAAGATAAGGATAGTGAGATGGAAGGGATTTTGTAGATGGATGTATGTGAAGATAAGGATTTGGAAGATGTAAGGGATTTTTTGGATGGATGGATGGGAAGATAAGGATGGGGAGATGGAAGGTATGATAGGATAGATGAATGAGGTCTCCAAGTTACTATGTTACAAAGAAAAATTATGCCCCACTCTAGATATGTCATGTGTGATGAGGCAAGAGGGATGGGAGATTGAGGAATGTGTAGATAAGGAAAGGAGATGGATTGTAGCATGATGGGTGGAAAAGGAAGGTAGATGGATGTGAATAGGATGCATGGATAAGGAAGGTAGATGGGGAGGATAAGGAATATGATAGTGTATGGATAAAGGGAATGTATGCCAAGAGGTGTGCAAAGCATGCATATATGTTTGCACCTATCTATATCAAGATCACAAGGAGGATGGAGGGATTGGAGAGAAATGGGATTTGATGGGTAGGATGTTTAAGATAAGTGGGATGGAAGCTATGGATGAAGGGGACACATAGCATGAATTTTCCCCCAAGTATGGAAGTAAACTAGATGGGGGATTTACACATGACACCTATTGCTAGGTTTTCATCGTAGTACTTATCCAAAGTGCTTGTTTGCCAAGTTTTCACCATCAAACGAATTATTTCTCTTTACTTTTTTCTCTTGGAAAGTGTGTGGATGGAGATGGATAAGGATAGGGATGTGGATAAATGGATTTGGAAGACATGTGATAAGGGGATGGATGAAGGACTTAAGCATCACATTCCATATAAGGTAATAAGAGCCCATGTTAGAAATGACTATCGGATGTTGGTACAACTTGATTAGGATGGATGGATTTGATGTGGGAGATATGTGGGATAATGGATGGTATGTTGCATGGATGGAATGATGGAGTAGATGTGTGATGGGGGAATGTTTTCATGACCAATATTGACACATATGGTGGGGGATGTGAAATGATAGGAGGATTAATGGATGGAGGATGTGGTGATAATGGAGGAGTTGGGATAGTGAATTTTGGGACATAAGGACCCAAAATAGATTTAGGAGATGGAGGATGTGAATGATTAGCTTATGGATTAGAAACTTTGGATGTTGTTATGGATTTTTCATTTGAAGGCATTGCATCTTTTTTATTTGGGATCCACATGGTTTTGGTTTTTGCTTGGTGGGCCTTTGTGACCTTTGGGAGTGATTGAGATTTTGGATGGTATTTTTCTTTTCTTCAACATGTCTCTTTAAGAGGACATAGGGGGCTTTAGATTCATGTGGATGTTTGGATTAATGCATTTTTACTTTTCCATCCAAAGTGCTTCCAATAGAAATGGTATGGGTATGATGAGATAGATGATGTGGAGAGAATATGAATGGAGTGATAGAGGTAGGATTTTGAGGATGATGCATGGATGGGGGAAGTGCAGTGATGTTCCTTTGTTGATCCTGATTAGGGAATATGAGAGTGGGATTCTTATGATAGGTGATAAGGATAGGTGATTGATGGATGGGGGGATGGGTAGGATGAGATGGAGGAGGTAATTTTGGGATATAAGGTCCTAAAATGGACTTAGTATATGGAGGATGTGTGAGGGTGGATGGAGGAACATAAGAACCCAAAATAGACATAGTAGATGAAGGATAGGTGATGGTGGATGGAGGGACATAAGAACCCAAAATGGATTTAGAGGATGAAGGAGGAATATGGATGGTTGTTTTGAGATGATATGATGGATGGGGGATGGCAACAAATGGTTTGAAAAAGATTCATTTAGGATGTATGAAGGTTGTACCAATTTTTTTGGATTGTGAGTATTGAGAGAAATATCCAAGACCTTGTGCACGTGGGTGTTCTTTGACATGGATGGGATCTAAAATACCTTGCTCATGAAGGCATAAGTCGTTTCCTTGATAGTTTATGATCTTGAGCATTCGACTTATGGTAGGATTCTTGTTATTTTGGAAACATGATGTGAGTCCATTATTAAGTGGAGGAAGAAGGGTGATGTATATGCTTTGTTCTTCTTCTGCAAGAAAACCACCATGGATGAATGTAAGAGTACCAATGGGATATAGAAGCGGTGTTGGGATAGTTTGGATAGGTGGTGGTAAAGGATCATGAGATGGAGTAGGTGGGATGGTGGGATTTTGATTTGGAGTAGGTGATAGTAAATCATGGGATGGGTTAGGTGTAATGGTAGGATCTTGATTGGTAAGGGAATTAGTGGATGGAATGGAGGTAATATGATCTTGAGATGAAGGAGATGGAATGGTAGGATCTTGATGTGGATGAGGGGACATGTTGGTATGCTTTGGATCAAGCTCTTGGCATGATTTAAATTGTGCAGGTGGCAAGATGATGGAGGAGTTTTGGATGGACTCCTCAAATGGGGGAGATGGAAGGATGGAGGATTCATGAAGTTCATGGGAGTGGATTTTGGTAATACTAGGAGTAGGATAAGGGGGTTGGATTTGTTTGTCTTTGATGGGTAGGGTGGCTCTTGGAGTAGAAGGTGGGGATTCAATGGATTTGGTGGGTTTGATGGTTTCTATGATCAAGTGAAAATATCATTTCAGAAATGAGCAACAAACAAAGGAATGCAAGAAACAAACATTAACACATTACACCTCAAGATAGGGAAAAAAATTTAACTTAACAAAATAAATGGAAAGTTTTACCTTGTCAAGTTTTCCTTTGGTTAGCCCCTAGATTCGTGATGTTGTGTATGCTCCTTTGATGGAAAGTGAGAGTGAGGATGCAAGATGGTTGCAAAAATGGATGATAATGGATGCAAGTGCAAGATATGAAAATATGGCTAAGTGTGGCTTCAAATGATACAATTGCAAGAGTTTGGCTATGGCATGCAAAAGTTTCTAAAATGAGAGAAAAGAGGGGGTATTTATAGATGTTTTTGAATTCTCTAGAGAATTCAACGATTGAGATTAAACCAACAAGACCAAGATGAAGGGATATGGTGAGTTGAGGAGTCACAAGCTCTCACATCTTGACATGTGGAATGTGAAGTGGCTTAGAAATGGTGATGTGTAAATGAGGTGGAAGGAAGGTACATGAGGTGGAAGAAGGAAAAGTACTTTATAAGTACCTTAGGGGATGAGAAGATTGCTTTAAAAGGAAAGTTCTTGTTCCCAAATGGTTGGAAAGTGATATGAGAGGAATTTTAGTATTCCTCAAAATTCCTCATGGGGAAGAGAAAAGTAGTTAGAAAAATAAATGTGAATTAAAAATTCACATGTTTGTAAGAATCTCATGGATAAGACAAGGTTCCAAAAAGGGAAGCACTTGTCCACATGTGACTTGATGTGACAAGTCTAAGATTCTAAAAGATGCATGGAAAAAGGGGATTCTAGGAGGAAAAAAATGTGAATTTTAAATTCACATTGGAAAGAGGGTCAATGCCAAGAAAGGAAAATGAAAAGGTTGATTAAAAAGGCATGTTAAATATGGCTAATGACTTTGATTAAGGTTGTGAAAACACATGATTAGAATGATTAATGCAAGATTAGAGGCAAGTGGAAAATGTTGGAGGATGTGATATTAATCTTGATTAAGGTGTGCACATCATAATCCATAATTAATTAGATTAATCTAGATTAGAAGAGGGTTATGGAGGATGTGACAATGAGAGAGAAAAAAAGGAATTAAAAATTGGCTTAAATTAAAGAAAGTCATATGATTAAATAAAGTGATGTATTTATTTAATTTAGAGAAGAAAGAAGTAAAGAGGTAAAAGTATTTAATTATTAATTTAAACACTTTAGAGAACCTTAGGTAGGACATGAAATATTAATTAAATTAATGATTTAATTAATACCAGCAAGGAGGATGCGGTAGACAAGTAAAGGGATGAATAAGGAGACGACTTTGACCATATGGAAGTGGTCAAATTTGGATGTCTACATTTTTCCCCTCTTCAAAATACTGTTAGTATAATAGGGTTTCGAAGAAAATAAAATTCAGATGACTCTATAGAGGAAGTGACCAGAAAAAGATGCCCTAGCATAGGGGAGGCTACGTGAGCTGCCCAAATGGAGGGAAATGAAAGAAGATGCCCTAGTCTCGTAAGAGAAGGCCCATGATGGAGGAATGGGGAAGAATGGTAGGGTATGCCCCCTCGAAGAGGTGAATGGGGAAGGAAAAGGGGTCTCGGGCGACTTCTCGAAAGTATAGAGTGGTATATGTCATTAGAAAGAGCACAAAAAATAAGAAAATTGGCTTTCGAATGAAGGAAAAAGGATGCATAGTTTGCAAATGGAAGCCCTGGGAAGATAGGGGATGGAAGGAATTAGTTGGAGGAAGGATTTTTTAAATAATGGGTAAAAAATACCCTTCATTTAAAAAGGTAAAAAAAAAGGGGGGAAAAGTTATATAAGGTAATTTTAGAAATTACCTCTCCTCATTTGAACAACTGTCAGTTGAGGAAGAGAGGGAGGAGAACTAGAGGACATGATGTCAGACGACTTCGACATCGAGATTATCCACTGGGCAGACGAGGTGCAAAAGTTCTATATCCACTGTGTCATGCCCCGCCAGGTTAGTCTTGAACCCAACTTTGTGATTTTTAGCAGTTTGGTTGAGTTTATTAAAATTTGAAAATATGGGTTCAAGGGAGGGGGGAAGGTAGAAAAATGGGTAGTCGGCAGATATGTGATATCATTGATAGGTGAGTAAATGGGAGGCAACAGGCATACCCCAGCTAGGGGCAAGGGTATCGGGGAAAATGGGTAGTCATCCAAACAGTTGGACAGTCCGCCGCGGCCAAGGCAGATCTGCCCGCGTCGGGGGTGGGTTTTCCTGTGCTCGGGCGGGTTTTCCAACACTCGGGGGCGGGTCTGCCCATGCCCAGGCGGGTTTGCCTGCACTCGGGGGCGGGTCTGCTTACGCATGGGGCAGGTCCGCCTCGGCCCGGGTGGGTCCGCTTGTGGCCCGGGCAAGTCCACTTGGCCTACAAGCAGGTCCACCCCGGCTGGCCTGGGTGGGTCCGCCTGCGCATGGGGCGAGTTTGCCTATGCACAGGGCGGGCTTGCCTGGGGTTCCGGGGTGGATCCACCCATGGTTGGATGGATCTACTCATAGTGACTGGGGCGGGTCCACCTGCAGGCGGGGGAAAACCAAGCAAGGAAGAAAGAGAAAAAGGGAAGGGAGATGGGGGGATATGATAAGTAACCCGAGAATGGGAAAAGGGGAAAAAAGAGGAAAAGAAAAAGGATGAATGACGTAGGTGGTGGAATATGAATGTAGGATTTTGATAGTCTGAGGATACGGGAGCGGTGATCCGAGGTGTTGAAGGTTTGCATAGCAGCCATGAACAATGCAGATCATGAGGTGCTAGCACAGGAAAGGTTGCTACACATGTTATCCTACCCGACGATTAAGGCCCACAGGGCCATGTTGACAACACTGATAGAGCACTAGGATTCAGCCACATCGACATTTCACTTGCCGATAGGGAAGATGACAATAACGTTAGAGGACATCTAGATGATTATGAGGCTCCCCATAGTGGGACTCCTAGTCAGCAAGTGCAGGTCAGAGAGGGAGGCACTGGACGAGTCCGTGTGGATAGTGTTCAGCGATGATGATCTACCGATTCAGCGACAATAGTTGGATGTGGATAGATTCCTGACGTGTAGGGTACCAACATTGTCATTGTATCTAGTGGGATTGATTAGTGGGATCCCGATTCTGGACTGAAGCGGTCGGTTCCTGCACCTCAGGTTCATGGAGGTGATTCGACATATCATTGAGGGACGAGAGGCACAGTTTGCATGGGGGACCTGCCTATTAGCACAACTATACAAAGATATGCACGTGATATGCTATCGGGAGGTGTTGAGCGTGACTCACGTCACACTACTAAAAGTATGGGTCTGGGAGCACATTAGGGTTTCCAGGCCAGTTGTGGTGAGAGCAGGTCAGGAGGATGACAGGTCTCCAGTAGCTTGGAGGTGGGGGACAGAGGAAGGCATGATATTGCGCTATGAGGGATACAAAGATATTTATGCATGGAGGAGGTTATTTGATGAGTTGTCAGCGGCGACGATAGTGTGGCGACCATACATACTGCGACAGTTTAGTGGATGGAGGGAGGATGAGGCTAGACACAAAGATTACTTCTACACTCGGTGTCATATCATCAGGAGAAAGCCACAAATCATTGAGTCACACAGGCCAGACTGAGTGTTGAGGTAGTATGGGGTGAGGCAGGATATCCCACAGGCTCAAGAGCTGTTTCGACGACTAACACAAGAGCGGCCATGGGGAGATGAGATTGATCTTGAGTGGGTGAGGGAGGCATGGGAGACACTATGGTTAGTACCGTATCCAGGGAGGAGAGGTGGACCAAGAGATGCAGGGACAACAGAGCGGTACAACTAGTGGTTTCGTTGACATCCGCCTGCGTGGATTACACCAGTGGTGCCCATTGAGGAGGCACTAGGTTTTGGGTTAGAGGATGAGAGACAATGGGCAACCGAGAGGGGGAGACCATGCCCGTGGTGACAACAGAGACAAGGACCGCAGAGAGGACATGGAGGAGGATAGGGAGTGACTGGAGCAACAGAGGAGCTGGTGAGGGTGGGCCAAAGGAGGAGACGGTGATAGAGAGTCTAAGGAGAGGATGGAGCAGAGGGAGGAGAGGAGGAGGCCAAGGCCACAGATCAGCAGGATAGAGGACCAAAGACATAGAGGGAGAGTGGACAAGAGGCCCACACAACCATAGGAGGCCAAGACAGGAAAGGACAGGCGAAGGCTGAGGCTAGTGGAGAGCAGGAGAGGGTGATAGGGAGGAGGAGGCAGCGAGCCCTGATGGTGATTGACGTAGATGAGATGGAAGCAGATGGGGAGGAGGAGCAAGAGGAGCCAGAGTTGATGGATGTGGACATCGAGGTTCATGATATCCCACCATTATTGACGACACCACCCACAGGAGAGGATCTAGTAGTAGTATTGAGAGGGGCCTTGGAGAGATTGTAGCTCAGTGACTAGCGACTATGGTAGTTAGAGGCAGAGCAAAGGAGATTAGAGGTAGAGATGAGCGAGCTACATGAATGACTAGCCAGGAGTGAGAGGGATTACTCAGATCTAGCCATGATAGTGACAGAGGTGGAGAGGAAATTACAGAGAGAGAGGGATGAGGCCCAAGATGAGGTGGTTGATTTATGGGAAAAGGTAGATAGGCTATGAGCAGAGGTGGCCAGGGAGCATGAGGGGGATGTAGCGAGATGGGAGAGAGACCGTCTAGTGGCTGAGGAGGCGGTATGAAGAGGATGGGGAGATGTTGGAGCAGGGAGAGGGTAGGGGCCCGCAAAGAGTGGGGTAGAGGTAGCAAGAGATATGGAGGATTTGTAGAGGCAGGTAGAGCGGCTAGGGATAGAGAGAGCAGAGTTGTGGCGGGAGCAAGATGAGCTCAGAGACAGGGTATATTGTTTAGAGCATATGGTCAGAGACATGGGATTTATGTAGGCGAGAGAGGATGAGATGAGGAGTCAGGTGCATGTGATGAAGACAGAGAGAGACATAGATTTGGCACAGACACAGGCTCTAGAGGCAGAGATGGATGTGCCTCAGGCACAAGTCCAGGTGTTCCAGAGTGAGAGGCAGGTGGTAGAGGCACATGTACAATCTTTTTAGAGGGAGAGAGATGAGGTAGTGTCACAGGTATCAACTCTTCAGAGAGAGTGAGATGCAGCCGAGTTGAGATCACAGGTGCTGCAGAGGGATAGGGATGCAGTGGTGGCCCAGGCATAGGCCACACAGAGGGAGAGAGATGCTGCAAAGGTGCAGATGCAAACACTATAGGGAGAGAGGGATGCAACAATGGCTTAGGTGCAGGCAGTACATGTTGAGGGTGGTGAGGCAGGAGTAGACATATAGGGATTGTAGGCACAACTACAGACTTCCCAGAATGAGAGGGATAGGGTCACAAAGCAGGTACAATAGCTGAGGTCAGCATAGGAGGCATGGGAGGAGGAGCGGAGGGCCATCAGTGGGGACTGAGACAGATACAGGCATGAGTGGAATGTCACTAGGTATCAGGCTGCACAAATGGATGATTATATGTAAGAGGTGACCTACTGGAGGTGTGCTTATGAGCAGGTAGTTCCAGATCCAATGCAGTGCACAACACACTACATTAGGCAAGTATCTCAGATGTTGGCATTTTCCCAATCATTAGGGACATGTACCAGGGAGTATAGTGAATTTCAGTGGACTCCTCCTCACTATGATGGTTATTAGGGGACTCCTACATGTGATTAGGAGGGGACTCCCACACATAGAGGGCTAGTTCCTGATTCTCCCTAGAGATCAGACATGGGCAACTCACAATAGAGCAGTTAGAGAGTAGATGACAGGATACAGGTTTTTTGATAGGTACAGGATGGAGGCTTAGCATAGATCAGTAGAGAGTAGATGTGAGCTACATCCTTGGATTTTGTAGTTTATTCGATGATATATGATGGATATGTAGTGGAGTATATTTGAGACATTATGATGAGATGGACATTGTATTATTTTGATTATGTCATAACCCCTGATTGACATCAGAAAAAAATCATTATGATTTATATATATATTATTATTCATCTTTGTGTTGGCTAAAAAATTAATAAATGATTTATTGACATAAGTTTATGAATAATAGATCTAATCCTTAAATGTCTTAAGCATTTTTTTGGCTTCTATCGGGCTTCACATGTGACCAAGGAAGTCGCATCCTTTCCGGGCAATCATCACGTTTTAGGGAAAATTGTGCCTCTCCCAACAATCACTTGACTTAGATAAAGGGAAGGAAAATTGTGAGAAGAAAGAAAGAAGGGATCGCACCACAGAAGAAACAATATGCAAAAGGTAGAAACTGGAATCTGCCGCCAAAAGAGAACATTTCCAAGACCCAGTCTAGTACTGCGAATCAGGTAAGTCCCTCATACGTTTGCTATCATTACAAGACTCTAAAAATTAACTTCTAATTCTTATAATAAGGCGTTTGGTCAATGACTGAATCTGGTATATTAAAATCAGTAATTGCTTAGTTACAGTCCTGTAATGATCTGTAAACCCAATCTCGTATACTATGAGAATGATTGCACCTTGTTGTCTTTGAAAACAATAAACGTATGGGTGTCAAATTATTAATAATTCTATACAATATAAACAATTTCAGGATTATTGGATGTTGCTTGTTAGTAACACACTAATGTTGCTTGCAGCAATTATTGTGTTCTCTTAAATTACTATAACCTTGTTGAGGGAATAAGAATTTAGACTTCAACTTCCTTGGCTAGCACTCAAATAGACTATTGCATTTGTGGAAGGGAAGAGTGGGTAAATCGCCCACTGATGGAAGATCCCAAGATGGGTGGGACACCTTGAGGGAATCCACTATGAGTTGCATTCACGTGCCCCTTAACACAATAAATCGTCGTCCCATGAGGCTAGACAAGAAGAGTCAAGACGAGATTATATTCCAACCAGAACAAGGGATTATAACTGTTAATACAATCAATTTAATCTTAACACTTGAAATCTAAAGTAATCTAATCATTTATCATATGCTTAATTGATATTGATCATTATAATTAGGTCCTCAAGATAACTTTGCACTAATTAAATGATGTATTGATAGGATAAATTCTATATTCTAACTATACTTATGTTTTTTTAGATCTATCCCGGAAAAGGGACATTACAAATTATGATATGATATGTGATATCCCTTATTGAAACTATGCGTTATGTTTTATGTGATGGATGATTTATGTTATGCTTATGAGTATGTTTTTATACTCTTATGATGGGTCATGTAATGAATGTGTATGGCGATTTGTGCCTATGTGGATGATTATATGATGCATGATGTTGATGATGATTTGCTTTATATGGATGATGTGATGATGCATGCAGTAAATTATGTGATTGTGCATGATGTTGATGGTAATTTACTTTATGTGGATGATGTGATTATGCATGATGTATTAATGTTTATGATGCAAGATGAGATGAATATTTGGTATGAGATGTAATTATGATGGATCTAACAATATGTTTTGTAGGTGGTAATGCATGTATTATGTGAATGGTAATATGGACATGTATTGATTAAATGAAACTAAGATTCTTAATCTAATAAGTCTATTATGGATAAAATATGATGGATCTACAACATAACATGCAATATGAATGAAACATGGACTCGTGTAATGCAAAACTAAATGTCAATAAGGACTTGCATGGGAATGTGGGTAGATGATAGGTGTAATGTGGGTGTGATATTGCACCTGTCAAGAATCATTAGTATCCTGAGAGGAAAACCAAGAGGAGAAGAATCAAAGTTTGCACAACCGAAATCATAAGTCATGGGTTAGGAATAGGAATGGATACACGATACATGCAATGAAATGAAATGCAATCAGAAATTCAATTTTCCATCTTTGGAGCATTGATTTTTGCTATAGCATAAGATACCAAATACCAGGGTATATGAGACCAAGGCGAGTTGGCATCAAATGCATGAAACAGACACAATAAACAAGGTTATCCCAACACCCTAAAGTCGCTGAGACCTTCATCGGGCCAGGTATTGGAATAACCATAAGCAAAAAGGGATGTTCCCAATGTAACACATGATCCTAGGGGTCCTAGTGGGTACTAAATAGGAATAACCCAGTAGATAGCAACAATAAATGATCAAGAGATGCCCCAATGTTAACTAATCAAAACACACCATAATATGATAGATTATGGTGACCTTGACTAGTTGTAATAGGGAGCTCAAACAATAAATGAAAGACAAAAGCATTAAAAGATCATAATCAAATTCAAAATTCCTTTGCCATAGGATCACAAAGATGGATGGGGTTGATAAGGTTTGTTAGGAAGGATGCATCCTGTTGAAACCGATGATGGATACTAAACTAAGATGACCCAGGTGATGCAGGATATTTTTCATTAATCAGATCTTTTGACATTAGGGGATCCCATTTGTGAAGAAATAGCTGGATAAGGGCATTCTTGAAAACATGACACAAGAGACCAGACAAAAGACTAACACAAGACAAACACACCCTAAAGACCTAGGGGCTTGGGGGTTGATCAAAGATTAGCCTTGCCTATGTGAAAGCATAGAGCCCTCGTAGTTCAAGAAAAGACCATGGATAAGAGTGGAAAGAGGACTAATGGAGACCGATGAGACAATGAAAAAGCGAAGCAAAGGAAAAGAAAAGAAAAGAAAAAACAAAGCAAAGCCCCGAGGGTGGATCAAAAGATCGACCTTGCCTACGTGAAAGAACAGGGGAAATGTAGTTTGGAAAGGACAGATGATGACTGAGGATGAATAAAAGCGAAGAGGGGACAATGAGGACAGATGATGAAGGACTATCATGGGATGGTCCAAATGCCATAGGGGTGAATCAAATGATCAGCCTTGCCTACATGAAAGCACAGGGGCAACGTAGTTTGACAAAGGATGAAAAAACTGATGTGACAGGATGAGGCCTACATGGAGACCAACATGATGGATGATCCTAGATGATGACAAAAATTGGCTGACAAGTGGACAAATTACACAAGCTCACATTGGGATAAAAAGCTCAGGATGATGGATAGCTAATAATCGTCCAATGCTTAATCAAAATACCAAGCGACCAAGGATGGGATGTTGTTGGAGTGATAGGATAGGATGGGTGAAGTCATAAAGTAATGAGGACACAAGGTAGATAATAATTAAGCCCATTACAGGTGGTGCCTATGACCAGGTTTTCACCACCCATAGTTATCCAAGGCGCCACCAAGGGTGGTTTTCACCATAGGACAAATTTATTTCTCTTAATTTTTATTTTTTTGTATTTTTCTGACAATTTTTTTTACTTTTTTTGGATTTTTTGCGCAAGTAGGGTCACCAAGCGGACCTAGGAATAAAACCTTTTCAGATGCATGATATTGATAGGCTCTTCTAGGGGCTCTCCTTCAAGGGTGGAGAGTTTGTATTCCCGAGATCCATACTTTGCGGTGATGATATAAGGACCCAACCAGTTTGCTTCAAACTTTCCTTTCTTATCTCGATCCTGCTGAGTGCACTGATTTTCTTTAAGGACAAGGTCACCAACATTGAACTGACGAGGGCGAACCTTCTTATTGTAGCTACGCTTGAGACAATTTTGATAATCTTGAAGATGATCATAGGCTTTGATCCATCTTTCATCAAGTAATTCCAACTGGGGAAGCCGTGCAACGCGAGCATCTTCCTCACTGATAAGGTTCTTCAGAGAAATTCTCAGTGATGGGATCTCAACATCGATTGACAAGATGGCCTCAACACCATATATGAGGGAATATGGGGTGGCCCCAGTAGGGGTATAGATGGAAGTGTGATATGCCCAAAGGGTGGGATGAATGTGGAGATGCCAATCTCGACCACTGTTATTGACGACCTTTTTGAGGATACGGATCAGAGTCTTGTTGGTAGCTTCTGCTTGACCATTACCCTGGGGGTAATAAGGTGTCGACCAATGATGTTGAATATGAAAGGTGTCACAAAGGTGTTTCATGGCCTAGTTTTTGAAATGTTTTCTGTTATCAAAGAGGTTGGTGGATGGGATACCATATCTACAAAGAATATGGTAGAGGATGAATTTTGAAATCTGAGCACCAGTGATTTGTGAGAGTGGCATTACTTCCACCCACTTGGTGAAGTACTTAGTGGCGATAATTATGAAGGTGTGGCCGTTAGAGGATGGTGGGAATATCTTGCCAATCAAGTCAAAACCCCACTGAGAGAAGGGCCATGGTGCGAGAAGGGGCTGAAGGTCCTGGGCCAGAGCATGAATCAAATCTGCATGTTGCTGACATGGAAGACATTTCTTCACAAATTCATAGGCATCATGTTTTAGTGTAGGCCAATAATATCCAGCTCAAAGAATCCTTTTAGCTAAGGCCATACCATTTGAATGGGCTCCACAAACACCACTATGTACTTTTGTTAGTGCAGTATGGGCTTCAATCTCATCTAGACACCTAAGGAGGGTTCCATCATACCCATGATGATAAAGCATATCACCAATGATGACGTATCAAGATGAACATTAGATAAAGGATTTTTGTTGATTTCATGTGAGATTCGGGGGTAGAATGTTATCATGTAGGTAAGTGTAGATGTCTTGGTGCCAAGGGGAAGTGATACCTACGATGTCACACACCATTTTGGTCTCAAGGATGTCATATGCTAGGATTAGGAGTTGTTCAACAAAGAAATCGCATTTTGTTCAATCTTTAGGCATGTCGATCAAGGAGCCAATAGTAGCCATGGCATCAACTACTTTTTTCTGTACCCTGGGAATTTGATCAAATTGTATGGAGGTGAAATACTTCTTGAAGTCATCCACCATGTGTTTATAGGGTAACAACTTGTTATATTTTGTCAAGAAATCATTATTAACTTGCTTAATGACCAACAAGGAATTTTTGATGACCCTTAGGTGAGTTATGTGTCACTGCTTTGCAATTTTGAGTCCTATGAGGAGGGCTTCATACTCAACTATATTGTTGGTGCACGGGAGTTCCAATCTAAATGACTTCAGGATGTAATTGCCTTGAGGGGTAACAAATAGAATTCCTGCCCTCGATCCATTATGAGTGTAAGATTCATCGAAGTACAAGATCCAGGTGGGTGATTCTGCAACTGCAAAGACTTCTTCATTTGGAAATTCAGTGACCAAAGGATAAGCATCTACTAGGGGTACATCGGCCAACTGATCGGCTATAGCTTGTCCCTTTATGGCTTTTTGATCCACATATTCTATGTCAAATTCACTCAGGAGCATGACCCATTTAGCCATGCGACTAGTTAAGGTGGTTCTGGATAATAGGTATTTCAGTGGATCAATTTTTGCTATTAGTTTGACATGATGGCTGAGCATGTAATGTCTGAGTTTCTTTGTACTAAACATCACCACGAGGAAAGCTTTCTCCATTGGTGAATAATTTAATTCATAACCAACTAGTTTTTGGATAATGTAATAGATTGCTCGTTCTTTTGAGGACTCATCATGCTGTGCTAATAATGCCCCCAGTGTGATTGAAGTAGCAGAGATTTATAACATGAGACGTTTTCCTAGAATAGGTGGCATCAGGATTGGTGGATGGGCCAAGTACTCTTTGATCTTATCAAAACCCAACTGACATTGTTGACTCCATTTGAAGGTGATGTCTTTCTTCAGAAGGTGGGTGAATGACTGAGACTTATCTGCAAGTTGGGATATAAACTGATGGATAGATTGTAGCTTTCCCTAAAGGCTTCTTATTTGTTTCAGGTTTTGAGGTGGAGGCATATTCATGATAGATTTTATTTTGGTAGGATCAACCTTGATGCCCCTTCGGGAGACTATGAAGCCCAACAATTTCCCAGACAAGACACCAAACACACACTTTTTTGGATTCAGTCTTAGCTTGTACCGTTCCAACCACTCAAAGATCTTTTTCAGAATGGTAGGATGCTCTGCTCTGGTTCTAGACTTTCCCAACAAATCATCAACATAGTCTTCCATGATAATGTGGATGAGGTCATGGAAGATAACAGTCATTTCTCGCTGATATGTTGCCCCCACGTTATTAAGACCAAAGGGCATGACATTATAGCAAAAGGTACCCCAAGGCGTTGTAAAAGCGGTCTTGTGTTGGTCTTCAGTTGCAATTTGAATATTATTGTAGCTAGAGAAGTCATCCATAAGGGACAACATCTCGTGTCCTATAGTGAGGTCGACCAACATATTGATATTAGGCAATGGAAAATAATCTTTTGGATAGGCTTTGTTCAGATCTCAGAAGTCCGTGCAAATTCTAATGTCTCTGTTAGGTTTAGTGACATGAACTATGTTAGAGATCCAATCAGAATAGTTGATTGGTCTGATAAATCTAGCCTCCAGTAATTTCTCCAATTCTTTCTTAACTAATAGTGCTACCTGCAGATGCATTTTTCTGAGTTTCTTCTTGATAGGTTTGGCATCTGGGCGAACATCTAGATGGTGAACTAATAAAGCAGGGTCTAAACCTGGCATGTCTAAGTATGACCAAGAAAAGTTAATGATTCCATCTTTGAGCAACTGCTCAATGATAGGATATTCCTGTTCTGATAATGATCAGGCTACGTAGGTGATCTTCAGATTTTTGGCAGTACCTAGATTGACTTCTTGAGTTTCTTCGATCAGAATGGATGATCATGTAGATAATTGAGTTCCCACAAGGGAAAGATGAACATCTCCATCCTCTAGTGCCTCATCAAGGTTTTCTCTATCAGATGCATCCTTTATTTTTAATTTTTCCAGGTCAAGAAGCACCTCAATGAGGTTTTCACTAGATGATCATTTTTTATTTTTCTTGTTTTTACTTTTGCAACTGGAGCGTTCATCCTCCCCCAATCCCATAAGGTTGACATATGTATCCAAGGAGACATTGACAGGTGTGCTATCATGTAGGTCCTAATCAATAAGTTCGGGATGATGAAGGGAGAGGCTAATGGTAAAGACAGATAGGAAATCAAACATGGATGAAAGGTCTGTGTGATCCACATCATTGTATGCATGTATGATGGTTTCTTCCTCAGGTATGTCTTCTAAGGGACCATTGTCCATAGTAACACGATTGGAAGTATTGGATGATGTTGCAAGGGCTTTCTGCTTTTTTTCATATCCCAGGCCTATATTATGTAGAAGCTTTTGTACATCAATAGGTTGCAGCCATCCTTGTTCTTCTTTACCCAGACCTCTACCTTGATAGTTATGTTTCTCTACGAACTTAGCAGACTAGGGGTATGCTTCCTAAAAATATTCCTTAAGGGGAGGGTCCGGTTGGGGCTCTTCATGATATACCCACTGACTAATATCATCTTCTAGTGCATCTGTCTTTGAACTGGGGGACCATAAAGTGCTAGTAGGGATGTTTTTAACACTGAAGGTGATGGTCTTGTCTTCTTGTTTTGGTACAGACTACGAAGGTTGACCATATGTGTGTGGTGATGGCAGTATGGTTGCCACATTCAGAGCTGTATGCATTTCCTATTCACCATAACCCTTGTCGACGATCTGGACTTTGGTGATGGTGGGATCCGTGGTGGAAGATGGAGTGGTTGTTGTGATGGGTGATGGATTGGAGGATGATGACTGAGGTGTCCCCATTTTGACCCCAAGACAATAATGCAAATGGGGAAATGATGCTTCCAAAGCATGATAGTATTCAAATAGTTGTGGGTCAGCATAAATGGTGACCTCCTATCCATTAACTGAGAATTTTAGGCATTGATGATATGTGGAGGGGATGACTTGCATGACATGGAGCCATGGGCGGCTGAGAAGGAGATTATATGGTAAGCCCAGATCAAGGACATAACATTTAGCATACTAGACCACAGGTCCAACCTGGATAGGAAGACTGATAATTCCTATAGAATCTCTTTCTGCATTATCATAAGCCTTGATTGTAATGATTTGATTAATCGGATCCACTTGAGTATACCCTATCTACTTTATGAACTTTAGAGTGCATAGATTAAGAGCAAAGCCATTATCTACCAGGGCCCTTTTTACTTTATGACAGGCAATCGGGACTTCAATGCGTAGGGGATGATTATGATTGGCATCAATGTTAGGCATGTCATTTTGGCTAAAGTGTAACTAGTAAGATAGAGCCAAATCTCCTACCAAAGCCTAGAATTGTGTGGGATCAATTTCGTTAAGCACTTGAGTTTCTTGTAAAGCTTGATT
This sequence comes from Sequoia sempervirens, assembly GCA_007258455.2. Taxonomy (NCBI): domain Eukaryota; kingdom Viridiplantae; phylum Streptophyta; class Pinopsida; order Cupressales; family Cupressaceae; genus Sequoia; species Sequoia sempervirens. Next base: position 210,890,161 of record VDFB02058242.1, read on the forward strand.
CAGGATTTCTTGATGCACAGGAGAAGATTTAAGTAGATCCAAAATTGAGATGTGAGCAGGTGTCTTTCCTAAGTGATCAAGAATGTTATATTGAGAATTCACATGATTTGGCTGGGCGGATGTGGAGGCTATAGGGACAGTAATGTAGGATCTTCGGGTAGCAACAAAACATTGGGGATCTTTAGCTTTAACATGTATCATGGATACCCGGGGTTCTGCTTGCTCAATGTAATGGACAATTCCATCGTAATTGAGGGGTACATTCTTATAGCTTATGTTATTTGTACTATTGTTTTGGGGGTTGTTATTGGATGTTCTTGTGCCTTGATTATGGTTAGGGAAGGCATTTTGGTAAATCTATAATTGAACATTGGATGAAGAGGCTTGATTGGCATCAACTTGGATATCACCTCGATCGATAAGATCTTGGATGTATTTTTTGAGACCTTAACACTTATTTAGTGTATTCCCTTTCATCTTATGAAATTCACAATATTCAGTCTCCTTAAACTAGGTTGGTTTAGGCTTGGATTCATCAAGTGGCTTGGTCACAGGATATGTTATTGGGTAATTGACTTGTAACAACTTATGGAAGATGACACTCAAAGGCTCTCCTAATTGAGTGTATTGACATTTGTCGTTCCCTTGACTATTCTGGTTTGACTATTGAGGGGGATGGGGTACCCCCTATGGTACAGATATGGCATTAGGCACAAATGGTTGTTGTCTTTGGGAGGTGTTGGCCACTTGAACATGTTTAGTGTCAGTGACACCATCATTCACAACATTTTCTTCTTGTTCCACTAGCATGATTTATCATCGGATGGCCGCTCTTTGTCATTGTTGTGTATCTTGATATACCCCTTAGCAATAAGGGCCCATTCAAGGATGGGTCCTTTTTCTACTATCTCGGCAAAGGTGGTGACACAGTGCAACCTGAAATTATGAGCCATGTCAGGATGTGAATTCTTAACAAAGAGGTTGACCATGTCGTTCTCTTGGAGAGGGGTTTTCATTCAGCTTGCTAACGCTCGCCACCTTTGGAGGTAGCTGATAAAGGTTTTTCCTTCATGCTACTTCTCCTTAAGGAGGTCCAAGGTATCAGTGTCCTTTTCTAGATTGAAGGAAAAATATGAAACAAATTTGTCTGAAAGATTTGTGAAGGATTTAATGGACCCCCACTCTAGACCCATGAACCAATCCAAGGTGTACCCCGTCAAGCTTCGCGGGAACATGCACAAGAGGTAGTTATCATTGTGCATAACCTCTTGAAACTGGGAGTAAAACTCTTGGAGGTGGGCTTTAGGATCCTTGTTCCCCTTGTATTTGTCAAATTTTGGTATCTTGAAGTGTTTAGGGAAGGGAATCAATGAGATGGGGGGGTCGAATGGATAGGGACATATATCTTCAAATTTGAATGATTGTTTACCAATCCTAGCCTGAAGATCTTTCAAAGCAATTTTGATTTCTAATATATCTATGCTGACCGGTGGTGTTGGAGATAAAGATGGGTTGGATGGATATGGGTGGTAGGATGATAGAGGATCCTGTTGAGATATCGTTTGGAGGTTGATATATGGATTTTGATAGTAAGATGATGGGGTCCCCTTCTGGTATGTCGAGGATGTTTGTTGGTATGTAGGCTATTGTTGTGAGGTATAATATGGATTGATTTGATGAGAGTATGTGACATAAGGTTGTGTTGCATGAATGGAGTGATGTGGATTGGTCAACTAATGTTGTTGGTATTGCTACGACTGTTGGGAGGCCACGTAGTGTGGTTGTGTTGGAAAAAGCAAGGACAAACAACTGAGAGGGGTGGGTGAATAAGTTGTCATAGAAATTTAAACTTTACAAACTTAACTTAACCTTAATCTCAGATCTAATGAATAAATAATTAACCATAAGCAATTAACACATCAAAGAGACAAACAACACCAAAAAGCACAGTGGATGTCGGTTCACAAGATTATACTCTATTAAAAGTATATATATATAAAATAATAAGGGGAATGCACATGCATTCAGGCTCACTGTCTAGAGCTCACTGGTCAATTACAAATAGAAGACTCACTGCCTTACAAAAATATTCAGATTAAAACCATCCAGAAATTTGAAATCAGAGAATGGCTTCTGTCCAAGCCTAATTACAGTTCCAATTAGGCACAGTACTTCTGCATACTTGGCTCAACCTTTTACACACTTGCTCTTCAATGATATTAACACTTATACACATAAGAGCACACAATGCATACTTAGCACACTAACCACACTTCACATATTCTGAAAACTATCCACACAATTGCTTCTTATATATCCGCCACAAGGATTTCACCATAACAAAGTCGGCTAGAGGAAAAGAATATATTTTTAATGTTGGCTTAAATTCACAATTAAATTTTCAATGCACACCCACCAAGGCCGGCCACAACATAGTGGGGACCCAAATTCACTTCTCCAAAACAAGAATACTTCAATTAATCATGCCTTGAACATCCACAACACGCTAGCATCAACATGTCGGCCAAGAACAAGAAAAACCAGACATGCGCAAGAAAATATTTTCAATCACAAGCTTAACCAGATCATGTGGATGTACCACAAAGATAGAGGATGAACTAGAGACATCTGAAAACACAAATAAATAGGAGAGAGACATCCATGACAATTGAGATAACTAGGAACATACAATCTTCACTTAGAAACTTTGACAGAGACTAGCAAAACACTATTAGACCACAACATGCACACAAATTCATGCGGACCTCTGAAACTTCTAGTAGATGATCTAGACATACTCAAAATTAAACTATTTGATCCACAACAACTAACCGTTTACGTACATAACGTAATGCCTTCATGACCTACACAGTTCCACTAGGAACCTGTAACACATTCACTTATAATTTTCTCAATATCCTCGACATATACAACACTTGGAATATCAAATGCTAATAGTGTTGACATCAATGAAAACCACGTATCAACATCACATCACACCATCCAAAAATGTCCCAATAATCTCCCCCTTTGGCATTGATGGCAACACATGATGTGAAAAATACCATCAACCCAACACATTGCACAATTGCTCTTCTCCTTGGAATTTTTTTTTCCATTCTACACTTCTCCCCCTTAGATATTTACATTTTTCACATTACACTTCTCCCCCTTTGACATCAATGGAAAAGGTAACTATGACCTTTCCACACACATGCTCTAACCCATATCTCTGTACATCTTACTATTCCCCCTGAGTAGCAGCCACAGAAACATCAATCTGAATTAAAATATAGAAATGTAGCTCACGGATTGATGCAAGTAAGTGCATCATTTAGTTCTTGTCAAAAGGGGTAACTACCCCTAGCATTCCTCTAAGATACTAAAAATTATTTTTTGGCAATGGCTTTGTATAGATATCTACAATTTGTTCTTTTGTAGGCACATACTCCAATCTAACTTCCTTCTCATTCACTTTCTCCCTTAAGAAGTGAAACTTGATTGATATATGCTTGGTCTTTGAGTGTAGTACCAGATTCCTTGATATGTTTATTGCACTTGAGTTGTCACAATATATTGCAATAGGTTCTTCATATATCACCTTGATATCTTTCAACATTTGTTTCATCCATAGCACCTGAGTACAATTATTTGTAGCAGCAATATGTTATGCTCCAGTAGTGGATAGAGAAATAAAGCTCTACTTCTTGCTTAACCAGGATACCAACTTCTTCCCAAGGAAGAAAGCACCACCACTAGTACTTTTTCTATCATCCAAATCACCAACCCAATTAGCATCTGTATAAGCACATAGTGTAAGATCATCATCCTTTGAATACCAAAATCCAAAATCAATAGTTCCCTTCAAGTATCTAAAAATTCTTTTGACAATAGTTACATGTGATTCTTTCAGATCGGCTTGAAATCTTGCAACCATACATACAACATGCATAATATCTGGCCTTGTCTGAGTCAAGTAGAGTAATACTCCAATCATTGATCTATATCTAGTTTGATTTTCCTTAGGAGAATCATCATTTTGTGTCAACTTACATTTGGTTACCATGGGTGTACCAACCGGTTTGGAATCATCCATACCAAACTTCTTTAACAGTTCTTTCACATACTTGGACTGAGATATGAAAATACCTTGATCCAAATGTGAAACTTGCAATCCCAGAAAGAACTTCATTTCACCAATCACGCTCATCTCAAATTAATTCTTCATTTCATCAGCAAACTTCATGCACAAATTATCATCTCCACTAAAGATGATATCATCAACAAAAACTTCTATGATTAACTCCTTATCATGATCTATCTTGAAATATAAGTTACTATCAGCAGTACCTTTTGAGAATCCAAGCTTCAATAGATATTTGTCCAGTCTGTCATACCAGGCTCTATGGGCTTGTTTGAGTCCATACAAGACTTTCTTTAACCTGCAAACCATGTATTCCTCATCTATTAGCTGAAATCCATCTGGTTGTTTGATAGAAACTTCTTCTTCAAGTTCCCCATTTAGAAATGTGTACTTTACATCCATTTGGTAAACTTTTTAGTTCTTGTAAGCAGCATAAGCAAGAAATAGTCTTACTGCTTCAATTCTAGCAATAGGGGCAAAGGTCTCTTCGAAATCCATACCTTCTATTTGGGAGTAACCTTTACATACCAGTCTTGCCTTATTCTGGACCACTTCACCATCTTCATTAAACTTGTTTCTGAATACCCACTTAGTGCTAATCACATTCTTGTCTTTGGGCCTAAGAACCACTGTCCATGTGTCATTCTTTTCAATTTGTGAAAGTTCTTCTTTCATAGCTTCCAGCCAGTGTACATCTTGATAGGATTTAGTGACATTCTTAGGTTCAATATTGGAAATCAAATAGTATTCTTCAACAATTTTCTTTCTAGTTTGCATTCCTTTGATCTTGTCTCCTATGATTTGACTTTTAGAATGATTCAACTTTACATACCTGGGAGTTTTAGGACTCTCTCGGACTTCTATGTTTTCTGAACTTACTTGTGTAGTTGCTTCTTGACTGACTTGATTTACTGGAACAACTTGTGGTTGCTTCATTGAAACATATGGAATAATCTAAAGTAGATTTGGTGATAGTGAATTCTTCCCTTGGTTCATGATGTCTTCATCTAAATCATAGCTGCATCTTCTGGATGAACTAACTAAATCCTCATCCACCTTGACATTTGCACTTTCAATTACTTTTCTCAGTCTTTTGTTGTAGCACCTGTATTCCTTGCTCTTTGTGGAGTAACCTAGGAAGATTCCTTCATCACTTCTAACATCAAACTTTCCTATGTCATCATCTCTTTTGCTATAGCATTTGCTTCCAAAGATTTTGAAGTATTTGACAATAGGCTTATGACCAAACCATAGTTCATAAGGAGTCTTACCGGAATTACCATTCACATTTAATCTATTCAAGGTATATACAACAGTATTTACCACTTCACTCTAGTACATCTGAGGCACATTTCCTTCAACCGTCATTGTTCTGGCAGCATCCAAAATTGTTTTATTCTTTCTTTTCACAACTCCATTCTGTTGAGGGGTTCAGGGAGCAGATAGTTTTCTTTTAATTCCATGCTCTTCATAGTAAGTATTGAATTATTTTGAAAGAAATTATCCACCTCTGTCAGATCTCAGACATTTGATCTTTAGACCTTTTTCATTTTATGCCATGGCCTTAAAGCTTTTGAACTTATCTAATGCTTCACTTTTCTCTCTCAAAAAGGAAACCCAAATCATTCTAGAGTAGTCATCAATGGAAAGCATAAAATATATTTCTCCATGAATGCTCTTAACTCTAGAGGGGTCACAAAAATCAGTATGTAATAGTTCTAACACATTATTTGAGTGAAATTGCTTGCTTCAGAAGGAAACTCTAGTTTGTTTACCCATTTGACATTGTTGACAGATTACATTAGTAGGCTTCACTAATTTAGGCAGATCTCTTACTACTTGAGTAGAACTTATCTTAATGATGTTTTCAAAGTTTACATGACACAATCTCCTATGCCATAACCAACTTTCATCTACTTGAGAAATTAAGCAACTACCATTAGCAGTATTCAAATGAAAGATGTTACCTTTAGTCTACACACCAGTGGAAATCATGTTTCCAAATTTTCCATGAATCTGGAATTTTCTATCCTTGAACTGCAGATCATATCCCTTATGCACCATCTATCCAACACTTAACAAGTTATGCTTCAGGCCTTCAACATAGAGAACATCATCAGTATTTTCTTTACCACCAAGGCTAATAGAGCCTCTACCACGAATCACACAAGCATTATTTTCTCCAAATATCACAACCCCACCATCATACTCTTCTAGATTCACAAACTTGATTTTTTCACCGGTCATATGATGTGAGCATCCACTATCAATGACCCATTCATCTTTCTCCTCACCACGGGTTGCAAGAGATTTCTTTTCTTCAGTGGATTCAGTAGGTTTAGGATTATTTTCAATGGTAGAAATAAAAGCCCAATCATCCTCATTTCCAACATCCTTATCAGACACATCATCTGTTACTGCTTCTTCAACAAAGTAGCATCTCTTATGAAATCTAGGTTTTCTAGGTTTAGACCTAGGAACCCTTTAAGGACATCTTGATGCAAAGTGACCTATTTTACTACGTGAAAAAAATTTGATAGGTAATACATCTTCATACTCACCTTTTCCTCTTCCTTCTTGTTTTGCAATGAGTGCTTCTAGTTCTAGAACTTCTTTATCTTGGTCTTATCTATTTCATTTCTTCATCATATTTGGATTCCCTTCTAGAACTCTCTCTAGGACTATAACTTTGACTGTAGATTCCAGATATAGTAGCTTTGAATGCAGATTCAGTTTTCAGTGTGGATTCACCAAATTCACTTATTTCAAAAGCAACAAGCTTTCCTATCAACGTGTCTCTTGTCATCTTGTTTACAAACATAAACTATTCAATAGCATGAACTTTCGACTTGTAGGAGGGAGGTAAGGATTTGAGTATCTTAGCCACAATTTCATCTTCACTTACTGAACCATTGGCACATTTAATACCTAGCACTATCTCATTTACTCTTTACATAAAGGAAGTAATATTTTCATCTTCACCCATCTTCAGGTTTTCATACTTACCTTTCGAACTTTATAGCTTATCAATCTTTACCTGAGTATCTCTTTCATACAAAGTTTCCAACTTTATCCAGATCTCATGAGCTATCTGCAGGCCTACCACATTATCCATCTCTGAATATATCAAAGTGCTCACCAATGCTTCAATGGCTCTAGTATTTCTTTCTACATCCTTGATCTCATCAAGAGTGGAGGGTCCATTTATAGGAATAGTGTATTGATTCTTTGTAATCTTCTAGATAGCATCTCCAATGCACTATAAATGAAATTGCATCCTAACTTTCCATAGTGAGTAGTTGGTGCCATCAAATCTAGGGTTGTCCTTCTTGAATGTTGCCATCCTGGATCACCTCAAGCTGTTAGAAATTTCTTCAAAGGAACCTACTCTGATACCAATTGTTGGGAAAAATAAGGACAAACAACTGAGAGGGGGGGTGAATCAGTTGTCACAGAAATTTAAACTTTACAAACTTAACTTAACCTTAATCTAAGATCTGATGAATATACAATTAACCATAAGAAATTAACACATCAGAGAGACAAACAACACCAAATTTTTATGTGGAAACCTTGTTAGGGGAAAAACCACGGTGGATGTCAGTCCACAAGATTATACTCTATTAAAAGTATATATAAAAATAATAATAAGGGGAATGCACATGCCTTCAGGCTCATTTCCTAGAGCTCACTACTCAATTAAAAATAGAAGATTCACTGTCTTACAAAAAGATCCAGATTAAAACCATCCAAAAATTTGAACTGAGAGAATGACTTCTGTCCAAGCCTAATTATAGTTCCAATTAGGTGTAGTACTTCTACATACTTCACTCAACCTTTTACACACTTTCTCTTTAATGATATTTGCACTTATGCACACAAGAGTACACAACGCATCCTTAGCACACTAAACACACTTCACATATTCTACAAACTATCTACATAATTGCTTCTTATATATCTGCCACAAGGATTTCACCATAACAAAGTCAGCCAAAGGAAAAGAATATATTTTCAATGTTGGCTTAAATTCATAATTAAATTTTCAATGCACACCCACCAAGGTCGGCCAAAACATAGTGGGGACCCAAATTCACTTCTCCAAAATAAGAATACTCTAATTAATCATGCCTCAAACATCCACAACACGCTAGCATCAACATGTCGGCCAAGAACAAGAAAAATCGAACATGCGCAAGAAAATATTTTCAATCACGAGCTTCACTAGATCATGTGGATGTACCACAAAGATAGAGGATGAACTAGAGACATCTGAAAACACCAAGAAATATAAGAGAGACAACCACGCCAACTGAGATAACTAGGAACATACAATCTTCACTCAGAAACTCTGATAGAGACCAGCAAAACACTGTCAGACCACAACTTGCACGCAAATTCATGCGGACCTCTGAAACTTTTGGTAGATGATCTAGACATACTCAAAATTAAACCCTTTGATCCACAACAACTAACCTTTTATGTACATAATGTAATGCCTTCATGACCTGCATAGTTCTACTAGGAACCTGGAACACATTCACTTATAATTTTCTTTATATCCTCAACATATACAACACTTGGAATATCAAATGCTAATAGTGTTGACATCAATGAAAACCATGTATCGGCATCACATCACACCATCCAACAATTTCCCAATAGGTTGTTGTTGGAATTGTTGCTTGTTATGATAGAAATAGTGTTGGGGAGGTGGCTGATGTGAAGTTAGTTGTTGCATGGGCCAAGATGGGATGTTGTGTTGCAATTGATCTTGTGGGAAAAAAATAGATGCAAGCAACGGGGATATGGTCGGAATGGGAGGTCAAGACGAATTGCCTTGGGATTGGTGTGGTGGTTGTTGCAATTGAATCAAAGGATTCTACGGGGGTTGTTGCTACTGAGGTGGCTGGGATGATGTAGAGGCTTTTTGCAAAGGAGGTTGTTGGGTACCAATGGTGATATTTGGTTGGGATGTGCCTTGCGGAGGTAATTGGGAGGATATATTAGATTGAGGAGGTTGTGGAAGCGGTGGCAGATTTGTGGCCCCAGGAGGTGGAGGCAAGGTGGTGAAAGGGTTTCCCCCAATATTTAATTGAGGTTGATTTGAAAGGGGTGGTGCAGTCAGCATTAATGGCGGATGTTGCGGAACTATTTGCGACATACCATTGGTGAAAGGATTATTGGGATTAGATACTTGAGAATCCCCCATGACTAAGATTACGGCATGTGGGGGGTTGTTGACATGATAAAGGACGTTGTTGACAAATTCAGGTTGATACCAACCCTCTACTAGAGGCATATTGGGGATGTATGAATCACCTGGTGTGTTTTGTGAAGCTTGGGGTATGTTGGATGTGGAACTACCATACTTGGATAGGTCAACACCTGCTGTGGGTTTGACTCCTTTTTCAATTACGTGAGCCAAGATTACTTCCCCATGTTGTTCGAATAGGCAATTTTTCATTTGTGCATTGGTGGGATTACTAAAGTGTTCCTCTAGTGTAAGTTCAGGCTAGTTGACCATACTCTCTTCACCATGTGGTGAGTTGTTATGATCTTTGGTGTTAGATTGTGATGACCCCCCATTGATAAGAGGATTTTCTTGTGGTGTGTTTTGCACATTAGGTTGGGATCCGGGATTTTTTTGCTCAGTCGTCTTCTTTTCCTGTGACCAAGTCTGAACAAGCATGCAAGACAGGCAGAGTGGACTAGGATGTGAGGATGATCAAGATGATGATTGAATGATTGAACTGATTAGATGATGGATTAGTCGACAAGGATGTGGCTCGACAAGATTGGTTTGGATGACTGACAAAGGATCTAATTTTTTGATTTGACCAAAGTGGATTGTTTGATGAGATCAGAATGGATTGATCAATAAAACGATTGGTCAAATTGGATTGGATTAAATAGATTGACAAGATGATTGATGATATAGGGATTGGATTGGATTGATGACCAATTGATAGGATTGGAGGATAAGATGAATGATGATAACCGAAATTCTGAACCAAGTTTAAGAGTAATCCTTGGTAACACAAGGTGTTGATTGATCGACTAAAGGATGGATGTATGATAACAACGCTGAATCCAAATTTAGATAGAAGTGGATTGATTGGGCCAATGAGGATGACCGACTTAGGACATATGACAATCCTAAGTTAGTTTTGATGGATGACGATTAAACACGTACACCTAGGTTAACTTTGGATAACTACTTTAACGAAGTTTAACGAAATAACAACAATCTAGAATGGAGGAATGATACCTAGAATGGGGAGAATGGCTAGGTGAAATGTGGGTTCGAAATGGATGAACAATAAATTGGAACGGGTTAATGAATGTTCGATGGCAGAGATTGACCTTGAGGATGAGGAGAAAAATGTTCGAAATGGATGAACGGTCACTTGGAATGGGAAAATGGTCAATCAGAATGAAGGAATGACACCCAGAACAACTGGATGGAGGTTAAAAAAGTTGTTTGAAGGTTGGGTCTACCCCTAGAAAAGGTCAAGTCTACCTCTACAAGGTCAGGTCTACCCCTACAAGGTCAGGTCTGCCCCTAGAGGGAAATTGGGAAAAAAATAGCTTTTCAAAACAAGTAAATGGGTACGCGGAACAGGGAAATGGATGTTCAGATGGAAAGGATGAATGTTTGGGATGGTAAATGGACACTCAAAATGGATGCACGAACATTCGAAATAAGGAAATGAGTGATTGAAATGTGGAAACGGGCGTTCAGAACAACGAAACGGGTGCTTGAAATGATGAAACGGGTATGAAAAAGAACTGTTGAAAGGTCAGGTCTACCTCTACAAGAGGTCAGGTTTGTCCCTAGAGTCAGGTATGCCCCTACAAGAGGTCAGGTCTCTACCTAGAGTCAGGTCCACCCCTACAAGAGGTCAAGTCCACCCCTAGAGGTTAGGTCCGCCCTTGGACAGGTCTGACTTGGTTTAGGACCAAACACACAACAAACAATAATTAGAGGATAAGGCTGACTTGACTGAATAGAAAATTACTAGTTTTGTGCAAAGAAAACAATTCAAGCAACACAATCCTAAGACTATTAGAATGGGGTATGGTCAACAAAGTCTCCTATTCTAGGATGAACATGGTTGCTAAGGATTCCTCGATATACACCCGGTACGTGAGGCCCAAATCGTGAACACCAACCCGTCACAAGTGTGAGTCAGAAACCTTAGCGAGATACTAAAAGCTCAGACCAACTCTTCAAGTCATCCTGATGCTTTGCTCATTACAATGCGGTTGGATTGGGGTACAACTTTGGCTCTCCCCCCTTTATATATCCCACTGGTATGCGTGGTTGGGATCGTGCCTTGGGGTGATGAAATCCCCAAGTAGGTCCCCTAATAAAAATAAAAATGGGTGACACAAAGACTTGGTAAGCTACGATTTCTCATCACCCAGGATTGCCAAATGGCACAAGGGGATTGGATACGTCAAATAGATTACCAACAAGCACAACACACAAGGTAAATTGACACCCCTAGTTAAGCTATGTGCCTAAGTTATCAAGAAACAACAAGCAACAATTGATAGATAAATAGCCCTGCAAGGAAACTTTTTAGTAATTTTTCTTCTTGTTCCTTGCCAAATGCTGATTAGATGCTTGCACAGGCACAAACATGACACATTAGGGGGTCAGAAACACTCAAAATAGTAAAAAAAATGCTTAAAACTCAATTTTCACCTTCTAGAAAAAGTTGTTTTTGGTCGGGTCCGCCCTTGGAAAAGGTCAGGTCTATCCCTAGAGGTTGGGTCCGCCCCTAGAGGTCAGGTCTGCCCCTCTATTAGGTCAGGTCCACCCTTCAGTGGAAAAACTATTTTTTTTTCTATTTCTGGACTTTGGAGGGCAGTTCCACCCTTGGGTTTGGTTAGGTCCGCCTTTGGTGGGCGGGTCCACCCCTCTACTAGGTTAGGTCCGCCCCTGGAGGGCAGGTCTGCCCCTGGATGGTCGGGCCCACCTCTCTGCTAGGGTGGGTCTACCTCTCTGCAGCCTGCACCTACAAAAAGTAAAAAAATAAAGAACATAAAAGATGCACACCCATTTGTGGGTCCCACCAAGCATGCCAGAAATGTGATCAGGTAAAAATATCATTTCAGAAATGAGTAGCAAACAAAGGAACTTAAGAAGCAAAGATTAACACCTTACACCTCAAGATAGGGAAAAATGTTTAACTTAACAAAATAAATGGAAAGTTTTACCTTGTCAAGCTGTCGTTTGGTTGGCCCCTTGATTCATGATGTTGTGTATGCTCCTTCGATGGAAAGTGAGAGTGAGGATGCAAGATGGTTGCAAAAATGGATGATAATGGATGCAAGTGCAAGATATGAAAATATGGCTATGTGTGGCTTCAAATGATAAAATTGTAAGAGTTTGGCTATGGCATGCAAAAGTTGCTAAAATGAGAGAAAAGATGGGGTATTTATAAATGTTTTTGAATTCTCTAGAGAATTCAATGGTTGAGATTAAACCAACAAAGCCAAGATGAAGGGCTATGGTGAGTTGAGGAGTCACAAGCCCTCACATCTTGACATGTGGAATGTGAAGTGGCTTAGAAATAGTGATGTGTAAATGAGGTGGAAGGTACATGAGGTGGAAGAAGGACAAGTACTTTACAAGTACCTTGGGGGATGAGAAGATTGCTTCAAAAAGAAAGTTCTTGTTCCAAAATGGTTGGAAAGTGACATGAGAGGAATTTTAGTATTCCTCAAAATCCTCATGGGGAAGAGAAAAATAGTTGGAAAAATAAATGTGAATTAAAAATTCACATGCTTGCAAGAATCTCATGGATAAGACAAGGTTCCAAAAAGGGAAGCACTTGTCCACATGTGACTTGATGTGACAAGTCTAAGATTCTAGAAGATGCATGGGAAAAGGGGAGTCTAAGATTCTAGGAGAAATAAAATGTGAATTTTAAATTCACATGGGAAAGAGGGTCAATGCCACGAAAGGCAAATGAAAAGGTTGACTAAAAAGGCATGTTAAATATGGCTAATGATTTTGATTAAGGTTATGCAAACACATGATTAGAAGGATTAATGAGAGATTAGAGGAAAGTGGCAAATGTTGGAGGATGTGGCATTAATCTTGATTAAGGTGTGCACATCCTAATCTAGGATTAATTAGATTAATATGGATTAGAAGAGGGTTATGGAGGATGTGGCAATGAGAGAGAAAAAGAGGAATTAAAATTTGGCTTAAATTAAAGAAAGTCATATGATTAAATAAAGTGATGTATTTATTTAATTTAGAGAGGAAAGAAGTAAAAAGGTAAAAGTATTTAATTATTAAATTAAAAACTTTAGAGAACCTTAGGGAGGACATGAAATATTAATTAAATTAATGATTTAATTAATACCGGCAAGGAGGATGCGATAGACGAGTAAATGGATGAATAAGGAGATGACTTTGACCATATGGAAGTGGTCAAATTTGGATGTCTACAGTTTCAATGATTTGGATGGTGTTAGGAGTGGGAATAGTAATGATAGGTGTAGGATGGAGAAGGGCCTCACCACTAACCACCGTATGTGATAGAGTGGGGGTGGCATGACTCTACGACTTCAAGATGTGGAGTTGGGGATGTCTTTTTGGTCATGAGTCCTTGGATGAAATTTGGAATGAGATGCTTGTGTATTGTAGGATTATATGGGGTGGTGGGAATAGATGGAGAATTATGAATGGGTGGAGGATTAGGATTATGGATTGGTGAATTAGGATTAGATGGATGGATGTATGGGATTGGATGAAGGACTGAGAGTAAATGGAGGATTAGCGTTGGTGGGAGGATTAATATTATATGGAGGATTAGGATATGATGGAGTGAAAAATGGAGTGACATAGGAGGATGTGGATGGTGGATTAGGATCAAAATATGTTGATGGTGGATTGATGTTGGAGAAAGTGGATGGGGAATTAAGGTAGGAAGATTGGGATGGTAGATTAAGGTTGAAAAATTGGGATGGTGGATTAGGATAGGAGGATGTGGATGGTGGATTAGGATCATGCATTAGAGGATAATGAGATGGAGGATTTGGACTAGAGGTGAAGGTGATGGTGTTGTGCAAAGATGGAGGTTGAGATATGGCTAGAGGAGAAGATGGAGGTTTGAATATTGGATGAGAGGGATATGTGGGGGATAGATAAGATGGACATGTGGATGAAGGATAGGATGGATATGTGGATGGGGAAGATAATGGATATCCCTTTTCAAAGGTAGCATAAGGATTGCTAGGCAGTGTCGATGAAGGCATGATGGGGTAGCTTGGATGAATGATTGGATTTTGGATGAAACTTGGGGATAGATGAATAGTAATGATAGAAGCAAGGGGATCTATATCATAATCATCTTGATTAACAAGACTTTCAATTCCATTTTCAATGTAATTGGGATCTCCCTTGACCACTATTTTTGGTTGCATTGATGGAGTATAAGGATTCATGATGTTAGATTAGATGGATGTGGATTGAAAAGATGGGAATAGGTGATTAGATGAAAAGGAGAGATGATGAAAAGACAAATAGAATGGATTAGAAGAACATGGCAGAAGGGATATTAAGATTTGTTTCAATATCAAAAGATCTTGGATGTAGATGGATTGAAGCTCAAATTGGGATGTGAATTAAGCTCATATTAGGATTCGATTTAAGCTCAAATTAGGATGGGATTTGAAGCTCATATTAGGATTTGATTAAAGCTCAAATTGGGATTTTATTTAAGCTCAGGTTAGGATTGGATTGAAGCTCATATTAGGATTATTGGAAGATATGATGGGATACACTCATAAGTTAAAGGGGGGTGATGGTTGATGAGATGAAAGTGATCATTTGGACATGGATATGAAAATAAAATAAAAATTATTGGATTATGGTGTTGGAATCAGGAAGATACAAGCTAACCGTGATAGGATGAATTGACTCTAGATTTTAAATGGGAAGTGAAATCACCCCTATAGGTAGAAAAAATTCCTATCAGAGTAACAAATTTTCTTATAAGTGAATGACCTAAATAGTGCACTAACATGGAAAATAGGATTTCCCAAGAAGAGCGTGGCTTCACCTATGTAGGGTGACCAGGTGTACAAACAAGGACAATTAAACTGCCAAGGATAGAGCAGATCTTCCTAAGAGGATGACCAAGGTGTATAGATGGTCAATGTATGCACCTATGAGTTGAGCATAAACACCTATGAGGGATGACCAGGCGTATGGATCGAAAGTGAAATCGCCCAAGAGAAAAGCATATTCCCCTATATGGGGAGGACTATATGGATGAGAAAGGTGGATTCACCCCTGAAGGGAGAAAGATTTCCTATTCGAGAGGATTGACCAAAATGATTGAACTAGACAAGGAAGTGTAACCACCCCTAAGAGAGCAGGATCACCTGTCAACATAGTGTACTCATCTTTGTAGGAAGAAAATACACTTGTGAAGGACAAGGATGACTCGATGGCAAAGGATGAACTGAAAATCAATAGATAGAGGTAGATGTAGACTCAAGACATGACAAGTATTGGTCTTGCACAAGAAGAAATGCTAGTTAACAAAAACCTACATTAGTCAAGAAGGTTTACAAACTTGATGTAGGCCCACCACCTCGAGGGGCTAATACTTTGTGATAATCAGGTGGAAGCACCCTTTCTCACAAAGGTGTATAGGTAGAGATCTAATGGCATAGGGTCATCAATGGATGCCACGGGCTCACCTTCTCTCTCTCCTCGAGAACTATTGTAGTTCACCACAAGGATTTTTATCTCAACCTAAGGGAGTACATGGTGAGTAGCTTCAGGGTATGATCTACATCCCTTGCACTACACCAAGCCATGACTAAAACACAGGTCTTAAGCTAGGCTTAAACAAGGCAACTAAGGGAGTCCTCAATACACCAGGAGGGTGTGTGAGGCACGTTCGTGAACAACAACCCATCACAAGTGTGGGTCGGGAGTCCTAGTGAGGTACTAGAAACTTAGACCAACCCTTCATACCTAACTAGGAATCACCCTAGTATCAGTGCTCTGCCAAACATGATGTAACTAGATTGGGGTACAAATTTAGTTCTCTCCCCTTTATATACCTCACTGGTTAGTGTGGCTAAGATGGTCCCCTAGGTGATGAAATCCTAGGTAGTTCTCCTAAAGGGAAGGAAATGTTAGGTGTTTTTTATCCCCAAGCTCGCACATAGTGCAAGGGGAGAGCATACACGCAAAAATAACACCTCCTAGGTAGACACAACTGGAGTTGGACCAACTTGCGATTTTTGATCCCCAGGCTCATAAAATAGTGCAAGGGGAGAGCATACGTCAACAAGTGATCCCAAACATGGAAAAAAAGTTAATTGACCCTTTAAGAAATCCAAATGTGCCTAATTAGTTAGGGAAATCAACTAGCTAATGTCTTTGAATTCTTTTCCTATAGGAAATAAGATAGTAGTTTTATCCACTAGTATTTGAAAAATGAGAGAAACTGCACAAAATGATGATTAGATGTAAAAAAAAATGATGAAATCAAACGATGGTTATCCCAGGGGGAGAACACCTAACCCAAAAAAAGGGGGGTTGTGGGGGGACGGTCCAATCCCCCGCATAAGGGGGGCCAAGGGGCAGAGCCCTCTAAGCAAAATTTTTTTGAGAGGAAAAGTATAAAGCACTACAAAAAAAATTTATCAAAAAATGATGTTTTTATACCTTCTTTGTTTTCTGATGGAAAGAGAAGAATCACCCAAGAACATAACAAATTCACCTTTGTAGACCATGTAGATACAACCCTATAGGTTGCAGCAAAATCACCTTTGAAGGTCGCACATTCGCCTATTCAGGAGTCAGGTTTGTCTTTGTGCATAATTGCCTATCTAGAAAGGGGCGGAAGTGGAATCGCCCATTGGGTGAGTAGGTTTTCCCATCCGAGAAGCAAGTTTTCCTCTGCAGAAAGGCTGAAGTTGAGATTAACTTTTCACACTAGGTGATGGACAGGTGAGTGTGTAATCGCCTGTTTGGAGGAGGGGTGATTATGCAATCATCCTTTTAGTAAGTGGATTTTGCCTTGTAACTGGGAAGAATCGCCCATTAGGAAGATTTTCCTTGATATGCAAAAAATATCTAAACTTTCAAAATTCAAACAACAAAAAATGTTAAGGGCCCATGATGTGGGTCCCACTAGGCATGCTAGAAATGTGTACAGTGTTTTTAATCTACTAAAATGTAAGAAGTCAAGCAAAAGACTAAAAAACAAGCAAAACACTCAAGATTGGGTGAGAAAGAGCTCAAACCAACATATGAAGCCTCCTTTTGTTTAGATGTGCCCACGATGTGTGATTAGTTGTGTGCTCACTCAAAATTTTGATAGCATAATGGCGCTCCAATGAAAATAGGTGAGAGAGATGAAAAATGGCTAAGTGTTTGGATATATAGATTGGAGGATTTTGGATGAAGGCCTAGGATTGGAAGTTGAAGATCAATGGTGGAGATGAGAGGTGATATTTGAAGCCACAAGATTGTGCCAAGTGGCACAAGGAGAGGGCTTGAGAGGGAGATTGTACCCTTGAAGGTACAAGCCCCATATGATTGATGTGATGTGGGGGGGTTGACACACTTAATCAAGGATTAAGTGTGTGCACATAATTATTAGTTAGGTTAGGTGGGGATTAGAATTAGGATTAGTGGTTAATGGAAAGTGATGTACGATGTGACATTTGAGTTATTAAATAAATAAATATTATGGGATAGAAGGGGTAAGGTAGGATAGATGTAGATAAACAATTAAATTATTTACCTTAGACTAGGATTTAAAGATGATAGAAGAAATAAAATAGGATGAAGGGATAAGGGATAATGAATATTAATTAAATAATAGGGTATCATTTAATTAATATAGAAGATGTTAAATTAGTCAAAATAGGGGTAAATTGACCAAACAAAGTGGTCAATTTTTAGTGTCTACAGTTTAGACCTCTATAAAATATGTTCACATCTAGTCAAAATGTCAAGTATCCTTATTAGGGTTATCTTGTAGAATCTCAATGGAAAACTATATATTTTTCTTCATGATATGACCTATTCTCCTTTTTTGATCTCCAATAATGGCCTTTGGTAAATTATGGTATAAAGTGGTTATCTATTTGTGTGTGGGATTTTAGATTTTGGGAGGAATAGTTTCATTTGTCCAAACCTCCTAATCTCCTTTAATAATTACAATTACCACAAAACCCTTAAAGTTTTAAAATAATGCTTTGAGTGAAAATTCCAATATGTGATTTTAATTAGGAATTGGAGATATTTCTTCTACTGCAATGTAAAACCATTTAGGGAACTTTCACATCATTCTCTTAAAAAATACTAAGAGTATAATTGTGTTGGAGTAATTAGGATAAT
Organism: Sequoia sempervirens; assembly: GCA_007258455.2. NCBI lineage: Eukaryota > Viridiplantae > Streptophyta > Pinopsida > Cupressales > Cupressaceae > Sequoia > Sequoia sempervirens. Next base: position 210,908,700 of record VDFB02058242.1, read on the forward strand.
CACCTAATGATTAGTTAAGTATTAATTAATTAATTTAGGTCCCTTAAATTATTTGAATTCTTTAAGATAACTTGGGAGTGATTTTTTATTATAATATTATGATATTTATAGGTCAAGTTGTCTCATTGCATGAGATTAGGACACTTGTCACAATCTAATCAAATCCTCATATAGAGTTTGCACTTTTGCTTTTATAAGCGTTCATTATTGTACATTGTAATGATTTACATTCACATTCAATTCAATACGAAAGGAATATCATATACAAGTTGTATGGATCAATCTCTTCTCTCTTGGTTGCATAAAAAATCAATTTCTTTTATCTCTCATTTGTGATAAGTGTTTTGGTTGTAGGTAAATTTTTAGAGTTGTGGGGTTCACTATTAAATCCAACATGGTATTAGAGCACCAGATTTGTGACTTCCTATCAAAATTTTAAGATATTCAACCTTGAGGGAATAATAAACTCATCTTGGAGCAAAAGAGGCATCACTGTTGAGTCTAGAATGGCCAAAAACCCTAAGATTTCCTGTTGTTTCATCAAATTTGGCATAGTTGCAAAAAAATAATTTTTGCAGTGGGATCCTTCGTACAGAATCCAAGTATAGTTGTAAAAATATGTATAGCCATGTTGCATTTATTTCTATGTTGAAATTTGTAGGTACACTAGGGTTTTCAATAAAAAAAAATGTTTTTCAATTTTTTTTAAAAAACAAATAAATCAAATAAAAAAAAGAAAAAAAAGGACAAAAAATAGATGAGTGGATATTTTTGTACCCTAGGGTATTGGAGCTAATTGTGATAGTGCCAATAGCTTACCCCTCATCCCTTGTTCGACCTACTCATTAGTCGACAACAACTTATAAGCCACCTAACGGTAGTTCCAACCTACAGGTGGTCACCCATTGCAAAGAAATCTGATGCCCTCAGAAAAAACTTACATTGGTTGTAACTTCCAACCCAATGCCAAATTGTATATTACCTTCTTGGAGAATCTCACCAAAATATTTTGGCACATCCTCAAACCAACCAATGATTCCATATTCCTTCAAAATATTCTAGGTATCCACATCATATTCTATTGATTTTTTTTAGGGGATCAACAAATATTTTTTAGCTGATAGAATATTCTGAGCATATTGCGTTGATGTCAGCATGATGTCACATTGACACCAACAGTATAGTCAACCATGTGACAAGTCTCCTAGCCCCCTCCAAGCCCTAATTTGGTCTAAAGGAGCGAGTTTTTCTTTTTTCCATAACTTGGGCATACAGTGTCAAAATCATGAAAACAAGATATCATCAAAAAGCTAGTTCTAAGCACTTTCCAATGGTATAGGTCTCATTATTAAGTTTTTATTTTTGGTTTATTTTTTTCTTATTCAAAGTTAGATCATCATTTTCTACTTCCAAGCTCATAATTTTTTTCCTATATCTATGATTTTTGTAATTCTTGCGGCATTGGAAAGGTATTTTAGAGCTCTTTAGATCAATTCATGCACTTTTACTAGAATTTTCCCTAAGAATATTTTTTTACTTTTTTGCAATTTCATATTTATGTCAATTACTTGGATGTCTTAGCACATGGAAAGGATTTTTTTGTGTGAGATGAATTCATTTGATTTCATTTATATGCACTGAAGTTTTTAGTATTTAATTTTTTCATCTAAGAAAGTATCATGGGTCTTTTTGTTCATCCTTATCTAGTCATCTTGGAAAAGGATAATTATGAGTCTTGGAAAAACATCATTCTGACACATCTTAGGTGGCTTGATCTTTTACCTTATCTTTATGGACTCATACCTACACTGAACACACTAGGGAGTAGATCAGAATGGGGTATTACCAGAGATCATGTTGTAGGAGTGATTTATTCTAGTGTTGATCTTCACACTATGTTTGTTGTATTGAACATTAATTGTCCTCACATAATTTGGACTCGACTTTGGGATATCTATGGATACCCTCATATCTATTCATTCCCATAGAATCTTGTTGCAAATTATCTCATTCCTCTTGTAGATGAAAATTGCATACCCTGTGATGATACTTTAGAGGAGATTGACTATATAATAGGCCTTGCTTATTTCGATGGTTCTGTTACACCCTGTTTCTAAGTTATTAGATTAATTTTACCTTTATGACTAAATATGATTTTAAATGAAAAATTATGACTTTAATATTTTCAATGGATGAATGAAATATACGAATATGCATTATGATGAGAATAGTTTTTAAATGCTTTAATGATGCAAATGATATATGATGAATGATATTTTCATGTTATTGGATAACTTTGTTCATGATGCACTAAGTTGGATGCACGAAATATTTGAACCCTCCAGTGAGGAGAGGGAGAGTATCACCTAGGAGAGGAAGTTGGTATGGAAACCACTAATGTACCTACTTGAGTTAATGCACACACTCATGGCCTAGGTTGGTAAAGCTTTTTAAAGTTAGTTTGGGATATGCCAGTAATCAAACCTTGGTGATAGTTTTTGGGTTGATAGGAATGTTTGGGTGATTGTCTTTGATTCTCTATGATTTTTTAGTTGATTCATAGAGTTAAATCCTTTTATTGAAACATGAGATATACTTTGTGTATTAAAATATATATAGATGGATATGTATATATGTGTGTGTGTGCGTGTGTGTGTGTGTATACGATAACCAATATATATGAGCATATGTGTACATGAGCATGCATATGTAGAAATACTTGTGTATACTCATATGTAGATACGACATACATGTGAGTATTCGTATGGACACACACATATATATACACTATATATACCTATCGACATATATATATACATGAATACATAAATTTATTATAATACATACAGACACACATATATGAATATGAGATGTTATATTGATATACCTATCACATATTATACCACGATGGAATATAATAAGTGATCAAGCTAAAAGTTTTGCGTATGATAGAATGTGATATAAGAGATAATGATACCACATTTGATAAGTGTTAGCCTATTTCACCCTTTGGGTCGAAATAGCTAAATAACATGATGATCTTAGGAAGTAAGAGTTTTGGTCCAATCCTAGGTCTTTTAAAATTTTAAAAAATTTCAAAGAAAATAGTTTATAAAGTGTTGAAGGTCATTAAATTCCTTAAATTTGTCATTGAACCACATGCATGTTTTGAAGAGAGTTTTTGTCTTGCAAGAGATTGCTTTACAATTGGATTAGCTCACTCCTAAGAGCTTAAATTGTTAAAGGTATTATAGAAATGAGAGCTACGTGCAAAGTTTTTGAAAAGGTCTTAGTCTAATCTTAAATGACTTGACTTTGTCAAGTCACGTTGTATGTATTTGGAGGGAACTTTGTTTTGAAGGGAGTGTGAGTCAAACCATGTTTATGTAAAACTATTAGGATTTTAGAATGAATGATTTGAGCTCTTTTCTAAGACTAAATAACTTGCACAATGCAGTTAGGACTGCCAAAGATGTAACAAGGAGCTACAAGGAATATCATATAACATTGTTTTCTCCATTGCTTTCATTTTCACTGTGAAAGACATGTTATAGAAAAGCAGAATGGTCATAAAATGTATTAACCAAAAAGGAAGAAAGGGAGTTGGAAATCATGGAATTTCTTGCTGGTGTAATATCCACAGAACTCAGTTTGGTTATGCATGTAGCATTTTTCTTCATTATTTCAATTTTGGGATCTCTTCAGGAAGTGTATGGAACCTGTTAAAAATGTCAGAGAAGAAAAAGATACAAATTTTTCAATAGAAATAGTAGTCTTTTGTCAGCGAATAGTGCATTTTTTGAGTTTAAGAATTCTTATGGTTTTTTCAAAAATATTGTTAAGGCTCATTCATCTTTTCAAAGTCTATGGCTTTATATGTCATTTATAGAAGGTGACTTTCATAAAGTTTTTTTCACATTGGAAAGAAAATAACTTGAAAGGAATGACAATCCATACAATGATTAATGAAGGTCTAAGAAAAGTAACAGAGCAGTAAACATATGGAATACACTCTATAACAAGGGAAAAATAATGAAAAGGGGATTACTCTCATGAAGTTTGTAGAGGGGTAGACAAGAATGCTTTGTGTAGACCATGGTAGAAAAGGAATAAATTTCTCGGTGATTCAATGCTATAGTGCAATGCATGAATAGTGAATATTCATGAAGAAATATGATTGGGAGCACCGTAAGATATTGCTTCATCCAATTAGAAAACTAGACCCAGAGGAAGTACAAAGTAGCATTACTAGCTGAAGACTCTAGAAAAAGGTCTAAAGTTATTCTTTTTCATGGAGAATTTTGAACTAATAAACTACTTTTCCATCCATCAGAGGATAGTGTTATTGGTGTTTTAGTTTTGGAGCTATCAACATTGGAGGACCAAATCTCTGATGCTTCTTATAGCTGCATATTTTAGTATTATTTATTAAACAACAGTGGGGAGGGATGAAGGTCATCTTGACATCTGTAGAAGCAGTCCCATATATCTAGGAGCAGTTTTGATCATGTTGCAAGCATATAGGGGTGGTTGCAAATATTTAGGAGCTGACACTTCTTCAATGCCACTTTGGAGGTTGATAACTTTAATCTATGGAAAGCAATTTTTAGGTGCCCAAAATATTTTTGACCTATTCAACATATGTACACGTCATTTATCTATTGTAACAAATTTCTAAGGGTTTAAAAAGGCTTGTATACTCAATAGTATGACCTCTTTCATTTTGGTGTTAGTTCTTTTCACTTTTTGGTAAAGCATTGTAAACTTGGAAAAGTTTATTTCTTATCATTTTTGTGCATTGTAACTCATATTTTTAGTCTTGTTCAACTGAAAATAAACATTGTAATATTATATTTCTAAGCATTTTTCAAGCAAAGATAGATATGTCAGACTTGTGCAAGCTGTAAGAACACCTTTCTTTTAATAAAGTTCAGTGATTTTGTCTTCTCAATGGTTGTCTTATTGTGTGCAACTGAATGATTGATGTGCATTTCTATGTTTTATGTTTAAATCCTCAAATATACTATCTCATTTCCAGCACCTTTAGGAAGAAAATGTATGTTTCTTGCAGGTCATAAGTCATGTTGTTAAGGTTCAAACTCTTTACTTGTGAAAACATCTGGTTTTCCTTCTAAAAATTGTAAACATAACAAAATTTCTTATGAAGCACTTATGCTTGAGCATTTGAACATGTGAGTTGTGTGAATATAAGTTGAATAAACAAAATTTTGTGTGTCAAAACAACAGAACTAGGTTGTAGACATTTTGGTACATCACCCACATAGGTAGTTTTCAATTCATGGCATCCTTATATCCTTTTCCATCAACAAAAGTTGTAGTTTAAGTTAGGATAGGTGAACAACAAGAGAACCAACTCATTCTAGAGGTTCTTTCCATCATAGGTGACCCAGAAACCTTGAAAGATCTCATGTTTCACCAATAGGCTGAGTATTGCAACTCAGTAAGGGTGCACTATTTGGTGATAATAGTTTTTGGCACGCCCGATGGGACCATTTGAGCTATCACAGTTCAAATTTTGTCCTATTATTGCTGATATTTGATGTGTATATCAATAATTTATACATTTGGAGGTAAAATATTCACACATCTGGCGACTCCAACTCTATTCTAGTGGTTCTCAAAAGACCAAGTGTTGGTATGTGCTCGCATTTTTACAAGAAATCAATCTTCATTATTCTAATTTTTTAAGTGTTTCAATTAATTTTCAGCTTGTTTAAATGTCACATCATGTCTTCATTTCATGAGTATAGGTTTGATCATCCTTCATTTCACAAAAAGTGATGTTCATGCAACTTCCTATCAGCCATATCATGACAAACATGTAGCTAGTTTTGTTCCAAATACCTTTATTACACAAATAAACCAGAATGTTCATTATGCTTTCCACCCACCCATCCCTAATGAAGCCCCATGGTAGTGTGCATATACTCGGATTCACTCTCAAGAAGGTTCAAGCCAGTATAGCTATCCTCACAATCAACCTCAAAATGTTGATAACATAAGTGTCATGGACATAATTTTGGATTTTTAAAGGTAAATGAGTGAAATTGAAGGAGATCAAAAGTATGACTTCCAAGAAGAGTTGGCTTATCAAGAAGAGATGGATTACCAAAGGGGGCAATATGAAGAGTCTCTTGCAAAAAATATTGCTGCCAAACTAGAGAAGATGAGGCTATTGCTTTCCTAAGCACAAAATATATAAGCCCAATCAACCTCTTTCACTTTGGATCAACATGTGAAAGGAAGAGCCTCCCAATTACAAAATCCCAAGTTTCAAGCTAGGTATGCCTTCTCAATCTTCAAGTCCATCTTTTAAGTTTTAAATTCCAAGTTTTAGGGGCCTACATCCTTTGCAAGAGCCTAGTATCTCTCAAGAATAGCCTTCTCAGAAATGTATACTTCCCCATCAAACTTCCCAATATTCCTATGATCAACCTTCTTGTCCTATCACCATTCGCCTTCATAAAGATGGTCCCATTGTTTACCAAGATAGTTGGTTTAGTAAGAAAAAAAATGAGGTTTTTGGGGAAGAACAAGAAGAATATTTTATTGTTGGTACACTTGTAGATGAGTTAAAAGAGAAAAAAATAGACTTGTTGCAAGGGAATGATGACTATAATCTTTTGGGGTAGCAGGTTAGAAAACAAGTAGAAAGTGTTGGACATGAAGTTATAACTAATTTGTTTGATGAGCTCCCACTTTTTGTTGAAGCTGAAGAGAAGATGTCAATGCCTATGCTAATAAATCAATTTGGACAGTGAGGCAATGAGAAAGAAAGAGTTGATGTAAATGAGGTTTTAGCATTCTCATTTGATGAACTTCTTTCATTGAGCAAGAAGAAGGGAGTATACATATTTCAACCTCATCACAAGTTTTGGAGCTGATAGAAGTTGAGCATGAGCATGAGAAGATGTTGGTTTATGAAGAGGCATGTGAAAATAACCTTGTTTTATAAAATATAGAAGAAGTTGATACGCATACGGTTGTTGATCAAACTAAGTATGAGATCAAAATCAGTCCTCTTATACATAAAAGCAACGAAGAGTTTGAAGAGGACTTATTTTAGGATGATTTGAAGGTTTTTTGTTCAAATTTAGTTGTTAAATCAACACCTCGACAAGAGGAAAATGATGAGCAGTAGGGATATGGTGCACAAATCTTCATACTTTCACCAAGTCAACCAAAAGAAATGATGCATTCATATTAGCATGATGATAAGACAGTAGACCACAAGCATGAAGCTAGCATGGATACCTCTAAGTTTTTCCTTTCAAGAGCATGTCCAATCAAACATTTTGCAAGGATGGAGGACAAAAAAGCAATAAGATTCATGCTTGCACCCAAGTATGAAGTTACAATTGAAGGAAAATGCATTCAACCCACTTATCCACCTAAAAATTGCAGTACATGTTTGGTCATCATGAAGAGGTGAGTGGATTTTTTTCATTTTCCAAGAAGTATTGTAGTAACTAATTGAACATTTGACATTTTTCACTTCCTCTGGCTGCTCACAAACATGTGAAACATTTCAAAATAATGAGAAAAGGAAGTTATTTCTAAGAACCAGTTAATGGATTTGTTTGAGTAAGTCATGTTGTTGGTTAGATTAGGTTATTATAGGTTTCCTTTCATGTTAATAAGTGCTGATGTGAAATACTTTAGGGGTTTTTTTCTCCAAGTGTTGAAGCATAGTTAGTCTAGGTGTTTAGTTAGTTGTTCTTGGGATGTAACAATTGGTCGTAAAGTCTGATTTTAGTTTGTCTCAAATCTATTTGACCCCTATGCTCGATGGATATGCTAGGCTACTGGTCTTATAACTTTTAGCAAGAAAAATCCCCTCAAAGGTTGCCAAAATTGTTAGCCTATTTTTCCCTTTGGGTCTAAATAGCTGATTAATGTGATGATATTAGCATGTAAGAGTTTTGGTCCAATCCTAGGTCTTTTAAAAATTTAAGAGTTTTTAAGGAAAATAGATTATAAAGTCTTGAAGGTGATTAAATTCCTTGACTTTTTCATTAAACCACATGCATGTTTTGAAGAGAGGTTTTTTCTTGCAAGAGGTTGTTTTACAATTGGATTAGCTCGATCCTAAAGGCTTAAAATTGTTAAAGGTATTAAAAAAATGAGAGCTATGTGCAAATTTTCAGAAAAAGGTCTTAGTCTAATCTTAAATGACTTGACTTTGTAAGTCACGTTGTATGTATTTGGAGGGAATTTTATTTTGAAGGGAGTGTGAGTCACACCATGTTTATGTCAAACTGTTAGGGTTTCAGAATGAATGATTTGAGCCTTTTCCTAAGACTAAATAACTTGCATGATGTAGTTAGGACTTCCAAAGATGTAACAAGGAGCTATAAGGAATATCATATTACATTATTTTCTCCATTGATTTTAGTTTCACTATGAAATACATGTTATAGCAAAGCAGATTGGTCATAAAATGTATTGACAAAAAGGAAGAAAGGGAATTGGAAATGATGGAATATCTTACTGGTCTGATATCCCCAGGACTCAATTTGGTTATGCATGTAGCGTGTTTCTTCATTATTTCAGTTTTGGGATCTCTTCAAGAAGTGTATGGAACTTGTTGAAAATGTCAGAGAAAAAAAAGATGTAACATTTTCAATAGAAAGAGCAGTCTTTTGTCAGAGAATAGTGCATTTTTCAAGTTTAAGAAGTCTTATAGTTTTTTTCAAAAATACTATTAAGGCTCATTCATCGTTTTAAAGTCTATGGCTTTATATGTCATTTACAGAAGGTGACTTTCATAATGGTTTTTCCACATTGGAAAGAAAAGAACTTGAAGGCATGAATATATATATATATATTGATTAATAATGGTCTAAGAAAAGAAACAAAGTAGTAAACATATGGAATGTACCCTACAACAAGGGAAAACCAATGAAAAGGTGATTACTCTCATGAATTTTGCAAAGGGGAAGACAAGAATGCTTTGTGCAGACTAGTGGTAGAAAAGGAAGTAAGATCTCAGTGATTCAATGATGTAGTGCAATGCATGAATAATGAAGATTCATGAAGAAAGATGACTAGGAGCACCATAAGATAATGTTTCAACCTATTAGACAATTGGACCCAGAGGCAGTACAAAGTAGCATATACCAGCAGAAGACTCTAGAAAAATGTCTAAAACTATTCTTGTTCATGGAGACTTCTAAACTAATAAACTACTTTTCCATCCATTAGAGGATAGTGTTATTGGTGTTTTAGTTTTGGAACTGTCAACATTGGAGGACCAAATCTATGATGTTTCTTATAGCTGCATTTTTAATTATTTTTTATTAAACAATAGTGAGGAGGGATGAAGGTCATCTTGGCATCTGTAGCAACAGTCCCATGTATCTAGGAGAATTTTTGGAAAAGTTGGAAGCATATAGGGGTGGTTGCAAATATTCAGGAGCTGACAACATCTAAAAGGTTCAACACCTCCCTTCTTTAATGCCACTTTGGAGGTTGATAGCTTTGATATTTGGAGAGTAGTTTTTAGGTGCCTAAGAGAGTTTTGACCTATTCAACATATGTACACGTTTCAATTATCTATTGTAATAGATTGCTAAGGGTTTAAAAAGGCTTGTATACTAAATAGTACGACCTCTTTCATTTTGGTGTTAGTTCTTTTCACTTTTTGGAAAAGTATTGTAAACTTGGAAAAGTTTCTTTCTTAGCATTTTTGTGCATTGTAACTCAGATTTTCAATCTTGTGATTGAAAATAAACATTGTAATACTCTATTTCTAATCATTTTTGAAGCAAAGATATATATTTCAGACTTGTGTAGGCTGTAAGAACACCTTTCTTTTAATAAAGTTTAATGATTTTTCCTTCTCAATGGATGTCTTATTGTGTGCAACTGAATGATTGATGTGTATTTTTGTGTTTTATGTTTAAATCCTCAAATATGCTATTTCATTTCCAACAAATTTAGGAAGAAAATGTATGTTTCTTGCAGGTCATAAGTTATGTTGTTAAGGTTTAAACTCTTTACTTGTGGAAACATCTGGTTTTCCTTCTAAATATTGTAAACATACCAAATTTTCTTATGAAACACTTATGCTTGAGCATTTGAACATGTGAGTTGTGTGAACATAAGCTGAATTAACAAATTTTTGTGTGTCAAAATGGCAGAAGCGGGTCATAGACATTTTGTTGCATCACCCACATAGGTAGTTTTCAATTCATGTCATCCTTCTATCCTTTTCCATTAGCAAAATCAATAGTTTAAGTTAAGATAGGTTAACACCAAGAGAACCAACTCATTCTAGAGGTTCTTTCCATCATAGGTGACCCACAAACTTAGAAAGATCCCATGTTTCCCCAATAGGCTGAGTTTTACAACTTATTAAAGGTGCACTATTTGGTGATAACAATAAGTAAGTACATGTTGTGTAAAAGAATGCATTATATGCCACATGAATGGTTGCAACCCAAGCTATTAAATAAGTCACAAATACTTCTTAATTGGAAAGGTGGCATTGGAAAGTTGTTACTATTTGAAATGCATTTGAAATATAATTATTGTGCAAATCGTATCCTCCAATATAGGCACCATAAACAAGCCAAAATGGAAGGAAAAATCTATGATAGGAGTATGCGAATAATTGGGACTGGGAAAATCCCATGCGTATCTCCAAATTGAAGGCTTTGACTAAGTATTTTTAACATGTGTAAGCTGAGAAACTCCATGAATTAACATAATAAACAAACTAGAAATGATGTGAAAACCTTGTGTGCTATGAAAAGGAAGTAGTTCATTGAGTTTTGCATATCAGATCAAAGAGAGGAAATTGTCAATGGGTCATGGAAATTTGAGGAAGTTCTTTAAAGTTTTTGTGAGATAAATTCACTAACATTTCTACAAGAAAAACCCACAATTGGCATGGGAAGGAAAGGTGGCAAATTTTATAGCTAACTTATAGTTTGAAGTCTCTTTCTAAATCTGTATAAATAGAGGTCAATAGTTTCTTATTTGGTTGTTCATTATTGGTGTTCATTGTGATTGATCATTGTTGTTCATTTGTTGTTCTTTTGCTAAGTTTTTTTCTAGAAGAGTATTGTGAGAGCTTGAGAGTAATTCTTTGTGAGTTTAGAGGAGAAATTTCATTGTGAGTTAAGAGAAGATTATTGAGAGTTGAGAGCTTAGATTGATTGGTTAGATTGGAAATAGACTAGGTTGGAGAAGGCAGCAAGCGAAGTCTTTGACATTGAGCATAGAGTTGTGAATTCTTTGTGGAAGCTATATTTTCTAGGCATGCTTAGTTATTCTTAACCATTACTCTTTTCTATTTTGATAATATTTTTTTCTATGGATTAAAAGTGTTTGTTCAATTGTTGTTGCTCCTTTTAGCTTTTAAATAGTGCTATGCATATAGCTTGGACTTGTATGTGCTTAGATAAGTTAAATCTTAATAGAATAATACATTACTACCATGATTTTAATGTTTGATTAACATAAGTTAAGTGAATCTATCTAGAAGGTTTTATGATAATATTCAAGATATAGTATGCTACATATGATGTTGGTGTAGACACTAAAAAATGTCCTAATCAATGTCATACACTCGGAATCGGATTTATTAACATCATTTCCTCTTTATCCATCCTCTTTTCACTTAATTGATTTAATTAGCCTAGCTAATTAATTAATTACATCATTTTCGTCCATTTGGCCTAATTAATTAAATTGGGTTAATTCATCTCTTTTCGCACTAAATTAAATTGGGTTAATTCATCTCTTTTCATACTAACACTTCATCTCATTAAATTGAATAAATCAAAATATTTAATTTAATCTCCTAAGTCATCTTATTTAATTAAATAACCCTATGTTATTTAATCAAATATCATTTCATCACCCTTCCCCTATTTATTAAATCATCCAATTTAATAAATGTCTTCTAATATCTTCTAATTCCCTAATTGCATAAATTAAACCTTGTTTAATTAGCAACTAAACCTTGTTTAATTAAAAATTAAACTAATTTTCCTCTAATCGAAGGGAATATTCCCATGGAATATTCTTTATCCTTTTTGCACAGTTAAAACTTTGTTTTAATTTGTAAATTAACCTTTTTCCTCACCCTAAAGGAATATTCTCTTTCCTCCAATCAACTCACTTAGCTTCAAATGCAAGTTAATCCTTCAACCTCTTGAGCAAGTTACCTTTGACCTACGTGAGCAGGTCAAAAGTCTGTTTGTTTGAGGCAATTGTGAGCCTTTGATTAACTTTCATCATGCATTCTCATCCATTGATGAGAATCCATGATCCATGCCTCTCATCTTCTTCATCCTGAACTGTTGATTGAGCTTTTCGATCTCAACCATCCATTCTTCATTTGCTCTCCTATAAATAGATCACTATTTGGAGACAACTGGATGCATCTTTTATTGCAAACTTATTTTGTTAAATTTAGTCACATCCATACTCTCAATTTGCATAAATTTAGCTTATTTTTAGTTCATTTTCATTGCATAATAGCTTAGAGCATCCATTAATGGCTTCCATGCATCCATCTTAGTTTGTAAATAAATTAGGGTTTTCATCTTTTAGCATAATTTTAGTTTAGATTAGCTTAGCAATTTCTTAATTAGATCATTTATATCATAAAATCATGGTAACTTAGCTTGCATCATGTTCATTTTTACATAATTTAGCTTTTTCGTACACCAAACACCATGGTTTCATCGATTCTTTTCCATATAATTGACTGAAACAAGCTCACACTCACAGGATTGGGAAAGGGTCGTCGGTCCACATCAACGCGACACCAATTCCACAACAAGATAAATTTTGAATGGATTAGAGTAGATGTTTTGATAGATTTCATATTTTAGTAAGGTTTTGATGAAATGTTTAGTTTTAATCTTTTTTGATCGATCTTGTTGAGATATGAGTATTGGTGGCTCCATTATGCTTCGATTCTCCATGGATCAAGCGTAATTCGACCCATACTGATATTTTCGCATCGACATTCTAGTGCTAGAGGGAGGGAAAACTGATTATTCAACCATTTTTTAGCTCTAAATCCATGTTCATGTTGTTTTGCAAGTTGTAGTGACACTCAAACCACAAACATCGACGCTATTTGAATAGCGTCGCCATATAGCAATGCCCAAGCAATTTGATACAACGACACATATTTAATTGGCCGATGCCAATTTAAATATAACATGTATTTAAATTTAAAATATCGTGGAACACAAACAACGACACTCATTTTCACTAGACCGATGCTTTCAAATTTCAAACAGTGATGCATTCGTTAACAATGATTCCCATCAAAATAGTGACACAATCGTGCTCACTAGTCTTGCTACAAAGCAACGCCTGTTTTCACCAGATCGACGCTCATAGTTCAAATCTCGACGCTATCATGTGCAATGATGCCCAACTCTTGTAAGAAGTTTAATGGATTTTTTTTCCAGCATGTGCTTTAATTTTTTAATTTATCTGAATGCTAACATGTTACTGACTTCTTGTTTTTTCTTTTTAGACTAAATGGTTTTGCAGATTTGGAGAAAAACTAGGAAAAAATTTACCCCAACTTTTTGAGGTCATAACTTTCTACTCAGTGGTTGAAATTCGAATCTATTTGCACCATCGAAAAGCTCGCCAAGAGTACTAGTTTAGTCCCTAAAAATCAAGTGCCTTCAATAGTCAATTTTTAAGGACCGACACAAGTTTCAACCCCAAATTCCACTCCGAAGGCCTCCGAAAATGTGGTTTACTACAACATAGAAAAAATAAAAAAAAATTGAAAATTTTAATTTTTGGTTTTTCTTAGTTGTAGTTATTGTAACAGTGTTTTGACACTTGTGGGGAAATTATAACCCACCATATGCTACTTTGGTTTATGTTTTAGGACCACTAAATTTCCATTAGGTTTTAAAACTTACAATCTTAGGACCAACTAGCTTTTAATTGGGCTTAAAATTCATTTTCAAAGTTGGTTAAAACTGAACCCTTATATTACATCTTTCAATTGGGCTTAAAATTAAACAAGGAAAACTCATCTTTCAATTGGTGCTTAAAATGGATTCATCACTGCTTTGAAAGGATAAAATTGACAACTATTTGTTTTGTTTTTTTGGTTTTCAACTTTGTTGGTGAATGCGTATGCAATTATCTCACGCTGTTTGGCGATCTTGAGAAACAAAAAAATTCTTTAACACTTTACAAAATCACCTCCATCTTTCAATTTGGGTTTAAAATTGAACAACCATGCTAGTGTGAGAAAATACATAGTGTGTGTTCTCTCTTTATGCATGCAAGAAAAGATGATCGAAATACGGATGTACTTACTCGCTATTATTCACCTTTAAAGGGCCTGCCTTGGTGGGAAAAAGTACTCACCCAAGGGAATGACCAAAGCGGTAATGAGCATAAGCCAAACTCTTCCAAACTGCTATATAAATTTGTGGTTGCGATGAAAATCGTAAACAATGGGAGGCGATACATGATAGCTCTCCCCCAGTATCTTTATGATGTGTAAATCCCTTGTTCTAAGGGTTGGAATACCTCTCACAAGGATTTTATCATTGCACCTCCTAGAATGGATGCCCTTATTATGAACCTTTGTGTAGAATCCAAAAATCCCTAATATTTATTGATGTCAAGAGGTCGGACTTCTGAAGCCATCCCACATACTTTTTGTTCTTAGTAGAGATGAAGAGTTTGTCATGGGAGATTCATGAGAACTCAAAGCTTGGCTGACCCATAGAAGTGAGTGTCATGGAGGGGAGCCAGTGTGGTCAAGCTTCTAATCATCCACTCTGAATAAGCACACCTGGAGAAATCCAAGTGGGAATACAACAAATATAGCCATTTCTATCCTAGGGTTGTAATGCTTGTGAGTCAGTTTAACACTTTGCTTGATTTCAAAATGATCCAAAAACAAACATTCAATATCCAAATTTCAAACACTTTGGCTTAAATATTGATGTAGAGTAGGTGAGGAATCTCAAAATCCAACACAAAACCCTCTGACTCAATCAAGGAAATCAAACTCTGATCACTAAAACACCCGGTTTGCCAAGACTCACTCAAAAGGCTTCTAGCCTTCACAACACAACCTTGAATGAAATCCGCTGAAGAGGGCCATACCAAGGCCTGATGACAATCAAAATAGACTTCCTACAGGACCTATACAACTGTCCCAAAAGATCTCCAATGACTTCTTTGCAACTTTGTAGACTTTCAACATAACACCCCTATTTTAGGCTACTAGATTAGTCTCGTTTTACAAAGAAAATTTCTTCAAAACTCTTGGTTCCCACAAAAACTCTTTTGACAGAGTTAGATTGTCTATCAAAACCTCAGAATCTTTGGTTTGTTCTCAGATTTAGAGCCTCTAACCTCTTGATCCGTGAAACCCTCTATTTGCATGCAATCAACCTAGGATTTACTGAAACTCACACTCTCAAGACTTCCCAAACTCAACCACTACCTCAAATACATTCCTTTAGGTTTTCAAATACTCTCTATACCTTTAAAATCTCAATTCCATTGAAATTTCACTAAAACCCTTCATAAAACCACCATTTTCAAAGGAAAATTACTCTGCCCAGCCCCAGAGCATCTTCCAAAAACAATAACTCAACTCTTACAAACATTAACAACCTTTAAAACATCTAACCTAACACTATATGATTCATTCCATTGTGGTACAAGATAGACAGAAGGTGGAATTACTCAAATTGACATTTTTGTTGCAAACATACCCCCCACTAGTTTCTTACCAGGCAGATATAGAAAATTCAAGATATCTTCCACTAAATTTTATGTTAGGCTATCAAAATGGATTCAAAGGAATCTTAAAACATACCTCTACAAAGTTATGAGAAAATATTGATGGTTTGGAGGCTGTACAGTTCTGTACAGAGCTTTTAAAGTTTAGAAAAATAAAGATATATGCAAAAATAAGCATTTTTATTGATTTTTGAAGTTTCAAAACTTCAACAACTTCCTCTCGAGCCATGGAAATATTTTAAACATATTTCAAACCAAATAACAACTGTTCAATTCCCATAACTAACATTTGGATTACTTAACTCCTAAATTGAATTGTTTTGTCAATGTTACTCTTGACAACATTTCATAACTTTTGCAATTTCCACCTAATTGACCTCCTAAGACACTAAGCACCCTCAAATACATATTATATGGTCTTTTAGACCTTATTCATTCTATATTAAGACCTTTAAACTCAGAAACAACTGAAACCTTGCCTTTACCCATCTTGACATGGATTGACAACTTTTACATTTTTCATAATTTAACATATTTTTCAACTTCCTCATTGCTCATTGACCAAAAGACCTTCAAATCAATCTATTTAACCTACAAGATTCACTTTACTTTCATCACAATGTGTAGGTTCCCCTACACCATACACCCCCCTATAGAAAAAACTCTTGTCCCAAGAGTTGTAGTGTGCTCCATGCTTCAACATTGCTGCTCCATGCATCTTCAAACCTATTGTCAGCTTCCTCCTTATCCCTAGATCAAAACTTGGAGTTCTCCTAGTCCTTGTAATTACAAACAAAAAAAAGTTAGCAACACCATGCTCTACTTTCTTCATGACTTCATCTGTACACTTGCATCCACCCACATTCACTTGTAAACTCTTCCTTGCCCTCTTTGTGATCAAACTTGTGTTTCTTTGTTCATTTTGTTCTTTTCTCACTGTCCTCAAACCTTCCATACTACCATTATCATGTACCCATGCATTAGCAACCTTATCCACCCCCAAACTAGCAAATATCACTTGCTTTGCAACATCATTCATATGTATAGGACACACCATGGTTCCAACAACAATTGCACCTTGTTCTTCATGCTGCCCTACAAACTTGTCAACATTTACCTTGCCTAAATCAGACCTAGGCATGAGTTCTTTCTTTGCCTTTTGCAAAAAAAAAACTTTCCATTGTCCTGGCACCATTTGTAGGTGTATTTCTTGTTGTCCCAACACCATAACCCTACTTCAAATCAGTAAACCAAAGGCTCTTTTTTCCCAAAAATCACAACTTTAGACTTGCCTTTATCTCTTACAATTCCCTGCAAAGGAGTTAACATAAAAAAGTTATCATCCTTCTTAATTGTATAGGTGTTTTCCCTACCATCATACATAGACCTTCTATCAAATTTCCATGGTCTCCCCAATAGAAAATGACAACAATCCATCAGTAGCACATCACACAAGACCCTATCTTTGTACTCCCCAATCTGGAAATCCACATAGGCTTGTTCATTTACCACTAAAGTTTGACTATCATTCACCCAAGAAACTTTGTAAGGTGCTACATGAGTTATCTTCTCTAAATTTAATTTTTCTACCATCTCCCTAGACACCATATTATCCTGAGAACTAGAAACAATAACACCTTGAAACACTTTACCTTTACATTTGTATGAAGTTCTCAATAGAATCCTTGTTTGGATCATGTCTTCCTCTTTAGGTGCTTGCAACAAGGTCCTTCTCATCATGAGTTCTCCCACCTCTAGGTCTACAGGTCTACTTGAACTTTCACATTCTTCTTCTTGGACCAGTTGTGTTCTTCTTTCACTCCTTCTATCACCACTTGAAGTTGAACTTTTATTTTGAGGACACTTGAAAGATGGGTGTCCAAATTCATTGCATCTATAACACCTTCCTGAAAATTCATTGAAATCTCTCATTTGTCTAAAGTTAGTTCAACCACCTCTCCATCCTCCACTTGCTTCAGGTGCTTGATCCTTGTTCTTATCAACATCTTCATGGTCTTCCTTGGTCTTCCTTGACGTTCAAGTAGTGCCTCTACCCCTAGAAGTGTTGCCTCTTCCTCTTGTTTCCTTCTCTTGTCTCCTCTTGAGTTTTTCTTCTGCCCTCATTACCATTTGAAAGTATTGTTCAATTGATTTTGGTGCCAACAAGTTGATTTCATCCTAAATGTTATACCTCATACCATTCAAGTACCTAGCAACCATTTCTTCCTCATCTTCTTCATGTTTAGTCCTTATAATTATCCTATAAAATTCTTTAGTATATGATTGCACATCTAGTTCCTTTTGTCTAAGATTCTGTAACTTCTTAAGTAACTAAACATTATAATCACAAGGAATAAATTTACCTTTCATTTTGGTCTTCATCCTCTCCCAATAAGTGATCTTGCTCTTTCCTTGTTTCTCCCTTTCCTCTTGCACAAAATTCCACCACAACAAAGCATGTCCTTTCAGTTTTGTTTTGGCCCTCTTCACCTTATGCTCTTCATCAATGTCTTCACTATCAAAATAGTTTTCCATGGCTCCAATCCAATCTAGGAGCTCTTCACTATCATTTTTTCCTCAACACATAGGCACATCCATTTTTCCATGTCCATCTTTCTTCACAGCCTTCAACAACTTCATCATCCTCACATCATCTAGATCCATCTCTTCCTATCCACTAGAGGTATCTTCCTCTTCAAAATCACTTTCTTCCAAAAAAACCCTACCTTTAGCTTTCATCACAACAATTTCCTGCTTCAAGGATTCTATTTCTTTGTCATGGTTGTCAATCTTCCTTGCAATAACATTCCCCTTAGGAGGCATTTTGATTCCTCTAATTACCTTCTTCTTCTTACACACAAAACTTCAACCTTCTTTCACAAGAGACCTACTCCCTACTCTGATACCACTCTGATGTAGAGTAGGGGAGGAATCTCATAATCCAACACAAAACCCTCCGACTCAATCAAGGAAATCAAACTTTGATCACTAAAACACCCGGTTTGCCAAGACTCACTCAAAAGGCTTCTAGCCTTCACAATAAAACCTTGAATGAAATCCCCTAAAGAGGGCCATACCAAGGCCTAATGACAATAAAAATAGACTTCCCACAGGACCTATACAATTGTCCCAAAATATATCCAATGACTTATTTGCAACTTTGTATACTTTCAACATAACCTTAGAATCTTTGGTTTGTTCTCATATTTAGAGCCTCTAACCTCTTGATCCGTGAAACCCTTTATTTGCATGCAATCAACCTAGGGTTTACTAAAACTTACACTTTGAAGACTTCCCAAACTCAACCACTACCTCAAATACATTCCTTTGGGTTTGCACAGACTCTCTATACCTTTACAATCTCAATTCCATTGACATTTCACTAAAACCCTTCATAAAACCACCATTTTCAAAGGAAAATTACTTTGCCCAGTCCCAGGGCATCTTCCAAAACCAATAACTCAACTCTTACAAAAATTCACAACCTTTAAAACATCTAACCTAACACTTTAGGAGTCATTCCACCGAGGTACAGGACAAACAAAAGGTTGAATGACTCAAATTCACATTTTTGTTGCAAACAGACCCCCATTGGTTTCTTACCAGGTAGATACATAAAATTCAAGATATCTTCCACTAAATTTTATGTCAGGCTATAAAAATGGATTCAAAGGAATCTTAAAACATGCCTTTACAAAATTATGAGAAAATATTGATGGTTTCGAGCCTGTATGGTTCTGTATAGAGCTTTTAAAGTTTAGAAAATAGAGATATATGCAAAAATAAGCATTTTTATTAAATTTTGAAGTTTCAAAACTTCAAAAAAAACTTCCTCCTGAGCCATGGAGATATTTTAAATATATTTCAAACCAAATAACAACTTTCCAATGCCCATAACTAACATTTGGATTACTTAACTCCTAAATTGCATTGTTTTGTTAATGTTACTCTTGACAACATTTCATAACTTTTGCAATTTCCACCTAATTGACCTCCTAAGACACTAAACACCCTCATATACATATTATAAGGTCTTTTAGACCTTATTAATCCTATATTAAGACCTTTAGACTTAGAAACAACAAAAACCTTACCTTTACCATCTTGACATGGATTGACAACTTTTACATTTTCATAATTTAACATATTTTGCAACTTCCTCATTGCTCATTGACCAAAATACATTCAAATCAATCTATTGAACCTACAAGATTCACTTTACTTTCATCACAAGGTGTAGGTACCCCTGCACCAAATATGGAATTCTTGAGTTAGCCTTGATATTACTGCTTGTCCTAAGGATTTATCCTTAGAGATTTCTAAATATCTTGGCATTAATCTCAAACCAATATTTATCAAAGATAACATAGGAAATTATGACTTTAACCTCATAATTTTCATGAAATGGACATTGTGAAAGTTATGATGTTTTTGACATAAACATTTAGTTTGAAAACATAACCAATACAAGTGTTTGTGGTAAAAATAACCTCATTAATCCAAGATTGAATCAAATGAAAACCCCACATTGATGTATGTTCAAACTTTGAATCCCCCAAAACAAGCAAATTGAGACAAGAAAAATATTGGAATAATCATTGAGTTCCATTATCCAAAGTCATTGAGTTTTATTGTCAAAATCATTTGGCCCTATTTCCAAAATCATTTGAGTCCTATTTTACCAAGATCATTGAGTTCTTAGGGTTTCATCATTTTAGAGGTCTAGCATCATTCTAATTACCTTAGTCTTCTGAAAACATAAGGTTCACTTTAGGTCAACACTAGGTCAAACATTTCATTCACCCCTTCATCAAATTTCATCCTTCACCTCATCTATCTTTGCAAAATTTGAAATACACCAACACTTTGGGACTTAAACATCAAACCAACTACTACATTAGCTACGTTGTATGTCAAATGTATCCTTTTCCATGCACTTAGTTAAGATAGTTATCATCTTTGAATTAGTTTATCTTGAAGGTCACAAGTTTACCCTAAATATTTTTAAGTTCATTAGCATCCTTTATCCCAACATCAAACATTAAACTCTTAAGTCAAAAGTGTTGTCCCAAAACGTTTGCAAAGATCACTTTCCATATCATCCACCTTTTCATCCCCCATTATCACAATTTCTCTCAAAATACTTAGAGTGTCCCTTTTACCTAGATTTGAGTCAACGAGAGAGTTTAAACATTACAAATTTCAACACATCTCTCTCATCGTTGACCCAAAATATATGGTTACAACAAGATCACAACACAAGAGAATCATGGAGAAAATCAAAGTATCATCTATCATCAGTGATCCCAATCCTCAAGAATTTGATCCAAGGAGTTATTCTACCCCCTCACAACAACCATCATCTCCATCAGGGCCATATGAGATAGAAGACATCACGAACAACCCATTTGGAATTACTAGAGAAGAAATCATGGAACATTAAGCCTTAGAAAATGTGACTCCAATTTCCCCATCTTTTGTTGCACAATCATTGACACAAGGCTTGACTTCATCTATGATTCAACCAACTCCATCCCTTGTGCCAAGTCAACCCTTAACATCTAGTCTTGCAACTCGACTAGGAACCAACCTCGGTATCACTTCATGTCTAGGAACAAACACAACTTTGGGTATTCACAAAATGGTCATTCCATTAACCACCAACCTTCCCCAAGACACAAGTTGGATACCAACCTTTGGAAAACTACTTACATTCCATGATGCCACAACAATCTTGACATTTCAAGCGCAACCATCTTGATCCATCATCACAAATACCCCAATTATGCCTAATGATACACAAGGTAATGTGAACCAAGTGCCTCAAATGGGACAACAAGGTCAAGTTAACACTATCACACAAAGTCAACCCTTGAAAAGTGGTTCCAACAACCCCATGGACACATCAAAACAAGTGATTACCTAAGCTACTCAAATCAATCCACCATCCACATCAAACCCATCCATCATCAATCCAAATCAAAACAACACCTTGGTTACGAATCCCATCAACCAAGGTAATACCTTAGTCACACCTCAAATACAACAAGGGAACATTTTTAATCAATGGAGTCAAGGTCCTAGTATGTCATTACCATCGCAATATCTAATGGCATCATCATCTTTCCCCATAGTCCCTCTTACCATGCAAAATCAAATAGGACCTCAAACATACATTCCTCCACCTCATTCTACCATATTGCAAGGAATGTTAAACCAAGGGAACCCTCCACCTTTCACCAACAATCCATTATACAATCAAAACATTAATGTTCCTAATCCTTCACAGATGTCTCAACAACCACCTGATCCTCCATTGCAAGCACATTCCTTGGCTTTAAAACAAGCACAACAAGCTTATCAGCAAGCCTTCCAACAACAACAAAAATATCAAGAAACCTTAGTAGCACAACAACAACATCAAGCAGCCTTAGTAGTACATCAAAAACATCAAGCCGCATTAGTAGCACAACAACAAGTCTAGCAAGCTGCCTTAGTAGTGCAACAACAACAACAAGCTCAACAAGTCACCCTCGCTATGCAACAACAAGCCCAACAACAACAACAACAAAGTTTCTACTATAACTCTCAACAAAACATAGTCAATACAAATGCACTAGGAACATATACATCATCACCTCAATCATGTTCACATAATCTCACACCACCATAC
This sequence comes from Sequoia sempervirens, assembly GCA_007258455.2. Classification (NCBI taxonomy): domain Eukaryota; kingdom Viridiplantae; phylum Streptophyta; class Pinopsida; order Cupressales; family Cupressaceae; genus Sequoia; species Sequoia sempervirens. The sequence continues at coordinate 210,931,156 of VDFB02058242.1, forward strand.
ACCCCATACAACACCTTATCATATCAAAATCCCTCATATAACTCATCCATCATCCCAAAATATGCAACATTTATTCCATCACCAAACCCACAAGATGATCTAGCATCACAACTTAAGCTATTATCACAAGAAATGAAGGACCTTTGGATGGGAAAGACAAAGAAGCCCCGTACACAAAATCTCTATCCATATCCATTTGATCGAAACATTGCAATGGTACCATTTCCTCCCAGCTTTGAAATACCAAAATTTGATAAATACAAAGGGAGGGGAAATCTTGTGGCCACATGAAAGAATTAAATTTAATGTTTATGGAGGTTTCCTACAATGATTGCTACTTAATGCACCTCTTTCCATGAAGTTTGGCAGGCCCAACCATGGACTAATTTTCTCAATTACCTCAAGGTATTAAAAATTTCCAAGAAATCGCTGATAAATTCATTGATCACTTCTCCTTTAATCTTGACATGGACATAATCTTAGAAGAGTTGTATACCCTCAAACAAACAAAGGAGAATCTTTCTCCAATTTCTTGCAATGATGGAGACAAAGAGCTAGTAAAAGCAAGTGGCCACTTCTCGACAAACAACAAGTTGGCATTATCATAGCAAATCTAGGACCTAATCTATCTTTTCACTTGAAGATGCAATGCATCACATCTTATGACGAGCTTGTCCCTAGAGCCCTTAACATTGAGAGAGCCCTAAGCTCACAAGGGAACACACAAGTGTATAAATACAATCACCCATCCACTAGTTTTAATGACAAGCCTCGCTATTGGGCCAAGAAAAAAATGTTACTAGTGATGGTGTTATTGATGCAAAGGTGGTCTTAACTGCTCCTAGACAAGAAAACACCCAAAAACTATTCGTGCAACCACCAAACAATCAACCAATGATCAATGCTACAAACACTCAATGCAGACAACAAAGAACAAACAGTGCTCCTAAATGACAATTCACTCCCTTAGGGGAACCTATGGAAGACGTGTTGAAAAGGTTGATACAATCTAATCTTATCACACTCCCAGATTTCTCAAACTGTCAAGATCCACAAATCAAACCTCGTAGCTATAGAGAATATCACTTTTGTGAAAATCACCGGTACAAAGGCCAAAGCACACAAAATTGTTTTAGGCTCAAACATCAAATAGAGGATCTTATTGAACAAAGAGACATTGAGGTTGATCAAAAATCTAGGAATGAAAATCTAAAAATTTACATAAACCCTATGCCTGATCATGGAAAAACGATTCAACAAAGGCATCAGCTTCAAACAATACCTAGGATAACATGTTGGGACATGTTTACGTTGTTTATGAAGAATCAGACATGTATCAATATACTATTTTAAAACAAAGTCCAAACCCATCAATAGTGTTTGACACTATTTTATACCACAATGACATCAAGTGGATATCAGATTGTGATATCTCTCCCACATATGACTCAATGATTGGGCATGTTGAAGAAGTTCCAAATGAGTCAGCAATATCCCTTATTACACCCATACCCAAAAAATGTTGTGAAGATCCTTTCACTGATGATATATCATCCACCCAAGGATCATTTCAAGAGGAGGATCTTGAGGATAACAAAGGTTATTCTGAATCGAGTCAAGATCAAGAACCCCTCTCCCTAGAGTTTCAAAAAGAACTAAGGGACATCTTCCAAACCATTTTAAACTCCAAAGATGTCACTGATATCACTCTTGAGATGTTTCTTTCAGATGGACATATAGACATTCTTCATCCAATATAAGATTCCCCCACTCTTGTTATTCCTACACTACACAAGAGCAAGCAACAGTTGTGATTATTGATTCTTATAGTGATTGTGCATCATTGACATCTTTTGAATCAGTATCAATAGATAATGATGTCATAAAATCAAATAAAATAGTTCAAGAGAAAGCAACAGTCAAGATTCTTAATTCTTATAGTGATTGTGCATCATTGACATCTTTTGAGTCAATATTAACATCTTTTTAAATAGTATCAACAAAAAATGATGTCATAGAATTAGAGAAGAAGTTCATATTCCTGAACAACTAGAACCCATAGCAATATCATGTGTTCATGACAAGTCATATTCAATGGCTATGGATCAAAGGATACATTAACAGGGAAAAGGATTAGGTATTGATCATACCTTCACAATGCCAGGGGCAATCTTATCTACAACAAACATCAACATATGGGGCACGAAGAATCCTTATGATGAAAAAGTTTTCAATGCTACAACTAGTTGTATCTTGAGTTGAAATTCACCCATCATCTCATACACAAATTGGGACCAATGTAAAAATAAGAATTCATATCAAAGCAAAACAAAGATCATCAAAGAAAATGAAGTAATAAAGAAAAAAGGAAAAAGAAAATACAAATGGATATCAAAGAAAAATAAAAAAAATCATCCCCCTAAAACTTCATTAGTCAAAGAAACTATGGGACAAAATCAAAAAGGGAAATGTATCCATCCAAAGAGTCTTCAAAAGAAAAAGTAGGCTTCTCAAGCAAGGAACAAAGTATATCCTGTGATTGGTCCTAATTCCATGAAAACCTCCATCCTCACCCATCATCGCTCATCTTCCTAAGTTTAGAGAGTCAAAGGTTCCAAACTATCAACCAAATTCCTTCATGCATGACACCATCCACTCCATTCACAATATCCAATTCTCGTATTGATTGTGTGTTGGCAGCTACCCTTCACCATAAGGATTCTGAAGGAACTCTATCACAATGTGCACACATAGACAAGGTTAATTTTGGTATCCACAAGGCAGATCAAAGTTCTTCAAGGTTGCATTCAAGTGCTCGTATCTTAGCAAAGCAACTTCTTCAAGCAGGATATCATTGGCATGTTATGATAGTGGCCTCCACATCAGTACCACCAGGTGGTTCAACATGAGGCAAACATTTCCAAAAAATCTCAAAAAATAAAAAAACCAAAAAATGATAAAAATCCAAAAAAAAAAGAAAAGAAAAGGATTGAAAATAGTAAAGATAAAAATTATCCTCCAGTGAAAACCACTACAGTGGTGCTTTGGGCAAGTACTATGATGAAAAATTGGAAAACGGGCGTCATGAGTAGAATCAAGCATCTATATGATCCTTCTTAGATAGAAGCATCAAATCCTTGTCATGATAAATCCAATGTTCCCTCAATCTATCTAATCCAAAATTTATCCAGATATTCCATTTCATCTTGATCTTGAAAAATATTTAGCGTATACTTCAACTCTACTCATGAAGAACTTTTGACAGGATCTTTGCCATTTTATCTCATAAAGTCCCATAGCCCATATCTAGCATGATAAAAATCTATCAAAATCTTCACAAATACATTACCTATCTTGGTTGTCCATTGCATTATGAAGAATTGCTAAACATTGGGGGTAGTTTATTGCACTCTTGTTTTCAAATAACTCTTGATCCATGTCTTATATCTCACAACATGACATCGACATCATGATCTAGGTATCGTTTTCCTTAATATATTATCTCTAAAACATCAAAAACATTCATAAAATATTATCCAGAAAATCCAAAAACATTTGCAAAATCCTATATAGTTAAAATCCAAAAACATTCAGAAAATTGTAAAGGAAAAATCCAAAACATTCATAAAACATCAAAACCCTAAAAAGGTCGAACATCGAGAAAAACCAAAAATAATGTCTCTTGTCAAACTATGTTATCTCTGAGCTTGAACGTAGGCAAGGCCATCATTGATGTTCCTCCAAGACACCCTAGGTTAGTCTTTAGCAATCCATTGTAATTAGCTATCGTCTCTCGGTTGTTCATATCTTTTTCCTTTAAATGGGTCGAGTTGGTAGAACTACGTGGTCTTTGCATGTATAACGTAGGAAAGGCTAATCTTTGATCAACCCCCGAGGCCCCTAGGATAGGTGTCTTAGGTTAGGTTCTTGGTCAAAACTCAGAAATTCTCAAAAAATCCCAAAAACATTGAAATATCATGAAAATCCCAAAAACATTCAAATATTGCAAAAATCTAAAAACATCCAAATATCTTGAAAACACAAAAAAAAATTGAAACTTGAAAATCCAAAAACAATGGAAAATTTTAAAAAAGGACCTAAAAAGCCTCAAATATTCAGAAAACCCTAAAAATCCTCAAAACATTCAAAAAATCAAAAACATTCATATAAACTTTCAAAAAGGCCAAAAATAGCCTCAAAACATTTTTAAAATACTAAAAACATTGAAAAATTCTAGAAAAAAAACAAAACCCATCCACCCCATCTTGCTTTCACCTGCAATAAACTTTCACCCATAATAAATGATCGTCACCTTCACCCTTTGAAAAACAAGTAGAAAGAAAACATAGCAAGTCATAAAGTGTGAACCTAAAAGTCAAAATCTAAAGTCTAAATCATAGGTAAATGTGTCAGTGAAGTTTATAGCAATAGCTCATATTAACACCATCATCCTAACATCAAACAAGCCTCTGATCAACATGTCCTAGGATGTATCCTTCTTGCAATGGACATCAATATCAGACATCACTTCAACTAAACTTAAACTAGGAAGGAGCTATAGATAACACTGACTATTTTTCTTTGATCTTTTCTTATGATTTATCTTAATGACCCATTCTGAGGACCTCTCGATCATGTCTAATAAAATTATTTAGAGAGAAAGTAATGGGGCATCGATCATTATCTTTCGTTTGTTGTGCTTGTGGATACTCTTGTAAAATAACATACTTTCTTAGTTTTGTGTGGGAAGGTCATTTGGAGTATGTTGTTGACTATTGCTTATGCTTTGGTCCAATATGTTCTAAGCTTCTAACTTAAATTCTAACAATTTCCGTATGTCAAGATGTGAATAGGAACTATCCTATCTATTTGTCGAGTCAAAGTCCATTACACTAGATACAACGTCGTCCTGCTTATCAATACCTTGATGCATCATGTCTATGTGTTATATCAAACAATAAGGAATGACTAAAAATTCCAATCTCAAATGAGCATCCCTCCTACATTTCATCCTGCATTCTTTTGCATTGTCTCATCACCATCTCTAATAAAGTCTTGGATCATGGACTTGTTGGATCTTTTGATGCAATCACCATCGACAATGGTTATTCATTCTTTATTCTTTATCTTATCTTTGTGCTAACCTGGTATCATGACACTCAAAAACATCATCAATACATCCACCTTGCATCCACAAACCATTAGCATACATGCATCTCATAATCATCCATATCATAATCACATCATAATCAATTGCATTCACATCATACATTTTGCATAATCATTTTATTTGTGATGAATGATATAGATTTTGATTTCTAAGCAATGAAATCATTATTATCATAAGCATGCATACACCATCATCATCATAAACATGCATAGAAAATATACAAAAATAAATGCATCCACATCATGTGCATCCATAACATTTGCATATCATAATCATTCATCCATATCATATTGTGAAAAGATAATGAAAAAGAATATAACATTCCATCCATCCATATCATACTCATTTCATATAACATAAACATAAATGCATCCATGCATAATCATATAAAAGAATCCATATCATGTCATCCATACATGAAATAAAGTCAACACATCATAGAATAAATCATCTATATATGTATCATATATATATCAAAAAGTGTGTCATGCTACAAAATATGGATCAATGTATGTACTTTAATGATCAGTACAATATCCATGAGGCTATCAAAAATAAGCCCTTGAATTTATATCAGTATAAAGAATGGGGAAAATAAAAAAGTGTCTATACATCAAAAGGCTAGCCCTGGTGGCTACTACCCTCTCCAGCTTGCCACTCAGGATGATCCTCTACTCAAGGGCACACATCACTGCACTACAAAAAATCAAGCTGTCGAAGAGCCACTAGAACATCCTTGTGATAGTGCTACCTATAATACACAGCCTCTGTAATGGCCTCTCTATATATTCACACTGAAACTATCTGACCATGGGTGGATGTCATAAGGCTCTCAATATGCTAAAGTCGATCCACCTCTTGATCTCTCTCACCTATGATTGCCTAAACTCTCTGTAGTACCGTGTCTCTCTCAGTTGTCACAACAACCACCTGCTGCTAAGCCTAGCCTCACTCAACAGTCAAAGCCAAAATCTATTAGCGGGCCTAGTCCCACTCACCCTACAAAGCTTGCACCTATTGTTGCATCTTTTATATTTGTGCATCTTTGGCATCCGATGGTGGTGATGGTGGTGGTGGTGGCACTGGCTAATTTTGCACCACTAGAGGCTGTTATCCCACTGGAGGAGCCCCTAAAACCTATCAATTATGGCCTCCCTGGCCTCCCTGTCCTCTACCCCTAACACCTCTACATCGCAGCCTCCCTCTAGGAGGAGCACCTGCAAGATCTGTGAATCACTTTGGAGGGACGAACCATGCATCATAAGTGGGAGTGGTTTGAGCAATCGGTTGACATTGATTGGATGCCCAAGGTTGGAAAACCAACTAGCGGAAACTCTCAACAACCTTTGCTATCGAAATCATCAGTCCCCATGTCAGAATCTGACTGGTCACTCTAGTAAAAATCACCTTGTAGGCATCATCGAGCATGTCTTGTACATCACCAAACTATTTGGTCACTCTGTCAGGAAGGTATCGCTCAACCATGGTATGCTCTTGACCCTGCATATAACGGGTCTATCGGGTGAAGTAGAGTTGTTGAACATCATCGAACCAAGCCAACATCTCAAGCCATGGCTGCCACCAGAACACGATCATATCATCTATCACTTTTCTCTAGTACAGGAGCCCAATCTATCCTGTCTGCCTAAGTGTGATGGAACCTCAGTATCTCCATACGACATGATCATCTAGCTCCACATCTACCATCTATACAACTGGTCAAAGCACGACAATGTGTTCCCATGCCTATATATGAAGAAGTGTCACACTTACACTGAGGGCTCTCCCATCATAGTAAACAAAATAATGAAAATCATGGTATAAGGAGGCCAACATCATGGGCCCCCACACAAAAAGAGTCTTCCAATAAAGAATCCACTACCAAACCAAGCCCTATCCTAGACTAAAAAATCAGTTGCATCTATCTGGAGCCACCAAACCTGAAATGATGGCTACAACAATCAATCTGAAGGTCGACACGTGACCTCTGTATGTCTCTAAATCAATCTGAGATGTGACCAATACAATCTGGTCCATCTCCATCACCTCGAATTAGGAATCTAATCCAACATCTAGATCATAGAGCACATGATTACCATGGATAGGCAACTGCAATATCCACCACACATCCTCTAAGGTCATTATCACCGCTCTCGTTGGAAGGTGGAAAAATGATGTCTTGCTATGCCATCTCTTGCACAATGCTATCATCATAGCCAAATGTGTCCTCAAAATAGGTGCATATGTGATGTACCACAATCTGATCTCTCCCAGGTGCTCCTGGCACAACTCAGACAAATCACCCAATCTCTCCAGTACTGTTGGCCTGTGCTCTCTCGACATCAATGGTGGGAAGACCTCTTGCACTCATGAATCCCACAACGTCTCAGAAATCACAAATGTGTCATTATTTACAAATGCATTGCTATATTCAAAATCCAAACAACAACGTCCAATGCATTTTAAAATTCAAATTGACAAATGCATCACCATACAAGATGGCGTCACGATTTAGAATTTGGCATGACCTAACCCTAGCTTTCAAATCAGAAAGTGTGTCACCAGATACGACTACATCACCTTTTAACATTTGAAAGCCTAAATTCAAATCCAGAAAAGTGTCACTCTAGACATATGCGTTACTATATATCATTTGGGCATCGCTGATTGATGTTTGGGTGTCGCTATATAGTGACACCCCCAAATTCTAAATTCTAACACCTAATAAATGCATCAAAATTTCAAATTTCAAATCAAGTTTCGAATCACATATCGGTGGTCCTGTGCTTGGAAGTCGTTGGAACTCATGAACTCGATTAGAGATGTGTTGGGGGAAATCACAGCTCACCATTTTGTCGAAGGGTTAGAGCTCAATTTGCAAGAAATCCTTAAGTGTGAATGCACAAATAAATTGAAAATGACCCCTCTTAACCTATTTAAGCTAGAAAATTAGGGTTTTTTTCCCTAATTTAACCTTAATGATGGGGTTTATTATCATTTTCATCGAATTTTCCAATCTGAACCTAATTTTGCATCATTCTTTGCATTTTTGGCATTATTCTTGCATCTCTGAACCTTTCTAAACCCTTGGGGCAGCTTTTGAACCTTTATCGAAAAATCAACCCAAAATTCAAAATTTCCACCTAATTTCTCGAGGGGGAAGGGAGTCAGTATTATCCTTTCGTTGGGGCATCTAAAAAATAAAAATAAAAATCATTTTTTGATTTGGGCAGTAGTGTTAATTTGAAAAGTGTGTTCTTTGAACAGAAGTAGCAGGTACCTCGCTTCAAAGAGGGGAAAAATGTAGACACTGAAAAATGTCCTAATCAATGTCATACACTCGAATCAGATTTACTAACATCATTTCCTCTTTATCCATCCTCTTTTTGCTTAATCGATTTAATTAGCCTAGCTAATTAATTAATTACATCATTTTTGTCCATTTGGCCTAATTAATTAAATTGGGTTAATTCATCTCTTTTCGCACTAACACTTCCTCTCATTAAATTGAATAAATCAAAATATTTAATTTAATCTCCTAAGTCATCTTATTTAATTAAATAACCCTATGTTATTTAATTAAAAATCATTTCATCACCCTTCCCCTATTTATTAAATCATCTAATTTAATAAATGTCTTCTAATTCCCTAATTGCATAAATTAAACCTTGTTTAATTAGCAATTAAACTAATTTTCCTCTAATCAAAGGGAATATTCCCATGGAATATTATTTATCCTTTTTGCACAATTAAAACTTTGTTTTAATTTGTAAATTAACCTTTTTCCTCACCCTAAAGGAATATTCTCTTTCCTCCATTCAACTCACTTAGCTTCAAATGCAAGTTAACCCTTCAACCTCTTGAGCAAGTTACCTTTGACTTGTGTGAGCAGGTCAAAAGTGTATTTGTTTGAGGCAATTGTGAGCCTTTGATTAACTTTTATCATGCATTGTCATTCGTTGATGAGAATCCATGATCCGTGCCTCTCATCTTCTTCATCCTGAACCGTTGATTGAGATTTTTGATCTCAACCATCCATTATTCATTTGCTCTCCTATAAATAGATCACTATTTGGAGACAAATGGATCCATCTAGAATTGCAAACTTATGTTGTTAAACTTACTCACACCTATACTCTCAATTTGCATACATTTAGCTTATTTTTAGTTTATTTTCATTGCATAATAGCTTAGATCATCCATTTATGGCTTCCATGCATCCATCTTAGTTTGTAAATAAATTAGGGTTTTCTTCTTTTAGCATAATTTTAGTTTAGATTAGCTTAGCAATTGCTTAATTAGATCATTTATAGCATAAAATCATGATAACTTAGCTTGCATCATGTTCATTTTTACATAATTTAGCTTTTTCATACACCAAACACCATGGTTTCATCGATTCTCTTCCATAGAATCGACTGAAACATGCTCACAGTCACGGGATTGGGAAAGTGTCATTAGTCCACATCAACACGACACCAATTCCACAACAAGATAAATTTTGAATGGATTAGAGTAGATCTTTTGATAGCTTTCATATTTTAGTATGTTAGGTTTTGATGAAATGTTTAGTTTTAATCTTGTTTGATCGATCTTGTTGAGATTCAAGTATTTGTGGCTTCGTTATGCTTTGATTCTCCATGGATCAAGCATGACTCATCCCATATTGATATTTTCACATCGACATCCAATATGAGTTATGTTGTATGGAAATGCAAAGGGATTGATATCATGTTAGAAGCAGTATGTCATCATTGTCTAGAGTATGATGTCATGTATACAGGTATGTTGGTATCTTAACCATGAGTGTAGATACCCCATTCTCAGATGCTCATATTCCCTTTAAAGTAGGAGATTGGTTTATTCCCTAGGGATAGGGTATACACTTGAATGTGATTATATTGATATTCAACAATAGGGTTGGAAAATGTATTAGAGATATATGTGTTCTAATTACCTTTTTAAATGATATTATGTTATACTTGGACAAGAGTCTATACCTACTCATGATATTCTAATCTTAAAGAAGAGGACTTTACATCTCGGCAACCCAAATCCATAATGCGAGGAAACTTTAAGGTGTAGAAGCACAAATTCCTCTCAAGCTGAAAATATCCTCTAGATTAGATATGAACTTAACATACATTTTAAACATGTGATTATAAGTATCATATTGAGGGAAAGGATATATGGTATTTATGAATATACAAATGTAGGAACCTTGTATAAATGATGCAAAGGATAACTTGGAAAGAACCATGAGGAAATTGGAGATTAGTTGAAAGGTTCTTAGTTGAATTTACCAAAGGTTAAATAGCTTATTATGTCGATTTACTATTATTAGACATTACTATGAACATGAGGTTTCATATGAAATTTAATGTCAAGGATAACTAGATTGGTTATGGCATCGTAGAAGGATGGAGTCATATTAAATATGACAACAAAGAGTCTAAAACTGAATATGAGGAAGTAATCTTCAAATCATTTAAATCTAAATTATTATACATATTGACATGTATTGCTTGTGATTTAGATTGACACCATATGTGTCCAATCAGTGACATGATGTCATCAGTATTAACTAATTATGCATGAACTAAGAGAGTTGTTACTCCCATGATTAAAAGAAAGAACTTGAATAAGAGGCAGTTGCCAGTCTTAGGAATATTACAAATGTGTAATAAGGTATTCAAGAGTTTGGGTTAAACCTAACTGGTCAGTTAGAACAATATAAGTGCATTATCACTTTTGTATGGAATATTATTTATGTTATTTAAATCTTGAGTTCTAACCAAGGAAAGAGTATTCACAGGTCAATAGAGTTTCCAATTTGAGCAAGGGTTTGGGTGGATATACGACATCACTTCATAGAAAGTGGATTTATTTTATATATATATGAAAATTTTGGCCAAAGTAAGTGTAGAAGCCATTGTGTACACTTTGTCAGTTCACTGTGAGTAGGATTGCATAGCTAGTAGGGAGTGTCAAGCATTTTTGGTGGTATCCACAATATGACAACACTAGTTATGTAGGACATACCACCATGATAAGGTACACATTTTCTAGAGGGTTTCCATACCAAACTCTTTGTTGAATGATAGGTCCATCTTACTAGTTAGGAAGATGTGCAGGGGACTGCTTAAGTCCGTGGTTGGTAGAAAAGAACTTGGGTGATGATCTGCCTCATGCAATTGGAATCCTAGGCTTGTGAAACAAAAGAAGATGAAGATGTGTGTTCTAGATGTGGAAATATTGACCATTATACTCTTGTACCATTAAGATTTTGAAAGCTATGAAATTATAATTATGATCTTGAATCTACTTGTAAATTATATTTGAAAAATGAGTTTATTACTTGGGATTATGTACTATTATTTCATTCATGCAATGTAATATGAAATGGTTTATTTCAAATGTACAAATGTGTTATTGAAAATGAAAAATTTATTTTCATGTGTTGAGAACTTGATTTATTCATATTATGAGTTAAAAACTTAGGTGAAATCAATAGGGTAAACTGTGGGCATGTTACATGTGGTATCAGAGCTACCAGGTTCAACACTTGGACCTATGATCTCATTATCTAAGTTTCTTCCCAAACATTATCAGTGGATAATGTTTGAAAATTTCTTATGCCAAAATGGAAAGGAAAAGAAGAACAAGGGAAATAATAAGGAAACCAATTTTCTAAAAAAATTCTAACTTTGGGACAAAGAGAGAGTCATCCCTAGAGATTAAAAATCCTAAATCAACAACTCATAGAGAGATTCCCTTGGATTGAAAAAGGAATGCACCTAGGATAAGTAAGAATGTTATGTATATTGATACAAATGCTTAATTCGAGAAACTAATTGTTAGCATAAAATTGAAAAACTTTAGACAAAGTAGAAAAGTCAACATATTGTGAATCAGAACCAACTAGAGAGGTATCATGATCACACTAGCTCCTATCCCTTCTTTTGATCAAGCACCATCAAATTACATCAACCAAACACCATTAGGATCCTCATTTTCATGGACTTGTTCTACAATATAATCTTGATTCACTTGCATAGGTTGATCTACCTCAACCCTAAATATATCCATATTAGTATGTAAGAAACATACTTCTTCCTTTGGTTCTATATCTTCAATTATAGTAGGAGACCTCTTCTCTCTATCTAATATGACATATTTCTCATTTATGGTAATGAGAGAACAAGAGGAATCCATATGAATACTTCCTCCATCTATAACGGACCACATTCTTGAAAACTACATTCCTTATTGAGGTGAAATATCAACCACTATGATGCTCATGTTATATGTCATCTCTAGATATTATGCTAATTTTAACTTGACATCTTTCATTATACCATGGCATGGAATTCTCTTTAGTCCATGGAAAAAAAAATTCCCATAGGCCTTATTGACTTGTAGGCCTAAGTGGTTCATGAAAAGGAGAAGCATCACATTTTTTTATTCCCTTGAATCTATCATGTAATTGTTTACCAATTTATCATTAATCATCAAAGTGAAATAAAAGGACCCACTTGAGAGGGAAAACTTGTGAGTATGGTTCCCAAGTAAACCTTTGTAATGTCTTATGTTAACTCTATCTCAATCTTGGAAGTCACATATGGAGCATAGGAAGAGGAGTGGGATGGGGATATTCAAATCCTCTAGAGATGTTGGTGATGGCAGATCTGACTTGGATGAAAAAAATTATGCTTTTTGGTGGCTCGTGTTCTGGTGGTTTTGGTCTGTTGGCTGGGTTTCATGTGGGGAACATACTTGGTTGTCCCTTTTTTTTGTGGTTTTGTATGGCTCTGCTAAATCCTAGATCATGGAATTTATTTCCTAGCTCATAGTTTTCTCTTCTTTTGCTTTGGAGCCTTGGTGGTTTTCTTGGAAAAGAAGTGAGGGTTGTTATCTACCCTCTCTTCCTTTTACCAGGTTTTCCTTGCTTGTTGACAATGGCAATTTAGTGGGAAGAGTTATTTTTGTGGCTGTGACAGTCAATGAGTACATTGTGCTCTTTATGTGATGCAGTCTTCATTAACAAAAATTTGCAACTCTTTTTTGAGGCTTGTGATTTGTAAGCTCATGTTCTTGGCCATTTTATGGTCAATTTGCCTCTTTTGGTTTTTGAAGCTAGATTTGGAACTGGTTTTCTTCATATATCGGCTTTTGTTGGCTCTTTGGGGTTTCGAGTAAGTGGTGGGTGTTTGCCTTCTTTACTTGTTGTAGATTCCAAGCAACTCCCATGGATGTTGGAGGAGGTTCTTAAGAGAGAAGGGCTTAATGATGTATTTTCTTCTAATATTGACCCCCCTCTAGAGTGTTTGTTGATGAAAAAAAAAATTGTGGCATGGGGCTTGTTTTCTTACCCCTTGTTGGTTCATCATGCTTTTCTCATGCTAGTTTGGGCTAATTTTTTGAGTGTTTCTTTGTTTGGGGATCATTGCTTCACTATCTTTGTTTTGATCCTAGTTTATTTTTCCCTATCTTTGTGGATTTTTGGTTGGGGTATTTTTTGGTCTTCCTATGTATGGGATACATTGATGGTTTGACTCATTTTCTATTTCTTGTTTATTCTATGGAGCCATTTTTTCTCTTTTGGTTTGCTAATGGTCTGATCTTCTTGATTATTTGTTTGAACTCTATCCATGTTGGTGATTTTTTTTGTTGGCTAGGTTGAACTTATTGATTTCTCTTTTGACCCAGTTGTTTGTTTTTGTTGGAAATATGAATGAACAATAACCCACTTGAAGCTGCAGTCTTCAATGGATCAACCAAGAAAGACACCATCCACATGAACAAGAAAGTGATGCATCATGAGCAAGAAGATAATTTGATCAAATTATGATCTATGATGAATTGATCTAGAATGATTTACAAATGTACAAGCACCTTGTTTATATAGGCAAGGTGAGAGGAAGTTGGATAACCAACTTGGATGCAAACATTAAATGGCTAATGCATAATTTCAAATGCATGAGTGAAATATTAAATGCCTAGATAACTACAAGCTAATTAATGAGACATGGCCCCATTAATACTAGTTTCTAGAATTCCACCCAGGAAACTAACTCCTAAGTAAACTTATTAATGATGTGAATAGGTCCTCACTAAGAACTATTTAGGAAATAACCCCATTCACACTAACACCCTCCCCCATAAGTGCAACTTGGGAGTGTAGTTATTATGCAAATGATGTAAATGCAATATTGTTCTTGGCTAATAGGCCATGTTAGGTACCCATGTACAAATGGAAAATGAACTCTCTTACAAATGGAGAAAAGGAAAAAATCTCATGGGAAAAAAATCCTCTCCAAAAAAGAGATATAATGAAAAATCTAATGCAAATCATGTACAAGTAATGGAAGTGATGAGTGGAGGTCTCAACATCAATACCCAACAAGAGCTAAATCCATCACAAGAATACAATACAATGATCACTCCAATGAAGGAATAGATAGAGACTAGATTTCCCCCTAAATGAAGCATCACTAAGATCAATGAAGAGAGTCTGAAACCAAAAGAGAATCCAATGACAAAAAACCACATGTCTCCCTCTGGGAAGAAACAAATACAATGGTAGATGAGGAAGAAACTCCAAATCCATGGTGAAATGAGAGGGAAGAAGCCTTGCATATGAAATCTCTGAAAAGGAATCAAGTGCCTCCAAGGAAGTCTCACCAAAATAAGGATCCCCAATCAAGTTTGAAACAATGGAATGTGGAGACTCAAGAATACCCTCCAAAGTATAATCTACAAAGAGGAGAGAGATCCCATCAAGCATGTCCTCCAAACCTGTAGAAGTAGCCAAGTCTGTAATACCTAAAAAAAAGCCATCTTCTATCCCCAAGTCTGGGAAATTGAACATATCCTGTTGTACTGAATGAGATGATGGAGCCACACAAAGAAGAGCTAATTATAACTATCCACCATTGCCATCATGTGAATTGCTATCCACTCTAGAATCAG
Organism: Sequoia sempervirens; assembly: GCA_007258455.2. NCBI lineage: Eukaryota > Viridiplantae > Streptophyta > Pinopsida > Cupressales > Cupressaceae > Sequoia > Sequoia sempervirens. The sequence goes on from VDFB02058242.1 coordinate 210,946,298, forward strand.
GGGACTTAGGAACATAAGGATCATCATCATGATAGAAGTGGGAGAAGGTATACACCCTTGACTGATGATTAGCCAAGCCTACAACAATGAATTGTCCTATCTCCTTCTGAATGAGGACTGACTCAGATGTGAACTCAACTGTATTGAATTCCTATGCAATCTGATAAATTGAGAGAAGATTATGGGCCATCTCAGGAATGTGAACTACATCATGGACATGACTTGTACCCAAATCAATATCACACATACCAGCTACATGAACCATATTAGCATTGGCAGTAAACATTGTATCAAATTGAGGTGCTCTAATTGACCTTAGAATGATGTGATCAAAAGAGATAGCAATGTTCCTTGATGCACCTAAATCAATAATCCATCTGTCAGGTCTATCAACAAATGTAGTAGTTAATGCATGTCCCTTTCCTCTGGAATATCTAGAGGTAGTCCTTTATCCTCTTTATGTGGAGTCTCCTCTTGTGTGGTAGAAGAAGAAGGTGAACTAGATGAAGGAACTAAAACATTGTGATCCTTGAGAATTTGTTTTAACTCATGAATCTCCTTCTTAAAGAAAACCTATTCACTATGCCCTATCCCCTTGCAAAAGGTACATGTGTGTTTCTCCTTCTTAGATTTATCTTCTTTTGAAGAGATGCTGGAAGCCTCACTAGATCATGTCTTAGTTTTACTCTTTTTCTTAACTTTCCCTTTGAGTGGTGTGGCAATCAATGTATGAAACTTAGAGGTGACATCATGTTGACTAAGTTTGGATTGTTCCCTAGTTAATCTCTCACAAAAGGTCTCAAAAGATGGCATGAAAAAATTATCACCTAACCCATCCATAGTGGAATAGAAAGAAGTGGAAAAATATGCAAACACTTCCTTAAACTTAGATAAGATCAAGAATATGCATTCCTTGTCAGTTTTGTCTTTCCCACACCCTGCTAATTGAGTACATAAAGACTTGAAATTCACCAAATAGTCCTCAATTGAAGGGAATGAATTAGTGGAAAGAGATTCCAACTCAAATTCTAATTGTAATTCTCTAACATCACTAACATAACCAAAGAGATCCTTATATTTATCCCATACCTTTTGAGGTGTAGTACACTCCTCAATGTGGAAGAATAAAGAGTCAAAAACATGCAATGAAATCAAGCCTATAGTTGATTATGGTTACTTCTCAGCCAAAGGTAGACCATAATCCCCTAGACCAAAGTAGCCTCTACATATTCACCTTCCATGTGTGATAATTGTGAGGAGTAAGAAGCTCAAATCTTAATTTTGTTGTGTGCCAAAACAAAAACTAAGCAAGAGGAAAATATATTTGATAAAAATATTGTGAAACCACCAAAATATGATGTGCCACTAAAAATGAAGCCTCCCAATGCAAATAAACCTTCTCCAAATGTATTATTTCCAAGATATAAAGCAAATGCCTCAAATTGCAAAAACTTAATAGAATGTACCCAGAGCTAAATCTAAAAATAGTGGATAGAGAGAATGATGGAAGTCTGAATCACCTTCACAATGCCACTGGAATCTCCAAAATTTGACAAACTGGTGAAAAGATACGAGCTCAAGAGTCCAAATGGAAGCATCAACTTTAGTTGGTTATAATTCGTACCCACAACAAAATATGGAAAAATACTCTACACCACTATGAAGTATACGAAACCAAATTTTTGACAATATCTTGTTTGCAAAAATTTGATATCCTAGCGAAAAGTTATGCTTCGTTGAATGAATCTACCCAATTTGGGTGTGTAGGCTAAATAGGAACAAAAATTAGGCACCTAGGGGAAAAAAATAGGGCCCCCGGTTTGATATGACTAGGGGCTAGTCACTAGCAAAAAAGAATCACGCCACTAGGACCGGCGACACCACCGCTCCAAAGGCCGAGCCCCCGGTTGGCGATAGAACCTTGGCTTAAAGAAAGGGAGTGGTCAGAAAACAACACAAGCACTAATGAAAAGAGAGTAAATGGGAGATTTCAAAGAGCAATGATCAAAAGGTAGAACATGGGCTAGCGGTCAATGAGGTGATAGGGGCCAACAAGGTACCTAGTACTCGCTAACACACACTTGTAAATATGGTTGAGAGGAGATATTGAATGTAGATTTAATGTTGGCTGCAATAATTAAATCTGCCAAATATGCTGACAAATAAAATAGGTTGCATAAATTTATCCAAACCACCAAATATAAATATGATATCCACCAAAATATTCCCCCAATATAAATATAATGCCTGACAATAATTTTTAATATTGTCTGTCGACAGAATATTTAAACTCTATGCCCAAAAATAAAATATTTATGCCAACTTAGAAAATGATTTCGACCAGATATTAAATCAAACCCCAATAATTTTTTTCTACCAAACTATATAAGCCCAAAAAAGAAAAAAAAATAACCTACAATAATGCCGCTTTAGATTGAATTTTTTTTTGCAAAGGGGGGGAATTTTTTTCCTACAACTGTACGATCCGTACAGTACAGACTCCCTTTGCAATATAGTTGCAAAAAATATCTGATGGTCTCTAGATGACGATGTTGAGTTTCAATGATTTGATAGGCATTCCTAGGGTTTTTGGACCTCCTGATCACAATGGCGGGGTCAGATATGACCCAATGTGCTTCAGAAATAAGTTGCCTCTTGGATGAGAACAACTAGCCCTTGATATAAACCCTTCAACCTACAATGATCTCCTTAGCTCAACTTCTTGATATGAGATGGATCTTCTATGGCCTAAGATCTAATACTATGTGGGAAATATGAATGAACAATAACCCACTTGAAGTTGTAGTCTTCAATGGATCAACCAAGAAAGACACCATCGACATGAACAAGAAAGTGATGCATCATGAGCAAGAAGACAATTTGATCAAATGAGGATCTATGATGAATTAATCTAGACTGATTTACAAATGTACAAGCACCTTGTTTATATAGGAAAGGTGAGAGGAGGTTGGATAACCACCTTGGATGTAGTCATTAAATGCCTAATGCATAATTTTAAATGCATGAGTGAAATATTAAATTCTTAGATAACTACAAGCTAATTAATGAGACATGGCCCCATTAATACTAGTTTCTAGAATGCCACCTAGGAAACTAACTCATAAGTAAACTTATTAATGATGTGAATACGTCCTCACTAAGAACTAGGTATGAAATAACCCCATTCACACTAACAATTTTGTTCAATGGGGTGATGTTTTCCCTTTCTAGTGATTTGTCTTTCATCTCCTGTGATCCTTTTGAGGTAGTGGCATCTTCTTTAGAGGTGGAGATATGGACTGTTGGGGAGGGAGAGGAATTGTACTTAAGCATGTTGGCTAGGGAGTTTTTAGTTTCTTCCTTCAAGTATTAGAATCTCATACTACCTTGGGATGTTGTGATAGCCCTTCCTACTGAAGTTTCTTTCCGCCAGGATCTTCATTTGATCTCTTCTATAGAGGTGGAGACTACTCCTATTGAGGTGGAGCCCTCTCCTATTGAGGTGGAGCCCTCTCCTATTGAGGTGGAGCCCTCTCCTATTGAGGTGGAGTTGGATGTTGTAGAGTTGGTGGGAAGATCTTTTCTCTTATGTTGGTTCCTATTGAGGTGGAGCTTGTATGGGTAGGAGAGATGTGGTTTCAGGGGTAAAGGGTTACATATCATCCTCTCCTATAAACGGGAGCCCTATCCTTTAGAGATGGATATTGGGTTGGTTATCCGGGTGGGATGGTGCTACAAGAAAGTTGATGCTTTGCATGTTTTTTTGAGCTCTCCATATCCCCTATTGAGGTGGGGAGTTTGGATCTATTAGATCTTCTGAGGTACAAGGATATGTTGGTGCTCTACTCCATTAAGGTCATTGTTTTCCTTGGATCAACTTTGGTTGTGTTGAGTGGTTGGTTTGTTGACGCCTGGCTAATACAGGAATTCAATTAAGGGTTCAAGGTCCCTATAAAAGCATAGCTGTAAGGGGTAGAAGGTCCCTTTAAAACCTATTTCGTGTAGCTTGAATAGTCCTATTTTCATTTGATGGCTACTCATGTTAGGTTGTTGTTGACCTATGTGTTTATTTTATTTAGTAATGCTCTTTGTTATGAAAAGGTTTTAGGTCCCTTCAAAACCTATTTGTAATGGGTTTTGGGTCCCATCAAAACCTGCTTTTCCCTCAATCAAAAACTCTATCTCAGTCTTACTAAATTGGTTATAACCACTTTCATTATGTTCATTCTTATTGATGTTTCTTGCATAATATAATGCAACATTTTCAATCAAAGCCAAATCATTATCTTTTTGCTATGAAATTCTCATCATTTCAAGTAAAGGCACTAAAACCTTAACTTGGGACAACATATGAGCCATGTCTATAGGTATGTATCTAGGAATATAACAAATAGGAGCAATAGTAGGTGTAATAACTTTTACCTTTTCTTGCCTTTCTATAATTCTCTCCTTTTAATAACCAAGTTTTTCTTTTGCTTCTTGTTTTGAATTCTATTGGTTATATTTTATTTGATCATAGGTGAAACTATATGATCTTCAAACACATTATCTTTCTCTTTGATGAAGATACATATTGATATGTTGAATATGATTATTTGCTTTACTTTTGAGATTGTAATTTCTCTTGAATTAAAAAATTACAACTATTATTGCTATGATTTTTTCATTAGATGGCCTTCTCAATTTGAAATCCTAATTTGGTGATTCCACATTACACACATGATTGTTTTCTTCATCATCTGAGAAAACTTGTTGATAATGCATACTTTTTTAGAAATATCCTTTCAATGATTTCTACTTCTTCTCCATATTCTTTTGATGAAGAATACTCATCTAAAGTTGTATCAAATCTTGATGAAAACATATTAACCTCATCATATGTTCCCCAATGATTTTCATTGGGATCAGTTCCAACATCACATGAATTATCATTTGTCTCCATAGACCTTGCACCTAAATATTGTGATGGAGAGGGATAATTGACATGCTACACCCAAGGTGTATCATCCTCTAGCTCTTGAAATCTTCAAAGGAATAGGTGTATCTCTATTTGTAGGCACCTTCTAATTATGATGGACTGGCCTTCCATTATGAGAATCGGTTTTATATGGATGATCAAATAATTTGCATTGGATTGTTCTTATTCTGATAGAGATTATCATGAGACATGCCTTTTTTAATTTTTGGCTACCTAGTAGCTCTAATCCTTTAGTGCATTCATGAATTTTTATAGCTTATCTTCTGGTGTATCTTCTTTAATTCCTTTATCTTTGTTTAGGAGTTTGACATTATATATTTTATTCAACTTACTAGATGCTCTTTGATTAAAGCCTCAATGTTAGCAAAAATTCTATAGGAATCTCTAAGATTATGTGGATCCTTGTCTCTGAGCAAGTAACCCATCTTGGAATCATATGCATTATAATATAACACCAAACACATAGATTCATTAGGTCTAAGATAAAAAGGAATTTTATTCATTGCTCTAATGAATCTTGCATTAAATTTAGAAACTAATTCATTCAATCCTTTAGAAATACTTGTGAATTTATTGATCATAAATATAGGATCTACCTTATCACCATATTGTTCCTTAAATATTATATTTTTAATTCCTCCCAAATGATTATGCTTGATCAAGATGTCCTTTATACTAGTCTCTTTCCTCCTCTACTAGAGACTAAATAAACAACTTCATCAAAACATCTTCATCCTCAATCTCATAGTCATCTGAGAGATTAAAAAAATTCTTCACATGGTCTTCACTTGAAATGGAATTATTTCCTGAGAACTTAGGAAATATAGACCTAATTTAATTGTATACTGGTTAGGGTAACCAAGTATGCTAGTGAAATATAACTTCCTATACCTCTCCAAATTTAGGGGTTTTCTCATACGAATATTTCCTACAACAAAATGAACTGCTCCTTGCTAAGCAATATTTTGTCTTGAATTTTTTTGATTTTCTCTTACATTTTGATTTAATCTAACATTAGGATTCACTCCCATATTGGAATGAGGAACTCTAATGTTTGCATTTCTATTTCATCACTGAGGAGGGTTTGCAACATTTTTAACTTGAATATTTTGTGATGTATCAATCTAGTTTCCTAAGCTAGACTGACCTACATCCCATAAGGTACCAATTCTTCTTTTAAAGTCATCTCTAATTCTTTAAGATTTTATTTGATTTAGCTCAGTCTTTAATTCATTCACGTCATTGAGAAGATCCTAGTTAGCAAAACTTTCACCCACTATGTTTTTTACTTTCTCCACTCTTGTGTTTACATAGATATCATATTCACTTGAGTCTTCTACTACTTCACCATCCCCTATTATTTTAGGACATTAATATTTATGTGATATCCTTGAGTTACAAGCTCATCAATCCATAACCTTCTTCGAGTAAAACATTGACCATGTTCAATAGTAGTGTTCTATTTAGGACTTCTTTTATGAGAAACGCTTTGAAAAATAAATGGTTCTCTTAAATCATACTCTTTTTGAATCCTATCAAAGACTATTGATAGGTTCTTCATAGCTAGGTCCTCTCCAAGGACCAGTTTCTTCAATATTTCTACTTCGTTCTATATTAACCTCATTTGTATCTTTATCCACATGAAAATGCATAGACCTAGTTCTATCACTTACATTCTCATTTCTCCTTACATTCTCATTAATTACAAATGGATTTTCAATTGGAGAGATAAGCCTACCTAAATTTTTAGATTTCCAAGCTTGGCCTTCCTTTTGGTACTCTCCATATAGTTTCTTGTTAGGGTCCTTCTGAAACAATGATCCCCTTCCTTCCAGATTTAGAAAATGTCTTCAAATTAGTATTCAAATGATATGATTCTCTTCAGACTTGCCACCCATAAAGGGAGAAGGACTAGAGCCCAAAATATTAACCTAACAAGAAAATTTTAGACTCTCTCTTTGGTTTCTAATACAACAATACTTCACAATTTCCCAACAAAGTCTCAATATGTTATTTTTCTAAGACTCTAATGGTAATTATAACAATACAAAACTTACTAGGGTTTGAAAGATAGAAACAAAATTACTTATATTCCCCAATAGAGTCACCAATATATTGGTTACTCCAACTGATTATGGAATTCAATTCTCTGAAAATGATGCAACTACTTTATGCTCAAATATTGGCCAACTCAACAAGGGATTACCTTTGTAAATAATATCTTTCTACTATTCAAGATTTGGTAGACCTAGGTGGGTAACCCTACAATGACTTGTCACTTGATGACCTATTGAAACAACAAGGAGTGTTTTCTTGCAAATTAAATCTTACACCTAATGGAAAGTGTATGCAAGTTTTGGCAAAGTGTATGTAACTCTTATGTAACCTTATTGTTAGGTAAGATAGTGTAGATAAAAAAATATATGAAACAATACTTAAAAGAAATTAGTTTTTTTTTTATGTTTTTAATATGATGTACCAAAGTATTAAGGATGCACAAATTAGACTAGTTCCTATATAAAACAAAGTCAAATGATCATGTAAACACTCATTTCCTATACTAAAACACAATCTAATGGTTTCACAAGTGCTATTGTCTTACAATAACACAACCTACTAAAGTATTACAACTTGAGGATGCTTAAGAATCCAATTATTATGAGATTAACTCTCTATTTTTCTACAGAAGTACCTACTCCGTTCCTTGAAAAAATGACAACATTAGCAAGACATATTGTAGGAAAAATTGTAAGACATATGATAATCCTTAACTATATATTTATCAAAGAACACTAACTCAATGTTGGAGAAATTTAAATTAAAGAATATATTCATACAATTCACTCATATGAGCATTACAAACTCAAAATATGCATGATAGGCCAACACAATGTGACTGTAGGTCACCAAAATCTAGCTCTACCACCCCTAATTACTAATAGAAGTTCAATTCTGGACCAAATTCTAACTCTAGAAACTCAAGATTAACCTCAACCCACCTCAACTATGTTGGAACACATTTGTTGTTGCCCCAAAAGATTGAATTGTTAACGCTCGATAAAAATGCCAGAGATAAATGGATCCACGGGAAGTGGTTAGTCCATGCCACGAATCCAAAGGGAGATGCTAGTGATTATTCCAACAATCCCCCTGTCATCATCACCTGATGAAATTCAAACCTGCGACCATAGCTTTGATACCATTTGTTGGAACACATTTGTCATTGCGCCAAAATACTGACCTGTTAACGCTTGATACAAATGCTAGAGATAAATAGATCCATAGGAGATGGTTAGTCTATGTCATGAATCCGAAGAGATATGCTAGCGATTAGTCCAACAAACTAACCCTAACTCCCTCTTTATAGTCATCATCAAACTTGCCTTTATAATTTAGGCATAACTAGAATGCTCTTAGACTTAACCCTAACCGAATAAAAGTTTATATTTTTTCTACACCTAAAAAATTAACTCTTTGATGCATGCCAAACATTCTCTAATATTAATTAATGCCTTATGATGAAGATTTTGCACTTGGAATGCAAAATTAGATCAAAACTCAATCTCAAAAGGCCTTTGTGTCACTCTCTCAAGCTTAAAAGGATTTGCACAATCATAATCATACGTGGAAGAGTGAAATTCAACCTTCAAAGTATGGTGGCATGTCAACATCTTTTTGTAACTTCAAGTTTGAAAACTTGCTTTAAAGCAAATAATTTGATTTATTTGGCTCTGTGTTGTGCTTTGCAACTTCAAAAAAGGAATCTACACATATTAAATGGTGGTAGATGCACAATGTTTAATTACATCTCTCTATGGTCTTGGAAATGAGAAAATTTAATTCAAGCCACTTAAACCATAAATTTTCACCTCTTTTCCTATGTTCGCTACCACCATAACCATGGGGAATATTTAAATGTTTTAGTACTGACCATCGATATGCTAGTTGGCACGTGATTGGATGGTGTATAATCACACTTTACATGCAAAAAAATTCCTTCATATTTTCTTTCACCAATGAGGGCTTGCCATGTCAGTCCATGCATCGAGCTATCACGTGCTCACAAGCTCATGGGGCTTGAGATAAGCATTTTCCGCATGACGGGCATAAATAAATGACATGCTAGCGCTGACCTAGATTGAGGGGACAGGTGTCGGCATATAGTGAGCTTGCAGGCGGAAGAAAAACTTTAAAACCAAGCCCATGACAAACATAAAGCATGTGATGCAGTGTAACACTGCCCCGTGGATACCACTTGGAAGTTAGCGATGTCAAAAGTGATAGATGGCGAAAGAGCGTTAAGGTTGTACAATAAGCACAAAATGAAGCTACAAAATGGGGAAGCTTTTTCTATATTAATTCAATTTTTTTTTTTGGGTTTGATTGTGTTTGTTTTTTTAATCAGATTAAGAAATAATTTCTTTATATTTTTATCCACATTATTTTTAATAATTATTTTTACTTAATTTCCTTTTTTCCTTGACCTATGTGTAACTTCCTCATCCCCCACTCTTTCCCCTTCCCACCCTCTCTTCTCCCATTTTTAGTTGGTTTTGGTTTGGAACAATCCATTTCTCTTCCTTTTGCTCCCTTTCATCCCGATGATGGACTAGGGAGTGTGATTTGAAACGTTTAGATGATGAAAAATGCAAACAAAATCAAATCCAGAAACAAAAATTGATTTATTATTATGGATTGTGGAAACTTGATATTCTTCTATATTATTTTTTTTGTATTGAATATAGTATAGACATCAATATTACATCATTTTTCCATATCAGTCATCAGCTTCTGGTATGCAACAGGCCTATCCTGTAGCTGTTTTACTGATATGAGCAGTATATATACAAATACTTTCTGTTCAGCAGGATTTTACATATAAGTACCAATATATGGCCATTTACAACAAAATACAAAACAAAGGGTATATTACTGTAAACAAAAAGGTGTCAACAACTTTCATTTATAATAGTTACTGGGACTGCTGTTGTTCGCTGAAGCCTCCAACCTGCAAGGATCTCCGCTGCCATTTGCTCAACTACTGTACTATCCTCCTCGATATTAGTACTGCTAAGTATTCCTGGAGTTTTGACGCTTGCCTCCTCCTTATTGTTCATTGTTCCTTCTTTTAATTCTCTTTGAGAATCATGCAAGGCTTTTAGAAAGATATCTATGTTTCTATGTTGGGGTGGCCCTCTTGCCATGTGTGCCCATACTTGGCCTCTTGAAGGTTGACATTGACTGTGCCATTTTCCAGAAACTTCCAGAATTTGTCTTTGGATAACTCTATGGTGATGACCACATTTCCTGAGTTGATGAATCCTATTGAAGATCTCCAACCAGCCAAGGTCTCCACTGTCATCTGCTCCACATTTACTGTTCATTTGGTAAACAGTTCTACAACAACAGACAAAAGCAATCTCAAGCGGATGAAGTAACAGCTTTATTAAAAGCTTTCTGGAATTCCTGAAAGGCCCTCAGAAAGACTCCATCTTCTTTAACACCTTTGTGATGAGAATATTCAGATTTAAGTGTCTCCCTAGGAGCCTTTACTGCGTCCTCCCTCAGCTGCCTCCAAAAGCCAGACATTGTGATCTCCAAATGCATCATAACCTGCGAAATAATATTAGCACATGTGAGTCTTTTAGAAGACTCAGTAATCTCCTGCTACTCTTAAACTTCTCCTCATTCCTAGCAATCCAGATATGCCACAAAATCTCAATGGATAAACAAAACCAGAATAATTTAAATTCTTTATTAAGCTTCATATCATAAAGAATCACATGTTCCCACAAAAAACTGTCATTTCTATTCCAAATGAACAAGTCCTTACAAAAACATTTCCACACTTCTTTAGCATACAAGCAATCAAAAAAAATATGCTTGATGGATTCAGGAACCCTACACAGATTACAAATATCAATATCATGAGAATTGATTTGGAAAGGAACTTTGTGCAGAATGATTAACCACCTAAAATGAGCCTTTTTGGACTCCTTCACATTATACCACATGGTGTTAAAGACATTTTGCCATTGAGTATCAGAGAGAGAGACATTCCAACATTTATTGAGATGATCCTTAATAGAACTGTCATTATTGAGAGTGTTATAAATAATCTTGGCAGTTAAATCAAAGAGCTTCGAGCCATTTTTCCAAACAAAATCATTAGCAATGTCCAGGTTCTTTTCCATAACCTTCGGAAAACTGACACCTCTACAGGCCATACTGAGAGTATTATAAGTCCTCCAACTGGAATCAGCCAGATTGAATTCATTAGCCAAGCTGTTCCAATCTTTAATATGACCATTCGAGATAATATCTTTGAAAGAAAGGATGCCTTTCTGAGCCCACTTCTTCGCAGAACAACCCTGCAACAGTGCCAAAGGTTTAGACTTATGCTCCAAGTTCCACCAAATGGAACTAAAGGGGTAACAATTGACATTATTGTTGCAAGAATAAATATAATCTTTATTCATCTTCACATTGTGCTTAACTGACTCCCAAGCTCTCCAAAGGCTCTTAAAGACCTTGGAACCGGCAGGGACCATAGAGTGCTTGCCAAAGAGAATATCACTAAAGGGCAGGGCTTTCCAAGACTTAGCGTTCTTGGGGGCAGATAAAAGAATGTTGTTCCTCACAAGGATTTTCCAAGGCTCATTGCCAACTAGTGCCTTAACGATCCACTTGGTAGCTAGAGCAGTGCCCTAAAGCCTGAGGTCCTTCAAACCAATGCCACCACTCGACTTGTCAAGGCAACACCACTTCCAATTGACCGAGTGCTTTTTCCTTCTACCTTTCCCATCCGACCAAAGGAAGGATCTAATTTTCTTCTGGATTTCATCAACTTGATAACTGTTGAAGAACCAAACTGAAGCGAAATAAATGTTGTACGAAGAAAGAATCTTTTGACAAACTTGAGCTCTCCCAGCCAGTGAAAGGTACTGCTTATTCCAACCTGCCAACTTCTTCTCAATTTTCTCCCTAATCCAGATCCACATATCCTTCAAGTTGGGACTGACAGCAAAGGGAATACCAAGATACCGAACTTGCTTATTAGGACCTCCCCACTGGAACTCATAATTCTTAACCCAATCAGGAGGGGTTTCCTGCCAACCGAGGAGACAAGATTTAGCAATGGAAATTTTAGCACCAGATGCACGACAAAAAAGAGTTAATTTTTCCATCAGGGCCTTCATGTTATCTTCCTCCAGCTCAAGGAATATAGCCGTATCATCAACAAACTGAATATTCAAGATCTCAGCCTGGTCAGGGAGTTTTATGCCTTTGATCCTAGGGGACACGGAGTTTTCCCTAAGTAGGTAATGAAGGGCATCAGAAGCTATGAAAAAAAGAGCTGGAGCCAAAGGGCACCCTTGTCTAATCGACCTTCCCAAATCGAACTCAGTAGAGAGGGATACATTTACATCCACCTGAGCAGTGACATCTTTAAGAAGAGTGTCAATCATCTTGCAAAAGTTAACCGGAAAACCAAACGCCAATAGGGTGGTCCTTAGGAAGGCCCATTCGACCCTGTCATAAGCTTTCTCGAAATCCAGCAGGAGCATGGCAACATTTTGATTGGAGTTCCTAGCCCATTCCAATGACTCCCAACTAGTAATAATATTTTCTAGGATATATCTACCTTTGATGAATCCCGTTTGGGTGTGATTAATGAACTTGGGGAGGATATCCACCAATCTTAGCGCAATCACCTTGGCAAGAATCTTGTAGGAGACATTCAAAAGAGTAATAGGTCTCCAATTTTTGATAAGCGACTTGTCCCCCCCTTTTGGTAGGAGTTTAATGATGCCCCTGTTAATATTCCTTCCCAGGGAACCTTTCACCAGAGCTTCTTGATACACTTGCAGTAAGTCTTCGCTGATCCACTCAGGAAAGGCTTTGTAGAATTCAATGGGCAAGCCATCCCTACCAGGAGACTTATCATTGCTCATCGATAGGATGGCTTTCTTGATTTCTTCTTCAGTAATGTCAACATCTAAGGCCAAAGCATCTTCCTTGGAGATCTTTTGGGGGATAATACTTCTAATGAACATCCTAGCATTGTGACTCTCTTCACTACCACTTTCCGCACAGAAAAGATTTTTGAAGTAAGAATGGAATTTTCTCATAATACTATCCTGCGTATTGAGAGTATCACCACCATCACAGATTTGCTCAATCTGTTCCTTAAAATTTTTTTCTTTCAAGAATCTAAAGAAGAACTTGGATCCTTTATCACCACAACTCACCTAGTTGAGTTTAGTTCGAACCTTGAGCCCTTGGATCTTGCGGTTTTGAATCTTTCTTAGCTGGTTCTTAACCAAGATGAGATCCTGACAAAGAGCCTCATCATTTGGATTCTCTTGAAGCTTAGTTTCAATAAAGAGCAATCTCTTATGCAAATCAACTTCTTCCCTCCTGTTATCTAAAGCCTTCTTCTTCCCAATGGTCTAGAAGAATTTGGTCCAGCAAAGGACATTCTGATCCCATCTATCAATGGCATTCAAATATTTCAACATCCATTTATTGACCTCTCTGAGGGTGGATATTGCATCCACACAGTCCCTGTCATTCAGGAGGTAGGTATTCAGCCTAAAAAGGGGAGACTTGATAGCTTGCTGAGGCCAGCCACGAGCAACGAACAAAGTGGTTTTAATGGGATGATGGTCAGATAAAGTGTACGGATGGACACTCACCTTAAGCCCATCGTTGTTCGGCAGAAAATTGAAAAAATCTTGGTTGGCATAAAATCTGTCAAGCCTGCAATAAATCCTCTTGCCACCCTTCTGCGAGTTGCACCAAGTATACCAGATACCTTGGCACTCATTTTTACCCCCTTCCATAGGGTCAAATAAATTTAATTTGGTTTTCAACCTAATCCAAAATAACTTTTCACTACCCTTCCAATCCATGTCAAGACCCCCCCACTTGTCCTCCAAGTGCTCCACCATGTTGAAGTCTCCCCCAAGAATCCAAGGGACATCCGATAGGTCAATTAACCACTGCCAAAGACTAATTCTTTCTTTGTAGTCATTTGGCGCATAGACGGAATAGATGCCGACCTTGTAGTCCCCTTTTTCAATAGTGATCCAGACTGCTCTGTTACAGGGAGAGGTACCTTGGCTAGAGACATAATGAGACCACTTATTAGAAAGGAGAATGGCCGCTCCCCCTACCTCTGTCATGCAAGGTGGTAAAATAGGAGGACCCATTCCAGATGAACTTCAGATTGGTATCAAGAGTGAATCTTGTGGCTTTGGTTTCTTGCAAGAGCACAACATCTTTGTTAGCCTCCAAATTAAGAAATCTTCGAACTATATACTTCCTGTCAGGGGACTCCAGTCCTCTAACATTCCAAGAAATGTAGTTAAAATTCATTATCACAGGTTAAGGGGATTTCTTCTGGATCACCCTTGAGGTGATCAAAATATTTCGTAACTCTACCCTCCACCTCTGCCTTTTTAGGGAGAGGAGTAGGGAGCACAAGACTAGTTTTTTTCCTCTTATTTTTAACCAACTGAATTCCTCCTCCATTCACAGCCAAGGGTGTCCCATACTTCCTTGGTCTCCCAGGACCAACTTTGGTCTTGGGCATATGTAAAGGCCACCCATTAGTGCTATTCTCCTTGACACAACATCCTATGGTACCTGTGGGTTCTAGGTTGCAGCTAACAGAAGAATTGTTGTTCCCAATATCTATGGTAAGGTGAGGGTCAACTGTTCCACAGTTATTGTTTCCTTCCAAAGTAGAGACTGCATCCGTGTAGCCTAAAGGGGCCAACTAGTTGTCTTTTATAAAAGGCACATTATCAGTAGCAAATTCTTCCTCCCCAGAAGCCACTGGTGCCATGAGTGAGGGATGGTGGTTGGGGATTAGGTTAGCAACATCCACAAAACCAGTGCAGTCAGATTCCTTGGAATCTCTGCAGTTCTTCCCCCCCCGACTCAATGAGAGGGTTGAAAGGCACACTTGGGTTACACCCATTACTAACCATCTCATCACCACAATGTAGCGTGCAATGCTTGGTGAGAGCATTATTATTTAAAACTGGGGCAGAGTTACTAGTTGGTGGAGCCGCCTCCTCATTCCCAACCATCAACCCCTCATCCATCGTACCCGTGTTCTGGAAATTAATTTTAAGGTTGAACTGATTATCGCCTCTAGAGAGACAACCCTTTGACACCTTGGGCTCGGGCCTAAAGCCTGCTAGCCAATCTTTAAGGTGATTCACCTGAATCCTTTCTCTAATTTTTTTCAGGGCCAACTGCTGGGCGTTGCATTTCTGCCTCAGGGCACTGGAAAATTTAGAATTCGGGGGAGGAGAGTGACTGGAAACAGCAAGGGGGGAGGCAAGCAAGGCATCGACATCCTTACCATCCACCTGACCGGCAGAAGACTTACAATCCACAACTAAAGCATCCACATTAGATAGCGGGGCTGAGGACGGAATCCCAACCGCCAATGAACACTCGGAAGGAGTTACCTCCTTCATGGGCACCCCCAGGACAGAGTCTGAAGCCGACAGAGTTTCCCCATGGTAGCAAGGATCCTCTGCCCAGGTTGACAAGGAGGGAGCGACCACCTGTTGGGAGGCCATCCCCAAGTTGCTAGAGTCTGTCTGGACCTCATGCACAAGAGACGAGTTTCGGTTGCCATTAGCAGCCTTTTTAAGGATCAAGGGACATCTTGAATGAAAATGGCCCTCCTTTTGGCACAGGTAGCAGGCATTAAGACCGCCTAACACCTCCAACAGACAGGAAAACTCACTTTCAACATCAGAGACCACAATTCTATCCAGAAATTCAACTCCAGGCAACAAAGAGACTAAAGCATGGGCGTCAAGGTGCGGGAGGGAGACCTTTGCCTCATCCACCCTAAGAACCTCGCCGAAAGGGGAAAGAATCTGAGGAATAAGCTTCCAAAACTCGGGCGGTAGATTCTTAACCACCACCCATCTGGGACAGGACAGGGCTAACACCTCCTCGGCAATGGCCGCATGAGACCAAGCAAGAGCCCTAAAACTACAACCCCCAACATTCCAATATGATTTTGCCAACAATTTTTCTTGCATTTCACAGGTTTTTTAAAAAATTACAAATAACCCTTTTTGGAGCATTCTGCAAAAATTAACTTGAATGCCAAACTTGTTGGCCCAAACATTTATAAACCAGGAATCAAGAAATTTGCGAGCTGGCAATTTTTTTACATCCAACGCCGCAAAGAAAATAGCAGTATTTTTCAATCTATTCCTTTCAGATTTAATAACAGATTGCATCTCAGGATTAGGAATAAGTTTAACAGAGTAAGAGTGTTTAGGGAGAGGCTTACCTTCCACGCTTCCACCATTTTTGAGACCGCTTACCTCCAGAGCCGCTTCAACCACAAACTTAGCACCATCAGGAATAACAGGGCCATTCTCTAAAACTACCTCTTTAAAAGATTTTGGGAGCTTGTGCGCCGAATCCCCATTGGAGAGGGGGTCGGGGGGTTCCATGCCCCCTTTCACCAGGGAGGACAACCAGCGCACTAGAAATCAATGCGTTCACAGGTGACAAGGAAGAGAGAAAAAGAGCATTGAGATAAAATAAAAGGAACACAGAGCAATGCACAACAGATAAAATAATTTCAACACAAAGCCAAACCTTTGTGGAGGAGGGCACGACCTCCTCCACCTGAAGCCACGTAACAACCTCGAAGCCTGTGCGTCAGGGTTTTTCGTTTCCGATCAGGTTCATTTCCTTGCAGCAAAAACGGTAGATCTTCAAATTCAAGTTTTGGGGTATATTTTTCCTTGGATCCCTTTGTACACTCGGTTCGTATGGAATTTGGAAACAGTAGAGCAAAAGAAATCTCTGAATTTCATGGTAACATCATCATCTTCCTGGTTTCATCCTCAATTAGGAGTTTTTTCTTTAAGAAGTGGTTTTCATAAAATCCCTAGAAAAAAACCCCAAATATATGAGAAAGGGTATCTATTCTTCTATATTATTCAAACATTGCATGCATATTATTCAAACATTCCATGTATATGTCTATGATTTCTCTTATAGTGAACACCAACCTTGATTATATAGTTATTTCTTTTTATTCTAAGTTCCCTCCACTATGAAGCATTCAATCCTACTAGAAATCTATTCTATATTGGCCTTGACCTCTAACCAACTTTATAGGATAAATTTCTAATTTAAATTTCTATAAGATCTCCATCTAATTTCCTCTCCATAATCCTAGCTCATTTTGCATCAACATGATCTAGAACTATGAAAAAAAAAATTACTTCTTAAAATGTAATGTCTAAACTTCTAAACAACCCATACTAATGCATATGCTTGCATCCCCTAAGGTACCTTACCCTTTAATTCTTAAAAGGGGAACTCGTGAAGGTAATAATTATTTCATCTCCAATCTCTTTTCTTTATGTCAACTCAATAACAAAGGAACGTTCAAAAGAAAAATATAAAATATAAAATGGCTATGTATAATCTAGGTTGATCAATATAGGAGTGTTAGAAATTGAATTATTTATCTATGAAAATTCTATTCAATCTTATAATTTTTCTTTAGTATGTCATTTAAAGAACAAATTATCTTAACAAAAATAATAATGATTTTTTTAATAAAATTTATCTTATAAAAAAAGTATTAAAACTCTTTTAACTTCCTAGTAGAGACCATTTGCAAATTGCTTAAATTCTATTTAGGTCAACTAAAATTCATTTCTTATAAATCACATGAACTAAAAAAAAAACATTTTGTTACTACAAAAATTCACTTCTTAGGGCTCAAATAAATACCTAATTCTTTATACCTTTGGAGGTTTTTTCTTAAATCAAAGATGTGATCCCCTGTATTCTTAGAAAAGATGGTCATGTGAGGCCCACTTCTCCTCCTCATGGTCACATCTCTTTTAATGGATTTATTTTATTTTGGAAATTATATATGTGATAGTATTCTATATTTTTATTATACTCTGTTGATATTTATAAAATGTTCGAGTAGCAAGTTACTAATTACTTGAAAATAACTAGGTGAATTAATGATTATGGACTTGTTTACATTTTTTTTACATTAGACTTTATTATTTATATTTAGTTGTTACTATGAATTGATTTTAGAATAAAGTTAAGTGTGTAAATTGAATCTCAATGCAATTAATATAGGTGTTATGTGTTTATGCAATAGTCTGTGAATATGTTTTAGACGATAAATTAAATTTTATATTTATTTATATATATCATGATAACATTATTTAACTATGATGTGGCTAGCAACGTGGAGGCAGCAGATATCCTGAAAAGTATGTAGTACTGTTCGTGGGGTCCTCCTTTTTGGTTGGTTTTTTGTTGTTGGGTCGCTGTCGTTGGGCTATTTTTTTGGCTTAATGCTATTTCTTATATTTCAACTACTTTCTGATGCAAAGGGTTTCGGCCCCTTCAAAACCTGTATTTTACCTCTAATCAAAAACATTATTTAATTATGATGCATATATGTTATGCATATTTATTTAATTATAAATTTTGTTTCAATTATTATCTTGGATATATTAATGCTTGAGTATAAGTGGGTAGGTTAATATTCTGTGGACAATAAAAAATTATGCAGGTTCTCAAGTAATCACTAATGTGATTCCCCTTTATACATATATCTTCTCCTAAGAGGGGATTAAGGTCTTGTGTAACTATGTGTAGAACCCCAATCCAAATACCCACAAAACACAATAAACAAACACATTAGGAGATCATATGCAAGTAAGAACAAGGATTCCCCATGAAATCCATTAGCAAAGTTTTAAATAGGAAATAAAGTAAGAATGAAATGAAAGAACAAGAAAGTAAGCTAAATCCTATTGAAGACGATGCAAACTCTTCATCCCATGGGGGAATTGGTGTCAATTTGATGTGAAAATTGGCCCTTTCCAAACTCCAATGCTAGCTTTGATGATTTGATGAAGATTGTGATCCACTTTGATGAAGAATGATGAGTGCTTCAAGACAAAAATCTGCATAACCTAGCTACAAATTTGAAAATATGGATGAAGATTGCTAAATATTTGAGCATAATAAGTTTACTCAAATTGTTGATGATCAAATGAGGAATAAAACCTCTTATTTATAGAATGATAAGATGGAGAAATTCCCAAAATGAAGCAATGTGGGACTAAGAATCAACCAATGACAAGATGCCACTTGTCAACATGTGAATGGTTGAGGAATGAGCACATTTTGAAGAATGTGCAAAGAGGGGGGAGATTCAAATTCAAAATATGGCTTGTTGGAGGGAGAAGACAAGTCTTAAATGCCAAGTGGGAGACATGTAAGAGACAATGTGAAAGCTTTAAATGCTTTGTTGGATGGACAAGTCATTTTGGGGGGAGATTTCAAATTTGGAGGAATATTCCCTTTTTTATGCCATTTTGAAAGTAAATAGGGAATTATTAAATCAACTAAATGATTTAATTGTGCAAGTTGCAAAATTTAGAGGATTGGAGTGATTATGATTAAATTAATCAAGATTTGATTAATTTAATAGGAGATTAGGTGATTTTGACTTTTGACTTAGATTTTTGGATTAATTTAAATAAAAAAGAGAGGGATAATGATTTAGATTTAATAAAATAAATATTTTGATTTAATTAACTAAAGAGGGATGATGTTGGATTAAATTAAACAAAGATTGATTTAATTTAATTGAATGACTTTATAGATTTAATTAAATAAAATGGATTATTTAATTAAAAGGGGGATTACATAATTAATTAAATAAAATTGATTTATTTAATTAACAAGAGATGATGACTTAATTAGATAAATGATTATTTATTTAATTAATTAAGGGACGAATAGTGATGATAAGCTGAAGAGGTGATTCAGAATGAAATGATGTTAGTTAATCGAGATCAAGTGCACAAGATCAATCAATATATTTTACGTGTCTACATTTGCCCCTCTTTGAAGCAATGTACTTGCTACGTTGGTTCAAAGAATAATCTTGCCGCAGTCAAATTTCAACAAAAAATTGATTTTTTGGATGCCCCACTGTTGCCCCAGTGGAAAGAATTACGTTGGTACATTGCCCCCTTGAGAGATTGAGTGAAAATGTTCAATTTGAGGGTCGATCTCACGACAAAGAGGTTCAAGATTAGTTCAGCTCGTATGTTTGATGTAGACAAATTTGGTGATGTAGACAATCATCAGCCATGGGTAGCCTCATGCCTATTTTGATATATTACACACACTTGATCCTGATTTGTACCATGACAGTTACATTATTGATGATATAAATGAGAGGATTATGATGTTTATATATAATGGATGATATGATGATACATGGATGATATGGATTCACATTATATGATATGATGATGCTTTTATTATTATGAAGTGGATGATTAATGTATGGATTATGAGATGCTCAGAATAACCAATCTATATTATGCAATGATGAAATGCAATGCATGCGAGATGATCAATGTTTCTTATATGATATGATATGATATGCAAATGGTTTGTGAATGCAGGATGGATGCATTAGTGATGATTTACGATTAACTATCATGGTACCATGTTAGAGTGAAATGAAGTAGGAAGAAAATAAGATGATGACAAGAGACAAAAACAAGCCAAATTTATTAGAGATGATGATAATGATGATGATGATGATTTTCTTACCGAGGAGTTGGGATTTTAAAAGGGCCAATTACCTTATGTTTGATAACACACATAAGCACGATGCATCAAGGTATAAAGAACCAGAATGGTGTTGCACCTAGTGTGATGGAATTTGACTTGACAAACAGATAGGAGTATTCTTGTTCACACTTGACATATGAAAACCTTGCTAGGATGTACCTAACAAAGCAAGTATTCACCAAGTTATATTACAAGAATGTCCAACAAGCACAATAGACAAAAGATAATGATCGTTTCCCCATTCCTTTCTCTCTAGATCATTTTGATTAGACATCATCAAGAAGTCATTGGAGTGAGCACAATAAGATAAATCAAAAAGAAAAGATCAAGTACACAAACAAGTCAATGTTCTTTATACCGCTAGCCAAGGGGATGTGTTTTGTTTAGGATAAGTATCCAAAGTGATCCAAAATGATGCCCATTGTCAGAATGATATATCCTAGGACATGCATTGTATAGGATGATGATGGGTTGATAAGTTGTTTGATAGGATTTTGATATAAAGTTGATTGACATGTTTGAAAATGATCAAGAGTTTGATTTTGCATTTAAAGGTTTGTTGTTTGCTTTTGGTTTTGCATTTAAAGCTTGCTTTTGCGATTGTTGTGGTTGTTTCTATTTGTTTTGCCAAAGGATGAAGGTGATGATGATTTATTATAGGTGGATGCTTATTGTGTATTGTGGCTGAAAGCGAAATGGGGCAGATGAATTTTTTGGGTTTTTTGAATGTTTTTTATCCTTTTGAAATGTTTTGAGGTTGTTTTTAGTATTTTTGAGATTTTGCAAATGTTTTGATTTTCCAAAATTTCAAATGTTTTTAGGTTTTGTGTCTCAGGGGCTGATCAAAGATTAGCCTTTCCTACGTTTAACCTCAGAGACGACGTAGTTCAGATCTAGTGTTTTTTGATGTTTTTCTGACTTTTTGAGTGTTTTTAGATTTTTGCATGATTTTGACGATTTGGATATGGAGATGTGATGATATAAGTTCTTTGTTTTGGTATTTTTTTGAAAACCAAGCTAAGGTTGATTGATCAAATCGATGGATTGATGATGATAAAATTGTTGAGGATGCACAACAATGCAAGGATAGTGTTAAGCAACACAAGGATTAGGATGGATATCCCAAGATGATGAGGGTTTGATGATGATAACATTGTTGAGGATGCACAACAATGCAAGGATTGATTGATGAGGATTGATGAAGCTTGGTTTGGAACAAAATTTGTTCGAATGATTTGATGTGACGTTGAAGTGCAACTTAGATGCAACTGATAGTGATTACTTAGCTTGATTTTCGATGAAAGATGAAGCTTGATAAGGAACATTTTCTCATCAAAATATTCCATGGGCTAGTGATTTGGAATTTTGGCTCACAACTACTTGACCAATTTGATTCCACATTCTACTAATGTTCAAATCACCACATAAGTTGGAGGATATAGATCAAGATTTATTCTCAAAGTAAGATGTACATATCTGCCCCCAATGTCTAGCAATGTATGGAATGCCATGGATGGATGCTTGGATAGGTGTATGGATGGATGGATATGGATTATCTTCTATAAGATACAATGTTCAAATAAAGAATGCTCATTTGGATAATGCTTCATGGCTCAGATAATGTTGCATAGGATAGGATCAATGAAAATGACCCATGTCAAGATGCTTAACATAAGAAAGCGTAAAGTGTGCACCAAAATTTTTCAAGATCAAGATGACTTGGACTATGGATGTAGATGGATAAAGATGGATTGGATAAATGGTTCATGGATGAATGGATTTATTATGGATAAGATGGATGAAATGTTGGCTTTATTATGGATGGGATGAGATGCTTTCACCTGAAATAGTGCACACAGATGCTCAATTTTACACATGAAACCTATTTGCCAGGATTTCATCATGGTACCTTCCCAAAGCGCCACCCATGCGGTTTTCACTAGAGGACGATTTTTTTCTTTACTATTTTCAATCATTTTTTATTTTTTATTTTATTTTTTTGATTTTTCCGAAAGATTTTAAGCTCATGCTGAATCACCTTGCAGTGTTGATCTAGATGCTTCCATCATAATGTGCCATCGATATCCTACTTGAAGAAGCTGCTTTTCCAAGATACGTGCACTTGAATGCAACTTTTGAGATTGATGATTTTCTTTATTGATACCTTAGCTAACTTTGTCTCTATGCGCACATTGCAATAGAGTGCCTTCTAAATCCTTATGATGAAAGGTCACTGCCAATACATGGTCAATGTGAGAATTGGATATCATGTGTGGAGGTGTGGATGAAGTGTGTTTAGGGATAGAAGATGGATTGGTTGACAGCTTGGAACTTTTGTCTCTCCAAACTTGGGAAGATGAGCAATGATGGGTGGCTATGAAAGTGTATGTGGAATTAGGGCCAACAAATTGATACACTTTGTACGCCGATTGAGAAGCCTTATTTTTCCTTTGTGGACATCTTTGATGGATACTTTTCCCTTTTTTATTTTACCCCATAGTTTCTTTGACTAATGGTGTTTGATAGGGATAATCTTTCTTTGTATTTTTTGGTATCCATATGTATTTGTTTTGTTCGATATGCTTCTTAGCTTCTTTTGCTTTGATAATGTTCTTTGTGCTTTGATTCAAATATTTCTTCTGATGTTGGTCCCAATTCATGGATAGGGTGATGGGTGGATGAAGATTCATGATGTGGTTGGTTGTAGTATTGGCATTAGTTTCACCATAAAGATTCTTTGTGCTCCCTATGTTGATGCTTGCATTAGATAAAGTTTCCCCTAGTATGGTGGTAGTAGCACCTTCATTCCTTGATACTGCTTGTTTTGAGAGTTCCTATTTAGAATGCATTCTCTGATAAAGGACCACTGCAAATGACGTTATTTCAATTTTTTGCTCTATTGACTCTGGAATATCTTGTTTTGTTTGAATAGTTTCCTTGAGTGGATAATGTTGATATCTTCATACATGATGTCCCCAGTCTAAATTTGGGATATATCTGATCTTGATGTTGACAACTCGATTTGACTATAGGAATTGATAACCTGCTCTTTTTGTGTAATAATGTTAGGAGTAAAGGAATCTTTTTCTAAAGGAAGATCATCTACATGTCCATCCAAAGAAAGAATCTCATGGGTAGATGGAGTATTTGTTATGTTGATGTAATCATCATTTGCGACATCTTGTATAGATAAGAGAGTGTCCATTAGATCATTTTAGTATCTTGGAGATATGAATTCTTGATCTTGAATGAATTTGAAATTTCTTTCGATATGCCTTGGATCAAGTTCTTAACATGGGCCAGTTTCAAAGGATGGATTACTTATAAAGGGTTCTTGGATGTCATCATTAGACATGGTAAGTGGTTCAATATCTTCAAGTGTCGAGTTAAGGGTTCCTTCAACATATGTAACTATGAGGTCAAAGGGGGTCAACATGTCTTGGAAAGGACCATTGCTAGACCTTAGTGGAAGATTTTGATCTTTCTTTGGAATAAATTCTTGAGATATGTCCTCTAACTCATAAGATGATGTAAAGACATTTTCAACATGGTCATTGGTCAATGGATCATAGATTATGTCAATGGGATCAAATAATTCTAACACTCCTTGAAATAGATCTCTAAAAAGTGGCTCTTGATGTATGGTGAGTTGATCATCGGATGGGGTAGAAACATCTTTAATGTGCTCATCAATTGAGATATTTTGAACATTGTTTTGAATAATTGTGGCTGAGAGACTGTTAATGTTTTCAACCATTGGATCAAGTGATGTTAACATTTCTTGAATTGGATCATTGTAGGGTATTGTTAGTGGATTTTGATCATGATTGAAAAGTGACTCTTGATATATGTTGATTTGATCTTCGGATGAGGTAGACACAACTTCAAGGTGCTCAGTGATGGATTGACCTTGACCCTTGTTCTCAACAGTTGTGGTTATCCTTTGATCAATAAGGTCTTGGATGAGATTTTTGAGTCAAATACAATCTGATGTTGTGTGTCCCTTTGTTTTGTGGAAGCCACAAAAGTGCTTCTCGTTATACCCTGGTAGTTTTACTAAGGGCTCTTGATAGTTCACATAGATGGGGAGCCAGATAATATTTTCTTGTATCAATTGTTGTAGGACTGATTCGATTGGTCTCCCTAGTGTTGTGTATTTCCGCTTATTACCCTGTGGGACTTGTACTTTAAATTGACCTTGTGGTGATTATTTTTAGAGATGTGGTGAGTGATCTTCGAGATGTGGTGATTGATCCTCGAGATGTGGTGATTGGGTTTGTTGTTGATGTTGTTGATCTTGATATCCAAATTCTTGACATTGGAGATATTGTTCTTGATGTGGTTGTGGACACAACTCAATGATTTGATGACATGGTTTAACCAATGGAAGAGTATATTGATTTCGGAGTGAAGATATCTCTTGGCTCAGTAATTCAATTAGTTTGGCATGTGAAGCAAGTTGCTATAGAAAAATTTGATCTTGATTTTGACTCCCTTGATTTGGCTTTTGTTCAAGCAGATTTGGTGTTCACATGGGATCATTGACAAATTGATTTTGGACAATGTTATGATTTGGGATGATGTTCAAATTTGACATTATGGGTTGAAATTGATCATTATTTTGTTTGGGAACCACATTTTCTTGATTTTGCATGGTATTACCTTGACTTGGATCAATACATGGAGTTGTTATCATCTTGTTTGGAATTTGAACATTGGTATGATTTGCAAACATATTTACCCCAAAGTTTACCAAGTGTGTATTTGAAACGTTCATGTTTGGTAAAGTTGTACTTGATATATTCACATTTAACATGTATGGATTTGGTGGGATGATGTTTTTTTGTGGAAGACTCATGCATTGAGTGTTTGTTTGATAGATTTGTAAGTTCGGACTTGGATTTAAATCTACCATCGAAAAAGGTGTTCCAAACTCTAGAATGGCCATACTCACATTTGTTATACCATCGAGGTTTGTAGGGGATGATGATCCCATGTATGGATTGCATAAATGTGAGTTTTGATAATCAATCGGCATTGCAAGGTTTTGAAAGTTTAGTTGATTTGGATTAATCATGATATATGGAGCAAGTTTATATTACATGTTCTTCTTGTGTTTTGACCTTGTTGCAAAAGTGACCTCTAAGGTTCTTAGGACTAATGATGAGATGAAGGATGAATGGGGTAAATGATATGAGTGTTGAACGTTTAGGGACTTTAGATCAATGCTAGACTTAGGGTTTGATTTTGATTGATTTGATTGGATAATGAACTTGTAAACCCTAAGATGTTGGATGTGATCTTAAGATGAACTTGTTCAAAGGATTGTTAATTCAATTAAATGTATGAGAAAGGATGCATTCCCATACACCTAACTAAACAAGGTGATTTTGATTTTGATGATTTACCCAAGTCTAGAATGATGTTTCCAAAGCTCTAAATTTTTTTGTGGTATGGGGTGATAAATGTTTGAAATGGATGAAGTGTTTTATTTTGATCCTAAATGAACCTAAGAAGGACTTGTTTACAAGGCCAAGGTTTTGAAGAACATGCTTTTTCCTTCAAACCAAAAGATCAATGTTTACTCAAAAGACCATAAGACAAAAGATACACAAGCACATGTGTGGGGTTCAATTGATTTCATCTTGATTAATGAATTGCTTTTACCACACACACTTTCTTGATTAGATTTTCAAACTAGATGTCTAATGTTCTAATTTCTTATCATCCCACAAAGTGTGTTATGTGGAAATTGAGGAAATTAAGGCAAAAATTTCCCTATTGTTGACTTTAGTAAGAAAACTGAGATATGATCCAAGTGTTTAGAAACCTCTAAGGATAAAATCCCAAGGGCAAGCAATAACACATGAATTTGGTCAATTGTATTTTCCTCCTAAAGGGTTTGAAATTTTGTTGATGATGTTAAATGTTTGTTTTCCAAATGTTTTCGAACAAGCAAAGCATTTTGTAACCAAGAACAAGCACAACCTTATGAATATGAAAGACAATATTTGTTGAGTCCCCACTTGGACAAGTCCAACTACACTTATCTTTAGTGAATGGTTAGATGCTTGACCCCACTTGCTCCCCTCCATGACACTCACTTATACAGGGCATCCAAACATCAACACCCATGAAACTCCCATGGCATGCTTTCCATTTCTAATAAAGACTGTAAAAGTGTGGGGTGGCTTCAGAATGACCATTCTTGCACCAACAAATAGATAAGGATTTTGGCCTTTCTACAACAAGGGTTTTAATTCAGACTTTTCATTCATGGGTGGCGAGAGACCATTGCTACTCTCATTGTCAAAGCCAACCATGTGGTACTAGCGTTTATTCCAATACCCACATTTATATCCCATCTATAAATACTCTTGGTTTTAGAGTGTTACCGGTTGAATCGTTCCCTTGGGTGAGTACTTTTTCCCCAAGGTAGGCCCTCTAAGATAAACAATAGCAAGTAAACATATTCATAGTTAGATCCACCTTTTTTTAGAAACAAAGGGAGAACACATGCAATAGGTTTACTCACACTCGCACAATGTTTTGTTCAATTTTTTGTTCCAAAATGAAGTGTGGAGGTAACTACTTTATCCCACCCTAAGACCATCAAAAAGTCTTTTGATTCTCAAAATCACCTTGAGGTGCGAGAGAAGCGCATACATTTTTTTGATGGCATTATTTTTAGTAAGTAATCACAAAACAAAGTTGCACATGTTCTTTTTAATCCAACAAAAGCAATAATGATTTCTTTTTATAGCACCAAAAGAAGTGTGAGATTTGATTGTTCAATTGTTAACCTTAAACAAAATCTAGTAAATTTTCCTAAGGTTCTTTTTAATCCCTTTGTCTTGTTCTTTTTAGAGTCCAAATTGAAATATATTGAGTCATAAAAGCTTGAAGAGATAAAATCATTAAACTTGGAATTATAATTGCTTCCAAGAGTATCTAAAGACACTTGATACAATAGAGAAATGATGTCATAAGAAGCTTTGATTTTGTTTCCTCCTCCCCTTTTTGATTTCCTAACTTGCAAAAGTGCTCAAAATGTTAGATGAGATCAAGAAACAAAAGGATATAGCGGTTAGATGAATCATTAAGCATAAAAACCCTAAAACTTAGACTAATTTATAATGTGTTTTGACTTTAGATGAAAATTTGAAAATTTTAACTCATTAATAGTTAAGAAACACCTACACCATTGGATATCTTATGAAATTCTACCCCATTTAAAAAAAAAGTGTCAAAAAAGACCTCCATATGACTAAGATATGGTAATTTTAAAAATGACTCTAAAAGCGCTAAAACAGTCCTCAGAAGCACTAAAGCAGTGCTCAAAGCACCAAAACAATGCTTAAATGAGCTAAAATAGTCCTCATAAGCACTAAAACAATCTTCAAAAGTACTAAAACAATGCTTAAAGCACCAAAATGTGCTTAGAAGTGCTAAAACAGTTCTCAGTAGCACTAAAACAATGCTCGTAAGTGCTAAAACAGTGTTCAAAAGTGCTAAAACAGTGCTCAAAGCACCAAAACGAGGTCTGGATACACCGTAACAGAGTGTGTATGCGCTAGAACTTGTGGATGCACTGTAACAGAGAATAACGAACATAACTATTGAAAAAATGACAAAAATTATCAAAAAAACATGTTAGATTTGTGATTCAAGCTCTTCTTCTAGTGCCAAAATGTAAAACCCCAATCCAAATACCTACAAAACACAATTAAAAACACATTAGGAGATCATATACAAGTAAGAACAAGGATTCCCCATGAAATCCATTAGCAAAATTTTAAATAGGAAATAAAGCAAGAATGAAATGAAAGAACAAGAAAGTAAGCTAAATCCTATTGAAGACAATGCACACTCTTGATCCCATGGGGGAATTGGCACCAATTTGATGTGAAAATTGTCCCTTTCCCAACTCCAATGCTAGCTTTGATGATTTGATGAAGATTGTTATCCACTTTGATGAAGAATGATGAGTGCTTCAAGACAAAAATCTGCATAACCTAGCTACAAATTTGAAAATATGGATGAAGATTGCTAAATATTTGAGCATAGTAAGTTTACTCAAATTGTTGATGATCTAAATGAGGAATACAACCTCTTATTTATAGAATGATAAGATGGAGAAATTCCCAAAATGAATCAATGTGGGACTAAGAATCAACCAATGACAAGATGCCACTTGTCAACATGTGAATGGTTGAGGAATGAGCACATTTTGAAGAATATGCAAAGAGGGGGGAGATTCAATTCAAATTATGGCTTGTTGGAGGGAGAAGACAAGTCTTAAATGCCAAGTGAGAGACATGTAAAAGACAATGTGAAAGCTTTAAATGCTTTGTTGGATGGACAAGTCATTTTGGGGGGAGATTTCAAATTTGGAGGAATATTCCCTTTTTTATGCCATTTTGAAAGTAAATAGGGAATTATTAAATCAACTAAATGATTTAATTGTGCAAGTTGCAAAATTTAGAGGATTGGAGTGATTATGATTAAATTAATCAAGATTTGATTAATTTAATAGGAGATTAGGTGATTTTGACTTTTGACTTAGATTTTTGGATTAATTTAAATAAAAAAGAGAGGAATAATGATTTAGATTTAATTAAATAAATATTTTGATTTATTTAACTAAAGAGGGATGATGTTGGATTAAATTAAATAAAGATTGATTTAATTTAATAGAATGACTTTAGAGATTTAATTAAATAAAATGGATTATTTAATTAAAAGGGGGATTACAAAATTAATTAAATAAAATTGATTTATTTAATTAACAAGAGATGATGACTTAATTAGATAAATGATTATTTATTTAATTAAGGGATGAATAGTGATGATAAGTTGAAGAGGTGATTTAGGATGAAATGATATTAGTTAATCGGGATCAAGTGCACGAGATCAATCAGTATATTTTACGTGTCTACACTATGCTATGTTTAAATTTGTGTTGTTTAAATTTTTATTTCATAATTATTGTTATTATAGTTAAGTGAGGTTGGTTAAGTCTCTTTATGTGTCAAATCTCAATTTTTAACTTAGGAGAGAATTTTGGAACTATTTAATGCCATTTTTCTTATTATTTATGTAAAATTAAACCCCTAAAGTGATAACCGATTAGTTGGCTTCATGATAGAGTTTTTATTAAGTTTTTTACAAGTGTTTAGAGCCTTGAAAAGTGTTCTAAAATATAAGTGATGAGATTGGAGAAGTAAATATGATTCATGGAAGAAAATTTAACACCTCTTCCCTAGGTTCATTGTATATAGACAATGTATCTTTACTTAAACCCTTTTTGAAGTTTTGGTTGGTGTTGGATTTTTTAGTTTTTTTTCCTCTCTTTAGTTTTGGGAGAAATTTTCTTGGAGAAGCGAAGAGTGGGAGAAATTAGGACCTTAGATAGGAGAGTGAATCAATAGTTATCTAAGTTTTCTAAATTATAGGGGTAGATCACTATCTTATTTTTTATATAATTGAGCATTTGATTATTTTTTAAAATTGGTGTTGCATATTACTAGTTTTTCTTGTGTAAATGAGATATGTGTAGAAATACCTCTTTTTATGCTATGTTTATTATGTTAAAACTTATTGGGGTTAGGTTTTTTGTTGTGTTGGGTGTGAATATTCCAATTTAAGTTAAAATACACCCATTTATTAGGGTTGATAGAGGTTTGGACCCTCTCTTAGAGAAATTTCTCTATAATGATATTATTTGACATGGATTTTCTATATGTGAAGATGGATTTTGTTGTAGAGAGGATATTTTTGTATTGAGTGCCTATTTGTAAAGATGAATTTTGTTTTAGAGAAGCTATTTTTTAGGCGATTATTTTCTTTACAAACATATGGTTTGGATGTGTAGAGGAGAGGGACTGACCCCTCAATGACTCTAGGTAATAGAGAGTTGAGGGTTGAAGGATTCCCTAATCTACCTCAACCACATAGGTGTTTAAGGAATTGTTTGATTTTTATGTATAGAGAATGAAGAGTGATCTCAATGCTTCTATCACTCTACTAACCCAAGAGATAGGTTTAGGCTAAGTGAGCAGGTCTTTGGAATTCAAACTATACCTCAGATAGCTCTCTGCTAGAGGACCGCAACATAGAATAGGGATGACAGTTCAATGCATTGGCATCTCATAGGTGTGTTGGCATCTATACGAACATAAAGTGAAAGAAGATAGGAAGAATGAAAAAAAACCTACTCAGCAGCTTAACTAGAGGTTTACTAGTGATGGCTAAAGCAATAAATAACATAATGACTAAAATAATAAGAGAGATGCTATGAAAATGATAAGAACAAAGGTGGTGAAGATTCAACTCATGCAAAGTCTAGTTCTCCTCTAAGCTCCACACAAATGAGTACCTACACACAAAAAAGCGGGGAAAAATGTTGGGGCTATTTTGAGGCTTTCCATAGTCAACCCCCCGTTTTGGTGTTTCCACCTCCATGGATAGCTAGATAAATAAAGAAATGGAAATGCAATAAAGAAAGTATGTTGGAAAGGAAAATATCAAACACTACAAGAAACACTATGCTACTAAAATCCAACAAAAAACGTAATAGTAAGCAAATGATACCACCCTCCACCAAAGGTGCTCAAGGCCAATGAGAGAGGAATGCAAGTATGCAATCATGGAAAATTCGACGTGGCCACAATGGTGCCAGAGGAGGTCTTGCAAGACACCAAGTTGCAGCTTATGTGGTAGATGTGAAGAATGTTGTGATGTTGGAATGGTGAAGCCAATAGTGCAACAAGTAGCTCAAGAGTGTGAGAGAATGTGAGACTTTCCTTCAAGAATATCCCAAGTGTGTAGAGGAATGAAGAAGTTGAGATGAATGTGAAAGATAGGCATTTGAAGATGAACTAGGAGGGAAAGAGCCATTCAAAGGTTGGTTGAAGGGCATAGGGACATTACATTTCTTAACCAATGGAGAATGTAATGCCTCTATAGATTCTAGAGGCAAGAATCTTGTCAGGACGGTAGCACGTCATGTAGATGTCCAGGCACCATGTGCATGTCCTCGACAAAAAATCCCCCATTGAAACTAAAAAAAAGCACCAAGTGGTTGTAGTATGGATGGGTGATGTGGAATTGTGTGGTCGGGTTTTATTTTTCAAAGGTGAAGGATGTAAAAGGGGAACTTGCAAAGGGGGGTGCAAAATCACTCCTATACATTTTTGCCCCACTTTAGCAAACATGAGTTTCAATAAGTGTCTGGTAAAGTAGATCAAAATAGTTCCAATAAAATATACATGAACTATCAAGGAAGTAGACCGCAATCTAGCATACTCAAAAGTGCAAGGTAGGCAAATGGCTCCACAGGTACTCTCTCCTAAGGAGGATTGAACAAAGTGCACCAGAGGCTTGCAGACAAATGGTGAACAGATCTCGCAGGATGTAAGTGCTTCATAGGTCCTTAGATTTACAAAGAAGGTGCCCCCTAGGTACTCT
The DNA here is from genome assembly GCA_007258455.2 of Sequoia sempervirens. NCBI lineage: Eukaryota > Viridiplantae > Streptophyta > Pinopsida > Cupressales > Cupressaceae > Sequoia > Sequoia sempervirens. The sequence goes on from VDFB02058242.1 coordinate 210,978,438, forward strand.
CTCCTGAGGGAAGCTCGATGTAAGGGACTTCGTAGATTCAAATTGGAAAGCAGCTTCACAAGCACATCTACAAAGCAACATGTCAATTCGTAGACAAAAAATGTTAGATATAAAAGAGCCATAGAGGTAAGCAAGTAGAAAAAGGGTTACGTAGATATTCAAAAATTGAAGGAAGAGCTTTCCAAGGGGTCCTTTGGGAACCCTTCAAAAGAAAAGGGGTCCACTCAAGGGACACTCAGTTTGAAAGTGCAATAGTATTTTTCGTAAATCAATTCAACATCAAGGAATCCTTTTGAAAGATTCCACTTCATCAGGGAATTCGAAAGGAAGAAAGCCCAATCACAAGGGGAAGGTCAAGACTTCTACTAGAGGAAAAGTTGCTCCCTCCACGAAGGAACGTTTTTTCAAAATCTCTCTTTATGAACCCGTGATGAAGGAAAAGTATTCCGCTAGGGGTCCTTGTTGAGGAATGCGATTCTTGAAAAATATTTTGAAAATATTTTCAAGAAAAGATTCATTGGCCATCGAATGAATTTTTTGAAAATCAAAGTGATATGATAGCCCCCCTTAGGATGGTGCGTGCAAAACATAAAGGTGCATGACATCCTAAGGAGATAAAAGCAAGAAAAATAAGTGATGTTGTGGCCCATGGAACATAATGAGATGTAACTATGGCAATGTTGTCGCACATGTGAGGGACAACACATAAGTCCCACAACATCATGAAGCAAGAAAATAAGAGAAAAAGATGCAAAGAAAGGAGAAACAATAACATAATGACCAAGAGATAGGGGGATCTAGTATTTCGGGGTCAGAGCTACTCATAAATATAAATAGATAGATAAGTATAATAATATATAAATGAACTATCATCAACCCCCTACTATATTAGACCATATGAGGAAGGCACATGACAAAAAAAAAAAAAAATTGGCTCAACATGGAAGGGAGGCCTAAATACCCCCAACACTTTGCATCGTCCCTAATTGTCAAAAATCAATACACGAAAAAGAGAAGAATGATGTGAAAAATAGAATAGTTTTTACGACACAAAAAACACTCCTATATCCAAACACTTATGAGGGTAACAAGGTTCATCTAGGAACACATAACAAAAGCATGGGGGAACACAATACACACACACACAATCTAATTTATAGATAAAGAAGAGGTGCCCCCTAGTCCTCATCAACCAAGAGGTAGTCATTCTCCCAGTCTAGATCACTGTAGGGGGAGGGAGAATGAGCCTTCAAGGGAAGAATATCAAGGGGTTACCCTCTAACCCTCCTACAAGAAGAGCCAAGGAAGAAGGCCCCTCAAGGTCTTCTCCACTTAGTTCTTGCAGAGTGAATGTTAGCGATTTTGCAAAGATCACTGATAGGGTCAGGACCTCGTCCATAGAGTTAAAAATGCACTTCATAGGAGTGCCATGCGTTAACTCATCGGGTGAGGGAGGCAACGATCAAGACCCACTGCTAGCCTCACCGAATGACTCAGGAGCAGTGATTTACTCTGGGGACACCACGGCTTCCTCTGTCACTAGGACAACACAAGCCAATGCAGAACCACCCTCTAAAGAAGGCGAACCATTCTTTTGATCCCCATTGCTAGTAGGGTCATCCTCCATCTTTCGCTTCATTGGAAGATGTGAGATCCCCACAAATGAAACAAAGGGCATGGAGGAAGAGGAGAAAAATGTGATGGACAACACTGAGGTATTCAACGTGTCCATGGGTTTCAAGAATGGCAAGATTTCTGGAAGGGACATCAAAAGGGGAGGCTCGATCGAAGGAGCAATGAATACCTACACCCTTTTTGGGTGAGGATCATTCACGCTCATAGGGGGAGCTAGAAGCAAGAATAAGGCTAAGGGAACTAAAGCAAGAAGAGTAGAAGAAGAGGACATAGTAGAAGGTGTCAAAGTGGGATATGTTGGCTCCTCTTCCTTCTTCTGCAAGGCAGCCTGCTCAGTAGATAGAGCCTTCCTCTGCTGCTTGCGCTCATGTGTAAGGTAGTTTCTACGACTTTGGGAGCTAGAGGTCGCAGCTTGAGAAGGGGTGGAAGACTCCTATTCAACCATTACAATATACATCAAAGTTATTTCTGGTAGAGGGACTCTAGGATGGGAAGAGGAGGAAGATATTGAGAGGATGATGGAACAACAATGGGGAGAGTAGGTTCGAGCACCTTAGCGGTAGGCCTCTTCCCATTGACTACCTTAGAGGTAGGAGTAGTAGGAGGCCGTGGAGGTCGATACATAGAGGACACTCCATGAGGACCCTTCCCCTTACCATAAAGATGAACTGAGGCACCATGTGTAAGACAAGAAGTTCAAATGTTGGACACTTGGGCTTTTGCCAAGCAGGCACCATCAGACTCTCCAAAAAGCACCTAGGAGTAGAACTTGATGGAATTTCAATAGGGCAAGAGGAAGCAATAGGTGTGACAACAAAAGAGGAAGAAGATCCCTGAGTGGAATTCTCCTCTTTCCTTTTTCGAGCCAAGGCAACCTCATGTTCTACCTTCAAGCAAGCTCTATGTGAAATGGCATAAGGAGAAGGAGGGTATCTCACCTTCGATGTTATGCCCCCACTCTTGTACTTCAAATAAGTTCGGTACAAGAGGTTCATCCTAGGACCTGAAGCAGACCAACAAAGGTAGACTAGAAGTGATCCAGTGAGTATCCTCCATGTGCAATCATCGGCTTATAATCAGTGTCATGGAATACATGCATCGAACCCTCATGAGAAAAATTCAAACACTTATGGACTACCAAGGGAACTACATTTATGGAAACTGGCCATGGAATGCCCAGTTTCACCCTGAATAGTTCAGACCCCGAGATGATGTCAAAGAGTGCATTTATAGATCTAGGCCCAACTAGGACTAAAAAGGTGATACAACCAATGGGAGGAATGGAAAAGCCCATTGTGTGTATGTATAGTGCTTTTAGATTTATCATATCCATCCTTATGTAAAAAGTTAATCAACATGATCTCCTCTGTAATGACATTCACTTGACATGTAGGGTCAACAAGAACACTAGTTATGATATTCCCATTGATACATGCGAGGATGTATAAGGGAGATGGTTCTCTATTAGAGTTCATGAAAAAATCCTATGAGGTGAATGTTATGGCAGGAGATCTGCTCGTAGGTTGCACAGATGGGATGGGCAGATGTAAGAAAGAAGCCATCTTCACGTACACTAGATAGAACCTTCACAGGAGCCCCCAAGGGTTTTATAATTAGACGGTGACCCACTTAATGTTTCATTCTACAATGTTTAGGGAACCTCCAACTATGCTACTAGGGGTCATAGGTTGGGTTGTAAGGCTAAGCCCTTCACAACACTCACACCCACAACACTCCTAGGATACGAGGAAAGGGTCTTTCAACACTACAAAACAAAACCAAAATTTTTCACATTAGGTTCACCAAAATGTATAAGAGTGGGACCAAACACTCAATGAATCTAGGTCATGGAGAGCTGACAAAAAACATACTAAGCAACTTAGCTAGAGGTTTACTAGTGATGGCTAAAGCAATAAATAACATAATGAATGAAATAACAAGATAGATGATATGAAAATTATAAGAACAAAGGTGGTGAAGGTTCAACTCATGAAAAGTCTAGTTCTCCCGTAAGCTCCACATGAATGAGTACCTACACACAAAAAAATAGGGAAAAATGTTAGGGCTGTTTTGGGGCTTGCCACAGTCAAACCCCCATTTTGGTGTTTCCACCTCCACGAATAGACAGATAGATAAAGAAATGGAAATGTGATAAAGAAACAATGCTAGAAAAATAAAATATAAAACACTACGAGAAAAAATATGCTACTCAAATCCAACAACAATGTAATAGTAAGCAAGTGATACCACCCTCAACCAAAGGCACTCAAGGCCAATGAGAGAGGAATGCAAGTCTACAACCATGGAAAAGTTGACATGGCCACAACAACACTGAAGGAGGTCTCGCAAGACACCGAGTTGCAACTTCTATGGTAGATGTGAAGAATGTTGTGATGTTGGAATGGTGAAGCCAACAGTGCAGTAAGTATCTCAAGAGTGTGAGAGAATGTGAGAATTTCATTCAAGAATGTCCCAAGTGTGTAGAGGAATGAAGAAGTTGAGATGAATGTGAAAGATAGGAATTTGAAGATGAATTAGGAGTGAAAGAGCTATTCAAAGGTCGATTGAAGGGCACAGGGATGTTACATTCCATCACCAATGGAGAACATAATGCCTCTACAAATTCCAAAGGTAGGAATCCTATCAGGATGGTAGTGTGTTGCGTAGACGTCAGCGCACTGCATGCATGTTCCCAACAAAAATTCCCCCACCGACACTAAAAACAAGCGCCAAAGTGGATGGAGTATGGATGGGTGATGTGGAATTGCGTGGTCGAGTTTTATTTTTCTAAGGTGAAGGTTGTAAAAGGGGAACTTGCAAAGGGGGGTGCAAATTCACTCCTATACAAGATGAAAAATTATGATGATGTAATTTGTGATTTATTGATATTATTGACTATTGAGAAGACTTAGATTTTATTTATAATTTTCCCTAGAGACTAGTGTGTCCCCTTGACTCCTTATTATGGATCTTGAGAAGATCCTTATGTGTGTGTTTATGTGTTTTCTTTTATGAAAATTAGTTTCTTGAGGCCTCCTATCTTGGGGATGGACTTGTATTGCAAGTTCTATTATTTGGAAGTGAGTAAACTTGCTTGTATTAGATGTTAAACTTTATGTTTTTATATTTGTGGAGATAATAAAGGACGATAAGATATATTTTCATGAGGAATTACTTTGGGTTTTAAAACCCTCTATTGGGAGGATGAGATTTCTTCATGTTTATTTATATATGAAACTCTAAATTTTAGAAAGAATATTTATTTCTTCTTATATACATGAGAGTTATGAAATGATAGATTTATTGATACAAATCATTATAAGAGGAAAAAATATTGTATTTATAATTTATTTCTTTCAAATATAATATGTGCATTGAAAAATATGTTTGTTCTTGTAGGTAAACAAGATTTTATTTATTTATTTTTTAATAAAGAGGGTAAAAACTTTATTAATCATCTAGAAAAGTACAAAGCATAAAGCAAGAAGAATCCCAAAAGGGCCAAGAACCTTCTTACAAGAAATCAAGAAGTGTTCATGCAACATCTCATATCCTCCATAACACAACCCTCCAAATCCTGAGCAAGATTCCTTGCTAAACTGTCCTAGTCATCCACCGACCAAGTCCCATTCTTCTCAGAAGCCCATTTGGCCAACCCATCAGCCACCTTATTTGATTCCTGAGGGATATGAGAGAAGGTGATAGAATCTAGTAAATCCCCAATTTTGGTGATTTGCTTAGCCACCACCGCAAGTTTTTGTTGATGGCAATTTTGGCACCACAACAATGCAAGAAGAATATTGCTACTCTACTTCTCCTGAAAGAGAAAGGAAACACATGGATGCCTTAGCTCCCAAGGTCTTGGTAGTTGGGTCTCAACTGTGTTGATGTTACTCAGTGGCCAATGTGACAGTAATATTCAAGGGGCCTACTGGTGTTGGGCTTTTGGATTTTTCTAAGGTCAAGCATGAAATAAAACCTATTCTAACCAGGGGTTTTAAAAAAATACAAAAAGATAGACCAGGGTTTTCAAACAGGAAAGAACAATAGTTCATCCAACCTTAACTAGACTTTGATATCTTCAAGGAATTTGCTAACTAAAATTGAAGAACATAATTAACTTGTGATTAACACACAGTATCATTCATTCACAGTGCTGATTTTTAACAACTGATTATAAACTAGCATTTAAGCAAAACACAAAATGAGATTTCATTCCTTGAAAGCTTTCAAAATCAGATGATTAATTTTAGATAAATACCGTTATAGAACATAATATGAAGTAGATTCGAATCTGGTTGCTTCTACTATGGGCTAGACAAATAAGAAACATTTACAAATCTGGCACGATCACCAATGTACAGAGAAATCTGTGGCTTCAGATTGTTTCCAACTACAATAAGAGAGCTTAAGAAATACATTACCAACTATACCGAAATCTAACTGCTAACCAAGAAGACAAGAGAAGCTCTCATTACTGAGAATCAAGATGCAACTCGATCTCCTTCTGCTAGCCTACTAATTCATAACAGTTCTAACTCTAAATAGTTCTCTAAAACTTAGAAGTTCTAATCTCTTCCTGTCTAACACTAGAAATTTTAGAACTGCCTCTACAAAGAGGCAAGAATGCCATAAATACATTTTTTCTCAGAAGAATGTCGGTGCCTGTTTTAGGGTTTACAAAAATATCTCATTGTGTCAGGAAGTCGATGCCCAGATCCTTTAACAAAAGTCCTTCCTGCAATCAATCCTAATCCTGGCTCTCTTATGTCAGTGAAGTTAGTCCCTTGAGGTGCTCTACAGATCTTTTGCAGCTATTGTCATAACTCCCATGCCTCCATGTCCATTTTTGACTTCACGAGGAGCTGCCTTAAATGCCCCAAAAATATCGCCATTAAAGCTGAGCTACCCCTTGTCAGTAGATAACAGCTAGCGTTATGACTCACAATTTCATCTTCTTCACTACTTAGCTCTCTCTCCGCTCCATATCTGCTTTTTGCAAGTTCGTCGGCGTAACACAGGCCAGTCGGCGAGAGGTTTTGGTGAGCCACATAGATCATACCGATCTCACAAAGACCTTCGGCAAGACACGAGACGGTCGCTGAGACTAGATGGTGAAACCCTTGCCTCCTTTGGGGTCTCCCCGACATCCTTTGTTCACCCTCTCATGCTAGCTCCTATTTTTGTTTTGGCGTGACTCTTTGGTATTGGTGAGACATCTCGTCAATCTTCATTCCTTATACCGAAGCCATGCCCCTTCGGTGAGACTTTAGTTAGTCGCCAGGACCTTTTGGCGAACACTTTTGCCTTCTAGCGAGTTTCTTTTCTTGTCGGGGAGACAACCTTACTTCGGCAAGACCTTTTTGTTGTCGGCGAGACATTAGAGATTCACCGAGACATCCCGGTGAAGAGAGAAAATTGTGCCAATAGTGAATACCTTTTTCCGCCCGTCGGTGAGACCTTATGGTTTTGGGGAGACCTTACCCTGAATTTCTCTTTTCTTACCAAGCCCCTCATTGTCATCGGCATTACCCACATGAGTTGGTGAAACCTCATGGTGAGAACACAAACCTTCCCCGAAAACCCTCTCTGGCGCGGCCTCCCTCAGTCGATGTGACTTCCCATGGTCGGGGAGATGCTATAGCGACCCTTTGTTTTCTTGGCGATGAGCCCACTCTATTTCAGTGTAACCCTCTATGGTCGCCCAGATGTTATGGCGAAGATACTCTACTTTGGCGAAGGCCCATTTTGTTTTGGTGAGAATTTGCTGAGTCGGCGAAACCCTCCACTGAGCTCAAAACTCCCACCGAGATCCTTGAGACACATCATCACGCACATAACTTGACCCCTACAAAATAAATCTCTCATTAGAATAATACATTAATAGTATGCCCCTTTCCATAAAGAAACTTAACTCCGATGGAGGCGGAGCCAACATGGGCATGGGAAGCAAAAAATTCAAACAAGTCCCAGTAGAACTAGGACTGGGGAAAAACATGACCTATAAACGACATCCTTCTCCTTCAAAACAGGCGGGGGCAAGGTCAAGAGAAAAATAGAATCGGGACCGGAGTCGGGGAGGGAATGAGCCAGGGAAACAACCAGTACTTCCCGAGTTCATACCCCGATCCAGCTCCGTGCCTGTGAGAAAACCCAAAACGCAAAGGATGGAAACAAAAGACTGGTGGAGCCAGAGCAACGAACAAGGAGGAACCGGGGTTGGAACCAAAATCTGAACCAGAAAATTCTCCAAGTTTTGGGTTCAGATTTTGTTCCGAACCCACCTCTGACACCATCCAAAAGACAAAAGAAGAAAGGAAAAGAGAATGAAGAAGCGGGGGGAGGACAACTCCCATGACAAAGTAAAAAGAAACAAAGCAAAAAGAACAAGACAAGAAGAACAACACGAACATATGTGCAAGGGAGAAAAGACCAAAACGGTGGGACCGGGGCCGAGGAAGGAACAAAAAATGGAGCCTAGAAGAAGTTCCAAGTTTGAAATTGGTTCCGGGTCCGGGCCCTCAAAAAAAAATCAACAAAACAAAAGGAAACAAAATGCCAAAGGCCACAAAAGGAAACACCTAAGGCAAAGGACACAAATCGACAAAAACCAAATGAAGAGAAAAAGAAAAGGCGGGGTCGGACCCAGGACAGGACCAAAATGAGGAACTTCGAGAAGATTCAACATTCTGAGATTGCTCCCGGACCTGACTCCGACAAGAACAAAAGGAAACGAAAAGCAAGGTCTATCAGAACCGGAACCGGAACCGGGGTTGGAGCAAGACCCGAACTTAGAAGAGAATTCCAAGTTTGGGATTGGTCCCAGTTCCGCCTCTGACAGAACTTGGAAAGGAAAATGCCTAAGGCAGAAAATGAAAGGCCAAAGGGAAAAGACAAAGGGGGACCCATTTTGATCCAGATCAAAGTGGGGTGGTTATGCAGGGCATAACAAATGGCGACTCGGCTGGGAAAATGGTTTAAACATTTTCATGAATCTGAAAGATTTAGCTACCCAGAACTCATGGTTCATGAACATCACAACTCAAGTTGGGTCAGTTAAAACAAGCAAGGTAGAGCTAGAATCTCAAATGTAAGTCTATCAATGACCACTCCTAAATCTATGTGTGTGTTTGATTGTGCATCACTCTTTTATAAAGTTTTCTTCATCTTTTGGACAACAATGTGTAGGATTTGAGCTACATGAGTTGACCTCCTTTAGTTGTCGTGCAATGATATCCTGGGCATTACTTCGCTTCCAGTCAGGCATAGCCCAGACGGAGATACCTCTAGTTTCCTCACAACATTACTCTACTTCCAGACAGGTGTCCATAGCCCCAATAGACATACTGGAATCACCCATTCATATTGAATCCTCTTTTCTTTTGATAATTCTTTTCTTTTTCTTTTTCTTTTGAGGTTTCAGGCATTTCATTTAGTACTCTTTTCTTTTTAATATGTCAAATGTTTAACATCTGATCTGGGTTGAAAACTACCATGGACCTCATGACAGCACTTGGAAAATCAGATTTTTAACTCAAGTCTTACAACATTGCCATCCTAGGACAAATATACCATCCCAAGAGGAGATGATCTTATTGATTTGTGAGAGATTCAGAGGGAGCTAATGAAGGCTACTCACTTTGCACCTTGCTTCAAAACTTTCCACAACTTTTATTGATAACAAGCATGAAGCAACGAATTGAGGACAAAATCATCCAATCAGGAAACCTGAAAATATCTAAACCACTTCTCTCCTAATGACCAAAGCATGCTTCAGATAACAACCTCCCATTCCAAAGATGGAAGGAAACAGATAAACCCCAAAGAACAAAAACAAAGAACAAAGGAAATAGAAGGAAATAAAAGAAAGAAAAAGCAAATAACAACCAAACTATTTACAAACAAGAGCCACATTATTTACACAAAGAGCGGGAGATTATACACAGGGATTATTTACAAGCAGAAATTATTCATACAAATAACCTCCCTATAAAAAAAAATGCCAATTTCATGATTCAAAATAATGTTTAAGAAACTGTCCATTGATAGGCAAGGGGACAGGTTCTCCAGTTAAACTACTCAATCGGAAAGCATTCTCTCCTAAGATCTCAGTAATCTGATAAGGACCTAGCCAGAGTTTGTCAAACTTTTGGTGGCTTCCCTTCTTTTCACCAGCCTTATCCCATAATAGTACTAGGTCTAATATTCTAAAGGCCTTGATTTTGGCTCTTTTGTCAAACCAACATTTGACAACAGCCTAGTGCCTAAAGAATTGCTGCAAGGCGGCATCTCTCTCCTCTTCTAATTTTAACAAAGCGGCCAATCTGACTTCTATCCTATTGTCCTTAGAATAGAATTTCTGCATGAATTCAAGGATAGGTATTTGGAGATGGATGGGAAAGACAGGCTCTTGGCCATATACCAACTTGAAAGGTGAGGTGTTTAAAGCAGCCTTAATTCTAGTCATATATGCCCACAATGTGAATCTCAGCTAGGCATGCCAGTCTCTAGGGTTATGTTCTAACAGTTTCTTAATCACCCCTAAGAGATTCTTATTGGTGGACTCTGCAACTCCATTGCCTTGTGGGTAATAATTTGAAGAATATTTCAAAACAATCCTATGATTATATGCCCAAGAAATAAATTCAGCAGAAGAAAAGGTGGAACCATTATCACATATCAAAGCAAAAGGTACCCCAAAACTTGTAGTGATGCATTCGGTGAGGAACTTGATCACTACCTCTGTGGTGTTGTTCTTGCAGGGTATGGCCTCTGTCCACCTTGTGCAATAGTCAGTAGCAGTCAAGATGAATTTATGTCCTACAGAAGAATTTGGGTTAATCACTCTAATAAAATCTAGTGCCCATTGGGCAAATGGCCTCACCTTGTAGACAGGCTGCAATGGCATGGCTGCATGATGTTCCCTTGGTGCAGCAACCTGACATGTGTGGCATGTTCTCACATGCTGATGGGAATCTTTGAATAGACAAGGCCAGTAATAATCAGACTAGAGGATATGGTGTGCTAGTGAATCTGAAGACCCATGACTTGTGCCATGCTTCCCATGAAATTCAGAAATCACCTGCTTGGCCTCTTGATGATTAAGGAATCTTAAGTATAGCCCTTCAAAATTAATCCTGTATAGAAGCCCTCCCTTGAACATGTAATGAGAACTCTTCAATCTCAGTGCTCTCCTCTAAGTGGTATTCATTCCCTCTGGACAATGATTGTTGAGCATAAAACAAATAAGATCCACATACCATGGGTTGTTTGAGAAGGACTGAGTAGTATATTGTTGACAAATAACATTGTTATCATTATCAACCATAGATTTAGACAGACCCAAACCTCAAACAAGTTTCATAGGGTGTATCTCTAAATCAAACTCTTGCAAGATGGCCATCCACTTCCCTCTTCTTTCTCCCAGTTCGCTCTACATAAGTAGAGACTTGATAGTAGTGTCAGGAACTACAACAATAATCTGACTTCGGAGGATGTAATGCCTAAATTTTTTTACAACTTAGACCAATGAAAAAGCTTGCTTCTCAAGAGGTGGGTATCTAATTTCTGTGTTTTTGAAGGGAGAACTCATAAAAGCAATCGACCTCTCCTCTGAGTCCTCTCCTTGTTGAGTTAATACAGTCGCACATGAGTGTTCGGAGGAAAAAGAATAAATATAAAACGGCCTCAAATAATCAAGATTGGTGAGGACTGGAGCTTCTGAAATGGATCGCTTGATGTGAGAAAATGTAGCTTTTGCCTCATCATTCCACTCTATTTTGGCATCCTTCCTCATCATTTCATTCAAGGGCTTTATGATTTCTGCAAAGCTTGTGATAAACTTCCTCACAAATTTGATCTTTCCAAAGAAGGATCTCATCTCCTTCTGGCTTCCTGGCATGACTATCTTGAGGATGGACTCAACTCGATTGGGGTCGATGGATATTCCTCTTTCTGAAATTATGTGTCCCAAGAGCTTCCCTTCGGAAACTCCGAACACACACTTTTTGGGATTTAAAGATACTCCATATTGGATGCATCTTTGAAGAACTTGGGCTAAATCTGTAGCATGATTCAGTCAGTCCTTAGAGAACACTGTTAGGTCGTCTATGTAAACAATAAAGCATTTTCCAATAAGATCCTTGAAAGCTATGTCCATGGCCCATTGGCAAGTTGCTCTGACATTTATCAGGCCGAATGGCATCCTTCTATATGCAAACATCCCCCACTTAGTAGTGAAAGCCGTCTTCATCCTATCTTCAAAGTTGACCATTACCTGATTGTAGCCAGAGTAACCATCTAAAAATGACATCATTTGTGCTTCATTAACAATTTGCAATACCTCATCTAGGGAAGGGATTGGGTAGTTATCCTTTTCTGAGGCTCTATTCAGGTTCCTAAAGTCAATGCATAGTCTAATCTCCCTGTTTTTCTTACGAACTGGTACTAAGTTAGCCACTGAGGTTAAATGGCACACAGGAAAGATTATCCTTGCAGATAGCAACTTCTGGACTTCTTTGTAGATCAATGGTTCAAGTAGAGCATTGATAGGTCATTGCTTCTGTCGGAAGGGTTTAGTTTCGGGCTTCAAGGGAATGGTGTGAGTCATAACCGAAGCATCAAATGTTCGAAGGTCCTCATACCCCCAAGCTATCGCAACAATGCCCCTTTTTAGTTCCATCAATATGTCTTCTCTAATTGCTTGAGGGCAGGCCTTCCCTATGTAGACATTCCTTTTAGGGCCAAAATCTGCCAGGTTGACTGTCTCATATTCACCTCCCTTTTCTTCAACTGATACCTTCTCTCGAGCCCTTGGGTCTGAGTCAAAGATTCTCTCTAAAGCCACCATTCCCTTGGGAATTTTATTACTTTTTAGATTAAGAATCCCTTCTTTATCACATTCTTTAGGGTTCCAATCCCCTTGATCTCTATTAGACTCATCAATAATTTTCCCTTCAAAGACATCTAAACTTGCCAAGAATTCCAAAATGTGCCGATCATCATCAAAGACTTGGAAATTTTTGATATTGTCAGGCACAGTTGGGGTGGACATTAGTTCTACTAAAAATCTCTTGAATTTGGAGCCTTGCATAGGCTCCAAGGTGCGTGCAGCAATAGCCAGTGAATCAACTACCTAATTTTCTTCTCTTGGGACGAGACTAATCCCAAAGGCATCAAAATCTTTGATCAGATTCCACACCCTATTGCTATATGCTGCCAGCTTTTTGTTGTGGCATGTATACTGACTGTGGACCTGCTTGATCACAATTTCTAAATCTTCCTTAACCACCAAGGCCGTGACCTTCTTCTTGTGTGCAAACATCATTCCTCTTGCCAGGGCTTCATATTCAGCTATGTTATTAGTGCACCCAAATTGCAGCCTGTAAGAAGCAAAAAAAACTTTCCCTTTCGAGCTGGTTAGCACAATTCCAACACCACAACCGGTCTTGGACTTGGATCCATCAAAGGTGAGGGTCCATAATTGATCACAAGTCTAAGTTGATTCTTTTGAATTAAATATAGGGAATGGTTGTTTATTAGGTTTCTCAGGAATAATTCCCAATCCCTTTTCAAATGTATCATGTGGCCGAAGGTTGTCCTTTTGACATGTACTTATTTCTTGGGTTAACCCCTTGGATTTTAGTATATCTGTGGGTGCATGGGTATCAAGAAAACCTTGGGGTTGCTCCTCATTAGTATGCTGATTTGGAAGTGCATTCGGGGTAGGTTTAATCTGGGCAAGGATTTCTTTTAAAGGTATTGTATCCCTGGTTAACATAGTTGCCTCCTTGGCCTCAAATGGGAAGCAGTCTACAATGGCCTTAGGGAAACTTGAGCTAGCTTCCTCAGGTCGGGAAAAATGTTTTAGAATGTTAATGCAGGATTGACAAGTCAATTCAGAATGACTTTGATAATGTACCTTGCACCAATTAGGGAGCAGGAGACTTTGTAAATCTACATCCTCCCCCAAAACCAACTAATCTTGCTGTAGTTTTCTGACTAATGCTTGGTGATTTTCATCAATCACAAGGTCAGGGGGCCTTTGTATGGGCAATTCTTTAAGATCAAAAACAAAAAAGGTTAAAGCTTCTTCACTTTTATAAACACCTATCCCAGTTTCAAAATAGGCTACCTCATTGTGGCAATCATATTTAGTAATGATATGCTTGAGGCGAGGCTCGCTTTCAATCCTTATCTAAGTTGGGATCCCTCTCCAGGGTAGCCACATATGTGAAAATTCAAGGGAGAGGTATCCTCCTAGACTCTTCATTAAATCTCGGCTTAACAACATACCATAAGTCTCGGGAATATCTACCACTTGGATGTCTATGTTTGTTAGGATCCTAGGGTCAGATCCTACTTGAACATGTATGTTTCTTAATTCCCCCACCACATTAACCTCTATTTTATCAAGTTGAATGACCTTCTTATTTGTCTGAATGGGGTCCAATCCCAACTTCTTACACACAAAAAATGGCATGACGTTTCCCAAAGCCCCAGAATCTAACAGACAGTTGTGAAGGTTCTTGCCTGAAATTCTTAAACTCAAAAGGAAAGGTGGAGTACCAACCTTATTTGTGTATGAGGTTGCATTTGCATCCCCAACAGGTGCCACCTTGATCTTTCCTTTTGACTTATCAGCTTGTTCTAGAGCCTTTAGCACTATCTCCCTTTGAGCAGGGCACCACTTCAAAATGTCAAAATATGACAAGGAAGTTTTTTGTTTCTGCATCTCAAAAACAATGTCAAATTTTGCATTATAACTTGAATTACTCTTGAAAACAACAGAGGAGTTACCATTGTTATGGAGATCATGTGGGCCTTTTAGTGGAGGAGGGTTATTGTCAGCACTTTGATTTGGAGGCACCATGTGATTAGGAGGTTCCGATGTAGTGAATGGTCCCTTACCTTGATTTCTCAGAAAGTGTCCTCCTTTAGTTTGAAAAGCCTGGGCATCATATGAATCCTCCTTTGGTTCATTCTCTTCTTGCCTTGGGAATGAAGGCTCCTCCTCAAAGAGCTCATAGGTCATTGCAGTATCCATTGAGTCACTTCTTTTGTTGGCACTCCCCTGAAATGTATGGGCATCCTCGTGTGCCATCTTGACTATCTTCTCCAATTCAGGGCAGTTCACCTCAGAATGGGTTGCAGTCTCATGTAGCCTGCACCAATTGGTCATAAAGTTGAGGTTGGCTACATTTGCAATATGTGACCTCTCCTGATTTGCTTGATAGTCATGAGAAACTCCACCATTATTAGGCCCTGTATTCCATTTCCTGTTGTTGTTTGGCCTTTGGTTGTACCCTCTATTTTGGTTTTGGTAACCTCTTTGGTTGTACTTATTGTTGTTCTGATTGGGGTAGTTCCCCTAGTTTTGGGAAGGGTTCAATCACAGTTGAGCCATGTCATTGGTAACTTGAGACAACGTTTTCTTCAGGGTCTCTACCTCATTGGTAAGCTGAACTATCTTCTCACTTTTGACACTCTTAACAACAGGTGGTTGATCACCATGATTTTATGTTCCCATTTGGTTAGGATGACCTTGGTAACCTTGAGGAACCTGTGGTTGTTGAAAGAGATCAAAAGTTCTAGTAGCAAAGAATGGGACAGGTCGTTGGGTTTGCAATTTAGACATAGGCCCATAGTGGGAAGGAGACCTCCCAGGGACAGTGTTGAATAGAGGAGTTGAGCTATGCATCTGATATCCCATTGAAGGGAAACCTCCTCCGAGAATTCCTTGTTGAGAACTAACTTGATGCTGTAGCTTAATAGCCAAATGATAGACTTTGGATAGAGAATCAATTTCAGCTGGTAGGTAAGTTCTTTGCAAGAACAAGCCAAGCAGGGGGTCTATAACTCTAAAGTAAGCTAGAACGACACTATCCTCAGTGACTAGATAGGGATCTTGCAATCTCCTATACATTCACTAGAATTTGGAATTGAACAAGGGCAAGGACTCACCTGGCTCCTTCCTGATAGTAGCAAATTGATAATATAAAAGACCTGGGTCCACATAGATTCTAAATTGATTAATGAAAGCATTTTCCAAATCTGTCCAGGATAGAATAGAGCCTTGGGGAAGATTAAGATACCAGTTATAAGCCATATCTCCCAAGGAATAAGGAAACAACCTACAAACTACATCCTGGTGAGCTAAATGAGCTCAGGCACACACATCCTTGAAAGCTTGTATGTGCTCCTCAGCACTCCGTGATTCACCATGAATGTACTTAGGACAAAATTTCTTAGGGTTCTTAGGTAGGTCATGAAAACCTCCAAGAATAGTACCTAATGGAGAGGGATTATTCAGAAAGAATGCCATTGGTGGCGGTGGCGGTGGTTGAACCAGCTGTTGTATGGGTTGAATCAGTTGTGATGATAATTGAGATGAATTGGTAGATAGGTTAATGGGTATCGGTTGAGGTATTGGTGCAAATTCTGGTGGAGTGAGCGGAGCTGATAAGGGTGGTATGATGGTTGCCCCAGTTCTGTGATACTTATGTCTTGTTGGGGTCTTGAGTTCTATGAAGGATGATGGATTCCCAGTTGACTGAAGAACAATGTGGGGCCTTTCTGGGGAAGATGACCCAGCTTTATCCAGATTATCGCTCTGGGCCCTCCTTCTAGTGCCAGTTCCTGTTGATGGTGATTTTGACAACACAAGAATGTAAGCAAAATATTGCTACTCTGCTTCTCTTGAAAGAGAAAGGAAACACATGGATGCCTTAGCTCCCAAGGTCTTGGTAGTTGGGTCTCAACTGTGCTGATGTTACTCAGTGGCCAATGTGACAGTAATATTCAAGGGGCCTGCTGGTGTTGGGCTTTTGGATTGTTCTAAGGTCAAGCATGAAATAAAACCTATTCTAACCAGGGGTTTTAAAAAAATACAAAAAGATAGACCAAGGTTTTGAAACAGGAAAGAACAATAGTTCATCCAACCTTAACTAGACTTTGATATCTTCAAGGAATTTGCTAACTAAAATTGAAGAACATAATTAACTTGTGATTAACACACAGTATCATTCATTCACAGTGCTGATTTTTAACAATTGATTATAAACTAGCATTTAAGAAAAACACAAAATGAGATTTCATTCCTTGAAAGATTTCAAAATTAGATGATTAATTTTAGATAAATACTGTTCTGGAACACAATATGAAGTAGATTTGAATCTGGTTGCTTCTACTGTGGGCTAGACAGATAAGAAACATTTACAAGTCTGGCACGATCACCAATGTACAGAGAAATCTGTGGCTCCAGATTGTTTCCAACTACACTAAGAGAGCTTAGGAAATACATTACCAACTATACCAAAATCTAACTACTAACCAAGAAGACAAGAGAAGCTCTCATTACTGAGAATCAAGATGCAACTCGATCTCCTTCTGCTAGCCTACTAATTCCTAACAATTCTAACTCTAAACAGTTCTCTAAAACTTAGAAGTTATAATCTCTTCCTGTCTAACACTAAAAATTTTAGAACTGCCTCTACAAAGAGGCAAGAATTCCATAAATACATTTTTTCTTAGAAGAATGTTGGTGCCTGTTTTAGGGTTTACAAAAATATCCCGTTGTGTCAAGAAGTCAACGCCTAGATCCTTTAACAAAAGTCCTTCCTGCAATCAATCCTAATCCTGGCTATCTTATGTCGGTAAAGACAGTCCCCTGAGGTGCTCTGTAGATATTTTGTAGCTACCGTCATAACTCCCATGCCTCCGTGTCCATTGTCGACCTCCAGTGGAGCTGCCTTAAATGCCCCAAAATATCACCATTAGAGCCGAACTACCCCTTGTCAGTAGATAACAACTGGCATTATGACTCACAGTTTCATCTTCTTCACCGCTCAGCTCTCTCTTCGCTCCATATCCGCTTTCTGCAAGTCCGTCAGCGTAACACGAGCCAGTCGGCGAGAGGTTGTGGTGAGCCACAGAGATCATACTGATCTCGTAAAGACCTTTGGCAAGACACGAGATGGTCACTGAGACCAGATGGTGAAACCCTTGCCTCCTTTGGGGTCTCCCCGACATCCTTTGTTGACCCTCTCACACTAGCTCCTATTTTTGTTTCGGCGTGACTCTTTGGTATCAACGAGACATCTTGTCGATCTTCATTCCTTATACAGAAGCCACACCCCTTCGGTGAGACTTCAGTTAGTCACCAAGACCTTTTGGCGAACACTTTTGCCTTCCAGTGAGTTTCTTTTCTTGTCAGGGAGACAACCTTACTTCGGCAAGACCTTTTTGTTGTTGGCAAGACATTAGAGATTCGTCGAGACATCCCAGTGAAGAGAGAAAATTGTTCCGACAGTGAATACCTTTTGCCGCCCGTCGGTTAGACCTTATGGTTTCGGGGAGACCTTACCCTAAATTTCTCTTTTCTTATCGAGCCCCTCCTTGTCATTGGCATTACCCACATGAGTTGGTGAAACCTCATGGCGAGAACACAAACCTTCCCCGAAAACCCTCTCTGGTGCGACCTCCCTCAGTCGATGTGACTTCCCATGGTCGAGGAGATGCTATAGCGACCCTTTGTTTTCTCGGCGATGAGCCCACTCTATTTCAGTGTAACCCTTTGTGGTCGCCCAAACCTTATGGCGAAGATACTCTACTTTGGCGAAGGCCCATTTTGTTTTGGTGAGAATTTGCTAAGTCAGTGAAACCCTTCACTGAGCTCAAAACTCTTGCCGAGATCCTTGAGACACATCATCACACACATAACTTGACCCCTACAAAATAAAGCTCTTGTTAGAATAATACATTAATAGTATGCCCCTTTCCAAAAAGAAACTTAACTTCGGTGGAGGTGAAGCCAACATGGGCATGGGAAGCAAAAAATTCAAACAAGTCCCAGTGAAACCGGGACCGGGGCAAAACATGACCTATAAACAAAATCCTTCTCCTTCAAAACAGGTGTGGGCAGGGTCAAGAGAAAAACAGAACCAGGGCCAGAGTCGCGGAGGGAATGAGCCAGGGAAATAACCAACACTTCTCAAGTTCATAGCCCGATCTGGCTCCGTGCCTGCGAGAAAACCCAAAACACAAAGGATGGAAACAAAAGACCGGCGGAGCCGGAGCAATGAACAAGGCAGAACCGGGGTTGGAACCAAAAACTTCTCCAAGTTTTGGGTTCAGATTCCATTTCGAACCCGCCTCCGACATCATCCAAAAGAGGAAAGAAGAAAGGAAAAGAGAACGAAGAAGGGGGGGAGGACAAACCCCATGACAAAGTAAAAAGAAACAAAGCAAAAAGAACAAGACAAGCAGAACAACGCGAACAAATGCGCAAGGGAGAAAAGACCAAAATGGCGGGACCGGGGCTAGGGAAGGAACAAAAAATGGAACCTGGAAGAAGTTCCAAGTTTGAAATCGGTTCCGGGTCTAGGACTGCCAAAACAAATCAACAAAACAAAAGGAAACAAAATGCCAAAGGCCACAAAAGGAAACACCTAAGGCAAAGGACACAAACTGACAAAAACCAAATGAAGAGAAAAAGAAAAGCTGGGGTCGGATCCAAGATAGGACCAAAATGAGGAAATTTGAGAAAGTTCAACATTCTGAGATTGGTCCCAGACCCGACTCTGACAAGAACAAAAGAAAACAAAAAGCAAGGTCTATCGGAACCTGAACTGGAACCGGGGCTGGAGCAAGACTCGAACTTAGAAGAGAATTCCAAGTTCGGGATTGGTCCCGGTTCCGCCTCTGACAGAACTTGGAAAGGAAAACTCCTAAGGTAGAAAACCAAAGGCCAAAGGGAAAAGACAAAGGGGGACCCATTTTGATCCAGATCAAAGTGGGGTGGTTATGCAAGGCATAACAGTTTCCAACTAGCATCATCAAACTTTCATCTATTTATCAATTCTACCACCACTTGAGAATCTGACTCATAGATAATCCTTTTCCAGCTGAGGGCATATGCCCTCTTTAAAGCCAAAAGAATTGACCAGGCCTCCATAAGGTTATTAGAGTGTTGCTCCTATACTTTGAAAAGAAGAACACCACCACCCTAAAGCTATCTCTGCCCACCCCACCAATACCAGTGTTCCCAAGATTACCCCTTATAGACCCATCTGTATTGATTTTCAAAACTACAATGGGAGGGAGCATCCAATATCCCCTTGAAGACCTTCCCTCTAGAACACTTGCCTCGCCCAATCTTTGGCCTTCCAGTACCACCAACACAAATCCCCAAATTACGAATAACACCAATATCTCCAAGATCCATCGAGACTGACAAGTCAAATTTCACATACAAGTCTCCTACAAGGCCCCAAGAATATGAGCCCAAACATGACCTACCAGCAACTTCTTATCTAGAAAGATCCTGTAGTTGCAATCCAACCAAATATTCCAAATAATCAAACTTGGACCAATAGACCACCCTATGTGTAAATATGAAGTATTCACCAAAATAGATACAATGTTTCACCATAACTCATGCAAAAAAGAGGGGTGCCTGCACAAAAAATTCTAGGCCTTCCACTAAAAATTCCAAATAGTCCTAGCAAAGGGGAACTAAAAGAAAAGATGAGGAATAGTCTCAACATCTTTTAGAAAAAGGAAACATAATGAGGGACCTTGGAATCCCCACTTACAGAGTTTATCCCAAGTCAAGCACCTGCCATACACCACCAGCCAAGAAAAGAAATTGCATTTTGGCCAAGAGAAATTATTCCAAATATTTTTCCACCAAGGAACCTCAACACTCCCTAGGGATCATCAGTCCAGAACACAATACCCTAAAGCAATATTGTACTTCCCTTTAGGACCTAGACCCCAAGCCAACACATCCCTCTCTAGAAGAGAACAAAAGACTCTATCGGCCAAGATGGCAGACAAATCCCTCCTATCCTCCAAAGATCCACCCATGGGCCACTCCTGTATATCCTTCCATTGGAAGACAATAGTCTATCCCAAAGCTTGAGGGGATTTGAAATCAAATTTTCTGCTCCAACCAACCTAAACAAAAGTCCTACTCAAATCCTCCAAGTGAGCATGTGAGGAAAGGATCAGCGAGAAACCATACCATGATTCATTCCAAAAAAGAGCATCAAAACCTCTATTGCAAATCCAAAACAAGCCTTGTTTAACCAATGTGGCTCCCCTCTTGAGAGTATCCCATATCATAGAACCTTTCTCCAAAAGAATAAATTGAGGGACCTCAATGCCATCCACTCCCACAAGGTACTTGAAGGTAAGGATCCTGGCCCAAGACTGATGTTGGTGTGAACACCATCTCTAGTACAACTTAGCAGCCAAAGCTTTCCCATTCCAATCTGTTGGTGTTTTTCCCAATACACTTAATGAATCTCTAAAGAGTATCCAAACATATGTTCAAGACCCTTGTAGTGAATGACCAACTAACAAGATTCAGTCAAATACTAAGATCTTCTACACTTCAGGCTCTGTGGGACCTAGGAGGGTGTTCTTTTTATCATTTCATTTGGCTACCTCAATAAATGACATAGAAAATCACAAATCAGTTCCTATAAGGGGTAAAAAATGCAATTCACTCAAAGGTTGGCTAGTCTTTAAGAAAACTTCTATCAGTTTACTGGGAACAGGGAAGATACCTCACATACATGTTTCATTATAGGTAATTTTAAAAGATTTGTATTCTAACCTTGAATTGGAAGTCTGATACTTCATCATCACTCAAAATGTAAATACCAAGACAAATAGACTAGTGCCTTCATCAATTGGGTAATAGAGTCATACATATTATGACCTGTCATCACAATCAATCCTATTTAGAGCATTTGATGTATCTATTCCACACTTGTACTTCCCCATGATAGGTTCATCAAATTGGAATGGGAATATGAAATCCTCATACTCCACACTATTTTGAGGCACAAAAACACATTCCATTTGCTCATCAAACTTGAAAGCCTCGTAGACATTCTAGCTCACACTTGGCCAATATTTTGCAAGATTAGAGAAAGGAAAAACATGATCAAGCATATCTTCAATCTGTTTATCACGTGTTGTCCTTATGGGATGCAAGAAGTCCCATAATTAGATCCATAAGATAAGGAGTGTTTGCAAAAAACTCCATTGCAGCTTCATACTGACTTGTATCATTCCCCTAACCACCTACACCTTCAGATTGCTCCTCACATAAATGAAACAATCTTGCAATACTAAAATATTGCTCTTCTTCACCATAACCTGATGTTACTCGAGCATTCATGCATTCATCCTGATTTTCCTTTTGATCACTGAAGAGTGAACCTTCTTTAATGCCAAGGCTAATACTATCATGTAAAACATGGGTGGGTGATATTTCAACCATCTTTTCAATTACATGGCCCATTACTGTAGGGAAATCATCATAATTATTTGTATCTCCTTTGATAGCTATGCCACATTCAAAGCTACCTTTATAGTCTTTATCTTCCTCATTATGTGAGCTACTACCACACTTGGGTGTTAGCAAATCTGAGTTCGCCTCTAAATGCTTATCAAGTACAATTTTCTCAATCACATATTGGGAAACCAATTCACTTGTGTTTGTGTTGTCACAACCTCCATTTAGTTGGGAAATGACCAAGTTAGGGATGATATCCTCAAAGGAAAAATTTCCTAGCTTAATATCACCTTGATTTTTAATTGTACCATCCATGACACATCTACAAATAGTATTTTCCAAATACTCATCAGGGGTATCTTCAAAAAGAGGATTTCTCCTACACCAATAGGAATTATCATTTATAACCTCTCTATCTAATGTAGGTTCATCAAATAAGGGATTTCGTCATACCTTCATGATAATTGGATGTATCTCATCATCTTCAATGCTAGGATTCCAACAATTTTGATCATCAATACACTCAAAATCAGTATAGTCACTTGAAGAATAGAGGGGAACATTCTCAACATCCTCTTCATTGTTTGCACTCATAACAATTGATCCACATTCAGAGAATTCTTCACACGAGGAGAATTGTTCACTGCCTAGAAAACACACACCCTCAAGGCTATTAACATATCCCCTACTAGAGGAAAGGGATTCCATCTCTACTTCATAAGAAGAATCATATTCAATTGAAGACTGTCCCAATTTGATCTCATCATTTTGATTCCTCATTTGTGCCATATCATTGAAACCAAGTGCATTCCCATCATTGACTGATACATGATTAATTTTGGTGGGATCAATTTGTGAGTCTTCACCATCTACTTCTTGTGTTTGTTCATAACTTATGACATCCCAAGGAAGATAATTGGGTACCATCTCCTTGTTTTCACATTTTTTCCCTTCATCCCCATCATTACCACATGCACTTGCTTCTATGTTGCTTGTAAAGTAGCAACATTCAATAGTTAATTGCTTAGATCTTGATGCTTCTCCTTGATCTGACAATTTTAGCCTTTGATTATCCTCACTATGGAAATTATTGTCCACATTCTAGGAAACAACTAATGGAATATGACCATGCTCAATTTCTTCCATAGTGTTAATCTAATCCACTACTTGATCAAGGCTATGAGGCCTTTGATCCTCAGACCACTAGCTTGACCATGATATGTAAGCTTCAAAAAAGAAATTGACACACATTAAATAATTAGACTTTAAACTCTTGGGTACCTCCATCAGAATCTCCATCAGAACATCCAAAAATATTGAGAACAAGTGATATGGTGTCTCATTTACATGTCTCTTCATTTCATGCAACTTCCTAACAGAGAACATTAAATTAGCCCTTCCCATCCTTGGTTGATGTGAGGTTGATGCTTGCTCATGTTCTGGATCTTTGTGAAGTAGTGCAGATGAAACATCCAAAATCTCCTCTTCCTGATAGACAATTTTATTTCTTGATTGGCTTGGCTCAATAGCTTGAATTCTACTAGAACTAGTCGTGCTAGTCATTGCAGGTCCCCTCATAATTGAGTATTTCAAATTATTCTCAATATTCATGACTTCCTGGTAAGCTTGTTGTAAGGTGGCGGGTTCTTTATCCCTCAACAAGAAGCTCATCTTTCTATCAAATGCTCCCAAATATACAACCAAACACTCAACATCATTTGATATCATGTGCTCAAGGATTTCCCTTATAACCTTAACAAATTTGAGGTTGAAAGTAGGGACCAATGCCCCTTTGTCCCTAGAGACCTCCATGAAATTCTTTCTTGCAACACTTGGATTTATCCTTTCACCGAATTGTTCCATGAAGGTTGTCTTAAGCTCCTTCCAACAATGTATGGAAGAAGGCAGAAAAGAGAACTAGTCTCTTGCATCTCCTTTCAAAGATTGAACAAATAACTTTATAACCACATCTTCTATAACCACATCTTCACAATCTATCTCATAATCACCCATCCCATCAAAAAATTCCTGCACATGCTTACTTGCTGACTCTGACTTGTCATTGCTGAACCTTGGAATTTTTTCCCTGATCTTGGGTGGTACCACATTTGGATACCCACAAATATTGCTAAAGTTGATAGCCTTGTACCTATTAGTATTGAAGTTTCCTTGGTGAGACAATGACTGTTCACCTTGCATACATTTTTCCATATTATACTAGATAAGGAAAATTGAAAACTTACTTTAATTCTTGAAAAGGAATTTGAAATATACCAAACAATTATACACTATTATCCCAATTCCTCTCATAGATTTGATCCTAAGACCCTAACATATGTATTTCTTACAAATGCTACCTAAGATCTGACAATTTAACACGCTCTTTCCATTATGACACGAGAATTTAACTTACATACAAAAGCATGCTAAAATATTATTATAAATCCCTCATCTAGTGCTAATTCACTCATTAGGGAATCATTTACATCTCAAGTATGGGGAAATTCATCTTGATTTATCAATTATACACTCCTATTTCTTCAAATTCTATGGAAATACCTGGTAATTTGTAGTGAGGAGCTATCCTTTTCCTTTTAAGTTGTAGATCCGGTCAATTGATGAAATTTTTAACAGGTTCTTTGATTCAGAGTCGCCACCTTCTTTTAGAGGACTGTACTTCAAGTGAGATGAAGTTTCTTTACAAGTATGACACATTCTGGGCTATCTTCCTCAACAGAGTCATCCTCAGATCCTTCAATATTTGTTGCACACCAATTATTTACCAGGTTCTTCAAGTTCACTTTACCCTTTGACTCTACATATTGTATTTGTGTTTGGAGAAGGGGAATTCCCCAACAGAGTCACCATTTTGTTGGTGTTTTTCCCAGTACACCTAAGGAATCTCTAAAGAGTAGCCAACCCTTATGTTCGAGACCCTTGCAGTGAATGGCCAACTGACAAGATTCAGTCAAAGACTAAGATCTTCTACACTTCAGGCTCTGTGGGACCTAGGAGGGCGTTCCTTTTATCATTTCATTTGTCTATCTCAATAAATGACATAGAAAATCACAAATCAATTCCTATAAGGGGTAAACAACACAATTCACTCAAAGGTTGGCTAGTCTTTAAGAAAACTTTTATCAGTTTACCAAGAATAGGGAAGATACCTCACATACATGTTTCCTTATAGGTAATTTTAAAAGATTTGTATTCTAACCCTGAATCGACAATCCAATACTTCATCATCACTCAAAATGTAAATACCATGATAAATAGACTAGTGCCTTCATCAATTGGGTAATAGAGTCATACATATTATGACCTATCATGCAAAAATTCTTTAAAGCTGATAACTATGGACTATTTCCATAAAGACTTACATTATGGAAAATCTATGCATATAATTCATCACTTCTTACCAAATTCTCAATAAATCACCACAAATTCATGTCCTCACTTAAACATTTAGTCGATTCATTGAATCAAAGAAAAAATGAGGGCATACATTCAAATGAAACATTTGAAGATAAACCAAATATGCTTGATATTTTATTCAAAATTTACAGAGTGGTTTTGTAATACCCCTCTATTTTTCTTTCTAGCTAGATAGTGTTTCCTTGTTTGCTTTGATGCTCTTTTTGGTTATTGAGATACTTTATCATGTGTGTGTTATTTGATCGCTATTTATAGAGCGATAGTCTATTTGTGTGATGTGATGTATCTTATCTGATGCTTTATTTGACATGTTTTAAGTGGTGTAATGATGATTAGTTATTGTAACATGTTATTGCATGAGATATTTGTATATGATGGAACTATCAGTCTATGATGAGTGTATTGGTGAAGGGGACAAGATTGCATCACTCGCTTGTGAGTACCCTACGATTCTACGATTTCCTCTTCACAGTGTGTTTTATTATGTTATATATATGCATGTTCGATATACTCTTTGTTCGCAGGTTGACAGGTATAGGACATTGAATCCACCTGGTTTCATAGGGTTGAGCATGTCCATTGGCCAACGGTATTCGATTGGGAGATAGTAGCTAGGTTTTCTATGCCAAGTCATCACCCTAGTCATAGTGTGTCATCGGGTTTTAGTCGAGTTAAGTTGCTTCTTTGTTGTTCATCTCTCCATAATTTTATTTAATTTCAAGTTGAAAAAGGTAAATAAATGGCTTTATGTATTTATGTTGCTTATTAAATAAATCTAGTTATAATGTTAGAAATGTTATTTAATTTAATTAATAACATAATCTAATCTTGGATTAGATTTATGTTATTGATTAATTAAATTAATTGTGTGGAATTGAATTAAGTTATTCAGTTTGGAATTTAAAAGTGTTAAATGATTTTTGAAAAGAAAATTTTAAAAGTTTAAATTCTTTTGAATTTTTTTTTTTAAGTTTAAAATGCTTTTTGAAATAGAAATTTTTGAAAAAGTAATATAGTTATGTTGAAAAAAAAATTGGTTTTAATTTTTTTTTTTTAAAAAGAAAACAAAATATCCTCAAAATGGATAGAGGGGAAATAACTATGGTGGGTGAGAGATATTTTAGAGTATATTGACCAAATTTGGGGAAAAATAGAAGGATATTTTCATTCTTGGAAAAAATTGGGCTGTGAAGAAGGAAGGAAGGATTTTCTTTTGTGGTTGATGCACTTTGGATTGGAGTGAAGATTAGAAAAGATTTGGAAGAATTGGAATTTGCATCTCAATACCAGATTTCTTCTTCAAGCTTCAAACAGGTTCTTCTTATTTTTTTATTGTTTTGAAAATTTGGTTTTTCAGTTTTGGAAGCTTGTTGCAAACATATTTGAAAACCCTGTTGAATCATGGAAGAAATTTAGATGTTTGTAAAAAAACAAAAACTTTCAATAGAAACTTTCAAGTTTAACAATAGAAAATTTGAAAAGGAACAAAATGAAATTAGAAAACCTCTATTTGGGAGTTGAAATGTTTCATATCAAACTAGAAATTGAAATCAGGAAACTATGTTGAAAAATTAGTTTTATTGTAAATTTTCTGTAGAAAATTTGCTCAATTTGACTATAAAACAATGGAAATATTTAAATATATATATATATATATATATTATGTTAGATATATGCTTATATATATATGAATTTTCTTTTTATGCTGGAGAAATTTTCTGTTTTTTTTTTTAAATTTATCAGAAAAAAAATTTGTCAAAAATTTTGTGTGCACAGGAGAGATGTCATTTTAAATTTTATTATAAAAAAATATTTTATTGCAAATGGGGGACGGGGGGAAGGAGGGGGGGCGGGGAGGGCAGCCATGGCTGCCACAACCATACCCCCAGTGGAGGGTGTTGTTGTGGCAGCGCCACCTCCACAGGGGAGGCTGGGCACAGCCTATGGCTGCGTCCTCCTTGGGGGTTTCTCCCATTTTAAAGTTTTGTTTTTTTATTAATATTTTATTATTATTATATATAATATATATATATATATTTAATATGTTGGGAATTTAAAGTGATTTTAAAATATATATATATATATATTTAAATAATATTTATATATTTAATATATATATATAATTGTATATACATTGAGTATACAATTATATATATGTATGTTTAACATATATTTATATTTAAATATATTGATCCTAAGATGATTATTTTATTATAATAGATGCAAAAAATAATTGATGTTATAATACGTAATTTTGATCATTTTGGGTAATGAAGGAAAATGGATAATATGCACATGGTTTAATAGATGAATATTCAAATATGAGAAATGGATATTAAATGTAAATAGAAACACATTGTTATTTAAATGAATATCAATTAATAGAGATGCATTTCTATGTGCAAGCATTTAGTTTTTTTTAATGAAATGATTTCAATGGGGAAATGAGATTTTTATATTTAAATATTATCGGGAAACTAAAGTAGACCCTTAGATTTAATTTATTATTGCTTGTCAAATGCTTAAATAGTTACTTAATAAGGTAATGATTTTAAGAGAAATGGTTATTTGCTTTAAATGAAATGAAATTTTTAAGAAAGCAATTATTAATTATTTATAGTTCTTATTGGTTGCAACGAATGTATGATAAGATTAGTTATTTTCATGAAATGTGTAATTGAGGAATTTAAAATACTGTGTTCATAATCAAGTTATTGATTTTATTTTAAAATAATATATTTGAAAGGACAAATATTGGATATAAATGTAATGTGTTTAATAGAGAGATTAATTGATTTTAAAATGGTTTATTTTACAAAGGACCAATAGTTATTTTTAAATGATCTAGGTTCTGGATCATAGAAGTAAATGTTATTATCATTTAAGAGCAATTAGAGAATTAAATATCTGGTTAAAGCTTATCTTTTGTCTGAAAGAGACGTTATTAAATCAGTTCTATTAAGGCAATAAATTACTAAATGTTAATGAAGGAAGTGGATTTAGGAAATCCAAATATAGATTTAATTCATGTTTGATCGCCCTTCTTAAATGTACACTTCTTTTGTTTTCGCTTTAGGGAATTTGGTTAGAAGGGTTGTTAAGTCTTCCAAAAGGGGTTTAACTATTTGGGGTTGTTGTATTATGTTAGTCAACCTTTGTATTGCCTTGGGTAGTGCGTATAGTTGTATCCTGTTGTGTTACCCAATTTTCACGAATGGGGATGATTTGTGCCTCTTTTGGATTAGGAGTGGATTATGTGATTTGTGCCTCCTTTGGATTAGGAGTGGATTATGTGATTTTTTCCTCCTTTGGATTAGGAGTGGATTATGTGATTTGTGCCTCCTTTGGATTAGGATTGGTTTATGTGGTTTGTGCCTCCTTTGGAAGGAGTGGATTATGTGTTTTGTTGACTCCAGTGTTTGGAGTGAGTTTTTCATTATGTGATTCCTCCTAGAGTTGGAGTGGTTTTATCTTGTTAGTATGCACTTGGGATTCCCTTGGTGATTGTTTTGTATGTGTTGTCAAGTAGAAGAGTGGCTTTTGTTAGGCGCCAAAGCCCAAAGAGGTAAACTAGATAACCTTCAGAGGTGGTTTAATCAAGTGATAACTAAAACACTGTACTTAGAAGTTTGGGTAGTATTTCACATTAATCAAGATAATTTAGCCTCACTCAGACACAAGTGCTCGTATAGGCTTGGGATGAGTGGGAAGGCCTGGAATGGCAAAGTCATCTATCTTGTCTTTACGAGAAGTATTTGATTCCGCATGAGTGAGTATGGAGGTCAGGATTTGGTTGAGGCCACCAGGATATCCCATAATGGGGGCCGGAGCTTATGAAGATTCCCAGAGGATATCCCATGTTGAGCTGTGTGATGACACTCTTTCTATGACAACGGTTGGTATGTGATTTTGTGTGTATGGTTTCTTAACATACCTAATCTATTTTATTTCTGGAAGCAATGTGACTTATGTTAGTGATGTTAGAGTTGTACCTATGTTATTCTTATGGTTGTATGGTTCATGTGATTGGTTGTGTCGGTATGAGTTACCCTGTGTCTAGAGGTTGATGGTCTTGTATAGGATTCTTTGTTACTATCTCCTAGCACAGGGGGGTGAGCCTTCAGGTATCCCATGGTTGGGTGGAATGTGCACCTTACTCTGCTGGGTTTTCTTCTTGTTCGTGTGGACAAGACTTCCAGTTGGAGAGCTCGTGGGATTTAGTTACATTTCATGCTTTATTCTTTTCAGTTGACCATGTATTCAATTACCCCTCATTTGTTATCAAGGTGGAAGATGTATTATGTAACCATGCTTATTGGATTTACCTCATTCGAGGAATGAGAGTTGTAATCTTATCATTAAATTATCGTTATTTGAAATCATGTGGTATCTCTTATCCTTTGATGTAATTTATCATGTATGGAATGTATGTGTTCTTAATTCTTTAAGTAATTAAATGTTATGGTTTCAATTGATGTTTTTTGTTTGGGTTTTAAAGTAATCTCAGTCTCATAACCTTAGAGGTTGTTGGAAATGGGTAGTGAACTTGCATGTTATTTGTACTAAAAAAAAAAATAGTACATTTGAGTAGTTAATCGCAACTTCCTCTAGGGTTGTGTGGCGGGGCATTATAGGTTTATAGAGAAGAGCATATGAACTACATATGAAATTTACTTTCTATATCAGTAATTTCTACATAACTATTTAAGATTTTCATATGTAAAGTTCAAAACCCAAGATAATCTTACTACCCTATTTTCTGGTATCCCTATATTATCTACCCTTTTGTATCAGACTTGAAGACTCAAAAAATTTAGAACCCCCTACAAATGAGCCCTGAATTCCCTTTTATAGAATAAAGGAGCCAACAAGCTTCAGGCTCAAAATGAAGTTACATTACAAAAAAAATTATTTCACATCGCATTTCATCCGCATTTCCAAAATTCCCCACATGATAATTCTATTGAAATAGGGAAAGAAAAATTTCCACATCCGTCATGAGGAAGAAGCAAAGTGCTGCCAAAATCTTCCTCCACCACCAAGCAAGCAGCGAAACCAATGCCCAAACTGCCATGAGAGCACGCAGTGAACATTCAATGCCCCAAAATTTTGCCACATGCAAAGAGAGAAATAGAAAACCACATAAATCATTTATCAACACAAAATTTTCATTAGCCACCTCCTTTTCACAAACTAGAAACCCTCTTACCAACAACACGCGCACCCCGGTACACATGACCACTTCATGTTACAGCAAGGGTTGGGGATGAGACTTCAACCCCTTCCTTAACTTTATCTTCTTTCATCACAACAACATCCCTCCCGCTTGCATTCACCTCCACCTCAGGGGATAGAGCTTGACCCAAGGTCGCGAGGTACCTACGATAATTGGAGTCTGTCTTCATTTTGCTATCAGAAGGGCTATCAGTAACATCAATAGGAGAATTTTTCCAACCAAATGAGCGATGACCATATCTAATAGTTCTCTACACTCTGCTGGATGGCCCAAAAAATTCCTTCGCTTTCTTTCCCATTACTCTTGAGCTTCCAGCCTGGTCTTTCAATCGGTGGCTACATTTAGTAATCACAGGTGAAGATTCCTCATTGTGGATGCTCTTGCGAACACTTTGTGCAAGCTCCAGGTTTATCCTATGAGCCTCTTGCAAATTTAATCTGGCTGACCTTCACATTGGGATAGATGGGGTGCCAGGCTTACTCATTTTGGTACAAGAAAATCTACACTCAAACTTTGACTCTCTACACAAACTTGAGGACTTGACAACTTAATTGCTATGGTGAAAATAGTAACTCATCACTTCTATTTATTGAGCAAAGTGATGATATCAATCATCAATGCTTAATGAAAAAAACATGCATAAATTGGCCAATTCGTTGGCATGTGTATTGTCACCATTTTATTCTCAAGTGCATGGAAATCTATAGATTGCACTTCATGATTTCCAGCAATTAAATCTCCACACACACGAAGATCAATTTGATCACACCCACAAAGAGTATATCATTAATGCCCACTAGTTGTAGAGTGAAAAAAACTATCCGGTTCCATTTTATCAACTTTGAATATAGGCTGTTGATCTCACGACGAGATGGCAAATCAAACAGCTCCGTTCAGGTTGACTAGGTTTGAAATCTAGCGGTGCTTCACTGATGTGTCCTCGACCAATGGTGTTAACCCACCTCAAATGGAAACTTATTTATTAGCAGGCTCCATCCATCTCAAAAACTAAGTAGATTGATCCACGTGTCGAGATCTTGATGATCTCGCGGGTTTTAATAAGCATTCACCTTTTCCTAGTGAACCAACAAGGAATGGTGGAGATTGTTCTCGAGATTTGATCTCGACCGTCAGTTTGGAACCACAGGCCATAAGCTTGATAGTGGAGACTGGGCCCCACATCCATATGAAGACACACATCTTCCTTTCAATGATCTCATGGCTTTTAACGAGCTGGCATTTATCACCCACGAGCTAGCAGGGTACAGTCAAGATCTCTTCCCACAACCTCGAATCTCAAAACCTGCATGCATGGCAAGGTTAGCATTTAATAACGGGCCTTTGTTAGGCCGATGGTGACATGACCCTTGCAGACTGACGAATGAAGCTTAAGTCATCAGGGAAAATTAAGACCCGACTTTAGGAAATGACTAAGGTTGATGGGACGACTGGATGAACGATGCTCTTAACCAAAGGGGCTAGTAAACTAATGTGCAATGTGGCTTAAGGAATGACTAAATGAGCCAACGATTGGAAAAGCAGGTCAACAAAGCGTTAGAATACTTAAAAAATTTACAAGAAAAACCCTACTCACTCATGGGGATAAGGGTTTTGAGTGCCAACAGGGTCTATGAGCTGCTTAAAAATTGGAAGAATTTTAGAAGCTCCATCATAATCAGCCCTATGCAATCCTAGACCACCTTCTTGATTTGGTTGACAAACAAATTCCCACTTAATTAAGCTCCACTTCCTCAAAAGCAGATTACCTGACCAAAGAAACTACCTGCAGAGCCCCTCAAAGTCTTTGATGAAACTTGAGGGAGCAATCATCACAAAGCACCTGTATATAGCTAGGGCCTACACCATAGACTTCAACAGAGTAACTCTACCAACCGTAGATAGCCATCTATAGGTCCAATGAAAAACCATCCCTCAGAATTTATCAATCACATCTTGCCAAAAATGCTAGGGAAGCGGGCACACATCCAAAGGGATACCAAGATAGATAAAGGGAATCTTAC
The DNA here is from genome assembly GCA_007258455.2 of Sequoia sempervirens. Taxonomy (NCBI): domain Eukaryota; kingdom Viridiplantae; phylum Streptophyta; class Pinopsida; order Cupressales; family Cupressaceae; genus Sequoia; species Sequoia sempervirens. The sequence continues at coordinate 211,011,073 of VDFB02058242.1, forward strand.
ACACCTGAAACCTTAAGATCCTGGAAATGCATTGTTGGATAAGCATGGGGGTATTAAAAAAATAAATACAAGACTTACTTTCATTTATGCTTTGACCTAGTGCAACCAAATAACAATCCAATGTCTATCGAAAAGAAACCACTTCGGCCACCTCAGCAACACCCATCAATGTCAAATTGTCCACAAACAAAAGATGGGTTTGAGGAGGTAAAGAGTTACTCCATTTCCATCCTTGAATGATCCCATTCATAACTTGAGATTTAATGAATCTCCCCAAACCTTTAGCCATCAGAATGAACAAATAAGGGGATAAGGGATCCCCCTACTTAAGACCTCTAGATGCACCAAACAGATCAAAGGCCTCCCCATTTATGAGAACAAAAAAAGAGGACGTTGTCACATAGCTTATGAGCCAATCAATCCATTCCCTACTAAACCCAATAGCACCAAGAATTTTGGTCAAAAAACCCCATTTATCTCCATCATATGCCTTAGCCATGTCCAACTTTATAAACATGGGATTTTCCTTCGAAGAGGCCATGGAATGAATAGTCTCAACTACAATAACTATACCATCCAAAATATGTCTACCCGCAACAAATCCCCCTTGTTCCTCTGAGATCAACTTATCCAACCATGGATTTAGACACTCAACAATTAGCTTTGTAATGATTTTATATACCGCATTACACAAAGAAATAGGTCGAAAAAGATCCAGAGAATCAACACCCTCACATTTTGGGATAAGAGAAAGAAATGTGGCATTCATGTCCCTCAACATTTTCTTATTCCTTAAAGACTCCTACACAACCTCCAAAAAATCAAGATTGATCACCTCCCAAAACTCCTAAAAGAACTTCGCCAAAAACCCATCTAGACCAGGAGCCTTCCCTTTTTTCAACTGAAACACCACCTCCTCCAACTCCTTCAAAGAAATAGGATTAAGAAGATAGGCATTCATATCCCTAGTCACCAAAGGAGGAATGCAAGACAATATAGAAGCATCTTCCTCACAAGTAGGTGGAGTATCTTCAGAAAAGAGGCCAGAGAAAAAGTGAACTACCTCCCTAGAAATCTCCAATGTGGAGGAAAGAACCGAACCCTCGGGTGAGCAAAGAGAAGAAATAATGTTTCCCTATCTTCGAGCCATCATCAAATTATGAAAGAAGGAGATATTCCTATCTCCTTCCTGAAGGTAGTCAACATGAGCCTTCTGTTTCCAAAAAAAATTCTCACGAAGCTCTCATTCCTCCTTGTTTTAAACCACATCATCCTCTAACCTACTCAAATCTGCATCAAGACCCTGATCTCGAATAAGCCCTGTAATAGAATCCAAATTCTCCTGAGCAACCCTTTTCTTTTGAAACACATTTCCAAATTGATACTTATTCCAATGTTTTAGTTTATGCTTCACATATTGAATCCTCTCCTCACATAGCCATACCAAAAGTTGGTCGTCCTTCAATCCATCATCTAAAAACCATGTCAAGAAGGTTCCCCTCCCTAAGGCACATAAGCTAAAATTTAAAAGTATTTTTCTTAGGCCTACCTACCAAACGTGCAGAGAATTTAATTGGCCAATGATATGATCCTCGCCAATCTAGAATTTTAGAGCTTGACAACCACTTGTCACCAACCCAAAAATTGGAAACAAGAAACCTGTCTAACCTTTCAGAAATGGCTTCATCTCAAGCCTCCTATTATTCCAAGTAAAAATTCCATTCAAAGGCTTAATATCCACCAGCCAAAGCCGAGCCAAATTCACCCTAAGAAGATCAGAAGAGGGGTCCAAATGAGGCAATCCCCCCCTTTTCTCCTCAAGAGGTACAATTGCATTGAATTCACCTGCCATAATCCAGGGAAGGAAGGGATCCAATGATCTTAGAAAATTGATATGATACCACAAGAGAATCTTACCAAGGATATTCGTCAGAGTATAGATATTGGAAAGAAAAACTCTTTCCCATGTCTCCAAGCTAATCACTACAAGATAAATGGAGAATCTACTAGGGAACCACCAAACAAGAGAAATTCACCAAGGATCCAAAAAGCAAGCAAGACTTCCAGAGCTCCCCTACACACCCACACACTGACATAAACCTCTATTCCAAATCTTAGAAGCACTTTGCAACATATTGTCCATAGATAATTTCATCTCCTAAATGAAAACCAAATCCGGAGAATTAGCACAAACCAAGTCCTGAATAGCCTTTTGTCTAGGGATGCTATTTACACCCCTCACATTCCATGATAGCACTATCATTGTGAAGGGTGAGAGAAATGAGTATCCAAAGTCTCATCAGCCAACTTAACTTTCTCCTGATCCTTCTTCCTACCCACCTTCTAGGACTTCTCAAGAGCACTCTTTTTTAGGCGCTTTTGTTGAAATCCCAGAATAGGGGAAGAAGCAAAAGCCTTACTTTGTCCAGAATCTCTAGAACCCAAACCTCCAACTGAGCAAGCACCAATCGTAGTAGAGACCAAAGAAGTACTAGCCAACATACAAGGATCCCCAAGCCCAACCTCAGGGGAGGGAGCTAAAGAATCCTTCCCTTCCCTAGGAGTCTCCATAGGGCCAAGAGCTAAAGATGTAACAATAATAGGCTCATGATTATGAGTTGTAAAAGGGGGAGCATCCACATGCATACTAGGAGATATCCCCTCCTTGTGAACTAAGTCATCTAGCACATCAAACTTGTTAAACAACCCCTCGTGGTGATCTCAAAAGGTCCTCTTCTGACCTTGACCTTAAACCATCTTTATCTGGAATCACCCCCTGTATGGGCCCTTTTCCCTTTTTGAATCTTGTATTTGATGAAGCCATCCCAATACTTGAGTTACCTACACCAAAAGCACACATACACCTCCTTTGAAGATGGCCATACTCACGACATAAATGACATTTAAATGGTAGAGTTTCATAATCTAATGGTTGAGTCCAAGAACTAGACCCCATTGTTAGCTCAATAGAATCAAGAAAAGGCTTACTCAAATCAATCTCCACACAAACACGTGCATAGGAAAAGATCTACTTCTCCATAGTTTGTTGAGAGGGGCCAATCGGTTTTCCCAATGACATGGAAATAGACTGTAGAGTATCTCTCCTTCAACATTCCAACGACAACCGAGGAAGACGAACCCAAACTGAGACCTTGGACAACAACTCCACCGAATTAAAGCCCACATGCCAAGGTTTAATGAACAGTCCCACCTGATTATTTCTATCCAAAATGCATGAAAAATCCACCAAGAAGAAATTATTTGCAGCTAACAGAACCTCAAAATCCTCCTCAGGGTTCCATGTTCTTCAAATCCAAGGGTCAAGGAAAGGAAGAGAGACCCTCATCCCCAGAAACTTACAGATTAAAACATGCTTACTATAGTTATTCTAAATCCTCTGCAACCACTTCCTTTTGAATCACTACCACCAGGCACACTTGATCCCTTTCCAAGAAGCCATTGACCTTTTGTACTTTAAATGAACCAATCCTAGGAAATCCCATTCTAGTGGAAGCCAGAGAAGGAACTCTATCATCCACCTCTACCATCGTAGCGTCCCCTGACACCTCCTTCAAACCTTCATTCAAAGCCATGGGCTCTCCCCATGGAAGCCCTTACCGAATAAAAGTACCTCCCATAGCCTAAGTGCTTCAAACCTTCGCCTGCCAAGCCAACAAAGTAAAATCCCCACACCTACCTCACACACCATCCCTCAAACCAATAACCCCCGCAACTAAAGAAAATCCCAAACCGTCACACCAATGCCTCCCCATGCAGCCATACAGAGGTCTGAGAAAAGGAGAGCTACCAATGCACCAATCAACAGACCACTCCAAGCCCAAGAATCCACCATCGAGCAAATCGACAAAAAAGACAATGATGAATATCCTACAGAACCGAAGAAAGATAGAGCACACATAAATGAAAGAGCCAAACACCCGTACACACAAAAAAACCCCTCCCCCAACAAGAAATTTGAAAGAGAATATGATCCCACACAAAGCTTAAATGTGCATACACCGGGCTCGACATGCAACCCTGGCCTAGATGGTCACGAGCTCACATGAAGCCAGAGTGAGCGCCATCTCCCATTCGAGGCTAAGTCCTATTATTATCAACAAGATTTTATTTATTGAAAAGAATTAAACAAAAAATCTAATTTAAAAATAAAATAAAATAATTCATGAAATATATTTTTAATTATATATCTGAAAAAACTAGTATAGAAATATATATTTAAATATTTATTATCCATTTGAAAAAATAGAATATAATTTCCTTTCTTAGATTTTTAGATATAAAAAAAAAAAAACATGCATAAAAAATATTTTAAATATAATATGAGAGGGTCAAATTCAAATAGTCATATCTCCCTTAATATTTAATGTAACTAATTTATATAAAGCTCTTAAAGTTTTCTTTCCATTGAATCTAAAATCTCTCTACTTAAAGTCCTATGTGAGATGCATAACTCTTTGCAATAAATTCCTTCATTCTTTGTTGTTGGAGATGTACTTTTGAATTAGATTGATGTGGTTATTCATGGAGTCATTCAAGGGTTTTGTTGTATGTACCTATAAATTAATTTTTCCTTCAAATATTTTGAAGATGAGAATTAATTTAGGTTTATAAAATTTTTCCTTTCATTTAATTAAGGATGTAAATGGTCTAGATTTGAATATGTATTATGAAAATAAATGGTTAAGATGCATTAGTTTCTAGAGAAAGTTAACTTGTAGGATAACTTAATAGATGAATGATAAATATTGATTGCTAATAGAGAGTTAAGATTGATTTAGTTTACTTTATTAAATTTTAGTTGTTAGGGTTCTTTTAACTGTGATCTTTATGTGAGTGGTTGAGATTTAATGATGTAGTATGAAAATGAATGATAGGAATGTAAGATTAGTTTAACTTTTATTTATTATTTGGCCATGTTATTAGTTAGTTAATTTAATTATCTATAATAAATAAAAATGTATATTATATTTATTTCTTAAATAAATAGATTAAAAACAATAATTGACTAAATAATATATTAAGTTAATTAATGAAAATACACGTATTTAATTATTTACTAAATTAAGAAAAGATTTAATTAATTGAATAATAAAATCTATTTATTTGAATAGTGATGTGAAATTTAACTATCTACGAGTACCTTATTGAATTTCTATTAAAATTCTAGTATGATGTGTTGAGTAGTTTAAATTGATTAATTATAATTTAGATTTCAAATTAGTTATACATTTAACTTAATTGATCCCTTTGAGTAGTTTATAGCCATTCTTATTTAACTATAAATTTTATAATTAATTATGATATTTACTTGAGGATGGTTAGACAATTAAAATAATTTGAATAAAATATTCAGAAGCTAATAAATGATAATAGTCTTTTTAATTAATATTATCATTTATGTGATTATTTTGAAATTAAAATAGTCCTTAATTTATGACTTGATTTGAAAAATAGACAAATAAATTTACATAGTAATAATTATAAATAAATAAATAAAATTCATAATTTAATAATGGGTAATTTATGTCTTTTATAAAATAAATTCCTAAATTGAATTTTACTAATCAAATTGAAGGTTATAAATATAATCAATCATAATTTAAGTTTGAGTTCTATAAAGATCCAAACCTTTTTGAATTGTTAAAATATTAATTTCAAAATCCTTGGCTTGTAAATTTTTTTTGATATAGCAAGCTTAAGTTTTTTGCATTAAAGTTATGATTCTTTAGGAAGTTGTATTTTTTTTTTGAATTTCCCCTTATAAAAATTGACTAATTATATACTTTTTAAAAAGAAACTGCTCAAGTAATTCAAGTTTTATTTTAGTTCTGATTATTTGATTATTCCCTATTGTTAGAAATGAATTATTTATAAGTCTAATAAGAATTAACAAATAATTTTAATAAGATTTAAAAAATGAATTTAATAGCTAATAAATGAAATGAATCCCATATCACCAATAGTTTTATGTTCCCTCTTCTCATGTAATGTAGCATAAAAATTATTGTAGACACATGTTATGATGTTGAAAGTGTATGGTGTGCTATCATGTGTAGTGTAGTGAAAATAATAGATTTTATTAATTTCTAAAAAATAGATGCATTGTGTTTATATCCACATGTACAAATGTGTATAGGTGGGCATGCCAATGCAAGTCATCCAAATAGATAATAATGCATTTTACAATCAACCCCTTAAAATAAATATCCATGTACCTTTGAAATATAGTTCTAATAATTTCTATGCCTCTTTATATATTAATGGTTCTAACAATAGATTTAGTAGACATTACTATCTAAAAGGCTTATCACCTAGTTTCAATGGAATGGAAAGTGAAATAAGTTTTTATTTCATCAAATCCATAAGAAATAATTATTTTGTAATATTTTAAACCCTTAACTATACCATATATCTCTTGGGGTGCATTCCCTTCCTATGAAAAAATCTATCATATTTTTTATCCGAATTATGTGCATCGTACTTCCCTCCTTAATTCAAAGAAACTCTTCTTTACTTTGTAGAATCATTTGTATCAAATATTAATTCAAACATAACCATTCTTACTAGTATGTTGTTGGTTCTCATATTCATAATTCCTTCATATTCAATCTTAAAAGTATTCCTACCTACCTCATCTATAATTTGTGCTTTGAAAACCCAAGAATAAGTAATGAATTCAAGAGTGTGCTCATCATCTTGAAATACATGAATTTTTTTTATGTTGTCTAGGATTGCAAGGATAGATACTAGTTCTAATATTAATATTTTAGACCTTGATATTTTCAAAGGTTATAGGGTGTAATTAGTAGTTGCCAAAGCATCAAAAATATAATTCCTTCTTCAAGAAATTGATTTAATACTAAAATTATCAAAATCTTTGATCAAATTCAATGCTCTATTTCTATAGGGTACTAATGATTTCTATAGGGTACTAATAGTTTGTTATGATATGTATATTATCTTCTAATTTTTTTGATTAATAGATGGGAATCACCATAAATTTATAAAAATTTACCTTCTAATGTTCTAGGTGGAGACCTCTTATCAATGCTTCATATTTGTCATGTTGTTAGTACATATGAATTGTAATATATATGATGCAATTTTCTTTTTCCTTCTAGGTTAGTTAGATCAACAACTACACCAAAACATTTTTTATATTTAGAATCATCAAATATAGGAGTCCACTTTAAGTTATCTATTGCTTTTTGGAGCCTTGGAGTGGGATTCTTTTCTAATTCCCAAGTATCTTGAGACTATCCAAGAGTGTCATCCATATTTATATCTTGCAATTGTATTCTAGGAATGAGAGACCCTTTTATGTAGTAATATTTTCAATAATAATATTTCCTTTAATCTCCAATGATATTATATAAATTTTCCTTATAACTTCTAGACATGTACAATAATAAAAATTGAATGATATTTATTATGTATTCTACATTAGTTGAGAAATAATAAATCAAAAGTACATAACTAGGTCCCTAAATTATTTTATAATTATTGCATGAAATCTACATATTAGAGTTAGGAGAAGCACTTATCCAAAAAAAAATGATCCTATATTTTTTTATTCTCTACTTGTGCCATCTCCACGTGAGAAGAAGAAAGAAATAAGGACTTCATCCATTCTATATAGACACTAGTCTCAATATACTTTAATTTTGGTTCAATCTCAACTTTAATATAATTCTAATTTCCCTTCCAAGGAATCCAAAAATGTGAAAAATTAGTAAAAAAATAAACATTAAGGATCTTTGTCAATTTTCTACTAAGAAGCATTCCATAAAGCTTAGGGATATCCTCCACCTAACAATTAATATAATATTATACTCAAGATCTAATACAAGCTATATGTGCATATATTTTAATTATCTTAAAAAAATTACCTCTTTCTTATCTAGTTAAATAATTTTCTTGTTGGTTTGGGTGGGGACCATCCCAAAGTCACAAATAGAATATTCTTACAAAATCAACCAAATAGTTATGAAAATTTTTGCTAAATATTCTTACACTCAAAAAGAAAGGAGGGTAAAATGTTTTTCCTTTGTATAAGGCTACAAATAGTGTAGCTATCATACATTCATCTTTGTTTTTTACCTTTTCCTTATGTTTTTATGGTTCAACATTATTTTCATTCTTATCCAAAAAATAAATTAAAACTTTTTTTTTCTAGAAATCTTTGTAATATATCATAAAAGACATTATAGCCTTTTTTTTTTTCTAAATATTTAGTTAAATGATAATCATGATCTATTGTAACAATATTTAATGAATACTGATGTATTTTCTTATGTAATCATCCTTAAGGACCTTTAGGAGAAGTTGATTTATTAGTGACATTGGGATCCTGTGAAGTGGGATTTTGATTTACAAGAATTTAAGTATAAATTGTTCTTTATTATTATTCATTAATTAAGTAATTTATCTTATCTTACTAGAAGACCTTTAACTTCATTATATTATATCACTATTTTATTTTCCTTGTCCAAAAGGAAACATATACATATGTAACATTATTATAGTACTAGTGTTTCCATACTTCCCATTACTTCCACAAACATGATTATTATTATGTTGGTCATCTTGTGTCATGTAATATATTGTATCCATCTCTCAAAAACTTAGCTTTGAATTTGTGTGTTAGAAAAAGAGAGAACATAGTCACAACATCTATAGACCACCTTATTTCACTATAAGAAGAATGCAAATACCTAAGATGACTCCAATAAAAGATAAGAGAAATGAATGTATAATTATGTATTTAGCATGTAGGATAGAAAGAGAAAGTAAGAAAGTAAAAAAAAACGTGAGAGATGTATTAAACTCTTTGTTGTTGTACTTTATTAGAATAATAAATGAATAAAAATTAATATATATTAAATTAGTTATGGTGTGTAAAGGATTGTGAAGAATGAAATTAATTTTAGTTATCATGTTCTATTTTGATCTTATCACAATACAATATGGGTTAGTGTAGGATCATGGGGGTTCAAACTAGGTCCCTAAGTGACAATGAAAATTTAGAAAAACAGACTTAAGCAACTTCACATAAGAATTTGAATCTAGGTTATTAACATAATTTTAAAAATATGTAGGAATTGAATTTGTAGAAAATTGAATGTAGTTTGTAAGATACTAAGCCTTTTTTGGAAAAAGTGATTTGATTTGGTGAAAAATTAAGATTTTAATGCAGTAGTAGATTAAAATTTGGAAAAAAATAAAAATTAGGTGTTTGTCTGGCCACCCTAATGGGGATTTTTTTTTTAATCTTTCAATATAAGTAGAGGACACATGCCCAGATGTGACACATATTTTTTATAAAAAAAAATTCAAGTAAATAATTAGTTATGAATTTTCTAGTAGGAGTTTAAAAATATTAAAAACCATTTGTCCGACCACCCTAACTTGGTAAAATGTTTATGAAATCCATTTTTTTTAAATTATAATTTGTGAAGCATAGTGTGTGACACATCTTTCAGATTTAAAATATATATAACCGTTTAACAGTTATAGATGTTTTTCAATTAACCTATCAGTCAAGACTTTACAGATAGTGCATGTAGGAAATCAATAATAATTACCTATTACATTCAAAATAAATCATATCTTTTTTCAATAGAATGTTGTCAATTTATTGAATAAATCCTTTTCATTTCATCAAAATTAGATGAATAAAAGCCGCAAAAATGAAGGGTGAAGTTCAAAAAACTCTTGCAACCCCTATAAACACGTTGGGGATGTTGAATTTTTAGGTTGGTCACCCCCAAGCCAAATACCATAGCAATAACGAAGAAAAACAAATATTTATTATTATTGGATACTCAATAGAAATAAATATCCATTTTTTATAGGTAAAAGAAGATATCCAATATGAAACAGATATCCGTTACTTAAAGTTATATAATGGATATTTGTTATTTCAACGTATGATGAGGAATGTTTTGAGTTACGATATTATGATGTCTTAAATCTTCAGCTAAGGTAGCATAAAAGCATTAATGATGTCACATTTTCTAGGTGCTTATATGGTGGTATAGGCATTGTTTGAATCATTTGAGTTGGTGAAGGTGGAAGTATGGAGACTCCTATTTGGCTAACAACCACCCACAAGTAGTGGGAATTCATGGGAAAAATCATGAACAATAGACTCTAATGTAGGAGCATCCATGGTGACTTGCAATCTCATGTCAACAAAAAGGTTGAATTTTTGAATTATGCAATTTTGGATTTTTGAAGTGGATTAATTTTTGGTTTGGATTACATACTACAGGTTTCAAATTATTTATTTGCAAATAAATTAATTTGTTAATTAATTTCTTGTAACTTTGGCAAATTGACTTGTGAGGTGGAAAGTAAAAAGCAGATTTTAAAACAATTAAATTTAAATGTTTAAATTTCAAGAAGATGCATTGAGAAATGAAGAGTGGGGATTTAAAGCACAAAATCTTGACCCCTAAAAATTAGGGATTGGAGAAGTGGATGCCCAAGCTATGTTTTTGTCTTCTTTCTTTTTCAAGAGTCAAAAAGAGGAGGAAAGAAACTGAAAAAGCCTATTTTTGATGGGTTGTTGTAAGTGGATTTTAAAAGAGTTTTATGTATCTTTTTGAGGTCTAATTTTGTAGCTACAAGAGATGGTGTACCTGGTGGTGGAGAGAAAAAATTTAATTTTTAATTAATTCTCTAAGCCAGTAGTGGGGAATCTAGAGAATTGTGAAAGCAATGAAAGGATTTTAAAAGGCAATTTTTGGAGAGACAGGTTAGGTAAAAAATATTTCCTCAGGAGGAAAGTTTGGACATGTTTTTGAAAGTTTGAAAAGGTATTTGCAGCAGCAAATGAATTGGATAATCCATGGTTGAGTTTTAGCAAAGGTTTCAGTTGAGGATTTGCAAGTTGAAGAAAAAAGCTTGTGAAAGAAGATTGTTGAAAGAAAAACTTTTGTATTTGTTTCTTTCTGTTTCATATCAGTTTTGTATCAGATTTTTAATGGAATTAATGAGCTCATATGGCTGAAAATGAATGTATTTCAGCTGTGTTTAATTGATACCTTGTTATTGTAACAATTCAAGATATGTTGAATGAGGAGTATGAGACATTTCTAGTAGATTTGTGTTAATTTCTTGCATTTTTTTTTAGTTTCATATATGTGTTGTGAGTTTGAGAACGAGGGTTGAGTTTCTATTACATTAGTGGTATCAGAGCAAGAGTTCTAGAGTGTGCAGGTAGAGCGCTGAATGTAAGGCAGTTTGTACCAGGACCTGAGGGTGGAGAATGTAGGTAGATCACCGAAGGAGATAGTTTACAATAATATTGGTGAATATTGGAAGAGGGTTTTGTAAATAGATCGCCAAAGGAGGAAATTTACATAAGTAAAACCCAAGGTTTGAAGATATGTGTTGTTAAGGCATTGAGAGGTCTTGAAAATGGAGAATAGGAGAGTTGAAGGTATTTTTAATCTTTCTAATGATGTTTTGAATGCAGGGAAGAAAGAGGGTGCAGTAGAGTCTCATGCATGTGGCATTGAGGAAGAGAAAGATTATTTTCTAATGTGATTGGGAGCAATTGAAAGAGAGTGAAATGAGAAAATTTTAGCTAATGCAAAGGTTGCAAAAAAATGTAAAGAGGTAATTTCAGATTTTAGTACATGTTTTGATGATATTGAGAATGTAAAAGTAGAGTGAAAGGTTGCAGTGATAAATCCTTTGGAAGCAGATGTGAGTGGTGAATAGACTAAGGTGAAAATGAAGTTTTCTTATGATTGTTTGATTGAAAGTATTGAAGATGAACATTCCTTGATATGAGAGCTTGACTATTTGTTACAAAAATGTGGAGAATGAGTCTATGGATTGTGATGCTAACATTAAATTGGGTGTTGAATATCAAATTGCAGCAACCATATGTCTTTCTGAAGGCATAATAGGAGTGACAAACCACATTGCAAACCAGGTAAAGGAGGGAAAAAAGGTAAAACAAAAATAGAGGTAATGAAGTACATTTGTTTTGTTGAAGGTGAAGGTATATGTTTGATTGTTAATTCTGATGGAATATATTGGTGGGAGGTTAGATTAAAAATTTTGAAATACATGAAGGGTAGAGGAGTAAAGATGAAATGATATAATATTGTGAGGTTGCCGAATTTGGTGAATGGGAAGATCCCAGTGGACAAGATAGTGAGGTGAATCTAGGACAAACATAGGTCCTATAAATATTTCTGAGTAAAACTCATGAAATATTTATTTTCTATCATGGCTATCTGATGCAGGAGCATCCATGGTGACTTGCAATCTCATGTCAACAAAAAGGTTGAATTTTTGAATTATGCAAGTTTGGATTTTTGAAGTGGATTAATTTTTGGTTTGGTTTACATATTGAGGGTTTCAAATTATTTATTTGCAAATAAATTAATTTGTTAATTAATTTCTTGTAACTTTGGCAAATTGGCTTGTGGGGTGGAAAGCAAAAGTAGATTTTAAAACAATTAAATTTTAATGTTTAAATTTCAAGAAGATGCATTGAGAAATGAAGAGTGGGGATTTAAAGCACAAAATATTAACCCCTAAAAAGTAGGGATCGGAGAAGTGGATGCCCAAGCTGATTTTTGTCTTCTTTATTTTTCAAGAGTCAAAAAGAGGAGGAAAGAAACTTGAAAAAGCCTATTTTTGAGGGGCTATTGTGAGTGGATTTTAAATGATTTTTAATTATCTTTTTGAGGTCTAATTTTGTAGCGACAGGATATGGTGTACCTGGTGATGGAGAGCATAAATTTAATTTTTAATTAATTCTTTGAGCCAATAGTGGGGAATCTAGAGAATTGTGAAAGCAATGAAATGATTTTAAAAGGAAATTTTTGGAGAGACAGGTTAGGGGAAAAAGCTTTCCTCTTGAGGAAATCTTGGACATGTTTTTGCAATTTTGAAAAGGTATTTGCAGTAGCAAATGGATTGGATAATCCATGGTTGAGTTTTAGCAGAGGTTTCAATTGAGGATTTGCAAGTTGTAGGAGAAAAAAACTTGTGAAAGAAGATTGGTTGAAAGAAAAACTTTTGTATTTGTTTCTTGCTATTTCATATTAGTTTTGTATCAGATTTGTAATGGAATTAATGAGCCCATATGGCTGCAAATGAATGTATTTTTAGTTGTGCTTAATTGATACCTTGTTATTGTAACAATTCAAGAGATGTTGAATGAGGATTATGAGACATTTCTAGTAGATTTGAGTTAATTTCTTGCGTTTGTTTTTTAGTTTCATATATGTGTTGTGAGTTTGGAAATGAGAGTTGAGTTTCTATTATATTAGACTATGTCCTATGTTTATGGAGGATGACATTCTTGTATTGGAGGTAGTCAATTTGATTATAAGGAATAAATTCATGGTGTCCATTGAATGATACAAAGTTAATGTGGATATTGCTTCTCGGTTCATTTCTTTTCTTTTGGACCTGGAAATGTCAAATGCATTGACTCCTCTAATGGCTCATAAGTTGGTGATGGCTGATTTACTTTGGAGTGTGGAGGATGAGATCATCATAGCTTAACTCAAAGTTGGAATGTCACAGCCTCAAGACTCGTCCAAGGTTTCGTACCTGGGGTGAATGTCAAGTGATATCTATTTCCGTTGGATGTGAAAGGATTTTCTCTCTAGGAGCACAGGGCTAGGGCTGCTCATGGTGTGGAATTTATGAGGCACTTTCTTTACCTAGAGTCAGGTCATGATGTGGATTGGAGGGGTCAATTCCATGAATTTGTAAAGGAGGGTGTGGAATTCAAATGATCCAGAATGAAGACTATTAATTGGGGTGTCTATACTTGGTGCTTTGTTCTCATTTTTTATTTTTCATGTTTTGGTCTTGTTAGGTTTCTGGTGTTAATGTCTATCTTGTTTAGCTTTTGGGTGGGTCTTTGGTTTTTTGATGTGCTATATTCAGGGATTGATATCTCAACATTAAGGGGGGATAAGGTGGGTATGTTCATTCTTGGTTGGTATTTTGTATGTATACAGTCTAGAATGGGGCTAATATGCTAGAGGTAATTTTCCAAAATTGTTGTGTCAGAACGATGTAATATTGTTTTTTGATATCAATATAATTTATGTTTATGTACCAAAAAATATATATAATATATAATATATATTATATATTAATATATAATATAATATACATATATTATAAATAAGATTTGATAAATAATAAAAACTATATGACAATATATATAAATAAATACTATATGGTAATATATATTATATATAATATAATATAATATATGATAAATAATAAATACTAGGAAATCTTAATATAATATCAATATTTATATATTTATATATATTTAAAATATTAATATATATATAATATAGTATATGGTAAATTAATATATACTATGATAAATTAATATATAATAGAAAATATTAATATTAATATAATATAACATTATATTTAATATAAATATTATATGTTTTTTATTAGATAAGCAAGGAAGGGCACTGATCCCATGGTTAAAACAACAGAAAAAGGCGGGAAACAACACCACCAACAAACCAAAAAATAACAACAGTATTAGCTCGCAGGACAACATTTATCATAGTAACCATAGTCCAATTGGTACTAATAAAAAACAGTAAGCTTCTAGTAGCATACTAAGATATACGTAAACCATTAATTAAGTCAGCAGTGTCCCAGGTGGTATTCCACCATATCATAGCTATAATAAAATAGTAGTTAGAGAGGTTAAAACAAAAGGACAAAAAACTCATCAAAAATGATAGAGCAACAACATAAAGCTGTTAATTGGCTTTCTTCAACAGGTCCCCATACTCTCCCATGAGATCAATGTATTCTCTCTAGTCAGGTCCCTCAGTCTCATCCAACATCTTCAAGACATCTGGTTTCCCCTGTTTCCCCAGCTTCTTGGTGATTTTGGATTCTCCAGAAGCAACTCCTGGCATTTCCCTCCTCATCAATCTGTTAGTTACCTTCATGACTGTAACTAAATCCTTCTCCATATCTTCAAACTGAGCCTACAGAAAAGTTAGTCTACTCTTTAAAAAATCATTTCTTGAGTCTTCTATTTTGTTATCCAAACCAAAATCCTCAACTTCCTGCACATTTTCAACCTCATTCTTTTGATCCTCAAATTGCTCAATTTGTTCTTCCTTTTCCTCTTCCTTATCCTCCTCCGATCCTTCTTCCCCCATCTCATAAGATGAGTCCTCAAATTCCATATGCTCTGAATCTTCTTCCTCTTGGGCTTCAAACTCTTCATACCCCAAGTCCTCCTCATCACACACAATCATTTTCTGTTTACATTTTTTTGTCCTTCGAGGCTACTTTTGCAAGGTGGTCCAACCTTCTCCCTCAACTCCCTCCACTCCCTTGCCCTTGCAGAGACTCATTTTGAGTCCCTTCCTCAATAATATTGATGACATACCTAGGGTTTAAGTCTATTCTGGGTTTCTTCGACTTGGGAAGTTCCAACAACAAAGGTGAATGTTTTCTTTTTTCTGGCATAGCTTTGATGAGCTCAATCTCAAAATTTATTTTTTCCTCACACTTCTTATAAATGTTATAATATTAAATATATATTTAATAATATAATATATTATAAAAAAATATTTGATGGATTGTTACAAGGGAGTTTTAAATATAATATTTATTATAATAATTTACTACAAGGAGCTAAGAGCAATATATAAATCTCTCTCTCCCCCTCTCTCTCACCTTCCCTTTGTACTTTTGTCTATCTCCATTCACCCTATCCCTCTCTATGTATGTTTCTCTCAATTTTTCTCATTCTACCTCTCCCTCCCTCCCACCTTCCTCCTTCTCTCTCCATTCCTCCAAATGTAGGTCACTCTCTCAACTTATCCCTCACTTTATCCCTCACTCCCTCCCTCTCCCTCTCTCTACCTCTCCCTCCCCGTCTCTCTCTCTCACACACATAGTAGATCTCTATCTTTGTACATCTCCCCCACCCTATCTCTCTATCTAGCTTTACCTACCTCTCTCTTTATTCCTTACACCTTACAAATCTCTATACTTACCTTCCCTCAATCCATCCCACCCCACCTCTCTTTCTACCTGCCTCTCCCTCCTTCCTAACTTCCCTCTCACTCTACTTCTCTCACCACCTACCCCTCCCTCTCTCCCTAGCTCTCTCTATACCTACCTCTCCCACCCTAACTCTCCCTATCTCTATTCATCCCTCTATCCCTCCCACCCTACCACTTCCTATCTCTCTCCTTCTATCTCTCTCCCTCCATCTCTCCCTCACACACACATAACATATCTCCACCTACCCCTTCCTCCCCCCTAAATCTCTTTATACTTATCCCTCTCACCCTACCACTCCCTATCCCCCTCCATCCCTCTTTCTCTCCCTCCCTCTATCCTTCCCACCCTACAACTCCATATCTCCTTCCCTCTCTCTCTCCAACTACCCCTTCCTCCCTCTGTAACTCTCTATACTTGTCCCTCCCACCCTACCACTCCTTAACTCCCTTCTTCTATATTTATCTCTCTCCACCTATCCCTCCCTCTCTCACTTACAAAAACACACAAAATCTCTCCACCTAACCCTCCCTCTCTCCATAACTCTCTCTATACCTAACTCTCCTACCCTACCACTCTCCACCTACCCCTCCTTTCCTCCCTAACTCTCTCTATACCTATCCCTCCTATCCTACCTCTCTATATCTCCCTCCTTCCCTCTTTTTGTCCCTCCCTCTCTCCCTCCCACCCTACCAATCCCTATCTCCCTCCTTCCCTCTCTCTCTCTCCTTCCAACCTTACAAATCCCTATCTACCTCCTTCCCTCTTTCTCTCCCTCCCTCTATTCCTCCCACCCTACCACTCCCTAATTCACTCCTTCCATCTTTCTCTACCTCCACCTATCCCTCCCTCTCTCCCTCACACACACAAAACCTCTCTCCACCTACCCCCCCTCTCTCTCTCTCCCTAACTATCTCTATACCTACACCTCCTACCCTACCACTGTCCATGTAACACCTCGTCTCACAAACCCCAAAGGACAACTAAAAATGCAACAATTTTTTTTTTTAAACATAGAGAGTAAACACTAAATTTACTAATGCAATTAACATAGCTAATGATTACAAGTTAAACACCTAAATCCCTTGGGGTGCACAAGGTGACATTACAAAATCTATCCCATAACAAAGTTGATAAAATCAATTACCAATTCTACTAATGTAACCCATTCATTCACATATCTTCATTTAAACATTTATTAAGGATAACAATGTGACAAGAATAAACCATATATAAACCATACATGTATTCATAATAAGTTGTACTTGGAAATATAAAGAACATATTTCCTCAGATATAACACAACATTAACAATATTTATAGTTATAGTTCAAGAATGAATTACATAGTGTGATTATACATTACATTAGTCTATAGGTACATCTCATGGAGAAATTACATAAGATTACATCATAAGTCTTCCCAACACATGGGGGAGTAATACATAAATACACAAAGTACAACTAGAGTACAATATACATTTGGAAACATATAAACTTTGGATCAAGCTATCTTTGCAAAACTCTACACTAAAAGGTACAATTGCAAGACAGGGAACCCAACGGGGTGCGTAGCACATTCCACCTGACCAACCCCATGCTAGGAGTAAATAAGGAAGAATCCTTGACCAAGAACATCCAAACAAATACACAAGACTAAACTCCAAAACATGAAAATAAAGAGCACACATAAAGGGAACATAACATCAAAAGACCACTTCTAGAGGTTAGCAAGAATAACAAATCAAGGGAATGCTAGAGGAGAGTGTCATCGCATAGTCCTACATGGGTTATCCTGACTGCCTTTCTCAAGGTGTCGGCCCCCATCTATGGTTATCCTGATAGCCTCTCTAGGTGTCAACCCCATAGGGTCACTCGTGCAGAACCGTTAACCTGTCATGGATATGAGGCAATGATATTTCCAACCATGGCCTTCTCAGCCCACATTTAGTCTACGAAAGCCCTAACAGGTGGATGAGGCATCAACAATTATCTTGTTAATGTTTTACTACCCACCCTCTAATTAATTAATTAGGTTATCACTTATGACTCTAACTCTAACGTGGGTTATCTTGACAACCCCTTTGTGCGCTGGTGCCCACATAGAGCCACTCTCCCTAGAAACCCCAAAACATTAAATCCAATACCAAGGGGTTGTACCAACAAGAACGCTGAACCACAAAATATAACAACTGTGGGGAAAAACCATCCCACCAAAAGTCATATGAATCAACTCCCATAAAAAAAAGGTACAACCCGAATGTAAACTCGAGATCACAACTATGGTCAAAATAAGGACAAGTATTAGATTAAAAGATCATAATTACAACATCATTTCCCCATGCCTCTGGAAGTCCCTAACAAGCAACTTAAGCTCCTATAGTAGGATAACTAACTTAAGGGTTTTTCCACATGACCACAACCCAATTAAATAAAACAATAGTTAATACAATAATTCAAGAATGAAACAATCACGGACTCAAGTATTCCATAGTTTAACATATCTCATTACAAGATTTCACCAAGGAATATAAATGATTAATTCACCTGAAACCATTCAATTTAATTGAATCAAAAATACTTATTTCTAATTTAATCAACCAACTCATAAAACCAACTTGCAATATAACATCATCCTGCTTTTCCATAGAATCAACATATATAAAATATATATATATATACATATATATGTGTATACACACACTATTTATGCGTCTATATGCATATACATATAAATATATATATTATAATAGATACATATACATACATACATACATACATATATATTTATTAATGTAAAATAAAAAAAATTAAATTGAATTGAATTTAATAAATTTAAATCCTAATTAAAAAAATGAATTTAAAAATATTTAAAAAAAAACAATCATAGCCTTGGAGGACTGTGTACCTCCCTATGTGGGGAGATATCAACCCCACCATGGCTGCGCCCAATAGCCTATGACTGTTGTGCACAACCATGGTGGCTGCGTACAACCCATGAGGAGTGGGGAGGTATGGCATAAGCCGACCATCCCCCCCCCCCCCTCCCCACATATAATATATATATATATATATAATCCTTTAAAAAATTACAGAGAAGTTTTTCCACATAAATTGTTAGGAAAAATTTTCACAGAGGTTTTTTTCAAATTTTTCTAGATAAACAAACTAATTTGGAAAACAAATTTAATATGGATATAAATGTACAAAA
Organism: Sequoia sempervirens; assembly: GCA_007258455.2. Classification (NCBI taxonomy): domain Eukaryota; kingdom Viridiplantae; phylum Streptophyta; class Pinopsida; order Cupressales; family Cupressaceae; genus Sequoia; species Sequoia sempervirens. The sequence continues at coordinate 211,030,345 of VDFB02058242.1, forward strand.
GGTTTTCAAAAATTTTAAGAGAATTTTGAATCTTTTAATCTAATTTCATTATAAATACAGAGCCACTAAAATAATCACGACAAAAATGTCATCAACAAATTTTCTATAGAGAAGCTTTCAACAAACTTTTCTACAGAAGCTTTTAACAAATTCATGGCAATTTCCAACAATCTTTCCAATTTAAAAAAAAAACTTCTACAAAATAATCATTTCCTCTTGTACAAACAATTTCTCAACTTTTACAAAATTAAGAAAATTGTTACAGAATAAAATTTGTAGAGGCAATCTTTTCAAAACAACAGAATAACTAAATAAATAGTAAAGGAGCCTATTTTCCTGAAGCTTGAAGAAATGAGGGTTGGAGCAAAGCTTGCCTTCGGAGTTCAATTTCCAAATCCCTTTCCAAAATCTCCACTTCCAGAAAGATGCAAAATATGAGCCCAAAAATATATTCCTGAAAACCTCCTCTAATTTTTTTTAGCCAAAAACCAAAAAACAATCCTCCAGCCAATTTCCTCCATGAAGTGACTTCTTGCCTTTCACAGTTATGGCCAATATTCTCTCCGAGAATATTTTTTAAGAAGAGTTTTGCATTCAATTTCCACTCACTCTTGTAACTATTCTAAATATCTTTTAACTAACTTTTAGTTATTTTCTTTTGATAATAATAAAGAATTTATGCTATTTAATTAATTTAAAAAATTCAAAAATGAATATCATTTACTTTACGTAAATTTAAAATTCCAATTCACATAATAGCATCTAAAATTCATATTTAAACTATTCACTCAATCAATAAAATTTAATTAATTAACCTAACTACAATTAACTGCAAATAATTATATCAACTAAATAACATTAATTAATCACACATAAAATAAAGATTAATTAAATAACAAACATTTACAAACTAAAATAAATAATCAACACTAACCCATACTAAAACAAAGACGAGGTTGAGACAATGACACAGTAGGACTCACAACAAGGTGACAAACTTGGGATGGGGACACTTCCTTATCAACTCCCTTTTCAACATCATACCCGTTGGGTTTATGGGACACACTCAAACCTGACAAGCAAGTGGAGTCAGTGTCCTGTACCTGCATCCTACATAAAAAATGTCAAGTAGCATATAAATCTCCATTACAAACACACCGTAAAAGGTAATCATGGGGTAGCAGGGCACTTGTGAGTGAGTGATGCTACTCCGTCCTTTCACCAAGTCTCACTAGTAAACACATCAAAATCCATAGCAACATTAAACCACAACATCACCACATATATTATTTAAAGAAAGCTATAACATAACCAAATAACATAATCACCATGTAATGTATCATCAAGCATCATAAGTAATATCATCTACATCAAACCAACTAAACTATGAATCCACACACAACCAAAATGGTGAACTAATCACCATCACAAACCAAGTACAAAACCAACACAAAAGAGTATCTAAGAGTATCAGCAACACGAGGGGTATTACACTCCATCTACCCCTCCCTTCCTCCATAACTCTCTATAAACATATCCCTCTTATCCTACCTATCTCTATCTCCCTCCTTCCCCTCTTTTTGTCTCTCCCTCTCCCTCCCACATTTTTAATCCTTATCTCCCTCCCTCTCACCTTACAAATATCTATCTCCCTCCTTCCAGCTTTCTCTCCCTCCCTGTATTCATCCTACCCTACCACTCCCTCTATTTCTCCTTCCCTCTTTCTCTCCCTCCCTCTACCCCTCCCACCCTACCACTCCCTAATTCCCTCCTTCCATATTTCTCTCCACCTATCCCTCCCTCTCTCCCTCCCACACACATCTCTCCACCTACCCATCCCTCTCTCCCTAACTCTCTCTATACCTATCTCTCCTACCCTACCACTCTCCACCTACCCCTTCATTCCTTACTCTCTCTATACCTATCCCTCCTATACCACCTCTCTCTATCTCCCTCCTTCCCTCTTTTTGTCCCTCCCTCTCTCCCTCCTTCCCTCTCTCTCCCTCCCACCTTACCAACCCCTACCTACCTCCTTCCCTATTTCTCTCCCTACCTCTATTCCTCCCACCCTACCACTCCCTAACCCCCTCCTTTTGTCTTTATCTCCCTCAACCTATCCCTCTCTCTCTTTCTCTCTCCCTCACACACATAACCACTATCCACCTACCCCTCTCTCTCCCTAACTCTCTCTATACCTACCTCTCCTACCCTACCACTCTCCATCTACCCCTCCCTTCCTCCCTAACTCTCTTTATACCTATCACTCCTATCCTACCTCTCGTTATCTCCCTCCTTCCCTCTTTTTGCCCCTTCCTCTCTCAATCCCACCCTACCAATCTCTATATCCCTCCTTCCCTCTCTCTCCCTCCCACCTTACCAATAGCTATCTCCCTCCTTCCCCCTCTCTCCCTCCCTCTATTCCTCCCACCCTAGCACTCCCTCTCACACACACATCAATAAAAAAGAGGGAATTTTATTTTATTTTACTAATTTTTGGTAGTTGATTTATTTAATATGTTAATTTGCATGGATAGACTAAAATAAATATTAAATAATTTCCTTTTATTATTTTGTTGCAAATTTTAGGAGTATAGATAATTTAGGAGGGAATTTTTGGAATTTGTCAATTTCAAAAATTAGCAAAAATGGAATTGGGCATGGTTTTGGATGGAGTTATAAGTTTTAATGATGCATTTAAAAATTTCCTAAAATTATGTATTCAAAAGTGGGTGCTCAAGGTGAGTTGGCAGGAGTTACAATGGAAACTGCCCTAAAATCTAGGAATGGACTCCCATTTTGGAAATTTTGGTGGGAGTGGGTTGAGAAAATAAAATTTTAATATTATGGAAGCTTTTTGGCATTATTTTTTGGAGGTTTCTTCCCATCTTGGTCATGGATTTTTGCTGGAGAAGCTCTAGGAGCCTTTTTTGAAGATTTCAAGCAATTTGGGGTATGTTTTGGTAGCCATTCTTGGCTAGAATTTGAAGGTTGTTGTTGTAGGTGTAGTTCCTTCTTATGAGGGTTGTGGATATTGTTATTGAAGGTTTATTTCAGGTTTTAGGATGTTTTTTCAAAAAAAAAAAAATTGGTAAATCATGGTTTATTGCAGTAGAGGTTTCCAAATGAAATTTGCAGGTTGAAGGAGCTAGAAATTGGTGCAAGAAGAAATTTTGAGGGAGAATAATTTGAATATTATTTTTTCTTTCATATTTAAATTGTATATCAGAGTTTGATCATATTTTTAGTGATTTTAATCAGCCCATATGGCTGCACAATCATTAAATTTTAGGTATGATATGTAATGCTTGAATTTCCAAGAGATTTAGAATGAACAAGGATGAATACTTCTTGCAAATTTTGTTGTTGTTACAAATAATTTATTAGTGCATCTTATGTTGTTTGGGATTTTATGTTAGAGGTTTTGATTCCCTTTCATCAGTGGTATCAGAGTGGTAGTTCTTGAGTGTGCAAGCAGAAGCGCCAATGTGAGGCAGTTTGCACCAGGACATGTGGTGGTGTGTGTGATTTGTGTGTAGATAGATTGTCGGACGTGAGGTAGTCTATACCAGAGAGGATAGGATGGATCATGAGGAGGCCCATAAGATTTTGTTTTGGGAACATTATTTGGAAGAAGTAGAAAATATGAAGTATTGAGAAGAGTTTGAAAAGCTCCAGGTTGAAGTAGATGTATTGGAAAAGATAATTAAGGAGAAAGTGGGAATACAAGAAGAGAGATATGGGAAGAAGAATTTTTTGTTAAAAGAGGAAAACAAAAAGAAAAGAAGCATAAAGGAAGTATGGAGAAAGAAAGAAGAGAAAATGGGTATTGCAGATCATAAATTTAATGGTAATTTTAAAGATTTTGTGTTATCTAAAAATGTTTTTTTTGCAGGATTTAGCAAGGACAAGGAAACTGGTGAAAAGGAGAAGAATACCACAATAGAAAAAGAGGTATAATTTAATTATGTTAGTGAAAATTTACATGCAAAAGAGGTAGATGAATTTTTGGATGATGTTGTAGCAATTTAGAGAATGTATTTTGATAGTCCTAGATTTGACAAAGGGAATGATGCAGAAGAAGATAGTCTCTTGTTGAAAGAAGAGATCAAAAAATTAGAAAATTTATTTTAAGGAGAAGTGATTGAAGTATACAATGAAAAGAAAGAGGTTGCAGCTGATACATGCCTCTTTGAAGGAGGAAAAGTTGCAGCAGTGAGCAAGGGGAAGAAAATAGAGGCAATTGTTGATTTATCAAATTTTTTCAATGTTGAGTGTAGATGTTGAGAATGATAACGTGGGATGGAAAGATGAGCCATGGTATAGCAAGGTGAAGAAGAATAAAAAGGTGTATAAGGAAGAAAGGTGGATGAAGAACCAACACATAATCTATAAATGTCTATGAGTTCAACTCATGAAACATTTCAAATTACCTTGGGTGTCTGATGCAGGAGCATCTAGGTGAAGGGAAATCCTCATCAATAAAAAAGAGGGAATTTTATTTTATTTTTCTAAGGTTTGGTAGGTGACTTATTTAATAGGTTAATTCTAAAATAAATATTAAATAATTTCCTTTTATTATTTTGTTGCAAATTTTGGTTGTGGAGATAATTTAGGAGGGAATTTTTGGAATTTGTCAATTTCAAAAATTAGCAAAAATGGACTTGGGTGTGATTTTGGAGGGAGTTATAAGTTTTAATGATGTATTTAAAAATCTTCTAAAATTATGAATGCAAAAGTGGGTGCTCAAGGTGAGTTGGTAGGAGTTATAATGGAAATTGCCCTAAAATCTAGGAATGGACTCCCATTTTGGCAATTTTGGTGGGAGTGGATTGAGAAAATAATTTTTAATATTATGGAAGTTTTTTGGCATGGATTTTTGGATGTTTCTTCCCATATTGGTCTTGTATTTTTTCTGGAGAAGCTTTAGGAGCCTATTTTTGGAGCCATTCTTGGATAGAATTTGAAGGTTGTTGTTGCAGGTGTAGTTCCTTCTTGTGAGGGTTGTGGATATTGTTATTGAAGGTTTATTGCAAGTTTTGGGATGTTTTTTAAGCATAATTTTTTTTGGTAAATCATGGTTTATTGCAGCAAAAGTTTCCAGATGAAGTTTGTAGGTTGAAGGAGCTAGAAATTGGTGCATGAAGAAATTTTGAGGGAGAAAAAATTGAATCTGATTTTTGTTTTCATATTTCAATTGTATATCAGATTGTAATAAGATTTTTAGTGCTTTTCATCAGCCCATATGGCTGGAAAATCATTAAATTTTAGTTATTCCATGTAATTCTTGAATTTCCAAGAGATTTAGAATAAACAAGGATACATACTTCTTGCAGATTTTTGTTGTTGTTACAAAAAATTTCTTAGTGCATCTTATGTTGTTTGGGAGTTTATGTTAGATATTTGGATTCCATTTCATCACAAGCTCTCTCCAACTACTCATGCCTCTCTCCCTAACTTTCTCTATACCTATCCCTCCTATCCTAGCTCTCTCTATATCCCTCCACTCTTTTTGTCCCTCCTTCTCTCCCTCCCACCCTACCAATCCCTATCTCCCTCCTTCCCTCTCTCCCTCCTACCTTACAAATCCATATCTCCATCCTTCACTCTTTCTCTCCCTCCCTCTATCCGTCCCACCATACCACTCTCTATATCCATCATTCCCTCTTTCTCTCCCTCCACCTATCCCTCCATCTCTCCCTCTCATACACACAAAACCTCTCTCTACCTACCCCTCCATCTATCTTTAACTCTATACCTATCTATCCTAGCCTCCCACTCTCCACCTACCCCTCCCTTCCTCCCTAACTCTCTTTATACCTATCCCTCCTATATCTCTCCTTCCCTCCTCTCCCACCCTCTATTCCTCCCACCCTACCTCCCTATCTACCTCCCCCTCTTTCTATCCCTCCACCTATCCCTCCCTATCTCCCTCACACAAACACACAACCTCTCTCCACCTACCCCTCCCTCTCTCCCTAACTCTCTATATATATTTCACTCTTTCCCTACCACTCCCTATCTCTCCCTATCTCCATTTATCTATCTAGCTTTTTTAATAATAATATAATATATAATATATGTTAAAATATATTAATATAATATAATATAATGTGTACTATATAATAGATGAGATGATATTTAATATAATAGATTATATTTTAGGTTTGATATAATGGATATCCATTTTTCCAAAAAAGGGATATCTATTTTGTGCAATACAGGTACTCGTTTTGTTCTCCAAAAATATTATATATCTAGAGAGATGTTGGGTATGTTTTAAGTTTGGCATAATGGATATTTGTTATATCTACATAATGGATATCACTTATGCACAACATGGGTACCCATTTCTTTTTTTTTTAAATTTGTTTTCATCTATGCAAAAATAAGCTTCACAAAATAGATATATATTTTTGAAAGAAAAACAGATATCCATTTTGTAAAGCTTGTTTTCGCATATGGTACAAGCTTTTGTAAATTACTATAAATAAAATGGATATCAGTTTGGCTTTACAAAATGGATATCCATTTTTCTTTAAAAAACAAAAAAATGTTTTATTTGAGTGGAAAAGAAAGATAAAAGTCCATTTTGTCTGTTCCAAGAGTCTCCACATTCTCTGGTCTGTTAGGAATATCATGATTTTTGTGCATTAAAAATATAATCACTTTTGGAGAACTCTTTTTCATAAAATTTTATCCTTTTAATCATTTTGGTACTTGCTTGAGTTGGGATAATGGGAAGCAATAGTCATCGTAAAGTGAAAAGGAAGAGGAATTATCAAGCAGAGGAAATTGAGGCAAGTAGAGAGAAAGATAGAGTAAGGAAGAGGGTAGAAAGAAGAGGTATTCAAAATTATCTTCAAGGAGAAAGATCCTCTTTACAATTTTAAATGAAATTGAAAGTGACAATGATATTGAACTTGAAAATATTGAAGAAGATTTATTGAAATTGAAACTTCACAACATGAAATTGAGAAGCAAAATGTTGAACATGAAATTGTAAATGCTAAGCATGAAAATAAAAATCAAAATGTTGAACACTCAATTGAAATTGAAATTTTTGAAAACGAAATTGTAAATGTTGAGCATGAAACTGAAAATATTAATGTTGAACATGAAATACGTGAAAATGAAACAGTGAATGTCAATGTATCTCTAAAGCACACAAGAAGAGAGGATATTTGTGAAGAAGAAAATGATTATAAATCCATCTTTTTCTAATAAATCTAATAAAAATGCTCAACATTCAAGAACCCCAAAATGGTTACTTGAAATAGATGAGAACATAATAGATAAACTTGATGGAAAAATGTCATCATGAATGGTTTTGTTGTGGGCTACACAAATGATAAATCAATAATTTTCCAATAAGACATTTACCAAACAATGTCAATTTTTTGTGTGATTGCTAAAGTATTAAAAAATGAGACCATTATTAAAAAAAATGAAGATTTGTGTCACCAAAAAGTTAAAAAAAATAGTATTATTGTCAAAAATATTTTTAATGTTGTAAATTCTATTGGAAATACTAGTAAGGAAAAAAATAAGAGAGCTGCTCATAAAGTAATAACAAAATCATTAGTAAGTCATCATTTGAGAAAAGGCTCATTTATTGAGGCAAACTTGTGCTGATTCAAACCTAAATCGTAAAACATTTTCTAGAGCACTCTCAAGAAGAGGAAGACTCGACATTACTCTTCAAAATGATACATGGGATTTTAATGAGAGGCTTCCACGTGTTGATAAGAAGCTAATGAACAACATAAAGGATGAATTTCAACAATTTTGGCACTCTCAATCTGCAGTATCACTAAATGCAAAGGATGTTTTAAAGTTAAGAATTGACAATCGAGACTACACACCATATCTTAAACATTTCTTAGAATGTAGCCAAATAATATCGTACAAACGCTTTTGTGAAACACATCCAACTATGTAAATCTCAAAAAGGGATTTTGAATCCTGTAAGCTATTTTATTGTGTACCTCTTAATATTCGTAATACATGTTGTTGTAAATACCATGTAGATTTTTCAATGTATCATGAACTATTATGTTATATTTATTCCACTATGCATACAAATGAAATGTTCTAGGAGTGTGGTGCAATGCAAATTTTGAATTCATCCAGGGATATGTTAGATTTATTTTTATGTGTTAGAGGTGATGGTTTATTTTTTTATAGAAATGATTGTTTAAATGAGAAGTGTTTGCAATGTGGTGGTTTGTCAAAAGAAATTTGAGACTATGAAATATGGTTCGAAGAGTGGAGGTGAAGGTTCTAGATGTGAGTTGGTTATAAGAAAGGTAAGTATTTTTTATTTCATTTTTTATTTTAAGAAAAATATTTTCTACAAGTATGCAAGGCATAGCCACATGTCCTAGTGGTTGGATCAGCAATTCGAGATGTGTAAGGACTCTTTCCCAATTGGAAGTATTATATTCATGGTCGATTTTGTTGAAAATTGCACATGCAACCAAAAAATGAGGTACATTCTCAATATTACAATTTTATTCAAATTGCCATTTTTTCCCACATCACATATAGACATGCCCTTGATAGTACAAAAGATGATAGGAAGATAATTATGGAGTATCATTTTTACATGAGTTGATGTAGGAGCATCCAAGGTGTAAGGAAAATATTGCATCAACCAAAAACAAAAGTTTGTTTCTTTCCAATAAGGGTTAATTGGATAAGGTTTGTTGAACATGAGAATGGAGTTTATGTCTTATGTTTTGAATATGTGCAAAGGTTTGAGTTTCGGGCCTTCGGCTTACAACTTATCACTTACCAGAGAAGTTGGACTAAGTCATTTTTTTCTGCACAGTATTATTGGACTTTGGACTTCAGGCTTTTGTCTTACTCTTTGCTAAGTGGGTAGACATTGAGCTTTGAATTTATGACTTAGGCTTTAACTCAATTGTTAAGTGGTAAAGGGTACAAAGGAAATTTGAACCTTGACGACAAGTTAGAAAGCTTTAGACTTTGTTGTTTGCGCTTGTTCCTTGAGTTCTTTGAGGTGTATAAGGTATGATATGTGGAGGAAATGCGAACCCTGACACATAAAAGGATGGAAGTTGGTAAGGATGATTTTCGGTCTTCACGAGATGGAGGTTGGGCTTATGCCTTACTTGGAAGATGGTAGGCGGCATGAAGGAGGAATGAACTTTGAAATCCAACATTTAGCAAACTAACTCTTCGAAGTGACATGGGGATTTCAAAGAGACCTTGTTTCACGTCTCTCTGACATAGTGATAGTGAAGGTGACAATGATATGATGGATTTGAGACTCCCTACCCCTAATGGTAAGTGAGAATGAAGTTTCCAAAAATGGAGGGAAATCTTGCTAGAAGCGGAGTTGAACTAGTTGACCAATATTGATTAATGACACATGGAACAAGGTGGTTGGTGGATTCATGTCATTAGTTTAAACCATGATAGATTTAGGGTTTAGTCAAATAATGATATTTGAGTACGACGACTGAGTTTTAATGCCCGATCATGGTGTGAATCTTTTGGGTTGATGGTTGCATGAGACGATGGTGAAAAAATGGTGTACCCATCCCAATGATGTTAATGTTGTAGGGAAGTGGATGACAATGTGATGGCAAGAGAAGATGACCAAATTTGATGCAAATTCTATTGACCAGAAGAAAAGAGAAAAAATGCATAGGAAGGGAGCAAGAACCGTAGGTCATGGATGCTCAGAAAGGAAAAATACCTACATCAAACCAGGAGGGAGAGATAGTAAGAGAGTGCCAGTTGAGTTGATTCCTTACTACGAAGGCATGTAGGTTGAGGGAGAGTTAAATCTGATGTGAAGAATTGCAAAATGTTGCAGTCAACAAGGAACATGTGTTGGTGATTATAGAATTGTAATGTCATTTTTTATTATAGTAATAAAACAAAGACTTTGTTCTCTCTTTCATTCTTGGTTAGTGTTTCTTTGTTGTTGTGGTAAGTCTGGGATCTGTAAGGGGAGTACCTTGCATTAGTGGTATTAGAGTAGGTTGATCCTGAGTGTGTAATAGACTACCAAAGAGAGGCAATTACACTAGGACTGTGTTGTGGGTGTTGAAAAGAAAAGTGGATGGGAGAGAATCCTATCGTGGTAGAGGTGGAGGAAGAGGAAGAGGAAGAGGAGAAAATTTTGTAAGAGATGATGATTTTAGAGCCTTGAGAAGGTAGGCTGAAACACTACAAAATGAGATAAGGAGAGGATTTGCAAGAATGAGAGACCCAAGAAGTGATGATGAAGATGAAATCACAAAGAATGCTAGTCTAGATACTGAACAGACAGAGGAAATTCTAGTGGTTGCAAATAACCCACTACTGAAAGCTTTAACAAAAATGGGGAAGAGACCAAAAATGGATGTGCCTACATTTAATGGAAGTATGAATCTAGAGGAATTGGTAGATTGGATTAATGAGATGGAAGAGTATTTCAAATTTGAAGAGACAGAAGACCTTGATAAAGTGATATTTTCCAAGACATGGCTGAAAGGACATGCCTCAATATGGTGGAGAGAGGTTCAATTAGAAAGGGGAAGAAGAGGAAAATATAAGATTACTAAATGGGAGAAAATGGTGGAAAAATTAAAAAAATAATTTACTCCTATAGACTATGAAATAGACTTACTCAAAAGGATGCAAGGTTTGAAGCAAGGAAGCAAAACTATTAAAGAATATACAAAATAATTCCATAAAATTCTAATAAGGACTAGACATTTAGAGGTAACCAAGGAAAATATTGCAAGATACATAAACGGGCTATGATCAAGCATTCAAGAAGAGATGGCACTTGTTAGAGTTGTGACGATGGAAGATGCTTATCAAATAGCATTAAAGATAGAAGAAAGAGTGAACAAGAGGTTTGAAAACAAATATAAGGGAAAAGGATATGGAGGAAAGGTATGAGGAAGAACTTTCAAGAATGTAGAAAATCAGAAAAATAGCTCTAAGAATGAAGAGGGAAGCAATAGAGCAGCAAAATATGAAGAAGGGAAAAGCTCAAGAGACCAAACTTCAGAGGAAGAGGTAGAGGTCATGGTTATGGTAGAGGTTCATTCAAGGGCACATGTTTCAAATGTGGAGAAGGACACTAGGCCTATGATTTCCCACAAATAGAGGAGAAGCCAAGAAGAAGCCAAGAAAACCAGGGAAGGGCAGCAAATATCAATAAGGAAGAGACACCTTCCTCACAATTGGAAGATGCAAAAGATGGAGAGGTTTTGATGACAAGAACACTCCTGAATGAAGACATCGAGCTTGTACAAAGGAAGAAGTTATTCAAAATAAGGTGCAAGTGTGAAAGAAAAGGTGGGTAACATCATAGTAGATAGTGGAAGCATATAAAATCTTGTGTTTGATGAGATGGTAGAAAAGTTGAAGCTTGAGAGGAGAAAACACCCAAAACCATACTGGATTTCTTGGGTGCAAGATAACTAGAAGTTGTTAGTAAATGAACAATGCAATATGAAGTTTAAGGTTGGGAATAATAATGATGAGATTCTATGTGATATCATCCCTATGGATTCTTGTCACATTTTTTTTGGAAGACCATGGAAATATAATTGAAAATCCATACATGATGGGTGTGCTAACACTTACACAATTATAAAAGACGGAGTGAAGCATAAGTTGAAGCCTTTCAAGGAGGAAAATGTTCAAGTTTGTGGTAATGCTAGAGTTTTATTAGTTGATGCAAGGATATTTCTGGATGGCATGGAGCATGAGAAGGTTTGTTTTGCTATTATTCCTAAAGCTAGCAGTGAAGTTGTTGATGAAATTCCTATAGAAGTTACTAGTTTTCTGCAAGAGTTCAAGATGATTATTTCAGATAATGTGCTTGAAGGACTCCCACTAGTGAGAAAAATTAGTCATCAAGTTTATTTAATACTAGGGACGATTTTACCCAACAAAGCAACCTACCAAATGTCACCTACGGAGAATGAGGAGGTAAATAGAAAATATGTTGATTTATTGAAGAAGGGTTTGATAAGAGAGAGTTTAAGCCCATGCTTAGTGCATGTTGTTTTGTCACCAAAGTAAGGAGGTGAATGGAGGATGTGCATGGATTCTAGAGCTATAAACAAGATCACAATAAAGTACATATTTCCATTACCTAGAATGGATGATATCATGGATTTCTTGAGTGGAGCAACATATTTCAGCAAGATTGATTTGAAGAGTGGGTATCACTAGATAAGGATACATGAAGGAGATGAGTGGAAGACCGCATTTAAGATGAAAGAAGGCTTGTATGAGTGGTTAGTCATGTCATCTGAGATAACCAATGTGATGAGCCTAGTTTTTGGGTAGAATCTATATTCTATTTGTTGGCTGATGTCATAAGCTTTGGTGATTAAATGTTGGTATTTGCATAATGTTTCCCTCAAACCATTGACATTTGACATTATCATGTCTTTGCAAGCTTTAATGATATTTGGAATATTATGTGGGTTAACTATATTGATTTTTGCATGTGATTAATGAATGATTCTTAGAGTGGTTATAGATGTGTAGTTATTATGAATATTGACCTTGCCATGCAGATTTAATATGCCAAGTTGAGGAAGACACCGCTAGCTGGGCATGCACCATAATGTCCAGTCAAAGGTAGCCGACGACAAAATAATCTTCATGCAACTGAACGTAACCACCTTGTAGTGGACCTTAATGATTGAGCATGCATGGGTGTTACTACTACACTAGATCTACATCTGGATTTGCATGTCTGACCAAATTCCATGCATGTGTAACCGCCATCTCTCCACTTTCCCCTATTTTCCCTAAATGGAATCCTCCCAGTAGTGAAGTTGACTTCCTTGTTTAGTTGTAGTATAAATAATGATTTGATGCTCCTTCTTTAGGAGTTTCGTGATTTGATATTGTACTCTCATTCTCTAGTTTCAGTGATACAAATACATTACTTTCTTGTATGCATGATTTACAGTGAATAAAATAAAGTTCCAAGTTCAAACACTTGAGTTCTTATTAGTTTAGAGGATACTTATCCAAGGGGGGCCACTTGGTGAGTAATTTGTCTTATTAGTTTAGCATTAGTTTAGTATTACTTGTTGTTTAGTACTTAATTAGAAATCTAGCATTGACTATTCCTGCAGCCACTAGAATTCCATTCTGTGACTATTCCTGTAGCCAAAGTAGACATAGTAGTGTCATGTTTGTTGCTCAAATTTTTATTCCTATTATGCATTTCAGCTTAGCATAGTTATTGATTGATATTCAACATTTGTCTCTTTCCCTTTCAAGAAATTTACTTTTAGTATTGTGTTTCTTAGCTGTAGAATGCAATGGCTACTTTGAGTTCCTAGTGCACATACTGTGCTAACCCATTTCAAGTTCATGTCCCTGGGTTGGAAAGTTAATTACACCTTCATGATGATTGAGATAGCTATTTAGGTTAGATGTCCAATCTTTGAGTCATGGCTATAAAGGCTTAGTTATTAAAATCATTGTAGGAGGCCAACACAATGCACCTAGTACATTTATGAGGTTAATGAATGAAGTGTTGAAAGAGTTCTTGGAAAAATTTGTGATTATTTATTTAGATGACATTCTAATTTTTAGCAAGACTCTTGAGGAGAATTTGAAGCATATCAAATATATTTTTGAAAATATTAGAGATGAAAAGTTGTTGATTAACCTCAAAAAGTGCAGCTTTGTGAAGAGGGAGTTGGTGTATTTAGGCTTTATTGTTTCAGGGGAAGTCATCAAAATGGAACCTAAAAATGTGAAAGCTATTTTAGAATGGCCAATGCTAAGGAGTGTAATGGAGGTGAGATCATTTCATGGTTTAGCAATTTTTTACATAAATTTCATCAAAGGTTTTAGTAGCATATGTGTACCTCTAACTAAAAGTATGAGGAATGATAATAAGGAATTCAAGTGGACTACAGGGGTAGTGAAGAGTTTTGATTTGTTGAAGAGCAAAGTGACAAAGCAACCTATTTTGGAACTTCCAAATTTCAACAAGGTGTTTCAAGTGGATTGTGATGCAAGTGGTAATGCTATTGGGGTTGTTTTGAGCCAAGAAGGTAAACCTATTGCATATTTTAGTGAGAAGTTAAATGATGATAATAAAAATTATTTAGTTAATGATCAAGAGTTTTATGCAATCATTCAAGCACTTAAGAAATGGAGACATTATCTTTTTCCAAAATAATTTGTTTTATTTACTGATAATCAAGCACTCCAATACTTAAGTAGCCAAGGGAAGTTGAGTCAAAGGCATGTTAAATGGGTTGAATTTTTACAAAGTTATACATTTGTTTTGAAACATAGGAGTGGGAAGTCTAACAAATTTGTTGATGCTTTGAGTAGAAGGCAAAGGTTGTTGATTGAAATGCAGGTTGAAGTTGTGGGTTTTGATGAGCTCAAGGAAATGTATGAAGGAGATTTATATTTTGGAGAGGCATGGAAGGATTGCAAAGAGCCCATTGCAGAAAATAGAACCAAATGGTTGGGTTATTTAATCCAAGATGGTATGTTGATCAAAGGTAACCAATTATGTATTCCTAGAAGTTCCATGAGGTTAAATTTAATTAAGGAGAACCATAGTGATGGACTTGTAGGACACTTTAGTTTTGATAAGACTATTGCACTTGTTGGAGAAAAGTATTATTGGCCTCAATTTCAACAAGATGTAAGAAAGTATGTGCAAGGTTGTAGGGTGTATCAAGTGACAAAGGGAGTGAGTCATAACACGGGTTTGTATCAGCCACTACCAATACTAGAGAAGCCATGGAAGGACATAAGTATGGATTTCATTCTTGGCTTGCCAAGGACACAAAGAGGAAATGATTCCATCTTTTTTGTGGTAGATAGATTCTCTAAAATGACACATTTTATCCCTTTTCATAAGACTAATGACACTATGAATTTCGTAGATTTTTTTTTCAAGGAAGTTGTGAGGCTTCATGGGATACCAAGTTTGTTGGCTACTTCTAGAGGACTTTGTGGAAGAATCTCAACACTAAATTAAAGTTTTGCTCAGCATACCACCCTCAAACAAATGGCCAAACAGAGGTGGTGAATAGGATTTTGGGAAATTTGTTGAGATGCTTGGTTGGAGACAAACCAAAAGGATGGGACTTGATCCTACCACAAGCTAAGTTTGCAGCCTACAACTTAGTCAATGGAAGCACAAGAAAGTCACCATTTAGATTGTTTATGGAAGAAACCCAAGAGTTGTATTAGACCTGAATAAGATTGATATAGATGTGAAAAAGAGTGTACATGCAGAGGATTTTGTGGAGCATATGAAAAACCTACATGAAGAGGCGAGAAAACATATCAGCAAAGTGAATTTTTCTTATAAAACTAATGCTGATTTGAAGAGGAGACATAAGGAATTTCAGATTGGAGATGAAGTGATGGTGCATATAAGGAAGGAAATATTTCTAGTGGGTACATATAACAAGCTCAGGATGAAGAGGATTGGCCTATGCAAGATTGTAAAAAAGAATGATTCTGGTAATGCATATGAGGTAGAGTTACCCAGTGAGCTTAATATTTCTCCAATTTTTAATATTTCAGATCTTACCATATTTCATGAAGGTGAAAATGATGAAGTTATAGAAATTAAGCAGTCTCAAGCACTCACACATACTTTAGGGGATGAAAATATTGAGACAATTCTTGACAGTCAGGTGAAAAGGAGCACAAGGAGGAAGTAATACATGGAGTATTTGGTGAAATGGTTTGGGAGAACTATGGAGGATTCTTCATGGTTATTTGAGACTGAGGTTACTTGTCATGGATATCCTCTTGGAAAGTGATGAGATCACTTTTCTTCTATCCCGGGTGTGGGTGTTTGATGCAGGAGCATCCAAGGTGTAAGGGAAATATTGCATCAACCAAAAATAAAAGTTTGTTTCTTTTCAATAAGGGATAATTGGCTAAGGTTTACTAAACATGAGAATGGAGTTTATGTATGATGTTTTGAAAATGTGCAAAGGTTTGAGTTTCGGTCCTTAGGCCTACAAGTTATCCCTTACCAAAGAAGTTGGACTTAGTCATTTTTTTTGCACAGTATTATCAGACTTCAGACTTTGTACTTTTGTCTTACTCATTGCTAAGTGGGTGGACATTGAGCTTTAAGGTTAAAACTTAGGCTTTAACTTAATTGTTAAGTGGTAAAGGGTACAGAGGAAATTCGAACCCTGACGATAGGTTAGAAGGCTTCAGACTTCGTTGTTCAAGATTGTTCCTTGAATTCTTCATGGTGTATAAGGTATGATGTATGGAGGAAATGTGAACCCTGCACCTGAAAGATGGAAGTTGGTAAGGATGAGTTTCAGTCTTCACAAGATGGAGGTTTGGATTACGCCTTACTCAAAAGATGGTAGGTGGCATGAATGAGGAACAAACTTTGACATCTGATGTTTAGTAAACTAACTCATCAGAGTGACATAGGGATTTCGAAGAGACCTTGTTTCATGTCAATTTGACATAGCAATAGTGAAGGTGACAATGGTATGATGGATTTGAGACTATCTACCCCCAATGGTAAGGGGAATGAAGTAACCGAAAATGGAGGGAAATCTTTCCAGAAGTGAAGTTGAATCAGTTGACCAGTACAAATTAATGACACATGTCACAAGGTGGTTGGTGGATTCACGCAATATTTTAAACCATGAAAGATTTAGGGTTTAGTTGAATAATGATATTTGAGTGCAGCGACTAAGTTTTAATGCCTAGTAATGGAGAAAATCTTCTGGGCCAACAGTTGCATGAGACGATGGTGAAGAAATGGTGTAACCATCCCAATGGCATTAATGCTATAGGGTAGTGGATGGTGACATGATGTGTAGTGTCCCTCTAGTTTTGACACTCTATTTTAGTTTGATTCAGCTTGATAGATAGATGCTTTAGTTGATTATGATACTATGTTGTTTTTACACTATGATATATTTGACATCCTAACTATCTAGTTGTGTTTGTGTGATGTTGTGATAGACATGTATGTGATATGGATTTTGTTGCTTATGAGTTTTCATGTGGTTATCGTGTTGAAATGGTTGTTTTTGATTTATGATGTTCGTCAGTTTCAGTGAAGAAGACAATAGTGTAGCACTACTCACTCATGAGTACCCTGCTACGCTGTGATTCTTCTTCACGGTGTGTTTTCTGATATAACTATATATGTTTAACAGTCATGTTTCATAGAGATACAGGTATTGGGTATTGGCTCCACCTGCTTGTCAAGTTCGAGCATACCCTAATTCAATGAAATTATGTTGATCCAGAGGTATTGACAGGTCCTTTTGAACCATCATTCTTTATTGAACGAGTACCTATTTGTTGCCATTCTTTGTTGTCTAGTTTGTTTCTGTTGTGTCGTATTTGTCTATATTGTTTTGTTTGGGAATTTAGTATTTAAGTTCAATGATTATCTGTTAATATATTTATATTTGATTAAATGCTTATGGTTATGTTTGTGGTTTAATTTATTAATTTAAATTAAATAAGATATTTATTTTAAAAAGTGAAAGTTAATTTTGTAAAGTATTTAATTAAATATAATTGTTGATTTAGTTGTGCAAATGGGATTTACATGGAAGGTAGATATTTTAAAAGATGTTTTCATTATGTTATCGATTTCTGGATTTGGAGTTGAAAATTTGATTTGAAGTTAAAAGTGTAAGTTAGAATTGAATGAATAATCGTGAATGCATAATTGAATATTAGTTAAGTTTTATGATGGAGAGTTAATTAAATGCATTAAAATCTTTGGGGGTTGCAATTTTTTATTCACCGGAAAAATCTGGAAGAACTTTCATGGAAAACATAACATTGAAGCTGGATTGATTTGAATTTCTTCATCAAGATCTGGTGAATTTAAAGTGGAATTGAAAGAAGTTTCAGAAATTATTTCCAGCCAGCCATCAAGCTTTAAACAGGTTTTCTTCTTTAGTTTTAATTCTTGTGCTGAATTTTGAGAATTTGATGTTGAATTTTGTTGTTCTATAAATAAATTGTTTTGCTGAACCTGCTCAAACAATAAAGAAACAAAATTAGAAGAGTATTTGAAATTTAAAGAAGAAATAAATAAATAAATAATCTGTAAATGCTCAATTTCAAATCTAAACTTTTTAGTAATGGTTGTAAGAATTAGTAAATGTTTAATGGAAACACGTTTCCAGTTTGTTGTTATGTATTATGAAGGTTTTTAATTCCTTTGTCTTTAAAATATTCGTCCCTTCCATTTTCTCTTTAATCGTTATCATCTTGCTTTCAGATCTGTTTTATCCTTATCTGGGTATATCTAGCAACATGCAATTAAATATGAAATCTAAATATGAAATTTGATGTTTCCTTCTATGTTTGAAGATTTAGATTTTTAAAAAAATGGTTCTTGTATTATGCATGTAATATAATTTATATAATTTTTGGTTATAAGATTAATGTTATAATTCTTAAACTTTTTATTTTATGATACCTGTACATGATACATATTGCTTATTCAGTAAGTTGGACATCTGGTGAATAAAACTGAAAATTTCACTATTTTTACATAAGTATATGATGTATTGATTTGTTAGTCTCTGATTGAGTCATCGCCTCATACCTTAGTTGAAAATTTAGGGTGAAATAAATACCTTACCAGTGATGAGTAATCACCACTTAAAATAGTGACCATTCTGATAGCGATTATTTTTCTTGTATTTCGATTTTCTTAAAGGAGATTGAGATTCATTAAGAAAAACATTGAAATAAGTTTTGTAGTGAATTCACTATTTCATAAAATAAAATTTAATTTATTTGCATGCAGTTTTATTTGGATATCATATAAAACCCATTTTTGCGTTTATGACATTTGGGAGTAAAATCTGTATACTTGGAATGTTATGGCGTAACTAAGGTGATGCTTGAGTTTTTAAAAAAAGGTTTTTAGAAGATAATACTTTACTGCCAATGTGTATTTTCAATTGTTGAGATCCCTTATGCGTGCCTTAGTGTTGCCCTAAAGAACCCCTATATTGTTAATTCATTAGCTGATATCATTTTAGGAATTTTTTCGATTAACTTGTAAATTTTAGCGCCGACCTTCACCACCATTTCCTGATCTTATGCATGTCTTAAATGATTTACTTTCCTGCTAATTATTCCATATGATATGCATGGTGCTTAATGAATTCTAAATTTAATATCCTCCTGGCTGTAAACCGTGAGTCTTAGCTTGTAATAAGATTTTCTTTGATTTGTTTGAATACCTTAAAGCACATGGAATGGTATGTAGAAATAGATGTAATTAGAACCTCCTTTTATTTTTAATGAATCTGTTTAGAAATTGAACTTATTGCATTGCATGTTACTGAGTTATAATAGATTACATGCACCTATCTTTAAGCATGATAAATGAATATCTATGTTTTAGAGTACACTTCTTCTTAACTCGCATTGAAAACAATGTCTTTATATTATTTTAGTATAATTATGTCAAGAGGTATAATTGGCATTCATTTAATATTTCTCAAATTTTGATTTAAATAATTAAATTCAGCATATTATGAACACAAATAAAAGACTACGATCAATCTAAATATTTAAATGTTTCTATTTAAGTTAAATTGGGTTGTTATGTGATTGACCATGTTATTCTACAAAAGAGTAACATTCTTTAGAATATGTTTAAAAGAATATAGTTATATATATTTGTTAATTGTGTGTTATTAAGTTTTTCAAGAGGATAGGAAAGATTGATTTATGAAGTAAGCATTCAGTGTTTATGCTTTGGTGTTCAATTATTATTATGCACTATTTGAGATATAGCCGCTCATTATTTATTGATGCCTTTGTAGTATTTGGGAAATATTTTAGTCTTGAGATGGACTAGAGGAGAATACTTTTTGTTTTTCCTTAGTATGTTATGGATATCTTTTATCTTTTGATGTTGACTCATGTTATAGAAAGAGTGGCTTGTGGTAGGGGCCAAAATCCTAAGAGGTTTTCTAGGTAATCTATTGTAGGTTTTGTAATTCAATGGAAACCTAACTAATGTACTAGGGGTTGGGTAGAATTAAACATTAACTCAGATAAAAGTATGCCTCACCTACTTTCTTAATGCTCATTTAGATTGAGAAAGGTTGAGAAGGCCTGGAATGGTTAGTCACCTGTCTTGTCTTCTTGAAAGATAGAATGACTCCACACTAGTTTGCGTAGGGGCCGGGAATCAGTAGAGACTACTAGGGTAACTCTTGGAGAGGGTTGGTAGTCGAGGAAGATTCACCAGGGTAACCTATCCCGACAGTGTGATGACACTCTTTGCCTATTACATAAATGTGATCCTTTGTATTGAGTTATCTTTAGTTGTGTTTTTCCACTAGGAGTTTGTTCGTTATGTTTTGATATCGTTATGTCATGATGTGAATGTAAGCCACGTAAATGTATTGCTCTTTCTTCTTGTTTGTGGACCTGTCATTATCTCCAAGCATGGAGGGAGTGGACCTTTGGGTTTCATGTGGTTGGGTGGAAACCATGCTATACCTTCCTTGAATATTCTTGCAGATGATGCTATACTTATAGTTGGTTCTAGATACTTCATTGTTCATGACAGTGGATATAGTACGTGTTTGTGGACATTAATATTGGATTTGATGTGATCATTATCCTCTTTTGTTTATTTAACGCATGTATATATGTGTATTCATTGTATCATCTTTATGATGTATTGAGATTTATTAAAATCTCACATGATGTAATCTGGATATATTTGTAATCTGATTGTATAAAGTTTTGAAGACCGAATCATTCATGGTTTTAAAATTGTACTTATGTTTTATGATATGGTGTGTTGATTTTATTTATAATGTTTATGTAACGTCATCTTGGTATCCTTAAGGAAATTATATAATTAAATCTCTTTTAAAAAAAAAATTGTTCGAATAGTTTGTTCATTATGCTTTGTTTTAATGGAAACCAAGGTGGGGCGTTACAGATTGGTATCAGAGGCAAGGTTCTAACACTGGGTACTCTGGTTTTGTGAGCCCATTAGGTTTACTTTGATGTTAGATTTTGTTGATGTGTTTTCTTGTTTGTTTTGTTTGTCTTATAACTAGACTTCTCTTTGATTTTATGTAGGGTTATGCCTAGATGTCATGGTAGAGGTCATGGTCGAGGCCAAGGTGGTGGTCATGGGCCAAACCGCCAAGTTACTCCTCCTCAAATCTCTCATTTGAGTGAACAGGAAGAATAATTGGGTCCTCAGTTGGATCAGGTAAATGAAGAATAGATCCCAGAACAGTTAGAGGTAGAGGGAGCATAGTTACGCCCTCTACTAGAAGAGGTCCTTGCTTGACTTGGACCTAGACAAGAAGTGGAACAGGAGGTGGTCAGGGAATGCGATAGATCTCCAAGGAGAGTTGATGATTTTGTGTAGTAGGATGCCATTATTGTTGGTCATATGCGATATTTGTTGAGGGCACGCCCTCCTACTTTTGATGGCATTGGAGGTGGTTTAGAAGTAGAAACTTGGCTGATTGATTTGGGGCGATGCTTCGCTATGCATCCCTATGGTAGCAATACCCGAGCTCATTGCACAATAATGTATCTTAGAGGCTTTGCCTCTACATGGTGATGTTTGGAGGAGAAAAATCTCCATCTGGAGAGTGGAGCAGTCTCATGGGATATGTTCCTAGAAAGATTCAGAGCACATTTCTTGTCTAAGCATTAGAGGCAGCAACGTGCAGATGAGTTTCATGATTTACATCAAATGGCTATATCCGTGGAGCAGTTTGAGCGCAGGTTTTATGAGCTCAAACAATATGCAAGGATTGTGGATGATGAGGTGATGTTGGTGCAACACTTCATCAGGGGCTTAAACACTCGTATTAGCGGAGGAGTCAAAGTCTTCAAGCTGAAGACTATGGAGGCTGTTGTGGAGAAGGCACATATTGTGGAGTAGAATCTCACTATGGCATTGGGTGGACACATAGGAGTTCAGATAGGTAGTGCTCCTATTTTAGGTTTTGGTCCATGAGGTGGTCAGATATAGACACGTGGTTCCTCTCAGAACCAATAGGCACCGCCAAGGGTGGACAACAACAACAACGTAATCCATCAAAGAATAAGAATTCACAATTTCAATTGGGTAATAGTTCACAATCTGGAAAGAACCGTAACTGGTGGCGCAATAAGCATAATCGACAAGATCAGCCAACTCAGAGTGCTCAATCTACAGTGAATAGAGGCAGTTTTCAGCAATCCAATGCACCTTTGGGTGGCAGAGGTACTGGTTGTTTCTCATGTGGTCAGCAGGGTCACATTTCTAGGCAATGCCCTATGCGAGGTACTTCAAGATTTGGTTAGCGACTGGCTACTTCAAAGCCGACAGTTGGAGACATAGGCCATTCACATACAGTTTTTGCAATGGTAAATAACCACTAGGCAGATCATCAAAGCACTGTGGTTGAGTCTTTGGGTCAGTTATAGGGTACCAATGTTACTATTCTCTTTGATTTTGGAGCTACTGATTCATTTATTACACCTATTGTTGTTGAGTGATGTGGACTTGTCACAATAAAGAAAGGCGATAGGTGGCAGGTAGAATTTTCTTCTGGGGTGAAGGTAGCAGTAGAATCCCTCATTCACAATTGTGGACTAAGGGTTGGACCGTTATCTACCTTAGTAGACCTCGGAGTCAGACCTCTAGGTTTGTATGACAATGTTTTGGGAATGGATTGGTTAGAATCTCATCATGCAGTGATTGACTATCGAAAAAAGACAGTACATTGTATTGATGATTTTGGTTTTGAGGTTGAAATATTGGGTGTCCAAAGACCCATATCTTTGCGGATAATTTCTGCTATGCAGCTGAAGAGATGCCTTCGTCAAGGTTGTCAACTATTTGCAACAATAGTGAATGACTTGGATTTAGGAGAGAGACAAGAGTTATCACTCGATGATCACCCTATTCTTACGAAATTCATAGGTGTTTTTCCTAGTGATATTCCTGGTATGCCACTGAAGCGAAACATAAATTTTAGAGTTAACCTTGTTCCTGGAGCCGAGCCCATATCTCGAGCCCCATACAGAATGACCACACATGAACTAGAGGAGCTTTGTATTCAGTTGGAGGAACTCTTGGAAAAGGGTTTTATTCATTTGAGTGTTTCCCCTTGGGGAGCACCTGTCATCTTCATAAAGAAGAAGGACGGATCTATTAGATTGTGCATTGATTATCATCAATTGAACAAAGTGACAATTAAGAATCGGTATCCTTTACCCATAATCGATGATCTTTTTTATCAAATCAAGGGAGAAAATGTGTTCTCTAAGATTGATATGAAATCAAGTTACCATCAGTTGCTCATTGGAGAAGCAAATATTCATAAAACAACATTTCAAACTCGTTATGGGCATTACGAGTTCACAGTAGTACCGTTTGGGTTAACGAATGCACCATCAGTTTTCATGAGTTTGATGAATGGTGTCTTTTGCACATATCTTGATCATTTTGTTCTCGTGTTTCTCGATGATATTTTGATCTATTCGAGAAACATGAAGGAGCACGAAGAGCATTTGAGACAGGTACTACAGTGTTTGAGGGAGAATCAATTGTATGCAAACTTGAAGAAATGTGAATTCTTCCAAACCGAGGTGAAATACCTTGGTCATGTAATTTATGGGAAGGGTATAGCTATGAATCCTGCAAAGATCCAAGCTACTATTAATTGGCCTGTGCCTACTAATATTGCTGAGGTTCGTAGTTTTATGGGTCTTGCTGGTTATTATAGATGGTTTGCTTAGGGGTTTTCAAGGATTGGACACCCCATTACTTCTCTTCAAAGGAAAGGGAATAAATTTATCTAAACAGATCAATGTCAGTTTTATTTTCAGATACTTAAGGATAAGATGACTAGTGCGCCTATCTTAGCCGTTCCTGATCCTGCTAAGGATTTTGTTGTTTGCACTGATGCATCTTTGGAGGGTTTAGGAGCTGTGCTGATGCAGGATGGATGTGTGATCACTTATGAGTCTTTCAAACTCAAGGATCATGAACAAAATTATCCCACTCATGATTTAGAGCTTGTTGTAGTTGTTCATGCTCTAGTTCGTTGGAGACATTTCTTGTTGGGGCACCATTTTGAACTTCATTTTGATCACCGTAGTCTGCAATATATATTCACACAGCCTAATTTGAATGCTAGTTAGAGACAATGGATGGAGTTCTTATGTGAATATGATTTTGATGTGAGATATGTTTAGGGAAAGGAGAATGTTGTGGCCAACGCTCTGAGTCAGCGAAGAAATGAGATTTTTGTTGTGACACTTGGTGTTGAGTTGAGAAGCCAGATTTTGGGGGCATTTCCTACTGATAGATTATATCTGGAAGTGAAGATGGAGATTGAATCAGGTAGACCCTTGGAGGGAAGATTTTCAGGATACACTCTTGAGTTAGATGGTTTGTTGTGACATATGGGTCGTATCTATGTACCACCTTCAGAAGGTCTTCGCACTCTAATTTTGATAGAGGCACATTGAGCACCATACTCAGCTCATCCTGGTGTTAAGAAGATTCATGTAGATCTCCAACAATTGTACTTTTGGCCTAGTATGAAGCATGACATTGCTGATTTTTTTTCAAGATGTCTTGAGTGCCAGAGAGTTAATCCCAAACATCAACATCCCACCAGTTTATTACAACATCTCATTCTTGAATGGAAATGGGATATTATATCGGTTGATTTCATTATTGGATTACCTATGTCATCACATCGACATGATGCTATCATGGTTACTGTTGACAAATTGACTAAGGTAGCACATTTTTCTCCAGTTCGATCCTCCTACAATGCTTCCTCTATGGCTAGAATATTCATGGAGGATATTGTTCGATTACATGGGATTCCTCATAGAATCATTTTAGATAGGGATCATGTATTTACATCAGCCTTATGGACATCATTACAATATGATTTGGGTACTCAATTGAACTTTAGTTTAGCTTATCATCTAGATACTGATGGTCAGACAAAGAGAGTTAATCAGATTCTTGAAGATATGCTCAGAATTTATGTGATGGATCTGCAATCTCATTGGGAAGATTATTTATACTTATTTTAATTTTCCTATACCAATGGGTATCAAAGTTCCATAGGAATGCCTCCTTTTTAGGCACTATATGGACATCCTTGTCATACTCCATTGAGTTGGGATCAACTTGAGGATAGAGTTCTACTTGGTCTTGAGATGCTTTGAGATATGGAGCAATAGGTTGATTGCATAAGAGAGCATTTGGTAGCAGTACAGGATAGACAAAAGTATGCCAATGCACATAGAGTGGATCGACAATTCTCAGTTGGCGACAAGGTTTTTCTTCGAGTTTGACCGTGCAAGAGTCCAATCTGTTATGGAAAAGACTCTAAGCTTGTGCCTTGATTTGTTGGACCATTTGAGATTCTAGAGAGGATTGGTCCTATGGCATATTGAGTTGCTTTACTGCTCAGTTTATCATGCATTCATGATGTTTTTCATGTATCAGTTCTTAGACCTCATCATCTTGACATTTCACATGTGCTTGATTGGAATGCATTACAGGTAGAGGACGGGTAGCTATCTTTGCAGCTTGTGGGCATTCTTCAGTGCTAAAGGCTCGTCCTCAGGGGCCGAGACGTTGATCAGGTGAGGGTACAATGGGATCCTATCAATGAGGCATCAGCTACTTGGGAGGATGCAATACACATGCATGAGCTTTATCCTTATCTATTTGCAGGCCTCTAGGAGTAAGCCTTATCCTAGGGGGGAGGATGTAGTGTCCCTCCAGTTTTGACACTATGTTTTAGTTTGATTCAACTTGATAGATAGATGCTTTAGTTGATTATGATACTATGTTGTTTTTACACTCTGTGGATGATACATTTGACATCCTAACTATCTAGTTGTGTTTGTGTGATGATGTTGTGATAGACATGTATGTGATATGGATTTTGTCGCTTATGAGTTTTCATGTGGGTATCGTGTTGAAATGGTTGTTTCTAATTTATGATGTTCATCAATTTTGGTAAAGAAGACAATGTAGCACTACCCACTCATGAGTACCCTGCTACATTGTGATTCTTCTTCATGGTGTGTTTTCTAATATAAGTATATATGTTTAACAGTCATGTTTCATGTAGATATAGGTACTGGGTATTGGCTCCACCTACTTGTTAGGTCTAATCATACCCTAATTCAATAAAATTATGTTGATATGAAGGTATTGACAGGTCCTTATTGAACCATCATTCTTTATTGAACGAGTACCTATTTGTTACCCTTCTTTGTTGTCTAGTTTGTTTATGTTGTGTCGTATTTGTTTGTATTAATTTTTTTGGGAATTTAATATTTAAGTTCAATGATTATCTGTTAATATATTTATATTTGATTAAATGTGTAGACACCTAAATGACCTAGGCTTGCAAGCTTCATTTTTACCACTTTCGTCCTAGCATAATTATGGCATTTAATTATGTCCCTGGTCCACATTCATCTATTAGTTAAATAATTCATAATTATTTAATTAATTCATGTCCTCTTATTCCCCATGATTATTAAATAAATAAATCTTATTTATTTGTTAAATACATCATTAATTATCTAAGTCTTCCCCTAATTAAATAAATTTCTAAATTTATCTAATTACCTTTCTTCATTTATTTCTTCCTGATTATTAAATAAAAAAGTCTTATTTATTTATTTAATATGTCACTAATTGTCATAATTAAATGAATTGATTAATTTATTTAATTATTGATCATATCTGCTAAATTAAATAATTATCTTTAATTATTTAATTGACAAAATTAATATTCCTCTCATTTTAAATAAATGAAATTATTTAAAATGTCATCACAATCTTAACTAACAGTCCATTTTGGTAAATAATCTGAAAAAGATTATTTATTTGTCTCACAAAATCCATATTTTGAGTTGATTTAATTCAAATTAGTGGCTTTCTTCCAAAAAACAAATAAAGCAAGCAGGTTCTTGATTTTATCAAAATTTCTTTTCAATCCATCTTTTATAAATCTCACAAAGCAGGCTATCTTTATCTTCTCAATTTTGAAAATCTTTATTTTCAAAATTAATTATCTCCTTTTTTCTCCACCGCTGATCTGATTTTCTCAAATGACATCTTGACCACTCACTTAAGGATTTTTCCCTAACCGTAATTAGGGATTATCAGATTGAATCTCATCCTCTAGTTTTAGGTTTCTGTCAAGAGTCGATCTCGTCCGTCCATTCAAAATTGTGTTTTCTATAAAATGACAATTTTGTTTAGAATTTGGGGACCACTTCGTTAATATAGGCATTATAGTCATTTATCATTTATAGTCATTTAGCATTCATAGTTATTATTTTCATTTATCATATTTTCATAGGCATAGGAATTTAAGATTCAAATCCTTCAAAGCTTGTTTAGGACAATGGCATAGTCAAGATTGCTCACACACTCGATCTGAGGGCAACACAAATCAACAAGTTAGAAGGTGTAATGGAGATCAACCATGGAGATTAAAGACACTGGGTGAGATTGTTTTATTTTCTGTGTTTTCATTTACTTTCCTTTGCACTTTATTACTTCTTTGGGTTTATTGTGTTTTCAATTCATTGAATCTAATCCTTAGAAAAATAACCCTTAGTTACATTGGTGAACCTAACATGAACACAACTCTATTATTTGCTATTATTTTCGTATGGTTTTTGGGTGTTTTCTGTCATTTTTACAGGTACAGGTGTGGAGCGATGCAGTCATTTTAAAAAAAATCATGACACATATGATGCGTCGCGACGCATTAGAAGCCCAAAACGCCGCAATCGCTCTGTCTCGCCCCAATTGCATCTTGGAAAGCTACATTTGAGACCCCCGAGCCACATTCAATACACAGAGCGACACATTCATTATGTCACAACGCATTCGCTCGGTCACGATGCATTTTCCTGGTAATCTTTTCTTCTCATTTGCATTCAAATTTTTGAGGTCTTTCTGTTCTTTTTTTTTTTTTAGCACTCAATTTTTTTCTACATTCTGATTAGTAGGGGCTTTCGTGTTACTAATCATGTTTCACAGCATGTGGCGGTTATATTTTATGGGTCCAAGACTGGTGGATGAAATTGATAACTTGTGGTTTTGCAACTCCGTTAGTCAAAGACTCATTTCTCAAACAATGTGTTTGCGATTTATAGTGTAGAAAACACTTCCTTTGGTGCTTTTTAAATGGATGTGTGTTTGATTCTACCTGATTATGCTTGAAGGTGATAGGTGATTATGCTCTCACCTTGTGAAAACTAGGTGATCAGAAAACTAGACCCATCTTATTTTGTGTCACCCTCACGATTTGGTAATCGAAGTATCCTCTCCCCTTGCGCACTTGTGCGATCCTGGGTGTAAGAGAAATAGTTACTAACTCTAGAACTTGGGCCTATTCTAGTGGGAAAAAGTACTCACCCCAGAATGACTCAGACTGGTAGCACCCTAACACCGAGGGACTTCCAGCCGGTATATAAAAGTGGATTGTTGGGAAAAGCCCAAGAATCACAAGTGTGGTTCTGACGAGATGGATCCAAAAGGGGACTCTCACCACATGGATCATGCCCCACAAATGGAATGCCCGTATTAAACACCTCTTGTCTTAGTGTCCAACCATTCTATTGGCTGTTGCTTGATATAGTGCAGGGTATAGTATCATGCCCGAAGACACTCACTACTGATCCCCTTGAGTAGAGATAGCAATTCTTGGGATGTCATTACCCAAAGAATCTGAATTTGGTGTGCTCAAATGACGTTAATGAGCTGTGGAGGGGAGCCAATGCCACCAAAATTCTAAGCTATCTACTCTCGAGAAGGAAAGGTGTTTATCACCAATCCGGGGTATATCGGTGGGCTATATCAAGTATACAAACCCTTGGCCTATTGGCCTTCTAGGATTGTACTTGTCTTATGTGTGATTGCTTTTATTCAAAACATTGTGTTTGTCAAGTGCTTTCTGGTTTCATCAAATTTACAGTTCTAAACAAAACATTCAACACCAAATAGATCAAACTTGCTATCAAAACAACAAGAAAATCAATTTTAAACAAAACTATGTCGCATCTGTTGAATCGCAATCAATTTTCTGCACCGTAATTGCTCTGTTAAACTGCATTTGACATTTAAAATGCCGCATCTATATGTGTCACGACGCATCTAAACACTACAAAGCCGCATATGAAAAATCGAGTCGCATCTGACAGTCCAAAAGCCGTAATCGCAAAAACAAACTACATTTGACAAACTGTGACACATTCGCAGCTTCAAACGACACATTCACCTGTCATGAATGAAACCTTGAAACAAATCCAAATTTGAGTCCACACTTTGTCAGTATTTTGTCAAACAGAATTTCCAAAGGAATCCTGTCAGAAACCAATTTTGAAATTGCTCAAAACTTTTGTCCATTAGTTTGCATTTTCTTCACCATAGGTTTCACCATTCATTATTTTTAGGTGCATACATTTGACATTAGTTTGTCCCTAGGCTTCAAATCATTGCATACTTTGGATTAGATAAATCTCAGCACCAATTCGCAAAAGTCATTATTTTCGAAACTAGGTTATCTTGGACTTCACCACCATTATCTTTTTCAGTCATTGTCCCTGTTTGTGAGATTTTTTCCAACTCAAAAGTCTAGTTAGAAAAACTGAGTAGTCATATTGGCCTTGTCATCTTGTTATTTTCA
The DNA here is from genome assembly GCA_007258455.2 of Sequoia sempervirens. Classification (NCBI taxonomy): domain Eukaryota; kingdom Viridiplantae; phylum Streptophyta; class Pinopsida; order Cupressales; family Cupressaceae; genus Sequoia; species Sequoia sempervirens. Next base: position 211,060,071 of record VDFB02058242.1, read on the forward strand.
GCAAAGTCCTTTAGTAACCAAAATCGAAAACAAAAGTCAGTTTAGAAGTGATTAGATATCCTTGTCTTAAATTGCATTATAGGTTTAGACATTGCATATTTTATTCCCAAAAATCCAAAAACATTACACATTTTAGCCGTCATTTTGAACTTAGACTTCACATAGTGTCATCCTTGCATTTAGTTGTCATCTCCATTTTGAGCAATATCATTTTATGGTGGAAACTAGACTCCAAAAACAAAAGAGACAAATGGAAAACTTTCGACAAGACCCCACGTCCACTGTCAACAATCCCACATACGATCCAAACTAGACTTTTGATGATCCATTTTCCAACACAAAGGACCAACCTCTCACAACAACACCCCCCCTCATCAAAAAGTTCATTTGAACTATTCTTGCGTAAAGATGAATACGGTCAAATACTTGAGGAAAACCTAGAGGTAGTGGCACAAGATCCAGAGGCCTCTCAATTTGTCGAACAAATGGTCCTGTATGATAGAGATAGATACTTGGCCATACTCTTAAGTCAAGGAGCCAAATTACCTAAAGGATTCAACATCGACACATTGAGATCAACATCCCCGGACCCTAAGATCAATAACATACATAACTTTTCAAACAATGGTCAACCTCCAAACACTACAAGCAATACCTTATTTGACACTACAATGACAGTACATGCTACTCCCAACATCTCAAACACCTCCAACTGAATAAATGGAACATCCATTGGAGGATCACAATCGGCCACAATTCCCCCAACATCCACGACACTGTCACAATTGGTTGGAACCGCCTATGGCCCCTCGGCAATGTGGGAAAATTATTCAAACCCTCTCTTTACCGCAATGGTAAATGTCACGGGGGCATCATCAAGTCACAACAATCCCCCCTTGACAACCACATCTAGTACCATGAGTACACCTTCAACACACCCTCTCATTGGTATCTCACAAAATCCTTTGGGGGGAGGCAAATGACATGTATTCATTCAAGGACAACAACAAAATGTTAACACACCAACATAGTCAAATGTCATTTCCTCCCAAGGATCAAATGCAAACATACCCCTTGCACAAAATCAACAATTTGGACAAGGTAGTCAACAAACACAACCCATGACATCATTCACAAATCAAAATGTTCATGGTCACCATATTCCCCAAATATCAACACAAATGGCTGGGGGACATATTCCAACCTACTCATCCCACGTTCATACTCACCAACATACACCCAACTCTAACTTCCAGTACCAACAACACACCAATCCACACACATCATACATGTCACAACAATCCATATCACCACAATTCACCAATATTCATGCACAACAAATAGGGACCTATGGTGTACCAGGCAACCCAACACATGGGACCACAAATGATCCTGTTATGGATGCCTTACAAATGCGATTGATGGGTTTAGAGAAAACTATCCAAAACATATACGTATCGGGCAAGAAATTGGAAATATCATATGATCTAAACGTATACCCATTCGACATGAGCTTATAAATGCCTCCATTTCCTTTGAGATATGTGTCACCCAATTTCACAAAATATAGAGGCAAGATAAACCCCATTGAACATGTTTACGAGTTTGCAACTAATTGTATGGACATCGCTTATGAACAAACATACTTGATGAGACTTTTCTCTAAAATTCTGGCGGCTCCTACCCTTGAATGGTTTTCCAATCAAAAGGATATCCAAACATGGGATGAGCTTAAACAAAAATTCATAAAAAATTACACGTACAACATCAACATGGATACCTCTATCACTAGCTTGTGCAATCTCATGCAAGAGGATGCTGGTGAGACTTTCATCCCATTCTTTCAAAAATGGAGAAGTCTAGCTAGTCGGTGTCATATTGATATACCCAAAAGGGAAAAGGTTGACATGTTCGTGCAAACACTTCTTGGGCCCCTAAAATATGCATTGCAAGTACATTGCTGCACAAACTTCATAGACTTAGTTGAAAAAGGGGTCCAAATTGAGAAAGCCCTTTATCGCAAAGGGAGAACTAAGATACAGTCCCAAAAACACAAACGCCAATCCACCCGTTGACAAAAACAAATATTGGGTTAAAAACAAACACGTTACAAATGACGGTGTTGTTGACGCCAAGACTGCAAACATCGTGGGTCCTGTATTGGCCCTAAAAGGGGTTCAACAACAAAACAAACCAACAATGACATTGACACCTTCTCTCAATGTCCCTTCAAATAACTAGAGTGGCCAAAACAATCAGGGACAATACCATTAGATGAGACAATTTCCTAAAGGTCACACATACACTTCTTTGGGTGAACCCATTGAGGAAGTCCTCAAGAAATGCCTCCAGACTGGTGTCATCACACTTCAGGAACTAAAACCATATGACCTAGGACAATTCAAACCAGCATGGTGGGACGATAATGCATTCTACGATTATAATCGTACAAAAGGACATAAAACCTCTAACTGTCGACAGTTGAAAAACCTAGTACAAGATCTTATCAAAAGCTGTATCATTGAGTTAGGCGGATCTCAATTTGCCTCCAATTCAGATCATACTATCCATAAGAACCCATTGCAAGACCATGGTTCTCATAATGCTTCCACCTCAGGTCCACAGACAAACAATATTCAAGCTAACTTCGCCCGAGCCAAGTATGACTATTCTAGTGGACCAATTATAAATAATGTACGAACTGATGACGAATACATCAACACCATTATGATCAAGAGGGCACCTCAGTGTAATGCTACTACTCGAAGTGGCAAGGTCACCATAGTTGGTCTATCTCCCGCTAGGAAACCCAAACTTACCATACCTAGACCATCTGCTAAATAGTCAAAACCCACCCTGACCAAAAAGTAGGGGCAACCCAAAAGTGAGTTCAACCTTATCGACCAGCTAGGCAAGACTCCCGCGCAAATCTCTATACTTGAGCTGCTTCGTATCTCTCTCACGCACAAGGATATACTAGATAAAACCCTGCAAGAGTCGTCAGTCCCCAAGGACATATTTTCAATCAATTTGATACCATGGTGGGATACCTCACTACGCCTCACCATGTCGCCTTCTTAGATCAAGACTATTCATCACCTAAAACCAACCACAACGATGCCTTGCACATAGAAACATTTGTCCACAAACACAAAATTAGACAGGTTTTAGTAGATGGCAGAGCAGGATTGAACATATGCTCCCTCAAGCTGGTTAAGGCTCTAGGATTCTCCGCTGCATGCGTAAACCCAACAAAGAGTATAGTGATCAAAGCATATGATGACGAAGAACGCTCTTCACGTGGCGTTATCTCTCTCCCTATCAGAGTGGGACCAATCATTGTGGACACAACCTGCCAGGTCCTAGATTTGGAACTACCATACAACATCTTGCTCGGTCGTCCATGGATCCATGCCTTAAAAGTTGTTCCATCCACATATCACCAATGCCTAAAGTTTCCATTTGATGACACAGAAATAACCATATATGGAGACCCTGACCCTTTCCAATATTGTACAAACTTAAGGGGTATCTCTGAAAACTAAGTACCTATTAACCGAGATGCACCTGGCTCCTCATCATCCAAATACATTGACCCATCCGCTCTCACATCATCTTCCACATCCGCTCCATCCATGTCTTCTACCATACCACCACCTTCCGCAAGCCCTAAGGCTAAATCCACTATCAAGATCTAGGACCTTGGTTGTGGAGAATTCAAATTGCACACATCATACAACATAATGACAATACCCAAGTCACCAAAGGTCTATAGTAGGCCATGTTTCAGAATGGAAGCCCAAATTATTTTTAGGGTTCCACCAAAAATAGTTTTCATCAAATGGGGGGACATGAGTAATGAGGACTTTGTTGACATCACATGATGGATCTATAAGGATACTATCACACTACCCCCATTACCAGTTCAAAAATATGGCAAGGGTTATGATATAATGAGGGCTAAGGGCTACGATGGTACTAGTGGCCTGGGCAGAAATAAAGCTAGTCGAAGAGAGCCCATAGAACCTTTCAAACTACCAAAGTATCTTGGATTAGGGTTTGGACTGCCCGATTACGAAGATTGACGTACCTCTGGACCTTCAAGTGAGCAAGTACATGCTTCAGACAATGTCGAGACTACTAGGGAAACCCTCACCAAAACTGACTCCCAAGAGTGGTAATTTGGCTCAGAACGATCCCTAAGTGACTATTGCCTAGATGATCTATTTTTCGAAGAAGGGGAACTAACCTCTGAACAAAGATTTTGGAAAACATTTAAAATTGATCATGCACCAAATAGTCAAACTCCCATTACCACCCCCCATGATTTACAAACCCCACTATTTGAATCCCATCAGTCCAAACCATCTGAATTACCAAATGACATTGATAATCATGACTCTAGGTCCTTCACCCCTTATTTCGACAACGAATATGAGACAAGCGAAGGGGAATATTGGATAGAATCCGATGTGGAGTTGGATGATGATAACCTCATCTATAATATCACTGAATCTATCTGCATGCTTTCTGCATCCTCCCCACAATTCACCAACACTGATGATGGCATTTCCCTAGTTTATCCTCAACTAGTCGATTGGGACCAACAAGGCCCACCAATCCTGGATACATTTTAGAATGATGAGGAAATTGTAGAATTTATGGGATTACATGAGGACATACCTAATGGTGATCACAAGGTAGGATTTGCTATTGATCTAGATTGCACGGCATACTTCGGCGAGACTACTCCATCCTCCAGTTGCAAAAGTAAGAATAAAAATAAAATAAAAAATGAAACTTCTCTAGGTGAAAATCGAAAGGTACCTTTTGACAATAAAATAGTAAAAACAAAGGATGTATCTGTGAGTGAAAACCTCTCTGAGGCGCCCAAAGATGGAGGATTGGACTTTCTTCCTGTGGAACAAGAGAAGTCGGCTATGCTAGTAGAAGATACCATAGAAGATAACATATTGACTATAGAAGATCCCAAAATGGTCCTCTTTACTGCATCATTGACTGAAGAAGAGAGGCCAGAATTTCATAAATTCTTTATTGAACGTAAAATAAACTTCGCATGGTCCTATGCAGACATGCCAGGATTAGACCCAGAACTGGTCCTGCACCATCTGCCACTATTGCCTAATGTCAAACTAGTCAAGCAGAAGTTATGCAAAATGCACCCTCAAGTCGCTCTATTGGTCAAGGCAGAGTTGAAGAAACTTCTAGACGTTGGATTCATCCGGTCGATTGACTATGCAGAATGGATATCTAACTTGGTGTCAATAACAAAACCAAATGGGTTGATCCGCGTCTACATAGATTTTAGAGATCTAAATAAGGCATGCCCAAAGGATGACTTTCCTTTACCCAACATTAACATCATAGTTGACCTTACAACATGATATGAGATGTTATCCCTCATGGATGGTTTCTCCGGCTATAATCAGATTCACATTGCCCCAGAAGACCAGCACAAAACAGCATTTACTTGCCCATGGGGAACATACTGTTGGAATGTCATGCCCTTCAGTCTCAAAAATGCAGGCGCCACATATCAAAGGGCTATGACTACAATCTTCCATGACAAGATGCATAAGATAATGGAAGATTATGTAGATGACCTATTGGCTAAATCAGCAACTAGGAAAGATCACCTCAGGGTTTTAGACATAATTTTCAAACGACTGCAAGAATACAAACTCTGACTAAATCCTAAGAAATGTGTCTTTAGTGTAACATCAGGTAAACTCTTGGGCTACATAGTTTCTCGAAGAGGCATTGAGGTTGATCCAGCAAAATTCAAATCCATCATAGACATGCCTCCTCCCAGAGGAATCAGTGAACTCAAGACTCTACAAGGCAAGGTACAATCTATTTAGTGCTTCATAGCCCAATTGGCTGACAAGTGCCACCCATTCCAATACCTGTTGTACAAGGCTATCCCCTTTGTGTGGATAGACAAATGTCAAGAAGCCTTTCAACAAATCAAAGACTACCTACTATCAACACCAGTTCTCATGCCTCCCATTCATGGAAAGCCATTGATCCTATACATCTCGACAACTAGTTTAGCACTGGGCGCATTATTAGCACAAAATGACCAAGAAGAAAAAGAAAGAGCTATATACTATATTAGTCAGACGTTGGTCGGGTATGAGCTGAACTACACACCAATTGAATGAGCTTTCCTAGCTGTGGTCTTTGTAGCACAAAAACTAAGGCATTACATGCTAAGCCATCAGATGCAGCTGGTAGCAAAGATTGACCCCCTAAAATATTTGTTGAGCAGGGCAGCATTAATAGGATGTCTGGAAAAATGGGTCATGATTCTAAGTGAATATGATATTCAGTGTGTGGAAAGAAAGGCAATAAAAGGACAAGTCATTGCAAACCAACTAGCAGATGCACCTTTGCAAAGTGATCACCCGCTAGTGGAAAATTTTTCAGATGAGTCGATATTCCATATAGAACCTAAGGCACCTTGGCGACTCTATTTTGATGGATCACACACAAATCATGGCTCAGGGGCAGGAATCTTGTTTATCACCCCTCAAGGAGACTCCATTCCTAAGTCTTTCTGCATTGCATTACCATGCACAAACAATGTGGCAGAATATGAGGCATTGGTTACAGGACTAAGAATGGCAATAAAATAGAAAATTAGAACACTACATATCTATGGAGATTCTCAGCTTGTCATCAACCAAGTTAATGATGACTATGACACAAAAGATAAGAAGTTGATGCCCTATAAGCAAATGGTTGATAGTTTCCAAATGTATTTTCATATGGTAACTTTTGAACAAGTTCCAAGAACACAGAACAAAGCAGCGGATGCAATGGCTACGATAGGCTCTCTCCTCGACATCTCAAGCAATCTGCCACAGTTGGAGTTTCTCATAGAACAATTGTTGGTTCCTGCCTATGACATTTCAGAATCAGAAATGGTCTGCGAACTTGTTGGTCCCAACTCTCCTTGGTATCAAGACATTCATGACTACCTTAAGTCCCAAACCCTTCCACCCAACCTATCCAATAGCCAAAAGAAGTCCTTCATTAGAAAAGTTGTGAGATATGCCATCATCAGTGACACCCTTTACTGTCATAGCTTTGACAATACCCTCCTTAGATGTCTCGACACTAACGATGCGAGTACAACCTTACGCGAAGTACATGATGGTATATGCGGATCTCATTCGAGTGGTCCTACTCTAGCTAAGAAGATAACAAGACTTGGCTACTATTGGCCAACCATTGAAAAGGATGCATTAGAATATGTCAAGACTTGTCACAAATATCAAATTCACAGTGATTTGATCCATGCCCCCACACAGGAACTTCGGCTGATCACCTCTCCTTGGCCCTTTGCTCAATGGGGACTCGACCTCTTGGGTAAGATCCATCCAACCTTGTCCAATGGCCATAAATTCATTATCACCGCCACTAAGTATTTTACAAAATGGATTGAAGCCATCCCATTGACATATATTACCAGCAAACAAATATCCAAGTTCATCCTTAACTACATCATTTGTCAGTATGGCCTTCCACAATCCATCATCACTGACAACGGACGTCTGTTTAAAAACCAAGACGTTCGTGAGTTATGTGAGCGATTTCACATCCAACACCATTTTTCATCTCCATATTACCCACAAGGAAATGGTCAAGCTAAGGCGTCGAATAAAACCATTGTTAAAATCCTTAAAAAGATAGTCAATGACACTAGCCGTGATTGGCACATACAACTCAATCTTGCTCTGTGGGCTTACCGCACTACCATTCGTATGCCTACAGGAGCTACTCCATTTGCCCTGGTCTATGGTGTTGAAGCAATATTGCCCATTGAGGTCGAAATTCCTTCGTTATGAGTCTCCCTAAAGGGTTTAATTGATGAGGAAGAGTACAGACAATCGCGCTTGCACGAGTTGGAGATGCTAGAAGAAAGAAGGCAGAATTCCCTAAACCATCTACAAGCATATCAGAACTATCTCTATTGTAGTTACAATAAGAGAGTCATGGTCAGGAAATTTGACATTGGTGACTTAGTCCTAATGCAGAACCCTAAGAACCAAGCTGACAAAGAAAAGCCAGGAAAGTTTGAACCAAATTGGTTGGGTCCTTATGTCATCATCTCTTCTTTTGGTTCTAGAGCCTATCAGCTGGCGACTCCAAAGAGAGAACAATTGACAGAGCCTATCAATAGTCTACATCTCTAGAAGTTCTACGGATAGCATCAGGAGATCGAGCTAAGAACAACAAAAATACAAAAAAAAAATTAGAAAATGATAAAAAAATTGTTGCTTTGATGAAAACCTAGAAAACAGGTGTCTCGGCAACAATAAAAAAATAAGAAAAAAAACAAAATAGTAAAAAGAAAAATTTCGTCCAACAGTGAAAACCTGGCAAACATGCACTTTGGATAGGTACCATGGTGAAAACCTGGCAAACAGGTGCCATGCATAACTGATCATTGCTCTACCATCTACTGTCACTTTTTCTGCCTTCACTTAGGATGGAAAACATCTCACGCCATTATCACGCCAGTCAACATGACATTATACCCTTCCTTTCATGGTTGATAAATGATTGACATTGAGTCTTGACGACTGACCATATAGTAAACCAGCAACATCCCATCCATATTCCTTAAAGTTGGCTAAGTCTTGGACCTGACTGGGGGCAATATTTGTATCATATAACTACAGTGGATGTCACATACAGCTTCGGAAAACATCATAAAATATTTTGAAAAAAGACCTAAACATTGAAAAAGTCTTGAAAAAAAACCTAAACATTGAAAATGTCCTGAAAAAAGACAAAAACATCATAAAATGTCCTGAAAAAAGACCTAAACATTGAAAAAGTCCTCAAAAAAGACCTAAACATTGAAAATGTCCTTAAAAAAAGACCAAAAACATCATAAAATGTCCTAAAAAGGACAAAAACATTGCAAAAAAGTCTTTAAAAAAGACCTAAAAATCATAAAATGTCCTGAAGAAAACCACAACAAAATATCAGACTGCTCGAAGAACACGAACATAAGGTCATCTCTTATTAAAGTATGTCATGTCAAATCAATCAATCTTTGTCATTTGTCTGAACTACATTGTCTCTGCGCATTTGCTACATAGGCAAGACTCACATTTGAGTCCCTGAGACATTAGGTCAGTCCATTTAGGTTTGTCACAATAAATCATGATGCAATCTTTGGTCATCAATACAAATTCATTGGCCGTGTCGAACTACGAGGTCTTTGAGTGTATGACGTAGGTAAGGCCATCTGTTGATGAGCCCCCAAGGCCGCACTAGGTCAGTCCATTAGGGTACATGACATCACACTGGCACACACATCAAAAAGTCTTCAAGACAACGAAAATATTTCCCAAATGAACAAAACTCATAAGGAAAACTATGAAAATCATTTATCACAACATGACAGATCTCATTGGCACATATCATCATGATAATATTGGTATATAGTCAAACACAAGTCAAACTCGATCAAAGCAAGTCAAATCATCATAACCTGTCAAACTATCAACTTTAGGTTAATCTTCAGATGTGTCCTTCTGAAAGATAGTCTCATTCATTCATGCCTTAGGATGTGTCCTTCCTAGGCATAGTCACTGTCATTCAGCATTTCACGGGATCCTCTTGGTATCTAAGGATCACTTCTCTTAACATCAATTTTCTTTAGATGTGTCCTTCTAAAGAACCAACTCTGTCATCTATGCCTTAGGATGGGTCCTTCCTAGGCATCGTCATCATCTCGAGGGACCCCTTTTCAACTGTTAGGGATCAAATCCTCTTGACATTAAAATTATTTAGGATGTGTCCTTCCTGAATTTGGCAAATTTGGACATTTTTCGTCTAAGCATCATCAAAGCTTTGACACTCGGGCATCTTATCATCATCAAATCTGACATTCTAACAATGGATATCTAGACGCACTTGACAAACACTTGACAATTGCCTTTTAGTTTTTTATCATGTTATTAGTTTTTCAGCGAGATCCCACTAAGCAGGATTTAGAGAAGCAACGATGTATCATGACGATTGACACACATGACTACTAGTTTCTTAGTGAGGTCCTGATTCTGGGATTTACAAAACCACAAGGGCTCTATTTTTTTCTCTATTTTGAAAATCATGTTGCTAGTTTCTCAAGGATGTCCTGGAAATAGGATTTAGAGAAGCAACAACGTTTTAGGATTTTTTCTTTGTCTTTTTCTGCTTGTGGTTGATTATGTCAAAAAGACTGGGGCAATCGCACTCTAGTCTGAATCATGATCATCCTTGTCTGTGACTACTTGTCTTATGTGATGGTACGACCTTGCACACCTTGATTTATGTGATATCATGGTGTTTGTTGGCCATTACAACAGTTTTCCTAATGATGATTAAGAGCAATAAATATTAAAGTCCTATGGTAAAGTTTTGAAGGATTTGGTTTAGGAACTAACATGCATCTCCATCAGTTTGGTCCTCTTCTCTCATCAGTCTGGTCATCTTCTATCATCAGTCCAACCATCCTTTTTCATTCATCTCTTGATGATATCCTATGACATACAAAAATATGAGTGCATACATGATCATATAAACATTGCATTAGGTCCATACATACATCATCCATAGCATTTACATAATCAAAAAAAGTGCATTAACATAATCATCAACATTGCACCCATTTCATAAATACATTATGCATATTTTTATCATCATCATCTCATATAAGTAAGCACTACATCATCATGGCATCATAATCATAAGAACACATCATAGGACATACATGACATCATAAATTAAGCATCATACATAGGACATCACATCATATGCATAAATCAAAGATCACATAACACAAATGTAGGCCACATCAAAACTACATCATCATATAAATACCATCTCAAAAATGTACAATGTCATAGGATAGAGTCAACAGATATCCCAAAAATGGAGCTCGCAGGCTCAATAATATACATAATGTGTCATAATAACAACCATGCCCTTAGGGTAGACTCTCATCATCCCCTCATGGCAAAGAATGTGGAGGTGGAACCTCTGTCACTGGTAGAGAAATCATAGGTGGACCTGTAGCAACCTCTGTCTATGCTACCTGTGGAACTGAGAATGAAGGTGTCATCTCCATGGTAACAAACATATGTGATGTCACTGCTGCGTGACTCTAAGAGGTAGACGGATCTACCACGGGTGGCTACCTCTGCACTGAACCAGTCAACCCATGACTATGGCTCGAATGGTGACTCGGGGTGTGCCGGCGTGAGTGATGTGACCTGTGCATTGATGTGTGCCCTGTCGAGGTAGATCCTCTGACACTGGTGTGACTCCTGCTGCCACTGGCACTGCCTGATCTGTGGCCACTGCCTATCCTTTTCTAGGACTGTGACAAGGTAGGATCCTGTCGCTCAGGTGGCACTACCTACTCATACAATTTCTTGTACTGACCCAGCCTCATGCTCACCCTAGCTAGCTCATGAGCCATATCCCCTGTGGGCCCTGTACATAATGCCACAAACTGTGTGCACCACTGGGCCGAGTCTTGCTGGCAGATCACTGCCTGATCCCACTCTATTCGGACTACCTCTAACTCTGACTACAAGGCTCTAACCTGGGCCATGATCTCATCTAGTCTCCTTTGTAGGTCTTCCACCCTCTGGTCGGTCGTGGCATCATGGGGCAACACTGAACTGGAGGGTGTCTCCTCCTCGCCCTCTACCATCCGCCATCTAAGCAGTCTCTCAGCCTCATCCATGGCATCATCCTCATCATCATCATCATCAGCCACATCCTCTACCACTGCCATGTCCTCCTCATGTCTCACCTCCTCTACCACATCCTCCACATGTCTCTCCTCCTCCCCCTCATGTCTCTCCTCCTTTGCCTCCTCCTCCTGTCTCCCCATCTCCACCTCATCCTCCTGTCTCTCCTCACACTCTCCCTCCTTCCTAGGGTGCTCCTCTCTCTCCCCCTCCTCACCAACCTTAGGGATAGCATCTAATGCAATGCTCACCACGCACTGTTGCACCCTCTAGCCTTGTCTCTGACCATCTCACCATCGCCTCTGACCGTCTCTACCATCATCTCCCCCTGCCTCTGTCTCTGTCATCATCTCCCCCTACCTTCATCTCTACCTTCATCTCCATCCCTACCTCCATCCCTCCCCCAACCTCTACCCCTATCACTACCTCTGCCTCTTCGTCTGGCTCTTGACACACGAGGTATCACTGACTGCCTATCCACATGAGCTAGCCCATCAGGATCTGTCAACGACACTGGTCTGTGTGCCTGCCACCATAAATCATAGTCCGTTGTGGTCTCAAGATCGGCTATCCCACCTCTCCATCCCCATGCCTGGGCTCCTTGCCCATCAATCTACTACTCTGTGAAGGCCACTGGAATGGCTAGTCCCCAAGCATACTCTCTCGATGACTGGGCATACTCGGCTGTCCCTGCAAGTGCACCCTGTTGCTCTTCAAACTGCCTAAGGACACGCTGCAGAAAATACATCTTGATAATCAGTGAGGTCTACACAGTCCTCCCAATCAAATATTTGTACTGCCTGCAAAGGCTCAGGTGGTCGTCCTCATCATCCCACTACCCACAGTCTTTGTATGGTCTCCAAATGAAAGACACCATCGTGTCAATCCTGTGTTGCCACCAACCAGTCTTGCCCATCCGGGTCTGCTGTAATGCACTTGCATAATAATAGGCAAAGGGCATCCCCTCGGCCAACTATGGTCTATCAATTGGTGGACGAAATATGGCTATGTGCTCCCAAGCCCAAATCATCATCAGAGTAGTCCTACACGAGATACTCTCTGCTCTCCTATAGGTAACCTCATGTAATTAATGGTAGAGTATCCCCAGCAAACAAGGACCCTAGGCATAAACTGTCCTATCATGTCTCATCCCAACCAGGATGTCTCCCTAGCCAATAGGGAATCCGTGTCCCCGACGGTCGGGAATCAAAATACCTGTAATCAAGGTCGCAAGGAATGCATCAAAGTGACCATAGTGCTCTGCCATGAACTCCCATCTAATCTCATATCCCTAGATGCCCAGTCCTACACCCTGATCTTGATAGTACGCTCGGAAGGTTTGCTCACATTGGCGAGGGTCATAGACGATCCACTCCCCTTGGATCGGCACTTGCAGGATCTAGAAGACATCCTCCAAGGTAATAGTGGCCTCACCTATCGGCAGGTGGAAAGATCTGGTCTCCAAATGCCAACGCTCGCACAACACAGTTAGTAATCCCCTGTTCGCCCGAATGGTGGGCATGTAAGAAACATAGAACAATCCCAGTCACATCAACCGGCGCCGCTCTTGCGGACTCAACTGGTTAGCAAACTGAAATGTCATTGATCTACTCTCTCATGTGTAAATCGGGGCAAGCTACCTCTGCAAAAGCCAAACAAGTCGTCAGTACCTTTTGCAGCAACTATCAGTATTATCAAAAGCATTTAAAGTTACACTAACATCAAAATCAACTCTGGTCAAGGTCAAAGGAAAATATGTCACATTAGGGCAATTGCGCCATTCCGTACATCAAATCTGGTCCAAGATAGCAAATGCATCACATGTTCATGCTTGCGTCACAAAATTTGACACTTGCATCGCAAAAAACTGAATGCGTTGCATCATAACGATTGCATGAATCAAACTTTCGAATGCGTTGCAAATACATGATTGCAGCATTCAAACATTCAAATGTGACTCGAAAGGTCGAATGCGTTGTAGGAATTGATAAATGCAGCGCAAACCACCGTTCTACGTTAGTTCCCTTTCGCACTTGCGTCATGATAAATCATATGTGTCGAACGTGAAGGCGAATGCGTTGAACGCGAACGCATATGCATTGTGGCACATTTGTTATTCGCCCTATAAACCTAACTATGACATGCAAAACAAAAAAATTACAAAGTGGGACAAGGGTACATACCGCTAGCTATGAGCCCTCTAGCTGCTTGAATGTCCACATGATCTCCCTGCGATGCTCTGTGATTGGAATCACCATGCTCACTGCGCTCCTTTTCGCTATGAGCTCTCAAAATTCACAAGGTAAATAGTGAAAATGAATTGACTTTTACCCCTTTGTCAACCTATTTATAAGGTCAAAATGACATTTTCTCAGGTGAGTTACTGCTCAAGGCTCATTTGACCAAGTTTGACTACCCCGTAGGCTGTTTTAAACATGTCAGAATCCAAAATCGACTGCACCATTATTTTTCTAGTCACCAAATTCACTTATCGGGACCCTTTACAAATTTTTCTGCGGTTGATCCAAAATTTGAAAAATTTCCCAAGGGGGCATTGATACCCTTTACATTCACTAGGGAATGGCTTTGACTTATTTTCTATGTCACAACGTGACAAGCGACATTATGACAAAGAGGGGCAAAATGTAAACACCTAAAAATGACCTAGGCCTGCAAGCTTCATTTTTACCACTTTCGTCCTAGCATAATTATGACATTTAATTATGTCCTTGGTCCACATTTGTCTATTAGTTAAATAATTCATAATTATTTAATTAATTCATGTCCTCTTATTCCCCATGATTATTAAATAAATAAATCTTATTTATTTGTTAAATACGTCATTAATTGTCTAAGTCTTCCCCTAATTAAATAAATTTCTAAATTTATTTAATTACCTTTCTTCATTTATTTCTTCCTAATTATTAAATAAAAAAATCTTATTTATTTATTTAATGTCACTAATTGTCATAATTAAATGAATTGATTAATTTATTTAATTATTGATCATATCTGTTAAATTAAATAATTATCTTTAATTATTTAATTGACAAAATTAATATTCCTCTCATTTTAAATAAATGAAATTATTTAAAATGTCATCAATCTTAATTAACAGTCCATTTTGGTAAATAATCTGAAAAAGATTATTTATTTGTCTCACAAAATCCATATTTTGAGTTGATTTAATTCAAATTGGTGGCTTATTTCTAAAAACAACTAAAGCAAGCAGGTTCTTGATTTTATCAAAATTGCTTTTCAGTCCATCTTTTATAAATCTCACAAAGCAAGCTATCTTTATCTTCTCAATTTTGAAAATCTTTATTTTCAAAATTAATTCTCTTTTTTTATCCACCGTTAATCTGATTTTCTCAAATGACATCTTGACCGCTCACTTAAGGATTTTTCCCTAACCCTAATTAGGGATTATCAGATTGAATCTTGTCCTCTAATTTTAGGTTTCTATCAAGAGTCGATCTCATCCGTCCATTCAAAATTGTGTTTTCTATAAAATGACAATTTTGTTCATAATTTGGGGACCACTTCGTTAATATAGGAATTATAGTCATTTATCATTTATAGTCATTTAGCATTCATAGTTATTATTTTCATTTATCATATTTTCATAGGCATAGAAATTTAAGATTCAAATCCTTCAAAGCTTGTTTAGGACAATGGCATAGTCAAGATTGCTCACACACTCGATCTGAGGGAAACACAAATCAACAAGTTAGAAGGTGTAATGGAGATTAGCCATGGAGATTGAAGACACTGGGTGAGATTGTTCTATTTTCTATGTTTTCATTTACTTTCCTTTGCACTTTATTACTTCTTTGGGTTTATTGTGTTTTCAATTCATTGAATCTAATCCTTAGAAAAACAACCCTTAGTTACAAAATGCTTATGGTTATGTTTGTGGTTTAATTTATTAATTTAAATTAAATTAAATATTTATTTTAAAAAGTGAAATTTAATTTTGTAAAGTATTTAATTAAATATAATTGTTGATTTAGTTGTACAAATGGGATTTACATGGAAGGTAGATATTTTAAAAGATGTTTTCATTATGTTATAGATTTCTGGATTTGGAGTTGAAAATTTTGATTTGAAGTTAAAAGGGTAAGTTAGAATTGAATGAATAATTGTGAATGCATAATTGACTATCAGTTAAGTTTTATGATGGAGAGTTAATTAAATGCATTAAAATCTTTGGGGGTTGCAATTTTTCATTCACGAGAATAATCTGGAAGAACTTTCACGGCAGCAGTTTTAAGATTATTTTGCACAACAGTTACTCTAAAAATTTTATCTTAGAATTGGTTTGCAAACATAACATTGAAGCTGGATTGATTTGAATTTCTTCATCAAGATCTGGTGAATTTAAAGCGGAATTGACAGAAGTTTCAGAAATTATTTCTAGCCAACCATCAAGCTTTAAACAAGTTTTCTTCTTTCGTTTTAATTCTTGTGCTGAATTTTAAGAATTTGATGTTGAATTTTGTTGTTCTATAAAGAAATTGTTTTGCTGAACCTGCATAAACAATAAAGAAATAAAATTAGAAGAGTATTTGAAATTTAAAGAAGAAATAAATAAATAAAAATGAAATCTGTAAATGCTCAATTTCAAATCTGAACTTTTTAGTAATGGTTGTAAGAATTAGAAAATGTTTAATGGAAACACATTTCCAGTTTGTTGTTATGTATTATGAAAGTTTTTTATTCCTTTGTTTTTAAGAGATTCATCCCTTCCATTTGTTCTTTAATCGTTATCATCTTGCTTTCAAATCTGGTTTATCCTTATCTGGGTATATCTAGTGACATGCAATTAAATATGAAATTTGATGTTTCCTTCTATGTTTGAAGATTTAGATTTAAAAAAAAATGGTTCTTGTATTATGCATGTAATATAATTTATATAATTTTTGGTTTTAAGATTAATGTTATAATTCTTAAACTTTTTATTTTATGATACCTGTACATGATACATATTGCTTATTCAGTAAGTTGGACGTCTAGTGAATAAAATTGAAAATTTCATTATTTTTACATAATTATATGATGTATTGATTTGTTAGTCTCTGATTGAGTAATCGGCTCATACCTTAGTTGAAAATTCAAGGTGAAATAAATGCCTTACCAGTGATGAGTAATCACCACTTAAAATCGTGACCATTCTGATAGCGATTGTTTTTCTTGTATTTCAATTTTCTTAAAGGAGATTGAGATTCATTAAGAAAAACATTGAAATAAGTTTTGTAGTGAATTCACTGTTTCATAAAATCAAATTTAATTTATTTGCATGCAGTTTTATTTGGATATCATATAAAACCCATTTTTGCGTTTATGAAATTTAGGAGTAAAATATGTATACTTGGAATGTTATGGCCTAACTAAGGTGATGCCTTAGTTTAAAAAAAAAAAAAAGGTTTTTAAAAGATGATACTTTACTGCCAATGTGTATTTTCAATAGCTGAGATCCCTTATGCGTGCCTTAGTGTCATCCTGAAGAACCCCTATATTGTTAATTCGTTAGCTGATATCATTTTAGGAATTTTGTCAATTAACTTGTAGATTTTAGCGCCAACCTTCACCACCATTTCTTGATCTTAGGCATGTCTTAAATGATTTACTTTCCTGCTAATTATTCCACATGATATGCATGGTGCTTAATCAATTCTAAATTTATTATCCTCATGGTTGTAAACTGTGAGTCTTAGCTTGTAATAAGCTTTTCTTTGAGTTGTTTGAATACCTTAAAGTACATGGAATGGTCTATAGAAATAGATGTAATTAGAACCTCCTTTTATTTTTAATGAATCTGTTTAGAAATTGTACTTATTGCATTGCATGTTATTGAGTTATAATGGATTACATGCACCTATCTTTAAGCATGATAAATGAATATCTATCTTTCAGAGTACTTCTTAACTCACATTGAAAATAGTGTATTTATTTTATTTTTGTATAATTATGTCAAGAGGTATAATTGGCATTCACTTAATATTTCTCAAATTTTGATTTAAATAATTAAATTCAGCATATTATGAACACAAATAAAAGACTACAAGCAATCTAAATATTTAAATGTTTCTATTTAAGTTAAATTGGGTTGTTATGTGATTGACCATGTTATTCTACAAAAGAGTAATATTCTTTAGAATATGTTTAAAAGAATATAGTTATATAAATTTGTTAATTGTGTGTTATTAAGTTTTTTAAGCAGATAGGAAAGATTGATTTATGAAGTAAGCATTCATCGTTTATGCTTTGGTGTTCAATTATTATTATGCACTATTTGAGATATAGCCGCTCATGATTTATTGATGCCTTTGTAGTATTTGGAAAATATATTAGTCTTGAGATGGACTAGAGGAGAATATTTTTGGTTTTGCCTTAGTATGTTATGGATATCTTTTATCTTTTGATGTTGACTCATGTTATAGAAAGAGTGGCTTGTGGTAGGGGTCAAAATCCTAAGAGGTTGTCTGGGTAACCTATCTTAGGTTTTGTAATTTAGTGGAAACCTAACTAATGTACTAGGGGTTGGGTAGAATTAAACATTAACTCAGATAAAAGTATGTGTCACCTACTTTCTTAATGCTCATTTAGATTGAGGAAAGGTTGAGAAGGCCTGGAATGGCTAGTTACTTGTCTTGTCTTCTTGAAAGATAGAATGACTCCACACTAGTTTGCATAGGGGCCGAGAATCAGTAGAGACTGCCAGGGTAACTCTTGGAGAGGGCTAGTAATCTAGGAAGATTCACCAAGGTAACCTATCCCAACAGTGTGATGACACTCTTTGCCTATTACATGAATGTGATCCTTTGTATCAAGTTATCTTTAGTTATGTTTTTCGACTAGGATTTTGTTCATTATGTTTTGATATCTTTATGTCGTCATGTGAATGTAAGCCACGTAAATGTATTGTTCTATCTTCTTGTTTGTGGACCTGTCATTATCTCCAAGCACAGAGGGAGTGGACCTTTGAGTTTCACGTAATTGGGTGGACCTGTCATTATCTCCAAGCATAGAGGGAGTGGACCTTTGAGTTTCATTGTACATGTTCGTGGACATGAATATTGGATTTGATGTGATCATTATCCTCTTTTTTTATTTACCACATGTATATATAAGTGTACTCATTGTATCATCTTAATGATGTATTGAGATTTATTAAAATCTCACATGATGTAATCTAGATATATTTGTAATCTGATTGTATAAAGTTTTGAAGACTGAATCATTCATGGCTTTAAAATTGTACTTATTTTTTATGATATGATGTGTTGATTTTATTTATAATGTTTATGTAATGTCGTCTTGGTATCCTTAAGGCAATTATATAATTAGATCTCTTTTAAAAAAAAATGTTCGGATAATTTATTCATTACGCTTTGTTTTAATGGAAACCAAGGTGGGGTGTTACATGATGGCAAGTGAAGATGACCGACTTTGATGCATATTTTGTTGATAGGAAGAAAAGAGAAAAAACACATAGGAAGGGGGGCAAGAACCCTAGGTTGTGGATGCTCAAAAAGGAAAACAAATGCATCAAACCAAGAGGGATAGATAGTAAGGGAGTGATGGTTGAGCTGATTCCTAGTTGTGAAGGCACGTAGGTTGAGGGAGAGTTAGCTTTGATGTGAAGAATTGCAGAATGTCGAATTCAAGAAGTTCCATATGTTGGCGATTATAGCAATGTAATGCCATTTTTTATTACAATAATTAAAAAAAGACTTTATTCTGTCTTGCATTCTTGGTTAGTGTTTCTTCGTTGTTGTGGTGAGTCTAGGATTTGTAAGGGGAGTACCTTGAATTATGAGGAGTGATGATTGATCTCATTTGTTAGAATTTGTGCAACATTGTTTTAAAAAAAATTGAGTTCTTATAGGAAAAAGATATTGCAATGGGTCGACATCTCATTTGGTCAAATAAATACATGGGAAAATTCAAGAATGCTCATATATTTTATTGGTTGAGAAGGATGCATGTACAAAGGGGTGTACCATATATTTGCAATTTTTTTAAAGTTGTGCATGAAAAAGGTGAGCATGATGGAACACATGCATGTGTGAAGATAGATTTGGTTAAGGAACAAATAAAGATTAGAGGTGGTGCAACATTCAATGATGCACATTCTATTGTTGATTGGTGTAGCTATGCATTGTCATGAGGAGGGACACTTGATTCAAAAGTGTGTAGGTTGTCTGATTGGTTGATGAGGGAAAAATGAGAGTGTTGTCATGAAGGATTATGCCCCAAATGCTAAGCTTTAACGATTGACAATCCTATGCAACATGAGGACATCCTCAGGCCAGTGGGCTACCTAAGATGAGGATGAACCTATAGATTATGGGATGGTTCCCTTTGAAAAAACCTTGTAAATCTACTGAAACTGATGGGAAAAGGGATAGAATAACTCAAAAGAAAAGATTACTAAGCCTAGGGTTGTTATTTTTATTCTTTCAACTCAAAATGGTAGTGTTGGGATAAATCTTGTTAATGCCAATACAATCATAGGTTCATTTGATGAAACATTTTAAGGAAACCTTAGTAAATTTTCAATCTCTCAGTGAGACAATGGATAACCAATGAATAAGGTTTTAATAAAAGGGGAAATCAAGGGTTAAAAGGGATGATCTTTTCTAATATTGGCAGGATAAAAGTAGAGTGTGCAACAAAGTTTTAAGAGGGTAGTCAATAAAATAGAGCATAATAGCAATGGAGACAATCAAGACTAACAAATTCAAGACATTGATGATAGTAGGCATTTGATCACTATCATAGGTGGATAGAAATGTATAGGCATTTGCATAGGTTCCATGAAATGAAGGATTGCTGAAAGTAGATATAGGAAAATAAGCATAACAATGAAATCTCATAAGAGGAATGTCAAAAGTAGAGGATGGTGGTCACCTTTCAAGCAAACAGTGGGTTAACCTTGGTCAAGAACAAGATTTTGTGAGGCATTTTTCCATTCCTCACAATAGGTTAAGCCTACTTTTTGATGAAGGATAAATGTAATAGGTGATTGACTATGCAAGAAAGAGTAGTCATTTTGAAGGAAGTCACAACATACCTTAAGGGACTGTTAATGAAAATTGAACTACCCACAGTAATGGAAGGGAAGTTAGGAATAGAGAATATAGCTCAGATTGTAAAACAAATATGACAGTCAAGTGAAGATAGTCCTTTTTACAGCCATTTTAAAGTATGGCAGTCCTCATCAACAAGTAGATGCAAACCTTTGAAAAGACAAGCTGATCATGCTTAGTTTGGTGGTAGTTAGAGGTATTTTAGTCCTATTTTGAAGGACCTCATGATCATAACTAAGGTTGGTGGGAGTTAGAGCCTAAAATGGTGCAGTCTGGTGAAGTTTAGAGCCCTCAAATTAAGGTTTTTCCACCTTATACGCCCAACAAAAGAGACACATCATGCAAATTCCTTAACAGTCAATTAGAGGCCTAAAAAGAAGGGATTTTGATAGTTCTAGTTCAACTCAAGATCCCACATGGGTTGACCATCACTCAAGGGGAGTTTTGAACACTTAATCACTTAATTTGTTCTAGTTTTGAGGTCTCTTTTGCATGATTTTCAAGCTTGCATGACGAAAGAAGAATCTTTCACATGTATAGATCAAGGAGATCATCTTCTTTAAAATAAAGTCATACAAGGGAGAGGACTGAAGCATCCATTCTAGTCAACTGAAGATCATTCCAAGCTTCCTTTTAGCATATGATGCAAACTCCAATCACTCTTTGAGGGGGTTCTTGATTCTTCTTCTCATTCTGAGTTGAGAGATATTATTCTAACACAATTTTTTGAGTAATTTTTAGTTTATTTTCATGTAGTAACAACTTTTTCTTTGAAATCAATAAAGAAAAGAGTTATTGGTCCTATTTAGAGATTTCATTTTGCATTGTGGATGTATGTTCTTGCACATTTTCATTGTGTTTCATGTGAATCCTTTGTTTTCTTTCTCATCTAAGCAATGCATTTTGAATGTTTGTCATATTAAATCAGGTCATATGCTATGTCAAACCAATTTTGAGAAAAACTTGATGTGTAAACTCATTTTACCTTCAAAAAAAAATTGAAAATTGAATCCATCATGTGAAACACTTATGATTTTATGCAAAATATAAATTGTGAATATCATAACCAACAACTTTTGATTCAAAGTTATAAGTCAAGGCTTTAGTTTTTTCATTCCAAAATCATTGGTGTATCACCTCTAGAATTAAATTTACATTTCCAAGGCATCCTTCTTCCTTTTTCCCACAAAATTCATTAGTTTCTAGGAGATCTAAAGGGGGACCAATGCATAATCTAGAGATTCATCTTCATCATGAACAACCCACAAGATCGAAGATGTTTCCATGTTTCACTGGATTACTGAGCCTCCAAGTTTAGCATCTGGGTGCAATCCTTCATGACAACAGTTTTTGGCATGCCCGGTGGGACTCTAAGAAAAGTTTTAGGCCAAAAGGAATACCATTCTACTTTGTTGTCTTGGTGTGAACATTAGGGTTTCAACCTTTTTAGAGGTTAAAATAGCATACCGAGTGACTCTATTATTCTGGTTTTAGCAGATCTAGTGCAGATACTAATTTAGACTGATAATATTACATCAAAATATTGTTGATATTAGTTGTGTATATCGGCAAGATCTTCCTTTGGAGGAAAAATCTACACACATCTGACAACTCCGAGCTCAAATTTACTAGTTTCAAGGTGGACAAAGTGCTAGTATGTTTTAAGTTTTGAAGATCAATCTTGATATTCTGAGTTTTGGGTATTTCAATGAGTTTTCAACTTATATGAATGCTAAAAAATGTATCTATTTCATAAAGAAAGGTTTCATCATGCTCCATTTCATGAAGAAGCTATTAAAATACACTCTTTCCAGCCTTATCAAGCTGATCATTATGCTATTTTTACACCTAATTCCTTTGATTTACAGATAAACCAGCATGCACAGTAGGAATACCTCCCACCCACCCCAGTTCATCCTTGTTGGCAGCCTATACATAAGCCAAATCAACTTCAAGAAGCCTGTTTTCTTCAAAACCAGTAGTATACCCTTCCCAACTAGGTCCAAGAGAGTGAAAAGGAGGAGATTGCAAGCATAAAAAGTATATTTCTTGACTTCACAAAGCGAATAGAAGAGATCAATAGGGAGGAATAATTCAACCAAGCTTATTGTTATCAGCAAGAGGCAAAAAATAAGAGAATTTATGAAGAAGAATGCACAAACAAACAGTTTGCAGCCAAAGAGGAACAAATAAAACTATTTCTTGTTCAAATGAAAGGGCCTCAAACTCTTCAAACATGGCAACCTTCTTCGATCGTAGGTTTTTACTTCAAAATTTTGAATCTAGTTCAAGATGCTCTTGGCATAACAACAATCCAAAATCAGGAAAAAGATGAAGTTACAGAATACAAGTTGAACAAAATTCCTAGTTTTAGGAATATTTCTATAGCCCAAAAGGAAATTAATGTCCAAGATTAGTCAATAATGCCTCAGTTTTAGTTTAACAAAGAGAAAGTTAATATTCCTTCATCAGTTGAATATAGTATGTAGCAGGAACAATAGTCTTATAAGGAATTTTGTTATTAGCAGGAAGCAAGGTATGAAGAAGACCTAAATATCCAATTACTTGCTCAAATACAAAATCATAATACTAAAGCAACTCTTCCAATTCCAAGTTTCAAAGATCCTCTTCTATTGTAAAATCAAGTGCATGCAACAAATCAACCTATGATGGTTCATGAGCAGCCATCTCAAGCACCTATTCTTCTTCAAGAGAGCCAACATGCATATGCATGTCTTGATACTATTTGTTTGTTTGAAGGAGGACCAATTGTTTATCAAAATGATTGGTTTGATGAGCACAATCAGTTGAAGGTAAATAATGCCAAAAAGAAAGAGGAGATCCAAATTGACAAGTTGGAAGTTTATGATCTAATTCAAGAAGGTAATGCAAATGAAGACTATGAAGAAGCCTTTGTTTTGGAATGATCTTGAGTAATTTGTGTCAAACTTATATGGTAAACAAGATCAGGTTGAATATGTTTTTGTCAAGGAAATAGAGGTTGGATCTCAGGATCTAGCTAATTTGTTTGATGAATTTCCTAAATTTGTAGATAAGAATGAAGATAACGTGTTCATACTAAGATCAATGCCTAGTTTTGAGTAGTAGAGTGATGAAACTCATTTGGATTCAGTACAAGATTATGATTTATATGAGAGCATTTTCTCAAGTATCATAGAAGATTTTTTCTCTAACATTGATGATAATATGATGCCATGTGAACCAGAAGTATGTGATTAGCTTGTTCAAGTGAAAGAGGTAGTCATTCCTTCATTACTTGATGATAGATCAGCATCTCCTTCAAATTAGATTGAAATTATGATAGAGGATGTAACAACAGATCTCAATCAAGAAACCAGGAGTATGAGCCAAAAGTTCATCCTTGCAAGAGGATTTCCAATTAGGGATTTATCTGGAAGAGAAATAAATAAGGAGACACATGTTACTGTTGTACCCAAAGAGGAGGTTGTAATCTTAGAACAGTAGAGCCAAAATATATTCAACCCATAACAATAGTATTTATGATAAGGTTTGAATGGTGAGTGATTTTTTTTTATTCTTCAAAGAGTTGCAACATTCTATAGGGTATGTTCTTTTGGGTTATCTTATCAGTAATAAATCACCTTGCAAAGAATCCTTTCTTAATCAGAAAGGGAAGTTATTTCCCAATAGTAGTTAATGGTTTTGTTTGATAGTAACCATTGCTAGTAAGTATAGTTTAGGTTAAGTTTTAATTCTAGTTAATAAGTGTTGATTGCACATCTACTTCAATCCAGTTTTCATTTTCCAAGAAGTGTTGTTGCATAGTTTGTTGGCCCTATTTAGAGCCATTATAGTTTTCTTTCAAGTTTTGTTTTATTGCTATTCAAATTCTAATAGTTGAGTTACTAAGGATTTTTTGAATTGCAAAGGACAGGAATTGACTCCTATGCCCAATGGATAGGTTTAGGCTATTGGTCTTATTAGTCTTAGCAAGAAAAACTCCCTCTAAGGTCACTAAGAATGTTAACCTATTTTGACATCCTTGTCTAAATAGTTACATCAATTCTTTTAGGCACACATTTGCATGTTAAAAGGGGGTTTAGTCAAAAATTATCCTTAGTTGAAGATTTTGTCAAAAGCTTTTACTAAGGCATATCTCAAGACTACGTTCCACTAAAAGAGAGGGAAAAGCTTGTAGCAATTAGGGTTTCACAAAGGATCACTAAGGGATATTTTTGCACGTAGAGGAAAAATTGAAGAAATATTTGCACAGAGACTACACAAGATCATTAATGGTTGCATTGCAGACCTAAGGAGATGCCTTGTGTGCTCAAGTACATGCAGGTGTTTGACACACAAATATGGCACTATGATACTTTCAAAAGTAACCCATTGTAGGTTTGCATGCAAAAGTATCATGGACATAACTTATAGGAAAATCCTGAAGATCAGTTGCATAAAGAAGGAGGGACAATGAATATTGGTTACAGGTTTAGGTATTCGAAAACTAGACAAGACCATAGACTGTCTAATACAAAGGATAAAGATATCATCCATAGTGGAAATGAAGATAGAGGTTTATGACAATTTTCAAGAGAGTTCATTCTGAAAATGGATCTGTGGTATACCTAGTTATAGATATTCTCCTCAAACTGCATAAAAACATTGACTGCTACTCCAATGGATGCCAATGGCAATGGTGGAAGTAGTGCAGCCAATAAAACTAATGACCAAGAATTTTGATCTCAAGGACTCAAGGCCATGAGTTAGATCCAACTGAATCAACAACAAGGGTTGGGTATAAAAGGTGTAGTATCTCTAAAAGATTCACTTCCATTCAAAGGGTATGTTCATGGTCTTGATCAAAAGAAATGGATCATGCAATATCCTAATAGAAGAAAATTTTATTCACCATCGAGATGTGCAAGAAGATCAAAATATGCACCAATAAGTTTCAAATGTCTTGGGTTAAAACTAGGTTATGTTTTTAATGTTTCCTTTTCTCAATAAGTTTGGCTTTTCAAAGGTAGTATAAGACAGAGACCAAATTTTCTTAATCATTGTATAAGATTTTTGAATATTTAAATCTTAATAATGTTGAGCGAAGGACCAAGTAATCAATATACATATGAAGTATCAAATAATCCTTTACCTGTGAGCAAGGGTCAAATACATTGGAAAAATGGATGTGGAAAAATAGTTAAAGTGTGTAAGTCAGGGAGAGATTACAATAAATATTCTTAGTATATTTCAACTCAGATGCACTAGTGATTGTTCAATGATAGAGTTGTTTCCATTTGGAGAGAGGATTTAGTTGTTATGTGAGTTTGTAAGATAGATAAAACATCTCGAAAATAACAAGAGAGGTTGTTGAGTTGTGCCCAAATCAAAAATAGATTACAATATATATATGCAATGGTAGAATATGAGCTTAATTGAAAGATCCGTCCATCAATAAACATTTTTTCACCTTCTTGGCTATGTTTTTCCATACAAAATATTTCAACTTGTTGCTTTTTAGTGAAGAACACAATTTCGAAGTTGATAACTATTCTAATTCTGATCAATTTCAAGGGTATGTTTTTGAAAGGATTGAACGATATGGTGACCATAATAGAGAAATTTTTTATGGGATGCAAAAATTTTGTGAAGTCTCAAAAATGATGCGCCAGAAAACATTTGAGAATCCATTTTTAATAATGCTATATACCTACAGATCAACTTGTTAGAAATTAAAAGGATCTTTTGCAAACAAAAGGGGTTTAGGAAGACAAAGCTTCTACTTCCATATCAAAGTAGCATGGATGCTTCTATAAGGCTTGTGTTTTTTCTCTCCCATGAGGCATATGAGTCTTAGCTTATTATATTGGATGTGAATCTTGTAGTAAATAATTTCATGAAGATTATTTTCAAAAGAGAGACAAATACAGACACAAAAATTTAACACTAACCCTAGGGTTGTTATTTTTATTCTTTCAACTCAAAATGGTAGTGTTGGGATAAATATTGTTAATGCTAATACAATAATAGGTTCATTTGATGAAACATCATAAGGAAACCTTAGTAAAGTTTCAGTCACTTGTCAATCTCTTAGTGAGACAATGGATAACCAATGAATAAGGTTTTAATAAAAGGGGAAATCAGGGGTTAAAAGGCATGATATTTTCTGATAGTTCCAGGATAGAAGTAGAGTGTGCAACAAAGTTTCAAGAGGAAATTCAATAAAATAGAGCATAATAGCAATGTAGACAATCAAGACTAATAGATTCAAGACATTGATGATAGTAGGCATTTGATCACTATCACAAGTGAATAGAAATGCATAGGCATCTGTAAAGGTTCCATGAAATGAAGGATTGTTGAAAGTAGATACAAGAACATAAGCATAATAGTGAAATCTCATAAGAGGAATATCAAAAGTAGAGGATGGTAGTCACCTTTCAAGAAAACAGTGGGCCAACCTTGGTCAAGAACAAGATTTTGTTGGGAAATTTTCCCATCCTCACAATAGGTTAAGCCTATTTTTCGATGAAGGATAAATGTAATAGATGACTAACTGTGCAAGAAAGAGTAGTCATTTTAAAGGTAGTCAAGGCATACCTTAAGGGATTGTTAATGAAAATTGAATTACCCATAGTAATGGAAGGGTAGTTAGGAATAGAGAATATAGCTCAGATTGCAAAGCAAGAATGACATTTAGGTGAAGATAGTCCTTTTTGCAGCCATTACAAAGTATGGCAATCCTCATCAACAAGCATATGCAAACCTTTGAAAATAAAATCTAATCATGCTTAGTTTGGTGGCATTAGAGGTAGTTTAGTCCTATTTTGAAGGCCCTCATGGCCATAATTGAGGTTGGTGGTAGTTAGAGCCTAAAATGGTGCAGTTTGGTGAAGTTTAGAGCCCTCAAATTAAGTTTTTTCCACCTTATACGCCCAACAAAAGAGACACATCATGCAAATGCCTTAATAGTTAGTTAGAGGCCTAAAAAGAACGGATTTTGAAAGTTCCAATTCAAATCAAGATCCCACATGGGTTGACCATCACTCAAGGGGAGTTTTGGAAACTTAATCACTCAATTGTTCCAATTTTGAGGCCTCTTTTGCATGATTTTCAAGCTTGCTCAACCAAAGAAGAATCTTTCACATGTATAGATCAAGGAGATCATCTTCTTCAACAATATCATATAAGGGAGAGGATTGAAGCATCCATTCTAGTCAACTGAAGATCATTACATGCTTCCTTTCAACATATAATGCAAACTTCAATCATTCTTTGAGGGGGTTATTGATTCTTCTTCTCATTCTAAGTTGAGAGATATTATTGTAACACAATTTTACGAGTAATTTTTTAGTTTATTTTTCATGTAGCAACAACTTTTTCTTTGAAATCAATAAAGAAAAGAGTTATTGGTCCTATTTGGAGCTTTCATTTTGCATTGTGGATGTATGTTCTTGCAGATTTTCATTGTGTTTCATGTGAATCCTTTGTTTTCTTCCTCATCTAAGCAATGTATTTTGAATGTTTGTCATATTAAATCAGGTGATATTCTTTGTCAAACCAATTTTGAGAAAAAACTTGATGTGTAAACTCATTTTACCTTCATAAAAAACTAAAAATTGAAACCATCATGTGAAACACTTATGATTTTATGCAAAATCTAAATTGTGAATATCATAACCAACAACTTTTGATTCAAAGTTATAAGTCAAGGCTTTAGTTTTTTCATTCCAAAATCATTGATGTATCACCTCCTAGAATTAAATTTACATTTCCAAAGAATCCTTCTTCCTTTTTCCTATAAATTCATTAGTTTCTAGGAGATCTAAAGGGGAAACAACCTATAATGTGAAGATTCATCTTCATCATGAGCAACCCACAAGCTCGAAGATGTTTCCATGTTTCACGGTATTGCTGAGCCTCCAAGCTTAGCATCTTGGTGCAATCCTTTGTGACAATAGGGAGAGACATTGGAATTTCAAAAAATTAGAGAATCTTTAGAGATGCATTCATTTTGAAGCTTAGATGTAAGTGCATGGACCATATGGACATGAGAGTTGGCTTGTTTTTGTTAGAATTATATTCAATGTGATTGGGATCAATGCAAGTCAAGTGAGTGGGTAGATACATGGATTCCACAGTATCTAACCCCTTTATCTACAATACAATCCTCTTTAGAAGATGAAATGGGAAGTTCACTTGACTATGACCATCTTTTTTATTTTGTACAACCGGGACATGTCTATGCAATTATTGCACCATAGGGGAATGAAGAGGGATTGAACTATTGGTTGGCATGATGTGTATAGGGAAAGAATAAGCTAACACAATTGATGATAGATGATCATGGGTGAACATGTATCCTACAAGTTCAATTATTGTTGCCAGAACTTGGTTGTGAATGTATATGATTAGAAAGAATGGTATACCTACATTTGAAGATTACAAGAAACACAAATCCATTCTCATGTATTTGCACCTTGTTAAAGAAAAAAATATTAATTTATCGAGATATCATTCCAAACCAAGAACAAAGGAACTATGGAAAATTAGTAGTGTCAATCATGAAGCAATATTGGATACTTTGAAGGTAAGAGATAAGCCTTCAGGCACACTTGAGTAGTAGATCATTTTTTGTATGGGACAGGTATTGATATTATTCATCTTATTTAGATTCACGTTATTTCTATGGGTTGGATTAAAAGTAC
This sequence comes from Sequoia sempervirens, assembly GCA_007258455.2. Classification (NCBI taxonomy): domain Eukaryota; kingdom Viridiplantae; phylum Streptophyta; class Pinopsida; order Cupressales; family Cupressaceae; genus Sequoia; species Sequoia sempervirens. Next base: position 211,089,639 of record VDFB02058242.1, read on the forward strand.
ATTACAAGTTTGCATAAAAATTAATTGATATGTAAAAATGTAGGTGTTTTGGGAAACAAAGGTATATTTTCAAGCGATTTAGATCAAAACATCCATGGTAGTTCATGTAGATCAACATATTTTCAAGGTACATATTTAATTTGAGAGAATGTTCATTTCAAACTTTGTAGTTCATTTTGCTTATGATAATTAATCCACCATTGTTGAGTTTCTAATAGGTCTTGAAGATTGATTTTCTTAACAATTCACTTGTTTATATGTGTAGGTTTTTTGGAGAACAAAGGTATACTTTTAAGCAATTTATATCAAACACATCCACGGTTGTGTTATGAATAAATTGAGGTAATGATGATAGCAATTCAAAAGTAGGTTGGAGCTTATGTGTCAACAAAAAAAATCTCAACAAAATACAAGGCAATGAAAAGAGACCTACCCTAGCATTTACCTATCTACCTCAATGTGTCCATACTACCCATTTGTTAAAAATACTAAAAAATTTAACATTTTTGCATTTTTTGCTCTTACGACATTTTCAAGACTACCCCAAATTAATGCACTCTAGAATCATTGGGAAAATTGGGCAACAAAAGGATGCCTTTCATAGAATTTACCTACACACCTTGATGTGTTGGTATACTTGGTTTCACTCCATGATGCACAAAACAAAAAAGATGCTTCTTTCCTTTTTTGCATTGCTTTCCACTAACAATTTTTGCAAGAATGCATTTGACACTAGAACACACAAATGGTGTTGAGTTGACCAAAATCAAGAGAGGTTGATTTAAAGGGATTCAATAGCCACTTTTAGGTCTAGAAAAAGCATTCCTATGTGCCATGAGTTCCTAGAATGACTTCATCATAGTTTGACATTTTTTTCTTTTAGGACTCTTTAGAGACTATCCCAGAAAGAGAACCCCCAAATAATCGAGTGACTTGGGAAACAAAAAGATACATTCCCTAGTATCTACTTGCCTCCCTCTACATGTCCATGTTGCCCATTTGTCAAAAATTTAAAAAAATATATATTTTTTGCATTTTTTCTCTTAAGGCTCTTTAAAGACTACCCCATAAAGAGGACCCAAGAATGATCGGGTGACTTGGGCAACAAAAAGAGACTTTCCCTAGTATTTACCTACCTTCCTCGATATTTTAATGCTACCAATTTGTCAAAATACTAAAAATTTAACAATTTTGCATTTTTTGCTCTTACAACACTTTCGAGACTACCCCAGATTAGTGCACTTCAGAATCACAGGGAGCTTTGGGCAGAAAAAGGAGGAATTTTGCAGAATTTACTTGCCCACCTTGATGTGTTGGTATACTTGGTTTTGCTTCATGATGCACAAAACAAAAAAATGCTTCTTTCCATTTTTGCACTGCTTTCCATTGACATTTTTTGTAAGAATGCATTTGACATTGGAACACACAAACAATGTTGAGTTGACCAAAATAGAGAGAGGTTGGTTTGAAGCAATTTGATATCCACCTATAGGTCTAGACAAAGCATTCGTATGTGCTACAAGCTTCGAGAATTACTTCATCGTAGTTTGATAATTTTTTTCTTTTAGGAATCTTTAGAGACTACACAGGAAAGAGCACCCCAAAATTATTGGGTGAATTAAGAAACAAAAATTAACTTTCCATAGTATTTACCTGCCTACCTTGACATGTCCACACTACCCATTTGTCAAAAATACTAAAAAATTCACAATTTTTGCTTTTTTTGCTCTTAGGGCTCTTTAAAGACTACCCCAAAAAGAGCACCCTAGAAAGATTGGTTGAATTGGACAATAAAAAGAGACCTTCCCTAGTATTTAAATACCTACCTCACTGTGTACATGCTGACCATTCATCAAAAATACTAAAAATTTAACAATTTTACATTTTTTGCTCTTATGACACTTTTAAGACTACCCCAGATTAGTGCACTCCAGAATCACAGGGGGAATTGGGCAACAAAAGGAGGCCTTCCATAGCATTTAAATTTCCACCTTGATGTGTTGGTATTCTTGGTTTCACTCCATGATGCACAAAAAATGATTCTTTCTATATTTGCATTACTTTCCACTAACAATTTTTGCAAGAAAGTATTTGACACTAGAACACACAAATGGTCTTGAGTTCAAAAAAACTGAAAGAGGTTGCTTTGAAGGTATTTGATATCCACTTGGAGGTCCATACAAAGCATTCCTATGTGTCACAAGCTCCCAAAATGAATTCATCAAAGTTTGACAATTTTTTACTTTTAGGGCTCTTTAGAGACTACCTTGGAAAGAGCACCCCAAAATAATCAGGTGACTTCGGCAACAAAAAGAGACCTTCCCTAGTATTTACCTACCTACCTTGATATTTCCACACTGCCCATTTGTCAAAAATACTAATTTTTTTACATTTTTTGCATTTTTTTCTCTTAAGGCTCTTTAGAGATTACCCCATAAAGAGCACCCCAAAATGATTAGGTGACTTCAACAATGAAAAGAGACCTTCCATAGCATTTACCTGCCTACCTTGACATGTCCATGCTACCCATTTTTCAAAAATACTACAAATTTAACAATTTTTCATTTTTTTCTCTTATAACACTTTCAAGACTACCTCGGATTAGTGCACTCTAGAATCACTGGGGGAATTTGGAAACAAAAGGATTCCTTCTATAGTGTTTTACCTACCCACCTTAATGTTTTGGTTACTTGGTTTTGCTCCATGATGCTCAAAACAAAAAAATGCTTCTTTCCATTTTTTGCTGCTTTCCAGTGACAATTTTTGTAAGAATGTATTTGACACTAGAACACACAAATGGTATTGATTTGACCAAAACCAAGAGAGGCTAGTTGAAAGGGATTTGATATCGACATGTAGGTCCAAACAAAGAATTCCTATGTAGCATGAGCTCCTAGAACGACTTCATCATAGTTTGATAATTTTTTGCTTTTAGGGCTCTTAAGAGACTACCTTGGAAAGAGCACCTCAGAATGATCAGGTGGCTTGGGAAATGACAAGAGACCTTCCTTAGTATTTACCTACCTACCTCAATTTTTCCATGCTGCACATTTGTCAAAATTACTAAAAAAATTACATTTTTTGTATTTTCCAATATTCATGTTTACTTTTAACCATTGTTGAGTCAAAAGTAGGTTTGATTTTATGTTTCTTAACAATTCTTAACAAATGTAGGTATTTTTGGTGGATGATACTATTGCATCAAGAATTAATTCAAAACAAAAGTTATAACATTTTTCTTCAACATTGAGGACACATTCAACATAATTCATAAGGAGGTATCTTCTTCATATAATTTTATCTCTTGATTTATAATCTTGCATTTGATTTCAAAGAATGACGAGTTGAATTTGATGTTCATGTTGTTTATAATCCATAATTTTCTAATATTTATATGTAGATATTGCTCAACACAAGCTTTGAGTAGGATGTGAGGTTTGATGGAAATACAACCAACATTGGATTTCATGTTGCTTTCATTGTTCAACGACTTTTACTTAGTGTTTTTATCATTTTTAACAACTTTTGTAATATTGCAATGAAGGTGTCTTTGAGAGTAGCAATGATTTGAGATGTATGTTATGGATTGAAGATATCAGGGGCACATATTAGTTGTATATCTATGATAGCTTGATAACAAGATGCATTGATGTATTTGTACATGAGGACATTGATAAAATTATATGGGCACTATTAGTTGTTGAAACAAAGAAAAATAGTGGTGTGGGGTGATAAAAAGAATATGAAATCAAAGGAAGGTGATACACCTATCTTTCTTCTAGTTTCATTAGGAAAAGAGGTCTCCAAAGGATAGGATTGACATTTAATCTTGAGGTGGGTCAACCCTATTAGGAGGATCTGTTGTTTCCTTTATGACATAAAATGACAAATATGACTAAAATTCATTTTGGGGAGATAAAAATAAAATATTGAATGCACTCAATTGTATAACATAAATCTTGAAATGCATATTTAAAGGACAACACAAACAAAAACAGTGATTTATGGTAGATATGAGAAGGGGAAATTGATGTGCACCTATCACCAAAAATGGTTGCTGATTGTCTTGCTAGGAAATATTTACCCTAGGGAAAATGGATCTCTATATAGGAATCCAAAATCTGATTTCACAGTCCTTTAGTCCCATATTTGCACTCCCGATTCCACCAAATTCCACTGTTGGAAAGATGGAAATAAATTCTACAAATGAGTTTTTCATGCCTTGAAAATTTTGATGACAACTTTGAAAACTTTGCAAAATTTCATTTTTGATCAATCTAATACCACTTGTAAGGAAAGATGAGTGCAACAATGCCTTCCCAATGCCAATTCTTAAAAGAGAAATGCAGATATGACACTCAATTTCAAGTTATAGTTCATTAACATGCACATTTACAAGTAATAGAATATAAAATTTAAATAACACACACACATAATTGAACACCAGTTTTACGTGGGAAAATCCTTACGAGAGAAAAACCCACACACCAAGCAAAATCTCTTTGTATTACAATAAATGGAGATTACATACAAAGTTACAAAACTTCTACTTCTAAGTGTTAATTCTCAATATTTGCTTCAACAAAATAACATTTCCTTGATCAACCTCGCTTCAATTCAATTTGAACAATACACAGGCTCAATTTTTGATGCAAATCATGGTGGGCTTCAAAGGTTTCCAATGACACAAAACTCTGATTTCTGACTGATCACCCAAGCACTCACAAAACTTTCTTTAACACAATGTGGTTCCAAAGGCTACAAATACACCAAAATGTGATTTCAAGGTATCAAATTTTGAATGAACCTCTAATACACTTTAGACATCATAATATTGATTGAATTAAATTAACCAAACTCCCTAAGAATGTTGGTTCCTTCATTATATCATCATTCATACTCAAGAAACCAAATTGCTTATAGAAATCCAAATGACAAAATGGGTGTAATTCTCCAACCAATTTGAATCTCCCAAAACTAAACCTAGTTTTAAATACCCTTTATTGAGTACTTTAACATATAAAAAACTAAGATAGGTTTGTTTTGAAAAGTAACCTCATAAAAATGACTATCTTGTTGTCCTAAAGGCCTAATTTGGCTCATATGCAAGAAGGTTTATTGGTTCTCTACACATTTGAACTCCAAACTCTTCACCAAGGGCCAAGACACATCAAATATGGTCTATACATACTTAATAAACCATTTCCCGCTCCATTCCAAAGTCTTTTCTTCAAACCCCAACTTCTAGCCATGCATTCATCCTCACAAATGATAAAAAATAACTAGGGCAACAAAAAAACTCATGTAATTTGCTTTCCCCTACTCTCAAAACACAACCAAACTGAAAAAAACTTAAATTAACCCATTCCACCGATTTATAAAGATTACCATTGGTGGAATGGCTAGTTATTCATTTTTTTGACTCTCAAACCCTTGAAATGAGGGTTTCAAAATAGTTTTATGAAAAAGTGCTCTCAATTACTCCACTTTTAATGAAAAACCCTCAAAACACTTTCAAATGGAAGCTAAAAAAATATACTATAAAAACCAATGAAGATTATAGCCTAAAGATGTTGTGCAGACCGTACAGTACTTGCAAACAACAAGGAAAACATTGGTTTTTGAATAATCAAGGTACTTTTATTCAAAATTTCTTCAAGATACAATCTTCTCTCCTCTTTCTCACCTTCACAAGGATCTTCAAATATGTTACAATAGTTTCCCAACTTCCCCTTCAGTTACAATTGACCAAAAACCTTCCCTTTACAAAATGACTCTTCACATTCTATTTTCTTGCATTTTGCAATTTTACATTTTTGACAATATTTGAAAGATTTTGCATTTTTATACAACTTGACTCCATAATCCCATAGAAACCTAATTAAATGACTTGATTACATTATGCATGGTCCAATTATGACCTCATTACAATCATAACATGATTAAGACTTCAAACATTACAAGCTTGCCTTATGGAGACATGAAGTTTACATGGTGCCCTGCACCATACACTCAGCCTGAAAAAGACCTCAAGTCCCTTTGAGGACTGAGTTGCATAAAAAATTGCTTCTTTACACCTGCAAACATACCTCTACCAACTTGGTCTTGATTTTTCCTCTTCTTTACCTCTGTTGCATACCTGAACTCATCTATTTGCTCTTGCCAAACACCTTGAACCATTCCACCCTTGTCCTTTACCTCAGTTACCAGATTCTTTGCCTCAAGAAACTCTTTACAAACCTCTGTATTATCAGATTTACAACCCACTGTATTGATAGAAATTGACTTCCCTCTAACTCCTTTTGGAATCAAAGAACAAAGCATTGTTCCTATCATGACCTTATCATGCTTTCCTAAGCAATATTTCTTTTCCATAATCAATTCATCCTTGAACTTTAAAGAAGTGAAATTGAACACCAACTCAATATCATTTCCCTCCAAAATAAAATTATGTTTCATACCTGCTATTTCAGAATCTTCATGTGCTTTTTTCTCAGAAATATACCCATCTCTCTCACTACTTCGTCACAATCTCTCACAACATACCATCCATCTACCCAACAAGAGATCCTAGAAGATGCTCCCTCTACCACTCTCTCTCTTAGTGGGGTACCTCTCTACACCTTCTCCCAAACTTCATCTATGTTGGAGGAAAATGATCACAGACCTCTTCCATGTCTATAGCCAACACACCTTCTCACAACTCTTTCTCTTTTGCAGCTTTAAGATGGACCAAAAACACTTGCAACCAACACACTTTATAATCCATCAAATCAACCATCTCTGATACCAAACTGATGTAGAGCATGGTGGGCTTCAAAGGTTTCCAATGACACAAAACTCTGATTTCTGACTGATCACCCAAGCACTCACAAAACTTTCTTTAACACAACATGGTTTCAAATGCTACAAATACACCAAAATGTGACTTCAAGGTATCAAAATTTCAATGAACCTATAATACACTTTATACATCATAATATTGACTAAATTAAACCAACCAAACTCCCTAAGAACACTAGTTCCTTCATTATTCCACCATTCATACTCAAGAGACCAAATTGCTTGTAGGAATCCAAATGGAAAAATCGGGTGTAATTCTCCAACCAGTTTGAATCTCCCAAAAATAAACCCAATTTCAAATACCCTTTATTGATTACTTCAACATATCAAAAACTAAAATAGGGTTTTTTTGAAAAGTAACCTCATAAAAATGATTGTCATGTTGTCCTAGAGGCCTAATTTGGCTCATATGCAAGAATTTTTATTGACTCTCTACACATTTGACCTCCAAACTCTTCACCAGGGGACAAGAAACATCAAATATGGTCTATACATACTTAATAAACCATTTCCCACTCCATTTCAAAGTATTTTCTTCAAACCCCAACTTCTAGCCATGCATTCATGCTAAAAAATGATGAAAAATCACTAGGGTAGCAACAAAACCCATGTAACTTGCTTTCCCCTGCTTTGCAAACACAACCAAACTAAAAAAAATCTTAAATTAACCCATTCCACTGATTTACAAAGATTACCATTGGTGGAATGGCTGATTATTCATTTTTTTGACTCTCAAACGCTTGAAATGAGGGTTTCAAAACAGTTTTTTGAAAAAGTGCTCCCAATTACTCCAATTTTAATAAAAATTCCTCAAACCTCTTCAAATTGGAAGCTAACTCAATTTATCAAATTCAATCAATGTTATAACCTAAAATTACTATACGGACCAGTACCATGCCTGAGAACAACAAGAAAACCTTAAATTTGTAGAAAACAGGGGCTTTTATTCAAAATTTCTTCACAATACAATTGATCTCTACTTTTCCTCACCTTCACAAGGCTTTTTAAACATGTTATAGCAGTTATCTTTGCTTCCCCTTCAGTTTCAACTGAGCAACTACCTTCCTTTACAAAAGTGACTCTTCAACTTCTTAATTTTTTGCATTTTGCATTTTTGACAACAATTGCAAGATTTGCATTATTTGACAACTTGACCATAAGATCTCCTAGAAACCTAATAAAATGATTCAAATGAATTAAAATGGTCCCAAATATGAGCTCATTACAATCAAAACATTATGAAGACTCAAATTTTACAAGATTGTTGCATGGAGGCATGAAGTTTATATGGTGCCCTGCACCAATATTGCAGAACATATGACATTGATACAACATTCATTCTACATTCTAAAGCCACACAAGGAACCAATTGATTCAATTCCCAAATGGTCTCAACACCATTCAACTTTCAATTGACATGTTGGACAATCAAAGAGACAACATCCAAACTCTCTCTGATCTTTCAAAGTCACTTTGACATTCTCATTGTACGTCAAAATATCTAGTCATCCATCCTCTACCAGCTTCATCCAATCACTACTCTCCCGCTTAACATGATTAGGTCCCACCAAGGCACTCGTGAGTTGGAAAGTTACACACCTCTACACATATCACCATTTTGATGAGACAATACATCATCTCCCATCGAAACAAGGAAGTCACTCCAATGAGGGTAATATCAATCCATGTGGTCACCATCACCATGTCACCTCCATAAGCCATTGACTCATCAAAGAGACTTACTCTGAAGTCTTAGAAAACTCACAAAATCTCTTTGAAAAGAGTCTTCTAGCCTTCCATCAATATGTAAAGGAGACATGACTCAATGTCTTGATGACAACATAATGTCACTCTAATACACTCCCATCGGAGTATCGAGGAGACACTAAGAAGACTCCCACTGAAATGAACAACTTTTTTTCAACAAATCATACATCACGTGAAAGAAAGAAGTAATATCTATCCATTTAGGAGACATAGAATAAGGTCTTACCAAAAAAGGAGAGTTAGCTCAATAAATCAAATAAATGCTTTGCTAAGAAGGAATAACACAAGCTAGTAAGTTGAGGCATGATTTCCAACATGCTCCCACTTGACAAAGACTTACTGGATTCTTCTAGAGTTTGACATTACTGATCATCATAGGCCCTAAGGCACATCAAACTAGCACACCACATGTACTTGTCTATTCTCACAAGTTTAGTCAATGCATCTACAAAATTTTCCATAGTATCTACTTTTTCAAATTAATCTTTCCATCCTCCACTATATCACGAATGAAATGATACTAAACATCAATGTGCTTCATCCTAGCATGAAAAGTGGGATTTTTTTGACAAAAAAATAGCACTCTAGCTATCATAGCAAATAGTAATCAGCACTACATTAAACCCAATATTAGAACACAAATGTTTGAGCCAAATAGCTTCCTTGCAGACATGAGTTGCTTCCATATACTTTTCCTTAGTAGTAGATAAAGTGACTACAACCTACTGGTTGCTCATCCAACTAACTACACCACCATGTAACGTGAAGATGTATCCACTAGTGAACCTTTTGTTGTTTATGTCTCTTTCCCAATCAAAATCCACGTATCCACAAATGCTAACAAATTTTTGTGCTACAATCGAGTTACCATGATAACACAAAGTATACTTAGACGTACCTTTCAAATACTTGAAAACTCTTTTTATAGCATCCCAATGTGGTCTTCCTAGATTAGCCATAAACCGACTAAGTACTCCCACTACTTAGGCAATGTCTAGCATAGTATAGACCATTACGTACATTAAACTACCAACCGCACTCACATAAGGCACTCTAGTCATGTTCTCCATTTTAGTAGGAGATTTTGGACAATCTTCAACAAAGAGTTTCATTCCTTGCAACACTAGAACAACTAATTGCTTGCAATTTTCCATATTAAATCTCTCTAGGACAACATTGATATAATTAATTTGGCTGATCCAAATCTTTCTATTTCCTCTATACCTTTTGATTTCCATCCCTAGAATATACCTAGCTACACTTAAATCTTTCATTTCAAACTATGCTGACAATTGAAATTTTAAATTAGAAATCATGCCCTTACTATTCCCAAAGAATAACAGATCATCCACATATAGGGCTATAATAAGTAAATGACCATTTTTAGATTTAAAATACACACAATGATATGATTTTGATCATACAAATCTCAATGACAACACAAACATGTCAAACTTCTAGTACGACATTCTAGGCAGTTGTTTTAAACCATACAAAGATTTATTTAACTTGTAAATGAGATTTTCTTTAGCTCTTTCAACAAATTGCTCTAGCTGGGACATATAAATTTCTTCTTCCAAATCTCCATGAAGAAATGTTTCTTCACATCCATCTTCTCAATTTCTAAGTCATATGCAGTTGCAAGTGACAATAGAAATCTAATAGATGTCAGGTTAGCTATAGGAGAAAATATTTCTCCAAAATCAATTCCCTCTACATGGGAATATCCTTTTGCGACCAACCTAGATTTATACTTATCCAAATTTCCATCTAGACCAATTTTCTTTTTAAATACCCATTTACAGCCAACAAGTTTTTGACCTTCAAGAAAAGGTACCAAAACCTAGGTTTCATTCTTTTTCAATGATGCCATTTCTGCATTCATGGCCTCCAACCAAGAATCTAAATCAGAATTTTTAATTGCCTCTTTCATAGTCCTAGGCTCATCAGTGCTAGTAATCAAAGCATAGGTACATCTTGAATCCAACATAGAATATCCATACCTTTCAGGTTATCACTTCTCCCGTGTAGACCTCCTCACAGGTTGAGACTGAGGTTGTGGTTCTTCTTCTTGTTCAGAACTCTCAGAACTGCTAGAGCTCTCCTCAAATTCAGGTACACATGGAGTTTGTAGTTCCTCTTTTTCTGCTGTAAGAGGAATTTCAACTACCTCTTTTTCCTTCTCTTTCATCTTTGACTGCAGATCCACTATAGAAGGATTCAGCTCACGAAAGATTACAATTCTACTATATAATACCTCCTCAATAACAAGATTCCAAAGCTTGTATCCTTTCACACCAATGCCATAGCCAATGAAGATACATTTAACAACCTTGTTTTCTAATTTGGATCTTTTCTCATTCGACACATAAACATATGCCTCATAGCCAAAGACTCGAATATGTCTCAAAAAGGGCTTCTTACCAGACCACACTTACATAGGTGTTTTTTCCACAAGCATCAAAGAGGGAGATCGATTTACCAAGTAGCATGTTGTAGCCACTTCCTCTACCCAAAAATTCTACTCTAGACCAACACTACTCAACATACTTCTTTCCCTTTCCATTAGCATTTTGTTTAACCTTTCAGAAATTCCATTTTGTCATGGAGTATAAGGTGTAGTTTTATGCCTTTTAATCCCATGGTCTTTGCAATACCTTTCAAAAAAATTAGAACAAAATTCACCGCCATTATTCATCCTCAAGCATTTAATTTTCCTTCCAATCTAATTTTCAACCAATTTTTTAAACTCCTTAAACCGACTGAACACTTATGATTTAGTTTTTAGAAAATGCAAAAATTCCCTTGTCGAATGATCATCTATAAATGAAACATAATATTTAGACTTCAATAATGAAGGAAAATTCACTAGAACAAATACATTAGAGTGAACATAATCCAATATGCCAGAAGATTTATGTGGACTAGAGTAAAAATAAACACAGTGTTGCTTTCCATAAATCCAATGTTTTCAAAAATTGAACTCAAGGTTACAATCATCAAGCCCTTAAACTAGGTTTTTATTCTTCAAGGCTTTTAAGCCTTTTTCTCCTATGTGACCAAGTCTATGATTCCACAACATGGTTTTCTCTGTTGGGAGTTTCACCTCCAAAGAGTTTACACCCAGAGGAACAACATTCTCCTTCCCTACCTGTACAACTTTATTTGAATTTGTAGAGACACTGTTACATTGAATAGCATGTGTGTCCAACTTGTATAGAGTTCCAATGCGAGTACCCTTAGCCAACATCATTGAACCTCTAGTCATTTTGCAACCACCACTAGAGAATGAAACTTGCACACCAACATCATTCAGCTTACTAACAGAAAGAAAATTATGAGCCATACCTGGTATGTGCATTACACCATCAATCCCTTTGATTCTTCCATTAGAAAATTTGATTCTGACTCTTCCACAACCAACAATTTCAAGAGATGAGTCACTTTCCAAATACACCTTTCCACCAACATACTTTTTGTACTTCATGAACCAATCTCTATGAGATGTCATGTGAAAAGATGCACCTGATTCAATCATCCAGAAATCATCTAATGCCTAGGTCACCAAGGCAGCAATGAAGGTTGTATCACTCTGAGAAGAACCATTATTCGAAGAGTTGTACTTCTTATTCATTTTCTCCTCTTTGCAATCCTTTTGGATATGTCCATTCTTCCCACAATTCCAAAATTTCATCTTAGACTTCTTTCCTGGAGACTTTGATCTCCCTTTAGACTTGGATTTAGACTTCTTGTCTTTCTTCTTGTTTTTGTCCTTTGGCATCCTCAAACAACAAGAGCCTCCTTGGCCATCTTAGAAGATTTCCTTTGCATTTCTTCTGACAATAACAAAGCAACCACATCTTCCATTTTAAAAGTGGTTGTTGTACTTCCAATAGCCATCATTGGATGGTCCCACATGTCAGGCAGGGAAAACAACAAAAGCATACATTGATCCTCATCATCAATCTTTACACCTACAAATTCCAACTGAGCAACAATCATATTAAATGAATTCAAATGGTCTACTATAGATGCACCTTCCTCCATATTCAAGGAGTATAACTTCTTCCTTAGGAATAACTTATTCACCAGAGAATTCACTTGATAAATGTCACCAAGTTTCTTCCATAATCAAGATGCAATCTTCTCCTCATGGACATTTAAGAGAACAAAGTCTACCAGAAAAAGTCTTATCAACCCTATAGCTTTTTTATCAGTGAGGTCCCAATCTTCTTGTTTCATGCCTAATGGTTTAGTTCTAGACACAACAATACAAATATCTCTATCCACCAACAAGTCTTCCATTTTGAGTTTCCACAACTCAAAATTGCCACCATTGAACTTTTCAATTTCTACTCTTCCTGATGTGCTTTCCATCTCAATTTTCAATCTAGACTACCCAATTCCTCTACAAGAATCCCACTACAAAATTAGCACAAAAAACCCATCCTACCCATAAGGATAACACAACTAGCCAGGCTCTAATACCACTTGTAAGGAAAGTTGAGTGTGGAAACATCTTCCCAATGCCAATTCTTAGAAGAGAAATGTAGATATGATGCTCAATTTCAAGTTACAGTTCATTAAGATGCATGTTTGAAAGTAATAGAATAGACAATTTAAATAACACACACATAGAATTAAACACCATTTTTACATGGGAAAACCTTTATGAGAGAAAACCCACACACCAAGCAAAATCTCTTTGTATTATAGTAAATGGATATTACATACAAAGTTACATAACTTTACTTCTAGGTGTTAATTTTCAATATTTTCTTCAACAACATAACATTCCTTGATCAACCTTGCTTTAGTTCAATTCGAACAATACATAGGCTCAATGTTACAGAACATACAACATTGATACAACATTTGTTCTACATTCTAGATTCACACAAGGAACTAGTTGATTTAGTTCCTAAACAATCTCAACACAGTTCAACTGTCAATCGAAATTTCAAACCATTAAAGAGAAAACATCCAAACTCTCTCTGATCTTTCAAAGTCACCTCGACATTCTCACTGTATTCCAAAACATCTAGTCATCCATCCTCCGCCAGCTTCATCCAATCGCCGCTCTCCCACTTAACATGATCAGGTCCTACCAAGGCACCTGCAAGTTGGAAAGTTACACAGCTCTATGCATATCGTCATTTTGATGAGACAATACATCATCTCCCACCAAAACAAGGAATTCACTCAAATGAGGGTAATATTGCTCCATGTGGTCTCCACCGCTATGTCACCTCCATAATCCATCAACTTATCAACTTGTCGAAGAGACTTACTTTGAAGTCTCAACGAACTCACAAAGTCCCTTCAATAAGAGTCTTCCAGCCTTCCATCTACATTTCAAGGAGACATGACTCAATGTATCAGCAACAACACAATGTCACTCTGATGCACTCCCATCTGAGTATCAAGGAGACACTAAGAAGACTCATGTTGAAATGAACAACTCTTGCTGACAAAGCATACACCATGCAAAAACAAGAAGTTATATCTATCAATCAAGGAGACATAGAATAAGGTCTTGGCAACAAAGGAGAGTCAGCCCAATAAATCAAATAGATGCTATGCTGAGAAGGAATAATGCAAGCTAGTAAGTTGAGGCATGATTTCCAACACTGCCTGTGCACTCAACAAATAGTCAACAATGAATAATGAGAAAAAATTTCTTTGTTTTTACTTATAATTGTCCAAAATGGATATCCATTTTGAAGAGCATTTTTCTAAAATATCTCATGTATGTTGGTATATTAATATTAATATATATATCATATAGATTAATATATAATATATATGATATTAATATACATAATATAATATTAATATAATATATATAATATATAATTGTAGAATGTAAAACTAACTTAAAACCTATCACACTTAGAATCAACCCAAAACATCTCGAAACGACTCTGAATCAACTTGGAACAACTTTGAATCAACTAGGAATGTATCAGAACAACTTTGAATCAACTCGGAATATCTCAAAATGACTCTTAATAAACTCAGAACATATTGGAATGGCTCCGAATCAACTCAAAATGTCTTGAAACAACTCTGAATCAACTCAAAATGTCTTGAAACGACTCTAAATCAACTCAGAACGTCTCAGAACAACTCTGAATAAACTCATAATGACTCTGAATCAACTCATAATGACTCTGAATCAACTCGGAATGTCTCAAAATGACTCCAAATCAACTCAGAACATCTCTAAATCAACCTGAAACATCTTGGAACATCTCAAAATCAACTCGAAACATCTCAAAATCATCCCATGACATCTCACAACTCATCGAACTGCATCAAACAAAATTTGAAACCCTCTTTCCTCTATTAATTGAATAATACAACATGATTTAATTAATTCACTTTTTCATCATTCTCGACAAATTAAATAAATACCATTTATTTAATAAAGTCCTAAAAAACCCAATTCTACTATTGATCGAATATAACAACATTATTTGATTCATTCACGTTTTATCATTTTGACCAATTAAATAAATTACATTTATTTAATAAAGTCCTAACCTAATCTTACTTCATCTTGATTAGTCAAACAACGCCAATTATTTGATTATGTCACTAGTTCACCTTATTCCTCAAAATTAATTGAATTATTAAATCATAATAATTTAATTATCACACTTTCCTCCAAAATTTGAATAATTAAATCAAACTATTCAAATCAATTATCAAAAATCAAACACAAAAAGGAATTAATTAATTTAATTAATTAATTCAAATTCCTCACCCACTTTTTGATTTAGGAAATCATGGATTGCTAACCAAGCAATCTAATTTTTCTAACTCAACCATCTAATTCCTAACTAAACCCTAACTGATCAATCAATTACTAACTAAGCAATCAATTGCTCACTGATCAATCAAAATTGCTAACTAGCCAATCTATTCTTCAATCACCCTAATTGTGCAATCAACTTTGCACAATCTTCTCATGTCTAAATCCTTTCAACACATGTTGACCATTAATATGGATATTCTCCAACATGATCCTGATTGTCGATTCAAAATTTCTTTTCCTATAAAACAAACCTTTCTCTTCACAAATATGGATCAAAATTTTAACTCACCTTATGCAACAAAGTGTTGTCAAGATCACCATTGATAGAACTTCCTCATTTCTTCAAACACAAGCATCATTCATCAAGCTTTTGGCATACAAGCAATGGAGGTTTTGCAGTGATACAAACATCCCAACATCATGAAAATACACTCCAACATGGGATGGTAAACTCTTATTTTGTTTGTTTGAATTCATTTTGAATATCTTAGGATCTCATTTCATTCAAATATCTTAGAATTGTACATTTCATGAGTGATGGAATATAATAGATTAAGTGTTTTGGATTAGATAGTTTCTAATTTGAATCTTACATTTGATCATTTCCTTCACATTTTCCTGATGGATTCCTTCCCCCTCACACATTGTAGCACACCTAGTGGGACCTAGGTCCTCCTTAATAACATTTTAATGAGCAAACTTGAAGTCACAAGATTCTGGGATCCTTCTAAAGACGTTTAATGGACTGCCCAGCAAAAGCTCGCTTTTGACTGTCAAGAATTTTGAGCTTTTTCCACAAGAATCCTACCTTTTCCATGGGAAGCTCTCCTTTTCACTAAGATCAACACTTTTGCTCCAAAAAGAATGCTTTTGAAGATTTTTGGGTTTGCACCTACATGAAAAATCTGAGCTTTTGCCTGATTCTTGAGCATTTGCAAAATTTCTTTTAAGCTTTTTATTTTTTTTTTAGCCTTTGCTTTGGAAGACAAGTGCATGGATCCTGCACTATTGTAATGAACCTCCTTGCTAACATTTTGTTTGTTATGTAGGAATTAATGGAATTTTATGTAGGATTTTGAACATACTAAATTATTTTGTGCAAAGAAGACGATCAGTCCAAGATATTTGGAGCCACAAATATTTTTGTTTATTAACTTAGGAATTTCCTTTTGGTCCATTAAAATGAACAAAAACAACTCTCACATTTGATATGGTGTTGCTAAAATGAACCATTTTTAAAGTTTTCTAAGTTAGGAATTTCCTTTTGGTGCTCTAAAATGAACAACAATGCTCACATTTTGATTTTGGTGCTATTTAAAATGAACAAATTTGAAGTTTTTCTAAAGTAGGATCTTCCTTTTTGTGCTCTAAAACGAACAACAACAACTCTCACACTTGATTTGGTGTTGTTAAAATAAACCATTTTGAATCTTTCTAAAGTAGGAACTCTCTTTTTGTGCTCATAAAAAGAACATAAAACACTTCAATTTTGGGGTCTAAAAATGAACACATTTTATGTTTTCATAATTAGGAACCTTTGAATTTGGTGGATAAAAAGAGTGCAAATGTTTTTCATTTTGTTGACGCACACACAATTTACATTTTGTTGACTAGTTAAGACCAGGCCCAATTTTCTTAGAAACACTTCAATTTTGGGGCTTAAAATGAACAAAATGTTTTTGTTTTTTTCACACCATTGCTATCTTAACTACTTGATGTCCTAAACACTTCAATTGGTGCAAAAATAAAAAGAACATTTTTCTTATGTTATTCACATATTTTTTGGGGATAACACTACTTGAGGTGTTTAGAATGAATCAATTTGCTATGAATTGTATGTTGTGTATTCATTGATTTGCAAAGCTAAATTTTTGTCTTCTCCCCTCACCTTTTGGCGATCTTGGGTGAGCAAGGACATTTTGGGCTTTGCACTTTTTTCAAGCATACCTTCTTAGAGGGCCTGCCTATTGAGACACATCCCGTGCTGGAGAACTCATAGGTGACCCAAGCGGTACTTTTGTTTTGGACCACTATATAAATATTTTGTGAGTGTGAGGAAAGTGTATCACTCACCGAGTGCAGATGTCCTATACCAACATATTCTTCCTCAGTATCCTTGTGATGCATAAAACCCAAAATGGCTGGAAGGTTCTTAATTGAACAAAATGCCGCATGTGTAGGTGCCCAAAAATAATATCCCTAGAAAATGACTAAGAGCCAATTATTTTAGAAGCCATCCATTTACGCAAAAGAGTATTTTAAAGTAGTGCATTGGAATAGCACCATTCGAAGAAGTTACTTACCATGTTCAATTTTTGGTTGAGGCAATAAAGCAAATAGGGAAGGGACTCTTTTGCTTGGCATGTCAAGATGGTACATTTCCTTGACATAGCCTATTTTTCCATTCCATCTTCTTAGATTAATCATCCTAGGGATGATTGGTAGGCCTACTAAGAAATACATACCCATTTGAGCTAGGATTGTAAAGTGCTTGTTAATGTTAAACTTGCCCAATTAGATTCAAAAATAATTGTTGCATCAAATTATGTGTTTGATTTAGAAAAAAAAGAACACATCAAAACAAACATTGAACAAGATGGTCAAACCACAAACCCTTTGAATTAGTTTATACTTGTGAAAGAAGCCCTTTTTTTGCACTCCTTGAAAGGATTTATCTTTAAAGGTTTCCAAACATTTTGGTTTTTATTTTTAGGTTGCATTGATCAAAGTAAACACTTTGCTAACTATGGCTTGGGTGTTGCAATTTCCCAACTTGAGTTATAGACATTCAAGTCACATAAATTCCATGCTTTTGAGTTAGTCCCATGCTATTATATCATTTTCCATACTCAAGAACACAGAGGAAACAAAAAAGAAGTTACAAACTACCATTCCAATATCACAATATTTTTTAACATTTAGGAAGATAAACTAAAGTTATAAGGTCATTGTTCAAGCCACACACTTGGAAAATTAGATTGGTCACAAAATCTCTCACCCATTACTCCCATACTACTTATTTGAAATCAAAATTCAACAAAACATTAGGATCATTCCTGCACTCAAAAAATCTATGATATTAACAGTTACTTGGAACTCATAGATAGTTCAAGTAATTTTCCCACAACATATCCTCTAGACCGGGAAGTGGAATATCAACCCTAGTTCTTCAACATTTTGATTTCTGAAAAATAGTCACATTCCAAAACAACACTCAAGCCTTAGGGTTTTTGAGTTTCATAGCAAACCACCTCACAATACCATCACACCTTATGACCATTTGGCGACCTACAACTCTCATTCAACAACCAAGCCTTGCAGCACCAATCTTTCAACCAGGTAACACATATTGAAGGTTCCCAAACTGACATCATAAGTAGTTTGAGAATTTTCATATTTGAGAAAAATGAAACAACCCACCAATTTATCACTGCATCCATCATCTTAGATGAAGAAGAAGAGAAAGAAGACATAGCAGCTGGAAGACCCATATTACCACCAACCACGTGGCAATAAATATCATCTTCATGATCTCACGAAAAATAAGAATCCCCAAGAGAAGGTCTATTGGTCATCACTCCAAACCTAGACATCTAAGTCTAAAATCCATCCAAAACCACATTTCAACACTCTACCTAAATAGAAACAAGTTGATAGTCAAATTTTATGAACGGACACTGAGGCAACATCTTGATATGTAAATGTTCTTTATGAATCAAAACCTAGGTCTCTTTCAGGATAATATCTAAGGACATTGGTAATTTCCATGGTTCACCACACAATCAAAATCCGTAGGGGAATATCTACATCTTGCCTTCTCAGAAATAGGAACCGTAATTCCAAGTTTGGTAGGAAGTTGGCCATCATACTTTACCGCAATTGCTACATCTTGCTAAGAAACTTTTATGCACGAGCCAGGAGGAACCGAACTATATTACCTACCCACATCCACCCTCTTATTTAGTTTGACATGGGATTTGAAAAATTTAGAGGTTTAGCACCATTTTACCTACCTTGAGATCCAAGATGTTTATGACAACCACAAGGTCACAACATAGAAAGAACATGGAAACCAACAAAAGAAGTGATAGCATCCCACCAACAAACACCACAAACAATGGAAGAGACTGATGAGGATATAAACCAAGTGACCTTATGATAGGGTATTGAGTATCAAAACATCCCCAAAACATTTCAATCTATTACCCAAATTACTCTTATCAAGGGTCACAACATCAAATAGGGCAACATCATCAAGGATTTAAAAATCACCATCAAGGAATAAATCCAAAACATCAAATTTCCCTAGATAAAATTGAGATATATCTTGAGGAAATTAAACGAAAACAAAATACAACATATCATCAACACCTTATTCAAAGTTGGAACATTACATATCCAAAATAAACAATTATCATTTCACAAACGCCTCAATATCCACATCAACAACACTTCCAATATCTACAATATCAAGAAGTTCCACAACACCAAGGTGTACCTCAAGTGCAATATCAAAATGTACCTCAATTGTCGTATCAAGGAGTCCTACAAAATCAAGAGTAGAAAAATCAAGAAAAGCCACAGAGGGAAAATTACCAAACAAGAAGGATATTCACCCCTTTGGGAGCAAATTAGAGGTAACCATGCACTAACTAGTACAATAGGAACTTATCAAAATCAACGATAGTCCAATTTATGGTGAACCAAACTTTAAACTCCCTTCGTATAACAAGTACAAAAAATGTGAGTTCCACAAAATCAAGGGTCACACAACAAACAGATGTGCTACACTCTAAAATATCATCCAAGACCTTATTGATCATGGAGAAATAGCTATTAATGTTCAGGGACCAACTACCAATGACAACAATGACAAGGTCTCAACCTCAAAAGTTGGAAACAATGATCAAGAGCTATGTATCGCTGATCACATTGAAGATATCTCTACATCATCCAGTGAGCAAGAGGACATACATCAAGAATTTAATCCCAAACATGATCAAACTCAATCACCTAAGTCTAGCAATGATCCAATCCAAGATATATTGACATCATCCAACCTCATGACAGTACATATTGATGATCAAGATACTCCTAAGCCAACACTTATACCCAATGCAAAAAATATAAGCCAAGAGCTATCACCCATATGCCCACATTTTGAGAAAATTCAAGGATTCTTTACTGGCAACCCCTTCTTTGAAATTAATCCATGTCAAGAAAGTGATCCAAAGAATATCAAAGATGATACCACACAGATTCAAGATCAAGAATCCCTATCATCAAAATACTACAATGACTTGGTAGATATCTTCCAAGACATCCAAGGATTTTTGAAAGAACATATCCATATGCAAAGCACATATACATCTACCCATGAGATGCTTACTCCTAATGGACATGTAGATGATCTTCATCCAAAACAAAAGTCTCATACTCTTGATATCATTACCATGGAACAAGAGTCACCTACTCTTCACATCTGTACACATGATCAAGATATAGAAAAATATATAGACATATCTAGAATTGATCAAGAAGAAGCATTAAGATCAGAAACACCCTCTAGGAAGGTTGAAGAAATTAAGCATGAAAATATGGAGAAAAATATTTTACCAAAAAAGATAAATAGCAATCCTGAGCAGTAGAGAGTTGGGTATACAATAGTCAAAGAAGCACCGATATATCTTGAAGGGCCGTCAGAATCTGATATTTCATAGGATCAAGTTGAAAATATCAATCAAGAAGTTATCCCGCATATGGAGGATTCTACCAATGAAAAAGCTATCACATTTGAAGATCCACAATAGAGCAAAGAAGGATTAGCACCTTGTTTCCAAGGTAAGACATATCCTATGGAAAATAAAATTTCTCAACATCAAGACAAAGGATTGGTCCTACATGAACAGGGTATCTTAGCACCAGTGTAGATTATTGGAAATCATAAGCATCAAGGTCTTGGTTATTTAGTAAGGGATCCAAACATAGCAGTGATACCTCTCTAATATTGAGGTAAACTTTATCTAATGCAAGCATCAACATAGAGAGCACAAAGAGTCCTTATGATGAAATTTCTACCAACACTACAACTAGCCATAACATGAATCATCATCCACGTATTTTTCCACCCTCTCATTGGGACAAACAACAAAAGAAAATCTATACCCAAGAAGGAACAAGTCATTAAAGCAAAAGAATTAGAAAAACAAAAAGGACAAGAAATATTTAAATGGATACAAAAGAAAAATCAAGAAAATAATCCATATCAAACTCCATTAGTCAAGTTAACTATGGGAAAAAATCAAAAGGGGAAGTTGATCCATCAAATAAGTCCAACAATGCAAAAGAAAGCTTCAAGAGCAACCTATAAGGTATATCAAGATGTTGGTCCTGATTGAATCTCCATATCCACCCATCATTGCTCATCATCCCAAGTTTGGAGAGTCAAAGGTTCCAAACTATCAACCAATCCATCTAAAAATCATATCCCTCAACACATTTTTCCATCCAAGATATCCAAATTTCACATTGACCGCATGTGTTGGCAGCAACTCTTTATCATAAGGAATCCAAGGGCACTTTATCACAATGTGTGCATCAAGGTAAGGTTAACTCTAGTATCGATAAGGAAGTTATCAGGAGTTACATTCAAGCACTCATATCCTAGAAAAATAACTCCTCCAAGCAGGATATCATTGGCATGTCATGACAACAAAAACAACCATATCAGCACCAATAGCATCTACATCAGCACCACCAGGTGGTTCAAACATGAGCAAAAAATCATCACCATGATGAAAACCTGGTAAATAGGCATCTTGTGTGACATCAAAATCAATAAAAAGACAAAAAAAATAAAGAAAATAGTCCAGAAAAAAATTGTCCTCCAGTGAAAACCACTATGGTGGCACTTTAGACAAGTACCATGATGAAAACCTAGAAAATAGGAGTCATATGTAAAATCGAGCATCTACGTGTACCATTTTAGGTGGAAGCATCTCAACCTATTCAAAGTAAATCCAATCCATTTTTATCGCAAATCCAACGTACCTCGATCTTGACAAATATTTGGTATACACCTTACACTTCCTAATGGAAAACATCTTGACATGGGTCACTATCATTGAGCCTATCTTATCCACCATTATTTGAGCCATGAGGTATTTTCCATAGGGGCATACTCTATCTAAACACTTTATCCAATCACAAGCTAATTCGTCACCTACATTGCTAGACACTGGGGGAAAGTATTTACATCTTGCTTCAGAATAAATCTTGATCCATGTCTTCTAGCTCACATTGTGATCTAGGCATTGTCTCAACAACAAGGTATACCACTAACGCATTATCAAGGTAACCTTTGAAACAGTTCATTCCAATAACAGTGTACCATATGGTACCCTTCCCAAATCATCCCAACAACAAGGTGTACAGCCAACACACTACCAAGGTAACCGTAAAAGATACCAACAACATGGATTATTCCTTCACTTGAAAATTATTTGATATCAACAGTTGCTTGAACCCTACAGCTAGTTCAAGTAAGATTTTCCACAACATATCCTCTAGAGAAACATAGTGAAATATCAATCTAAGTTTTCAGTATCTTACACCCTAAGAAAGAGGGTAAAAATCCACTAACAACAAGGTATCCTGCCAACACACTATCAGGGTATCCTTCAAAATAATTCATCCCAACAACAAGGTATACCAACAACACACCACTAGGGTAACCTTCAAAGATACTAACATCGTGGATTGTTCCTTCACTCAGAAATTCTAAGATATCAACAGTTACTTGAAACCTACAACTAGTTCAAGTAAGCTATTCTGCAACATATCCTCTAGAAAAGCAAAGTGAAATATCAATCCTAGTTTTCAATATTTTACACCCTAGGAAAAAGGGTAAAAATCCAAAACAATAGAAAAAGAATTAAAAAATGCAAAAAAAAAAATCAAAAAGAAAGAAAAATAGTAAAGAGAAATAAAACGTTCTCTGAGTGAAAACCACTCAGTGGCGCTCTTAGAATAGGTACCATAGTGAAAACCTAGAAAACATTTTCTATGTTTGAATAAAACTTGCATCATTATCTATCGATACTATCCACGATATCCACCCATTTCATTTCATATAAAATAGGGTATCCAACCATGGCTTGTCACTGATCAAGGAAAGTCATCTTGTCTACAACTGGGGGAAGTTTCAAAAAGTTGGTCATGGATTAGATCTTTGAGCATTCTATCATAAAACATTCAAAACAACAAAAACATCAAAAACATCAAAATAGCAAAAAGCCAAAAACATTTACAAAACCACAAAAGACAAAAAACATTTGGAAAACATAAAAAAAAAACCAACATTGTGGGGTTATTCCTTCACTCAAATAGTCTAAGATATCAACATTTGCTTGAACCTCACAGGTAGTTCAAGTAGATTTCCCACAACATATCCTTTAGACACACAAGTGGAATATCAATCTGGGTTACAATGTTGTTTTCCAAAAAACATTTATGCTTTGAGTCAAACGGTTGAACTATGTGGTCTTTGTGTGTACAACGTAGGTAAGGCTTATTAGCCCTCAAGACCCTAGGTCAGTCCCCTTAGGTTTCCAACATGCTTTATTTCAACTTAGTCAAAAATGCAAAAAATCCAAAAAACAGTCAAAAGATACAAAATCAAAAAACAATCACAAAATAGAAAAAGATCAAAAACATTCAAGCCAAGCGAACTATGAGCCTCTGTGTGTACAACATAGAAAAATATTATCTTTGATGAGCCCCTAAGGCCCTAGGTTAGTCCCTAGAAAATGTCAAAAACAACATCATAAAACTTAGAAAAATTCAAAAAGACCCATGTTCGCCATCATAATTCACAATAAGACATCATCCATAATAAACAAATTGTCACACTCACCCTTTGAAAAAAAAAACAAAAAAAACAAAGCAAGCATCAACAACAAGAACTTTCAAGTAGACAATCACAAAATAATTTGATCGCAAAACGAACTAAAACAAAGCCAAGTATTAGATACATATCTTTTTGACAAGACCCAACAACATCCTAAGTTATGTCTTAACGGATCAGTTCCTATGATAGAAAGGGTCAACATTGGATAAATAGACCCACCCCAAACAAATATTACAAGTGATATAACAACATTGTTTTATCTTTTTGTTGTCTTATTTTTGTGATTTACATTATTGACTCATTCCTAAGATCTCTCGAGGATGTCCATAAGGATTTAAAGAAGAAGGAATGGAGGAAATTGAATGTCATTTCAATTTGTTGTTTGTGGATAGTCTTGTTATACTACCATGGTGAATACTTGCTTTGTTCTATGTGTGGAAGTCGTTTTTGGAACATTTTGTGTAACAGTGATGTGTTAGGTTCTTAATACCTCTTGTGTTACTGGTCTGAAATGTTTTTAAATATTCTCACCCATACACTCTAACAAGGTTTCCGTATGTCTGGTATGAGAAAGAATACTCCTTGTTTGTAGAGTCAAAGTCCATGCAATAGATGCAAATTCACCTTGGTCATTAATACCCCGGTGCATCATATTTATTTGCTATATCAAAAAGGATTGTTCAAACTACAAAGTCTCTAAAGCAAAGAAAAAATCAACTCATCAACTACTAATTAACATCACATTTCTATGTATCATCAATCTTCTAAAATTAACATCATATTTCTATCTATCATCAATATTTCTTCTAAATTAACATCACATTTCTATCAATCATCAATATTTAATTAACATCATTTTTCTATCAAATCATCAACATTTCTTATGAATGAAATCTACATAGCAATATCGACACTATACATCATGATGATAATAAACCATTAAAAAATCATGTATGGGGCATTCATTCATATCAACACCATAAACATACATCATCATGTAAGTATAAAACAAGAATGAATCAAAGAAGGTATTTATCATATATATCATCATCAAAAAAGAGAGTACATCATTAGTTAGATAGGATATACAAAATAAATATCTATACGAGGCCTCAACTGGGCCAATGAATATAGGCATACAAAATACATGTCTAAAAAATTCCTCTAAGCAATGAACAACATAAAGATCAAGTACAAAAGTAAGGCCTCGACAAGAAGGAATAAACCCTATAGATCACCAAAACGATCTGGTTGTCTCACAAACTGATCACCTACACCACCACCTGCACCATCAACTACACCATCATCACCCACAGAACTAGGCTCTCCAAACCATGGATATCGAGTGACCCTGGGAACAACAACCTCCTATAAAGTTTGATAGTAGGTAGACCTCTGCAAATAATGATCACGCTCTATCCTGAGAGTATCTCTCTCTATGGTCAACAACTAAACAAAAGCCTCTACAGCATGTTGTTGACCACTCTTGCTATCTTTCTCGGCCCTCAAAATATATATTTGAGCCTATGCAGCTTGTCATCTCACTATCTTTGCATCTCTGGTAGCCTCCATCTAAGCTAATAGTATGTCTCCATCCCTAGCTAGTGGAGGGGGACCCAGAACCTACCTACGACCCTACACCTGAGGTGATTGCTCATCCTTATCACCCTGGGGCCCATCACGATGAGCTCTATCCAACTACTTTGTGAGGACCTCAATATGTTGTCACTCCCCACAATGACCTATAATACCTGATCTTCCTAAAGCGAGAGTACCCTCGGGAATAGTGAGTCTCGAAGGCCTGCGATGGGACCACCACTCATCATAGTCATTAGAGATACCTAGATCTACAAGACCAACCGACCAACCCCAACCAGCTGGGGCAATTACTCTGAACTCAACAATGGCAATATCTATATCTAGTTGAAGACCCCATACATGAACCTCCCGAGTTGTTCGACCAAAATGAGCCTCATAAGTATCAGGAACTCAGCCCTGTCTCTCCCCAAACTGATGACATACTCAGTTTGGTAAATAATGATCTAGCACAAGATCAGAATTACCAAGCAACCAACGGGTCTTTCGACAATATACAAGGTGATTTGCATCCTCTAGCCAAGCATCACAACCCAAATAAGGTCTCCACACAAAATTGGGCATATCATCAAAAACTCAACGCCAATAAAGAAGATCTCCAGGCAAGGTATGTTGCACAAAATCCCCATAACGATGAGTATGGATCATTAGGGTGATGATCTTGTATCCCATCCAGCTAAGTAACTACAATATGCTCCCATGCCCAGACATGCAAAAGTGAAACACTTGCAGAAATAGATTTCCTACCCTGATACACGGCCTTGTGCATATCTGTGTATAGGTGGGCGAGAAGACATGGACCCCAAGCATACCTCATACCATGCTCAAGCATATTCTTAATACAAACACCCCAACCTATAGGAAACTGTCGACCTTGGCTATCAAGAACAACGAGTCTTGAAATCAAACCGCATAAGACAAGTGAGATAGGATCTGCACTGTCAGAAAACTTAGACATATCGATCTCTGACTGATGTACCACCAAGTGTCGAGCATCTAACACCCATTGCAGGGCATGGATACCATGTTGAATATGATAAGTAACCAACTCCCCATGAGTAGGAAGATGAAGTATCCTCCATAAATCCTCAAGAGTAATGGTCGCCTCTCCTATAGGTAGGTGAAATGAGGATGTCTTCAAATGCCACCGTTTCATGAGTGTAGTCATCATAGCAGTATGATTCCTAATAGGAGGCATATAAAAAATGTGAAGTAGTCCCATAACATCAAGAAAATATCACTCCAACACACCAAAATAGGCAATGGGATCGAACAAATGTCGAGGACATCTCTCCCTTGGTTGTAGTACTCTGAGGCCAACCTGTAATCATTTTCAACCCACAATGTTAGGGTTTCACTCTAAATAGTTGGGAGAAACATAATAACACAAAAAATGATGAAAAAAATATTGAGGATGACAAACAAAGACATGCTAGGGTTTCAAGAAAAACCTAAAGTCAAATGCAACAGAAAGAGTCAAAAGTAAGGGTTTGAGCAAATGCTCAAAAAGCACCAAGAAAAAGTGAGCTTTCTAGACAAAGGTGAGCTTTACAAGCAAAGGCGAGGAAAAAAATGAATGGAAATATGTCAAAGGCATGGAAAATAGTCAAAGTCAAGCATTCAAGATCTCAAACAGTCAAAGGCGAGCTTTTCAAGCAAATGCTCAAAAACAAAAGCAAAGATCCTAGTCAAAGGCATGGAAGAAATGTCAAAGGCATGGAAAAATGTCAAATTCATGGATTTTTAATAGGAAAAAGCATGCAAACCGAGAAAAAAGCTCAAAAATCAAGGAACTTCACTTTTGACCTAGAAAACTTAGTACACACAAAACAAGAACGAAACAAGACGAAAGAAAAAAAGTGAGAAGGTGCATACTAGGCCACCAATGCTTGAAGGCCGTCCAACCTCCCGAATGAGATCAAAGTGATGTGGGGCTCCATCAAAACATGAAATTGCTCCTCAAAAACTGATAGAACAAGAGAACCAAAGACAAGAATTAGCTATAGAGTAAAAAAAAAAAGCTATCTAGAAGACAAATATCCTATATAAACCTCAAGAAACCTTAATTTCTACTTGGGGAAACTTACTAATTTCAAATTAGAATATCTTAGAAACATCAGAACAAGAAACGAAAGACCTATAAACTTGATTCTGCGACCTAAACACATCAGAATGGAAATAGAATAGAGTCGTGATCCTGACCTCAAAACTTGAAAATTTTGGTCAACCTCTCAAGGGGGTAGCACAAAGTCCTACCATCATTCCACGAAACACCGGGGCATAATTTTTTTTTCAAAAAACTTGATCTTAAAAAAAAAATATTTGAAACAAAGCAACCGATACTTTGTATCAAAGAGGGGGAAAATGTAGACATATAAAATTGACTTAAAACCTATCACACTTAGAATCAACCCGAAACATCTCAGAACGAATCCAAATCAACTCAAAATAACTCAGAATCAACTCAGAATGTCTCAGAACAACTTTGAATCAACTCAGAACATCTCGAAACGACTCTAAATCAACTTGAAATGTCTTGAAACAACTCTGAATCAACTCGAAACATCTTAGAACGAATTTGAATCAACTCATAATGTATCGAAATAATTTTGAATCAACTCATAACATCTCAAAATGACTCTAAATCAACTTGGAATGTCTCAGAATGATTTTGAATCAACTCAAAATATCAACTCAGAATGTCTCAGAATGACTCTGAATCAACTCAAAACATCTTCGAATCAACCTAAAACATCTCAGAACATCTCGAAATCAACTCAAAACATCTCAAAATCATGCCATGACATCTCACAACTCATCGAATGACATCAAACGATATTCAAAACCCTATTTCCTTTATTAATTGAATAATACAACATTATTTAATTAATTCACTTTTTCATCATTCTCAACAAATTAAATAAATACCATTTATTTAATAAAGTCTTGAAAACCCTAATTCTACAATTGATCAAATAAAACAACGTTATTTGATTAATTCATGTTTCATCATTTCAACCAATTAAAAAATTAAATTTATCTAATAAAATTATAACCTAATCTTACTTCATCCTGATTAGTCAAACAACACTAATTATTTTATTACATCATTAATTCACCTTATTCCTCAAAATTAATTGAATTATTAAATCATAATAATTTAATTATCACACTTTCCTCCAAAATTTGAATAATTAAATCAAAATATTCAAATCAATTATCAAAAATCAAACACAAAAAGGAATTAATTAATTTAATTAATTAATTCAAATTCCTCACCCACTTTTTGATTGAGGAAATCATGGATTGCTAACTAAGAAATCTAATTTTTCTAACTAAGCAATCTAATTTTGCCAACTCAACCATCTAATTCCTAACTAAACGTTAACTAATCAATCGATTGCTAACTAAGCAATTGATTGTTGACTTATCAATCAAAATTGCTAACTAGCCAATCTATTCTTCAATCACCCTAATTGTGTAATCAACTTTGCACAATCTTCTCATGTCTAAATCCTCTCAACACACGTTGAACATTGATCTGGATATTCTCTAATGTGATCCTAATCATCGATTCAAATTCTCTTTTCCTATAAAACAAACCTCTCTCTTCACATATATGGATCAGAATTTCAACTTACCTTATGCAACACAGTGTTGTCAAGATCACCATTGATAGAGCTTCCTCATTTCCTCAAACACAAGCATCGTTCATCAAGCTTTTGGCATACAAGCAATGGAGGCTTTGCAGTGATATGAACAACCCATCATGCAAATACACTCCAACATGGGATGGTAAACTCTTCTTTTGTTTGTTTGAATTCGTTTTGAATATCTTAGGATCTCATTTCATTCAAATAACTTAGATTTGTACATTTCATGGGTGATGGAATAGGATAGATTAAGTGTTTTGGATTAGATAGTTTTTTATTTCAATATTACATTTGATCATTGCCTTCATGTTTTCCTGATGGATTCCTTCCCCCTCACAATAATATATGATATAATATTAATATTAAAATATAATATAATAATATTTTGATATTATCATAATAATATATTAATATTAATATTTATGATAATACAATATTAATATATATTAATATAGATTAGTATTATAATATCTTACAATATAATAATATTTTTTTATTCAAATATAATATATAATATTATATTATTTTAATATATAATAATAAATTATTATATATTATAATAATTAATATAATGGCTTGGTCTCTAAAAAATTGTAAGTGTCTTAATAACATATATTCATTTATTTTTTAATAAAAAGAGGGTAAAAACTTTATTAAATCAAGAAAGTAGTACAAAGCCAAGAGAAATAGGCCACCCATCAAGGGCCAAAAGAAAAAACATCAAGAAACACCTAGAACACATCTCATATCCTCCGCTACCAAGTCCTCAAGATCCCTAGAAAGACCATCTGAAAGAGCATTCTAATCGTCCACTTTCCAGGTTCCCCTTTGCTCTCAAGCCCATTTAGCCAAACCATCTACCACCTTATTCCACTCCCTGGGGATATAGCGAAAGGTGGTAAAATCCAAGGACTCCCCCAGGAAGATGATAACATATATTCATTTATTAGGCTAAGTAACGGATATCCATTTTTTACAAATCGGATATCCACTTTTTAAAAAGAAGATATTTGTTAATAATGGATATCCACTTTACTTTGGTGTTTACCATAGCAAATGTACTTTTTACCAACCCAAGTAAAAATTCAAACATGAATTTCATGATTTTCCCTTCCTGATGTTGCATTTTTTTGTAACATCACCACTATTTGGCCCCCCATGATCCTATAGAGACCTACATAATGTATCACAAAATATGTGATCATTCTTAGGTGTAGTCATGAATGGAGGGTCCAGAAATGATTGTCCAACCGTGTAGTCTAGAGTCAACATAGTGGAAATAGTAAAAGATATTGATAAAAAAACATGAACTTTCATTGATTCAATAACTATAAGTTGTTCATGCATCGTGAGATAACTACGACTCACAGGCCTGCTACAAGGGCATTGCAGTATTACAACTAGCCAAAGGCCTTACACGACCAACTGACCCTAATGACTTGTAGACTACTATCTAACTATTGATTGATTTTTTTTACAATGAATTACAAATGATCTTAAATATGATTCTCCAACTCCAATTATGGTCCATGTCAGCCTCTAGGGTTTACACACCACAATGAATGATCAAGAGTGTAGGTCAGCCTTAAAACATGAATGATAATCCTTCATGAAATGAAATGGGTTGTGGATCTCCAAGAAAGATCTCATTGGAACTAGAATGCTTGTATGATGTCCCATTGAGCTATGTGCACTCTGAAAATAGGTCTACACAACAATTATAGATCAAGTAGCCCCAAATTCTCTGATTGTGAATTAACAGTGAAATTCTAAGAGTGATAACTTCATGTAAACAAATGAAAATATCCTAAAATATAGATATACTATAGATGACTTCATGTAGATTCTATATCCTGCTCTGCAAGTTGAAAAGTGATAATATGGTGAAATTCAAAATAAAATGTTGAAACTTCTATAGATTGAAATGAAAGAAAATAAATGTTTTTTGGTTGATACATGATTGATTTACAACAAGAGATGCTCCTGCATCAGACACCCAAGGTTGGAAGAAAAGTGAGTCCCTCACTTTCCAGGGGCTAGAGGAAAACCAAAGTGATCCACCTCAACTTAAGAAATCCATGATGAATCCTCCATTGGTCTTCCTTTCCATTTTACCAGGTATTCCTTGTACTGCTTGTTCCTAGTGGTCTTTCCAATTTTGGTATCCAAGATCTACTCAATCTCCTCCAGTGGTTGATATGGTAACTACTTCAAATGTAATTTTGTGTTACTACCACTTGACTATCCTTCATGATACTCATAGATTTCTACAATATTGAAAATAGGTGATATACCAAGAGTCTCTGATAACTCCACTTCATATGCATTCATAGAATCAAACTTCCTGAGAATTTATCTGGTCCAAATCTCCTCATCTTTAGCTTATTGTATGTTTCTACTAGAAACCTTTCCTTCTTGATATATACCATCAATTTATCTCCAACAAAAAACTCCTTATGTCTCCTTTCCTCACCTTCCTTGTACTTATTGTTCATGTCCTCCAATTATTTTTGAACTTGACTATGCAATGTCTCCATGAATCCTACAAACTATTCTGCTTCTATACTCCTTTTTTCTCCATACTGATGTCTCTTAGCTCTTTAGCTCCTCTAGGATGTATCCCTATCACAATGTCAAATGGTGCCTCCCATGTACTCTGGTTTACTAAATTATTGTATGAAAACTCTGCTTGTGGTAGAACTATATCCTAATTTCCTACTTTGTCTCCAACCAAACACCAGAATAAGTTACCCAAATTGCTATTTACCACTTCTATTTGTCCATCTATTTGTGGGCGATATGTTGAACTGAACTTCAAGTCTATCTTTATCTTCTTCCACAATGTCCTCCAAAAGTATCTAATTAACTTAGTGTCCCTATCCAAAACTATTCTCTTTGGTAATCCATGCAATCTCATAGTCTCCTTGAAAAACAGGTCAAAAATATGTACAAAATCATTAGTCTTCATGCAAGGAATAAAATGTGTCATCTTAGAAAAAAATTCCACTACTACCATTATAGAATCATGTCCTCTATGTGTTCTTGGTAATCCCAATAAGAAATCTATGCTTATATCTTCCCAAGGTCTCTCTAGGACTATCAAAGGTTTATACAATCTAGTATTCTGACCACTTCATTTTGCTACTTGACAAATTCTATAGATCTAAATATAATTCTTGACATCCTTATATATATGTAGCCAGAATTAGTGTTCACTCACCAAATCTATTGTCTTATCAACTCCAAAATGTCCTGCTAATCCTCCACCATGCTTCTCCTTAATAAAATTCTCCCTCATTGAAATCCTCATAATGCACAATTGGTTTCCCTTGAAAAACATATACTCTTGAATGAAATAGTCTAACCATTGGCTTCATTCTGTCACTATTGGTTTCTTACATGCTCTCTAAGCTTCATCAAAATTTGGATCATCCTCATACATGTGCTTTAGTTCTTCAAAACCCAATACTTCTACTCTCATCTCTATCAAAAATTTCCTTCTTTTGCTTAATGAATCTGCAACTTTGTTTGACTTACCACTCCTATGCTTCAAAAAAAATGTATAACTCTACAAGATCTCAACCCATCTCATATGTCTTTGGTTCAACTTCCCTTGTCTATTCAAATAGTGCAAAGCTTGATGATTAGTGTACAACACAAATTCCTTAGGAAACAAGTAACGTCTCCACTTCTTCAAGGCTTGAACTATGGCATAGAACTTCTGATCATAAACAAAATATATTCTTTTGGAATCATTCAATTTCTCACTAAAATAGGCTATTTGTCTCCCTTCTTGACTCAACACTACTCCTATTGCGTTTCCACTTGCATCACAATCAACTTGAAATACTTTATCAAAATCAGGTAATGCTAACATTGGTTTATCTATCACATTTTGCTTCAACAATTCAAAACATTTTTGTACTCCAAATGTACACTTAAATTCTTTCCTATCTCTTCCCAACATCTCTATCATAGGTGTGCAAATGTTACTAAATCTCTTGATAAACTTCCGATAGAAACTTACTAATCCATGGAATGATCTTACCTCTTTAATGTTTACCAGTGTAGGCCACTCAACAATTTCTCTCACTTTCTTAGGGTCTATCTTCAATCCTTCAATAGAAATGACCAAACCCAAATATAATAACTCTATCTTTACAAAGCTACACTTCTTGATATTAATCAACAACTTCTCCTCCCTTATCCTCTACAATACTTGTATTATGTGCCACAAATTTTCTTCTCTATTATTACTAAAAAATAGAATACCATCTAAGTAAAAGATAACAAAATTACCCAATAATTTCTTTAGTACCTCATTCATCAATGTCATGAAAGTGCTAGGTGTATTAGTCAATCCAAAAGACATCACTAACCACTCATACAATCCTTCTTTAGATTTAAATGAAATCTTCCATTCATCTCCTCTGATTTTGATTTGATGATATCCACTCTTGAGATAAATCTTTGTGAAATACTTTTCTCGACTCAAATAGTCCATAATGTCATCCATTCTTGGCAATGGGAATTTGTATTTGACTATGATCCAGTTGATTGCTCCAAAATTTGTACACATCCTCCATTCTCCATCCTTCTTTGGTGCAAGTATAATAGTTACCACACATGAGATTAGGATTTCCCTGATTAACCCTTTCTTCAACAACTCTTGTATCTACTGGTTTAGTTCTACATTTTCTACATGTGTCATCCTATGTGCTACCTTGTTTGGAAAACTTTCTCATGGTATTAGGTCTATATAATGATCGATTCTTCTAGTTGGCGGTAAGCCATCTAGCACATTATCTGATATGATTTATTCATACTCTATCATTATTTTTGTTACTTCCTTCTGTTGTGTGGTCTCACAACACACCCTAAGACTGTAAGACTTGGGGACCCCAAGTAAACACTAATACTTATGGAAGGTGTTGGATAGTTGGAAAGATCACCATAAGTGAAAAGAAAAGAGAATTTCTTTTGAAAGAGTACTTCGTAATTCAAGTGTTTTGGGTACTGGGTACTGGGAACTGGGAAAGCCAAAAATGTAAAAGGTAAAGCAAAGTGTTGAGTGAAGCATTCCAGTCTGGGAGCCAAGGTCTAGTAAATATGGAAGTTCTAGTAAAAGCCTAGGTCCAAGAAAATTATGGGTAAAAGTTGAGCACCTAGTACCAGGTAACAATGCAAAGTAAAGTTTTAAAATTTTAAGGTTTTCCAAGAGGTCTGATGGTCTAGTAACCCAGTCTAAAAGATTATTACATGAGAATATATGATTTTCTTGAAAGCATGTTATTTATGATGGATTTATAATGATAATGGATTAATGATGGTTTTATTTACATGAAATTTTTATAAATGTTTTTTAAAAGGGATTTAATAGGTGGGATTTGTGATTGCAGGAGAAGCAGATTATGATGCAAATTTTGGGTATGGACGGTCAGGAAAATTTGGATCACATATAGAATCATATCCAGATCAGGCTATACATTTGGGAAATTATGCAAAGGAGGAACTTGAGTAATTAGAATATTGGGGATCTCAGTATTTTACATACGATGAAGGAAAGTGCCAAACTCCGGAGAAGCCCATTCCCGAGAGTAGAAATCTTGAGGTAGAACCAAAGTGTAGGAATAGGATGATAAATTAATCATCTTGAATATATGGTAAAGTTCCTACATACTATCTAGATTCAAGTTATTATCATGGAAATAATAAAAAGATGAATCACCTAAAGGACATCAATGTGTAGACGAAGGTTGACCTTCGTTGACTTCATTTGCAATTCTCTTACCAGTCATCTCATTCCACGTGCCTTGACGTGATTCGTCACTTGGATTTTCTCTCATGTATATGTCTTATCCTACTAGTGTCTTGCTTCTATAAAAGGCCAAGGGATACTTCTTTCTAAGTTAAATTCAAAATTTGTGGATGTCACAAGAGCCAAAACTTCTTTAAGTTTTGTTCTTTTTCCTATTTTTTGAATCATTCTAGATTAAGAACATGTATGCACATAGAAATTAATCAATATCGAAGCCAATTTGATAGCTACCTATCTTATGTATCTTTTGTAGCTAGTTTGTTAGTTCAACTGAACAAGACTATGTGCTATGTCGTTTAAGGGTGCATATAGAACCTACTAGGTATCCAAACTAAACCCCCTTCATTAAAAGCTTGCATCATTTAATGCCTAGTTGTGAAGAAATATGGTGAAGTATAAAGTGGTTCTTTGATTTGATTAAATCTTGGGGCATGCATGGAGAATACCCAGGAGCAATTTTATTTTTTAGTATTTTGATGCTTTATTTTAGATTAAATGTTAAATTTTAGAAAATGTTCTAAAAAATAGATGAACGAATATAAATAATATTGAAAATCTTTTGTTTCTATGAAATTGTTGAATGCTTAAAACTAAATCTACTTAAGTGATAGAAAAATTATTTAATGTTCATGAAATATTATTACAAATCTATTGATTTCATGAGATTATTTTATGATCAAAATGAAAATATTTAATCCGATTCTTATGATTCTTAAAGAAATTGAAGATAACTGTAGACCCCTTGATGTTAACAACAATATCACATCATACCCTAAAGTGAACCTAGTATATTGGTCAAGACCTAACTACCAAAGCCTTGGGATTAAGCTAAGTCAACCTTTTTTCCTCTTTACTTGGTCCCATAGGTTGCCCTAGTTCAGTCTTTTAAGTAAAGACAGGTTCTTCACGATTTTCCTATGAGGATTTTATTTGCACTATTGCTCTGAGTAACATCGTCATCAATAGGAACTAGCGTTAGAAGGAGGGTGACTCACCTTTTATTTATATATATTTCTAGGTTTTGTTTAAGAATCTATATTGGTTTTGGGTTTAAGAGTAGCTTGTAAGACGAAAGTTTATGCAAGCCAGTATTTCAAAAATGGAAGTTGAAATACTATAGAAAATTCTTAACCAGATATTATACCCTTTGAGTTTATTCACCTTTGGTAGGGTCACCAAGTGTAGAATTCATGATATAACTAATCACAGTGAACTCGATTGTGGAATATTTTTAACTAGGGTAAGTTTGGATACACATAAGGTGATTTCGTTAATGGAAGAAGTTTTAATTGCTAGAAGAAAGGAACCATTAAAAAGAAATATTTTCAATTCTAAAAAAGAGTATAACCCTAGTGAAACTAAAATTGTTAAAAAATTAATTGATATATCAAAACAGTTTGTTAACTGCAATTGTTATGAAGAAAATATTAAGGTTTTACAAAAAGACAGGTGAGAATGTCAAGACTCAGAAATATGGCATTGAAAATGAGGAAAAAACATTGATGATTCATCATTCTCTTCACACGTGGAAAACACTAGTGAAGAGAAAGAGAGAAAATCGAGCGGGAGACACGTGTTTTTCATTCCAAACTAAAGATTTATAAGCTAAAAATGGAAATTCTCTTGATTTCATGCAACATACAAAGTATCAAGTTTTTACTTTTTCTTTCTCTAATAACAATATAAATTGTGATATCGCTTGGTCTAACAAAGTTCAAAGTGAAGACAAGGCTGAAGACACAAAAACTTTTAGAGGAGAAGAAAATCAAGAAATGGACACAGTCATTCATGGCATAGAATAGAGTAAAGAAGAAAACCATGGACTAGGACTGAAAGAAGGTAGAGTTTGTATGAATCAACAAAAGTGTGTGCAAACAACCTTTAACAAGGTTGTTTTCATACATGTGATCCAATTTATTGGTAAGTACACCATTGAATTAATGTTTGTTAAACGTAGAAAATTTAAAGAAATTCATTGTTATAGTAGGACATTTGAAATTTATTCTAGTGAATTCAAGGATAAACCTATTGTAATTCATACCAAAACAACATTGAAAATAGTTATAGAGCTTAAGATAAATTGCTTTGTTAGGGTAAATTTTGGTTAGGGTTTGTTTTCATTTTTTTTATTTTTATTTTTTTGTTTGGTCCTTTGTATTAACAAATTTTGCTTAACTTACCATACACATGAGAGCTAATTCAAACATTTATAACATTGTGTTGTGTAATGTAAAATGATAAAACCATGCAAAATAAATACACACTTTTTTAAAAAAATGTACGATAAAGCTATATATGTATATATATATATATATATGTATACATATATATGTGTGTGTGTATTACATATATACATGGAAGTATCAAAATTCTTGCTATAAATGATCAAAAAAGAAAAAAGAGGGAATTGAGCTACAAAGAAGAGTGGTAATTTAGTCAATCTAGGATGCCTCGTCTATCAAGGCTAAATACCTTACATAGGCAATTTCCCGGTGAACTTCAAAGTCAGGAGTATGGAGGTCAGTCAGGAATGGCCAAAATGGAACTACTTTCCCATGTTCCAGGAACTGAGGAATATCATCCATAGAAGGGATTCCAATGGCCAGGTGTGTAATAGAAAGAACAATATTTGAATTCTCCAAATATTTAGGCCACACTATCATATTCACAGCTGACGAACATCTTCAATAGGAAGCCCAATATCCAGGAGTGATGCTACAAAGCAAGAAGCAAAGTCAGAATAAAACTGGTAGTAAGATTTGGATTCCACATATTGTTCCCAAATGACTAAGCACAAGCTTGGCACAGTGAAACTGGTAGTCCAAATGAAGAAAAAAAATTCAAGCCTTTGAGCCATGATGGGACCCATGAAAAAATTTTGGCGGTGAGAGCAGGTCAATAAAATTGGATTATCCATGACCTACAAGCAAGCAAGCACTAGCAGAGCAAGAAAATGTAAAATGATAATTGAAAGGAAGCAAAGTTGTGAATAATTTGAGAGAGAAGTGCATAATTTATAGAAAATCATGAGGAAGTTGCAGTACATAGTTGTCTCGATCACAAGTCTTGGAAATCGTAAGTGAGGTGGCAAACAAATGAGTTTTCCATAGAAGAATGCTAAATCAAATTAATCCTTACACAATTGGTGAAAATTTTCTTCAAATTTGGCCAATATGAAGACTGTGAATTAAGCAAGTTAAAGATTTCAAAATTAGTGGTGGTCATTTCATTGTGTTTTTATTAAGTTGTATTAATCATGAAGGTGCCCATGTGTGCAAAGTGGAAAGGAAAATGAACCTGGTAAGGCAACACACATCATCACCTAGGAAATTTGAAAGAAATTATATGTGCGTATTGAGGTGTGTGAATTTAATACAGTATAGCATGATCATGTTTAAGTGTTATCATGACATTTTTGATCAATTGATGTGGTGTAGCGCCATCAAATTGGAATTTCTAGCTGAATATTTAGTAGTTTCCATAAAATTTAAGTGGAAGGGTGGTAACTAATGGTTCTAAATTTAGATTTAAATTTGGTGATTAAGTTGTTTACTGCTAAATTTTAATTTATGCATATCTTCTAACATATGGTGAGTTGCAATTAGCTAGGATTTGGTATAAAAGTGGTAAAGTATAGCCAGGAATACACACCAACAGGGAATTATTAAATGGGTTTTTGGGAAGTAGTGAAAAGATGAAGGGATTTGCATTGAATGAAAAATCAAAAGGTAACCTTCGCTACCATTGTAATTCTTAACCTAATAGTAGGTTTCATTGCTTGCAAGTTGAAATGAGCTATCAATGAAATATCAAAAGAGATTCAAAAAAAATCAACTCTTTAGGCTATCCAAATATCTCTACTGAGGCTATAGACACCTCAATGGAAATAGAGCTATGTTTGGGGAAATTATAGAGATAGCCTTGTCGGAGCAATGGATGCTTGACTGTCAGCAAGGCTCTATCCCTGGTTGGCTTTGGAGGATTACCACATTATGTAGTTCAATGTCAATGAACTAATTTTTTCACTGAGTTCCATAAACTAGAATTAATCAGAGCACACACAGATATTTCTAGGGAAATTTTACTTTTTTTATGTTAGAATCTAGGTAGAGGTAAGGAGTTATTGTTTTAAAATATGCATAAATTATAATTTACGACTAGTGATTTAATCCCAAGTTTTGGTTTAAATTTGGTTTTATTGGTTGCAAGTCATTGTGTGGTCTCACAACACATCCCAAGACTATAATACTTGGGGACCCCAAGTGAAAACTAACGCTTATGGCAAGTGCTAGCTAGTTGGAAAGATCATCAGAAGTGAAAAGCAAAGATAAATATTTTTGAAAGAGTACTTCGTAATTCAAGTGTTCTAAGTACCGAGAAAGCCAAAAATGTAAAAGGTAAAGGAAAGTGTTGAGTGAAGCATTCCATTTTAGGAGCCAAGGTCCGGTAAATATGGAAGTTCTGGTAAAAGCCAAGGTACGTGAAAATTATGGGTAAAAGTTGAACATTGAGTACCAGGTAACAATGCAAAGTAAAGTTTTAAAATTTTAAGGTTATCCAAGAGGTTTGATGGTCCGGTAACCCAATCTAAAAGATAATTACATGAGAATATATGATTTTCTTGAAAGCGTGTTATTTATGATGGATTTATAATGATAATGGATTAGTGATGGTTTTATTTACATGAGATTTTTATTAAAAAAATTAAAAGGGATTTAATAGGTGGAATTTGTGATTACAAGAGAAGCAGATTATGATGCAAAGTTTGGGTATGGATGGTCAGGAAAATTTGGATCACAAATAGAATCATATCCAAATCGGGCTATACATTTCGAGAAATTATGCGAAGGAGGAACTTGAGTCATTGGAATACTGAGGATCCCAATATTTCATATACGACGAAGGAAAGCATAAACCTCCAAAGAAGCCCATTCTCAAGAGTAGAAAGCTCGAGGCAGAACTGAAGTGTAGGAACAAGATGATAAAGTAATCATTCTGAATATATGGGAAAGTTCCTACATACTATATGGATTCAAGTTATTATCTTGGTGATAATAAAAATATGAAACACCTGAAGGACATCAACATGTAGACGAAGGTTGACCTTTGTTGACTTCATTTGCAATTCTCTTACTAGTCATCTCATTCCACGTGTCTTGATGTGATTCATCCCTTGGATTTCCTCTCATGTATTTGTCTTATCCTACATGTTTCTTGCTTCTATAAAAGGCCAAGGGATACTTTTTTCTAAGTTAAGTTCAAAATTTGTGGATGTAGGAAGAGCCAAAACTTCTCTAAGTTTTGTTTTTTTTTCTTATTTTTTGAATCATTTTGGATTAAAAACTTGTATGCACATAGAACATAATCAATATCGAAGCCAATTTGATAGCTACCTATCTCATGTATCTTTTGTAGTTGGTTTTTTAGTTCATCCAAACAAGACTATGTGTTGCATTGTTTAAAGGTGCATACAAAACCTACTCGGTGTCGAAACTAAACCCCCTTCTTTAATATCTTGCACCGTTTTATGCCTAGTTGTGAAGCAATCTAGTGAAGTATAAAGTAGTTTTCTTTGATTTTATTAAATCTTGGGGCATGCATGGAGAATACTTGGGAGAAATTTTATTTTTCAGTATTTTGATGCTTTGTTTTAGATTAGATGTTAAATTTCATAAAATATTCTAAAAAAGAGATGAATGAATGGAAATATTATTGAAAATATTTCATTTCTATGAAATTGTTGAATGCTTAAAGCTAAATCTACTTAAGTGATAGAAAAATTGTTTTATGTTCATGAAATATTATTGCAAATTTGTTGATTTCTTGAGATTATTTTATGATCAAACTAAAAATATTTTATTTGATGCTTATAATTCTTAAAGAAACTGGAGATAACCATATACCCCTTCAAATTAACAAAAATATCACATCATACCCTGAAGCGAACCTAGTATGGTCAAGACTTGACTATTGGAGCCTTGGGATTAAGCTAAGTCGGCCTTTTTTCCTCTTTACTTGAACCATTAGGTTGCCCTAGTTCAGTCTTTCAAGTAAAGATAGGTTCTTCATGGTTTTCCTGTGAGGATTTTATTTGCTTTGTTGTTGCGAGTAACATCATCATCAACACATTTTGTGATGGATATTCACCCTTTGTCTTTGGATTA
This sequence comes from Sequoia sempervirens, assembly GCA_007258455.2. Classification (NCBI taxonomy): domain Eukaryota; kingdom Viridiplantae; phylum Streptophyta; class Pinopsida; order Cupressales; family Cupressaceae; genus Sequoia; species Sequoia sempervirens. The sequence goes on from VDFB02058242.1 coordinate 211,131,208, forward strand.
CCACCTTTCTTTGGAATCAATGAAAAACAAATATTCTCATGCCTCAATCCATCCAAAAACTTCCTTCCATCAACCAAACATAGTCTAGAAGTGCTACAAACTTCATTTTTGTCCTCTTCCTCCAAAGGTATCAACTTAATTCTCTTGCCATTTGAAGTTACAGTATAAGTATTCCTTCTACCATTGTGAATTATTTTCTTATCATATTTCCACGGTCTTCCTAATAGTAAATGGCATGCATCCATAGGAATAATATCACACAAAACTTCATCATTATATGATCCTATATGAAATTTTACCAAATATTGCTTATTCACTAAAATATTATGCTCATCTTGAATCCATTCTCTCCTATAGGGGTTTGGATGTTTCAATCACTTCAAATTCAACTTAGTTACCATCTCTTTTGAAACTAGATTATAAGTGCTACCACTATCTATGATGACTTTACATGCCTTTCCTCTAGACTTACATCTTGTTCTAAACAAAATCTTCCTTTATGGTGGTTCCTTAGTCACTTATTCATGCATCAAATCTCTCTTCATCACTAGTGATTCACCCTTTTCTAGTTTCCCAACTAAATTAGGGGATTCAACAGGTTCCTCATCCACATAAGTTTCTCTTCTAGTATGCTCAATTTTCTTACCGGTACTTCCTTGATGGCACTCAAATGCTCTATTTCCTTCACCTCTACACTTGAAATAGGTTCCTTTGAATGGTCTCTTCTCAAATATTCCTTCATTTCTTCTATAACCTTCACTGCAGTGAGAATTATGACCTCTATCACTGTAGTAGAAATTTCTATCTTTTATTTGTCTGTGGTATGAATTGTGATCCTTTTCTTCATTGTGGTAGGGTTTTCCATCTTTTCTTTGCTCTACATAAGGTCTTCTTTCTTCAGACTATGATCCACTCCTCTACAATCTTTCTCTTGTACTTCTTTGTCTTTGTTCAAACTTCTTGTTCAACTTTTCCTCTACCTTCAACACAAATTTGTATGCTTCTTCAACTATTTTCATCTTCACTAAGCTCATTTCTTCCTGGATGTTTCATTCTCAGTTCATTGTTGTACCACACCACCTTTTCTTTGATTGTTTCATTCTCAGTCCTTAGGATTTGTAATCTTTTCAACAACTCAAGCTCAAAATCAACAAGTATGAATTGATTTTTCAACTTTGTCACCATCCTATCCCATTTTATGATTTTCTCCTTTCCTTTTCTATTTCCATCCAATTGAATTTTTTTCCACCATATAGTAGCATGAGCTTTCAACTTAGTTTTTGTAAATCTTACTCTTTCTATATCTTCAATTTATTCATATTCAAAGGTATTCTTCCATATCATTGATCCAATCAATCAATTCCTCTGGGTTTAAATTTACCACGTAAATTTGAATTTTAATTCTAGGTTGCTTACCAATCTTTGAAATGGATTTCAAAATCTTCACTTGATCTTCTTCTTCTTCTTCTTCTATGGTTTCTTCAATTTGATTCACAACATGATCTAACTCATCATTGCTTTCATCCTCATGTTTAGGGTTTAGTCCTCACCTTCTATATTCTTGTACAACATCTAATTGGATTCACATTGCTCACATCATTTCCAACATCTCATCCATTCTTCCAGTGACATTAGCCATAGTAGGCACTCTCCTTGGTAGCATCTCTCCCCTTGGATTTGATGCAACTTCCTCAATTTAGTGATCTAGCTACAAGGGTTTCAACTACCTCATAGTCGATGATTGATTGAAAGCACATGCAGTCTGCCTTAGGTCGGTGATTTGTTCACCACAAGGAATGCCTTCAAGATTCACAAATTTTCTTTGATACCACTTGGTGTATTCATGGATGGAGGGTCCAAAAAGGACTATCCAACTGTGCAACCTAGAGTCAAAATACCATAAATAATACAAGATATTGATAAAAAAAAACATGAACTTTAATTGATTCAATAACTAGAAGTTGTTCATGCATCATATGTGAGATAACTAGGGCTCAAATTCCTACCACAAGGACATTACAAAATTATAATTGACCAAATGCCTTACTCAACCAACTGACCGTAATGACTTGCATATTATCTTTCTAACTATTCATTGGTTTTTTTACAATGAGTTATAAATGATATTAAATATGATTTCCTTGCTCTAATTATGGTCTATGTCAACCTCAAGGGTTTACAAATCCCAATGAATGATCAAGCATGTAGGTTGGCCTTAAAACATGAATGATGATCCTTCATGAGATGGAATGGGTTGTAGATCTCCAAGAAATTTCCCCTTGGACCCAAAATGCTTGTATAATGTTCCATTAAGCTCTGCATGCTTCAAAAATAGGTCCACACAACAATACTAGACCAAGTCACCCAAAATTATCTGATTGTGAGTTTAGTGAATTCTAAGAGTGATAACTTCCTACAAACAAATGAATATCTCCTAAAATATGGATATGTTGTAGATGACATTGTGTAGATTTTCATTTAGCTAAGAGTTATTTAGAAAGGTATCATAAATAAGACAGATTTTTTTATGATCTATGGTAGATTCACAATGTGTTAGCCTCGTGAGAGGGGGTTAGGCACCTATGGGATGATAAAACAAAAGGGAAGGATAAAAAAGGGTCCCCCAAAAATATGTGACCAATGTAAATAGATAAAGAGTAAACCACATGGGAGGCATAAAAGGATGAATGAAATTCCAAATCATTAACACCAATGTCAAAAGGAGATAACCAAAAATAATTTAGAGATAATAGTCAATTAGCAATGGAGTTGAATAGAGAATAGAAGTGAAAAAGAAGCACAAAAAAGATAATATAAATACCACAAAAGGATGGAATAAAAAATAAATGATTGTGTCATAGGGGAAGCAAATAAACAAAAGAAAATAGAAATATTAATATTTTTTTTTAAATGACAATAATACACTAGAACATTTAACCTCACATCTAGGTAAAAAAATAAACTTTATCCTTAAATTGGAAGAAACTATTGAAAAATATGAGATATCTTGAAAATCATTGGAAGAAATAACCACACATTGAAGTAAATCTCTCCAATATTAAAATCATAGTTGATGAGATATTCAAGGGACTCCTAACACCCTTAGAAAATTTACAACCTCTAGAATTTGATGTGGAATATTTTAACTAAATAGTCACCAAAAATGTGGAGAAGATAGAGGATCAAGAATTGAAAATGATACCATATAAAGTAGTAATGAAAGAAGAAGAAAAAGAAGAGGAGGAGGAGGAGGAGGTTCAAGAGACACAATAATGACCATCCACATCACTAGATAGGGCTAAAATATCAACCTCCACCTCACCTATAAAATACATAAAATACTTCTTGGCTAAAAAAATAGCAATAGTGATACCACAACTACTACAATTACCTTTGTATGGAACAAAATAGGCCTATCAAGTAAATCCTCCATAAAAAAGTTATAGCTTGGGGAAATATTCCACAGTAGAACAAGGGGGGATATAATGAAGGAAAATTTATAAAATACATAATAATTTGAGATTATAATAATTAAAATTCAATAAAAATTAAAGAACTTGACTGCACAAATCTAAATACAAAACATTGCAATTGATGCAAAAATAAATCTAATGTAAATCAATACCCAAATTCAAGTACTCAAAAAATCAAAGATTCAATGGGATATAACCTTCCAATAGATCAAGAATATCTTTCAGAACATTCTTCCCTCAAAAAATTGAAAGTTCATACAAATTTTGGGTATAGTAATTAAATTTGATGTTTTGAGAACATGATATAGTTTTAAAGGGGGGACGATATTAGCAAGAGAAATAATATAGTTGTTAGAGTAATCATGCATTAGATAATAATTAATTAATCTTTAGTTGATTATTAGGTTAATTCATTTCATGCACTTAAGCTAAACTTAGGAGTCCTTTTTTCTGTTAACTAGAGTGAGCTATTATTAGATCATTTTATCTCATCACATAGGATGAAGAAACTTGTAATGATCTAATCCATTTATAATTTAGGGTTTCTCTTATAAATCACCCTCCCTCATTGTATTATCTCACTTGAGGACTCTTGAGGTTCAACCAAGCATTTCATTTTTTAAGTTTTTCTAGTTGATGATATATTAGATTATTGTTTGTAGCTCTCTTGAATAAAAGGTTTGTTTGTTCATTATTTTATCTTGCATCTTGTTTTTTAAAAAATTATAACATGGTATTAGTGTGTGGATCTAATGAACCCCTTCTTCATTTTTGAGTTTTTTTTATCAACTAGGGATATAGGAGAAAATCTAGAGCCTTCATTTTTTTTTTTGCAAGTTTTGGAGGTGGGAAATTTTTTGGTGTACTTTGGCACAAAAATACCTCACCATTACACTCAAGAGGCCAAAAAAATGGATTTTGATATCAAAATTTCCTACTTTTGGTGACCTTAGTTCAAGAAGCATTTTTTTTACATAAGGGCTTGCACAACCTCTATATGACCCACTATATGGAATTTTTCAAATAAAAAATAAAAAATAAAATAGTTTAGCATTATTAATAGTGCTTACCACTAGCCACATCCTAGTCAATGGTCACTAAACACTCAACGGAAACAACTTAGTTGTTGGCCACTAGTGGATTTAGCGTTGTTGAGTTGTCAAGTGGTAGGGACTCCGTTTGTCACTCAACTAATGGGAGGTGGCATCTCGTCCACTACTTAGCTAGTGGTAGGAGGCCCCTTATCTTATTTAATTCCAACCCTCCAAGGTCGCATGGACAACTAGTGCCTAGCCCTAGGCTATTTTTTTCTTCTTTTGCATTTTTAGCAGAATTTGGAAAATTTGATAACTTTTTATTCGGGTATCAAAATCGAGAAAAAAAAGGATATCCTTAGAAATATGGTTATGAGAACTATCTAATGGTGCTAGTATTTTTCTCAGATATTTCTACTAATACATTTTATCACTTGTTAAATTCATGTGTGTTGTTTTCACTCCTGAGCTCACAAATTTTGACTAGTTTCTTCTTTTTTCATGATTCCTTGTTGTCACAGAGATTGCACCCAAATGCCAAGTTTATATGCTTAACAATCTCATGAAACATGGAAACATCCTTGACCCTGTGGGTATGCTCATAGTGAAGATGAATCTCCAGATTATGGGCTGGCTCCCTTATGATTTTCTAATGAATAAACAGTAATATTGAAGGTAAAGGGGAGAAAGGCTTTGAAATAAATGGATAAACTAAATCTTAAACTATGTAACTTCTGTTAACTCCACCTAATTTTTCATTTTATGAAAAATAATAAATTAGTTTATAATTACTACTTTAGTATTTGTTTACAATATGCAAAATTAGAAGGTGGATTTAACAAAAGTGCCATAGTTTAAGATTCAGTTTATCCATTTATTTCAAAGCCTTTCTTCCCTTTACCTTCAAGATTACCAGTTATTCATTAGAAAATCATAAGGGATCCATCCCATAATCTGGAGATTCATCTTCACTATGAGCATACCCAAAGGCTTGAGGATGTTTCCATGTTTCACGAGATTGTTAAGCATATAAACTTGGCATTCAAGTGTAATCTTCGTGACAATAGTTTTTGGCACGCTCGGTGGGACACTGAAACTTATTTCAATGAAGAAGTATAGAATTCTTGATGTTGTTTTTGTATATGTAACAGTATTTTTGACCTCAAGGAGGTTGTAATATTATACCTAGCGACTCTAGTCTTGGTTTTGAAGAAATCAATGCAATAAGCAATGTATGAAAGAGTGGCTCAAATATCAACAACAACTAGTTTTAACAGTTCACATGTTTGCAGTTGAAAGGTTGGTGTATTTTATTGGCATCTTTCATTCTAGTACCTTTCAAAGTTTTGGAAAATCTATTTGATGTCTAGAAATTATATTGGATCATGGATTATTTATCATATGGTTATGCTTAACATTATGGTCAATAATACTATGCTCAAAATTAGTTTCAAGAGATGTTTCCTTCCCCAAAATAGTTGGTTTACTCGCCTAATCAGCCCCAAATTGTTGAAAATATGGAGATTAGCGGCATCCAAGAGATTAAAGACATAGCCTTAGACTACAAAAGGCATATGGAGGCTATTGAAAAAGAATAGGAATGCTACTTGTAGCAACAAGAGTTGGATTATCAAGAATACAATTATCAGAGAGAGGTAGAAATACAAAAAAGATATGAAGAAGAGTGTCTTGCAAGGAAAGTTTGGGAAAAAGAACATAAAAGGGAGTTGCTTGCTTGCCTTCAAGATATAGAAGCTAAATCAAATCTATCTATTCCTAGCTTTAAGCAACTAGCTCAATCAAATTTCTCTATACCTAGTTTTAGGTAGCCCTCTCTTCCAATTGTGGATCAACTTACACCCAAGCCTATGCCTATGCCAACTTTTCCATATTTTCAAAATTCCTTACCAACTGAACATACCTTAGAAAATAGATAGGATGATACAAATCTATTTAATGAGCAACTAGAACAAAAAGATTTCAAACAAATTGGTGATGAGACTGAAAAGGAAGATTTTTTTGCCTCTTTGGATCAACCTTTGTTTCCTTTTGAAAAAGATGAATCTTCTTTTAATTGTTCCAAGGATGAAGGTTGTATCCTTCATTCAAAAAAAGTTGTAGAGGAAAATACCTTGCAGCCTATGGAAGAGTACAACACGAACTTATTTGATGAGTGTCCCCACTTTGTAGAGGAGTTGTATTCTATCATGGACGAAGAACATAATGAACAATAATTTGAGGACATGTTTTCAGTAATCCAATAGGGATATCAACTCCTTAGTGAAGAAGATCCAACTATTGAAAACGTTAATGGTTTCTTTTTAGAGACTAATATAGATGATGCAAAGAAAGAAGATTCCCTTTTCATTGAAGAGTTGAAAGGAAAAACAATTAGTCCTCTTATAAAAAATAATAGGAAAACCTTTGAATAAGATCAAACTATAGCAACCAATGATTAACCTGCATATTACTTCCAATCAACACCTTTTCAAGGAAAGGATGAAGTCTTCAGAGATCAACAAAACGAAAGCTCAACTTCATTTAATGTTCTTGAAAATAATGAACAAAAGGTTGAGAAAATAGAGCATGAGCATGAGGCTGAAAGTTACAAATTGAGTATCATGACAAGGGGATGTCCTATTAGACACCTAGCATAATTGGAGGGAAATCAAGAAGAATTACCACTTGAATTATCTACTTGGGAGAACAAGATTGAGCATCAAAAGGGATCAATGCAGGTCGCTCACCCTATTCAAAAAATTTGCATGCATCTCTTGTCTAAGATAGAAAGGGAGGTGGTTTTCATGATTGAAGAAGTGTTTAATTTGAGCACTCAGTGTCTACTTTTCCTCCATCTTTGTTAGACAATTTGCAAGCATGAAGCACATCCTAAGTTGGTGAGAAAGGGAAGTTAGTTTTCACAACCAGTAAATGGTTATGTCTAAACACTACCATTGCTAGGTAGTGTAGGGTAGGGTAGTTTTCAAGTTAATAAGTGCTTTGAGCACATTTCCTTCTAGTATTATTTTGTTTTTCAATAAGTGTAGATGCACTGTTTGTTGGCCCTGCCTTAAATAATGCCATGATAGTTTCTTTTCTATTTTGTTCTACTGATGTATAATTCCTAACAACTGAGTTACAATGGTTTCAAGAGTTTGAGAAGAGAAAAACTTGACTCCATGCCCAATGGATTATTTAAAGAAATTGGTCTGGCATGCTTAGAAGGCAAGCATTCAACAGAAATCACTAGAAATGTTACCAAAATTTTAGCTATAGCTCAATTTGGTTGAGCTGAAACATTTGTTACATCTAAGGTGAAAGGTACTTCAATAAATTTATGCTAATCCTAGTCATTTGCATTTGAAGTTTGAAGTGGAGTTCAATTTTTATTATGCAGTGATTTACAATAGAAAGAGATTATACAAATTGCATAATATTGTTGTATTTCATTCATTTTGAAAATGAAAATGTATACAATTTTTTTGTTTTATTCATTGATATCAAATGAATGCTTAAATATCCCACACAAGCTATGGGAATGACTGAATTGAATTAATACATTAGTGTATGAAAGATATACATTTGAAGATTAAGTAAAGAAAAAACACATGAGAAGAGATCATATCCATCATTGCCTTAAGGGCTTATGTAGATGTTGATCCTTCTATCTTCAGCTTGATCCTCCTATCTTCAATTCCTCTCATTCCTTATCTCCAGATGCACCTATAGATGATTGAAATATTTTTTTAGAGCTCAAGACATGAAATCTCATCACATGTTTCATCAACAGACATATAACCTACAACTATGATGCATTAAATAAATTGAGCAATAATTAGATAAATAGAAAATAACCAAATTAGATCATCAAATGAGAGTCAAATCATCAAGAAGATCATTGAACTTCATTGTTTTATCTAACTAGTTTGCTCATTGTGCAGGTACAGGTTCATCATTTCATGTTTCATATATTTTAACATTTCAGCATGTGGAGAAAAATATGGCTCCCATAAGGGTTGAGCCCAACATGCTGCCCTCTAAATCTTGAGAGGGATATAAGATAAGAAATAGAAAAATCAACTATTTCAATGAAACATTTTCAGTTTGAAGAACAATTTGTAAAGTGAGAGAACACATTGTCCATCCATGACTATTAAATCAAAAGTGCAACATGAAACCTATCCATGAAATATATCGAGACAATTATTGAAGGTGGTTTCCATTCAAGTGATGGCATTGCTTCAACAAGTAATGCTCAACCAAAATAGGAAATTTATAGGGTTCCATACTCCAAAGGTGCCAAGAAATAGTGGAAGTGAGTTTGAAATAGATACCAATGGGATATTGAAGGTCTTGGCTAAAACAACATGAGCAATATAGATGTATTTACTTAGCAAGAACAAAGTGCAAACATAGTGGGAAGGTACCTTTTTGAAGATACAGTCATCATGATGATTATGCATAATGAGGGCCCATTCTACATGATGCAAACTTGCAGGTCACAAGGAAAGAGATAAAGGTAGTATGCAGGCTTGTACTTCATATACCATAAATAATAATATTGCTAAGATAAAAAACAAGGGTGTATCTACTTTAGAGACAAAGTGATTATGGGAAAGGTGTAAAGGATCATTCAAGTAGGATAATTTCAAGGTCTCAATCAAGACAGTAGCCAGGTGTGAAATGACTATTGGATGTTGTGATTGTGTTGTTGATATGTGATTGTCATTGATGTCAACACTATTAGCATTAATGTCTTAGAAGTTGTATATGTTGAGGATATTGAGAAAATTATAATGAAATAAGTTGTAGGTTGTCGGTGGTGAAGTGAAGTTTAGTACGATGATGATCAGAGGTTTTGGATTAAAGGGTTTCTTTTTTACTATATCTAGTTTATCCACATTGAGTTTCAGAGATCCACGTGAAGATTTGATCAAGTTATGAAGATTTGTATTCTGATAGTTTTTCTGTTGCTTCAGTTGGTGTTCCTGAATGAAGATGATGAGATTTTAGTTAGTTCAGTTGTTGTGGATGCTTCTCTAGTGATTCATGATTTTTTTGGATGTTTCTAGATTGTGCTCTATCTATGTTGCATGTTTGCATTGATCGTTGTGCTCACAATTCAATATTTTATTTTGTGTGTTCATGTTTTTCATGTTCTTGGCCGACAAGGTGTTGAAGCGTGTTGTGGATCTTTGAGGATTAATTTTTGAAGGTGGTTTGTGTTTGAGAATTTTATTTTGGGTCTTCACTATGTTGTGGCCAACCTTGGTTGATTCACATTAATAATCTTTATTGTTTTAGGCTAACAGTTTGCATTCATTTTATTATTTCATTAAGGCCGACATGTAGCGATGCAATTTCTTGTTGCATATATATATAAGAGAGATTGTTTTATCATTTGAAGGTAAGAGTATGCAAAGTGTGTGAGTCTTGTGTGTGAATAATGTTTAGATATTTTGAAGGAAAAAGTAGAGTGTGAAGAAGAGTGAGAAAAGTGTGAAGAAGTGTTCGTGTGCTTAACTGGAACTGTAATCAGGCATTAGAAGATGATATTTTTCTCAGTTCAAATCCTATGGATGTAATTCAGTTTTTTGTAAGACAGTGTGTCTTCCTTTGGGCAGTAAGCCTTCTATATTTGAGCATTGATCTCTAGGAAGTGCACCTGAATGCGTGTGCATTCCCCATTCATATTTATTTATACTTTTAACATGGTATAATCTTGTGGATTGACCTCCACCATGGTTTTTCCCCTAACAGGGTTTTCACGTAAACATTATTGGTGTTATGTGTGTTTCTGATGTGTTGTTGATTTATTCTTTCATGGTTATTGATCAGATCTAAGAATAAAGGTTAATAAATTGAATAAGTTTGAAATTTTGTGACAACCGATTCACCCCCCCTCTCAGTTGTTTTCCCTTGTGTTTCCAACAATTGGTATCAGAGCAGGTTCCTTGGAAGAAGTTTAATAGCTTGAGGTCATCTGGGATGGTGACAAACAAGGAGAGTGAGATTTGAAGGAACCAATTATTCTTTGTGGAAGAATCGAATGGAGTGCCATATGAGATGCATTGGTGAAGCTTACTGGAGAATTACATGCAATAGGTATGTTATTCCTCAAAATGGTCCTACTACTACTACTAAGATTAGGGATGTTGAGTACAATATTAGGGCTAAGAAAGCATTATTGAGCACTTTGACTGATTATGAGATGACAAATGTTATGGATATGAAGACTGCTTATGATATATGGAAAAAGTTGGAAACTTTGTATGAAGGTGATGCTAATGTGAAGATTGCTAAGTTACAAAGTCTGAAAGGGAAATATGAAATGTTGAGAATGGGTGATAATGAGAACATTACTACTTTCATGCAAAGAGTGAATGAACTTGTGTGTGGTATCAGATGTGTTGGTGGATAGTTGGAAGAATCAGAGATTGTTGCTAAAGTGCTTAGACCCTTTCCTGATGCATACAAAGTCAAAGCTATTGCTATTGAGGAGCTCTGGACTGTAACAAATTTAACTAGAGACATGTTGATTACTAAGCTTACTGCTTTTGAGTTGAGTGAATTTGGTGATGCTCTTCCTAAGATAGAATCTGCATTCAAGGCTACTACCTCTGGGAGATATAAACAAAGATATGATCTAGGTGAAAGTTAATCTAGAAAGGTATTCAAGTATGAGGAGGAAATGAGAGAGATTGAAGAAGAGGAGAGAAAGCTAGAGGAGCTTGAAGCACTTATTGTCAAGAGAGAAGCCAGAGGAGAAGGTAAGTATAAAGGGAAATTTCCTATTAAATGTTTTTCTTGCAATAAGATAGGTCATTTTGCATTAAGATGTCCAAAAAGAGTCCCTAAACCAAGACTTGACAAGCCTAAATTTCAAAGAAAGTGCTATTATGCTATTGATGAAGGTGTGACAGATGATGAATTTGATAAAGGGAATACAAGTGAGGATGAATGGGTATTTATTTCTATCAAGGAAAATGATCCTACCCCTATTGAATCTATTAGTTGCTCAAATGTGGAGAAAGCTCTAGCAGCCAGAGTTGAAGAGAAAGATGAATGGGTGATTGATAGTGGATGCTCTCATCACATGATAGGTGATAAAAGCAAGTTTGTGAGTTTGGAAAAGTATGATGGTGGTGTTTTAAGATTTGGTGATGACAAAGTTGGTGTAATCCATGGTAGAGGATCCATTTCTCTTGATGGTAAGAATAATACTGATGATGTTCTGTATGTGGAAGGTTTGAAGAATAACCTCTTAAGTGTCAAACAAATGGTTGACAAGGGATACAATCTTCAATTCAAGAATGGAAGGTGTAGAATATTGGGAAGTTCTAGAAATGTGATTGCTTCAGGTACAAAAGAAAAAGGTAACATATTTCACTTGAATGCTAATAGTAAAAGTTGTATGATTGCTCAAGTTGATGAAAGTTGATTATGGCATAGGAGAATGTTTCATGTAAACTTTGACAATATTGTTAAGATAAGTTCTACTCAGGTAGTGAGAGATATTCCTAAGTTGGTAAAGCCTACTAATACCATATGCAAGGAATGTCAGTTAGGGAAGAAAACTAGAATTTCATTTCGGAGCAAACAACATTGTTCAAAAGAAGTGTTGGAGCATGTTCATACTGATTTGTGTGGTCCTTCAATAATCAAAATTTTACAAGGATATAGGTACTTCATGCTATTTATTGATGATTACTCTAGATTGATGTGGGTTGCTTTCTTAAGGGAGAAATCTGAAGCTCTAGAGAAATTCAATACTTTTAAGGCTATGGTTGAGACAAAGACATGTCTGAAGATTAAATGTTTGAGATCAGATAGAGGTGGTGAATTCACTTCTTATGAGTTTAATTCTTTTTGTGAAGTGCATGGGATAAAGAGACAATTATCTGCCCTACGGACCCCTCAACAAAATGGAGTTGTGGAAAGGAAGAGCATGATAGTTCAAGATGCTAGTAGAACTATGATGCTGGAAGGAAATGTCCCTCATATCTATTGGAGAGAAGCTATGAGTACTATTGTTTACATCCTCAATCGGATACAAGTCAAAGGTGATACTGGTAAGACCCCTTTTGAGCTATGGATTGGTCATAAGCCTACTATTAGATATTTCAAAATATTTGGGAGTAAATGCTATATCAGAAGAGATGAAGAAATAGGAAAGTTTGATGCTAGGAGTGATGAAGGAATTTTTCTTGGTTATTCTACTAAGAGCAAGGCCTACCAGTGCTACAACAAGAGATTGAGGAAAATAGTTGAAAGTGCAAATGTCAAGGTTGATGAGGACATAGTTAGACCATCTAGAACCTATGGATATGATTTAGATGATCAGAATAATAGTTTAGTCATAGGAAACAAAGTTGAAACTCAGAATCAAGTTTAGATCATTCCGGTGAATCAAGAAAATCAAGAGGAAGGAACTAGTGAAAGTGCAAAGGAGAGATCACAAGAGCCAAAAGTTCAAGAACGTCCTAAGACTCCAAGGCATGTTAGACTAAATCATTCAGAAGATCATATTATAGGTGATAAGAACAAAGGTGTTCAGACTAGGAGAAAGATTGCAGAAGAATACTATTTGATTTCAAAGATTGAGCCTAATAATGTGAATGAAGCATGCAAAGATGAACATTGGGTGGAAGCAATGAAAGAAGAGCTACAAAAAATTGAAAAGAATAATACATGGATTCTTGTTCCTAGACCTAAGGACAAAATGTAATTGGAACTAAATGGGTCTGTAGAAACAAGCTGAATGAGCAAGGTGAATTTGTTAGAAACAAAGAAAGATTGGTGTGTAAAGGATATTCCCAGATGGAAGGAATTGACTTTGAAGAAACTTTTGCCCCTATTGCTAGGATTGAAGCTGTGAGATTATTTCTTGCTTATGTTGCTTACAAAAACTACAAGGTTTATCAAATGGATGTCAAGTCAACATTTCTAAATGGCGAATTGGAAGAAGAGGTGTATGTTGAGAAACCTGATGGATTTGAATTGACTGATCAGGGAGACATGGTTTATCAGTTGAAGAAAGTATTGTATGGACTTAAGCAAGCCCCAAGAGCATGGTATACTAGATTGGACAAGTATTTGTTGAAGCTTGGATTCAATAAATGTATTTCTAATAGTAATCTGTATTTCAAGATTGATCATGCTAAAGATATAATTGTTGAAGTCTTTGTTGATGATATCATTTTTGGAGGAGATGATAGTTTGTGCATGAAGTTTGCTGATGAGATGTAGAATGAGTTTGAGATTTCTATGATTGGTGAGATGAAATTATTTTTGGGATTGTAAATTACTCAGTTAGATAAAGGGATCTTCATATCCCAGCCCAAGTATGTGAAATAATTGCTAAAGAAGTTTGGTATGGAAAATTCAAAGCTAGTTGGTACACCTATGGTGACTGGATGCAAGTTGACACAAAATGATGATTCTCTGAAAGAAAATCTAACTAGATACAGATCGATGATTAGTGGATTGCTCTACTTGACTCAAAATAGACCATATATCATGAATGTTGTATGTATTGTTGCAATATTTCAAGATAATCCTAAGGAATCTCATGTAACTGCTATGAAGAGTATTTTTAGATACTCGAAGGGAGCTATTGATTTTGGTCTGTGGTATCCTAAAAATGATGATCTTACTTTGAGTGCTTTTACTGATGTTGATTGGGCAGGAGATGTGGATGATAGAAAGAGTACTAGTGGTGGTGCATTTTTCTTGGGTAAGAAGCTGATTTCATGGTTAAGTAAGAAGAAGAATACCATTTATTTATCTACTATAGAGGCAAAATGCATTGTTGTTGATAATAATTGTACTCAAGTATTGTGGATGAAGCAGATGTGGAAAGATATCAGAGTTGTGTATGATGAACCCATTGCTATATTCTGTGATAATTCAAGTGCAATTAACATTTCTAAGAATCTGATGCTACATTCAAAGACCAAGCATATATCTATCAAGTTTAACTTTTTGATAGAGAAAGTGAGTGAAAAGGAAGTCAGATTGGAGTATGTGCCTACTAAGGAGAAGATTGTAGATATCTTTACAAAGTTGTTGCCTAAGGATACTTTTGAGTACCTCAGAGGGAAGCTAGGGCTGATTACCCCTCCTAATCAAAACTAAGATACATTTTCTTGCATCAATCCATGCATTTCATGGTCATATTTTGATCTGGATTGATGTTGTGGTGGCTGCTACTCAGGGGGAGTAGTTAGATGTTCAGATATGTGGTTCAGAGCTTGTGTGGAGAAAAGGGATCTTTGTCATTAATGTCAAAGGGGGAGAAGAGTCATGTGAAAACCTATGAATTATCTGGGGAAGAAGAGTCATGTGGGAGAAGAGTTGTTGAGGAGAAAAGAGTTAGAACCTAAGGGGGAGTAAGTGCTGAAAATAGCTGGGTTGATGGTGTTTTTCACATCCTATGTTGCCATCAATGCCAAAGGGGGAGATTGTTGGATGTTGTGGTTGCGTTTCTAATATGTGGTTGTCATTGATGTCAACACTATTAGCATTAATGTCTTAGAAGTTTATATGTCGAGGATATTGAGAAAATTGTAATGAAATAAGTTGCAAGTTGTCAATGGTGAAGTGAAGTGAAGTTTGCCGGTGAGTTCAATACGTTGATGATAAGATGTTGTGGATTAAAGGGTTCCTTTTTTAGTATATCTAGTTTATCCATTTTTAGTTTTAGAGATCTGCGTGAAGATTTGACCGAGTTATGAATATTTATATTCTAATAGTTTTTTTGTTTCTTCAGTTGGTGTTCTTGAATGAAGATGATGAGATTTTAGCTAGTTTAGTTGTTGTGGATGCTTCTCTAGTGATTCATGATGTTTTTGGATGTTTCTAGATCATGCTTTATCTATGTTGCATGTCTGCATTGATTGTTGTGCTCACGATTCAATATTTTCTCTTGCATGTTCATGTTTTTCATGTTCTTGGCTAACAGGGTGTTGAAGCGTGCTATGGATCTTTGAGGATTAATTTTTGAAGGTGGTTCGTGTTTGAGAATTTTATTTTGGGTCTTCACTATGTTGTGTCCAACCTTGGTTGATTCGAATTAATAATCTTTATTGTTTTAGGCCAACAGTTTGCATTCATTTTATTATTTCATTAAGGCTGACATGTAGTAATGTAATTTCTTGTTGCGGATATATAAGAGAAATTATTTCATCATTTGAAGGTAAGATTATGTGAAGTGTGTGAGTCTTGTGTGTGAATAATGTCTAGATCTTTTGAAGGAAGAAGCAGAGTGTGAAGAAGAGTGAGTAGAGTGTGAAGAAGTGTTCATGTGCTTAACTAGAACTGTAATCAACAAATGTTATTTTTCTCAGTTCAAATCTTGTGGATGTAATTCAATCTTTTGTAAGACAGTGTGTCTTCCTTTTGGCAATAAGCCTTTTGTATTTGAGTAGTAAGCTCTAGGAAGTGCACCTAAATGCATGTTCATTCCCAATTCATATTTATTTATACTTTTAATATGGTATAATCTTGTGGACTGACCTCCACAATGGTTTTTCCCCTAATAGGGTTTCCATGTAAAAAATCTTGGTGTTATGTGTGTTTCTGATGTATTGTTGATTTATGCTTTCATGGTTATTGATCAGATCTAAGAATAAAGGTTAATAAATTGAATAAGTTTGAAATTTTGTGACAACTGATTCACCCCCCCTCTTAGTTGTTTTCCCTTGTGTTGTCAATAGTGACAACCTTAAATTCATAATCGTGACCCTAATCAATGAGGGTACTCTCATTCCATGACAGTGAAGTATAATTTATGGAAAAAATGAGGTTGCCTTGGGTCATTTTAATATTCAACAAACATGTTATAGTGATCCAAGTTTTTAGTCAATTATGATATGCTCAATCAAAATAATATGAACTTCCTTGATATAGGAGAGGATTATAGAGCATAGTCCTGTGATAAGATGATAGTGATAGGAAAAATCAAGATTGTGTAGTCATAAAGGGTGCAGTCTCATTGCAAAGTGTAATAGAATTCACAAGTTTCAATGAGAAATGTTAAGGCATAGGGGTTTCATGCCAAATAACCTAATAACAAGGCATGACAAATGTACTAGTGAATATTAAAAAGATGCATTTGCTGCTGACTTTCAAAAAAAGAAACAACACAATCACAAAGATAGTGATAAGATAGTTTATGCAATGCTATACCTGATTTGAGCACAGTATGATTAAAATGGAAACCACACAAAAATCACTGAGCTTCCATCTAAATTAAAGTGTCTACCATGCCAAGCTATTATGCAGTGTTATTCAACAAAGCAACCCATGATATTATTACAAGGAAACCTTATTGTATATATAAGAGAATAATGATGGAAATACACAGAAGACCTAGCACAAGAAATACAATAATGGAGGAGCCATGACCTAGGGTTTTAAAACCTAGAATGTAAAGAAAAACAAAATGTAATCATGAGTTTGCATTCTTTTAAAACCATCACTATTTTAAAGCTCATATAAAATCAAAAGAATATTACTATGTTACTATAGAGGTCAAATCCAGATATAAAGGTGAGAATACTCATGGCCTCTAAAAAGGTATAAACCCAATGCAAGAATATAGTTGTGACCTATTACAAAAGAAATAAATGAAACCCAAAAGGACAATGATAGAGCTATGGTTTTGAATTAAACCCTCAAAAAATGTAAAAGGTTTTGTTTTCTTTTTACCCAGAAGTGAAGGTAAATCTCGTCCAAGGGTTTCTAAAACCTTGAAGTATACAAAGCTCAGGCAAACCTTGAGTCTTCAGGAAGTCACGACCTCTCATAGATGAAAAAGGAAGAATAGTTGGATTTTAGCCACCTCATAATTGAAGAAATATCTTTCAAAAAATCACAATGGAAACATCAAAAAGAAAATGCAAAAATCTTAAGCATTTTCTATCATTTTCTGCTACAGGAAGTAAAAGGATAGATTTTCTTTCACAAGGAAGAAGAACTAATATTTACCTGTGCAAGTCCTAGTTCGAATCATGCAAAAAGACTCCATTTGAGCTCAATTGAAACACTAGTTTGGTGGTGCCACAGGTAGAGAAATAAAATTGCTAAGTTGCAAATGAAAGGAAATGGCAAAGGCCAAAAAAAAATTCTTTAGGGTTTTCCATTACCTTAGTATTTGGCCGACCCCTATGGGGTATTTTTTTTCACTTTCATTTAAAATTCTTTGTGCAAGATTAATACCCATTGCTAGGTGCCATATTCCTTTGCTAACCTTTGCAAAATTATAAAATTTTAATTCCAACATCATTAATTCTTTCTAATTATTTGCATAGTTTAGAAATCAAACACATATTGTAAACAAATAATAAAGTAGTAATCTATAAACTACTTTATTATTTGTCATAAAATGCAAAAATTAGAAGGTGGAGTTAAAAAAAGTGTCATTGAGGTTCTCTCTCCAATGCAAAGTCAAACAAGGGAGTTGAGTTTTAGTGAGAATGAAGTGTTCACATGCACTTGATGATACTTGGAGCCTTTTGCTTTGACTTTCAATCATGTTTGAGTCTTTTTAGGAGCCCTTTTGGGTTGACTATCATGCAAATTGAGTTTGCAATTTTTTGAGCCTAGTTTACATCAGTTGTGGGCCCCCTTTTTGTGGGTTTTCATATTTTCTCATGAGAGGGTTTTTGGAGATATTTTCACTTTCAGTTAGCTGCTTGTGCCAACTCTTGGCACCTTGGAGTTACCTATTGTATATATTGAAAAATATTTTGTCTTTTTTGAAGGTTCTTGCTTCTTGTCTTTGCATTCTACAAAGAGAGATTGATCTTGTAATTCACTTTTTTACAGTTATTAATATATGCAACAACTTTTACAAGTTATTTGATATTGTTACTTGTAGAAGTTTCTTTCAATTTTCTTATTGCAATTAAGTGTTTACCTTCTTAGATTCAGGTGTTTTTCCTTTGTTAATGATTTGGATGCAAATTTAATGAGTTTTAAATCTCATAACCTTTAAATTTATAATGTCTCATTAATTGATGCATGTACATAGATGCAGGTTTTAGCCATAGGTCATAGATTTAGCTACAGATTTATCTTTCCCTTTAGGTTATGAAAACATTATATTTCCTTCGTAAAGGATAGATTAGTAGGCCTTTTTGTGAAATATTTATGTGTTTAAATTGTTTAGTTTGAGTTGTGAAAACAAATTTTAATGAGAAAATGTTGTGAATCAGGTTGCTCGTCTTTTCCATTTAGGTGCACCACCATACTTTAAGATTCAATTTATCCATTTATTTCAAGGCATTTCTTCCCTTTACCTTAAGATTACTAGTTATTCATTAGAAAAACATAAGGAAGCCAACCCATAATCTAGAGATTCATCTTCAATATGAGCATACCCACAGGCTTGAGGATGTTTCCATGTTTCACGAGATTGTTAAGCGTATAAAATTTCCATCTAGGTACAATCTCTATGACAATATTTTTTGGCACAACTAGTGGGACTTCTAATCAGGTGACTATGGGTTGGATTCCCATTGAGTGTGCCAAAAACTGTTGTCATAGAGATAGCACCCGGATGCCAATTTTATATGCTCAGCAATCTCATGAAACATGGAAACATCCTCAAGCCTGTGGGTATGCTCATAGTAAAGATGAATCTCTAGATTATGGGCTGGCTCCCTTATGATTTTCTAATTAATAACTAGTAATCTTGAAGGTAAAGCGGAGAAAGGATTTGAAATAAATGGATAAAATGAATCTTAAACTATGGTGAAGCACCTAAATGGAAAATATGAGCAGCCTGATTCACAATTTTTTCTCATTAAAATTTGTTTTCATGACTCAAACTAAATAGTTTAAACACATAAATGTTTCACAAAAGGCCTTATAATCTATCCTTTATGAAGGAAAAATATTTTTTTCACAACATAAAAGGAAAGATAAATATATAGCACAATCTATGACCTATGGCTAAACCTACATCTATGTAGTTTCATCCATTAATGAGACATAAATTTAAAGATTCTGAGATTTAAAACTCATTAAATTTGCATCCAAATCATTAATAGAGGTAAAACACTTGAATCTGAAAAGGTAAACACTTAATTGCAATAAGAAAATTGAAGGAAACTTCTACAATTAACAACATCAAAGAACCTATAAAAGTTGTTGCATATATTAATAACTGTAAAAAAGTGAGTTACAAGATCAATCTCTCTTTGCAGAATGCAAAGGAAAGAAGCAAGAACTCTCAAAAAACACTAAGTATTTTTCAATATATACAATAGGTAACTCTAAGGCACCAAGATGTGGCACAAGAAGCTAATTGAAAGTGAAAATATCTCCAAAAACCCTCTCACAAGCAAAGATGAAAACCCACAAAAAGGGGGCCCACAACTTATGTAAACTGGGCTCAAACAGTTGCAAACTTAGTATGCATGATAGTCAGCCCAAAAATGCTCCTAAAAAGACTCAAATTTGACTAAACGTCGAAGCAAAAGGATCCAAGTATCATCAGGTGCATGTGAGCACTTTAGTCTCACTGAAACTCAACTCCCTTGTTTGAATTTGCATTGGTGAGAGAACCTCAATGACACTTCTATTAACCCCACCTTCTAATTTTGCATTTTATGACAAATAATAAAGTAGTTTATAGATTACTACTTTATTATTTGTTTACAATATGTGTTTGATTTCTAAACTATGTAAAAAAATAGAAGGAATTAATGATGTTGGAATTATTTTTTTTATAATTTTACAAAGGTTAGCAAACGAACATGGCACCTACCAATGGGTATTAATCTTACACAAAGAGTTTTAAATGAAAGTGAAAAAAATGCCCCATAGGGGTCACCCAAATACTATGGTAATGGAAAACCCTAAAGCAAAAGTCTATTGCCTTTGTCATTTCCTTTCATTTGCAACTTAGCAATTTTCTTACTTTGCCTGTGGCACTGCCAAACTAGGGTTTCACTCGAGCTCAGATGGAGTATTTTTGCATGATTCAAGTTGGGACTTGTGCGGGTAAGTATTAGTTCTTCTTCCCTATGAAAGAAATTTTTTCCTTTTACTTCCTGTAGCAGAAAATGATAGAAAATGCTTAAGATTACTATGTGTTCTTTTTGATGTTTCCATTGTGTTTTTTTGAAAGATATTTCTTCACTTTTGAGGTGGCTAAAAACTAGCTATTCTTCCTTTTTCATCCATGATAGGTCGTGACTTCCTGAAGACTCAAGGTTTTCTTGAGCTTTGTATGCTCGAAGGTCTTAGAAACCCTTGGACGAGATTTACCTTCACTTCTAGGTAAAAAGAAAACAAAACCTCTTACAAATTTTTAGGGTTTAATTCAAACCATAGCTCCATCATTCTCCTTCTAGGTTTCATTTATTTTCTTTGTAATAGGCCACGACTATATTCTTGCACTGGGTTTAGACATTTTTAGAGGTCGTGAGTTTTATCTCCTTCATATCTAGATTCGGCCTCTATAGCAACATAGTAATATTCTTTTCATTTTATATGAGCTTCAAAATAGTGAGGGTTTTAAAAGAATGCAAACTCATGATTACATTTTGTTGTTCTATACATTCTGGGTTTTAAAACCCTAGGTCGTGGCTCCTCTGTTATTCTATTTCTTATTCTAGGTCTTCTATGTATTTCCATCATTAATTCCTTATATATACAACAAGGTTTCCTTGTCATAGGGCTACTCTATTGAATAACACTGCATAATAGCTTGGCATGGTAAACACTTTAATTTAGATGGAAGCTCAGTGATTTCCGTGTGGTTTCCATTGTAATCATATTGTACTCAAATCAGGTATTGCATTGCATAAACTATCTTATCACTATCTTTGTGATTGTGTTGTTTCTTTTTTTGAAAGTAAGTAGCAGATGCATCTTTTTAATATTTACTAGCTATAGTAAATTTTTCATGCCCTGTTATCAGATTATTTGGCATGAAACCCCTATGCCTTAACATTTCTAACTGAAACTTGTGAATTCTATTACACTTTGCAATGAGATTGCACCCTTTATGAATACACAACCTCACTTTTTCCAATCACTATCATCTTATCACAAGACTATGCTCTATAATCCTCTCCTATATCAAGGAAGTTCATATATTTTTGATTGAGCATATCACAACTAACTGAAAACTTGGATCACTATAACATGTTTGGTGAATATTAAAATGACCCAAGGAAACCTTATTTTTTTCCATAAATAATACTTCATTGTCATGGAATGAGAGTACCCTCATTGATTAGGGTCAAGATTATGAATTTAAGGTTGTCATTTCACACCTGGCTACTGTCTTGAATGAGACCTTGAAACTATCCTACTTCAATGATCCTTTGCCCCTTTCCCATAATCACTTTGTCTCTAAAATAGATACACCCTTGTTTGTTATCTTAGCAATATTATTAGTTATGGTATATGAAGTACACACCTGCATACTACCTTTATCTCTTTCCTTGTGACCTACAAGTCTACATCATATAGAATGGGCCCTCATTATGCATAATCATCATGATGATTGTATCTTCAAAAAGAAACCTACCCACTGCATCTACACTTTATTTCTTGCTATGTAAATGCATCTTTATTGCTCATGTTATTTTAGCCAAGACCTTCAATATCCTATTGGTATCTGTTTCAAACTCACTTTCACTATTTCCTAGAACCTTTGGAGTATGGAACCCTATACATTTCCTATTTTGGTTGAAAATTAATTGTTGAAGCAATTCCATCACTTGAATGGCAACCATCTTCAATAACTGTCTCGATACATTTCATGGATACACTTCATTGCACTTTTGATTTGATAGTCATGGATGGAAAATGTGTTCTATCACTTTACAAATTGTTCTTCAAACTGAAAATGCTTTCATTGAAATGGATTTGTTTATTGCTTATCTTATATCCCTCTCAATATTTAGAGGGCAACATGCTAGGATCAACCCTTGTGAGAGCCACATTTTTCTCCACATGCTGAAATGTTAAAAGAGATTAAACATGATGAACCTGTACCTTCACAATGAGCAAAATAGTTAGATAAAAGAGTGAAATTCAATGCTCTTCCTGATGATTTGACTCTCATTTGATGATCTGGTTTGGCTCTTTTGCATTTATCTGATAATGGCTCAATTTATTTAATGCATCATAGCTATAAATTATATGTCTATTGATGAAACATATGATGAGATTTCATGTCTCGAGATCTAACAAAATATTTCAATCATTCGTAGGTGCATCTAGAGATCAAGAACAAGAGGAATTGAAGATAGGAGGAACAATCTAAAGATAGAAGGACCAACATCTACATCAGCCCTTAAGGAAATGACGGATATGATCTCTTCTCATGTGTTTTTTCTTTACTTAATCTTTAGATGTACAGCTTGTATACACTGTTGTATTAATTCAATTTAGTCATTCCCACGGCTTGTGTGGGATATTTAAGCATTCTTTTGATCTTGATGAATGAAACACCAACATTGTATACATTTTCATTTTCAAAATGAATGAAATACAACAATATTATGCAATTTGTATAATCTCTTTTTGTTGTAAATCACTACATAATAAAAATTGAACTCCACTTGAAACTTCAAATACAAATGACTAGGAATAGCATAAATTTATTGAAGTTCCTTTCACCTTAGATGTAACAAATGTTTTATCTCGACCAAATTGAGCTGTAGGTGAAATTTTGGTAATAATTCCAACAACATTGTTAAGGTATTTTTAGAGATCTTCACAACAATCCATACAATTTTTTCATATTTTTCTCTAGTTACATTTTATTTTTATTTTTGTGATTGCACATTTTGGTGAATTACTTGGACATTTTAGCTCTTAGAAATTTTTTTGCATGAGATGACTTATTTTAGGTTGTTATACATGTATTTTCAAAATTTTGTGCTATTTGGGAATTTTGAGCATATTTTGAATGAAATTTCTCTTTTGTAGATGCACTAAGATAAAGTTCCATTCAAGTGTATCTTTTTTGGTGATTTCACACATCTTGTTGTGCATATTGTACTCACACTATGATATAAAGTGTCATGGGAGGGTTTTGTAGGCCTTTTATTTTTCCATCACACCTTTATCAAGATAGTGTTCCTTCCATGATAGCATATAATCCCAATTATTCTTTCCTCATGCATGTGTGCCTTGTTTGCATACCATTTTTCAATTGCAAGTACCCTTTTGTGTACATTCAAATCACTCTTTGTTCTCCTTCATGCACTTCTTAGTGACAAAAATTTTAATGGATTTATCTTGGCTCTCCATTTTCTACATTATGAGGGGGTTTCTACTATTAGTACTAATTCTTCCTTGGTTTTGTTAGAGTGATCTATGTATCTAGTTCTTGTTCCTATGTACTAGGTAGATGTAGTGGCTGGTTACTTGTGTATTTCAGTGAGATGGAGCATTTACCATATGGACACTCTTGGATTCCTATTTTTGGAGGTGACCTATTTTCACTTGATTAGTGTTCTTCAAACTATTGGTACCTATATTTTTTACTTGCATCTTACATGGTTGAATAGTGTCATTGGGGTCACTCATGTAGATTCATGTGCCATTCCTATCTTTGATTTCTAGATGTTTTCATTTTTTTTTCATTTTTTTCAAGTAGTATCATTGGGGGCACTCATACTGATTCTTTTCTTCTTTATCCTGATCATCATCTATTTTAGAGGAGGTTCTATATTTTAGTACTATAGTAGTCATCATTCGATAGTTATCTATAACTTTTTCATGCTACAGTGATGTTCTTCATGTTCCTATTCTTTTTTAGTACATTTTTTTGGAGGATTCTTAGTCCTTCATTCTCCTTTCTCTCTTTTTGAGAGGAGTTTTTCCCATGATATTTTTTCCTTTTTCTCCAATTGTGAGAGATTAGGTTGTTTGTACATTGGTACCTCATCAAGCCTTGTTTTCTAGGACCCATCATGAATTATTTTCTTTTTATACATTCTCTTTTTAGGATTTTTAGCTAATCCCTAAGTTTTCACTTATGGGGGGTGTTAGAGTAATCATGCATTAGCTAATAGTTAATTAATATTTAATTGATTATTAGGATAATTTATTTCATACACTTAAGCTAAACTTAGGAGCGATTTTTCTTATTAACTAGAGTGAGCTATTATTAGACCATTCTTTCTCATCACATAGGATGAAGACACTTGTCATGATATTATCCCTTTATAATTATAGGGTTGCTCTTATAAAACACTCCCTCATTATATTATCTCACTTGCATTTTTTGAGGTTCAACCAAGCTTTTCATTCTATACATTTTTCTAGTTAATGATATTGAAAATTATTGTTTGTAGCTCTCTTGCATGGAAGGTGTTTTTGTTCATTGTTTGATCTTGTTTCTTATTTTTTTCACAATTCTAAAAATAGTCACAACAATATTTACATTTAAAAATACAAAGGCTTAATCCAACTCCAATAGAAGTTAAGAGACATAAATATTATAAGGGATATGCCCCTAATTTAATAAGTATATATATAACATGTAGGATAGAAATAGGAAGTAAGAAAGTAAGAAGTAAAAGAGACAAAGACATGTATTGAACTCTTGCTATTAAATTTTATATGATTGATAAATAAATATACACTAGCATACTAAAGACAGTATCTAAAAGGCGGTGAAGCATGAAATTAGTTTTGAGTTGTTATTGTTCTATTTTTTTCTTACCACAATATAACATAGTGTATGGAAAAAATATTATCATTCTTATATTGTAAACATTGGTGTATAAATATAACATGCAAGAATCTAGGACATAAAAATATAGTTTGTGATTCAACTTTTCTTTCCAATAGTGTGATTGTATCATTGTAAAACCCCGTCCTGCAACCTAGAGGACGATGCAACACTACGGAAGCACAACTAATTTTTTTCTTAAAAAAAATAACAAAGATGAGTGAAGTAAAATACTCTAACACATACATCCTCTAGGCCACACAATGCATCTACATGTGAACTTCACAACTTACAAAATTATTCTAAAACATAGCATATGAAATTAACTCATGATAACATCATACATCAAAGCATTAACCCATAGCATAATAAATTAAACATGAAAATGTAATTAACATATTTCCACTGATACAACACCACTTTAAAATGATATATACAATTTAATCCAATAGTGAATAGATCATACATAATGTTACAATCACAGTACAAGACCTCCTTGTTTACAAATAAGGAATATAAATACATAGTGTCCCTTTGTTACAATGAATACAAGAGAAGTACAAATCCATATAACACATGAGCTCCTCGAAACATGAAGAGAAAATTCCAACAGTGTAAGGTGCATGCCACCCAGCCATGTGGTACCCGTAGGCCCAACCCCCATGCTAGGAGATAGTAACAGGTAACCAAGACAAACCTACTACCTCTAGACACATGCAGTACACAAGATAACATAGTACTAGTAAACACAAAACAACATTGTAGCAGTAAACACAAAACATAAGGTTGCATTGCTTCTAGAACCACTGAATCAATTACATCCACTATATAATACAAACTGACTGTTGTCATAGGAGGAGTGTCATCACAAAGGTTGCATTGGTTATCCAAAGGAGATCTTCCTAGGTCTCGACCCCCATCTTGGGTTATCCTGGTAACCTCTCACGAACCTGGCCCCGCATGCACACCAGTGTGGAATCGATTATCTTTCGAGAAGACAAGATAACGATCTTTCCATTCTAATCCTTCTCGACTCATCTCAAGTGTCATACTAGCCTTTGAGCCAATGAGCAAGGCTAAATTATCTGATTAAATGTATTAAGCTAATTTATCCCAAATAAAGGTTATTTAATTTCCACTGATTAAATTGACTTTCACACTAGTTGTCCTAGGACCACTTTGTGTCCCGACCCCCGTTGAAAGCCACTCCCCTATCAACAACACAATAACATATTCCACAACCCAAGGGTAGACAATGTGCACAAAAAAATTGATAACAAATATCAACCATTCTGCAAAGAACAACACATCTTGTTTGTAGTAACCGAGTGCCCAAATTAAATCAAACAACCCATTAATAGTAATTGGGTTTTCAAACTAATTCACACATCCCTATGGACGTCAAATACCAAAAGAGGTGAAACGTTATATTTATAAAACGCGTCAGATGTGTTGGCCCAGTTTAGGGTTTACAAAATAAGTCGGTCACAGATCAAGTCGGCCCTAGAAGAATTTGAAACAAAGTCAAACGTGCATTAAATGCAAGGGTACCAACCAAATCAGCCCAGCTAGGGTTTACAATAAGTCAGTCCAAAACATGTGAAGAAGAAGCAAAGTGAAATAATGAGGAAGCACGACTTTCGATGCAGCTTTGCATTAACTAGTTCCCCCATGTCGCCCATACCTTGTTCCATTATGGCCTTCATCATCAAGAACGTCCTCTGCAAGCTATTCGCAAGTGGCATAGGTGAAACCCTAGTTCACCATTCAATAGCATTAATATCATTCTTCAGCCGCCCCATCGTATTGTCTTAGTCTCTCTTTTTGGATTGATATTCATTAATGACTACACTGTAGGTCACTGCATCATCCAACTAGTGCCCAGCTACTGTATCCCATGATAGCCTTAGTCCTTCGTAGTAGGGTGTTCATATTCGGGTCTAAAACCTTGAACCAGAATGATGTCATCTTGCCCCCAGGAATCCTACTCTTTTCATCCAACTTCATTCTTCTTTTTTGCTTCAAAGATGGAGGATCCCTCTATGTCTCTCTTAGCCTTTCTAACCGCTATCTTCCTAGACTCAACATACATTCATCAAACACCAATGTGAGAATCCAAATATTGACAACATTTTCATCCAAGTGTTAGCTTAAAATCATGATAAAACCATTAAATTAGCCATTAAGCATCAAAACTAAGCAGTTTGGGATTTCAAGTGAACTGAGGAAAACTAGCCTGGGAGGAATTTCAGAAAATTATGAACCAAGTGGATTCTCACGATGAAGCACCAATGTCAACAATAGATTATTAAAATGAACACAAGTAGCATACAATAGTGAACTTCATCAAGATAAAGCAAGATATGTTTAAGCATTCATCATTAGATTCATCAATTTTATCCAATTTCTTAAATTCCACAAAGCATAGCAAAGAATTCAGAAAAATCCGGCTAGACCAGAATTTCGTGGATGACTCAAAACTTTGAACTTTGAAAAATTGAAGGGAACTAGGAAAATCCAGCCAGAACGGAGAATCCTGAAGCAGGCATAAGGTTTACCAATAGATCATTCGAATGAAGAAGGAATGCATATAACATTGTGAAATTCATCAAAACAAGCATGTAAACATAAGAATTTATTATTAGAATCATTCTTGTGCCAACAATTTCAGGTCACTCGAAGCTTGGGATAAAATCCAAAAAAATTTGGCCAAACCGGAATTTCACGAAGAGCGCAAAACTCCAAACTCAGAGCACGTCAAATTGAATTGAGCCTCGTAAAACCCTACCTGAATCAAACTGAGGCATTGAAAAACAAGGCAAGGCATGGAAACCATTCAAAAACACACATCGGTGAGAGATCCACCCAGGCGAAGAGATTTAAGAAAATCACAGTGATCGATAAGCCTTAGCGACCCGAAATTCAAAAACTCGATGGCAAAGCGGAACCCAAAAAAATTTGGCACATGTGAAATTCTGCGAATGCCAGAAATCTCTGAACTACAGTGTAAAACAAGTCGAGCTGAACTTCAAGCACAATCTAGCAAAATGGAGGGAAGGAGGAAAAACAAGGAAAATCCAATTGGGGTAGACAATCCCGAACTGGCTCAAAAACCCGAACAGTAGCGTTGAAACCGGAGTTTGGAAGAAAACTGGGAAAATCCAAACAGACCTAAAAATCCTGAACCAGGGTAAAAACCTGAACTTCACCCAAAACATAAGATTTTCAGTATTCAAATTGAGAAAAACACTTGGGAAAGCAAGATAAACATATTAAGCACATGCCAAGGCAAAGCAAAACCTCAAAATCGAAGGGGGAAAAACACAAAGAGCGAAAGCAAAAGAGGGTCCCATTTTAATCATTTTTAAAATGGGGTGGTTATGAAAGGCATAACAATACACATTATACATTTTCACACTCAAAATCAGAGCAAACAAGTGTTTTTTTATTATTTTCTATGTTTTCCAAAGTCCATCCCACAAAATCACACCAAAATCAGTCAAAAATTGTTTAGAAAACTAGTTCAACCAATCAATCTTTGTTCACCACAATTGCTTGAAACAGGCTCACAACTGCTTTCTGAACTACAACTATTCACCATAAAACATAATTCATACCCTGCACCACATTTTCCAGAAACAGGCCCACAACTACTATTGTGTGATACAACTATTCACTAGAAACCTGCATCTGCAAATGATGCAATTTCTAGAGATAGAGCCACAACTTCCTGATCATCAAAATCCCCAAAAATCCTTGTCCAAACCAGGTCAAATTTATCTTGATAGAGATCTTGTTATCCAAACATTAGACTTGTAGAGTTTTATCAGTCCATTCCATCATCCTCATTTAGGTTTGCATAGCACTTTAGGTCATCTTTGCCTTGCATTATTAGTCTTAGACCTTAGGTTGCACGTACCTTCTAGATTTTAGACATAGGAAGTTTATCAAGCCTTTCGACAATCCATCGTTACTTATTCAATTTTTCATTGACTTTTACCCTTTTTCACTTATCACCCTTTGTCATAACCATATTGGTAAAAAAAAATTGGGTCTCAAACTTATGTCTTAGTTTAGACTCATCTTGCCAACCTTTCTCTAAATCTTCGTCATCACAAATATCAATGACAAGTGGATTTGTTATCTTGTATCTACAATAACTTGGTTATCATCCTCTTTCTTAAAATCTTAAGGTCCATAACCTTAGTGTCATTTTAGTTTCATACCATATCCTTTGATCATAACATCATTTTCATCCTCTCAAGCCTTATTCTTGGACTTAGATTACATTATTGCATCCTTATATCCCAAAAATCACAAAAATATAGCTTACCCTCATCTTAGACTTAGTTGCATCATAACCTTTGATCATTGATTTAGTATTACCTAGTCTCCCTTTGGTGGTGTTTGGCATCCATTATTTTCATTTAGCTTCATTTAGTTCCATCCTTTCGTCTTAATATCATCATTACCCTTGCATGGTCACCTTTCATCCTTATACCAAAAAAATCACAAAAACATAGTTTAGTATCATCTTGCATTATCATCCCTTCCAACTTTGCAAGTCTCACATGGTTGAAACAAGGTCATGAACTAAAAGAAAGGACATGGATTCCTTAAGTGACCCCTTTTATAGTCCACATCATGACACCAACCTTGGATCAAATTCAAATCAATCTACACCACAAAGAGACCCATTGACACATTTGATAATCTAGGCTTAGATGAATTCAACAAGAAATTGATTCCTGAAGAGATTGAAAGAGCTTACCAAGATCCAAGGATTTTACACATTGTTGATGAGCTCGTTGGTGTTGATCCTAATAGATACTTTTATGCACTAGCCAAAAAGGGTGCTAAACTTCCTCAAGGCTTTCATGTCTCCACAATTGTGGAAGGAGCTACTCAAGCACTAAACCAGGGACTTAATCAAAACCCATTTGCATTAGGGATGCCATCTTCACAACAAATGTCTACTACATTACCACTTGGGACAACAACACACATGACCACAACTACCACACACATTCCCAATACCCCAACATTTGGAAACAAGGGAACTCATGCAACAACACAAGGAAAATTTTTCACATTTGGTAGCTCATCACATTCCATAGGTAATAATTTTACAAATCCTCTTTTTCAAAATACAAACCAAGGTCCCACATCTCAAGGTCCTACACCTATATTTCAAAACATGAACCAAGGTCCTATGCCTACATTTCAAAACATGAATCAAGGTCCTACATTTCAATTTCAAAAAACTCCCCCACCAAATAAAAATCAACCAAAAAAATCTAGGATAATTCATATTTCCCCACAAAGAGTGACAAATCAAAACACCAGCCAATGACCTACATTTTCAAATATCAATCAAGGACCTACATTTTTTAATAAAAATCAAGGACCTACCCCCTCATTCCAAAATGCCTATCAAAGACCTACATTTTTAAACACAAATAAAGGACCTACCCCACCACTCCAAAGCACAAATCAAGGTCCAACATTTCAAATCCAAGGAACAAATCAAGGGCCTACACCACAATTTTTCAAATGTCATGCCAAGTACTAACATGACTTTTGGGACCAATCTAAATTCTAATTTCACTCCAAACCAAACCAACACTAATTCCACATTTACACATTAATATCAACAAGGTAACCAAAGTCCCATGCCACGAAATGCCAATCCAAATCCAAATCGAACATATGATCTCAACACCAACACCATAATGCAAAATCAAACCAATACAACACCATCTCTTGCAAACACCTTGATACAACAAATATAATACATACAACAACAAATGACAAATATGCAATTGGGGACCAACAAGAAAACTTATTCCATGGATGAATTGTGCCCTTATCCATTCAATAGAAATTTTTTACATGCCACCCTTTCCCCCTCACTTCACAACACCAAGTTTACCCAAATGCAAAGGGAAAGGGGATCCAGTGGAACACATACAAGAATTTAATATGACATGTATGGAAATCACATATAATCCTACCTATTTGATGAGACTATTCCCAAGAAGTCTCATAGGACCAAACCTAGATTGGTTCACACACCTTCCTCCATCAATTAGAACATGGGGTGACTTGGCTGATAAATTCATTAATCAATTTTCCTTTAACATTGAAAGTGATGTGACCCTCGCAAAATTATGCACCACTAAACAAGAAGGGGAGTCACATCATTTTACCAAAGATGACGAAGTATGGCCAGAAACTATCCTTGCCACATCATAGAGAAACAACTTGTTTCTAGAAAACCTCAATGCAGAATTGATGAGTGCTCTTCAAATCCAATGTTGCACAACCTTTGAGGAAATCATGGAGACGAGTGTCATTGTTGAAAAGGCTTTTTTTGCAAAGGAATTAGTTAAAGTAACAAAGAAACCCCAAAGGAAAATAATGAAAAAGTTAAATTTTGGTCTTGAAATAAGAATATCACTAAGGATGGAGTCATCGATGCTAAAGTGATAAAAAAAGGTCCCACCATTCACCTAAAGGTCCATCCACTTCAAACACATCAAATGTATCGAATGCTCAAACACAAGGTCAAGATCAAACATTGAACGCAGTCCAAAACAACCAACAATGCAAACATCATCTGCATGCTAAGAGAACATACACCCCATTGGGTGAACCCATTGAATCGATCCTAAAAACACTCTTACAATCCAATATCATCTAGTTTCTAGACATCAAAAACTATGAACCCTCATTGATCACACCCAATTGGTGGAAGGAAAATGAGTATTGTGAATATCACCGTGGAAACGGACATAATACATCTTCATGCTGGACACTCAAAAACGTCTTTCAGGATATCATTAAATAAGGAATCATTTCCATAGACAATTCACAAGGCAAGACAAATGTTGATCACACCATATTTAAAAATCCCTTGCAAGATCATGACAAAGGAAAATCCTCCAGTTTAGGGGATATCATGAGAGATGGGTTCTTGTTGAACCACTAATGCAACATGGGTCAATGAGTTTGGAAACTACAGTTGAATCCTGATAGCAATATCATAATTTGACAGGAAAAATACCTCCTACTTATCAATTGATGAGCTAAAGGGGCTCTATTATGAATGGTTCATAAGGGCTGAAGGTTTTGCAAATTAACAACTCAAGGCTTAAGACTCCAAGCATGAGTTGGAGCATCACCTCCCACCATCACCTCTGTGAGCATCACCTAGATGCAATGAGTGCTAAGTGGACCATTGATATCATGAGAGATGGGTTCTTGTTGAACCACTACTCATGATGGGTCAATGAGTTTGAAAACTACCTCCAGCAATATCATAATTTTTAGGGACTTATCAATAAACAATGCCAATTATAACTGCATTGCTCATGATTATAGTAAATTTTCTGTCATAAATGAGCCTTTGATAATCGTGTTTCAATCATTACCGTAAATAAGAAAAGTTTAGAATGTGCTATCACCACTCCCAGAGCCAAGGTAACTCTACAAGGGGTTCCTTCCAATCCACAACCAAAAATCTAGTATAATCTCCTAGAGTAGCTAGGGAAGACTCTCGCATAGATTTCTATTCCAGAACTCCTTTACATATCCCCTCAACACAGAGCTATCCTTGACAAATCCTTGCAGGAATCGTCTATACTAGCCAATCTAGATGTCAATGAATTTCAGTCCATGGTTGGATACCTAGCTATTCCACATCATGTCACCTTCTCTAAACAAAAAATTTTTGCACAAAATTTTGATCACAATGATCCCCTACATCTAGAAGTCTACATAAATAAACATAAGATCAAACAAGTCTTGGTAGACAGTGCAACATGTTTAAACATTTTCTCTCTAAAATTGGTAAAAGAATTGGGATACTCTGAGGATTGCATAAATCAAACCAAGAATTTTTTTATCAAAGCCTATGGTGATATTGAATGTTCATCTGAAGGAGTAATTTTGCTTCCCATAAAAGTTGGTCCAGCTATGCAAAATATAGATTTTCTTGTCTTGGATCTAGATTTACACTACAACCTCCTCCTTGGCCACTCATGGATTCATGCCATGAAGACCATACCATCCACATACCACCAATTCCTCAAGTTTCCATATAATGGAACTAAAATTACTATTCCTGGTGATCTTGATCCCTTTTAGTATTGCACAAACCTAAAAGGAACTGTTGACCACCAAGTGCCCATAAATTGAGAGGCCTCATCTTCCACCTCATCCCACTACATTGATCCATCTGACCTTGTCAAATCATCCACTCCTTTCACCACACTGTCCAAACCCAAAATCCAGATTCAAGACAAAGGATGTAGAGAATACAACATAAAGAGGCTCTTTTGCATTGGAAAGCTACCTAAATCACCAAAGTATTATGGCAAGCTGCATCTCATGCATCCTAAGGTTATCATCTATAATCCTCCTACCATCTTCACTAAATGGGGGGAGTTAGCCAAAGAATCTTTGGATGACCACATCTACACATGGTTATATAAAGAAGAGGAGGACATAGAACCTTAGCAACTACCAATTGAACAATATCCAAAAGGGTTCCTCTTAATGAAGCAACAAGGATATGATGGAACAATAGCCTTGGTATGAAAAAACATGGAATAGTGGAACCATTACTACCTCCTAAATTACCAAAGTATAGTGGGTTAAGGTTTGTACCAGTAAAAGTGAGTATCCTAGGTACTGGATTTCCTTCGAGTGAGACTGTTAATGCTTCAAATGAAATCAAGACATCTGAGGACTACTATACCGACTTTGATTCCAATCTATGGGAATGGGGTTCTAATAAATCATTTTATGACTATGACCTTGAGGAAGCATTTAGAGAACCTAATGAGCCTATCTTTGAGGAAAAATTCAATCAAATGTTTAAAATTGGTCCCCCGTAGAACTTGTCAAATCCCAAACAAAAGATTCTCTTGCAAAGGGAAGCTTGGATCGAAACATTCTGGGAACCCGATGGCTCAACCTCTGTCTTTACCTTATCTTCCTATACCATGACCCTTGACAATACTGATGATGGCTTGTTCCTCATATACCCATAGTTAATAGATTGGGACCAACAAGGACCATCAAGTTTAGACACATTCAAGAATGATGAACCAATTGCTAATTTCATGGGACTTCATGAAGGAATACCAAGTGGGGATCATAAGGTTGGATTTTTCATAGAACTCAATAATGCAACATAATTTGGTGAGGTTATCCTTTCCTCTAGTCACAAAAGTGAAAATGAAAAAAGTAAAAATAAAAAGAATAGGTCTCCAGGTGAAAACCTAAAGGCACCTGTTGATCATGCAAAAGTAAAAATAAAGGACATATCCGAAGGTGAAAACCTCTCTGAGGAAACTGAGGATGGGGGATTGGAAAATCTCCCTATAGAGCAAGAGAGATCACCATTGATTATAGAAGAAATAGAAGAAGTGAACATTGGGACACAAGATAACTCTAGAATCATATACCTTGTAGCATCTTTGACCACTAAGGAAAAACCAAAGTTTACAACATTCTTTTGAGAGAGACAAGTTAATTTCACATGGTCCTATGCTAATATGCCTGGGTTGGACCCTGAACTTATTTTACATCACATTCCATTGATACCAAATGCCAAACTTGTAAGGAAAGCAACGGTGCAAAAACAACTTTCCTAACGTCAAATCCATAGGGAAGTAAGCAGACAGTACTTTTAATTTTTATAATTACAATGTAATTAAGACAGACATGAAAGAATTACATAAACAGAGAAGATACTCAAAGACAACTAACAACAGATTTATGTGGGAAACCCTTTTGGGAAAAAACCCACCACACCAAGCTGAAACTCTTTGTATTATAGTAACAATAGATTACATACAAATCAGAGATACAACTCTCTGGTGTTAGTCACAGTAACTTTACTCACTGTTCATCAATTACAGACAATGCTCTCATTGCATCCGATTCAACTCAACATAATTTCAAATCATAATCGATCCTTTAAATCTTATTGTTTTCTAATTTTTTCCTTTTGTTCATCCTTATCCGCCAATGCTCCATCGAAGAAAGTTGCCATGCCTTTTCATATTTTTCCTTGCATGCAGTTTTTCTCTAGTGTTGCAACTGATGCAAAATCCAACCTTCATCCGTTTGAAAACTGCTTCCTCTGATTGGTCCAGCGGGATGCCACATAGGATGGTCACACAGTCAAAGGCGATCAAACTTTGTTGGCATATCGGT
This sequence comes from Sequoia sempervirens, assembly GCA_007258455.2. Classification (NCBI taxonomy): domain Eukaryota; kingdom Viridiplantae; phylum Streptophyta; class Pinopsida; order Cupressales; family Cupressaceae; genus Sequoia; species Sequoia sempervirens. The sequence continues at coordinate 211,166,652 of VDFB02058242.1, forward strand.
GAGACACTAACAGTGTCTCCCCAATGCCACAAAGTCTTCATATCAATATCACCATATCTTCCACGAGTCGTCAAGACATTTTACCAATGCTCACAAAGCATATTGATTTCCACTTTGCCATCGACAAGACTTCCCATTCACCAAAAGGTTTCGTCGAGTCTCCTCAGGTTTCACCGAAGCATCTGATAGTCCGCAAGACATTCGTCTTTCACCGATACTTCATACCGAGCTCATCCAAGTCTTACCGAGTCGGCAAGACTTAAGTCTTTCGCTAATACCTTACACTAGCCGAACATGTCACACCAAAGCATCGAAGAGTCAGTGAGACTTATCGTCTTCGTCAAGACCTTATACCAAGGTCTTAAGTCACCCCGAGCATTGCATTCACCAATTGGAAAGACTTATGTCTTTCACCAAGACCACATACCGAGTGCCCATGTCTTGCCGAGTTGGCAAGACATTTGACTTCGCCAAGACATTTCACCGGGCACCAAGAGCTACACCGATGAATGTTGGTGTGACTTATTCAAGTCACCAAGACTTCTCAACAAAGTATTTTTTCACCGCGAATGGACCAAGAGAATACTCCCATCGGCGAGACATACCTTCTTCAATGATACCTCTCCCCAATGATCCGTGTGTGTTAGCCCGATAGCCATAAGCTATTGGTGAGACTTACACCATTCACTGGAACATCTCGTCGAAGCCCTAGAGTTAGCCTGATAAGATCGACTGTCGCCCAGAGTTCTTCAGATTGACAAAAGGTCATGCCGAACACAGAGAGTCACAGCGATAGTCATTTTCAGCAAGACATCAACTCTGTCTTAGCAACATGAACCTATCAAGCAAATTTAGAATAGTTAGTTGCCCAGACATGAACAATGTCATAGCAACTTTTCCCTTCAGGAGTTCCATGTCAGTAAGGATTGAGGCACATATTCCAACAAGCTCCCACTTGATGAAGATATTACTAACACCTCTAGAGCATAAACAAACTACTCAAAAACATGGGCCAAGAGGCCCATCGAACTGGCACACCACATGTATTTGTCTGTGCTCACAAGTTTCATCAATGCATCTGCAACATTCTCCAGAGTATCCACTTTCTCCAAAGAGACCTTCCCATCCTCCACTATATCTCGTAGAAAGTGATACTGTACATCTATGTGTTTCATCCTGGCATGGAAAGTAGGATTCTTTGCCAAACATATAGCACTCTGGTTGTCACAATAAATAGTAATTTTTCCTGCATCAAAACCAATGTTAGAACACAAACGTTTTAACCAGATTACTTCTTTACAGGCATGTGTAGCTGCCATGTATTCTGCCTCTGTAGTGGACAAAGTGACTATAGCCTGCCGCTTGCTCATCCAACTCACTGCACCACCATTCATCATGAAAACATATCCACTAGTGGATCTTCTGCTGTCAATGTCCCCTGCCCAATCAAAGTCCACATAACCTAGAATACTGAGAGTCCTCTGTGATTCAACCAAGTTCCCATGGTAACATAGAGCATAGTCTGAAGTACCCTTCAGATATCTAAACACTCTCTTCACAGCATCCCAATGTGTCCTTCCAGGATTAGCCATAAACCGACTAAGAATTCCCACTACTTGGGCAATGTCTAGCCTTGTACAGACCATTGCATACATAAGGCTGCCAACTACACTAGCATAAGGTACACTGGTCATGTCCTCCATCTCAGTAGGAGATTTTGGAAAATCCTCAATAGATAGCTTCATTCCCTATGTAATTGGAACAACTAGCTGCTTACACTCGGTCATACAAAATCTCTCTAGAACAGTCATGATATACTTACTCTAACTAAGCCAAAGTTTTCTATTTTTTCTATCCTTGGTTATTTCCATTCCCAGAATGTACCTTTTTGTACCAAGATCTTTCATTTCGAACTTTGTAGATAACTGAGACTTAAGATCAGAAATCATTAGCTTACTATTACCTATGAACAACATATCATCAACATAGAGAGCAATAATATGGACTTGATCACTTTCAGCTTTGTAATATACACAATGATCACATTTTGATCTTACAAATCCCAATGACAAAACAAAAGTGTCAAATTTCTAGTACCACATTCTAGGAGACTGTTTTAACCCATACAGAGATTTCTTTAACTTGCAAACCAATCTTTCCTTACCTTTTTCCACAAAGTGCTCTAGATGGGACATATAAATTTCTTCTTCAAGATCACCATGAAGAAACATTGTCTTCACATCCATCTGCTCAATTTCTAAGTCATACACAGTTGCAAGTGAGAAAAGAAATCTAATAGATGTCAGCTTAGCTACAAGAGAAAATATTTCTCCATAATCAATTCCCTCTACCTGGGAATAACCTTTTGCAACTAGCCTTGCTTTATATTTTTTCACACTGCCATCAAGACCTATTTTCTTTTTAAACACCCATTTGCAGCCCACAGCTTTTCTGCCTTTAGGCAATGGCACCAAACTCCAAGTATCATTCTTGTCTAATGATGCCATTTCTTCATTCATGGCTTCCAACCAAGAGTTTGAATCAGATATTTTAAATGCCTCTTTCACAGTCCTAGGTTCATCAGTGCTAGAAATTAAAGCATAGGCACAAGTAGACTCAATTAAAGAAAACCCATACCTATCAGGTTGCTTTCTTTCACGAGTTGACCTCCTCACAAGCTAAGGCTGAGGTGGTTCTTCATCTTCATTAGAACTTTCAAAGCTACTAGAGCTCTCCTCAGTATCAGGTACATTTTGATTTTTGAATTCCTCTTTATTTGGTGTCGGAGGAATTCCTACTACAACCTTTTCATTTTCTGATTTCTTCTATGACTGCAAATCCAATGTAGAAGATTTCAACTCATGAAAGATAACACTTCTGGTGTACAAAACCTTCTCAGTCTCAGGAATCCAAAGCTTGTATCATTTTATTCCAGCGTTATAACCAATAAAAATACACCTCACAAATTTTTTTTCCAACTTAGATCTTTTTTCAAATGGCACATATGCATATGCCTCACAGCCAAAGACACGAATATGTCTCAGAGAGGGCTTCTTTCCAAACCATGCTTCCAAAGGCGTCTTCTCAACAAGAGTAGAGTTAGGAGAATGATTTACCAAGTAACATGTTGTAGAGACTGCTTCAGCCCAGAACATCTCCTCCAAGCCAGCACTGCTTAGCATACTTCGTGCTCTTTCCATTACTGTCCTATTGAACCTTTCAACAACTCCATTTTGCTATGGAGTATAAGGTGTAGTCTTATGTCTTTTAATCCCATGATCTGTACAATAGCTTTCGAATTCATCTGAACAAAACTCACCGCCATTGTTAGTTCTCAAGAATTTTATTTTCCTACTAGTCTAATTTTCAACAAGATTTTTAAATTCCTTAAACCAACTGAACACTTTTGATTTACTTTTCAAAAAATATACAAATGTTCTTGAATAATCATTAATAAACGACACATAGTATCTTGATTTAGACAGAGAAGAAACATTCACTGGACCAAACACATCATAATCAATATAATCAAGCAAACCAGAAGATTTGTGAGGACTGGAATAAAATGAAACACGGTGTTGTTTACCATATATGCAATGTTCACAAAATTCGAACTCAAGGTTACAATCTTCAAGCCCTTCTACCATGTTTTTATTTTTCAAGGTTTTTAAACCTTTCTCACCAATGTGGCCTAGCCTATGATGCCAGAACATAGTCTTCTCTGCTGGAAGTTTAACCTCCATGGCGTTTACTCCATCAGGAACATTTTCCTTCTTTTCTCCATGAGCAGCTTTTAGTGACTTTGTAGAGACACTATTGCATTGAACATGTGCATCTAGCTTGTACAAGGTACCAATTCGAGCACCCCTATCCAGCACCATAGAGCCTCTAGTCATCTTGCAGCCATTTCCAGAGAACGTGACATGCACTTCGATATCATTCAGCTTACTTACAGAAAGTAAATTATGAGCCAGACCTAGTATATGCATCACATCATTGATTCCCTTCACTCTTCCATCAGGGAATTGAATTTTGACTCTTCCATAACCAACAATTTCCAAAGATGAATCCCTTGCTAAGTACACCTTTCCACCATTGTATTATGCATACTTCATGAACCAATCTCTATGAGATGTCATGTGGAAATATGCTCCAGAATCAATCAGCCAGACATCATCTGATGCCCGTGTAGCCAAAGTTGCAATGAAGGCGTCTAAATCACTCTGAGAAGAATCATTTCTAGAAGAGTTCTTCTTCTTCTTTTTCTCCTCCTTGCAATCCTTTCGGACATGACCAGGTTGCCCATAGTTCCAACACTTCACCTTGGACTTCTTTCCAAGAGACTTTGATCTCCCCTCTAATTTTGATCTGGATTTCTTATCCTTCTTCTTTCCTTTCTCCTTCTATCTGCCTCTAATAGCCAAAGCCTCCTTTGTCATCTCAGAAGATTTTCTTCTCATCTCTTCTGACAACAAAGAAGCAACAACATCTTCCATCTTGAAAGTGGATGTCGTACTCCCAATAGCCATCACCAAATGATCCCAAGAATCTAGTAAAGAACATAGTAGCAGCATGCAGTGATCATCTTCAATCTTCACACCAATAGATGTTAACTGAGCAATCAACATGTTGAAAGCATTTAAGTGATCAGAAACAAATCCTCCCTCTTGCATTCTCAGAGAGTACAGCTTGTTCACCGGGGACTTGCCCTGATAAATGGATGCTAGTCTTTTCTTCATGAACATTCAGAAGAACAGAAAATGTCAAACAGAGCCTTATTAGCCCCTTAGAATTTCTATCTGAAAGATCCCAATCCTCTTGCTTCATGCCTTAAGGCATTGTTCCAGACACAGTAGTCCAAAGATCTCGGTCTACTAACAAATCTTCCATTTTGAGTTTCCACAACTCAAAGTTGCTACCATTGAATTTCTCTATTTCCATCTTCTTGGATGTGCTAGCCATCTTAATTTGTAATTAAATTAATAGAACTCTACAAAACTCCCACTGGAAAAGGATTGACACAAAAAATCCAACCCACTTACAAGGACAACACAACTAGCCAGGCTCTGATACCACTTGTAAGGAAAGCAACGATGTAGAAACAACTTTCCTAACATCAAATCCATAGGGAAGTAAGCATACAGTACTTTTAATTTTTCTAATTACAATCTAATTAAGATACACATGAAAAAATTACAAAAATAGAGAAGATACTCAAAGACAACTAACAACAGATTTACATGGGAAACCCTTTCGGGAAAAAACCCACCACACCAAGCTGAAACTCTTTGTATTACAGTAACAACATATTACATACAAATCAGAGATATAACTCTCTGGTGTTAGTCACAGTAGCTTTACTCATTGTTCATCAGTTACAGACAATGCTCTCATTACATCCGATTCAACTCAACATAATTTCAAATCAGAATCGATCATTTAAATCTTATCACTTTCTATTTTTTTCCTTTTGTTCATCCTTATCCACCAATGCTCCATCGAAGAAAGTTTCCATGCCTTTTTATATTTTTCCTTGCATGCAGTTTTTCTCCAGTGTTGCAACTGATGCAAAAATCCAACCGTCATTCATTTTAAAACCGCTTCCTCTAATTAGTCTAGTGGGATGCCACATAGGATGGTCACACGGTCAAAGGCGATCAAACTTTGTTGGCATATCGGTGAGACACTAACAGTGTCTCTCCGATGCCACAAATTCTTCATATCAATATCACCATAGCTTCCACGAGTCATCAAGACATTTTACCAATGCTCACAAAGCATATTGATTTCCACTTTTCCATCGGCAAGACTTCCCATTCACCAAAAGGTTTCGTCAAGTCTCCTCAGATTTCACTGAAGCATCTGACAGTTGGCAAGACATTTTTCTTTCTGCAAGACTTCATACCAAGCTCATCCAAGTCTTACCGAGTTGGTAAGACTTAAGTCTTTTGCTAAGACCTTACACTAGCTAAACATGTCACACCAAAGCATCGAAGAGTCGGCGAGACTTATCATCTTTGCCAAGACCTTATACCGAGGTCTTAAGTCACCCTGAGTGTTGTATTCACCAATCGGCAAGACTTATGTCTTTCGCCGAGACCACATACTGAGCGCCCATGTCTTACCGAGTCAGTAAGACATTTGACTTCGCCAAGACGTTTCACCGGGTGCTGAGAGCTACACCGATGACTGTCGGCATGACTTATTCAAGTGGCCAAGACTTCTCAACGAAGTCTTTTATCACCACGAATGGACCAAGAGAATACTCCCATCAGTGAGACATACCTTCTTCCGATCGACAAAAGGTCACGCCGAACATAGAGAGTCACAGTGATAGTCATTTTTGGCAAGACATCAACTCTGTCTTGGCGACATGAACCTATCAAGTAGATTTAGAACAGTTAGTTGCCCAGACATGAACAATGTCACAGCGACTTTTCCCTTCAGGAGTTCCATGTCAGTAAGGATTGAGGCACATATTCCAACAAAACCATATAAATAAAAGCTAAGGAAAATGCACCCACAGATTGTACTCTTGGTCAAGGTTGAACTAAAGAAACTCTTGGATGTTGGATTCATACACTCTATTGATTATGTAGATTGGATATCTAATCTTGTTCCTGTCACAAAACCGAGTGGTCAAATCAAAGTATGTAGATATTTTTGGGATCTTAACCAGGCTTTTCCTAAAGATGATTTCCCCTTACCAAATATTGACATCATAGTGGACCTCACTGCTATATATGAAATGCTATCACTTATGGATGGATTCACAGGTTATAATCATATAAGGATTGCTCTTGAAGATCAACCAAAGATAGCCTTTACATGCATTTGGGTAACCTTCTGTTGGAACATTATGCCATTTGTACTTAAGAACACTAGAGCTACATATCAAAGGGATGTGACTACCATTTTTTATGATTATATCCATGTACTTATGGAGGATTATGTTGATGATCTTCTCTCAAAATCTCTAGAAAGAAGTGGCCACCTAGTAGTCTTAGATAAGGTTTTCACATGACTTGAAAAATATAAACTCAAGTTAAATCCAAAGAAAAAAAAATTCGAGCTCCAATCATCCAAACTCTTAGGATACATTATCTCCCGCAGAGGAATAGAGCTTGATCCTACAAAAGTAAAGCTATTTTGGACATGTCACCACCCACTAACATCTATTAGCAAAGGACTTTACAAGGAAGAATGCAATCAATCCATAGGTTCATTTCTCAACTAGCAAATAATATTCACCCATTTCAACATTTGTTATGAAAAGGAATTCCCTTCATTTGGATAGAAAAATTTCAAGAAGCCTTTGATCAAAGTAAGCATTATCTATTGACTCCACTAGTTCTTATGGCTCTGATTGATGGTAGACATTTGATATTGTATGTAACAACAACTACATCAACATTGGGGGCATTATTGGCACAAAATGATAATGATGGAAAAGAATGAGAAATCTACTACATTAGTCATACCTTGGTTGGATATGAGTTAAACTACAACCCTATTAAACACTCATGTCTAGCAGTTGTATTTCCAGACCAAAAATTGATACATTACATGCTAAACCTAAGATAAAGTTGATAGCCAAAATTGATCCTCTAAAGTACCTTCTTAGTAAAGTAGCTCTAACATGATGACTAGCTAAATGGGTTATGATTTTAAGTGAATATGATATTGAATATGTTGATTGAAAGGAAATAAAAGGACAAATGATAGTTGATCAACTTGCAAATGCACCAATAAAGGCAGATCATCCTCTAATATCTGACTTTCCAAATGAATCAATCTTTGTCATAGAAACACCAATAACATGGAAATTGTACTTTGATGGGTCTTACACAAGTCATGGATCAGGAGCTGGCATTTTATTCATCACACCTCAAGGGGATTCCATTCCTAAGTCATTTCAAAAAGAATTCTCATGCACCAATAATATAGCTGAGTATGAAGCATTACTAACAGAACTCCAAATGAAAATTAAATTGAAATTCAATGATCTTCAAGTTTATGGTGATTCCCAGCTAGTGATTAAGCAAGTCAATGATGATTATGATACCAAGGACAAGAAGCTAATGCCCTACAAGTGCATGGTTGATAGTTTTAGGCTGTACTTCAAGGCTATTACCTTTGAGAATGTACCAAGAATCCAAAACAAGGCAACTGATGCAATAGAAACAATTGGATCTCTCTTGGACATCCCTAATAATGCATCTCAATATGAGTTCTTGGTGGAACAACTATTGGTCCTTGCGTTTGATGTCCCCAAAACTGAACTTGTGTGTGAACTTGTTGGTCTCAAATCTCTCTGGTACAAGGCCATTTACAACTATCTACATGACCAAATTATCCCTTTTGACTTGTTCCCCAACCAACACAAAACCTTTATCTAATAAGCCTCTAAATATGTCATCATCGAAAATACCCTTTACTGACGCAACTTAGATAGCACCATCCTCCGATGTCTCGACTCAAATGAAGCACAAACAGCCTTATAAGAGATTCACCATGGTATATGTGGAGCTCACTTTGTTGGTCCTACCTTAGCTAAAATGATTATGAGGATGGGATATTATTTGCCTACAATAGAACGTGACACCTATCACTTTGTGAAGAAGTTTCATTAGTGTCAAATTCATGGAGATCTCATACATGCACCAACTTGGTAATTGTAGCCACTTACATCACCATGGCAATTCTCTCAATGGGGACTCAACCTCGTAGGAAAGATCCATCCTACTTCTACAAATGGGAATAAGTTTATCCTTGTTGCTAAAAAATACTTTACCAAATGGACTGAAACCATCTCGATGACCTATATTACTGGTAAGAAAATATCCAAAATTATTCCAAATAACATTATATGATGCTATGGTATCCCACAATCCATCATTATGCACAATGGTCACCCTTTCAAGAATTAGGATTTTCATGAACTCTATGAGAAATTTCATATCCAACACCATTTTTCCACCCCATACTACCCCCAGGGTAACAATCAAGCTAAGGAATCTAATAATACTATCCTTAAAATCTTTAAAAAGATTGTCGATGATGCTGGCCATGACTGACATCTCCAACTCAATCCTACTTTATGGGCCTAATGTACCAGTATTCACACTCCTATAGGAGCCACTCCATATTTCCTCATCTTTGGATCTAAGGCCATACTTCCTATTGAGGTCAAGTTACCATCCTTGATGGTATCTATGCAAGGATTGATCAATCAAGAAGAATATCATCTATACCATCTACATGAGCTAGAGTTATTGGATGAAAAGAGACAAAATCCCTTAACACATTTTCATGCATATTGGAATCATCTTCGATGTAGATACAATAAGAAGGTATGACCTAGAAGCTTTGACATTGATAACTTAGTCTTGAAAGAGAATTTAAATACTCAGACAGATCAAGAAAAGCCCAAAAAAATTGGACCCAATTGGTTGGGCCCTTATATCATCATTACAACATATGGAACTGGTGCTTATCATCTATCCACTCCCAAAGGTGAACCCTTACCTAATCCCATCAATAGCATACACCTTCACTGATACTACACCTAATTCTTAGAGTACCCCATCAAAAAATCAAAAATACAAAAGAAATCAAAAAATCAAAAAAATCACCCTTGGAAAACAAGCATCTTGGTGACAACAAAAAAAAATGGGAAAAATTAAAAAAATAGTAAAGAGAAATAATTCGTCAAAAAGTGAAAACCACTTTGATGGCACTTTGGATAAGTACCATGGTGAAAACCTGGAAAACAAGCACCATGTGTAGTCAGTCTCTGCTCCTCCGTCTACTATCACTCTACCTGGTTTTCCATCCTTCACTCATCCATTCATGCATATCATCCATCCATAATAAAGCTTTGTCATCATTTTCATGGCCTAAAAACCATCGACATTTAGCATCCTTCACTTTTTGTACCATCCTTTGCATCCATCGATCCCCTCACACATAATAAGTTGGTCCTATACCTAACTAGGGGAAATTCCTTGACTTATGTCTCCATGGGATCTAACATTTACAGTATCAACCTTTTATAAAACATCAAAAACCAAAAAAACATAAAACATCAAAATCCAAAAAAATCATAAAATCATCAAAATCCAAAAAAATCATAAAATCATCAAAATCCAAAAAAAATCATAAAAGATCAAAACTCCCAAAAGCAGAGTCAGAGTCAGAGTCAATCTATGGTAGTTTGGTCAAACTACATTGTCTCTATGCATTGTTGCATAGGCAAGGCCATCACTTAATGAATCCTCGAGACACTAGGTTTGTCCTTAGGGTTTTGTTGAGTCATATCAATTTTGGTTTGCGTTAGTTGAACTATGAGGTCTCTACATGTACAGCCTAGGAAAGGCCATCAATTGATGAGCCCCCAAGGCCCTACATCATTCCTTTAGAATTTTTCGAGTCTAGTCTTGTTCTTTTTCCTTGAGCAATCACTATTCAAACTGAATCATGAATCAACAAGACAAGCTTATCCAACAAAACTTTAATATTTAATTGATCAAATCATCATTGCTATTAGGTCATTGGTCTTATGTTAGAATGGGGCATTATGTCATTTTTCTCAGTCTATCTTATCTCTTGTCTTATATCAAGATTTGTCCTTTCTGAGACTAGACATTGTCATTGGTCAACCTTGTCATTTTTCTTAAACAGGATATGTTTTTACTGTAGTTAGGCGTTCACCAAAAAGGTCAATCGGTCATCTTTATCAGATGTGTTCTTTTCCTCAAACATGATGTTTCTTTCCTAAAACCAGGCATCATCACATCGATCAATCATGTCAATCAAACCTCATAAAATCAACTAAAGTTAGTCACTTGGTCAATCAATCTTGTCATCCTGGTCAAGTACTCTTGCCTTAAACAGGATATGTCTTTCCTGAAACCAAGTGTAATCAGTCAAATCAATTAATCAACCTTGTCAATCTATCAATCAACTTCAGCCAAACAATCAATTAATTAGTCATCTCAATCATCTACCTTAATCAGGATGTGTCTTTCCTGAAACCAAACCTGATCAATCATATCAATCAATCTTGTCAATCCTATCACTAAATATTATTTCTCTAGCAACCACTTTATTGGTCTAAGTTTGTCTTATCTTTTTTATTGGTTTTTGGTCATGTTACTAGCTACCTCAAGGATGTCATGTCAAGGATTTAGAGGGGGAATGATGGATCATGATATCTTTCCTTTGATTGCTATCTACAATTTTTCTTGGAAAAAAGACTGGGACAATTAGGTCCTTAGTATGAGTCGAGGCACTCCTTGTCTTTTGGAATTTTCTTTTGACTATTTGTCTCTCACAAATGGTAACCTTGCACACCTTGGTCTATGTCATACCATGGTGTTTGTGCTCCATTTGCGATAGTTTTGACACTCGATGATGATAAGCATAAAATCATGAATATTTTTCCTTTGTCATTTCTTTCCTGATTTCACTATTTTTTTTTCATTCTCCATGCTAACATCCATCTTTTCCATGCTCAAATTTATTCTATCCGCATTTTGACAGCGTCCTATAACACACAAAAATACCCTACATACATGATCATGTTAGAAAACATTATAGAAAGCATTATCATTATAGACATCATCATAATAAGCCACATATATTTGCATGAGAAAATACAAAAAAAGACATAGAGTGCATCCATATAACATTATCATTTCATAGCATCATAAAATATTATGCATGTCATTGTATTTTACATTATAACTATAGTTCACTTTCATTTATCACATTTCATATCCATCACATTGACATGTTTATCAACATTGTATAATCATAATTTCATTGCATACATCATATTTTGAATTTACATTAGGCATTTCTAATCATTGCATGCATAATTCATAGACATCACATCACCTAACATTCATTGCATCACATCACATCATATCATAAAATTAGGTCATCAGTATTGCATTAATATATCATATCATTGCATAATCATATAAGATACATAAAAAACATTATAAATGCATAATCATCCATCATATCAAACAATCGTGTGATCATATACAATGCATAAATAAACATCATAAAAATCATCCATAGCATAATATAATCATAACCATAAGGCATAATCGCATAGGAATGCATATCATAAATCATCACCAAAAAATCATATCGTATATCACTCAAAATGTGCCATAGTATAATGTCAAGATGTCTTATATATAACAAAATGGAGCTCGTACGCTTGATGATCAAAATACAATGTCAAAATGAGTCCAAGCTTGAGTTTCCCTACTCCCTTGACCCTGATGCCTACCTTTCCTCTTGTCATGGTGAGCCTAGAGACCTGTGCTCTGATGTTGATGGTCTCTCATATGGAGTGGATCATCTCAAGCCTGGTGCCTCACCACTATGTGACCTGCTATGCGAGTGTCGACTATGGGATCTACTTTGTGACCTACCTTGGGATCAACTCTAAACCTTTGTGAAATTTGGCTCTCTCCTTTTGGGTGGCATTGCTCTCTCATATAAATCCTTGTAATATAATAATCCCATGCTTGATCTGGCCAACTCTCAAGCCACATCCACAACTGACCCACTATAGGTAACCACAAAATCTAGCATTTGTTGATTTGTCTGTTGTCGACTGATCACTGCTAGGTCCCTCTCTATCTGTAGGGTGTCCCTCTCGACCTTTAGGCCATCTCACTATACTCTCAATGTCCCCACCTCTACCTCTAAAGCCTATACCTGGGCCTATAGAGTGGCTATTTACTAATCCATTGTCCCATCATCCACTATCACCCCTATCTCCTCCAACCTCTCCTCTATGTCCACTCCTACCACAATCCTCTCTCGACCTCTCCCATCTCTATCTCCTTTGCATGCTCCTCCTCTTGTCTCTCCTCTACATGATCCTCCTCTACCTCTATCTCCATCATCTCCACCTCTAGGGATGGCATCTCCACATGTTGCTCCATCCACCACCATCTCCCCATCCATCCTCTCCTTTGGAAACTCCTCCTCACCCTCTTCGTGGATCGGTGAGAAATGCCTCACCACCTGTTGTCTCTTGTCTCTCCTCCTCCTACCTCGATCTCCTCCTCGACCTCCCCTACCATCTCCCCCTTTTTCATCTCCTTATCCTCCATCCCATCATCCTCCATCTCCTCACCCTCCACACCTCCATCCTCTATCCCCCCTCCAACCTCACGGGTCCCTACCTCTATGCTCTACAAGTGTTGGCTACTCAAGATTAGTATATGGAGCTGGCCTATGGGTCAAAAACCATGCATTGTACTATGGATTCATACCCAAATCCACTGCACCTACTCTCCATCCCCACTGCACTGGATATAATGCATCAATATCCTACTTAGTTGTGGTCACTGGTATCAGTTTTCCCATGGATGCACTTCTAGTGAGGAACATGCAAACTCTTCTAACCCTGTCGGTACACCCTACCTCTCCCTAAAAATTTTTCTGACCCACTTTGGAAGGTACATCTCAATGATGTGCTAAGACTGCATTATCTAACCAATCAAGTATCTCGGTTGGTGGCACCATGGAAAATGTTCATCCTCATCCACCCACTACTGGAAATCCTTGTACGGTCTCTAGACAAAGCTCGTCAACACATCAATGTCATGTCTCCAATATCTTGTATCACCTACATGGGTTTGTATCACTACACCAACATATATATATGCATATGGAGTACCAGCTTCCAATGGTCATCCTACTACTAGTTGGAATACTACTATGTGCTCCCATGCTTTGACCACCTCGATATACAAAGTCATGTAGCTAAAAGTAAAGCATGCCCAATAAACATGGCCCCCAAGCATAAATTGTCTCATCCTACATCATCCTAGCCAATACCTCTCCCCAACCTATTGGAAACCCATGACCCCTATGGTCTATAATCAAGATACTAGCAATCAATGTACGCAAAACATAGTCAAATCTGTCATATCTCTCTACTAGGGTCTCCCATCTAATCTCATACCCTTGTACACCAAGCTCTAACTCATCCTCATAGTCATAATGGTCATAAATCACCTGCAACCCTTGGACGGGATCATATCTCACCCGCTCTCTATGTATCGGCAATCACAGTATCATGTACATGTCATCTAGGGTCACAGTGGCCTCCTCAGTCTGTAGATGAAAATTACAAGTCTTAGAGTGTCATCGCTCCACAAGTGCTATCAGCATACCTTTGTTTCCCTGACAATGGGAACATATGTGACATAGAACAATTCTAGGTCTAACAACATGTGCCTCTCACCATCCAACAGCTGATCTCGAAGATGAAATATCACCAATCGTAACTCTCAAGTATAGATAGGGGGAAGTACAACCTGTTGTAACCAAAAAAATCATTATGTAATTTTGCAGTCTTCAGTTGACCTATTGGACCTAAATTGAACAAATCATTTTATCCTAAACTAGGGAAAAAAATTCATCAATCAATTGTGTCATTCTACTTGTCAATTGTGTTTAAGAATACATTCACATCACTATTCTTGCACATGCATCGCACAACTGCAATTGGATCACATGCCTTATCTAATGCATCGCTGGGGTCACTTACAGTCAACCCCTTGTAAATTGTGTCATTTCTTAACAAATGTGTCATTTCCCCTTGTGCTTGCAGTGCTTTATGTCAATTGTGTCGTTCCTAGTCACATTTGTGACTCAAAAATAAAATGTGATGCACCCTTTGAGATGAGTCACACCGCAATCGCACCCTTTATGACCTAACAATTGTGTCACAATGAGGCATTTGCAATGAATCATAGTCACCTGCATTGTTTGTGCATGTAATTGCGTCAAACGATGTTCGACACAATTTCTTGCTAAATTTTTCCTACCACTAAATGCACGAAAAATCAAAGAATTCACAAAGTGGGTTTGGAGTACCTACAGGGTCTGATGCTCCCTTAGGTTAGTGGAAGGTGAGGATGTGATAGCCTTGATGTGTGGAGTGTGGAACTAGTGATATCTTCTCAGCTTCTCCCTCCCAAAGCTCCTAAATTTCCTAAATTTGGAATGCACAAATGAGTAATTTTCTTAATCAAGGTCATATTTATAGACACAAAAAAATTAGGGTTTGCACTAGGGTTGTGTACTGGGTGCACTATTTGGCCACTTTGAGCCTAAATTACATGACCTCAAAAATCATTTATGTCACCACCATCAAACTCCTGGATGTTAAATTGACTTATCAGAACAATTTTCCAAATTTTTTGAATATTTTTGAAAATTTGCAAAATTCTCCTGAGGGGGCATGCATCCACCCTGCTTTCACCGGGGCATGTTTTGATTGAATTTATTTGACACAACTCAATGAACTGCATTATGTCAAAGAGGGGGAAAATGTAGACACTAAAAAATATCTTAGTCTACAAGCATCATTTTTTCCATCGTCTTGGTCTTCTTCCTAACGTAATTAAATAATTTTAAGCATTTAATTTCTTGATCACATTCCTCTATTGATTAAATAATTTTAATTATTTAATAATTAATTCATTTCTTTATTGTCCTTTGATCAATTAAATAAATTATCTTTTTAATTGTGTCACTAAAATTTTCTTCCCCTCTATGATTAAATGAATTATTATTCATTTATTTATTAATTCTACGTCATTCATCTATAGTTAAATAATTATTTATAATTATTTATCTATTCATTGGTCTTCTTTATTTCTTTTATGGTTAAATAATTATTAAAATTATTTAATTATCTTTTGTAATTTCTCCCCTATTAAATAATTAATCTAATTTAATTATTTAATCCTCTTTTTATATTTCCTCTCATTTAATTAAATGTGTTACATAACCATTTGAATTAAATGCTCATTTTCTCCTTCCAAAATAAATAATTTATCCTCCACTTGGTCAAAGATTCCCTTCTCATGAATTAAATAAATTTATTATTTAATTCCTCTGGTATCTTCCTCCACTCTCTCATTTTTGAATCTCAACCATTGATTGCCTCTAGTCTCTTTTCAATCTTGACTGTCCCTAGCCCAATATTTTGTGGTGCATGCATCCTCAACTGTCAATCTAAGAATCTTTCTAGAACTTCAATCTCATATGTCTATTAGAATGGATTTCTATAAAACAAGTTCTTCTCCTCCATTTTCAATTTAACAACCACACATCTCTGATATTCATGCTTATTGTTTGCAGGTACTTGCATACACACAAAACGAACTAAGGGAAACTTGCAAAGGTTGTTTGAGGAGAGACAAGACAAGGGAGGTGATTCCACTTCAACATGGAAAGTTCATTGTTTGAATGTTTTCATTTTACTCCTTTTTCTTGATTGTTCTCTCTTGTTTAAGATTTGGATTTAGCTTAGATTAGTGCAATGGTTGTCACTTTAATCTTTGCTATTTGTATTTTTCCTATCTTACAGTGTCTACTCAGGACATTGATCTATCATTTTTTTAAGGTAATGTAACTATTGGTGATAAAAATAAAAATGAGGAGACTACTCCTTTAGTGATTATAGGGACACAATGCACTAAAAGCAAGGTGAAGTCAGTGCTACTCATCCAGAACATAATACTACCCCTCCAAAGAATTCAAAAATTAATGAGAAGATGAATGAAGATAATCTTGAGATTGTTTAAGATACAAAAGAGAAGGTTATAGAGAAGCAAGGTGCTTCTGTGGGTAAAGGTCAAAGTTCCTCATCTTCAGATTCACTCAAAGACCTATTATCCTTGTAGATGTAATTCCAACTAGTGATAACTCCTCAACTTTTTTATTTCCCCACTCATGAAGGTCGGGTAGATCTATCTAATATGCATCCTCTTCACAAATTACAACTTGGTGACATTTTACATACCTCCACAAGAAAGGAAATATTACAAGATCATGTAAAGAATAGTGAAATGATAGATGTTGTTAAGTTGATTCAAGAAGGTTTACTAAAGGTAAACATAGATTCATCTTTGCTTCAGAAGAAAAAACTAAAATTGCTAATAGATTATTTTAAGGATCACTCCTCACACATTGAAGAGAAGGAAAAGAAAGAGGCTTTGAGAAATATGTCTGATAAAAAGTTGGTTGAAGCATCTGAGTGGTGTGATAATGCACACAATAAATTACAAGAGAATGCAAAGATGTTTAAGAAATATATTGATGAAGCCACTGCTCTTTAAATGGCCTACTTCCACCAAAAGTATCAAGGATCAGATTGACTCTATTGAGTCAAATTTCTCAAGTGAATGGAATATATGGTGTATCAAAAGAAAAAGATGGATCCACTAGAGCCAAAATAGAAAATATTCATGTACATATGTCTTTGCTTCAGGATCAAAGAAATCAAATAATGAATTAGTTTGGTGCATTGAGGGAAGCAGTCAACTTGAGACTGGCTTCACTATTCAGGATGCTAATGGAATAAAAAAGTACTATTTTGGAGATAAAGGCTCCATGATGTATTGATCAAGATGAGGATTTTTGCATAAAGTTTGAATTCTAGAATCATATTCTTGCCTCAAAAAAATAAAATTGGGTTGCAATTATAGAGAAAATTAGGGAAATTCCCAAGAATATTCTACCTGCTAAAGAGGTTACAAAAGGGTGAATAAGATAATTTTGACTTTGAGTAATGTAGTATCTTTTTGGTTTTTGTTTTGTACATAGCACTAGTTTTTGAGGAATCTCCATCTTATAAGGAGTATTATTTTTATAATTATATAAGGGGGAGTTCATACAATTTTGGGACATTGTAAATAGAAGATATTATGCCCTTTTCCCTTGATGTCAAAGGGGGACAGAATCATATGTGTGTTTCCATAAATGAAAAATGAGGAGATTTTTGGTAATAGGTGATGTCATTGATGTCAACCCAATATGAGTGTTCATTTATGTTAGATGTAATACTAAAGCATGTACATACTCTGGAGATAGTCATTACAATATTATATTAGTTGGTACAAGTCAGTAGGGCATTATAAGGATGAACAAGGCTGAAATGATGATCTATGAGTGATGTAGAGGTGGGTACACTTGTTCTA
Source organism: Sequoia sempervirens (assembly GCA_007258455.2). Lineage (NCBI taxonomy): Eukaryota > Viridiplantae > Streptophyta > Pinopsida > Cupressales > Cupressaceae > Sequoia > Sequoia sempervirens. The sequence continues at coordinate 211,184,681 of VDFB02058242.1, forward strand.
GTATGTTTCTAGCATGTCTACTATGATATCATCTCAATTTGGTGTACCACACATAGAGACAAGGTGCAAATATTTCAGTAAGGCATTCACAGTCGAGACTCTAAGGTAGAGTCATGGTATCCTGCTTTGCATCTTTCCATTGTAAAATATTATGTCTTCTAGTTCAGATGATATTTTGGTCAAATTATGAAGTCTCTATATCCAAGAAATCAAGTCATCACACCTTCTACAATGAAACTTACATGTAACAATGTTTTGGTTTATGCTCTGGTAGAGTATTGTGTTGATGAAGACTTACTTGAATGCTTTGCATTCCTCCAGAAGTGAAGAGATGATCTTGTGGTTTTGTAAATATGTTTTATAATTATAAAAGCATACTACTTAGAAGTATCAAGTAATTTATTGGTCCGCAAGTTTAGTTGTTTGAACGACAATTAGCTAAAGTTTGTTCGGGTTGCTCTATTTTTATATATTTAGTGGGTTTCTCCTTATGCACCAGCTTATGATGATCAATTTATTTAGGAGACATTTGAGGAGATATTGTGCATAAGCTAAAATGATTTCTTCTTGGTCTGCATGATATTTTTTTGTCTCTCCTCGAGAGTGCAGAGGAAAATAGATCGCAGTTTTGATTATTTGGGTCGTAAAACTTGTCTTTGTCATCAACAGTTGTTCCTAATTAGTTAATTCTATTTTGGATAATGTGATATGATGTGTTCCAATCTTGTAATACCATGTCCTTATTTTCATCTTTCTCTCTTTCAAATATTATACATAATTGGATCCAACTAGTGAGATTTCAAGAGTTCTTTCTAAAAGTCATCTTGGAGCTAACCTAGAAAAGGGTTTGAGTTGTTACAAAGGATATATAGAAGATAAAATTAATTTATGAATATGATGATTGATAGGGAAGAGTGATAGAGTAGAATGAAAAAGATGAATTTTCCAAAATTAGTGTGAAGGGATAATTGTGTGAAATAGTGATTACAATTTTAGCATGTGTTAGATGCTTCTTCAAAGTAGTTCATAACCAATTTTCTTATTCTATTTTTTCATGTATTCTACTCAGAGATAGGGAATCTTATCAGGTCTGGTGTATCTTTCTCTAAGGCTATATACCTTAATCTACAAGTCCATTGGTAGTGAGCATTAGAACATTGTAATTCTTGTCATCAATGACCTACATAAATTGTGAGTTAACCATCACTGTGGATTTTCCCTCATTGGGTTTTCCACGTTAAAAATATTGGTACTTCTATGTGATTCTTGTATTCTCTTTTGTTATTTTTTATTATTTTGATATGTTGTTAATCTGCAAATGGAATAATTTATTTTTTTAAATATATTGATTCACCCCCCTTTCAACACATTTGTGTGAGGCATGAATTGATGATGCTACTCATTTAGTATTTTTTTAAGTAGCCCATATTTTTTATTGGGAATACAACACACATTATAGAGAGATATATACCTAAGTGAGTTAGATGAAAATTTGGAGGGGTCTAGGGCCTACCCAGTGAGAAGACCATTTTTTCTCATAAACAATGAGAGATTGGTGACTAGGGGCCTATGATATCTCCTGAAAAACTATAGCCAATTTTGAGACAATAGTTCTTATTTAGTGGGCATGGGGTGTAGTGGTCAAAGATATAGGTACTATGCTTGATTTGTATAGATTGTAGGAAAAATTTTCACCCGATTCAGTTGACACATCCAAGGGGTGGAGAATTCAAGAGACAATAATGAGGTACTAAGTCAACTAGGGTCTAACGGTTGTGGGAGAGAGTGGAGGAAGAGGGGGGATGCAAGTGGGGGGGTTGGGGTGGAGGTGGGGATAGAGGAAAAATTCAAGTATAGAGAGGTAATGGAGGCAATGGAGATGATGGATAACAAGGATGAGGTGGAGAAGATGGATATGGAGGAGAGGAGATGAAGAGAGAGGGTTGGGGTGGGCTTGGATGAGATGGATTTGGAGATGGTAAGTATGGAGGGGAATATTGAGGAGGATGAGATGGTGGTGATGGAGGAGAAGATGGGGGAGGAAATGGTGATGGTGATATGTAGATAATACTATCAATGGAATTATCAGAGCAAGAATAGGCTCACCAAGAGAGGGATGGGTGCTAAGGAGAGAGAGATAACCTCTCAATTTTGTTGAGATAGAGGACAATAGAGAGAGACCACCTTTTAGTTTTTTAAGATAGGGGACAACCAATAGGGACACTAAGATATATTTTCATTAGTAGGTAGAGGTTCTGAGTGGAGGTAGAGTTTTGATGATGTAGGTGATGAGAGAGATGAGAAGACACATACAAGAGGCCACCTATTATAGGAGCCTTTGTGAGAAGGATGTACTGGCGGACATGAGGTCCCCTAGTTTCTCAATGATGATTTGGTTGGGGGCATTTTGATTTCCTAGATCAGAGGGTAGGTAAGTTATAGGGGAATCCTTAGTACTACCACCACTAACACCACCATAGCTATGATATAGTCTAGGATCACAAGTCGTTGCACAACCAATAGTGTAAGTTATTGTACAATGAGAGTTAGGTTTTCCTCCTCATCCACCCTAAATTGGAAATTTAGAGGGTTGGAGCTCATTGTAGAGGAGATTATTGTATACTAATGTATATTATATAGACACATTTTTATTATGCATGTGGGCTCATATCTATGTGTATATTCATGGCTCTTTGTAACCCATTTTACAAACATTTTATATATTGATGATGTATCATGACATAATTATTTATATATATGAGATGAGATATTGTTGTGCATATGTGATGTTTTCCTATATGTATGTGATTGATATCTATATGATTTTTGTATGCATTAATGATTCTTATTTTTTTTTTTATGTGATAGATGTGTGTATGTAATGATTATTATTATTTTATGCTATGTGTAACATGCCCAATGTTCTGCCTTTTGAATTTTACCATGTTTTAACCCACATGTGAACAAATATAGAATATATTTTTTCATTTATAATTTAATAATAATATGCACATTTGGAATAAAACCATTCCAAACTCCCACTACATTTCAATATTAAAAGATGCATGTTCAAAATTAATCCCATTTCAAAGTTCCATTGTATTTTCATAAAGTGCATTATATAATTCCAAGTAATGGTTATCTATTACATAATCCCATGTAATGCTAACATTTTTTCAATTACAACTTCTCAATAATGATAGATATACATGTTTACATTCATACCTTCCATGAGCTTAACAAAATAGATATACAATTGAAGCACAATGTCTAGATGTCCTCAATGTTGGTGCATACCTCCTAGATGTCCCCATTTAGTGGTGCTACATTCTAGGTGTCCCCAAATTGGTGCTACATCCTCAAATCCTAGCTACCAACTGTATGAGGGAGAGCATCACTCAAGCGCTTCTCTGCCAACCATGGACTTACTGTAGTCCCCTGCACATCTACCTAACTGGTAAGATGGACCTACCCTTCGATAAAGAGATTGGTTTGGTAACCTCATAATCCTGGCCATCCTAAGCATAGTGTCGTGTCCTACATATCTATAGCTACCATACATTGGATACAACCTACATGTATGACTTCCCTACGTAGAATGCAATCATGGATCACAGTGAACTGATAGTGTAAGCAGTGGCAACTTGCACTAATTTGGCCAAATAATTCAACACCCAGTACTTTGAGAGCAAGTCATCCGTTCACCCACTCATTAGATTGATTTGGTATTGAGAATTCACAAACATAGCACACATTAAATCTAAGGTGTTGACACAACAAGCTATCCAAAAAGGTTGTTCCCTTTACCATGGATTACCCTAACCCCAAGAATCACCAAGACTTGAGAAACTAAATAACTAGGTTACACCCTTTCCAATGGATTTCTCTAACCCCAAGTATAACCATGTTATAATAAACAAATTCACTAGATTACACCCTTTCCCATGGATTACTCTGACCCTAGGAATAACCATGTTAACCATACATGCACACATACTAGTGACCCACTAGGTTACTCCCTTTCCCATGGATTATCCCAACCCTAGGAACAACCTAATTACCACCTAAGTAATCATAACATCACAACATTAAATGACTCCATTTTAAAAAGTATGATCACAACATTAAGTGTCTTCATTTCAAAATTATGATCTCATCAATAAATGACCTCAATCAAAAGTATAATCTCTTCAATAATTGGCCTCATTCAAGAGTAAAAACTCATCAATAAATGACTCCATTCAAGAGTAAAATATCATTAATAAATGACTCCATTCAAGATTAAAATATCATCAATAAATGACTTCATTCAAGAGTAAAATCAACAATCAAGTTATCATAATCAATCTTAAAACCTCTACATTTAGTATGACTCAAATATTCTCATATTTACAGTGTTCATGTGGATTTAAATAATCCTTAAGCTCCCTTTGAGCTATATTTTGTTTGGTTTTGCATTGGTCTCGGCCCACATGTTATATGTTTGCAACTCTCCAGGCCCCATTTTGGTGGTTCCTTCGTCCACTTGTGCCATGTGTCAACAACATACACTTTTGAGAGTTCCCTCCCCTTTGTTTCATCTTCGAGTTCTCCCTAGTTGCCACGTTGCATCTCTTGTGGGTACCTTTTTGGAAAACTTTGCAATCAAAGCTTTGCGCAAAGATAGCACCACATGTCATCTTTACAAGGACCATAGCCACAAGGGAAGGATGAAAGAATGAGAAGCCCCGCCTCTATGCCACGTGTCCTAATCGATTCCTTAGGAAGTTTGACACATGTCTTCAAGAGATTTCTACTATTTCCACTCTCGTACCACAACCATCATTTGTAGGAGGGTGCACTTTGTTCGAGGCAACATAATGTCATTTCGATTGGGGAGAATCGTTGTAAGGATCGGCATGACCCGTGCTTGGGAATCTTTTATGTTACAGCATTCAAGTTGTGGGAAAAGTCTATATATACTACTTGGTCTCTCTAGAAAAGGGATTGAAAATACACAAAAAGCACTAAAAAGACTCTCAAAATTTTTATTATTTTTAGTTTATGTATTAAGACTTCTAGATTTTTCCAATCTATTCAGCCTCTTTGTTTCTTAGTTATTTGATAAAGCATTTTATTGTGCTATTTTGATGTAATGAGTAGTTTATCTACAAATCTTCTATAATTTCAATATAATTTTATTCTTTAGATCATGTTTTGTACTCTTCATGTTTAGTGAATGCATATGGAAGTTGTATTATGCTATTTGATTAACTTCTTTGGAATTCCATATTTTCTTTCTATTATTTTCAAGCATGTAGATTGTTGATTGGGCCTTCAAATCTCACCTAAAAGGAAGATTTTCTATGCCTATTTACTTGGAATATTAGCGCATCGCTTTAGTTTTAGATTTCATTTTCATATATCTGCTTCCTTTTCCCTTTTCACCCCACAATGTATGAAGATTTGACTTCTTTAAAATTTAGAGGTTACTCAGTTTAGTACAATTAGTCCCCCATTAATTAAGTTCCCCATAAGGTTGTGTGCCTAGAAATTTTAGGCATCAACAATTTTTTTTTGGTGTGCCTGGCAGGACCCTATTTGAATGTATCTAAGTTTATAGTGGGTGTATGAGCCATAGACCTGTTACTAGATCCCAGACAGCGAATAACCCTAGCTTGCTAGTACCATCACTCATAACAGTACAAGCAAGAGCCCATCCAACGAATTCCCCAACTCCTCCACATGTCCCATTACCAATGGCTAATAGAAATTATGTAGCATGGGATGCTAGAAGCCCTCTCATAGCAATAGTAGCACTGGTTGTTTGGGCTCCTATCCCAATGTCTGCTTTAAAATCTTTACCAAAATTCACTAGGGAAGGCTCAAAAACACCATCTGACCATCTACAAGATGTGGTAGATGTGTGCTTGGTGCATGGTCTCATTGATCAAAATTTAGCACTAAAGTTTCTTGTAGCCTCTTTCAAAGGCAATGCACTAGATTGGTACCGCACTCTAGAAGCTAATACTATTGGCACCTGGGTTCAACTTGGAGATCTTTTTATGAATGGTTTTCAAATAGTGGAGATTGGTCTTCTCTATTCTAGCAACTGGTGACCATTAAGTGGACCCCTCAAGAGGTCATGACCAACTTCAATGCCAATTTTCACACAACTTGGCAAAGGATCCAGATCACTATTCACCCACCTACCAATTTGTCATTCATGTTCTATCTAAAATCTCTCAATGTTAACATTTCAGTGATGATTCAGTCCCTTGGTGGGAACATCTTGCTAGATGCATATAACATTATTGTTAAGGCAGAGAATAATTTGATCGATACCAAAAATTTAACGCCTCAACCCGCTATGCCTGTATTTGCAAAATTTCCAGCTCCCACTCAGGAGATAGCTTCTACCAGTGCATCTACTCCTCCCTAATCTATGTACACATATCTAAGTGCACTATAGAATGTTGCTTCTACATCTAACCCTTCAATAGCTAAGATGAGTGACATCAAGGATTTTTTGTGGACCTTCTCAAATGAAATAATTACTATCAAGTGGCAACAGTCTACGCCTGTGAAGCCAACTTTCCAAAATTACCAAGGCAGAAGACCTTCCTACTAGTAGAACCAGTTCCAAGGAGGTACATGCATGAATTCACAGACTCAATCAAATAATTAGATAGTGTTGGTGCCTACTCCACTACAAAATTTTCACCCAAGTTCAAATAGAGAGCTAGTAGCAAGGAAAAATAATCTTGTTGATGATACCAATTCTTGGTGCTTCCCCTGTAACAAAGAACATATGCCCTAAAAAATTTTGTGTGGCAATTTATAGCAAAAAGTGGCAGAACATCATAGTCAAGATGTCATGCCAACTTCAGGAGGTTATGCATATGCCTCTCCACTAATGGAAAACATGATACTCACTGCTCAAATGCAAGGAATGTCTCTGGAGCAAGAAACAGATATAGCTCACGATCATGCACTCTTCTCATGGATGGAAGGAGAAGAGGTGGAATTAGAAAATGACATTTCCACATCAAGTGCCCCACAAGTGCAATCAAATTATAACACTCGCTCGAAGAGGATATTCATGGGTGAACCTATTGCTCAATAGCCCAAAAGTGTTCCCGACCAAGCTCCTAGTTCCTCTACAGTTGTACAGCAATCTTAGCCACGCAAGGAGATTGTTATAACAAAGTATAAGGAGAAAAATCCTTTGAATTTGCTGCCATTCAATGTGGTGGAACAATTGAAGAAAGCCTCTGCTAATGTATCCCTTTGGTATATCTTAGCTATCCCAAAGTAGAAGTTGTTATTGTGGAAGGCCCTACTGGAAGATGCAAGCATAGAGCCAACAAAGCAACCATCTAAGGAAAAGGCCATTGATTCATCGTCTCAGGCTAAATTCCTCACAAACAATGGAGAGGAAGCCTTGACTGAAAGTAGAGGTAAGATGAAACCAAAACCCTTTTTCTTAACTCTCATTATGGGTAAAAAATTGTTGCATAATTCTATGATTGACTCTGGTGCTAGCACCACAGTCATTCCCAAGCAAATAGCTAAAGCCTTAGGACTTAGCTATGAACCTTTAAATAGAGTGGTTATGCAGCTTGATGGGAATAAGGTTGAAACTTTAGGTGTCATCAAGAACCTCCCATTGACTATATTCTCCTACCCTAGTATCACATCCCCACAAGATACTGTGATCATTGGCGTCCCTCCCATGTTCAGTCTTTGCTTATCCTAGGAGTTCACTGCCAAAATAGGCAGGTATCTTTCTTTAGATTGGTCACACTTAATTATTAGGACCAAGCATGGAGCTAAGATGAAGATATTGTCTCAACCTTTGCATTCAGAACATATAACAAATGAGGCCATGATAAATTTTGAGGCTACTCATACCTCTATCACCAAAGATGAGATGTATTGTACTGAGTTACTTGAGAATGAGAAGGTGACCAGAGACTATACTGATCAAGAGGAGGTCCTCTTGAGTGAATTTATAGACATTGATCCTTTTAGAAATTATCATGCCACCGGATTAGGAACTTATGTGATATATGATGAGGATCAAGTGATTATGAAGGTGATGAAGGAACCTGAGGGCAGTCACACCTCAGAGTTGTGGATGTTGCATTTTGATGGAGCAAGGTGTAAATTTGGTGTGGGAGTTGGGATATGTTTTACATCCCCATCTAATGAAGAGACACTTAGATCTTTTTGCTTTCAATTTTCCTGTTCAAACAATGAAGTTGAATATGAATGCCTCATGCAAGGTCTATGTCTTACGGAGCAGATAGGCATTAAACAAATAATGGTGTTTAGAAACTCTGAGCTAATAGTTAATCAAGTCTGAGGTGTCTCCACAACCAAGAATGTTTGCATGTGATCTTATAGACAGGGTCTGGGACCTAATTAAAAATTTTGAAGCGTTCAATATCCAGATGGTGCCCCCAGAGAGTAGAATGCAGATGTGGATTGCATGGTGATAATAGGGTTTCAATTTGACCCTATTTCTAACTTAATTGAGAACATACACTCTGTGGGAGTGATTTTCTAACAAGCAATCCCAGACAATGACTAGAAGTGGCAAGTGTTCGCAAGTGATGATCAAATTGCCTCATTCATTCAACACTCAAGAGAGTTTGCTGATCAGATCCAACCAAAAATTGTAGAAGCTTATGAAGGGAAAATTATTTTGCTAAAGTCCAACAAGCTTCTAAAAGGACTGGTTACTCTCAAAAACTTATTCGATTGTGATGATGAAAGAAATGACAAGAGGAAGTTTGTAGTAGACAAGGGTGACTATGCAAATCTCCAGGTTGGAGAAGGGAGGAAGCTTAAGGTCGAGAAATATGTTCCACAACATGATAAAGATAGGCTCATTCATTTTTGCAAAAAATATAAAGGAGTATTGGCTTGGTCATATGATGACCTCAAGGGATATGATCTTGAAGTCATCCAACATACCATAGAACTGACGGAAGGGGAAAAACCTGTCCATTAGAAGCAAAGTCCAATAAACCAAAAGATTGAGTCGCTAATGGCACAAGAGTTGAGGAAGCTAATCCATTTTTGGATTGTCTTCTCAATCAATCATAGTACATGGGTGTCTAACCTAGTTCCAATCTAAAAGAAAAATGGGGACATCCACCTTTGTGTGGATTTCTAGGATATAAATATGGCATCCCTAAAGGACCAATGCCCATTTCCTTCCATGGAATCAATTTTGGAAACAGTGGATGGTTTGGAAATGTTTTCTTTATTGGACAACTTTTCTAGTTACAACCAAATTCAGGTCAAAGAGGAGGACCAACACAAAATGATGTTCACTACTAAGTGAGGAACATTTTATTATGCAAAAATTCCCTTCAACCTCTCAAATGTGGGAGCCACCTTTCAGGAAGTGATGGATATCACCTTTAGAGAATTGATCAATAAGATCATCTTGATCTACTTGGATGATCTTATTGTATTCTCTAATTCAAAATATGATCATTTTGATCATCCTAAAATGGTTTCCAAAAAATGCCAAGAGTTTGGGGTATCCTTGAACTCGAAAAAATGTGTTCTTGGAGTGCCTCAAGGAAAATTACTAGGACATATAGTGTCCAAAGATGAATTTTCTATTGATCTAGATCAGGTGAAGGCAATCAAAGAACTTCCCCTACCAGTAAAAAAAAAGGGAGTTCAGTCCTTCCGAGGGAAGGTAAATTTCCTAGGAATTTCATTTTGAATTTTTCAAGTCTAATTAGACCTATCACCCTGATGCTAAAGAAGGATCAGTTGTTTAAGTGGACAAAAGAGGCAAGAGAAGCCTTTGAGAAGGTCAAAGAGGCTATTTCTTCAGCTCTTGTGTTGGTGAATCCAGACTTATCCAAGTACTTTGTAATGTATGTGTTCAGTAGCAAGTCTAGCATCGCTACTATTTTAACTCAAAAGGATGATGAAGGGAAGGGAGAATATCCAATAGCCTTCCACTCCCAGACTTTAAAAGACTATGAGATGAAGTACAACTTCATCGAGAGGTAGGTGTTCACCATTTTCAAGGGGCTTAAAAAATTCTAACACCTCATAACTTGCAGTAACGTGGTTGTATACGTGGTGCATTCCAGTATGCATGTGTACATTTTGGAGGGAGAAATCACCAAGAAGAGGGCCAACTGGATAACCAACATCCTTGAGTATGACATTGATGTCAGGCCCACAAAGACCATTCAAGGAAGAGGATTATATGAATATTTAGCATGAGATAATGAAGTGGCAGTCGAGGAGGGAAAACCTGAGCTAGTTCTACTAAATGAATCTAAATCCAAAGGCTGCTAGTTGGCAGACAAAATAAAGTTTATGCAAACTGAGAAATATCTGGCAAGCCTCCCTTCTCAAAGGAAAAGGTTTCATAGATTACAAAATAGTGGGTATGTGCTCATTGAAGGGGTTCTCTTCAAAAGGAATTTCAATGGTGTTCTTCTATGGTGCGTAACTCAAGAGCAGACAAAAAATTTTGAGCGTTTTCCATAACAGTCTCGCGGGTGGACATTTCTCTACTAAGACCATTTCCATTAAGATTATGTGTGTAAGATATTTATGGCCTATATTGTTCAATGATTCACACTCTCTAGTAAAATCCTGCTAAGAATTTCAATTCTTCATAGGAAGGAGGAGGAACTTGGCTATGCCTCTGAATCTGATAGTGGTTAAAGAACCCTTCACAAAATGAGGTCTTTATTTCATTGGATGATTAATCCCACCTCCAATTCCAAGCATAAATGGATCCTTATGGCCACAAATTATTTCACCAAATGGGCTGAGGTTGTGCCTTTGAAGAATATGACTAAGGCAGAGATTGCAAACTTCCTAGAAGAGCTAGCAACAAGGTTCGGCCTGCCCAAGACCATCATCTTTGACAATGAAAAATCCTTCCTAGGTTCAAAGGTATGTCAATTTGCACTAAGGCATGGAATTTTCCTAAAGACATCTTAAAATTATTACCTATGGGGAAATGGTCCGGTCGAGTCGACTAACAAGAATTTAGTCCAACTTATCAAAATAGTAGGGTCGAAACACAAGAGAGAGTGGCATAGAAATCTCAAAGCAACGCTCTAGTGAACCGCATAACTCCCAAACAAGTATTAAAGACTTTGTTGTATGAGCTAGTATACAAGAAGGAAGCATTATTTCCTATCACCCTAGAAGTAGAGAAAAATGGAGCCATGGAGGTCCAGTTAGCTAAATTTCTAGAGGTGCAAGAGAAAAGGGACAATGTGCTAACAGTCATGTGTAACCGACAACAAGTGGTTAAGAAATGGTTTCATAAGAAAACCTTCGACCAAGGTCTTATGTGTGGAGATTTGGTGCTGAAATACAATGAGAGAGCCACAAAGCCCAACCAACATATTAAATTTGATAGTCTAAGGGAGAGTCCTTATCACATCATTCAATGCAAACAACACAATACATTTGAATTGGAAAACATGGAAAAAGAAGCACTAGGAATTCCATTCAATGGAATTCACCTTAAAATTTTCAATTAGTTTTATTAACCATTTAACCATGTAAATATGTAATTATTTTTACATAAATGAAGGAAATTGACTAATTACGATAATGTTGTAATCAAAAATAAACATAAGGAATTAAAACTGAAAGAATGAAAGACTGGAGAGAGAATAATGAAGACAAAAGAGAGAAAGGAACACGAGCTTTATAACGGAGTTCATCCAATCAAGACTGCATCTTCGGGTCTGCTTCTCAAGGTAGACTTCTTTATTAATATCACCAAGCAATGAAAATGCCTTGTTACAATATCCAAGCTCCACCTACATAAGAATTTCTTGCAGTATCTCTCTCCTTTACAATTTTTGGTGTAATAATCAACACCTTGTAATCTCTCTCTCAAAGAATTCAAATTCTCCATCTTTCACAATAATTTCTCAATAATACAATTATTCTCTCCAAGATAATTTTTCCACATTTCACAATAATTTTCAATAATACAATTATTCTCTCCAAGATAATTTTTCCACATTTCACAATAATTTCCAATGATACAATTATTCTCTCCAAGAGAATTTTTCCACATTTCACAATAATTTTCAATGTCCCCAAAAGGCCAAACTCTTCCCCTTTTTATACATTTGATTTTTCCTAATATGGTTTAAAACCATATGATTTTTAAATTATCCCAATCTCCCATTTACAACAGTAAATCCCCTAAAAATAATACATTTGTTAAAACAAATAGCCCTTATAATTTTAGGCTTTACAATATTATTTCAATTTGATAAACTCTTTTAAAATTATCCTAAAAACCCCTTAAGATATTCTCACAAATCTTAACATGTAAATAGGGATATGGATTATCTTTTAATAAACCATGTAAACAGGGATATGGATTTCAAGCTTTAAAAATAGGGATATGGATTATCTTTAAATAATCCATTTAAATAGGGATATGGATTTCAAGCCTTAAAAATAGGGATATGGATTATCTTTTAATAATCTCCTTAAAATCACGTTTAAATCCTTTAAGATTTGGGCTTTTATATTTTATGATATTTTCCTCTTTTAAAGTCTTTATAGATTCAGGCTTCATGTTTCAAATATCTTTTATAAAACCTTTTAAAGTCTGAAAGCCCTTTTAAAATATTTATGCATTTTATTTTAAAGGGTTTGGCTCGTATATTTCAGGCTTAATTTCTAATTTAAATAAGATAAATGCCCTCAATTCCCTAAAACACATCATCATCTGCCATGTCACCTTGTCTTGCCACATCAGCAACAATGCTGACTATATAGGTTAACCTACCCTTTTGGAAACTTTGACCAGCTCTATCTTGCTCATACGGACTCTGTTTGACATGATTCAAAAGATGTCAAAACTATATTGACAAGCCCTTCGATCTGAGACTACTTATTCCTAATTTGGAGATGATCTATTTTTCAACCTTGTATTGGCACTTGATTCGCCTATTTGACTGAACCTTTCACTAAGCATAACTTCTACATACGGACTCCTTTTGAGCCTATTCAAGTTGTGTTAGGACCGTGTCATTGAGTTCTTTCTAATGATGTTGATTCAATTGAATTTTGAGACTGAAATTTTTAGGTTTTCTAGATCCACCTGGATCATTCCTTCCCATTGAGAAGTTTTTGGACCACCAAAAGTTTATTTTTACATAGAATTTGAGCTAGGGCATTGTTGCCCCACTTTTTCAGTACCATTTGTCCACCCTGCTAGAATCTTGAACATCTGACCCATCACCAACAAGAAGAAAAATGAGATAGCATTGTTGATACAATTAACTACATATTCGTCAATATTCACTATCACATCCATCATCCACATAGAACTAACTAGTAGAATAACAAGCAATGGTATTCAATAAACTAATGTGAAGGAAAAATTATCAACATGTCGGATCTCCTAAACAGGAACATTGTTAGAAAATGAATCGTTCAAACCCTCTTTTACCACCTTTGGTTGAAAGCTTAACTATGCTTGCAATTGATCCTCACACTGTGTTGTCTGTGACAACCTATCATCTTCATGCTTAGTATCACTAGCTATTACAAACATGAGAGTTAAAGCATTGCTTTCATTTACAATCATCTTCATATGCCCTATGTTTACAATAGATCTATCATTCTTCATGTGATGATCTTTTACAATATATTCAATTCCATCCTTAAAAAAATGATACTTGTTATGTTCCCTGTAGAAAATGGTTTTTATATCATACAAATAAGGACTACCTAGAACCATCCCATAGATTTCAAGCGGAATTACATCTAACTCTACCTCATCTACAAACTTGGATGTGATTTCAAATCGTAGTTTACATTGCTTTGACACATGTAGCTGAGCATTATCATGCACCCAACCCAATGGATATGGCTTAGAATGAGGAGTTTTTTTTAATCCCAATTTCATAACAACTTGTTCAAAGATTAGATTCACTTGTGATCCACTATCTATGAGTGTATCAATCTTTTTTTTTGCAATATCCCTTATATGAAACAATTCATTCTTCTTACTTTCAACAGGTACTTCATTACACTTTACAGAAGAAGCATGGGAACTAGTACTGACAACAAGAATGTTACCTTTTATACCCACAAATTTGATCTTAGTTTCATCATCAAAATCTAATCTGAGATCATGCATGATAGTTGTGGTCTTTTGCTTACCCTTTCAATCTTTGAACCATTTCAGTTTCTGATCAGGATGCAATTTCCAACACTTTGCATCTTTGTGCCCTTTCTTCTTGCAGTGTGAGCAATAAGGCTTATCCTCCTCTTTCTTTATAGTAGTTGTCTGCTGCATTTTCTCCTTCCCTTTCTTTCTCCCTTGGTGTTTATTGGAGTCCATTAAGAGACCATCATGGCTATTCCTCGAGCTTGTTTCTAGATGAATGGCTTGCACACTAACTTCATCAAGGTTAGTTGGATTAAACATAAGTATTTAATACCTCAAATTTTCATGTAATCCACCTATATACTTTAACAAAGTTTCTTGTGTATATAATGGAATGCCCAAAATTAAAGCACTTTTCCTAAACTCCTTTGTATAATCATGTAAACTTTTTCCTTTCTCTTGCTTTAATGATTGCCAATTCATTACTTCTTTTGCATATGACCTAATGGATAGAACTATTTCTTTAATGTAGCTATAAACTAAAACCAAGAAGAAATAATTTCACCATATCAGCTTAGATCTTCTTGAGTTTTGCTCTCCCACCATATTAAGGTTGTGACTCCTAGGTGAAGAGTGGCTAATTGGATTTTTTGAGAATCCTTAGTAAACTTCTGAATTCTACAATAAACTTCAATTTTTTTTATCCAATTATCAAGTTTTTTTGCATCTAGTTCTCCATTATAGGTTGGAAAATCAAATTTAACATCAAGCTTTAACAAAGGTGTATTAGCTTTAGACTGTATAGGTTGTTTCTTCTTTGAAGAAGAAGTAGATGAAGAGGATGAAGAGGATGAAGAAGAAGATGGGGATGGAGGTTCAGGAGGGTCACTACCACCTCCTACTCCTTTACCTTTATCATCTTTTGAAGTGGATTCACCTTCTTCTTCTTTTTGTTCTTGAGTTCTTTTTTCTTCTATCGCTCTTGTCTCCCTTGGAAAAGAACTTCCACCATAGCCTTCATTTCAAGAAATGCTTTCTAGAAAGCTTTCTCATCAAGATCCGTAGGACTTTGTTCAACTGCCATTTCTAATTGTGGAAAAGAAATTGGTTTTCCAATCTCAAGATTGAACTCTATAAGTGCACCTTCTCCTTGCTTCAATTTCAACCTAGTTAACATTCACTTTTTCAATTTCCTGTTAAGAAGCTTTGATACCACTTTGATCTGTAATTAGAGGTTTACAAATTCAAATGTATTTAACCTTAATTACAATTATTCCTGATACAACATAATTGTGTGACTATGTTGTTTAACCGTTGAAATTACAAACTAAATTCACTTTTACATAAATTAAGGAAACTAACTAATTACGATAATGTTGTAATCAGAAATCAACATAAGGAATTAAAACTAAAAGAATGAAAGACAGGAGAGAGAGAGAAGAATGAAAAGGCAAAAGAGAGAGAGGAACACAAGCTTGATAAATGAGTTCATCCAATCAGGACTACATCTTCGGGTCCACTTCTCAAGGTAGACCACTTTATTAATATCACCAAGCAATGAAAATTCCTTGTTACAATATCGAAGCTCCACCTGCATAAGAATTTCTCACAGTATCTCTCTCCTTTACAATGTTTGGTGTAATAATCAACACCTTATAATTTCTCTCTCAAAGAATTCAAATTCTCCACCTTTCACAATAATTTCCCAATAATACAATTATTCTCTCCAAGAGAAATTTTCCACATTTCTCAATAATTTCCAATAATACAATCATTCTCTCCAAGAGAATTTTTCCACATTTCACAGTAATTTCCAATAATACAATTATTCTTTCCAAGAGAATTTTTCCACATTTCACAATAATTTCCAATAATATAATTATTCTATCCAAGAGAATTTTTCCACATTTCACAATAATTTCCAATGTCCCTGAAAGGCCAAACTCTTCCCCTTTTTATACATTTGATTTTTCCTAATAAGGTTTAAAACCATATGATTTTCAAATTATCCCAATCTCCCATTTACAACAGTAAATCCCCTAAAAATAATACACCCGTTAAAACAAATAGCCCTTATAATTTCGGGCTTTACAATATTCTCGTACAATATTATTTCAATTTGATAAACTCCTTTAAAATTATCCTAAAAACCCCTTAGGATATTCTCACAAATCTTAACATGTAAATAGGGATATGGATTATCTTTTAATAATCCATGTAAATAGGGATATGGATTTCAAGCCTTAAAAAATAGGGATATGGATTATCTTTTAATAATCCCCTTAAAATTACATTTAAATCCTTTAAGATTTGGGCTTTTATATTTTATGATGTTTTCCTCTTTTAAAATATTTATAGATTCGAGCTTCATGTTTCAAATATCTTTTATAAAACTTTTTAAAGTCTTAAAGCCCTTTTAAAATATTTATGCATTTTATTTTAAAGGGTTTGGCTCATATATTTCAGGTTTAATTTCTAATTTAAATAAGATAAATTCCCTCAACTACTTATGCCACATCATCATCTAACATGTCACCTTGTCTTACCACATCAGCAACAACGCTGACTATACAGGTCAACCTACCCTTTTGGAAACTTTGACCGAATCTATCTTGCTCATATTAACTTTGTTTGACGCAATTCAAAAGGTGTCAGAATCGTATTGACAAGCCCTTCAATCTGAGACTACTTTTGTCTAATTTGGAGATGATCTATTTTCATCCTTGTTTCGGCACTTGATTTGCCTATTTGACCGAACCTTTGACTGAGTATAACTTCTACGTAAGGACTCCTTTTGAGCCCATTCAAGTTGCATCAGGATAATGTCAATGAATTCTTTTCGATGATATTGATTTGGTTAAATTTTGAGACTGTGAAATTTTTAGGTTTTTTGGATCCACCTGGGTCAATGACGGTGCCAATGGCCCATTTTTTTAGCAATATCTCTTATGCCTCACCAGGGATGCCGAAAAATCCAATGTGGCCTCACACAAGGGTCGTACAAAAGACTACTCATAGAAACAAAGTCCAAATAGTAGAAAATTGGGATAATGTCTATGACCCTAAGACCAAAACCAACCCTAAGAGTCTTAGGGAAGCAGCCTGTGAAAGAATGAAATAGGTTGAGGCTAATGATAAAGAGTCTTTGGGGTAAAATTTGTGATTTTGCGGTCTTGTGCAGTATATGGTTCCCTTAGTGCATCACTACCTAGAGTTGGTTCACGAATGTGCCCAAAATTTCAATCCCAATACATGAATCATAAAAGGCTGAAACCTGAGAATAATAATTAGCATTGACTCTATTCAGGATATGCTATGTATCTTGACTAGGCATATTTCAAAAGCGCCTGAGAAATTCACCATAAACAAATTGTATAGTTTTTGGAGGACCAGAAGCCATGCCGTAAGTTTTACAATTATGAGACAAAGAGGCCCAAGGGAGATAAGTGCATACCTTAGTTTCCGATTGGGAATAGAAGTTTCAATTTAGACATACAAAATGTCTTCTTGATGTTGGCTTCTGTTTGCAGCCTGGACAGTGACAAAGAGGTGTAGGAGTTTCAAATGGGTATGGGTTTCCAATTAAGAAAATAGCATACCCTATTTTGGTATGACTTCATAGAGGCCATTGTTTGGGAGATGTTGCACTAGTTCAAGGAGTATCACACATAGTATAAATTCAAGTTTTCCTCCTTTCTTGCTCATATGTTTTTACATCAAAACACTGATTTCTTTAAAGAGCATATGAACTTGTCTATTTTTCATGAAAATGGGGTGAGAAATCTGGTTTTTGTGTGGACCCATCTCCTTTCTATGACTCATTATTATTATGCATTTTATGAGGCATTCTTGACTCCAATATTGCAAGATT
Organism: Sequoia sempervirens; assembly: GCA_007258455.2. Taxonomy (NCBI): domain Eukaryota; kingdom Viridiplantae; phylum Streptophyta; class Pinopsida; order Cupressales; family Cupressaceae; genus Sequoia; species Sequoia sempervirens. Next base: position 211,202,680 of record VDFB02058242.1, read on the forward strand.
TTGATAAGGAGGGTCAAGTTGGTTGTTTCCGGTTCTCCGCTAAGCAAGTGAGATGGATGAAATATTTTGTCCCTCCCTATGACTAGTTCCTTGGAGAGGACTTTTCATTTGTAAGGATGCATGGTTTTACTGAGGAACCATTTTAGCTTTCAATCTATGTAACAAATAGGGTGTTGGACCTTGAAGTATTTAGGAAACAAGCCATTATAGATCACAAGTTTTGTGGGGGAAAGCATCAGAAAGGATTTTTCAAATGCACCTTAAGCTTTTGTACAATAATAATGGAAAAGAAGTAGATAGAAGGTTTTCTATCTAGAAAGCTTGCTCATCTAGGGTTGGTATTGATCTTTGAAAAATGGGAATACAATCTTGAAGATGACTTAGTGCATCTCAATATCAAGGTGTCATAGTCGCCGGTCCTATTGGGAGAATCGGTGAAGTCCATTGTCAGGGACCATAGTCTCTTTGTAGACTTAAGCCTATATTCCCTCAAAGATGAGAAGGCCACCATGGCTATATTTTTATTTCCCTTTGGCCAAAGCCAGTGACAAGTGAAAAATAGGAACCACCAGTGGAGTGAGGAGAAGATTGTTGACTTCTAGGTTTATCAACAAGAGACCAAATGTCTTATGGAAAAATTACAGGTTGCAGATATGGATGAAAAATTTTATGACCTCTAGAATAGATAGAATGATGACACTGATGCTAAGGGAGATGAGGAAATGGTTCAAGAGGAAGCATTTGCAATATTAGGAGCCAAAGAGGAAAAGAAGGCTCATACAGGGAGGTGGAAAAGCATTGGAGGAGCCTATCAAAAGTCTACTGAGCACATAAGTAACTATATCCCAGGTGGTAGTCACACGACCACATACACCAGCCACTAAGAGACCCAGAGCAACTCAACAATCTCAAGAAGTCATATACGTGGACAATTCTCCACCCGAGAAGAGGTTGCACACCAATATCACATCAGGAGAAAGCTTGCAAGTACATGTTACAACAAGCCAAGGATTAGAGTCTTCAGCGACATAGGTACTTTTCTCTCCTCTTCTCGCATCTCAATCTTTAGTTAACCTAGTTGTGTCTGCATCTCCGACTACCTCAAGTGTCGGCCTATTATTTTTTGCTTACACACCCATGCAAAGTTCCTCTTAGTCTTCCTTGCCCCCCATCAAATGAGTAGGTTTTACTCCCCCATGGGCTTTTCCATATTTTGTCAAGACCTCATCTAAGCCCTCTATTGCTAACCCTTTTACTACCGTAGCGTCAGTTTCAGCCCATCCTGCCCAACAAATGATTACATTTACATCTCTGCAACCCTTGCCAACACCCCTTGTGAGTTCTCCAGTCACTTCCCCTTTCACCAAATCTTTGCATAGCATTCCCCCTTTCTCTCCATTAACAGTCACTCTGCCAAGGTTAAAATCATCTAAATCCTAGATAATTTCTTTCCATTTTTCTATTCCTCTCAATGCACCCTTTTTCCAGCAAATTGATTAGGTCACCATCAGAATTATTTTAGAAAAATAGCATGACTAAGATGGTGCGGGCTAGGAGAGCCCAAAAGAGAAAATAAAAGGATGTTGTGAGACCTATCGAGCCACTCATGTAGACCCTCTTTAATGAGGAATAAGGGATGATAACATTTGCATCCATGATGCCCAACACCATCAAACCTCAAGGGAAAATGAAACCCAAGGATTACACAATCCATGTTATAGGGATCAATCTACATCAAGCTCAGCCATAAGACAAGGTTGAGATAATGGAGGAAACTTGACGAGTCATGACTACAGAATTTTTGAAGCATAGTCGTTAATTGACCAAAAGGGAAGAAGAGCTCAAGAACGTCAAGAAAAGAGTGGAGATCCTGCAGAAGAAAGAAAAGGCTAAAGATGCTGAAATCACATGCTTATCTCAACAAGTGAAAATGAAAAATTCCAAGCTCCAGGAGGAACTTGCAAAGTTCCAATCCCAGGATCTGAACTTGGTTGCTAATTTTCAGCTAGAAAACAAGGAACTTCAAGACCAGATGGCTCAAACAAAGAGAGAAACCTAGGAGAAAAATAAAGAGCTTCGGGATCAACAAGCTCAATTGGAAAAGGAAATGCAGCAGAAGAACAAAGAGCTTTAGGACCAATGGGCTCAATTTAAAAAGGATATCTGAGAGATATATGTCTCTAGAAAAATAATGTGTAACCCGAGAGCAAGCTAAGAAACTATTGGAAAGCAAAGTTGCAGAGTTGACAACTCTACAGGAACAGCTCACTGCATCTAACAAGAAGATTGAAGAGCTGATGGAAGAAATCAGGTCAAAGGAAGTTGAGAAAAATCTTTTAAAAAATCCTTCCCAACCCTATGTTCCTTAATCGTATCTCCTCTTGGTGGTGTAGAAATTATATGTCTCCTACTGGGAGAAAGTTAAGTCTTTCTATTTATCCTTGCAACCTGCACTACAATTCATGGTGGATGTGGCGAAATTAAGCGAGGAGGTGTGTGGTACAATTGAGTCGGCCCCACAATTTATTGCTGAGAAGGTGCTCAAGGCCAAGCAATTGCTGGGAAAATTGTACATAGTGACAAATGCAAAATTGGAAAAGGGAGGAATGATGACCAGATGTCAGCTGCCAAAAAGGTGAAGGAGTTCATCAATTATCATGCAGTGATCCTCCAAGCTAACAATTTCTTGGTCACACTAAGTCTAACTACGAATAATATGCGGATGCAATTTTCTCATTTGACTCAAATGGGCTTGCCCTCCCCTTTTCTCTCTGACAATTCAGTGGACATAATGGAGCATATTGCAACAAAAATTAAAGAAAAGCAACAGGATCTATTTTCTTTCTAGTCATTCAAGCAACCTTCCATGGTAGTAGACATTGAAGGCGCCATCTATCAGATAACGCGACTCATTTTCTAGCTTGAGTTCGAGACTAGGATCTCCATGGAGCTTCCATTCAAGGAAATTATCGATCTTCATGAGGTACAAGATAATTTTTGCACCTTATCGATGCCTTCTAAGGTCAATTGGCTACCTCTACAGACCACCCTTTTGAAGCTCTAGGTATTTCCCAATGGATAGGGCTCTGATCTTGGAACCAAGATTTTTGGGTTCTCATTCCATAGGAAAAATACCCCTTGTTAGTTGCCAAAATCTATGAATTTAAATAATCCTTAAGCTCCCTCTGAGTTATATTTTGTTTGGTTTTGTATTTGTTTCAGCCCATGCATTATATGTTTGCAACTCTCCAGGCCCCTTTTGGTGGCGCCTTTGTCTGCTTGCACCACATGTCAGTAGCGCACGCTTTTGAGAGTTCCCTCCCCTTTTTTTCATCTCCGAGCTCCACCTAGTTGCCATGTTGCATCTCCTATAGGTACCTTTTTGGTGGACCCCACAATCAAAGCTTTGAGCAAATACCACACCACGTTTCATCTCTGTGGGAACCGTAGCCGCAAGGGAAGGATGAAAGAATGAGAAGCCCTGCCTCTACATCATGTGTCCTAACTGATTCCTTTGGAAATTTGATACATGTCTTCAGGAGATTTCTTTTGCTTCCACTCTCAAACCACAACCATCATTTGCAGAAGGGCGCACTTTGTTTGAGGCAATAAAATGTTGTTTTGGTTGGGGAGAATCATTGCAAGGAGTGGCATGACCCATGCCTAGGAATCTTTTCTGTTACAACATTCAGGCAATGGAAAAATTCTATATATACTACTTGGTCTCTTTGAAAAAGGGTTTGAAAATACATAGAAAGAACTAAAAAGACTCTCAGACTTTGTATTATTTTTCATTTATGTATTAAGACTTCCAAATTGTGCCAATCTATTCGGCCTATTTATTTCTTAGTTATTTGATAAAACATTTTATTGTGCTATTTTGATGTAATGAGTAGTTTATATACAAAGCTTCTATAAATTCAATATAATTTTGTTGTTCAGATCATGTTTTGTACTCTTCATGTTCAGTGAATGCATATGGAAGTTGTATTATGCTATTTGATCAACTTCTTGGGAATTCCATATTTTCTTTATGTTATTTTTTGGGCATGCAAATTACTAAACAGGCCTTCAAATCTCACCCAAAAGGAAGATTTCCTAAGCCTATTTACTTGGAATATTGGCGCATTGCTTTAGTTTTAGATTTCATTTTTCATATATCTACTTCCTTTTACCTTTTCACCCCCCAATGTATGAAGATTTCGCTTCTTTAAAATATGAAGGTTACTCAGTTTAGCGCAATTGGTCCCCCATTAACTGAGTTTCCCATAAGGCTATGTGCCTAGAAATTTTAGGCATCAATAGTTCACTACAATTGTATAAACTCTAAAGGACATTAGCTTGAGATAAGTTTGTGCTTTTGTACCTACAAGTTCTCTTCTCTATATGGCTTTAGGTTTCCAAAATATGAGTCCTCCACTAGGATTTGGTGAATAGGAATAGACTCTTAATCAGAAAATAAGAAAATAACATAATCAAAAAATACATTTTCAACCCTAATTTTTAATATTTATTTTACAATCAAGTACACACCCTAACCCTAGGGTAAAGATTCTCTTCCTACTTCAAAGAGATATTAGTAATCAATTAAGTATAGACTATCAACATGGTTTGCATAACAACACAACCATCAATGATAAAATGTCTATCATGCCATCGGTCCCATTGTATTACTAACCTCATTATCCCTAGAGGTTTACTTAGCATCATAAGCTAACAATTTCAAGATGGAACTTTAAATTCCATGCTTCACAATTCATGCAACATGTGTATAGTCTTGACAACTAAGTATAGTTCTAATAGTATTATAACTATGCAAATTCCAATATAGTGTAAATATGTATTCCCATATAAAAGGGTTTTACTAATTCAAGACTCAACTATGAACCACACTATATTATCCCAATCTAGGGAATAAATTGAGTTCATAAAAATAATCTTATCAAGCATTCAAAATAAATCTTTCCCAAAAAAGGAAATTATAAACAAATAACCTTTCAAACATAAAATAATAGAGTAGAAATGAGCGTGCTTGGATTTATAGTTCCAACTGATAACACTACTTCCCAAATTCAGCTTTCACAATCACAATAGTTCCTCCTTCTAAGCCCAACTTATTTCCAAACTCTAGAATCTTCTCAAAGAACTCTCAACAAACATAAATCACAAAGACAACTCTCTTTCTCACCAAAAACTCTCAAATTATGCTTGCATAGAAAACTATAGAAGAATAGAAATGAAGAATTTTGAATGGAATATTGTAATAAATGGTAGAGAGAACACCTCTATTTATACTAAAATATGAGCATCTTAAAGCTACAAATAATCTACTAAATTCACCAACACTCTAATAGAAAACCAAAAATGCATTGACTCAACTCGTTTGGAATGATATGTGGTTGATTTAAACTTTCAAATTGCAACACATAACATTGCTCCTATTTCCAATTTCATAGAATGGGTGAGTCGACTCCATTTTTGTGACAACATGACTCTTTTACTGAGTTAAGGCATAATGACGCATTACTACAGGTTTCCTATTTGATTTGCAAGTCGATTACCCTTACAAACTTCTACCATATTTTCATTGACTAAGTCTCATGTTCTGTGTGGCTCATTCAACATTCTACTTCAATTTTCATTCTATCTTTATTTTGGTGCTATGTAGGTTTGACAAAGTCAGTAACTTTAATATATACCATTTTCTTTACAGATAAATCAATACATTATAATATGTGTTGTTTAAATACATTAAGACTTAGTCTCTCATGCACTGGTTATCCTCCTTATCATATGTGTTGGCTTAAGCGCTTTTCATCCTCCCTTAATTTTCATATACTAAACAGTTCACTATGCACTATGTTGTATTTTGAATCATTTGTTAAGTGCTTTTTAGTTGCAGCATGCACTTGTCATATTGTTGGCTATAAGTGATTTATTTACTTTGCATACCATATGATGTTTGTTAAATTCTACTTTTATTCTTTAGCACTATATGTGTGTTGCCTTTATTACTATCTAGTGTTTTTTAATACAACCTTACACTAACATATGGCTCTTGGTATCAGCCTTTACAAGTATCCCATTTACTATACATTGATTTGACTTCTCTTTGTGCATTATATGGGCTTTCACTTGGTTTTATGGTTCAATGGTTTTAATATAATCCAAGCTTTGAATACGGTTCACATTATATATGCATCCCAAGCTACTTTAAAATATTACAAAATAGTTTTACATATATGTCAATATATATATTATTAATATATATAATATAACCTCTTTTGTTACATTATATATATGTATATATTAATATTATATATATTCATATTTATTATATCATTATTTTCCATTCAAATGTATTAAAAAGTGAGTATATATATATATACACACACGTATATTTACATTATTGATACATACATAAGCTCATATATTTTAATAAATATATATATATATACATATATACATATACATATCATATTTACTATCTCTTATTAAACACAAATATAAATATATTTTCATCAATAGGCATATACATTAAGTGTACGTATATATACACATATACATATATACACTTACATTTTGTTGTATGCACATATCAATAAATATATAAGAATGATTTCACAAAGAAGATCATAAACTAAAAACTGAGATCTAGTCAAGAACCAAAAGAAACAACCAAGAAACCAAAGACAAACCAAATTCATTCAAATCATCCCCAAACTATTACCAAATATTACTTACCCAATTCATGAACTAACTCAAATCAATTTAACCAAACTAGGATGTGAGTGTGTGATAACTCAAATAGGCATATTGGGGTTACCAAACCAAGTTCTTCTCCTGAGTGATACTCCCCCTCTCTTCCCGAGGCTTGATTCATTTCTTGCATCCAACTTAGTACATCACAAAAGTAGTTAGTCATTCACATGAAACTCATTTGCATCATAAATCATTTACATTATGAAGTATTAAAGTATTCACATTGCAATACATATTCATTTATCGCATTTTCCATCAATAGATAAAACATGATCATGCCTTAAAAATCAATGGCATATTAATGCATATTTCAATATTTCATTCACATATTAAATATATTAAGGTCATGATTTACATTTATCATTATATTTACTCATGAAGGTAAAAGTAACCTGATAACTAAGAAGTGGGGTGTAAGATACTTCCCCCTTTGTGAATCATTGTCCTCAATGATTTAAAAAATATAGATTAAATCAATTAGAGGTTTTACTTCCTATTTTCCAAATCATGTATGGGAAATAAGTAAATTATCATAAATATTTAAATAATATTCCCTCATCACACTATCCTCTATAATTTCATCCTTCTTGGACCTTGCACTGAGTGACTCTACTAACACTTTAGAAGAACTTGTGTGCTTCATGCATACTTCTCTCCAAATAACTATACATCATAATTATATTAACTCATATATACATCATGCATACACTAGTAATTGTATCCTACTTGACACCTATGACATAGTGACTATAAAAACACATTCTCGTTGGCTAATGCATAATTATCCTTACTGTAATCCAATTGGAAAAAGGGTTGTCGATGTATTGTGCACTACACTATGGGACCCATCCTTCCCTTTGATCTTTACACCATCGGTAAACTCAAAAGTTAAGACCATCCATCATTGACACCAATATTTACCTTGAGAATAATAATGCTTCCCCTTGACTATTGTCCATATTGAGCATAATATTGCTCTTAGACACCTATCAATCTCAAGCATAATAGTACTACTTCTTAATTCAATCTTTGTATCTACAAAGTTTTCCTTGAGCATTTTGACATATTTTTCCATTTATGACAACATTTATGGTCTAAGGCTATTCTTATTTCTTAGCTTATCCCATTTATAGGATTTTAGCCCTTCCTTCTGTGTAATGTTTCAATGGATCAAATTTCAATGATAGAAGTTTATTATAATAAAACTATTCCACAAATCCTCCAAGATTTGGTTTATCCCTTTTGCTTGACTGACTGACTCAAAGCAATAAGTTGAGCATACATTCAATTGATATTTTTCAGAAAGGTTACAGAAACTTTAACATTACTTCCTTGTCCCTATCTGAGATTACCTTCTTAGGAACGTTAAGCAACTACTTTACACAAATTTGTTGTTTTAGGACTGGTATCCTACAAATCAATTTTTCCAATCAGAATTGGTTACCTTAGTGAGTCTATCCACCATAATATTATGTCAATTCCATTAACATTTGGAGACTAATGATCTGCCACTTTCTCCCTAGAATTTCATAAGAGTATAGAAGTCCTACCAATGATGACATCTTGTCTTCATCCTCTGGCATACTGTACAACAAATTGCTACATACCTTGTAGCATCTTACTTTGTTTCCTTCAATATTATAGTGATTCCACATCTGTTAAATAATTTTTTCATTCCAATGTGTCTTGAATATGACATCAATTTACCTCATTTCATTTCTAAATCTCCCAAAAATTGGTTCATAGGTTCTTTCTCTGATTCATAATAGTTTGTCTCGACTAAGTGAAACCTCTTTCATGGACTAATGCCACATATTATTTTCAAAATAATTAATTATTAGATATTATTGGGGAGCTTAACTCCATCTTAGGAATTCATATTTAAGCGTTCTTTCATCCTTTAATCATTTTCAAAGTCGTAGTTTGATTTTAGCTCAATTTATCTCTTTTGTGAGCATTAAACCTGGTTGAGTAATAATTCCTATTAGATCATGTTACTTTGATATTATCTTCAAAAGATATATAAAAATTAATGCATACCTAGTTACCAAGAATGAATGTTTCTTGATAACTCAAAATAATGAGTACATAAATCTTCCCTTTTCTATTCTATAGGCGATAACCTTACCTTTCATGATTAAGCATATTTCCTATCCCTTTCTAAAGCATCATTGATAATAACAATTGATCTCCAAAACAAATATGTAAAGAATTTAGTTGTAAATATTTCCCTCTCATTTAGTCAATAGCCTTTGATCTTTCCAATATCCTTCACTAATAATTCCAATACCTTAACTATTAACTACAACAACTTTGTTGTGGTCATTGAGTATAAGACTTCAAATATAGGTTTTTTGAACCATGTCTTATGGAGAAGTCAAAAGTTCTCCCACACTAAAAAATACATCATTAAATTTCATTGAATGGGGTACTTATCTAAGTACATCTATCTCCCTCTTTCCCCTTAGTGTTTTCCTAGATATTAGATCACTTTAAAGTTGAACTTTTAATAATCACCCATTTTATCCAAATTGATTGAATTGATTTAAAATTCCTTATTGTTGGCTCTTCATAGTTGAATGTTTGTTATTCACCTTACTTACCCTTACTAGGTATACCTTGTACATACTTTTTGTTTCCAAAATTGGATTCATCATCACCTTCTAATGTCTCAGAATCAACAGTTGGATCCATAGTAACGAGATCTAATGAATAATCAGCAACTTTACAAGCTAAGAGATACTCTAGTATTTCTTTCCAATTCTCTTTTTCCATGTATACTAATAGCCTTTTAACCATAGTAGACGAATATCCCATATCTACAAACCCCCATTTGTAGATGTGTTAAATGATATTGCCTAAGGATCCCTATGTCATATGTATCTTCACCTTTGTGGATTGTTTCTTTTTCTGACCCATTATGGTCTCTACCCTTTTACTCTCAAGTACCATTTTTCACTCTTGATTCTGATTATCATTGCAAGATTTAACCTTGTATTGAATCAGGACTGTCAAAGGGTTATCATGCCTCCTGGATACCTCTCTAGTTGATTTTGATTCACAAAATGTTGGCATTCTACTTCAACTGAAGTTCTAGTTTGTGCTAATAATTAGTTTCTCAAACTTAAGCATTTGTACAAATAGACATAATCTGTATTCATAGATTTATAGTAACTTAATTTAATCAATAATCCTTAACTCTTTGCAACTACAGGTTGCTATTAGAAGGACGTATTACTTTGATTCTTTCTCACTCTCAGATTCATTTAACAATTTTGTAGGGTGAAGGTACTCATTGTAATTCCTTTATAACCTTTGATGAGCCTAGTTTTTGGTCCAATTTTGGGTAGAATCTATAGTTTATTTGTTGGTAGATGTCATGGACTTTAATGTTAAATGTTGGTATTTTCATAATATTTCCTTCAAACTATTGACAATGGACTTAATCCTATCTTTGCAAGCTTTAATAACATTTGGCATAATATGTGGATTATCTATATTGATTTTGCATGTGGTTAATGAATGTTCCTTAGAGTGGTTATAGATGTGCAGCTATTATGCATACTAACCTTTCCATGTAGATTTAATACACCAAGTTGAGGAAGACACTGCCAGCTGGGCATGCATCATAACATCCAGCTAAGGAATCGCTCCAAGTCAAAGGCAGCTGACAACAAAAGATTCTTCATGCAACTGAACGTAACCGCCTTGTAGTGGACTTTAATGATAAAGCATGCATGGTCATTACTGTTGTGTTGGATCTGCATTTGGACCTACATGTCTTACCAAATTTTATGCATGCGTAACCGCCATCACTCCACTTTCTCTGTTTTCCCTAAATGGCATCCTCCTAGTTGTGGAGTTGATTGCCACATTTAGCTTATTAGTATAAATAATGATTTGATGCTCCTTCTTCGGGGGTTGCACAATTTGATATTGTACTCGTATTCTCTAGTTTTCAATAATACATATACATTACTCTCTTGTATGCATGATTCATAGTGAATAAAATAAAGTTATGAGTTTGAGCATCCGAGTTTTTTTAGTTTTAGAGGATACTTATCCAAGGGGGCCCACTTGGTGAGTAATCTGTCTTCTTAGTTTAGCATTAGTTTAGTATTATTTGTTATTTAGTACTTAGTTAGAAATATGGCATCGATTGTTCTTGCAACCACTAGAATTTCATTCTGTGACTATTCCTATAGCCAAAGCAGGCATTGCAGTGTCCTATCTGTTGCTCAGATTTTCATTCCTATTATGCATTTCCGCTTAGCATAGTCATTGATTGATGTTCAACATTTGTTTCATTCCTTTTCAAGCAATTTACTTTCAGTATTGTGTGTTCCTTAGTTGTAGAATAGAATGGCTACTTTGAGTTCCTAGTGGACATACTGTGCTGACCCATTTCAAGTTCACGTCCCTGGGTTGAAAATTTAAATGCACCTTCATGATGGTTGAAATGGATATTCAGGTTAGATGTTCAATCTCTAAATCATGTATGTAAAGGCTTAGTTATTGAGATCGTTGTAGGAGGGCAACATTTTTGGCATTGTTGTCAGGGATGGTGTCAAACTATGGAGTCTTTTGGAGTCATTGGTAGTTTTCCTTCCTGTAGTGTTTATGGAAGTTGTTCCTAGCATATCCTCATTTAGGAAGTAATGACCCCCCTTATTCTTTACCAATTCTTTGTGTGAGTTGACTGATAGTGAGTGATACCACATGCATAGAGGAATGAGAAGGGATACTTATGGGAGATTCCTTCCTAACAATCCTAATCCATTCTAGCTAGTTGACTATCATAATCTACCAAAAGAGGAAGAAGAAGATTCACACCCCTTTGTTGATGCATATCCTAATCTAACTAGTTCTAAAGTCTCCTCTGAAGATCAAAATCAGCTTGAGAACCCCTATGTTTTGGAACAACATCAAGCAAGCATGGGTGATGCAAATAGGAACAAACCTAACCAACCAGCTTTTCCTTTCTCCATTTCCCAACAGAATGAAGTTGACAACATCAAGAACATTCCTTCCTCAGCACTCCCAAAGTTTTATGGACTTGTCATAGAAGATCCAGACACCTTTCTATTTGAGTTTGACATACTTTGCAGGAGTTATGATTATACTACTGATTCCCATAGGCTTAATCTATTTCTTACCACTTTGAAAGAGGTTGCATTAAGATGGTTCATTAGGCTAGGTAGAGATACTATGGAAAATTGGGAAGACATGAAGACAAAATTCCTTGAGAAATACAAGGAATATTGCAAAGATAGTGACATGAGAGGAGGTGACATTTTTAGGATGCAGTAAAAGGAAGATGAGAGCCTGGAAGATTACACTGCAAGGTTTTTGTTTTGCCTAAAAAAATCTCCACACCATACACTTAATGAAGACTCACAGAAGTTTATTTTCTTAAGAGGAATCAATGATAGCTACACTAATGTCTTGGATCTCATGGGGGAGGAGATATTTCCCAAGTCCCTTGGGCAGATATCAAGAAAATATGCCAAAACTACTCTAAGGTAGTTTCAAAGAAAGAGAGAGTTTACCAATCTTCCATGGGTAAGTCAACTACCAGTGGAGTCTCAAGAATGGAGATTACTCATTTATTGGTAGACTTCAAGCAAGAAATTTATCAATAACCTAGCTACTTAGCTAGATACACTTCAAGCCAAGAAGAAGCAAGAGGAGGCAGAGGCAATGTTGACAGAGTATTACCCCCACTGCAAACAAAAGAAGGACTGAAAATGCAAGATGGTAGCTAACCTTGAAATCAAGCAAGTTCCATCTAATTTCAATCCAATCCAGATTGAAGAATACCAAGTCTACTATGTTTCACAAAGGAAGCCTTGGGCTCCAAGACAAGATATGCCACCGGATCCACTATCCTATGCTAGGTCATATTTTAATTCATATTCCTCTGGTAACCAATGGAAGCCCCCATATCCACCCAATTATGGAGGATACCCACCACATCCTTGGAGTAACCCTCCAAATGATTGGCCCAGTCATCAGAGTTCTCCACCCCAGTGGCAGCAACCTCAGGGGAATTAGCAGCAATTTCAAGGACATTGGCAGCCACCTCCAAGAAATTGGCAGCAAACAAATCAATGGAGAGGAGGGAAGCAATGGCCTACTCAGACAACCAGTTATATGTAGTCACCTTCTCAGCCCCAGTAGCCTACTATAATGCCTCTACCTGTTAATCCCAGCTCAAATGAACCTAAACCCAATCCAAATAACAAACCACAGCAGCAACCTACCTACTCTATTGATTCAAATCAATTTCCTGCATATGTTTTGAGTGTAAGTGATATCCACTTGCATTCAAGTACTACTCTACCAGCCCCTTCCAATCCCATTATCATTAAGCTCCCTATGGAAGAGGAAGAGGAACCTCTGAATGATCCCATTCAACCTAGTGTACCTAAAAATCTTGAACTAGTCCAAAGCAGACTAAACAAGAGCCATCATTTCCTCATAGATTGGAAGTTTCCAAGAAGAAGGAAGAAAAGGAGGATACAAACTTTGATATCTTGGACCAGCTGAAGCATATATGTGTCTAGATACCTCTATTTATGGCCATAAAGGATGTTCCAATCTATGACAAAGCAATCAAGGAAGCTTGTCTCAAGAAGCCAGGTAGGAAAAAGAAAGACCCAACTATAGTTCATGTGGTGGGCCAACTAGCTAAAATCATGCTAGGAAAAGTGACTATTCCCAAGTAAAATGACCCAGGCAGTCCTGTGGTAGCAGTTGTCATAAATGGGATCCAAGTGAAGAATACTATGATTGATTTAGGAGAAGCAATAAATTTAATGACCAAAGACATCCTACAACAACTAAATATCACAAATATGAGGTCCACTCCTACTATCCTATAGCTTGTTGATAGCTCTATTGTTAAGCCTGATGGTGTAGTGGAGGATCTTGTGGTATTTTTAGACTCCTAGGAGTACTTAGCAGACTTTATGATTCTTTCACCTAAAGCCACACTAGGTGGGTATCCCATTATTATTGGAAGCCCATGGTTAGCAACTGCAGATGCATATATTGGATGTCGGTCAGGTGACATGACCATTTCATATGGGAGGAACACTAAAAAATTTGTTCTTTATCTTCCTGCTCAGCCATCTCATGATGAAGATAATCTCGTATGGCCACATGTTGGTGAAGAGACCAAGGAAGTTAACTCTATGGTGCAGCTTATAATGCTAGGTAGAAGCTCTTTCATGCAGCTCCAAGATGAGGATGAAGTATTGGATAACATTATTCAGAACCATTATGAAGTGGAGGAAGCATCATCTTCTCATTCTGCTACTCCAGTCAAGACACTTTTGCCTGCTCTTCTTGCAGCCACTATTCTTGCAGGCATTCTTCCTGCAAATGCTCTTCCTGCAGCCACTGTTCCTGCAGACATACTTCCTACAGCCACTATTCCTATAGAAAGACTTCCAGCAGCAATAGGTATGTCTTATACATTGCTTCCATATGAACTAAAGGTACCAAGTGTTAATGAAGCAACCATGATAGCGTTAACTACACAAGTTCAGGTGTCAAAAGGAAAATATTTGAATGTTAATAGTACATTAAATGAAGAACAACAATTGTTATTGGAAAACCTATTAAGGACCCATCAGCATGCATTTGCATGGGATTATCATGATATGAAGGGATTGGATCCTAAACTTTGTACACAAAGAATTTACATCAAAGATGATTGCACCCAAGTAAGATAGCCACAAAGAAGAATTAACCCTACACTAAGAGAGATTGTGAAAGGAGAACTGTAGAAATTACTAGATGTAGGATTTATCTACCCCATTTCAGACAGTTAGTGGGTGTCTCCATTAGTGATTGTTCCCAAGAAAGGAGGGAAATGGTGAGTTTGTGTTGATTATAGGGAACTTAATGTTGCCACCAAGAAGGATCACTTTTCTTTACCCTTCATTAATCAAGTTTTGGACACACTTGCAAGAAAGCAATACTTCTCTCTTTTAGATGGGTTCAGCGGCTACAACCAGATCCAAATTGCACCAGAAGACCAAGAGAAGACTACATTTACCTATCCATGGGGGACCTATTCCTATTCTATGATTCCATTTGGCTTATACAATGCACCTACAACTTTTCAAAGGGTGGTCATTAGCATCTTCTCAGATATTTCTCATGATTGCATGGAAATTTATATGGATGGCTTCACCACTTATGGTGCTAATTTTAATCAAGCAATGGAAAATCTCATAAGGGTCCTATAGAGATGTGAAGACCAAAACTTGTCCTTAAATAGTGAAAAGTGCTTCATGATGATGCAAGAGGGTGTAATTCTTGACCACTACATCTCCCACAAAGGAATTCAAGTAGATCCTGCAAAGATTGAGGTAATCACAAATCTTCCCACACCTGCAAAACAAAAGGATGTTAGGAGTTTCTTAGGTCATGCAGGATATTATAGGTCTTTCATCAAGGATTTCAGCAAGGTAGCAGCACCATTGTACACTATTCTCACTAAAGATGTTGAGTTTTAGTGAACTGAAGCTTGTGACAAGGCATTTTCTGACTTGAAGGTAGTCTTGACTCTTGCTCCTGTACTCAAAGGGCCTAATTGGGAGATTCATTTCCACATCCACATAGATGCATTAGATTATGCCATAGGAGAAATCTTAAGATAGAAGAAGGAGTTGATGAAAATGATATTTACTTTGTCAACAAAAATTTACAAGGAGCTGAATTCAATTATATAGTGACAGAAAAAGAAATGTTGGCAGTCATCTATGCACTGAAAAAATTCAAACATTACATAACAGGCTACCAAATCTTTGTACACATTGATCATGCAGCCATTAGTAAACCTTTGATCACAAATTTTCTTTCAAGGATAGCTACATTAGAAGACAATCAACCCATAGATGACTATTTTCTTGATGAGAATTTATTCTCCCTCAGTGTACAAACACCCTGGTATGCTGACATAGCCAATTACTTGGTCACAGGTAGAGTTCCTTCTAACTTCTCTCCAAAAGAGAAAAGGGCACTCATTGAAAAATATTTTCCTTTTTCTTGGATTGTTGGATGTTTGTTTTATACTAGACATGACCATGTCATGAGGAGGTGTGTGAGAGAAGATGAGACATATGACATTTTGCATGCATGCCACAACAAACCATGTGGAGGACACTTTGCAGCCAAGAGGATAGCAATGAAGGTTTTGAACACAGGGTATTACTGGCCAACACTCCACAAGGATGCACGAAGGTATACTAGAAAATGTGATAGATGTCAAAGAATGGGCAAACCAACCAGGTCCGATGAGATGCCACTGTGCCCTCAGGTAGTAATAACTCCCTTTGAAAATTGGGGATTGTATTTTGTGGGACTAATTGACCCTCCATCAAATGGTAAGTCTTATATATTGGTATGCACTGATTATGTGACAAAATGGGTAGAAGTTAAGGATATGAAGCATGCAAGGGATAACAAGGTTGTAGATTTTTCTGAGGAGATTTTCACAAGATATGGAATCCCAAGAGAAATAATGACTGATCAAGGAGCTCAATTCACATCAACTCTTGTTATAGCACAGGTTAATGAGTACAACATAAGGCACAAGAAGTCTACTCCTTATCATCCATAGGCTAATGGCCAAGTTGAGGTGACCAACAGAGAGATTGAAGCCATTCTGACTAAAACAGTAGTTGTTCATACAAAGGATTGGGAAAATAGATTACCAAAAGTTGTTTGGGCCTATAGGAAAACTTGGAAAACAACTACAAGCTTCACCCTATTTGAGTTTTTGTATGGAAAAATAGCTATGATGCCAATTGAATTTGAATATAAAACTCTATGTACTGTAGTAGATTTGGGGATGGACATTTTTGAGGCACAAAGAGAAAGAATTATGCAGTTGAATGCTTTGGATGAGATAAGAAGAGCAGCGCTACAACATACAGAAGTGGTGCAGAATTAGAGAATCAGGTGGCATGACAAATTTATCAAGGACAAGAAATTCCAACCAAGAGATTGGTCCCTACTCTATGACTCAAGATACCAAGACAATGCAGGAAAATTGTAGAAAAGGTGTCTAGGACCATATGAAGTTGTTGAGGTCTTTCCTAATGGAGTTTTTCAGCTTACTACCATTGACCCTGTCAGGTTTAAATAACTTTTCAATGGTCATCGCCTCAGATTATACCACAAGCCAGCTTCTAAATAAGAGTTCCTGCAGCAATTCGCCTAGCATTCAACACCCAAGCTTCCTATAGTTGAAGGCAGTGGACCTAGTGTCCCTCCTTCTAGCTAATTAAGGTACGTACTCTCTCATAATAAAGAATTTCACTTATGTGGAATTCCATTTCTTCATCCATCCACCCATCCACCCATCCATCACCACCTTTCTCTCTCTTCCATCACTTCATTCCATCTCACTCCACTTCATTTTCATTAAGTGCTTAATTTATTCCCACAAGGCGAGCTGTACTTTCTCCACGATCTTTGCATAAAATCTTCCACATATTCAGGTATGTGTGCATTAATTGCTATCTTTAATTATCTTTTAAGTGCGTTCATTTAATCACTATACATTAGTATATAAGATCACATAAATGCCATCATTCCCTGTCAAATCACCACTCCCATCTTGCATGTGTGGACACATGTCCAAATTTAGGTTGGGGGGAGGGGAAAGAAAAGATGCAAATATTTTGTGAATTTATTTCCCACGTGTCAATTCATACTAGGCCACGTCAGAAAATTTGAAATGAGCTGATTTGAAATCTGAATGAGAGGATGACTTGCATGTGTGAAGTGACAATAACTTCAGCCGCCATTTCTTCCCATCATAATTCCCCTTTTTTATCGCTCCTTTTCTTGCCATTATTGCCCTTTCGTAATCTTGAGTTGCAAGCACAAAAAAAAGAAACAAAGAAAAGAAAATTCAGTCGATATTGGCACTAGAAATTTAGTAGGTACTATAGGAAAGTGAGCTAGATTTTCATATGGGAATTGAAGGAAAGAAGTTGCAGAGCATTTCTTTGATTGCAAACAATGGGAGGTGGGTTAATTGGAAATGAACCCACGGTGCATGATGTTTTGTTGTAGGATGCACAATGCCTGGCTGAATTTAGAAACTACGGATGGGCAGATTACTTCTTGAAACTGGATGGCTTTGATGAAAGCATTGCCCTTGAATTTTCCTAGACATTTTCAGAAGGGAAAGCCACAATAAAGGGGGTGGAAGTTGTGGCAACATAGGAACGAATTGTAGAGGTCACAGGTTTACCAGCTAATGGCGAAAATTATCCTACCTCTAGAGATGCTAGATCAGCCAAGGTTGAGTTTATAGAGCCGAACAACCCCCCATTGAGCATAGATAAATAGGGTGCAAAGAGAATTTCTCTTCCTAAGCCCTGGAAGCAGATAGCTATGTATGTTATCAAAAACATCACCTGTGAGGGTTGCCAGTCAAATTTGCATTTCGTACACTTGAAGCTTTTGAATCACATGAGGCACGGAAGGAGGATGAATGTTCCCAATGTGTTGTACAATCTTCTCTCAATCATGGCGGTCGAGACCCAAAAAGGTAGGGATAATTTTGTTTCCCACCATTGCCTGATTAAATTTCTAGTTGAAAAGTCTTTGCATGATGTATCTACAATAACCTAGGAAGAATTTATAAATGTTGATCAAATTAGACTTGAGCACTTGCAACCTAGGGCTTTACCTCAATCTCGTAGGTCTAGTAGGAGAATAAGCACAGTTGAAGCCATTCCTAGTGCTTCAACCTCTGGTGTTGGCTCTAGTGTGAATCCTCCTATAGCAAAAGAAACCATAGAAATTAGTTCTTCTGAAACAGAGCACTCAGAAAAAGAAAGTTCTTCCTCTGATTCTAATGATGACATTCCACTTGAGACACTGATGAAAACTAGGGCATAGAAGAGAGAAGTAGAAATGAGAAAAGGAAAGGCCAAAACACAGCCTGTAGAAAGAAAGGTTCCAAGTTCTAAAAAAATAAAGGCTGACACTATTCATCCTGCAACCAAAGGAAAGCATGAGAAACCTCCTAAGAAATCAAGACCAATTGGACCTGTGATTGGTATGTCTCCATAGGAAATCCCTAAACCTAGTGAGACCTCACATGGGGACCCTTAAGCTCCAATGGAGCAGGAGAATGTTGAAGAAGAAGAAGACATATTCAGGAGAGTAACAAATATAACACTGGTCAATCTTGCTAACATTGCAGAAGAGTTTGAGGAAAGTCAGGACTTCCAGCAGCATGAGCAAGAAGTCCTACAGTAGGATTTCCTACAGAAACAACCAGAACTAGAGTAGGAGTTCTTGTAGCCACAGAAAGAACAAGAACAAGAGTCTCTGTAGCAAGAGGCGAAAGAAGAAACAACACCCATGCAGCCAGAGATAACTAGATAGCCTGAGTGCATGCAGAGAGTGCCATATGAGGAGCCGCCATCAACAAAAAGATTGGTAGGAATTCATAATCCTCTTGGTTTTACAGTACATGCAGCAATTTTGAATTTATGGAGAGAAATACAAAGAAGAGAGGAAGAATGGAAAAAGGAAAAATAGAAATTGAAGGAGGAAATTCAGAAGAAGGATGAAGAGATTGAGGATAAAAATGCAGAAATTGCCACCCTGAAGTAGAGGGTGGATGATATGGAAGCTTTGGCACCATAGATTTTGGAATGTAGGACCCCTCCAAGGTTCTTTGCTCTGCTCCTAAAATAGAATTATCTCTCTTTTAAGTTTTCAAGGATTGTCTCAGGTTTGAATCCTTCTATTGACACCCCTATGGAATTTTTCAATTCTTATAGAATTGCCTCCCCTGAAATGAAGAGTTTTCTATGTGAATTTTATTTGCATAATTATGTTGTCACAAAAGACCATGATTGGAATCTATTGTTGTATGTTGGGGATGTTCAATTGAGATCATTTGTGTCTTGGGTACAAAATGAGATTAGTTGGGGATAGCAACATGGAGCTTATAAACAATTGGAGTCTGATATCCCTCTTCCTGTTAGAGTTGAATCAAGTAACCCAAGGGATATTTAGACAGAATAGCATAGAATGCTTCTTAGAACTAGTTATGGCAACAGGATTATGCCTTGGATTGAGGCAGTTTATAGTGAGTATGAAGTAAAGATAGCAACAAAGGAGGAAAACATGAGAAGATATCTATCACAAAGATGGAATAGTCTATCTGATGAGTTGAAGCAAGCTAAGCCTCATTCTCTCCATAATTATGTTGTAGCACTAAAGAGGATTGATAGGTATATTCAGATTAGGAGAACTCAAGGGTAGTCTTGGCTTCCCCTAACTTTCCAGCCACCCATGCTCATGTGGCTCGTACCAAACTTTAGATTCTACTAGCTTGACATTGATGCAGAAAGGCAGAGATGGAATAGATTTGACAAATTGGGAGGATTCTATTGGGATCCTGATTCACGCACTATAGCCATTGATGTTGGATAGCTATCAATTGCAAACTTTAGAGCTTTGACCAAGTAGAAGAACAACCCTTCCCCTGCTAGAGGACCAACAAAACGTTAGGCTGGGGGGAGTGATGAGCCTAGTTTTTGGTCCAATTTTGGGTAGAATCTATAGTTTATTTGTTGGTAGATGTCATGGACTTTAATGTTAAATGTTGGTATTTTCATAATATTTCCCTCAAACTATTGACAATGGACTTAATCCTATCTCTACAAGCTTTAATGAAATTTGGCATAATATGTGGATTATCTATATTGATTTTGCATGTGGCTAATGAATGTTCCTTAGAGTGGTTATAGATGTGCAGTTATTATGTGTACTGGCCTTGCCATGTAGATTTAATACACCAAGTTGAGGAAGACACCGCCCGCTGGGCATGCACCATAACGTCCAACTGAGGAATTGCTCCAAGCCAAAGGTAGCCGATGGCAGAAGATTCTTCATGCAACTGAACATAACCACCTTGTAGTGGACTTTAATGATCGAACATACATGGGTGTTACTATTATGCTAGATCTGTGTTTGGACTTGCATGTCTAACCAGATTATATGCATGAGTAACCGCCATTGCTCTGCTTTCCCTGTTTTCCCTAAATGGGGTCCTCCTAGTTGTGGAGTTGACTACCATGTTTAGCTTATTAGTATAAATAATAATTTGATGCTCCTTCTTTGGGGGTTGCACGATTCGATATTGTACTCTCATTCTCTAGTTTTCAGTAATATAGATACATTACTCTCGTGTATGCATGATTCATAGTGAATAAAATAAAGTTATGAGTTCGAGCATCTGAGTTTCTTTAGTTTTATAGGATACTTATCCAAGGGAGGCCACTTGGTGAGAATCTGTCTGCTTAGTTTAGCATTAGTTTAGTATTATTTATTGTTTAGTACTTAGTTAGAAATCTAGCATCGACTGTTCCTGCAACCACTAGAATTTCATTATGTGATTGTTCCTACAGCCAAAGCAGGCATAGTAGTCTCATGTTTGTTGCTCATATTTTCATTCATGTTATGCATTTCCGATTAGAATAGTCATTGATTGATGTTCAGCATTTGTTTCATTCATTTTCAAGCAATTTACTTTTAGTATTGTGTGTTCCTTAGCTATAGAATAGAATGGCTACTTTGAGTTCCTAGTGCACATATTGTGCTGACCCATTTCAAGTTCATGTCCCTGGGTTGACAAGTTAAATGCACCTTCATGATGGTTGAAATGGCTATTTAGGTTAGATGTCCAATCTCTAAATCATGTCTATAAAGGTTTAGTTATTGAGATCATTGTAGGAGGCCAACAACCTTCCTACTGAACCTTGTTGCATAACTTATGCAATCCAAGGGTGTCTCTTAATGAATTGATGGTTTAGGATTTTTTAACTCTAGGGATGATTCTTTTCTAGTCCCAAATTAGAAATTTTCTCAAGAAACATAACTTCCTTATTGTTTCCCTTGTTCTTTTCCCCTTTCTATTCTAGCATAAGAACTTTTCAACCATTATCTATTGATAATGTTTATGTAATACTTACGTGATAAGCTTATAGGTTCTAGCATTGAACTTGGTAGCTCTGATACCATGTGTAACATGCCCAATTTTCTACGTATTGAATTTTACCATGTTTTAACCCACATGTGAATAAATATAGAAATAAAAATTTATTTTATAATTCAATAATAAGATGCACATTTGGAATAAACCCATTCCAAATTCCCACTGCATTTCAATATTAAAAGATGCATATTATAAATTAATCCCATTTCAAATTTCCATTTTATTTTCATAAAGTGCATTACATAATTCCAAGTAATGGTTATCTATTACATAATCCCATGTAATGATAACATTTTTCCAATTATAATTTCTCAATAAGAATAGAGATAAATATTTGCATTCATAACTTCCACGGGCTTACTAAAATAGATATACAATTAGAATACAATGATCTATAAGTCCCCAATGTTGGTGCATGCCTCCTAGATGTCCCCATTTAGTGGTGTTGCATTCTAGGTGTCCCCAAACTGGTGTTACATCCTCAAATCATGGCTACCAACTATATGAGGGAGTGCATCACTGAAGCACTTTTTTGCCAACCACGAACTTACTGTGGTCCCTCACACATCTACCTAACTGGTAAGATGGCCCTACCCTTTGACAAAGAGATTGGTTTGGTAACCCCATAATCCTTGCCTTCCTGAGCATAGTGGTGTGTCCTACATATCTAGAGCTACCATACATTGGCTACAACCTACATGTATGACTTCCCTACCTAGAATGCAATCATGGATCACAGTGAACTGACAGTGTAAAAAGTGGCAACTTACACTACTTTGGCCAAAGAATTCAACACCCAGTACTTTGAGTGCAAGTCATCTGTTCACACACTCTTTAGCTCATGGTATTGATCATTCACAAACATAACACACATTCAATCTAAGGTGTTGACATAACAAATTATCCAACAAGGTTATTCCCTTTACCATGGATTACCCTAACCCCAAGAATAAACAATAATTGAGAAACTAAATAACTAGGTTACACTCTTTCCCATGGATTTATTTAACCCAAAGTATAACCATATTATAATAAACTGATTAATTATATTACACCCTTTACCATGGATTACTCTAACCTCAGGAATAACCAAGTTAACCATACATGCACACATACTAGTGACCCACTAGGTTACTCCTTTTCCCATGGATTATGCCAACCCCGGGAATAACCTAATTAACCACCCAAGTAATCATAACGTCACAACATTAAATGACTCCATTTAAAAAAGTATTATCATTAAGTGTCTTCATTTAAGAAGTATGATTTCATCAATAAATGACCTCAATCAAAATTATAATCTCATCAATAAATGACCTCATTCAAGAGTAAAAACTCATCAATAAATGACTCCATTCAAGTGTAAAATCTCATTAATAAATGACTCCATTCAAGAGTAAAATCTCATCAATAAATGACTCCATTCAAGATTAGAATCAATAATCAAGTGATCATAATCAATCTTAAAACCTCTACATTTAGTATGACTCAAATATTCTTATATTTACAATGTTCACTACATTTGTATAAAATCTAGAGGACATTAGCCAGAGAGAATTTTGTGCTTCTGCACCTACAAGTCCTCTTCTCTATATGACTTTGGGTTGTTGGAACATGAGTCCTCCTCTAGGATTTGGTGAATACGAATAGACTCTTAATAAGAAAATAAGAAAATGACATAATCAAAAAATATATTTTCAACCTTAATGTTGAATATTGATTTTACCATCAAGTACACACCTTAACCCTAGGGTAAAGATTCTCTTTCTACTTCAAGGAGATATGAGAAATCAATCAAGTATAGACTATCAACATGGTTTGCATAAAAACATAGCCTATCAATGATGGCATGTCTATTATGCCATCATTCTCATTATATTACTAACCTTATTATCCCCAGAGGTTTACCTAGCATCATAAGCTAACAATTTCAAGATAGCATTTTAAATTCCATACCTCACAATTCATGCAACATACGTATATTCTTGACAACTAGCTATAGTTCTAGTAGCATTATAACTATACAATTTCCAATATAGTATAAATATGATTCCCATATAAAAGATTTTTACTAATTCAAGACTCTACTATGAATCACACCAAATTATCCCAATCTAGGGAATAAATTGAGTTCATAAAAATAAGATTATCAAGCATTCAAAATCAATCCTTCCCAAACAAAGGTAGTTGTAAACAAATAACCTTTCAAACATAAAATAATAGAGGAGTAGAAATCAACATGCCTAGATTTATAATTCCAACTGATAACACTGCTTGCCAAATTCAGCCTTCATAATCATGATAGTTCCTCCTTATAAGCCCAACTTATTTCCAAACTTTATCATTTTGTAAACGAACTTTCAATAAACGTAACTCACAAAGACAACTCTCTTTCTCACCAAAAACTCTCAAATTATGCTTGTATAGAAAACTACAATAGAATAGTAATGAAATTTTCTAAATGGAATAGTGTAACAAATGGTAGAGAGAAAACCTCTATTTATACTAAATATGAGCATCTTAATGCTACCAATAAGCTATTAAATCTGCCATCTCTCTAATATAAAACCAAAAATGCATTAACTTAGCTCATTTGGAACGATATGTGGTTGATTTAAACTTTCAAATTGCAACACATAATAGTCCTCCTATTTCCAATTTCATAAAATGGATGAGTCGACTCCTTTCTTGTGACAACATGACTCTTTTACTGAATCAAGGAACAATGACACATTACTATAGGTTTCTACCCTTCAGAAACTTTTTCCATCTTTGCATTTACTAAGCCTCCTATTTTGCATGGCTCATTCAGTATTCTACTTCAATTTTCATTATATCTCTATTTTGGTGTTGTGCGGGTTTGAAAAATTCAACAACTTTAATGTATACCATTTTCTTTGCAAACAAATCAATACATTATAATATGCACTATTTAAAGACACTAAGACTTAGTCTCTCATGCATTGGTTATCCTCCTTACCATATGCACTAGCTTAAACGCTTTTTCATCCTCCCTTAATTTACATTTACTAAACAATTCACTATGCACTATGCATTGCATTTTGACTCCTTCCTTAAGCAATTTTTAGGCACAATATGCACTTGTCATATTTTTGGCTATAAGTTCTTTATTTACTTTGCATACCATATGATATGCTCTAAATTTTTCTTTCATTATTTAATGCTATATATATGTGCTACCTTTATTACTATCTGATGTTTTTAATATAGCCTTACACTAACATATGGCTCATGGTATCAGCCTTTACAATTATGTGTAGGAGTTTATAGTGAACTCCTCAAACATCCCAAGATCACCTGCATGACAAAATAACTTCCACAAGAGACAAATGGTAGAAATATCATGCTATGGTTAAGGATGCAAGAATGCCAAACTAAATATGGAAAAGTACATATGAAGCCTTGCTTATATAGGCAAGGAGAGAGATAGGATTAGGCAAGATCATGCCAAGTGTATTAATCCTATCACATGTGACAACTAACTAAGTACCTAGGAAATGATGCATAGATAAGATAAGTTCTAGATAAGACTTCTAGAAGAATCTTACATCCTAAGTAAACTTAACCTGCGAATAAGTCCCCTAATTATCTAGTGAATAAATTAACTAGGTACAAGACATTTATTCACACCAACACCCCCCATTAAGTGCAACTTAGGGAAGAAGATTATTATGCAAATGATGCAAGGATGGGTCTCGGCTACTAGGCCATGTTAGGTACCCATGTACAAATGCAAATGAAATCTCTCACAAATGAAGAAAAGGAGAAAACTCAGTGGGATAAAACTCCTCCCCAAAAGAGAGATGAAATATAAAAATGATATCCATCACAAATCCAATCAATATTTATCCAAATAAAGGATGATAAGAGAGATCATACAACCTGCCCATAATGAGATAACTTGTTGCAAAGAGAAGCACTAGAAGTACACTATGGAGTAACACTGGAATCCTCAATTCAGCAAGAAAAGAAAGATACTTTTGTTTGCTAGAAACCATATTAGAGTCACTGAAGGAATCAAGTCAGAATCATGATAAAGCAATAGTAGACCTCATGCCAAGGAACACTATAAAACTCACAAACTGGCACAACTTTAGAATCTATGAAGCAATAGTTGATTGAAAAATGATCTAGAATTGAAATGAAATGCAGAGAAAATGCAAACCTAATGCACACAAAAAATGAAATAGTGTGTGCATTTATGAATGTTCAAATGTGCCTCCATGAAGAAAAATAACCTTAGATATGTGTAGAGGATGGAATCATATTTTCGACGATATAAAGTTTTTGAAAAATGGATGTTGTATGTTCAAGTTTGATGCCAATCAGGGGAGGTCTACAACACCACTCAAAACAATCTCACACAAAAACAACCTTCAAGTCTCAAGTATTCAAAATCTCTCTATCACAACAATCTCTCACAACTCCTTAAAGCACTGCAATTTGAGTAAATCGGGTACAACTTTTAGAGGACGTCTTCTCAGATCAAGACCAACACCAATTCAAAGACCCATCAAGGCACACAAAAACATACCACAACCTCTCAACTAGTTACTTGGGAACAATTTCACAAAATTAGGGCAATCGCATAGACCTAAACCCCAAATTAGGTCTATTTTACAAAGGAACATGTCACCAAACTTATCACCAACCTATGAAACCTCTTGGGAAGCAATCCATAGACTACCAAACCTAATATTTCACCATTTATTTATAGATACACTTCCTCCAAGGTGCCTAAACCAAAAAACCTCCTTTTTAACAATAAACATAGGGGTTTATTGAAAAACACACTACCAGCCTTCACACAACCTTTCCAAGACCTCAAATAGGTTCAAATACCTCTACACATACTCATTCAATCAAGAAATAATCCTGCCCCAAACAATTACATACTTTACCATATCAAAACCACTCAAATTCTCATGGAAAACTCAATTTTCCATTCCTAGGGCATCATGCCCAACGCACTTTTTTTACCTCCCCTACACTCACACAACATTAACACACCTAAATCTAATGGAATCCACCCATTCCACCAAGATACAGTCTTCACAGAAGGTGGAATGGGGTGATTTTCATGTTTGAATCACCAAAACCCTTAAAACTGGGAATTCACAGGCTGTCTTAGGAAATTGTCTTTAACTTTTACCAAACCAAATATTAGACCCTCAAAATAGATTAAAATTAAATCAAACACATATTTCTAAAGTTTCCAAAGAAATTTAGACTGAGAATGGCCTATACGGGACCGTACAGAGACTATAAATGAAGAATTACCAGTAATTTTGTAAGAAAATAGGGGTTTCTTTCTTTATTTTGCTTCCAAACTTCAAAATCAAACTTACATCAATGATTTCCATCCTTTTAATACTTATTCCCTCCTAAAACCAACTCCTACAACCACTTAAACTATCTTTTGAAATGACATGACTGTTTGTATTCCATAAAAATACAATTTTGCAACTTTTTTGCTTGACATCTTTTTACAACATTTTGCAATTTTTCCGAACTAACACAAATGCCCCCTAATCACCTAAAAAGACTCAAACTTGACTCAATACAAAATAAAATGGTCTTGATGACCTTATTTAAATAAAAAATGACTCCACACCTAGAGCCTACTCATTATCATCCTTGATTGACAAATTTTTTTCAATGGTGCCCTTACACCAAAGTTATGAATTTTTGAAAAAAGTTGAATTTAGCCTACAAGAAACGGGTTTTCTAGCAAAAAAAAATTTACTTATGATTTGATTTATGAATAATCTATTCACTATGTGTACAAAATATCAGAAACACAAAAAATATTTTGATGCTAAGAATAAAACCCAGAAATATTTTTTTGATCCAACAAGTAGAAGATGAAGAAATAAATTTCTTTTAACCTTCAACCTGTAGAAAAATCGTGATGCTTTTTGGATAGAAATTTTCTTCAAATATGCTCAAGATATGCAAAATCTAAAAGATACCTAGATGAGATTTCGAGCATGGCTACAAAACCCAAAAATCATTTTTTTGTATGAGTCGAAGTTAGATTTCTGAAGCAAAAATGAAAATGGCTCCAATAAAAAATGATTCTCTTCAAACCCTTGCAAATTTAACAAAATATGTTAGATTTTGACAAAATGAAAGTCAATCTTGACTTTCTTTGATGTCATGGATTCAATGGTGAGGCTCTCAAGACCCCAACTCACACCTAGCAAAACTTTCATGCTAAGATTGGTCCCTCAGATATAGGAAGAAGCTTGCATTACTGAAGCTTTGATACCATGTAGGATTTTATGGTGAACTCCTCAAACACCCCAGGATCACCTGCAAGAAAAAATAACTTCAACAAGAGAGAAATGGAAGAAATATCATGCTATGATTAAGGATGCAAGAAGGTCAAACTAAATACATGGAAAAGTACATATGAAGCCTTGCTTATATAGGCAATGAGAGAGATAGGATTAGACAATATCATGACAAGTGTCTTAGTCCTATAACATGTGAAAACTAACAAACTACCTAGGAAATGATGCATAGATAAGATAAGTTCTAGATAAGGCTTCTAGAAGAATCTTATATCCTAAGTAAACTTAACATGTGAATAAGTCTCATAATTACCTAGTGAATGAATTAACTAGGTACAAGACATTTATTCACACCAAAAGTATTCCATTGACTATGCATTGATTTGACTTCTTCTCTTTGCGCATTATATGTGATTTCACTTGGTTATGTGGTTCTCTAGATTTCATATAAGCCAATATTTGAATATGGTTCACATTATATATGCATCCCAAGCTACTTTAAAATATTACAAAATACTTTTAGATATTTTGATATACATATTATTAATATGTATATATAATATAACCTCCTTTGTTACATTATATACATATATATTCATGATTATTATATCGTTATTCACCATTCAAATATATATTAAGTATATAATACATATATTTACGTATGTCTATACGTATATATACGTTATCAATACATGCATGTATTCATATATTTTAATAAATATATATACATATATACATATACATACCATATTTACTATCCTTTATTAAACAAAAATACATACATATTTTCATCGATAAGAATATACATTAATTCTACATATATATACACATATCTACTTATATATACTTAAATTTTGATGTATGCACGTATCAATAAATATATGTGTGATTTCACGAAGAAGATCATAAAATCAAAACAAATATCCAATCAAGAACCAAAAGAAACAACCAAGAAACCAAAGACTAAAATTGAATTCATTCAAATCATCCCCAAACTATGACCAAAGATTACTTACCTGATTCACAAACTAACTCAACTCAATTTAACCAAACTAGGATGTGAGCGTGTGATAGCTCTAATAGGCATATTAGGGTTACCAAACCAAGTTCTTTTCCTAGGTGATACTCCCTCTCTCTTCCAGAGGCTTGATTCATTTCCTACATCCAACTTAGTGCATCATGAAGGTAGTTATTCATTCACATGAAACTCATTTGCATCATCAAGCATTAAAGTATTCACATTGAAATACATATTCATTTATCGCATTTTCCATCAATGGATAAATCATGATCATACCTTAAAAAGCAATGGCATATTAATGCATATTTCAGTATTTCATTCACCTATTAAACATATTAAGGTCATAGTTTACATTTATCATCATATTTACTCATGAAGGTAAAAGTAACCTGATAACTAAGAAGCGAGGTGTAACACTATGATTGATGATTTGATGGATTGTGATGATGATGCAATGATGATTCTATAATGTGATGCTATGATTTTTTTATTTTGATTATTATGTTATGATGTATGATATGATAATTATACCATGATGTTGTGATTGATGATGTTTTGATTATAAGGGAAAAACAATTTTGAAGGGACCCTCAACCCTTTACAACTTTAGGTACAAAATGTTGCTCAAGAGATAAAAAACTAAAACACCAATAGCAGCCCAAAACCCATAAAACTAGAAGATACAAAATGTTGCTAGAAAGATAAAACACTAGACTATCAATAGCATCCAACAGTGACAAAACAAAAAAATAATAGGAAATAAACCGAGACCCAATAGCAAAAAAACATAGAAAAAATAGACAATAGGACACTACTTCATGCTGCTTAAGGTGTTATCCACCTCAAGCTCTTGGATCCTATGCATCCCAATCATGCCCAACAATTCTTTCTTCTCAGCTTCAAAGGACTTCTTCCATTCAGCCAGCTCTCTAGTAGCAGGGCTTTTACCATCATCCTTCACACCTTTTTTCCCTTTACCTTTGGCTACATGTTCCTTCTCCATTAACTCAAAAAAATGCAATTGGTCCTCTGTAAGCTCACTAATCTTGTGAAACAGGACCTCCAACGAGTCCACACTATTCTTAACTGAAATGTGACATGCATGGAGAAGTTTCTTTATGTCTGCATTAGTGTCCAATACCTTGGATTCAAGACCAGCCAAGCACTACTTACATAGGGATTTGAAATCATAGAATGATCCCTCAAGATCAAAAATTTTGTTAATCAAAATATCCAAGGACAATCCTTTCAGGATATTCTATAGATTTTCCTTTAAACCCCTTAATTTGATGTTTACCCTATTAAATTTTTGGAGCATCCATTTAGCCAATTTGAAAGTGCCAGTGGCCCCTGCCCTCACCATGTTAAGAAGCTCAAACATAGAGGTGGAATCATCCTTAAGATAGAATAAATCCTCTAACAAGGGGTTAACCTTCAGAGGCTCTGACGTTGCATGTTTCTACTCAACATCCTCCTCTTCCTCAACCTTATTCTCACCCTCTGGTTCCACAATAGGAGGGCTACGAACTAGGGATTCATCAATTTCCACTACCTTCTCCTCTAGAACATTCTCTTCATAGAGCACTGTGGAATCATTAACCATATCTTTTGAGGCCTGGTTCTTCATCTTGGATATAAGCTTAGAAGCCCTTCTAGGCTTCTTCATGGCCTCCATTAACACCACATTTTCTTGAAACCCCTCCTGCTTACCACCAACCTCTGTATCACCCTGACCAATGTCCATAGCTTTGTCTTTGGGAGTAGAATCCCCAGAGCCCACCTTCGTATCCTCACTATTAGAATGGGACCCCGACACATTCAGGATAAGACACTTAGCTATCCATTTTCTTTTAGGGTTACCTTTCTTCCTCTTTTTCAAGGAGGTAGCCAATGGGGATGGGGTCCCTTCCTCATCATCATCATTCCACTCCTCTTCCTCGACTACGTTGGTATCCAAGCTAGATGGGCCATAAACCTCACTAGGAATCTTCTCCTTGCCTTTAATTGAAGAGGTTGGAATAAGGGTTTTAACATGCTCCATAATTAACAAAATGAAACCTTCATGAAGGAACAAAGCCCTCCTATTTTTTAAGTGTGCATACATAAAGACTTACGTGGAAGACAAGATAAAAAGTGGAAAGGAAATAAACAACCCATTCCTAAAATGGTTTAAAATAGTAAAATGATGGTCGAGGATTACAGTGAATCTACCCTCCAAAGTCACATATCATATTATTACTTCCATAATATTTTCCTAGATCTTCTTAAGGGACATCCACTCATAGCCCCAGGTCTCCATCTTGACAAGTTTGTTCCTTTCGTTATCTTTGAAAAATTGAGCCATTGTCTCCTCATTACTCTTCTTGTCTTTGTAGAATTTACAACCAACCATAGGCAACCTAGTCACAGTAGCAATCAACTCCTCATTGATATCAACCACCAATCCCTTTATCTTAAGATTACGATTGTACCAACAAGAAAAAAACTCCACCAAAGCATTTGGGTTGTGACCATGCAATCTTTCTGATAATGGCATAAAATTCCCATGATGAAGAATCTTCCAATTTTTCTTCTTCTTTCTCAAACCCACACAAGAATGAGGCTCAATTCTACTTTTTTTGCCTCCCATATTCATAGAAACCAAAAGTAGAAAACCCTAGCAATTAGCTTTCATCTGATAGCCAACAAGCCGAATGATACCCACAAAGCATGTGAGTGGAGAGATGGTACTAATGGTTAAATGTCGCCACCACATAAGATCATCCAAAACCATTATTTCTCATTAAGATCCTAGCTTCCTTGGGAAGGAGAGAGCCTTCCTCCTACACTCGATACTCATTAAGCCTAATAGCTTCATTGGTGAAAAAATATGCTAATGAATTACCTTCTCGATAAATGTGAGAAACATGAGTTTCTTCACAAGATCTTAACATGATTATAGCATTATTTATTAATGGATCAACATTCTAGCTAGGATTATGGGTGTCGTGTAGATAATTAATGATGTTTAACGAGTCAACTTCCACCCATAGTTTAGAGTAACCCCTATCCACAACATACTTAATACTTATAAACGTAGCCTCTGCCTCAACACAATGATTTTTCTAATTTCCCAATAGGAGTGCCACTATGCCTAAGAATCTTCCTTCGTCATTCCTCAACACCCCCCCACAACCTACAAGACCAAGGTTACTCTTGGTTTCAACATAAAAATTAACTTTAACCCACCCTGAGGGTGGTGGCCTCCACTTGGTATTCAATCTCATGTTAATACTAGACTTAGAAATCTCAGAAGGAATAGAGAGGCTCTTCTAGTTAGAAATCACCAATAATTCATACTCATCCAAGCACGTAAAAGGGGCACAATGGGGTGACTTAGGCCCAATGAGATAAAATTTCTCCAAGATCACCTAAGGAATCTTGATGAAAAGACTATGAATTTTGAGTTTAGAGTCATGGAAAATTCTATTGTTACGTTCTTTCCAGATTCCCCAAGCAATATGTGGGGCCATAAGATGCCAGAGCCATCGAAGAGTGGAGAAAGTGGAAGGATATTTCCACTAATCAACAAAATTACATAGAGACTCTAGGAAGACCCAATCTAGATTCCAAAGGCCAAGAAACTTACTCCAGAGGAGAGAGGAAAATCCACACCCAAGGAAGATATGGAAAGCACTCTCAGCATTAGCTTCACAAAGAACACACCTAAATTTAGAATTGCAAATCCCCTTTTATAAAGATTATCTTGTGTTAATACTTTGCCTTGCATAAGCAGCCAGAAGAAAACATTCACCTTGGGAATCAACATCTTGTTCCATAACTTCCCCCAAAAAGGAAAAGAATTAGGATTTTCCAAAGAATTGACAAAGATAGAGGCCACCAAAAATTTACCATTAGCACAAGGATCCCAAGCTACCCTATCAGTCTAGGATAGATAGGAATGCAAACATTACACAGGAAATCCTGTAAAACCTTCAATGATGGATCCCAATCCTAGGAATTCTTCCACTCCCCATTCTGAAAATAGTCAGTCACTCTAATACCAAAGAGTCTCTTGCATAAAGGAGCAATGGGGGGAGCCCAAGGACAATTGATCAAAGGTTCAAAGTCACACCATGCATCCTCCCAAAAAATAATTTTGGTACCATCACCTAGCAGCCACCTAACACCATTAGCAATCAAATCCCTGCAAGGAATGATATTTATCCAAAAACAAGAACCAGAAGGGATATCATTAGAAGTCAACATATTCCAAGTTCTCCCAAAACCATACAGATATTTGTTTCTATTCAGAGAGTCCCAACTAGGTTTCCCACTAAGGAGCCTCCAATCATTCTTTGATGGTAATTCCTTATTAAAAGATTTTAAGTTTCTAATACCCAAACCGCCCCATTTCTTAGGCTTACAAACCAAGTTCCAAGCCACAAAAGGGATTCTAGCTTTAGATTCAACTCCCAACCACAAAAACCTTCTCATTATCTATTCCATTTTCTCCTCAAATTTAAATAGGATTCTAAATAGACTCGTAGCATATAGAGGAAGATTCTAAAGAGTGGAGGAAATGAGTTGTACCTTTCCTGCCTAACTAAGAAGCACCCCTTTCCATCCTACCAGCTTTCTACTGAACTTGTCCAATAGACCTAGCCAGAAAGACTTCAGAGTCTTGGAAATTCACAAAGGAAGCCCCAAGTAGGTTGATGAGAGATCACCCCTATTACAAGAAAGAATCTTGGCAAGTTTCATTTGTAGAGCATCGAGGGTTTTGAGGAAAAAAATTTGACTCTTAGGAAAATTAATATGTTGGACAGACACCTTCTCATACACCTCAATCAACCCCTTCATGGTTCTGGCCTCACAAATAGAAGATTCACCCATAATGATAGTGTCATCAACAAATTGTTGATAAGAAATAGGTTCAAATCTAGAAGAGGGAAAAAGACCATTCAAAGAACCTATAGCCAAAGCCCTTTGAATATTTCTTCCAAGGGCTTCCTCCATCAAGATGAACAGCAGTGGAGAAATAGGGTCTCCCTACCTCAAACCACGTGAGCTCCAGAAAAATGGAGATGGAGACCCATTCACTAGAATAGCAAAAGGATTTGAGATGAGTTGATCAACAAGTTGAAGAAATTTCTGACAAAATCCAAACCGATCCAAGACCACAATCAAGAACCTCTAGTTGACCCTATAATAGGCCTTAAGAAGATCTAGTTTTAAGAAAAAACCTGGCTTCTTCTTAGAATTAAGAGAATGAGAAAGTTCATGGACAATTATAATGGAGTTTGGAATCTAGCGCCCCTTAACAAAGCCACTTTGATGTTTTGAAATAAAATCAGGGAGAATCCTTTGCAATCTAGTAGCAAGCACCTACAAAAAAAAATTGTAAATTGAATTACAAAGATTGATCGGTTGGTAATCACCGAAGCAATTAGCATCAGTAGACTTGGAGATCAAAAAAATGAAGGCCGCATTCAATTCTTTAAGGAATCTTCTAGATCCAAAGAACTCCTTGGTGGCATTAATCACATCGTCTGCAACAATCTCCTAGCACGACAGAAAAAATAGAAAAGGAAAACCATCAAGCCCAGGGGCCTTGTTCCCTTTAAAAGAGAAAATTGCATCCTTGATTTCTAAAGCAGAGGGGATGGTAGTAAGCTCCTTATTCAGGTTCTCTGAAACCAACTGAGGAATAACTTCCAAAGAAGCCTCCACACTATTTTGGTCCCAAACAAGATCATCTCTGAGCAAATGCTCAAATAAATTGGCAGTCACTCTCCTAATAGCCTCCTCCTCCAACAGCAAGCCATCATCCATGATTGAGGATATCATGTCAGTCGATTTATGCCTGAGGGCAGTAAGATGAAAGAACTTGGAGTTTATGTCCCCAAACTTAAGCCAAATAGCATGAGATATTTGTCTCCAAAAATCATCCTCTTTAGCAACAATGTCATGAAGCTGGGAAAGAAGACAATCCTCCTGTAGCTGGAGATCTTCTAAAAGACCCTTTGTCTGAATCTCTTCCTAAACACTATCCAGCCTAAGAATTATAGAATTCTTAGAGTCAAAAATATGACCAAATGACTCTATATTCCATTTTTTGAGATTTCACTTCACAAGAGCCAACTTCTTGGCAACTGTAAACATCACATTGCCATCAATCTTCACTTGCCACCAACTCTTGATGCAATCCAAAAATATAAGATCCCTCAACCACATAGCTTCAAAATGAAAAGGAAAGCATTTCTTACCTCCAACCGTATCAGCCACAAAAAATATAGGAAAATGATCTAACCCACATCTCATGATCATTGAAAGGGAGCAAGAAAAATCCATAAACCACGAGGCTGACATAAGAGCTTTGTCTATCCTGACTTATATATTATCAACACTGACACGCCTGTTGCACTAGGTAAACTTAGCCCCCATCATCTTCATATCAATAAGAGCATTGTCATCAATGAACATTCTCAAATCCAAGTGACTATCAAGATTAGCCTAAGAGCCACCCACTTTCCCATTATCACAAAGGGGAGTGTTAAATTCTCCCATTACCAACTAGGAACTATCCAAAAAATTATCCCGAAGACAACCAAGATCATCCCAAAGTTTCTTCCTAGTTCTCTTTAGATTGGGGGCCTAAACATTGGAGATGACCCAAGAGTAAGAGTCCCTAAGCATAACAAACTTCGTCTCCACATGGTTAAAGCCATCCGCAACTAGGACACCTTTAAATAGTCTAGAATTCCAAAAGTTAGCAAGACCACTCGAAGCTCCCTCAAAGCTAACCCTATGAAAGCCACAATCCTTGAAGAAGAAATTCTTTAAAGCTTCAAACTTATTAGCTTGCATTTTGGTTTCTTCAATCAACAAAATGTCTGGCTTATGGTCCTGGATCAAGTTCTTCAGGAGGTCTTGTTTGTGAATATTATTTAACCCCTTGATGTTATAGGAAATAATCTTCATTTGCATGAGGAGGGGGTGCTCTTAGAGCATAAATCAAAGAGGTTTTTTTGAACCCCTTCCACAATATCTTGCTTGCTCTTTGCTTTTCTACAAAGAGGGTCTCCCCTAATCCCTCTGCTCAAACCCACAATCCACTTTTTTCCTTTCAGTGATAACACCTTTGTGTGGTTGAGGGGGGGATGAGGAGGACTTCTTCTTTCTACCTCTCACTGGAATATATCCTTCCTCTTCCTTACTCCCAGTATCAGAAACCACTAGAGTTCTCTCTTCACCCACAAGCCTAG
Organism: Sequoia sempervirens; assembly: GCA_007258455.2. Lineage (NCBI taxonomy): Eukaryota > Viridiplantae > Streptophyta > Pinopsida > Cupressales > Cupressaceae > Sequoia > Sequoia sempervirens. The sequence goes on from VDFB02058242.1 coordinate 211,239,073, forward strand.
ATGCACAATCTGAGGGAGAAAAGGGGGAAACATTTGGCTCCAACATAGTACATTTAGGAGAGCACAAAGTATCTAACACATTATCAACATCCAAATCCTCAGTCTATCCAGCAGCCTCATCCTCAAGCTTCTTGACATCCTCACCCCCCTCCTATTGTGGAGTAGGGTGGTGCTCAATAATGGTAGCAACCTCTATGACTTTACTAGCAACAGACACCTCATGCTCTAGAAAAAAAATACCCCTTAGCCTCCTTTACCTTCCAAACTTTAGTTTGAGGAACAATCTTGGGTGAAACCTCCTTAGTAGAGAAATCCTTAGCCCAGTGATCCGCTTTTTAACATTTGAAGCACGTGAACAGGAAGGATTTAAAGACAATCTATTACTTCCAACAGCCGACCTTTGAGTTAAGATGAAAAAAAATAGGCATGACAACATCTTGGTCAATCATGACACATAATCTCACTGCAACCAAACACCTTCTAGAAAGAGTGGCTTCATCAATAGAAACAAGACATTCAAAAGATTTATCCACCATTTTGAACACCTCTTCATCCCAATATTCCAATGGCAGATTCAAAAGCTTCACCCACACCAAATTCGAGTGAAAAAGGAACTTTGAAAGATCCATCCTAGGCTCCCAGGGACGTAACACCAAGGTAAGACACCCAAATGTTCATGACCCTTTTGCAAATACCAATCTCAAATATTCATCATAGGAAAATGCAAAGGAAAAAAATCCTTTAGCCATAGCTATAGCCTCAACCTTCCCCTTTAGAACCCATTTTTTATGAACCAAGGTGCAGACCTCTTCAATATTAGGTCTAGGACCCAAAAATTTTCCCACTAGAGAAAATTCCATTCTTGCTAAGTTTTTATCCACAATAGAATCCAGAATAGATAGAGAAAATCTACCCTCCACGCTAGAAGAAGAAACTGATTTGAACACAACACCTTTACCTTTGAGATTTGTAGATAAAAGGTTAGCCCATCTCTACCCAACCAAAGATGGCTGCCCCATTGGCCGGTTCTTTTCCAACAGCACATGCTCAAATCGGGAATCTTTTGAATTAGACATAGATGACTCACCATTTGGGGCCAGCATGGACTCACCAGGAGCCACCACATGACCACCAGGCACCTTAGGAGCACGAACCAACACCTCCTCTAATGGACACCCAACACACATTTCCTTGGAAGCCTCAAACGCACACTGACTCTCAAATTTCACAACTTTGACCACAACCTCACCACATGACCTGTCCTTCCCAGTAGCATCAACAGGGAACACCAAAGAATTCATGCCGCATGATCCACCCTTCCCATCAAACTCAACAGATAGTTCCAAATTTGTAGGCTGACCAAACTGGAAATCACCATGATCACCAAGGATTGATTTCAAATTCAGATTGCTCAGTCCCACCTTGCTAATGGTCTTCTCCACACCGGTCTTCTCCTCACTTGATATTTTTATGGTTTCAATGATTGATGATGTTATATCGTAATGATGTTATATCCTAATGATGTTATGATTGTGGATGTAAGATATATATTTTGTTTTTTGATAAAATAAGTAGGGAAGGGTCCCTGACCCAAGAGTTGAAAACATCAACAATAAGAAATCAAAATAGAGGCACATAAGGAAAAAGATGAAATTGCAAGGCACATAGGTGTTCCATAGAAGAACAAAAAAAGAACAAACAATAAAAAAAATATAGCAACACCTGAAAACAAATAAATAACACCAAGGACCTGAAAGACTTAATTAACAAGGTCCTATTTCTTTTACATAGTGTCTAATAATGCCTCCAAGTCATCTTTAGTCTAGACCTTCTTTCCTTTTTTATTATTATCTTTAGCCACATGATGGTCTTCAACTGTGCCAAGTTTCTTTTTTTGCTTATTAATTTTTTATTTTCTCAACATAGTCTCCATGACCACTTTCATCATAATTCTAAGGGTGATCGAGGTGAGACTACATATATGCATTTCCATTCTTTTGTTTTTTTCATTGTTCATTTCAATATTGAATTCCATCTCCTTAGTTGCTTGTTGTAATTTCTAGAGATGATATTTAAAATGAGAAGGTGAACCCTTCTCATTTCCCATTTCAACAACTTTGTCTTCCTTTTTGACCTCCCTATTATAAATGTGAAAAGAAACAAAAAAAACCATCTTCTTCCTCCTAGTTATCATCATCCTCCACTTCATTACCTTGATCACCATCAATATCTTCCTCTTCATCATCCTCCTTATAAATCACCTTCCCCTTTGACATGTAGCTCCTCCTTCTCCTTACCGTTACCTAGTTCCTCCTCCATGTCCTCAAATTGTTCTTCTAATTCCTTAATCTAAATCAACTCCACCCATTCCTTATTATGGATGTCATCCTCAGACTCCTTCAACTAAGGGATGAACTCCTTATCCTCAAAATAATAAACCTTCAAGTCTAAGGAGGAGGCATCTTTTTTACCTTTGGACACCAAAGAAGGGCCCACAATCGACTAATTATCCAATATTGTAGATATTTGACCCCCAAAAGAAAGTGGAGTTTTTTTCACTAGCAACAACATGGTGTTCTACTTGCCCTCAACATCTGAAATATTGATGGGACTATCTTCCTCCATAGCACGGCAATGCTTTCTCTTTTCTTTTTAGTGGAATTGGATGAGGGGGGATCTTCCTTTTAATAGGGAGACCTCATGGATATATGGGCTATCAGTGACCTGAGTGTTATCATTAGGAGGAAATGTGAAGGAATTTGTACCAAAAAAAACAATACCTTTTCTTTTTTTAGGGGTAGTAATGAGAATATCATTGAGATTAGGGGGGTAACATCCCTAAAGTACACCTTATCAATTTTTTATAACCTTTTTACCCTAGGCTTGAGGCTAGAACTAGGGTTACCTTTAGCAATAATAAGTGAAGGGGGGTTCAATTTCTAGAATTTTATTTCAAGTTTTCCTACTCAAATGGTTGTTCTTAGGGGTAATAGACAAATTATACTTATACAGAGCCATGATTAAACCCTAGTGAATGGGAGGGTAGGCCCCATCTAAAATGAATTTTTGGAGAGAGAAAAGCAGGTAAGATGAAAATTTTATCTTAGACCCATGTCTGATATGATTTAAAATCAGAAAATGATAACCATGAATTGTATAAAAATGACATTCTAAAGTAAAATAATTCATTCTATGGAGACTTTCCAAGCCCCAATGTGCCAAAAGTCTCTCCTTGGTATAGTCGTTTTAAAACTTCACCAACTTTTCACCTTTTTTCTAGTGAAGCATCTGTGAATGTTATATTTCCCATTTCTCTTCTCAATTTTCTCACCCTCACACCTCAATCCAGTAGATTTCATAATGAGGTCCTTTGTAACCTATAAGTGCACACCCCCAATAGTAACCACACCCTTCTATGAAGAATTGATAACCTTAGATGTTAATTTATCATTAAATCCTTTCATGGCTTTGAAAAAGAGGAGAAACCCCCTTTTTCAAAGAGCTCATAGAGCTCAGCATTTTACATGAGAGCCTCATAGGATTGTGGCTCAATTCTCTTACGAGGGCCTCCATCTTACTAATAGAAATTTTGTTACTTTCAAAGTCATAATAAAAAAGCCCAGGGTATCTTCTATTACTACTCCAAACTTGAAATATGTAACAAAATAATTTAAGGAATCAATTATACAAAACTACCACCTTCTCTCAAAAATATGACAATCTTAAGTCCCATTAACAACCACTTTTCATGACGAATATCATTGAGATGATAAAAATAATAATTCATTATCCCTACTTCACTTGTAATCAAAATATTAATATAATTAATCTCATCATAAACATGCAATTTAAAATCACCCATAGGAGAAGTAGAGAAAAAATTCCAAATTAATCTTTTGAAATTCATCATTAAATAACCAAGCATGAGATAATAGTACAAGTCACTAAGAGATAATAGGGAGAGTTATTGTCACCAAAAGGATAGCCATATTTTCAAACCAATATCAATCATGCTACCTAGAGGCCACATCGTCCTCCAACTCAAAGTTTGATTGATAGTTCACTAGAATAGTTAGACACTTTTGAATTATATCCACAATGAATACCTTCTCTCTTACTAAGGGCAAGAGTTCAAAGTAGAGCCAGTACTTACAGTCCTTACAACAAAGGCCTTCATTAGATAAAGCATCAACAACCAAATTATCCTCTCTAAATATATGATTGATTTTCATATTAGCAAACCCCCTTTATCATACTTTTACAGCCATCCATCATGTTACTGATCCTCCACGGAGATAGGGCATTCCCTTGTAGAACTTAAATTATCAAATTATAATCACCTTCTATTTCAACACTATGGTAGCCCTTTTCCTTTATTCTTTTTAATCCCCACAAATACATAATAGCTTTAGCCTCATTACCGGTATTTATCCCAATATATTTATCAAACCCCTCTATTAGGAACCCTTTCTCATCTCTAACGACACTTCCAACAATAGCTTCACTAGGATTTCCTTTCGAGTAACCATCAAAATTAAGTTTTCTCTAGCCTTTATTAGGTGGTTTCTATTTAACCATTTTTTTTAAGAGAGTTTTTTCCAAGTTGACCTTAGTAATATCTTGAGTGATGCCCCAATGTTTTTTTAACCTATATTCAAGATAAGAGGGCCTAATCTTGACATTTCCAAAAGACAATGCATTGATATTATCCTTTAGATTATTTTGGATACTAAATAATACATCCTTTGTTTTTTTAGAGATATCTCTAAAAATATTGTTGTTTCTTTCTTTTCAAATACCCAAAGAAACAGGAGGAATTTTCTTCTAGAATTCAAGGAGCACTATAAGAGAAAAAGGGGAACTTCTATGTCAAGTGGTAACAAAATATTGAATAGTCTTAAAGAAGATCCAATATAAATTGAGGTAATGCAAAACTTCATTTCATACATCCCTAGAGAAGTCACAAAGAAATTGGATATGATCAATTGTTTCTTCCTCCTTATAGAACCTATTATATTTGTTAGCCATTAGAAATCCTCTTTTGTTCATATTGTCTATGGAGATAATTTTATTGTGGGTAGCATCCCACTAGAAGAAATTTATCTTAGGGAGAATTATATTGTTCCAAACCATGGACCATTAAAATTATTAACCTCATTCTTGTGACCCAATAGGGAGTAAGTTGATTTGATAAAGAAGAAGCCAAAGGGGGAAACCACCCAGATGCATTCATCTTCTTTATTGAGGGAGAAAAACCTATAGTCTCGAATAATCCACCCAAGTTGCTCCACATCTTCCCACTGCTTTTTTTTTACTTTCACTTTTGATAATTCTTCTATGAGCCACTTGTTCCCCAAATTTATTTCATTTAGGCTTTAGGCCACTTCAATCAATATAATTATGGATATTTTCTCCATTTTTTCTTATAAAAAACTATTTTATGTTGTCTAATTTTTTAAGAGAAAAAATAGATAGACCCTCAAGCTAAGAGTCATACCATAAATTAAATTTCTTCCCATCACCCACTTTCCAAAGTAAACCTTGTTTGAAAATATTTCTAGTTTTCAATAGGTTGTTCCAAATAACCAAACCATGGAAGATGCCAAGGGAATAGAAAAAATAGCAATGGTCCAATTTTCCTAGATATTTGGCTTTAAAGATGGAACCCCATTCTTTAGTGAAGTTAATGAAGTTTCAACCCACTTTCACAAGAAGAGCCTTGTTGAACCCTTGCAAATTTTTAATTCCCAAACCACCCTGTCTTTTGGGATTACAAAAATTTTCCCAACAATAGCAATTATGGCTTTATGCTATGTGCTAGACCATAAAAAATTCTTTTGAACTTTCTCAATTTTACCTGCCATAAAAAATAGAGATTTTAAATAAATAAAGATATAAAGTAAGGTATTTTGAAGTGAGGCTTTCAATAATCGAAGTTTACAAACTTGACTAAGTAGCTTCCCTTTCTAGCTAGCCAACTTAATTTGCAACTTCTCCATAATATTGATATAATAAAGATTAGGAAAAAATTTAGTGGATAATTGGAGTCCCAAATAAGTAGCAGGAAGGTGCGTAATTGTCAACCTATAATTCTCATAATCATTTATTTTAGAGGGGGATCTAAATTGAAAAAAAAATGTATGATTTTATTGTAGTTAATTTATTGACCTGATACTTTATCATAGTCATCAAGAAGGTTTTCCAATAAGTGGCTTCCATAATAGAAGCAGCTCTAAAAATGATAGTTTCATCCACAAATTGTTTATACAAAGAAGGGGGAGGGAGGAAGCATCATATATTCCTTTCAACAACCCATCATTAATTATTTTTTTGAAGTTTCTTCCCAAAAATTTGGCTACTAATATAAACATATAAGGAGATAGAGGGTCACCATTTCTAAGTCTCCTACCACTAGAGAAGAAGCCTTTAGGGACCCTATTAACTAACACTAAGAATTTGGGAGTGGTAACAAAGGCAGTGATAAGCTTCAAGAGTTTTCCTTTAAATCCAAACTTATGCAAGATAGCAAACAAGAAAGATCAAGACACTCAATCATATGCCTTTAAAATTTCCAATTTAAGCACCATGCCCAATTCTTTTGTTGTGATCCATAAATGAATATACTCATGATTGTACAAAACAACATCTAGGATTTTATGCCCTGACACAAACCCTTTTTGATTGATAGCAATTATCCTTTGAATAATAGGTTTTAGTCTATTAACTATCAATTTAGAGAAAATATTATAAATTGCATTACATAAGTTGATAGGCCTGAAGTCAAACATAGAAGAAACCTCATTTTTTTTGGAACCAAATAAATGAAAGTTGTATTAAGTTTCCCAAAGATTTTACTCATTCTATATAAATCTCTCATTTCCATTATAATATCCTCCAAGAAGATATCCCATAAATTAGGAAAGAAAGAAGGGGAGAACCCGTTGGGCCCAAGGGATTTATACATGCCAAAGGAGAAGACAAAAAACTTGACCTCTTCCAAGGATATGGCTTTCTCAAATATTTGAATGTCTTATGTCATAACCATCTTCCTTAGAACCTTTGCAAAAATATTTTAAATTAAGTTCATATAACAATGTTTGAAATAATTATTTATTAAAGGTAAGGAGGAAATATATTAGAAATTAATTAGTAATTAAATTAAATTAATTAATTAATTTAATAGTGAACTAAATTATTAAAATAAATTTTACTATTATGTCGATAGACATAACCCTACAATAGTTGGTGCGTATAGGAGGTCAGCACAATCCGTCACAAAAAAAAAACACACACACAAAAACTAAACTAAACTAAATAATGTTCTATAATAAACAAAAAACAAAATATTCAATTAAAAAGTATATTTTTTATAATGTAATAATAATATAATATAATATAATACTACTTAGCCAAAACACAAAAAACAAACACATTTTAGAAACATAATATGATAATATTCTAAGTGTTGTTTATAGTCGGCTTCTCCATTCACAATTTGGTATCCATGATTGGTGTCGGTTGTGAGAAGGTTTATATCATAGTTGATTTTTCATTTGGCTTCTCCAAGTGGTGTTACAGTTAGCTTCTCCATTCACACTTTGATATTCATATATATATGAATATGGAACATCTGGTTTTTTCAAATAACAAAGGCAGATTGGTATCTTTTCAAAATGGCTCATTCGGAAAACTGGTATCGGGTGGTGGTAAGTTTGGAAGGTAAATTAAGTAAGGAATCCTTCCTTAATGAAAATGATAAACTTGGTCATATTTTTATCCTTGATGATGAGGAAATTTCTTCTACTATTCACAAGGTGGTTGGAAATTCATGGATCCAAGAAAATTCTAACTCTGCTCTTTCTGAGATTCTATCTCACTTTTTTACCATTCTTATGGATGTATTTTTGGATGAAAAGCTGGTAAATATGCTTTATAACAAATGTGTGCATCCTGAGTTGCTTCATGCTTTAGATCTTCAGGAGGCCTTGGATAAGTACTCGTTGGGTAATGGTAATTTTCCTATCGCTGGGTTTATTTCCAAAATTGATTTTGCTACTAATAGTTGGTTTGGAGATCTTTTGATGATTATCAGGTCTGGGATTGTGAATGATAATGTTGAAGAAATGATATTCAGATGCAAAATCCGAAGTGATAAGCTTTCTCCTGTAGTTTTGTCCGTTAGGGTAAATCTTTTCCTTTCTCTCCACTTTCTGTTTGATGTTGCTACAAGATCCAACAGATTTTCTCCATCAGTTGTGAAGACGAAGAAGAAGTTCTCATTGGATCATAAATGGCCACTATCCTATTACGAAGCCGGCTCAATTTCCTGGGTGGATGGGGTTGACCATGATCATCATTGACCATCTTTCAATTGGATTTCTCTTTATGAGGGTAGATTGGTTGTATCTGGGATCTCTATTTGGATTGATCCTTGGGTTTGATTCTGTAATTATTTTTTGTGACTTTTGTACTTCTGTTTGGAGCTATAACCGGAGGTTCTCTTCTCCTGGTTCTTTCCTACCAGTATGCTCCCTTGAACCGGGACTTTGTATGAACTTTTTTCTAAAATTAATAAAAGATTTCAGTGGCTCAACCACTTTTATTAAAATAATAATAATAATATAATAATAATAATAAGATATATATCAAGTATTTTATATAGATTATATTTAAGATAATATACTAGTAAAATAAAGTATTAAATATTCATACCACATCAAATTATAGTTGTTAAATGTAAAAGGATATGATAAGTATTTAAAATTCTTTTAGTTAATGATGCAAATAGTATTTGAATATTATATTATTTTTATTAGTATTACCGTAAGCATCAATTCTTCAACTCATTTTTCCTATAAAAAAAAAAGTATGAGTGTTTCTATTAATGCACTTTAAGAAAGTATTATTGTTAGAAGTTTCAGTTTTTCAGTGCTCAGTATTTCCACTTACATGTGCATTCTATTAAGGTACCTCATATATAAATTTCAGCTCGAGGGTATTTTGCATCTAAGTTATTGCACTCTTTCAAGAAACCTGTTGTTTTAGTTTTAGCTTAATGTGAATCCATTTGAAGGATTTTTTTGGGTAGTCTTGCTATTCAATTCAGTTTCTTGGTAGTGTGTTTAATAGGGGGCTTTTTGCTTTCTTGAAACTTCTATTGCACTCACTCACCTCTAGCTTCAAATTTATCTACATAACAGATCATGGAGTTTATGCCACAAAATTATAGAGCTCCATTTCCCATACAAGAATGGGAGGTGCCATTCTCCAAAGGATTGGAAAGAGAATGTATGTCCTATATTTTCAAAACTAATTGCTTGCCTGTGTATAAGTGTTTGAAAACTTTGATAAGAGATGACATATTACATCCTTCAGCTCAAAGATTGATATTTCCTTCAGATTTGGTGTTAATATTTGTTTCAAATGTGTTGGATTTAAATCCAAACTATCAAAATATGGTAAAACTCACAAATGCAATCATCCAGGAAGTGTTCTTGCGAGATAATGCTCTACTTAAGAGCATACAGAAGTATAATTTTTGGAAAGGTGAAGCATATGTGGGTGGGATATTTCCCATGCACTACTTACATCACAAGGTTTTCTACAGAAATATATACATTGCAATGAAAATATCACTGGAGTATGATTCATCAAGCCACCTCTACAAAGCACTTGCTTGCCATCATTTTGAATTGGGGGACGATATGGAGAGAAGCTTCAAAGCAAAATATCATGCTTTGTCATTCCTCCTAACACATCATTGTCATCAAGTAGATGGTGCCAGGAAACAAATTACAAAATAGAAGGAAGTGGTGGAATCTATAGAATCACAAGCTGAACAAAGTAATATGAATGCACAATAGGTCAGGCCACTTCCACAAATCCCTGACATGAACATTATAGCTAATTCTCAATCAACTCCGCTAGCACATCAGAGTATGCGCAAAGGAGAAAAGGTGGAAAGTTCGTTTGTAGGCAATGCCTGAAAACAAGATTATCCTACATATATGTTATTAAAGAAAAGCATATAGTGAGCATATAGTCAGCTATTTTTTGTATCAAACAAGCTGACATTTTCTAGGTTTCCTTATCACACCTATGAGTTTCGACAAGTTGAACTTTTGTGTCTACTGCATATATGATGGACTTGAAAGTATATTTTCAGTCATGAACTATGTTATTGTAACTTTTTATAATATTATATAAATATAATTAGTCGGCTTATAGCCTTTTATATATAAAAAAAAATTCTTCAACTCATTTTGTTAATTATTTATTAATGAGTTGGTTTTGAACCAATTAAAAGCTAGAATTTTATCCTCCTCAAATATAATTTATTTTGTTTAAAGTGAACATGTTAAATACTTAACTCTAAAAATTGTAAAAATTACTTTTCTTGAACATAATTGGCTAAGAAGTTTTGGGGGTTATGGGAAAATTTATAGAGAAAGCAAGGTAAACTATTTTTTTAACATTTAAAAAAAAAATAGATTTTTCATTTTTTGCTTTAAAATCATTTCATAAAATCTTTCTAAAATAAATAAATGTTATTTTTTAATGTATGTAATTCTAATTTTTTTATTAAAAAAAATCTCAAAAAAATAAATTAACTATTTTATAGAGATTTAGATTCACTATTAAAATATAAAATAAAATTAAAATTAAAATCCATAAATTAAGATTATAAAATGAGGGAATAAAACTAAAATTAGATTTTTTTAATTATGATGATGGGAGTTACATATTGTTATTGACATGTTTTATGACAAGAGTGAGAGTTGCAAATTATTATCATTTTATGACAAGAATATTTCTATTGAAATCATATTCTATGACAAATGGGGGTTACATAATTTATATTTTATGACATGTCATATTAGTGGAGCCAATTTGAGAAGGAATCTTTTAATGGACATTAATATTATTTTCAAATTTTATTTTCCTTAAATCAAAAAAAGGACTTTTATAAAATGAGGGTGAGGAATGCATCGATAGGCTTTTTCCTTTGGTTTTTTTTGAAAAGTTTATTCTGTGGAGGACAAACCAACTCCTATGGAAGGGGTGATTTTTGGGAAGAAGTTTATTAATTTTGCAAAGATCAAAGAAGCACCAAAGAATATTGAGAGAAGAATTAAGGCTAGATTAGTTTAACAGGAAAGGATTGAATTTTACATTCGTATTTGTAGATAAGTTTTTTTTTTTTAAATATACTTTTTGTGAGAAATGAAAAATATTGAAAGGGATTTTCTTGCTTGTTTCTTTTCTTCTCTATAAAACTCTCTTCTCCTCTGTTAAATTATTATTGCAAGGAGCCTTCTCCTCTATTAAATTATTACTGTAAGAAAAAAAATTCCTTTTGTAATTTATTTTAAAATTAATCTTCAATATAATCATTTTTCTCCCTATGCATATTAATATTTCAATATAATAAAAATCTCACTGCTTGCAAGTAATTTCTTTTAAAAGTAATCCTTCAATATAATATTTTTCTCCCTCTAATCTTTCAATTTAATAAAGAGCTCTCCACCTACATGTTAAAATTAATCTTTCAACATTTTCCTCCCAAATTTCAATCTCATCTATTGAATATAATGAATATTCTTTCATCTTCTTCCTAAACATTATTATATGTGATAAAATCAATGAATAATTAAATTAATTTTTTATTTTATTATTTTATTATTTTATTATTTTATGCTTTGTCTACATAGCCATTATTTTTATACATATGCATATTTACCTCCAAATAGATTTTCTTTTATATTATAAAAAAAATTATATTTAATATTTATAATATTAAATTATATATTTAAGATCTGCATATATAATAATATATATAAAAAACTAATATATTAATGTTAAAATATTTATATATTTTAAAATATATTCTCATAAATAAAATACATTAAAAAAAATTGTAATCAAAAGCGATAGACCACTATAATATTATTAATATAATAATAAGATTATACAAAATACCGATTTAGGAGGGCATACCGATAGGAAAGAACCAGGAAGAAAACCTCTGGTTATAGCCCAAAAATATATAGTTCGTACAAATAATCTGAACAAAAATATAGTTTTTACAAATGATCTTGGCGAGAGTCCTTTCAAATCCAGATATCCCATGTCATGAGATTACAAAATTTAGATGCTAATCCTAATCATAATAACCTAGCTAAATCTATTAAGCTAGAAATCACTATTTTCATGACTAACTATGACAATAAACCCAAATTTATTTATCACAAGACCCATTCAACATAAAAAAGATTGAGCCTTTGCAGATTTTAGCAACATCAATCTTCAAAAACATATTCACACGTACACTGAGCATTGGTCAAAATACCAAAAATAATGCCCTAATAGCACTGACAATTATTCTTCCATTTGGTCGCCTCCCTGAACAAAAATTTCATCTTGTCCCTCAAGTATACCCTGCAAACCCATGTTGTTAGCAAAGAAATCATATCCCACCATTGGTTCTTTATCTTCTTTCACCTCCTACAATAGCTGAGCCCTGGCACAATAACCTTGATGTCCCCCAGTGGTAGAAATTGCAGCATTGTGACCTTTCGTTCCTTCTATTTTCCTTTCAGTTGGTGTCGTCAGTATAATTTTAGTGGGAAATACTCTTAATGGAGGATTTCTAAGTGGGTGAGGTGCATGCTCATGCAAGAATGATAATGAGTAGTACTTCTCTTGAATATTGAAAGCCATGGTGGCACATATCCTCTTATTGTTCTTCCTTAAGACATTCAAAATAACACTATCATTCTTAAATTGCAGGGCTAGCCTTACTGCTTCAAAAATTTCCCTTGGAAATAAACCCCCAACAAACCCGTCCCCTAAAAAAAAGTTATAATCTTGCACTACGTGTTACAGAGCATCATTATCCAAAAGCTGGGGTTTTACAAATTTTATGACAATTGCTTCCAATTCAGCTAAGGATTGGAAAAGATCCATTGCATTTGATAAAAATATCGACAGTACCTGAGAAGGGAAGAGCAAGCGCCTAGCTTTGGGACACATAACTCCCACACCCAATATTGCTCTGACTGCTTCCTCCACTCTATGGCATTCTACTTTAGATATTTGTGTCGGATCTCCATGTGAAAGATGGTCTTTGTAAGGTCGTTCCCATTGCCTAATTGGGAAATTCACTTTCAGATTCCTCGATTGAGTCATCATCTTGGCTAACCTTAATACCTCCAATTTTTTTCTGTTAACACTCTCTGTCACTATCTATGTTGCCTCAAATGCTTTGTAAAAATTGAGATAAATACGTTAAAAGAAATGAATCGGTAGAGGATTAACAAGACCTTCACCTCTTCTCCACTCGTGTAGAATCCCAGCTTCTACTGAAGCAATTAATTGAACCTTACTTGCATTTCTGCAAATGATCAAATGTGGCATTTAACTAGCCTTCTTTCCATCCAATAGCATATGCCTTGCATTGGGTATAATTAGTGAAAATTGTGTTGGCACTATAAACAAACGATGATAATCATTATAAAGCCTTGCCAAATTTAGTTGTCCAAATCTAAAATGAAGAAAAAATCATTATCCATTAGAGTGCCCACTAAATTTGGAGATTGATTTTTATGTTGGGTTCATTCAGCTCATGTGAAATCTACATTTTGCAGATTGCATAAAATTCTTTCAAAAAAATTTGTGTGAATACCCTGAAGTATATCAAGGAGTGGACAAATGTTCATCAACCGAAGCTCTGATTTGTGTTCTTATACCAATCTTATCTCCTTAACCAGTTTAATGAGCTAAGGTGATGATGATTTGAGTACACGGGTGCAGGTATCAAAGATTATGATAACACATAAAGCTCATATTTTGTACACAAGCTTATGTACGAAGGCCTAAATACCCACGAGTAATAGTAAGGAACAGAGGAAAATATAATTTTAAATCCTTGATTTTCTTATGATCCTCATGTGGTAATATGGCAACTTTCAAGTGTGGTCATTCAACTGAGTGGTCCCCTTTTTCCTCTTGTTCGATTAAATGAATCAAATGAGGGAAATTAGTTAAATGGCTTATATCATACAATACCTTGATCTCCTTAGCCTCACAACCTAAATTTGCAAGAAATTCAGCTACCTTATTACCTTCTCTATAGGTGTGTGAGATCATGGTGGAATGAAATTTATCTATCAGTGTCTAAACTTTCTGAAGTATATAACTTAAATTCCAATTATGGACCTTTCTTTCCCTACATGCATTTATGATTATCATAGAGTCTCCCTCTATGTGGAGATTTGCAACCTTCAATTCCAAAGCCAATTCCAAACCCAGAAGCAAAGCTTGTGCTTTTGCACTATTGTTTGTGCCTTGATTTAGATGGTATGAAGAGACTACCAAAAGGTTACCTAAAGAATTTCTAATACATATGCCATCCCCTGACTATCTTGATTCTGCTTTAGATGCCCCATCAAAATTTAATTTAGCAAATCCCTCTTGAGGTGGAATCCACTTAACTGTATTTTTGTCAACTTTATTGGAACTGCTTTTAAGCAGGCTGCCATCAAATGGTAACTTAATACCCTTCCAGTTCTTTAAAATATAACTGTCCCAGTTTGTGAATAAAGAATTTGTGAGCTTCTCTTTCTGAATGCATGTATTGACCCCTTTTGATATTGCTTTTTTAATTTTCAATTTTTCTAACTCAACTGGATATTTTTTTTCTAAATATTCTCACATTTCTTTCCCACCAAATGTGCCATACAACAATCATTGGGACAATATGCCAAATACAAACAAAAAAGGAAGTTCGGTATAGTATCAGCCAACTTTGAAAGAGATCCCAAAGTGTATTTGGGAGAGGATTATAGATTTATAACCTTGCTTTAATGAAACTCCAGCAATGATTAGCAAAATTGCATTGAAGAAGCAAATGATCAGTTGTTTCAAATTATTCTTCACATAATGGACACTTGAATGGATCTGCAATCTTTAGTTTAACCAAGCGATCACTAGTTAATATTATTTTTTGGATGGTAAGCCATGCAAAACTACCCGCTTTTGGTAATACTTTACTGTTCCAACAAAAATTAAAGGCACATTGAGGTTGTGAAAAATGCTTGGATTTTCTTAGAACTATGTAACCTTCTCTCACTTTTGAAGCTGCCCATATTATTCTATCTAGTTTTGCAAATAAATATACTATTCTTTCTTTCATAACATTACTAAATAAATCCAACTGCTGTGAGGACATAAGATTACTTGATGGTTTTTTCCACACTACTTTCCCATTTAGAGATCATGAAGATTGCACATAATCTAACAAATTTTCGCCCCAAGCTTCAGAAAGAATTGTTCTTACCTCATGCAATTCCTAATTTTTTGACAATGGTGGTTTTCCATTCCATGAATCTGCCCAAAACTTTACACTCTACCCATCATTCACTTCCCATGATGCAAACTTTGTTATAAGATTCCTAATTTTCAAAATGAAATTCCATATAGCAGATCCCTTTGGGGGGTCTGCCACTGTTAAAATTCTTGTAGGATTTTCATTATCTAAATACTTCATCTACATAATTCTAGACCATTTAGCAACTGGGTTAGTGTACACTTTCCATGCTAGCTTGGCCCCAAAGGCTTTGTTTCTCCGTGAAATATTTTGTACTCCCACTCCCCCTTGTTTCTTTCCCCTTGCCATACTTTCTAGAGATAATAGCGGTACCTTTTTTTGCTCATCTATGTTACCTTTCCAGAGAAATGATCTTATTATTTTTTCTATTTCCAAGATTACCGATGTAGGGGCTTTGAGAACAGCGAGGAAGTAGTTAGGAATAGATGATAAAACTTATTTGATTAGAATAATTCTACCTGACAGTGATAGCCATCTAGCTTTCCATATTAGAATTCTTGCCTTAAGTCTATTAAGTACCTTATCCCACTAATGGGTTGTACTAGATCCTTTAAAGAAAGGGATTCCTAAGTAGGTACAAGGAAATTCTACTTCTTGGAAACCTAAAATCTTGACTATTTTCTTCTTAAGGTCATCTGGAGTATTTAGTATATAAATCTTGGACTTAGCTAGATTTATTTTTTTCCCAAATGTTGATGAATATTTGTCCAAAACTTCTTTGACCTACTTAGCTTCCGATATTGATGATTTATTGAAAAGGAGGGTATCATTCGCAAAGAGAGAATGTGTGACTGAAATACTTGATCTTGCTATCTATACTCCTTTCCATAAGCTTTGATTATGTTTCAAAAGGATAAATCTACTTAAGGATTTTGCCATTATGATGAAAAGAAATGGGGAAAGTGGATCCCCTTGTCTAACCCCTTGCGAAGCAGAAAAGAATCTTGTTGGGCTTCCATTTATGATCACTAAAAATTTGTCTCCCGATAAGCATGACATTATCCACTTACGCCATTGTGATAAAAATCAAAACTTTGTCAACACCTTATTCAAAAAATTCCAATCTACCTTATCATAAGCTTCCATCATGTCTAACTTGACAATAAAGGAGGGCAGCTTTGATGTTGTTATTGTGTGCAGCACTTCATGTGCTAAAATTGTTCCCTCAAGCGTCTCCCTTCAAGGGACAAATCCTACTTGCTCCTGTGAGATAATCCTTGGAATGATGGGTTGGAGTCTAAGGTAGATTGCTTTCGTGAAAAATTTGTAAACTGTGTTGCAAAGAGAGATGGGCCCAAACTCTACAAATGTTTTGGGGTCTTTAACTTTTGGAAATATTGCAATGTTGGTGACATTAAATTGTCTCAACATGAAACTTGTCCTTCTTGACTCTTCTAGCACCCAAAGAAGCTCAAAACACAAAAACTCCCAACACTTTTGAAAGAATAATGTCATGAATCCATCTAGTCCTGGAGCCTTATCAGGTGGGAGTGAGAAAACTACAAATTTCAATTCTTCCAAAGTAAAAGGACTCATAAGCATGTTATTATCTTCAATACTTATGAGATGTGGAATTGTACCCAACAATTGTTGTTGATCATTAATTGAATTAGCATCTATACTTGTCGGGACAAAAAGGAGTTCTGAAAAAAAATTAACACCTTCATTATTTATGTCCTCTTCCTTTGTAAGCCAATTTCTTGTGGATATCTATTTATTGAATGAATTGACTTTGCTGCCTTTTTAACCTGAGCAGAAGCATGAAAAAAATTGATGTTACAATCTCCCTCTTTTAGCCAAAGCTCTCAAGACATTTGTCTCCAATAAACCTCTTCTCTCGCACATAGTTCCTCCCATTATTCCTGTAGCCTTTTTTGTTTGTCATATAATGCTGCATCTAGACCATTTTGAATTATGCTCTCATGAACTGCTATTAAATATTTAAATACTATATCTTTCTGGTGAAAAAAAAAATTTAAAAACTTGCTTATTCCAGATTTT
Source organism: Sequoia sempervirens (assembly GCA_007258455.2). Classification (NCBI taxonomy): domain Eukaryota; kingdom Viridiplantae; phylum Streptophyta; class Pinopsida; order Cupressales; family Cupressaceae; genus Sequoia; species Sequoia sempervirens. The sequence continues at coordinate 211,256,462 of VDFB02058242.1, forward strand.
AATTTGTTGCTTCACATAAATCAATTTCCTGTGAAACTAAAACATCTTAGTACCTTGCACAAAAGGAGCATTGACCCACCATTGTTTCAAAAGATCCATAAATTGCTGATGTCTGAACCACATAGCTTCAAATTTAAAAGAATACTTTTCTCTTGGGATGGTTATGTTTGATATATTCATAGAAATTGCATAATGGTATGAACCAGGGTATGGTAAAAATTTTGATGTTAGATTATGCAATGTGTAAAACTAGTTGGGAGACACCAAAAATCTGTCAAGTCATTCCACAATTTGAAGAAAACCTTTCCTTCTGTTAGTCCAGGTGTATTTTCCTGAGGCAGGTTGAATATCCCTAAGAGCATTAGAGTTATAAACAAACTGAAATCTGACATCACCCTTGGCCGAGGGCTTATTCCCTCATTCTTTTCTTTCAAAGATGTTATTTCATTGAAATCCCCTATTATTATAATCTTCCTAGTGTGAATCAAACCTATTTGTCTTGTTAATTCATCCCACAAGTTCTTGTCAAGGGTAGAAGTAGGGCCATAGACATTGATGAGCCAAAAATGCAATTCATACTTTGTCACCTCAACAAGTTGCCAATAATTCTCATTTTTATGTGCTTTAACAGTTACCACTTTTGGATTCCACAAAATGACTAGGCCTCCTAATGCCCCATTAGCTGGTGAATGTGTGGATTCCCATCTTTCCCATTTTTTGATTGAAGATTCATACACATCTACTGATGTCTTCATTTCTTGTAACAAAAACATATCTTCCCCACAAGCATCTACTAGTTGCTTGATGCGAGCACGCATGACAGGGATGTTAATTCCCTTGACATTCCATGAATAGATCCTCATTGCACTCAAGGAGAGCAGCAAGCTCTCCTTGGTCTCTTTTTTGACAAAGACTCAAATATTTTTTTGAACTCCTGCTTCTATTTGTTCCTGCATCTTAGTGAGTTTTTATTTCCTACCTCTCTTCCCAGGAAACTTTTTCACTGAGGTCTAATATGGGGTTTGTGACAGTGTAGAGGATTTGTTACATTCTTCTAGATCCAGTGACTCTTCTTTTATATCTAATTGATTATCCTTTTGAGTTTCTTCCCTAGACACTAGACTTTCCAATTCCAAAAGATACTAATCTTTGATAAACTTTGCAAAGGAATTTTGTCCTCTCATTACCTTTTGCTATTGATGGGAACCTAGAATGTCTTCTTCACCTTGGAAATCTGATCGAGTGCTACTTCCCCAAAATTCTTCTTCTAATGCAATTTTCTCTAACAGATTTGAACCAATTGAAAATAGCATTTTATCTATCATATACTCTAGTTCAATATTAGTTATCCTCTTTTTTGAATTTGATAGAATCAATTGGTCTTTCTCCTCAAAATAAGTTGACTCCTGAGCAATTATCTACCCCTATTGTGTGTTAGCTTTTAATGACTAGGTAGCAAGATAATCCCTCGTGCCTTGAAACATTAACTTCTTCACTATTTCTGTGAGTTGAAGTTTTGAGCTTATATTTTCCTCAAGGATGTATAAGTTAAGTGATGGAGTGGAAAAGGTTTGTATTAGCTTCCATATGTTTTTTGGCACCTTAAATTGAACTACCACCCTTTTATTTTCTTGTGAGTTAGTGAAAAGACTCAATTTTGAACCAGTTTCTTCCCATTTTCTCTTGAGTGTGCCCTTTTCCCCATTCTTAGCCTCTTGATGTGACATTCCTAGGCCACTGGTTTGTTTCTATATACAAGCATGTGAGCTTGTAGCAGATGAATCATTAGGGCCCTTCAAACACACATCACTTTTATGATTGACTATATGATTAGTATCCAATGGAAGAGATCCTAATGTGCACTGAGAAGGAGAGTGACCTATAATGTGGCAATTGTAGCATGTAGTTTCAAGGGATTCAAAGAGAATCTATTGATGCCATGTTCCAAACTTTGAGATTAGCTGAATATGTTGTGGGAGATCCTTGGTCATATCTAGAAGGGCACAAGTTCTGATGGGTTTTGAAGGGTTTTTAAAGAAAGTCTTGTCGTGCATTAGGAAGATTCCCACATGGTTAGCTATTGACTCAACCAAGTTTAGTTCCCTACATTCAAGTGGTAAACCTGGCATTTGGAACCAAAAGGGAACAAATCTGAAGGAGGATTCTTCTGGTTTGAAATTTGGTATCCAAGGTTGCATACATAATCCAGACCCTCGAAAAACCCATGATTTAACTCTAAATACCCTCTCTTTATGATTTTTACTATCAAATATGACTACGAATATGCCCTTTTCTTAATCCATATAAAATACGTGTTGCACCCCTTCCCAGTCTTCATAAATCAAATCTTTTAATTGATCTAAAGGAAAGTTTAAGTTCCAGAACTTATAGATTAATGCTTTGTCCTTGAGGTCTAGAATTTGAGGTTGCAAAAAAATATCTGGAAAGGTGATTTTGATGGTACCACAATCTCCTGAGGACAGGGTTTTTGCCTCCTGTTGACTGAACATGTTATCTTGACCCTTCTCTACCTTCTTTGCCTCCTTGTGCTTCCAAACTTTCGTTGTCGTTTCCCTTTTTCTTGATCCCTTCCTTCTTTTATTTTTTTCTTTTTTCTTTTTCTAATTTGTTTGCTTAGTCTAGACTTGAGCGTCTTCTTTTGTATTCATCTACTCGAGGGGCCTACCAAAAGCATTTGGATTGAAGGGAGCACCTGATGGTCTGATATTTTTGCACAAGAATCATGTTGCTTCCCTAAACTCGTAGAGAGCAGGGATTTTTCTCCTATGGTTTGCCCTTGTAGGGAAGATTTTATTCATTCCTTCGCATTTAGGGTTTCCTCATACTTTTGAGCTGCTGAGTTTTTATTCTACAACCCTTTTGGGTTCTTATTTGGCTATCCTAGGTGCCCTTCACCTTTGGATTGTACTGCTCTTGAATCTTTGTTTCTGAATGACTTGAAATCAACCTCAGCTTCCTAATATGACCGTTGCAGAAAAAGCCAATTTTTTTCATATGGTTTGCTCTGAAAATCCCTATTATACAAAGTGTCCCTTTCACAAATATCAACAATCGGTTGGCCATTTATGTTCAAAACCCTATGGGATGGAACTGGCACCCAATTAGGTCGCGAGAAATGGTATCATCTTTTGTATGCTCTATTTGTATTCACTATTCTTGCATGATACCTTTTATGATCACCTGTGGGTCCCCAATCCCCATAGATCTAGTTTCGATGAGAATTTCTGCCACGAGACAAGTGAAATTTTTCATTGTCTACAATATAGCCATTAGGCTGCCATTGTCGCTTCTTCACCATCATTCAAATCTTTTCCAGTCTCAACCTTCCAATGAGATAATACACTAAAAATTTAACTTTTTAAATAATGTATATATATAAAGAAAGCCTTGTGACCTATTTTAAAAATTCATGCAAATCAATTTTTATATGTTTAAAATATAATATTAAATATGTTCATATTTATATGGAATTTATTAATATTTAAATCATAAATTTAAAATCATGAAATAAGGAACACACAAGGACTAGTGAATTCTAATATTCACTAGGTGTGTACCCATTTTCAATCATACCAAGAATTATACTCCCTGATAATTTTGATAAGGTGCTACAAAAATGATTTAGATGTTATGCCAACGCATCACAAAGTTCAACGTGTGTGGACAAAGTGAAGTAAAAATGCTAGTGTCAATGTGTCACTAAGTTCAATGCATGTGAACAAATTGAAGTGAAAATTCCAATGTATGCCCCCACCTTAAAGTATTGCTAAACACCATGTTGTGAGAAATTACTTTAAGGGAAAAAAATGATAAACTCCATTTAATAAAGGTCATGATAGCTTATTTGGAAATCCCCATGTTAATGATATTTTTCCAAATGAAGCTACCTTATGAGAAGGGGTTGCCCCAAAATACAATGCAACAAACAAAACAAAAGATGAACACATAAGGGATCCACGGATCTGAGGTTAGTATACATCTTTGCTATAATAATATAAATGAGCTTGAAACTGACATCATTCTCTAAATACTCATGGAACTATGAACATAATGGAAGAATGACACATAGAGAGAGAGAGAGAGAAAAAAAAAACAAATTTTTGGTTCAACATAAAAGAGACCTAAATGTCGTAACACCCTACATTGTCCCCAAAAGGAAAACACAAGACAAAAAAAGAACAAATTTTACAACATATAGATGAATGGAGATACAAATAGAAGAATGGCATGACAGATTTGTTTCCTTTGTATCCTTGTGCCAACAAAGCAACAAGGGTCCTCCAAAAGAAACTCACAAACATAAAGACATTCCAAGGAGTACAACATGGGGGATCACATCATGTGCAAGCAAACACATAAAGGAAACATAAAAGAGTATCACACATGAGAGCTGATCTAAAGCAAATTGTCTACATCCCAATCTTGCTCCTCATATATGGAAGGTAAACAACTAGCCAAGGGACTATAGAAAGTTTTGTACTAGGAGCATCACTAAATTCAACACGTAGTGAGTCACTCTCATTAGGAGTATTATCATGGTTTCCCCCATCTAAGTCCATAGACTTTGAAAATAATAAAGATAGCTCTTTATGCACTTTTTCATCAATTTTAACATCTTATTCATCATCGAATTTTATCCATATGGTGTAACGAAAGCTAGATGCGGAAGCAACTCTCCTAACGTCAAAAACTCAGGGAAGAATGCAGAGAGACCTTTTAAATTTTACAATTACAATCCAATTAAGATGTATTAGAAAGAGATTACTGAAACAGAGAAATAGACAAACACATATGAACACAAGATATACGTTGGAAAACCCTTACAGGAGAAAAACCCACCACACCAAGAGAAGTCACTTTGTATTATAGTAATAAAGATTACAAACAAATATCTAACTTATCTTTCTGATGTCAATTTACAGCAACATTCACCATGAACAACCTTGTTACAGAACATTCACGTTACAGTCTTCACATAATAGAATTCATCCACTAATCATACAACCACACAGCAATCCGTTGATTCATCGAACAATCCAACCAAGCATCATCTTCTATTCTAGACTATATTCATGTCATCCCTGTCTATTGAGCTTCCTCTTAGTAACGGCGGCAACGAACTATCTTCCAATGGTTCCCATTCAGCTCCTCTGATTGGTTGACAATGAGGCACATAGGATAGTCTTCACTCGATCAAAATGGCTTCAATCTATGTTGGCATGTCGGTGAGACACTAACCATGTCTTCCTGATGCCACAAGACTTAACTATTGATGTTGCCAAGAGTCATCCTTATCGCCAAGATGTTACATCCAGTCCAAAGAGCTATCGCTCAGACTTTTCCATGTCGCCAAGACCTCATACCGGAGTTCTTCACATGTATCGCTATCGCCAAGACTCATCGCTATCGGTGAGATGTCATACCGAAGCTCCATAAGTCACATAGACATGAGTGTTCACATTAGTAAGACAATCATCTTTCGCTGAGAGAACATACCGAACTTCTAAGACTCTCCCCAAAGACTTCAAAAGAAACGTTGTCGGCGAGACTTTGTTCATCGCTAAGACTTGACACCAAGACCTCCTTCGTTATCTTGATGACTTCAATGCAAAACCATTCAGCAAGATATCACACATTGGTAAGACTTCTTATGGATCCATCGCATGTTAATTTGAGTGTATACTATCGGTGAGACATTCCTATCGGTAAGACTTCTTACTGAACACCCAAGACTCTCCCCGAAGGCTTCAACAGAAAATGTTGTCAGTGAGACAATAGCTATCGTTGGGACTTCACACCAAAGTAAGCCTTTCATCCAAGGGTCTCCCTGATATATGATATGAATGGCCTGTCGTCCAGAGATCTCCACTCGGTAGGAGGTCATACCGAACACAACATGTCATAGTGATAGGATCATTCACTAAGACTAAAGCAAGGTCACAATGACCTAAACTATTCAACAAGATTCAAGCTGCTAGTCGGCCAAACACAAAAGATGTCACACCGACTTGGCCCTTTCAGAGGTTTCAACCTATGGGATTGAGGCACATATTTCCAACAATCTCCCACTTGATGAAGATCACATAGGCACCTCAGAGCACAATGAACCTACTAAAAATCATGGGCACTAAGGCCCATCGAACTGGCACACCACCTAAACTTGTCTATGCTCACTGGATTTTTGTCAACATTCTGCACTCTGCATCCTCCACCATATCTCGTACAAAGTGGTACTGTACATCTATATGTTTCATCTTGGCATGGAAAGTAGGATTCTTTGCCAGAAAAATTGCACTCTGACTGTCACAAAAAATAGTTTTTTTCCCTGCATCAAAACCAATGTTAGAACACAAATGTTTTAACCAAACTGCTTCTTTACAAGCATGTGTAGTTGCCATGTATTCAACCTCTATAGTGGACAAAGCAACTACATCTTGTCGCTTACTCATCCAACTCACTGCACCACCATTCAACATGAAAGTATATCCACTGGTGGACCTCCTATTGTCAATGTTCCCTGCCCAATCAGAATCCACATAGCCTCAAATACTAAGAGTCCTTTTTGATTCAACTAGGTTCCCATGGTAACACAAAGCAAAATTTGAAGTGCCCTTCAAATATCTGAAAACTCTCTTTACAGCATCCTAATGTGTCCTTCCAGGATTAGCCATAAACTGACTAAGAACTCCCACTGCTTGGGCAATGTCTGGCCTTGTACAAACCATTTCATACATAAGACTACCAACCACACTAGCATAGGGTACACTGGTCATGTCCTCCATCTCAGTAGGAGATTTTGGACAGTCTTCAATAAATAGCTTCATTCCATGCAAAACTGGAACAACTAGCTGCTTGCAATCATTCATGCAAAATCTCTCTAGAACAGTCTTGATATACTTACTCTGACTGAGCCAAAGCTTTCTACTATTCCTGTCCCTGGTTATCTCCATCCCCAGCAAGATCTTTCATTTCAAACTTAGCACACAACTGATACTTAAGATCAGAAATCATCAACTTACTATTGCCTATGAACAGCATATCATCAACATAGAGAGCAATAATAAGAACTTGATCACTTTTAGCTTTATAATAGACACAATGATCAGATTTTGATCTCACAAATCCCAAAGACAATACAAAAGTATCAAATTTTAGGTGCCACATTCTAGATGACTGCTTTAACCCATACAGAGACTTTTTTAACTTGCAAACCAGTTTCTCTTTACCTTTTTCAACAAAGTGCTCAGGCTAGGACATATAGATTTCTTCTTCAAGATCACCATGAAGAAATAATTTCTTCACATCCATCTGTTCGACCTCTAAGTCATACGCTGCTGCAAGTGACAAAAGAAATCTAATGGCTTAGCTATAGGGGAAAAAATCTCCCCATAATCAATTCCTTCTACTGGGAATAACCCTTCACAACCAATCTTTCCTTGTACTTTTCTACACTGCCATCCGGACCAATCTTCTTTTTAAATACCCATTTGCAACCAACAACTTTTCGCCTTTAAGCAAGGGCACCAAACTCCAAGTGTCATTATTTTCTAATGATGCCATTTCTTCATTCATGGCTTCCAACCAAGAGTCTGAATCAGACATTCTAAATGCCTCTTTCACAGTCCTAGGCTCATCAGTGCTAGAAATTAAAGCATAGGCACAAGTAGAATCTATCAAAGAAAACCCATACCTATCAAGTTGCTTTCTTTCACGAGTTGACCTCCTCACTTCGAGGTGAGGTTCTTCTTCTTCTTGAACTTTGCTTGAGCTCTCCTCAATTTTGGTACATTTTGAATTTTCAATTCCTCTTTATCGGTGTTGGAGGAATTTCAACTACATCCTTATTATTTTCTAACTTTGTCTCCGACTCTGGATCCAAGGTAGAAGGCTTCACTCATGAAAGATTACACTTCTATTGTATACAACCTTCTCTGTATCAGGATTCCAAAGCTTGTATCCTTTTATGCCAGCACTATAGCCAATAAAAATACATTTGATAGCCTTGTTCTCCAATTTAGATCTTTTCTCATATGGCACATGAGCATATTCCTCCAGCCAAAAACATGAATATGTCTTAAAAGGGATTCTTACCAAACCACGCTTCCAAAGGTGTTTTCTCAACAAAGAAAAATTTGGAGAACGATTAATTAAGTAACATGCAGTAGCAATAGCCTCAGCCCGAACTTCTCCTCCAGCTAGCACTACTAAGCATACGTGCTCTCTCCATCACTATCCTATTGAACCTTTCTGCAACTCCATTTTGTTGTGGAGTATAAGGTGTAGTCTTATGTCTTTTAATCCCATGGTCTTTACAATACCTCTCAAAATCATCAAAGCAAAATTCACCACCATTATCAGTCCTTAAGCATTTAATTTTTCTTCCGGTCGATTTTCTACAAGGTTCTTAAATTCCTTAAACCGGTGAACACTTCTAATTTACTTTTCAAAAATAAAAATGTTCTTCGAATAATCATCAATGAACGATACATAGTACCTTGATTTAGATAAAGAAGGAACATTCACTGGACCAAATACATCATAATGAATATAATCTAGCAAACCATAAGATTTACTGGAATAAAATGAAACATCTGTTGTTTTCCATATATACAGTGTTCACAGAATTCAAATTCAAGGTTACAATCTTCAAGTCCCTCAACCATATTTTTATTCTTCAAGGTTTTTAAACCTTTCTCACCAATGTGGCCTAGCCTATGATGCCATAGCATAGTCTTTTCTATTGGAAGTTTAACTTCCATAGAGTTTACACAATTAGGAACATTTCCCTCTTTTCCTTCATGAGTAGCTTTCTGTGACTTTACAGAGACATTGTTACATTGAACAGCATGTGCATGCAGCTTGTACAAAGTACCAATACGAGCACCCCTTGCTAGCACCATTGAGCCTCTAGTCATCTTGCAGCCATTTCCAGAGAATGTGACTTGCACTCCAATATCATTTAGCATACTTACAGAAAGTAAGTTTCGAGCCAGACCTGATATATGCATTACATTATTGATTCCCTTCACTCTGCCATCAGGGAGTTGGATTCTGACTCCTCAACGGCCAACAATTTCCAAAGTTGAATCACTTGCCAAGTACACCTTTCCACCAACGTATTCTTCATACTTCGTAAACCAGTCTCTATGAGATGTCATGCAGAAAGATGCTCTAGAATCAATCAGCCAGACATCATCTGATGCCTACATAGCCAAGGCTGCAATGAAGGCGTCTGCATCACTATGAGAAGAATCATTGTTAGAAGAATACTTCTCTTCTTTACAATCCTTTCGGACATGACCAGGTTGCCCACAGTTCCAACACTTCACCTTGGACTTCTTGCCAGGAGACTTTGATCTCCCCTCTGATTTCGATCTGGACTTCTTATCCTTCTTCTTGCCTTTCTCTTTCGACCTTCCTCTAACAGCAAGGGCCTCCTTCGCCATCTCAGAAGATTTCCTTCTCATTTCTTCTAATAACAAAGAAACAACAACATCTTCCATCTTGAAACTGGATGTTGTACTCCCAATAGCCATCACAAGGTGATCCCATGAATCTGGAAAAGAACACAATATCAGCATATAGTGATCCTCTTCATCAATCTTTACACCAACAGAAGTTAACTGTGCAATCAGCATGTTGAATGCATTCAAATGATCAGCTATAGACCCTCCTTCCTGCATTCTCAAAGTGTACAACTTCTTCCTCGGGAACAGTTTATTCACCAAGGATTTCCCCTGATAAATAGATTCCAGTCTCTTCCACAAGGAAGATGCGGTCTTTTCTCCATGCACATTGAGAAGTACGGAGTTTGCCAAATAGAGCCTTATCAGCCCCTTAGAATTTCTATTTGCAAGGTCCCAATCTTCTTGCTTCATGCCTGTAGGCTTAGTTCTAGACACAGCAAGCCACAAATTATGATCCACTAAGAGATCCTCCATTTTGAGTTTCCACAACTCAAAATTGCTGCCATTGAACTTCTCTATTTCAATCTTTCCTGACGTGCTCGCCATCTCAATCTATAATTAGAAATTGATAAACTTCTACAAGACTCCCACTAAATAGAAATTGACACAAAAAACCCAACGTACCCACAAGGATAACACAACTGGCCAGGCTCTGATACCACTTGTAAGGAAAGCTAGATGCAGAAGCAACTCTCCTAACGTCAAAAACTCAAGGAAGAATGCAGAGATACCTTTTAAATTTTACAATTACAATCCAATTAAGATGTACTAGAAAGAGATTATTGAAATAGAGAAATAGACAAACACATATGAACACCAGATATACGTGGGAAAACCCTTACGAGAGAAAAACCCACCACACCAAGAGAAGTCACTTTGTATTATAGTAATAAAGATTACAAACAGATATCTAACTTAACTTTCTGATGTCAATTTACAGTAGCATTCACCATGAACAACCTTGTTACAGAACATTCATGTTACAGTCTTCACAGAATAGAATTCATCCACTGATCGTACAACCACATAGCAATCTGTTGATTCATTGAACAATCCAACCGAGCATCATCTTCTATTCCAAACTATATTCATGTCATCCCTGTCTGTTGAGCTTCCTCTCAGTAACGGCCGCAATGAACTATCTTCCAATGGTTCCCATTCAGCTCCTCTGATTGGTCGACAACGAGCCACATAGGATAGTCTTCGCTCGGTCAAAATGGCTTCAATCTGTGTTGGCATGTCAGTGAGACACTAACTGTGTCTCCCCGATGCCACAAGACTTAACTATCGATGTCGCCAAGAGTCATCCTTATCACCAAGATGTTACATCGAGTCCAGAGAGCTATCACTCAGACTTTGCCATGTCTCCAAGACCTCATACCGAAGTTCTTCACATGTATCGCTATCGCCAAGACTCATCACTATCGGTGAGACGTCATACCAAAGCTCCATAAGTCACATAGACATGAGTGTTCACATCCGCAAGACAATCATCTTTCACTGAGAGAACATACCGAACTTCTAAGACTTTCCCCGAAGACTTCAAAAGAAATGTTGTCGGTGAGACTTCGTTCATCGCTAATACTTCACACTGAGACCTCCTTCGTTATCATGATGAATTCAATGCAAAACCATTCGGCAAGACATCACACATTGGTAAGACTTCTTACCAAGCCATCGCATGTTACTCTGAGTGTATACTATCGGTGAGACATTCCTATCGATAAGACTTCTTACTGAACACCCAAGACTCTCCCTGAAGGCTTCACTAGAAAATGTTGTCAGCAAGACAATAGCTATTGCTGGGACTTCACACCGAAGTAATCCTTTCGTCCAACGGTTTTGCCGATATACGATATGAATGGCCTGTCAGCCAGAGATCTCCACTCGGTAGGAGGTCATACCAAACACAACATGTCATAGTGATAGGATCATTCAGTGAGACTGAAGCAAGGTCACAGTGACCTGAACTGTTCAACAAGATTCAAGCTGCTAGTCGGCCAGACACAAAAGATGTCACACCGACTTGGCCCTTTCAGAGGTTTCAGCCTGTGGGATTGAGGCACATATTTCCAACATATGGAAGGTTTTATTACAATGTCAATTGTATGCTCTTGTTTTATTTTTTTTTTGGTTGAGTCATGTATGGTTCATTGTCATGTTTGGGTGAAAGTTGTAACTCATCTTGATTTATTTGCATAGGTGTTTGGTCATTTTTGTTATTTTTCTTCCAACTAATGAGCAATAGCACGATGTCTACACCTATGATCTTTAGCATTTATGTTTCTTATTGTTCAGTTTTCAATTTATGAAGGTGTAAGATAGGGTTTCTCAACTATTAGTCTCTTTTCTTCCCTTACGAGGGGGGGGACTAAGGGACTACCAAGGATTGGGAAACTGCTTTCTCCTTAGGAATATAAACTTTCTTTTCTTTTGATGGCACAAAGGTAATATTTTGATTGTCTCTTAGTCTCTTGTATGATATAGGTGGAGGAACTCTAGCATAAATACCTTATGAACTTGGAAGGTCCTTTGCTTTAGGCATGGGTTCATCCACAACTTGTGGGGTGGGAGGAACAACCATAGCCTTATCAATCTCATGAATATTACTAAGGGATAATTCTACTATGCGATTTTCCTTAAAAAATTTACATGACCTAGAAAAAATCTTCTCGAGGTTTAATTAGTTCCATGGGTTGAGGCAGAAATAATCTAAGGAAAATTTTCCATGGAAATACAAAGGATTAAACCCACTATGATGCACTATGTATATTTTATTTTCAAAAGGGAACTTTATGCACTTGTGGATAACCGACAAGATGACATTCATGGAGCATAGTCATGGATAGCCTAACTTCACACAAAATAGGTATGACATTGGGATGATAGAGAATGATACATCTAATTGTTTCAATCCAAATTTACGAGAAAGAGTGATTGAACCTATCATAGGGCGAGCAATACCATCATTATTTTTAACCATGATTTTTATTGTTCATAAGAATCTTGATAAAGCTCATGCACATACAATAATTCCTTAGTGATCACATTATCTGTGCACATGGGATCAATGAGTATTCCTTGTGTAGTCTGGTCATTGATACATTTGACAATATAGAGAGAACCATTGGTAACATGTATAGATGCATCAATATGTGTGAAAGCTATGCTAGGTAACAAAGCAGTTTGGCCCTTACGAGGTTGAACATCTATTAAAGAAACCATGTTGTCTAGACCATCCTCATCATCATTCATATTATCATTCTTATCATCATTCCTATCATCACGATCTTGCACAAAGTTGGATGTGTGGTTTTGCATTGGATTCGTGAATTATATGTTTTGATTTGGTAAGGTAACAATTTTTTTATTATTATTAACATCACCAACTAGATGTGATTAGAGTCGATGAGGTCTTGATCTTGATTTTTAAGACACATATATCATTTTGTATCATGTCCATGTGTATGATGATACTATCAAAAGGATTTTGGGTTGAATTTTGGAGATAATGGTTTTTTTTGTATCCACGAGTCTGATCAAAGGCAATTGGATTAATTTTTTCTCAAAAGTTGAAACATAATTGAGTGAAGGGAATTAGGAAATTAGGTAAGCTATCTATCTCTTGACCTAAATTGATAGGGAGTTGAACTTATGGCTACAACTTGTGGTTTAATGTGGTTAGTTGTTTGAGGTGTGTTTATCTTGATAAAGTTCTTTTTTTTTCTTTTTGTATGGTTAATAGTTGTATTGAGGGATGGATTCATATTTCTTAGTAGGAATTGATGAAGATGCTTCTTCATATGGACTAACCACATTTTGATATTCATGAAGAACCATACACAAGTGTGTAAAGGACGGATATCTCGTCAATAAGATCTTATCCCTTTAATGTTAGGTTGTAAATCCTCAATGACCACTCTTTGAACATCAACATCAGGAAGAGGGTAAATCCACAAAGTTGGGTCTACTTCTCGTGGAAGTTTTGGACTTAGGAAAAAATTACAAATCAGGAAAAGTGAAATGGGATCCCATTTTTTTATGAAACGGGATCCCATTTCACTTCAGGATCCCATATTCTAGAAACAGGATCCTGTTTCTTGAAGGGTTAAAACTTTTAAAAAACTAAGAGGGATCTCATTTATAGAACGAGATCCCATTTCTCAAAATTTCAATTTTTGGCTTGGTTTCTATTATGGTTTTTAGGTCAGAATAAAGGCTTGGGGAGTTGACCCTTAGCTTTGGACCTACTTTGACCTACAACTTGAAGGTCATGTCAGTGTCACTAGAAAAGAGTGACTTTGGACATATGTTTTAAGATATTTTTTACAAATTTTTTTAAAGAAATTAAAACCCATTATAGATGAGACTGTGTAGATTTCAAATATATAATTTTAAAAAAATTGGATTATTTTTTCTATTTTTCAAATATTTTTTGATGAAGCTAGTCCATAAACTTGAAATAACAGGTTTTCTTTTTTTGATAAATTTTATTTTTTACATTTAAAAAATATATATATATATGTGAACAATATTTAGACAATTCTTTTCAATTTGAAAAAAAAAATAAAAAAATGATAAGTTTAGGTTTACTTATGCTTGACGTACACAAGGGGTTTTCAAAATAGCAATTACGACCAATAAAAAATTAATTAAAAAAATGTTTAGAAAAATACAAACAAATATCATGAACAATCTTCAGTGTCTTACAGATATTTTCGCAAAAGGATTCAGAAAAATACTTTTATTTAGGTTAAAATATGATTAGTGTACACATGCATGGTATGGTCCTTAAAAATTGACTTTTAACAGTGATTTTTAGACATGCCTATTGAAAATCAATTTGCATCATCTAGGTATTAAAATAATTACATATTTGGAAAATAGAATATGATTACTACATTTCATATTATTGACTTTTTTTAAGATTCAATATTTAAGTGCTTCAAATTTTTAGGTCAAATGTGACAAATTCTGAAAATTAGGAAAAACACTTCCACTTTTAGGCCAAAAAGTGGACTCAACTTCTTGCACACACCCAAGAGTGAGATTGATTTGTGAGAATAGTGATTGATATCATCCTATGAAGTCGGTCACCTTTTCATGTTTTCCTTTTTTGCACCTCAATAATTAGTTAATGTAATTTGTGGGCCTATATTTGCTTGGAAATGTTGTAGGAATGCATCAACAAGTTCATTGAATGAATGAATCGAGTTATTTGGAAATGAGAAAAACCATTCTAAGGCCATGTCTTTCAATGACCTAGGAAAGAGTTTAGCTAGGAGCTTATCTTCAAAGATGAAGTCACTACACAATGTCATATAAGTCGATATATGACTATTAAGATCTCCCTTACCATTGTACTTTTCAAACCTAGGAATTTTTGGGTTTATCCACATGGTTGTTTTCAAAATTTTAAGTGAAAAAGGGCTCCTTTTAACATATTGTGCTGGTTTTCCATTTTGAGCTTGGTTCAATATGGAGATTTTTTTGTTGAAGAGAGGTTACATTTTGCAAAATTTGGCTGATGACTGAGTCATTGCTTGGCATGTTTAGGGAATGTGGTGAATATGGTGGTATTATGTAAGTGCTTGGTAGTCTACTATGTTGCAATTTTATTAGAGGTGATGAATATTGAGGTGTCACATGTGAGATCATGAAACTCTAAGGGTTCCCACTTGAAATCCCTAAGCTTGGAATTATTCCATTTTTTGGTTTTATCGTTGAAGCCAAAACTGGCAATGTGTATGTAGGAATAGAGGGTATAGTTGTAGGGAGAGAGATTTAACTTCCTCCTTGGATTTGAGTGAATCCAAAAGCTTGAGTACAACTAGCCATCATATGAATATTTGCATCCACTATATGGGATAGGCTATGCAAAACCTCAAATCCTTGGGAATCACTGATTAGTTTCCTTAAGTTGTCTACTATACGAATTGTTTGTCCTAGTAAGGATTCAGTGCTTAGGTATTCTTGCAATCCTTCTAATTATTTTTCTAATTGTTTTATTTTATCCTTGGAAACATGGGAAATAACAGTCTCAACATCCATAAAGGTTCTTGTTTGTGAAGTTGTCATTGGTATGGTCGAATTAGGGATAGATTCCAAAATGGGCATGGTATTAGCAATACTTGTGTGAAAGAGTTCAAAGAGTCAAGATCCACAACGGATGTAACAATAGTGTTGCATTCCATAATTATACAACTATGTCTCACCAAAGTATTAGAAATAGGATACTAGGTCATGAATCTCATACGAGTTTCAAAACACTATTTGTGCCCACTATGAACACTAAATTACCAAAAAATCATAGAAACACACTTAGAAGCAAAAATCAAAAATCAAAAGCAGATAGGAAACACAGAAACAAAGGTATGAAAAAAAATTGAGCCAAAAATAGCTAGACTAAGTTTCCCAAGGTGACTATGTTCTACAGAGATTGGTACAAATTTCAAAGTTTGGTTATTTGTTATGTTGTTTAAGGATCTCAAGTTTGTGTGCAGATAGGTTTGATAGCGAATTATTTTCTAGAATTTACCTAATTTATGATTATGTAACTCAACATGCAAGTGTGCAACAATTTGCAAGTAATAAAAGAAAATTGTAAATGCAATTTCTAGATCTAAGATGCAAGAATTTACTAATCCTAATAAACCTAAATCTAAAAATGATGATTTTGATGCCTTTTTAAAACAAAACAATGTAATTTTTCAACTTTTGAGCTATATGCAAGATGCTTAAATGAATGCAATGATCAATTTCATATTTTTTTCATATTTAAATGGCCTAATACAGATTTTTAAATACAATTAGAATGTAGATCTAACCTATGATGACTGAAATTAACCCAATTGCAAACTAAAACGCAATATTGTATGCAAATTTTTGAATTTTTAAGCTTTTTATGATGTAAAATTGAATGCCTAGATGAATAATGAAAAATAATGCAATGTTAAACCTAGATCTAGGATGAGTTGCTTCAAATTTTAGAATATTTCCAATGCTAATACATCGGGTTCACCAAAATGAAATGTTGGAAAAGTGCATACTCTAGGATTTTTCCTACGGTTTGGGCACCTTTCCTTATTTCATTGTAGTATGTGAGTTTGTGGTTTTGTTGTAAGTATGAAGATGTTGACATTGATGTCAACAGGAAGTCTACTAGTTGGTGTTTTAATCGATGTCAACTATGTGTTAAGG
The DNA here is from genome assembly GCA_007258455.2 of Sequoia sempervirens. Lineage (NCBI taxonomy): Eukaryota > Viridiplantae > Streptophyta > Pinopsida > Cupressales > Cupressaceae > Sequoia > Sequoia sempervirens. Next base: position 211,273,150 of record VDFB02058242.1, read on the forward strand.
AAGTTCGTTGCATGATGAAGATGTCAAGGATATTGAGAAATTTGTGAAAAAGAGGAAAACATGTTGTTACAAGTTGTGCATGTGTAGTTGATATATTGAGGAAGTGTTGTGAGTACATGGAGCTATCTTTACGTTGCAATGTCTGAAGATGAGTTGGAATGAAGTTGAGAGCTAATATGATGTCTTTGGTACTTGGTTTCCAAGTGCTTTTGAGAAAATTTGATAAACAGAGAAAATAGTGTTATGGAAGTGCTCAAAATGTGCTTCGAGATGTGCTTTGTTTTTCTTCTATGTTGATGCTATGCCTATACTGATCTGAGATGTTGTTTGAGGTTGTTAGAAGTTGCTATATTCAGAATTTGGGTTTCTAGATCGTTGAACAAAGTGACATTTCTTCACCAATGTGTGAACCAATTTTTTAGTGATGTTTTATGTGGCCTAGGAGAAATGTATTTGTTCCACATTTCTCCATAATTTTGCTTTAGGTTGTGCAGATTTGGGAAGCTATATTTATTTTATCTTTTAGGATTCAAGGTTTCACTTGATTTGGTACAGTACAGTGTGTGTTTCATGCGTCTGTGTGCAAATAAGGTTTATTGGATGTTATGGGTTGAATTATTTATATATTTCAAGTTTGGATGAAGTCTTTGTTGGATATCAGGTGGTTTGAGGTTTGTTCTAGATCATGTTCAAGTGAATTGTGTTGTCTAGAAGTTTTGGATTGATTTAAGGAAGCGTGTACTTAATGTTTTATGGTTTTTAGCACGAGTATTGTCCAACCTTGTGTTAACACTACATGTGAGGCTTGTGAAAGCATGTTGAGATGTGTTGGGATTTATTTGGGTCCTAATTAAGGATTTATATGGGTTGCCTTCATTCCTCTCCACTGCAGAAATGTTTAGGTGTTGACCTAATTTGAATTTGTAAGTATAACAAACAGTTACCGACCTTGGAGAAGGTTTTTGAGATTAAGATTGATATAAATAAGAGTGATTTTGTTGTGAGATGCAAAAGAGAGACAAGATATATGTGAGATTGATGCAAGTGATATGTGATGTGAATTTAGGCAGAGCAACGTGAAATTCAAGTGTTGGATTCCTGAAGGTAGTGAGCTGAAGGTGTTTGAAATATTTCATACAAGGATGTGAAAGTGTTGGAGCATTTGTGGTGGATTCCTTGTTGCAATGAGAATTTTTTCTCTATGTAAAATTTCTCTTCTATCTTCTTGTTTTCTTTTTGTGGCAATGAGCCCTAGCTATGATCCTTTTTGGACGGTGTATCATATTCTGGCAGTGAGCCTTTGTACCGGTTTTGCAATTACTTATATTGTGAGTTGATCCTCACTATGGTTTTTCCCTTGTTGGGTTTTCCACATAAATCTTGTGTTCTCTTATGTATGGTGTTGTTATTTCAATTTTTTTATCTGTTTTTCATGATTAATCACTTTAGCAGAGTAAAGGTTTAATGAATGCATGTGGATCTGATTACTATTGAGGGTTTTGATGTTTTAATTTACTACAACTAATTCACCCCCCTCTCAGTTGTCTTTTTCATTCAACAATTGGTATCAAAGAAAGGTTCCTTGGTGAATAGCTTAACCACTTGAGGTAGATCTAAGATGGTGAAGCAAATTGATTTCCCTATATTTGATGCAACAGACTATGCATTCTGGAAGACAAAGATGGAATGATATCTAGTACCTCATGGATTTTAAATTGAAAAGGTAATAAAGAATCAATATGTTGCACCTCTGAATGGTCCAAGCACAAGTGATGAGATCAAGGCACGTGAAATAAATGGTAAGGAAAGATTTATTCTAATGAACAGTCTTTCAAATTTTGAATTTGTTAAAGTTATGAATCTTAAGACTGCTAAAGATGTTTGGGATAATCTTGAAAGAATTTATGAAGGAGATGAAAATTTTAAACAAGAAAAGTTGCAAAATTTGAAGGCACAATCTGAGACTATGTGAATTTCTAAAGATGAAACAATTTAAACCTACATGCAGAGAGTTGATGAACTAGTAATTGCTATGAGAGGTCTTGGTGCACATGTTAAAGAACCTAGGATGGTAAAGAAAGTTCTTAAAACTCTTCCTGATTCATATAGTGAAAAGGTATCTGCTATTGAGGAAGTTGAAAATTTTAATACTTATTCTAGACATCAGTTGATTGGTATATTAACTTCATTTTAAATTAGAAATCTTGGTTTGAAAAATGGTACAAAAGTGGAGACTGCTTTTAAGAACGAAAAATCAAAAAAGATTGAAGATTTAGATGGAGATGATCTTGATGATGTGGAAGCTAACTTTGTAAGAAGGATGAAAAAGGGTACCGATATGTACAAAGGTAAACTTCATTTCAAATGTTTCATTTGTGGAAATGTAGGTCATTATGCCTCTATATGTCCAAATAGAGTTGTGAACAATAAGAGTAAGGAGAATAAAGGAAAGATGGTGCAGGTGCACCCTAGCATGAACATGCCTCCATGAGGCAAAATTAGGATTTTGATTTAGTATTTTTGATATCATGATGTAATAAGGTCTAAATTCCCAATTTAAGCATGTAATAGGTCCTAGTTAGTAATTTTAAGTTCATTGGGCATAGAAGGTAAAAGTTGCAAAATTTGACAAATTGTTGTTAATGCAATATTGTAAAATGCAACAAATAGTAAGATGGTGGAAGGTGAAGAGAAAAATTAGTTGAAGAGTTAGTTTGAGGTGTTGGTTTTTCTTTATAAATGCATTTTGAAGCCTCACACACTTCGAGGAAGGTTGGGGATTGATGTAGGATCAAGAAATTCAATGAAAAGCTTTATTTTTCTATTAATTTCCTACAAATTCTTGATTTCAGGCCATTGTACGGCCATGTCCTATGCATAAATTCTCTCCTCCTCTATTGATAATTAAATCCCTATGAATATACTTTATTTTTTATTTTTTTTCATTAAAATCCATGCTAGTTTGTGAAAGTTATTGGTAATTCATCTCTAGCGGGTCAAACCCTGATCTAGGGTAACAGTAGGTAATCAAAATTGTGTTTCTTCCATTTCAACTAGTGGAAAATTCTATTTTTTGGTGAGAAGGCTTATTTTTTCATATTATTTCATATTCTAAAGTCTTAGACCAAAATATAATGGTTACCATATGAAACAATGATGCCCTATGTCTATAATTTGGGTAAAAATCTGGAAATTGACAGAGATTGGTGAAGATTTTGGTGTTTTGATGAAGTAAATGGTGTTCTACTTGGGTGACAATGATTTGAAAGGTTGTATTGGTGTATTTTGAGCACTCTCTAGATAGGTTTTGGTGGATTTAAAGTATTTGTGTTCATTTATATGTTGATCTTTGCATGGCAGTCTTGTAACAGTCACCTTTTGGAGTCTAAATTGCAGGTTTGGGATATGTGTTTGATGAATTCACATGAATGAGATGTAGGAGGTGGTCTAATGTGTTTTTGCATGAATATTTAAACTTTTTTGTGTCTTTAAGAATAATTAATTGGCTTGGGAACTTGGAGTTCTTGGTTTATGTGGCCTAAATGGGCCTAGTTGCTGATTTGGACATTATACTTTTGAAAGTTTACATGTTTGAGTTGTATGAGTTGGTGAAAGGATTTGAGTCTATCAATTTGGTGTTGTTTATGGTATTTTGAAGATTCAACTAGAATTTCTATGCCTTAATCTCAGTTTTGGTGTTAAGAAACAAGGCTTTTTGTAAGGAAGGATTGAGTCCTAGTTGCAAGGACAAGTAAGAATTTGGTTGAGCTTTGTTGTGTTGACATTGTGTGAGTTTCTTGTGCTCCTACATTTTCATCAATTTGGTATCAGAGCTCAGAGGGTCTGGGCAGAGAGTTTTGTGGTTGTGGTTTTGTGTAGGTTGGTGGCCAAGAGACTAGGTGGAGGAAAAGTGGAAAGACCTAGGTGAGGTAAAGAAGTAAAGAAGCAAGGTTAAAGGGACTTGCTTATAGAAAAGATGGATTTGTTGAGAAGGCATTTGCAAGCAGAGGAAAGAAGAAAAGAGAGAAAGAGGCAAAGAAGTTTGATAGAGAGATGGCAGCACTGAAGCAAGACATAAGAAGATTGGATTTGGAGTTCTAGGAGTCCTAGTTGAGGATGGAGCAATTGCTTAGACAAGCACAAAGTTGGCATTTGACAGTGAAAAAGCAAGTTGTATGGCCCATTAAGAAGATAGTCAAAAGAAGAAGGAGAATGAAGATAATAGAGGAAGAAGAAACATTTGAAGATGCAAAAGAAGAATTCATGGATGAAGAAGACAAAGTTATTGCAGCCATTCCCAAGCATGAAGATGAAGGTGAAGCAGAGATAAAGGACCTGATCTCAGAGGGGGAAGATATTGAGTTGGTGTCAAGATTGGATGAAGAGAAGATCAAGGATGAATTGATCTTGGATACTTACAAAGAGTTGAAGAAATATGGAGGTATTTTGGTAGGAATAATGCATCATTTCGATGTAGTCCTAATATTTTTGGAAAGGGAACAATTTGAAGATCAAGATGCAGTAGATAGGAGGACAAAGGGAGATTGAAATATGTCAAGGCATGAAGGGAAAGATTCACATAGACAAGATGAAGTGGAAACAAGTTGGCATAGGCCAACTCAAGCCAAAGGTAAAGATGAAGGTTGCAGGGCATAAAAGACTACAAGGAGGAGCATTTAATGGTCCAAGAGGACTTGGAAGTTTTTATTTGGTCGGGAGTATGGTGCAAGTGCACTCTAGCATGAACATGCCTCCATGAGTCAAACTTAGGATTTTGATTTAGTATTGTTGATTGCATGATTTAATAAGGTCTAAATGGCCACTTTAAGCATGTAATAGGTCCTAGTTAGTAATTTTAAGTTCATTGGGCATAGAAGGTAAAAGTTGCAAACTTTGACAAATTGTTCTTAAGGCAATATTGTAAAATGCAACAAATAGTAACATGGTGGAAGGTGAAGAGACAAATTAGTTGAAGAGTTAGTTTGAGGTGTTTTTTTTGCTTTATAAAGTCATTTTGAAGCATCACACACTTCAAGGAAGGTTGGGGATTGATGTAGGATCAAGAAATTCAAAGAAAACCTCTTTTTTCTGTTAATTTCCTACAAATTCTTGATTTTAGGACATTGTACGGCCATTTTCTATGCATAAATTCTCTCCTCCTCCATTGGTAATGAAGTCCCTATGAATCTACTTTATTTTTTATTTTGTTTCATTAAAATCCATGCTAGTTTATGAAAGTTATTGGCAATTCATCTCTGGCGGGTCAAACCCTGATCTAGGGTAACAGTAGGTAATCAAAATTATGTTTCTTCCTTTTCAACCAGTGGAGAATTCTATTTTTTTGTGAGAAGAATTTATTTTGCATACTATTTCATATTCTAAATTCTTAGACCGAAAGATAATGGTTAGCATATGAAACAATGATGCCCTAGGTCTGTAATTTGGGTAAAAATTTGGAAATTGATAGAGATTAGTGAAGATTTTGGTGTTTTGATGAAGTAAATGGTGTTCTACATGGGTGAAAATGATTTAAAAGGTTGTATTGGTATATTTTGAGCCCTATCTAGATATGGTTTGGTGAATTTAAATTATTTGTGTTCATTTATATGTTGATCTATGCATGGCAATCTTGTAGCAATCACCTTTTGGATTCTAAATTGCAGGTTTGGGATATGTGTTTGATGAATTCACATGCATGAGATGTAGGGGGTGGGCTAATTTCTTTGTGTAGACATATTTACACTTGTTTGTGGCTTTAGGAAGAAGGAATTGTCTTGGTAACTTGGAGTTCTTGGTTTATGTGGCCTAAATAGGCCTAGTTGCTGATTTGGACAGTCTACTTTTCAAAGTTTACATGTTTGAATTGTATAAGTTGGTGAAAGTGTTTGAGTTTGTCAATTTGGTGTTGTTTATGGTATTTTGACAATTCAAATATAAGTTATATTCCTTAATCTCAGTGTTGGTGTTAAGAAACAAGGGTTTTTGTGAGGAAGGATTGAGTCCTAGTTGCAAGGACAAGTAATAATTTGGTTGATTTTTGTTGTGTTGAGATTGTTTGAGTTGTGTGTGATCCTACATTTTCATAAAAAGATGATTAAAATAGCTTACTATTTCAAAGAATATTTTGGTATTTATAATGATGAATCTTATTATGGAGTTTTTCATGATAATGAATGCTTGTTATTGGCTATAAAAGAAGACTCTAGTTTTGCTAACTCTAAAAGTTGTGTGAAGGAAAGTGTTTTGGAGAAGAATGATAAGATTGAAGGTACTTCAGTATCTTATTTTCATGTTAAAGAAGATAATAATTACTGGGTCATTGATAGTGGCTTCTCTAATCACATGACCGAAGACAAAATTAAGTTTGTTAAACTTGGAAATTATGATGGTGGATTAGTTAAATTTGGAGATGATTCAGGAGTTAAGATTTGTGGAATAGGTTCAATCAATTTTGATGGAAAGCATAATACTGAATATGTTTACTATGTTAAGAGTTTAAGGCATAATATTTTGAGTGTTGGAAAAATGTGTAGCAAAGGATATAATCTTGTGTTTAAGGATGAAACATGTGAGATCAAAAAAGGCTATGGAACGGTGTTTGCTACTAGTAAAAGGACATATGGAAACATCTATCAACTTAAGGGCATTGATGGTCATTGCTTTATGTATTAGATTAATGATAGTTGGTTATGGCACTGGAGGATGTGTCACATAAATTTTGGTAATTTTGTGAGAATCAGTTCAGTTCATGCAGTGAGAGACCTACCAAGAATCACAAAGCCTATCAATGTTGTTTGCAGGAATTGTCAGCTTGGAAAGCAAGTAAGGAGTAGTTTCAAAGGAAAGGAACAATCTGCTACTAGACTACTAGAATTAATATGTACAGATCTATGTGGTCCTACAAGGGTGAGAAGTCTTCAAGGTGACAAGTATTGTTGAGATGGTGGAGTCACAGTGTCCCTAATGAAGTTGCAGTCTTCAATGGAGGACCTTTTCCAGGAAAGATATTCAACCACATAGAAAGTGTTGCAACAATGGCATGCAAATAGAGATTCTATTATGATTATTATATATGTTACAAGAGTACATGTGCCTGATTAAATAGGCAAGAGTGAGAACCTAAAATGCACAAGATGTTGCCAAGTGTCAAAATCACACTACATGTGACAACATGTGAACCTTACCTAGGAAATGATAAAAGATTGAGATAAGTTCTAGAAGAAAAACTCATATTCTAGAAGGAATCTTATCTCCTACAAACATGGAAAGGGGAATTACCCCATTATTAATGATTTTCTAATTTATGCAACCTAGGACTAAATAATGCAAGACCTAAGTTAACTTATGCTAGTGTAATAAATAATTAATTACACTAACACCCCCCATAAGTGTAACTTAGGGAGAAAATGCAATGATTATGCAATGATGATGGGTCTTGGCTACATGATGTCCATATTAGGTACCTATTGAGGTTCAAAATAGCACAACATTAAATAGAATATTACTATTCTATTTCTCCTTAAAAAGAGAGACAACACATGGTAATCTAACTCCCAAGGTCCTGGTAATTAGTTCTCAATTATGTTGATGTCGCTTAATGGTCAATATAACTATAATGTGCAAGGGGCATTTGCTGGTAATAAGGAACAGAATTGCATGAAGTCAACTAATCTACATTTGGGGGGTTTTAAATAAAGATAAAAATATGGATCAGAGCTTTAAAATAGAACATGAATGAAAGTTCTTAATATCCAGACATGCATATCAATAATGAGTGTTCATTCACCTAACCACAACTACAGCAAGATACAATCCATAGAATAAACCATACAACTACATACATCCATAGTGCTAATTCAGTACCATTAACATTCACTAAACTTTACTTCAAAAGCATATCATTCACTCATCATTAAACACAGATCAAATAGATATAACAATAACTTCATTCACAGATAACCCAATGAGATAATCATGAATCTGGTTTCCTTTATTGATTCTCATCAAATAGAAAACATTTAGGCATAGCAAATCACTAGCATATGGATTGATCATGCATCATTAACCTTATCAGATAGGTCCAAACTTGATAACATAAAACTTGTATAAAACTATAAAAATTGTATCTAAGTTCAACTGAACTTTCTTAAAGTATCTCTGCTAAAAACAATGAAATCCTACAACTAATCACTATTCGCTATCATCAGGTGACTGATCTTCCTTCAATTAGCCGACCTTTACAAAATAGAACCAAGAGATACATATAGACAATGCTATGCATAAATTCCTCCCAATCAAAAACTCGGATCCACAAATCAAGGAATCATAACTGAATGAAGAACTGGATTGTTGATCATTAGTTACCCAGTCGGATTGCTCTATTGCACAAAATTTTGACACCCAAGAAAGCAGGTAAGACTGAAGAATGGAACTGGAGTCAAATTCATGTTAAAACCTGGCAAAGAGGAGAGAAGAAGATGTTGTGTTAAGTGAAGAAGATGCTTTGTTTCCATCTCACCTCTGCGGTGCATGCTCAAGAATGTACTCATCATAATTAGAGAACATTTGTTGAAGGGTATCCAAATTAGGCCCATCCATCAACTCCTCATAATTGAAAAGGGCCTAAATTGGTGTCAGTAATATCTACCCAGTCAGAATCAATCTTGTTGGTAGTAAGGGTAGCTTCTTTGTGTTTGCACCTCAAGGTGTAGGGAAGCTGCTCCACTTTAATCTTCTTTGGCCTAGCCCCCTACCTTGAATTTTTTGTAGATTGGCTTCTTTGGGAATCCTCTTCTAATGCTCCAGACATTTCTCAAATTCTGCAATAAATTCCTACATTAGATGATCAACACATAGAAATCAATACATCAGTCAATACCTACCTCCATCCTTTTGAAACAATGTTTAAACATAACCAAACTTCAACCTTTATCGGACATGGAACCACAGAAGCACCAAGGACATAAAACGGTTTTCAACACTGGCAGGGTCGGAACTGGAATTAGGACAAAACCGGAATTGGGACCGGAATAGAAACTAAACCAAAAAATAAACACTAGTTATAGGTTCAACTTCCACCCCAGCTCCAATTCCACTCAAGGACAAGACTCAATACCATAATGACTGGAAGCGAAACCATTTTAGGAATGATTCTCTATGAAAAACAACCTCGGGACAAGTTTGTTCCCGGATCCGCTCCAGCCAATTTAATATCCAAAACGGAGGGTATTTCAAAAGACATAGTCACATGAGTTTTAAAGACCTAGGTCACATGGTCCTATGAGGAAATCCAAACAAAGGGCTTAACCCCATCCTTGACCACATAAAAGCCAACATTTAACCCTAGGATAGGATATTTTGTAAAGGTTGTCAATCAAACCCTAGCTTGCTCGACACACCGACTCTGAAAATTAGGGCATCCCAATGTGGAAAACACAGAGTCAACATGAGATTGAAATGAGAAAATGGTTTCCAAAATGAATTCCATCATTCAAGCATAGAAAAACTTCACAAATCAAAACCCTAATTAAGAACTAGGGCATGAAAACATGCACCTGTCACAAAAGCGACAACAAACAAAAAACAACGAATGGAAAACAAACAAAAATGGAACGGAAAGAACAGAAAAAGAAAAAGCAAAGAGAATAAAAATAAAAGGAACAAGAAACAAGCGAAGAATTTTAGAAACAAGACTTCTACGAATGCACAAAAACACAACAACACATGACAAAACACCGCGAAACGGGAAACAGAAGAGAAAATAAACCTACCTTAAAACACTCCCAAGAAATGACCAAAAATTGACCAAGATTTGCTCTGCAACTCACTTCTGCAATCCAATCAATCCTCTCAAAGTTCTTCTAGCTCTAGCATGCTTAAACATCTTGAATAACAAAGATAATGATCCAGTTAAATGTGATTAGGAATTTAAAATCAATTCGTGCATGCGAAGAGGCTGCAATTAATTCCATTAAGATAGTGGGTCAGAGGTGGAGCAAACAACGTGAACAGACAGTTAAGTCACATGAACACCTAAAGCAGGACAGAAGCAGACACAGGTCCAGAACCAAACAAGAAAGCTTTGACAAGTTCCTTATCGAACTCCAAACCCAATCCCGGTCCTACAACAAAGATAACAACAAAGAAAAGAAATGGGGGTGGGATCGGAAACAAAACCAAAATTGGAACTTTCACAAAGTTCAAATTTCGTGTCCAATTCTAGTTCTACTCCCAACCAAGAAATAGGAAATGAAACAAAGAGGAGAAAAAATGAAGGGAAGCAAGAATAGAATGAAAACCAGACCTGGCCCAAACAACATGAACGAAACAAACACCACAATGTAAACGAGTGGAGTCAGAATCGGAACAAGAAAAAAATCTAGAACTTTTAGAAAGTTCCAAGTTAGGTTCCAATCTCGGTTACACTTCCGCTTCCACTCAGGAAAAACAAAATGCAAGGAAAGTGACAAACAACTCAAGGGAGAAACCACACCCGAGAGTGTTAGACAAATCGACAGACAACAAAAGGAAACAAGAGAAGGTGGACCTAGAGTCAGAACAGAATCCAAACTAGGAACTTTGTGAAAGGTTCAAAGTCCAGTTTCAGTTCCAGTTCCACTTCTGACATAACGAAAGAAAGAAAGACTTAGGAGCAAAAAAAAAACTCCTAAGACCCAAACCAAAACCAAAGACAAAACAAAAAACAAGGGGGACCCATTTTGTTCCAAAATAAAATGGGTTGGTTATGCAAGGCATAAGAGTACCCATTTACATGATGAAAATGAAAGATGCAATAAATCTCCCACAATCAGAGAAAAGGGGAAAACCTAGTGGGAATAAAACCCCTCTCCAAAAAGGAGATGAAATGCAGAGAAGTGAGAAAGGATGGGAAGGATGGAGGACTCCCAAATACCCCCCAAGTACACCATCTGTCACATGGATACAATACAATCAGTAGCCCCCCCATAGGAGGGAAAGAGAGAGACTATATAGCCCCCCCAGAATATGTGATCACCTACAAAAATGGTAATTGTCTGAAGACAAAACATGATCCAATGTCGACAAACAACTTGTATCCCTTTTGGAAGAAACAAAACCAAGTGCAAGTGTAGGGATGCTTCCCATTCCGAATAGGAATTGAAGGAAGGTAGGATAAATATGGAGGATGATGTCTCTAAAAAATGCTCATGTGTCTCCTTTCCTAATGAAGATGAAGATTCCACAATCAAGTTAGGTACATTCCTGATCAATGTAGAAAGTGATACAATGAATGTGATGGAGACTAGATTTCCCCCCCAAAATGAAGTTTCCTCAAAACCACTAAAAGAAGTCTGAAGCAACAAATGTATCCAAACCACAATTCTCCCACTAGGAAGAAGCAAATCCAATGGTAGATGCTAAAGAAACTCCAACTCCTGAATGGAATGGAAGGGAAGAAGTTTGATACATGAAATCTATGAAGAGAAACCAAGTGTCTCCAAGATAGTCTCAAGATCCCCAAGCAAGGTTGAGACAAAAGGATGAGGAGACTCAAGAAAACTCCTCAAAGCAGAATCTAAATAGAGGAGTGATATACCCTAGAGAATTTTCTCCAAACCTATAGAAGTAGCCAAGTCAGTGATACCTGAAACAAAGCCGTCATGTGATGTCAAGTCTAGAAAACTGAATGTGTCATGATGAAATATGATGGAAGCCTCAATCAATGAATTTGGACAAGGAATCATTGAATGTGAAGGGATACCAATAGTCTCTGATGGAGAAGAAGGAAAATTTGAAGAAACCTTGTCAACCTCTTCAGAAGATTCAAGGCAATCCAAATAAACAACCTCCTGATTAGCAATATCATCATGTGGTACCTGATCTGAGGAATGACATTCTGAATCATGACCATCGGGGAAGGGTGGAGTATTTGAATCTCCATATATCTCCTAAATCTTAGTCCAAAGGATGTGAGGACAATCACAACGATCAATGGATTTAAAAACATCATAATCAACTTGCATTTCAATGATCTCCAAGACAGTGTATCTGCTGCAAATCTAAGCAAACTCCTAAATACCTTCACTTGGATGGGGAACTATACCATAAAAATGTGGCAATAAATCAAGTGATTGGAGATGGTGTATGATCCCATCCCACCATTGTTTATAGTTACCCTTGTGCAACATAGTTAGAGAAGGATAAAATGCAAACCCAAAAATGTACTATCAAATTTCTCCAAAAAACAAAGACAATGACCTTCAACAGCAAATAGAAACTTCCAAAGATGATGTACAACTGAAGTGATGCCACCCAAATTAAAAATCTATTTCCCAAGCTTCAGGATATCCAAGTTATTGAACAAATACACTAAATTGAACAAAACCAATGCAAGAGTACCTAGAGCTGAAACTAATCAAAGTGAATAGACTGGTGAAAAAAGCTCTGAATTACCTTCCTGATGCCACTGGAATCACCAAAATCTAAAAATCTAATGAGAAGATATGAGCCTTTATGTCCAAACTAGGGTTTTCACTTTGGTTGACTTGAACTTTTGATGATAGAAGAATATAGAAAAATAGAGTACACCACTAAAAAGTAGACTCCAAGATATTTCCAACAGTATATCATTTTCCAAATTTTGATATCGTATGCAAAAGATACGGCCTTCAGAAGATCACTGTTGTAATGGAATTGATCAAGCTAACTAGGCGCAAGAATAGAGCACCTGGGGGCTAAAAAAAATACCTTGGTCGTTGATGTGACTGCAAGTAGAGAGGAGGCAAAAAAATGCCTGCTGGATCGGTGGAGTCAGAGCGGAGGGTTGGCAGCGTGTCGAGTGATGCACCCGGATGGATGGTGGCATCACTTGAGAGCAAGAAGAACCCTCGGTCATAGATAGGACCAAAGCCAGTGATGAGGGCTCGACAGATGGGCGATGGGAACGGTTGTCAGAGGATGTTCCGATGTCGAACAAAGCACCAAGAAAGAAACTTTGGTGGTGACATCAGATGTACCCTCACTTGGTACAGTTGAATGAATGCGGCTGATAGAGATAATCTACAGACTTAGTTGAAACTCAAACTAACAAAAAAAAAATTGAATATTGCATAAATGCAATTCAAAAAAATAAAATGCCGATATAAAATATTTATTCTGTAGAAAAATATTAAAGTCGATTGAATGAAAAACTATAGTCCGCGGATAAATATTTTCAAACCCTGAATGTCGACTATGTAATAAAATAGCCAGTCACCCGCAGAATTAAATTTTTGCCTGAACTATATAAAAAATTGCCCAGATTGGAAAATAAAAATAGGTTGATGATTCTAAGAAAATTTTGCCAGGATGGAGGACTGAAAGGGAGATTTTTTCAACAAATTTGTACGGATAGTACAAAAAAATGCAAACCATAAATGATACCTCAAATGGCTCCCAGATGATATGTCTCTGATTTTGATGAATGAACAGGCAATATGTGGGTTTTGAGGCCTTCTGGATGCAATGGAGAGCTCAGAGATAGCCTGATGTGCACTAGAAATCAGCTTGGTTCCCGGGTAGAACCAACTAGCCTGCAAAGAATCTCGCAAGCCAACTTTCTTGATCCTAGGATGAAGTTTCACTGGAAAGGCTCTGATACCATGTTGAGATGATGGATTCACAATGTCCCTAATGAAGTTGCAGTCTTCAATGGAGGACCTTTTCTAGGAAAGATATTCAACCACACAAAAAGTTTTCCAATAATGGCATGCAAATAGAGATTCTATTATGATGATGATATATGTTACAAGAGTACATGTGCCTAATTAAATAGGCAAGAGTGAGAACCTAAAATGCACATGTGAACCTTACCTAGGAAATGATAAAAGATTGAGATAAGTTCTAGAAGGACAACTCGTCTTCTAGAAGGAATATTATCTCCTACAAACATGGAAAGGGGAATTACCCCATTATTAATGATTTTCTAATTTATGCAACCTAGGACTAAATAATGCAAGACCTATGTTAACTTATGCTAATGTAATAAATAATTAATTACACTAACAAGTATTTCATACTTTTGATTAATGATTACTCTAGAATGACATCTTAGAGAAAAATTTGATGCATTAGATAGATTCAAAGAATTTGAAGCTATGGTTGAGAATGAAATGAATGTGAAAATAAAATTTTTGAGGTCTAAAAGAGGTTGAGAATTCACCTCCAATGAGTCTAACATGTTTTGTGAAGTTCATGGAATAAAGAGGCACTTGTCTACCCCTAGAACTCCTTAGTAGAATGGAGTGGTTGAAAGGAAAAACCAGACAAACAATTCAAGAAGCTACTAGGACTATGATGAAAGAAGCAAATCTACTGGAATTATACTGGAGAGAAGTAATTCATACTATTTTTTACATACTTAATAGAGTTCAAGCTAGAGCTAATAGCACAAAGGCTCCCTATGAGTTATGGTATGGAAGGATTCCTATTGTAAAGTACTTTAGAGTATTTGGAAGCAAATTTTATATCAAGAGAGATGAAGAAAACTTAGGAAAGTTTGATGCAAGGTTTTATGAAGGTATCTTCCTTGGATATTCTACTAAAATTAAATCTTATAGATGTTACAACAAAGGGTTGAAAAATATTGTTGAAAGTGCAAATGTTAAGGTTGGTGAAATTTTGCAGAATTCAATTGTAGTAGATGGATATGTGTTAGATGAACCCGATTGCAGAGAAGAAGAATAAGAAGATGATGAAAAATAAGTGCACAATGAAGAGGAAGAAGCTCTAGAGAAGACCCCTAAGTATGTGCAAAAGATTCATTCTGAAGATCAGATCATTGGAGGCAAGAGGAAAGGAGTATTGACAAGAAAAAAAGTTGTTGAAGTTGAGGTAAATGTGTGTTTACTTTCTAAAGTTGAACCTAAAATAGTGAGTGAGGCATGCAAAGATGAAAATTGGATGAAGGCAATGGAAGAACTTATGCAAATTGAGAAAAATCAAACTTGCGAATTGGTTCCGAGATTGGGAAATAATGACATAATTGGAACTAAGTGGGTATTCAGAAATAAGTTGAATGAGAATGGAGAAGTGGTAATAAATAAGGAAAGACTTGTGTGTAAGGGTTACTCACAAGTGGAAGGAATAGAATTTGAGGAGAAATTTTCTCCTATGGCTAGGATGGAAGCTATCAACATGGTTTTAACATTTGCAGCACATAAGGACTTTAAAGTTTATCAAATGGATGTGAAGTCTGATTTTCTGAATGGTGAATTGGAAGAAGAGGCTTACATGGAACAACTGGAAGGATTTCAGTTGTTAGATCAACTGGATATGGTGTGTAGATTGAAGAAGGATTTATATGGACTGGGGAAAACCCACAAAAGTGGTTTACAATTCAGTTGAGGAAGGAAAAATCCATTTTCGGCGTGTAAACAATTTTAGGGGGTTCACTTGAACTCTATAGTTTGAGCGAACACCTTTTAGGGTTCGTCCAAACACCCTCGTTTGCTCAAACCCCCCAGTTCAATCGAACCCCCAAACGTATGTTATTTTTTAATTAAATAATGGGTTTCTAGCGAATGGGTGTTCACTTGAACCCCTAAATTAGATTTTTTTACATGAAGTTTTTTACTATCGACAATGATAGTCATTTTCATGAATAGAAGTTGCATCAAACCCAAACCCACGAACCCACCTACGAGTGAAGGGATCAAGCGACCAAGAATTCACAACCCTTGATGTGACCAGCAGCTGGGAATAACTCACCATGTTGGTGTCTTTAAACAGTGTTCAAAAATTCCATTTTGTGCATATATTTCAATTGAATGGTAGTCAATGAGTTCGCATATTTGTTCAAATCATTTAAATAGTTCAGTTGCCTTGTCAATGTTTCTATATTTCAATGCTTGTTTCCTTATCAATGATTCTCATGAACTCTTATATTCTCAATTTTTTGCATTATGTTGTACAAAACTCACAAATCAAACCCTAGATGTGTTTGATTAAAGTCTACTAGTATGCTTTGGAATTTTGAGAAATTCAATATGCCTTGCACGGTGAGGATTAAGGTTATCAAAAAGGAACAAATGATACTAGTAATTTCCTATAATGTCAAAAGGGAAGGGGGAGGGTTTTGTATATACTGTATAATCTTGAATTTTGTTTCTAAAGAGAATGCATATGGCAGGGTAAATGTAAACTTAGATTAAAAACCAAGTCCAATAATAAGACAAAATCAACCCAGTTTAATGAGTCTACATCTAACAATAATAATTTCAATCACAAAACCAGTAACCCTTAACCTTCAAAGTCTAGTGAGTTTTGTTCCAAGATGAAGAAGAAATCAAGTGACTCTTTTAGCTTTTGTTGCACACTTGGTCATCCTAAATTTTGGTTTACAAATAGAATGGATGAATTAGAGAAATCCATTCATCAACATAAAACTTATATTTCTTCATCCTCTTTAACTAATAAAATACAAGATCTTTTTAATAGAGTTTTGGGTGCCTCTTCCAAGACTTTGATACTTGATTTAAGAGCTTCTCACCGTAGGATTCATTCTCAAGATATTCTTAATTCTTATTTCAATACTAGCACTTCAAATATTTATCATTGGAGACTCTACTTAAATTTTTTTTTTAGGATATGACATGGTTTGATTATAAGATGGGTAAATCCATGGTGTACTCCATGTTCTTGATATTTTTAAAAATATTCTATCCATCTATCAATTTTTTGATTCTCATAATATTAAATTAATGGATTTATCACCCCATGATGTGGTCATCCAAGATTTGTACAAAATCTTTTTTTTAGTTTCTTTAGGGATTATAGACCATGTTCTCATCTCTTAACAATAAATGGTTGGTAGAGTATATATGACTCCACCTTTCAAAAGGGATTATTCCCCTCACCATGGATGTCAACATGGATGCAATCAAATTTCTCATAGTGGACATGAATTTTAGTTTCATGGATCCTAGCCCATTCTAACAAGGGCCAAAGACTAGTTTTCTCATGGGTTATCTTAACCACCCTATCTACCTTTGGAAACTTCTAAGCCTTATAATCATGAGACCTCTAGATGGTTAGTTTATTAAATTTCTTTATATTGATTTGAATATTTGTCCTATTCATTAATCATATCCCCTACTAAAAAATAACATAACAATCATTTTATTGTTATGCCCTGTTCATCTTTGTGATAATACTTCATACACCATTTGATTACTTAGATATTATAACCTATTCCCATTGCTACTTGGCACATTTTGTGTTTTTCTTCTCTCTTGGCTTTATGTTACCATGTTCTTAGTTAAATATAAATTGGATAATGCAAAGACACCTAAATAGTCCAGTGCATGTTTCAATACAAGTACTTTGAACATATGTTATATTTTGATGTCGCTTATTCCTTGTATTGTGTATTAGTTCTACTTTAGCCTTCTATTTATATCATCTTTGGTGTGATCCTCCTTGATACTTCATCTCTAATTTATATGTTGTGTTTCATTACATTTTAAACACCTTCATTAGTCATTTTTTTTATGTTTTATATACTCTCTTTTACTTCCTATATTATGATTTATTCAAGTCATTTTCATACTTGAGGGGTGTCTATATTATATATTATCATTTTTATATTTAGCACTTGTGCTCTCTTTATCTATCATATACATTTCAGTCTCATATTTTCCTCAATGAATTCTTGATCTATCTATGATAGTTCGAATCTATGTGCTAGAAAACGAGTAGCAAGCAAAAGAGAAAGTGAATAACACTAAAAACAACCTCTAGATTAGCCTAGTTGGATTCAACACAAAATAAAGACAACAAATGAAACTTTTTACCTTGTGTCGAATTGATCATTTGGTTGGCCCTTCGATCTTTGGTGTTGTATGCTCCTTGGATGGCAAGAGATGCAACTAGATGATGATATGATAATGGATGCAAGTGGGTGCAAGCATGAAAATGGCTAAGTATGGATTCTAGGAAAATTTTGCAAGAGTTTGGCTACAATACATGATCTCCCCCAAAATGAGAGAAAAGAGGGGGTATTTATAGAGATTTTGGAAATCTCTAGGGAAATGAACGGTCAAGATTGAGCCACCAAGATTAAAATGTAGGGCTATGGTGAGTTGATAACTCACAAGCCCTCACATCTTGACATGTGGCATGTGAAGTGGCTCAAAAAGGTGATGTGTACATGAGGTGGAAGGATAGTACATGACATGGAGGGGGTACATAGTACCTTGGGATTGGGACAAGATCTCCTCATAAAGGAGGTACTTGTCCCCATGTGGGTGAGAGGACAAGTGGGGAATTAAAAATTCCTCAAATATTCTCATGGGGATGAGAGAAGGAATTTAAAATTCCTTTAAGTGGATTGGGGGATTAAATGTGAATTACAAATTCACATGGGGAATGGAGATTCCTTGTTCAAAAAAAGAAATATTTTAATGAAGTTGACTAAGGACACATTCCATAAATGATATGGGGATTAGAGATGACCTAATTGGGTGATTAAGGTTGTGCAAGTACTTGATTAGACTAATTAAGGACTCATTAGAGGCAAGTGGGAAATTATGGAGGATGGGACCCTAATGATGATTAGGGGTGTGCACATCTTAATCATAAATTAATTATGACTAAGAAAGAGGGTTAGATTACTAAGAGGGATTAGAGACCAACTTGCAAAAGTTGGAGGATGTGACAATGAGAGAGAAAATAGGGAATTTAAAAAATAAATTTAAAATTCCAAAAGATAATATGACTAAATTAAATAAAGTGATGCATTTATTTAATTTAGAGAGGAAATAGGGGAAAAGTATTTATTAAATTAAATACTTTGGAAAACCTTATGCAAGATACACAATATTAATTAAATGAATGATTTAATTAATATCGGCAAAGAGGACGATTTCAAAAGAGCAAAGGAATGATCAAGAAAATGACTTTGACCATATGGAAGTGGTCAAATTTGGATGTCTACATTTTTTCCCTCTTCAAAACACTATTAGGATAATAAGGTTTCGAAGAAAAATAAAACACAGACGACTCTATGGAAGAAGTGACTGGAAAAGAGATGCCCCAGCATGGGAGAGATTATGAGCTACCCGAATAGAGGAGAATTAAAGGGGATGGGACGGTCTCACGAGGGAAGGCTTATGATGGAAGATTGGGAGAGAATGGTAGAGTATGCCCCCTCGAGAAGGGGACGGGGATGAAAAGGGGGCCCCAGGCAACTTCT
Organism: Sequoia sempervirens; assembly: GCA_007258455.2. NCBI lineage: Eukaryota > Viridiplantae > Streptophyta > Pinopsida > Cupressales > Cupressaceae > Sequoia > Sequoia sempervirens. The sequence continues at coordinate 211,292,360 of VDFB02058242.1, forward strand.
CAAAAGGATGAAGTGGTATATGTCGATGGAAAGAACACGAAAAATCAAGAAGATTGGTACTTGAACAGAGGAAAATGGGTTTATAGTGTGGAAATTACGGCCCTGGGAAGACAAGGGGGTAGGGAATTAGTTGAGGCCCAAAAAAGGATAAAGAAAAGAAAAAAATTCATTTTATTGTAAAAAGTGAAAAAAGGGGGCAAAAGGCTATATAAGGGGAGTGGGGGTGATTTCTCTTCATTTGGACAGCTATCAAGTGAGGAGAAGAGGGAGAGGAGGGGAGAGCAAGAGGGAGGAGACACGATGTCAGAGTATGATTTAGACATCATTCATCGGGGGGACGAGAGGCGGCGATTCTTCGAAGAGTGTGTCGTGCCACATCAGGTGAGTCTGAAACCCCACTTTGTGATTTCGTTCAATTTGGCTATTTTTTTGCAAAAACAAAGATATGGGTTATGTAGGGGGTCCTAGGAGGAAAAATGGGTTAGTGGAAAAAAAAAAATTGTTTTGTTGTTTTCGAAATCGGGGAGGGGGGGCCAGGGGAGCAAGATTATGCTTCTAGGGGGAAGGGGGCTTCAGTCGGTCCTAGGCGGGTCCACCCAGCTAGTGGGGCAGGTCCAACCGAGCTCGGGCGAGTTTGCTCAGGCAGTCAGGCAAGTCCACCTAGCGAGCCGGGCGAGTCCGCCTGGGCTCAAGCAAGCTCGCCCCCAAGCTCTGGCGGGTCCACCCGGGCTCGAGTGGGCTCTCCCACGAGCTCAGGTGGGCCCGCCTGTTTGCAGGGCGGGTCCGCTCGAGCTCAGACGGGCTCGAGCGGGTCCGCCCATTTGTGGGGCGGGTCCACCCAAGGGGCCGGGGCGAAGTCGGGGTAGCCAGAAAAAGTTAGAGGATAGGAAAAAAGGAAAGGGGGATGGGGAAGGGAAATCTCGAGGCAAGCAAAATGGGGGAAAAAACAATGCCAAAGGAAACTGACAAAGTGTTGTGGTGATGGATGCAGAAGGTGGAGAGTTTGCAGACGCGAGAGAGACGATCCCAGGTTTTGGTGCAATGCATGGCACGGATGACAAGTGTGGAGCACCAGAGACTGGCAGAGGCAGGATTACTCCATATGCTAACATATCTGACGATTAAGGCCCACAGGGCCATGCTGACAGCCCTAATAGAACATTGGGACTCGGAGACATCGACATTCCACCTACCAACCGGGGAGATGACGGTGACCTTGGAGGATTTTTGGCGGATTCTAAGGCTCCCTATAGTAGGGCTTGCAGTTAGTGAGTGTTGGTCAGAGGATGAGGTACTGGATGAGTCTGTGCGCATTGTTTTCGGCAGTGACGATCTACCAGTTCAGTGGGGGCAATTGGATGTGAATAGGATGTTGTCCTGCAAGGTATCGATTTTGTCGTTGTACTTAGCAAGACTGATTAGCGGGATCCTAGTGCCAAACCAGAGTAGGAAATTCCTGCATCTTAGGTTTGTTGAGGTGATTCGACATATCATCGAGGGTCAGGAGGGGTAGTTCGCTTGGGGGACATGCATGCTGGCACAGCTATATCGGGACATGCACCGAGTATGCTACCGGAGGGCGTTGAGTGTGGCCCATGTGACACTATTACAGGTTTGGGCATGGGATCACATCAAGGTGACCAGACCGGTTGTGCGCAAATTAGGAGAGTAGAATGATAAAGATGTTGTGGCCTGGGGGTGAGGAGCAGAGGCAGGAGCGATACTGCGGCATCGGGATGTGAGAGATGTAGACATATGGAGGAGATGGTTTGATGATGTGTAGGAGGAGATGATAGTGTGGTGTCCCTATATGTTGCAGCGCTTCAGGGGCTAGAGTGGTGATGGGGAGGAACACAGCAGTTACTTCTTCATGCATTGTTATATTGTTGGCCAGGTTCCGATCATAGTGGAGCTACACAGACTCGATCAGGTGACATGAAAGTTTGGAGTGAGGCAAGATATTCCTGCGACGTGGGTGAGATTCCGACGACTAACACGGGAGTGGCCATGGGGGGCTCAACTGAGCCTAGAAGTGGTGTGGGAGGAGCTAGAGACATTACAGTTTATGCCATACCCAGACAGATGGGAGGGGCAGAGGGATGCAGGGGAGACGGATCGGTATCGGCAGTGGTTCAGGCGACATCCACCGCTACAGATTACCCCAGTAGTGCCTATTGAGGGAGCACTAGGGTTTAGGTCAGAGGATGAGAGACGGCTGAGGGTAGCAGGACTAGCACCTCGAGGACGACAGAGAGGAGGTCAGGTGAGGGGAGGGAAGTAGGTGGTGGGAGCAGTCGAGGAGCCAGCGAAGGTAGCCAGGAGGAGGAGAGAGGAGGTTGTTGGAGCAGCCAAGGAGCCAGCTAGGGCAGCTAAGAGGAGACGATGGCACAGATCCAGAGGGGATGTAGGAGAGGAGGGAGAGGATGAGGTAAGGGCTATAGCACAGCAGGATAGGGGGTGGAGATCCAGGGAGAGAGGAGCTAGGAGGCCCACGCATCCCCAAGCGGTCAGCAGCAAGAGAGAGGGGAGGAGGATGAGACCAACAGAGCGCAGGAGAGATAAGAGGCAAACATGGCCATGGGAGGGTATAAGCGACAAGGATAGGAGGAGGGTGAGGCCAGCAGAGCACAGGAGAGGATGACAGGGAGAGAGGGATCCCCTTCGGTGATAGACGTGGATGCGATGGAAGCATCAACGGAGAGCGAGGGGTATGAGCCACAAGAGATGGATATTGACATGGATGTGTACGACCTCCAACCACTATCGACAGTGTGACCCAGAGGAGAGGACCCCGTAGTGGTGCTGAGAGGGACTGTAGAGAGATTGTGCCTCAGTGAGCAACGGTTATGGTAGACAGAGGTAGAGCAGGTCAGGTTAGAGGCAGCGCTGAGCAAGCTACAGACACGATTCACCTAGGGTGAGAGAGATTATTTAGTCCTGACCACACTGGTGTTTGATGCAAAGAAGAGATTAACGAGAGAGAGAGATGAGGCACAGGATGAGGTAGTTGATCTATGAGCAGAGATTGAGGGGTTGCGAGCGGAGGTGGCCAGGGAGCTTGAGGAAGGAGATGTCGTGAGATGGGAGCGAGATAACTTGGTGGCAGAGGCAGTGATATGACAGGCTATCGGAGGGGGGACAGGGCAAGAGCCATCAGAGACTGGGATAGGGACTGTCGGGGATACAGAGGATCTACAGAGACAGCTACATTGATTATGGAGAGAGAGTAGACTGGCACCAAGAGCGGGCTGAGCTCAGAGACAGAGTGGACTATCTAGAGCAGATATTCAAGGACATGGGACTAATGCAACAAAGGGAGGAGACATGGAGAGAGATGTGGCACAGGTATAGGTGGAGGTCTTAGAGGGAGACAGGGATTTGGCATAGGCACGCGCTCAAGCAGCTGAGAGTGATAAGCTGGTGGCAAAGTCATAGGTTTAGTCTCTCTGGAGAGAGAGTGATGCAGCGGTGTCACAGGTGTTAGGTCTATGACGGGAGAGAGATTCTACCGAGTTGAGACTGCAGGCACTTCAGAGGGACAGGGATGCAGCAGAGGCCCGGGCACAGGCCGCAGAGAGAGATGTTGTAGAGGCACAGATGCAGATGTTGTAGGGTGAGCGAGACGTAGCAGTGGTGTAGTGGCAATTAGTGCAGGTCAGTGTTGTGATAGGGATAGACACACAAGGATCACAGGGGGAGAGGGACACTGTAGTGGCTAGGGCAGTGACTACTGGGGAGGTGAGAGATCGGGTTCAGGCAGAGATGGAACAGTTACAACTATCCCAGGAGGCCTAGGAGTAGGAGAGGAGATTGATCTCGAGAGATCGGGATAGATATCATTAGGAGCAAAATTCTGCTTAGGTTCAGGTCGTTGAGCAAGAGGAGAATGTGATGGAGGCAGGATTTTGGATGGCCACGTACTACCATGCAATTCCAGACCCAACCCAATGGCTATTCCAGTATACTTGATAGAGACCCTAGATGCCAGTGCCATCTCAGTCATTGGAGACATGGACCAAAGGTTACAGTGATTCACTAGGTGTCACTCCAGGTAGGAGATCAGTACCTGATTCACCACAGAGATTAGATGTGGGTAGCTCATTCGGGAGGTGACAGGATGCCAGTTTTTTGACAGATGCAAGGTGGAGCATGTAGTACTTATCAACAGAGATCAGAGATACTCTACATCTCTGAATTTTGTACCTTATTTGATGATGTATGAGGGCTATGTGATGGATATATGATAGATTTTGATGTATGATGGACATATGATGTACATTGTATTATTTTGATTATGATATGGGATAGTCCTTATTGACACTATACAGTATGTTTCCTTTTGTAATGGGTGATTCAATTTATGTATGCACATGTAGATGATATTTCCTGCTTATGTAGATGGATACTTTGGTTTATTCATTCACATGTTTATGATACTACATGCTTATGTGGATGATTGGGTATATGATACTTGTGGAATATGGATGATTTTATTAATGCAGATATTCACTTGGTGATATGATGTATGCACATGTTGTATCTATGATGACTTATGTGTATGGATGCCTAGTTGATCTATTGACATGTATGTATATGTGTGTGATGGATTATTTATGAGTATTTTATTTATGCAGGATGTGATGTATTATGAGTCTGACACTTTGTGATGCAGGTGGTGATGTATGTGTGGTTCTAACGCGTTGTGATGTAGGTGGTGATGTATGTGTGGTTAATAGAATGAACCTAATATGCAATAATGCTCTTGTAATTTATAGTGAATTAATGATGAAAGGAAATAACACATGGTCATAAGTGTCAATAAGAACTGACATGATAATGGGAGATGGTTATGTAGTGGTTGTGAAAAAAATGGGTGTAATTTGTCATCTGTCAAAAAACCTTTAGTATCCTTAGAAGAATGGGAGAGAGCAGGATAAATTATTTGCACAACCAAAATCATAGGGTGAATGCAATGCAACGGATGATGAAATGAAATCCTAATATGAGTCACCATCTTGGAGCACTGATTTTTTCTATAGCATAAGATACCGGATACCCTGATATATAAGACCAAGGCGAGTTGGCATCCAATGCATAAAACAAACACAAAAACAAAAAGGGCTACCCCAACACCCCAAGGTCATGATGACCTTGGTCAGGCCAGGTATTGGGATAACCACAAACACACAAGGATGCCCCAGCATAGCACAAGACCTCAGGGATCTTGGTGGGTACTATGTGGGACAACTGAGAAGACAACAACAAAGAAAAGACCAAGATAAACCCCTATGTTGACCAGTCAAAGCACACCATGATATGATGGATCAAGGCGACCATGACAAGTGTTGATAGTGAGCTCAAATGATAAATAAATTCCAAAACATCAAAAGATCACAATCAATATTGAAACATCATTTTCCATAGGATCAAGGTGATGGATGGGATTGATGAGGTCTGCTAGGAAGGATGCATCCTGTTGAGACCCATGATGGATACTAAACTAGAATGACCCAGTTTGACGCCAGATATTTTTTTATTAACTAGATCTTTTGATAATAGGGGGTTACGCAATTGAGAATAACGAGCCAGACAAGGAAATAGACTGATACATCCTACAGAACTAGGGGCTCGGGGGCCGATCAGAGATTAGACTTGCCTACGTGAAAGCATAGAGCCCTCGTAGTTCACGAAAAGACCACGGGTAAAGCAGAAAGAGGATGATGAAGGCGAATGATGGATGACCAAGACGTGATGGTCAGAATACCCCAGGGGGAGATCAAATGATCAGGCTTGCCTATGTGACAACACAGGAGCAACGTAGTTCGACTGGTGACGCGACAGGATGAGATCTAGATGAAGACCGACACGATGGATGATCCTATGTGATGACATAGACTGACTGACGATGAGATGAACGACATAAGCTAGCTCAAAGTGGGATACTGAAAAGCTCAAGATGGGGGGATAGGTTAGACAGGTCGTCCAATGCTTAATCAAAATATACCAAGCGGCCAAGGATGGGATGGGTGAGGATGATAGTGCGGATGAAAGCATAGAATAATTAGGATGCTAGGTAGATAATGATTAATCCCTCTATGGATGACACCTGTTACCAGGTTTTCACCATCCATATTTATCCAAGGCACCACCAAAAAGTGGTTTTCACCATAGGATGAACTTATTTCTCTTTACTATTTTTGGATTTTCTCTTCTTCTTTTTTTGGATTTTTCTGATTTTTATTTTTTTTGGATTTTTTTGATTTTTTGTTGTTTGATAGGTGGGGTTACCAAGTGGACTTAGGCATAGAACTTCTTTAGATGCAAGATATTTATGGGTTCTTCAAGGGGCTCCCCTTCAAGAGTAGTCAACCTGTATGCCCCAGATCCATATTTAGCGGCTATGATAAAGGGCCCCAACCAATTTGCCTCAAATTTTCCCTTCTTGTCTCAGTCTTGCTAAGTACGCTGATTCTCTTTGAGGACAAAATCACCTACCTAAAACTGTCGAGGGTGAACCTTCTTGTTGTAGTGATGCTTAAGGTGGTTCTGGTATGCTTGCAGGTGATCATAAGCTTTGATTCTTCTTTCATCAAGTAACTCCAGTTGTGCAAACCATGCCACACGAGCATCCTCCTCACTGATAAGATTTTTTAGGGAAATCCTCAGTGATGGGATCTCAACTTCAATTGGAAAGATGGCTTTGGCACCATAGACCAAAGAATAGGGAGTGGCTCCTGTAGGGGTGCGAATGGAGGTGCGATATTCCCAGAGGGCGGGATGAATATGAAGGTGCCAATCTCGACCAGTGTTATTGACGACCTTTTTAAGGATGCAGATGAGGGTCTTGTTGGTTGCTTCTTCCTGACCATTACCCTGGGGGTAATAAGGTGTTGACCAATGATGTTGGATGTGAAAGGTGTCACAGAGGTGTTTCATGGCTTGGTTTTTGAAGGGTTTTCCATTATAAGGATGGTGGATGGGATACCATATCTATAGAGAATATGGTACATGATGAACTTTGAGATCTGAATACTAGTTAACTGTGAAAGTGGCATGGCTTCCACCCACTTAGTGAAGTATTCAGTGGCAGTGATTATGAATGTATGGCCGTCAGATGATGGTGGATAAATCTTTCCAATCAAGTCAAAACCCCATTAAGAGAAGGGTCATGGTGCTAGGAGGGGCTGAAGATCTTGTGTTGGAGAGTGAATCAAATCTGTATGTTGTTGGCATGGAAGACACTTCTTCACAAATTCACAAGCATCATGCTCTAGTGTAGGCCAATAATATCCAACTCAGAGAATCCTTTTGGCCAAGTCCATACCATTTGAGTGAGCTCCACAAACACCACCATGTACTTTCGTTAGAGTCATGCGGGCTTCGGTCTCACTCAAACACCTAAGGAGGATTCCATCATACCTGCAACGATAAAGCGTATCACCGACAATGATGTATCGAGAAGAGCAATGAACGAAGGATTTGTGTTGATTGCGTGTAAGTTCTAGGGGTATGATATTATCATGGAGATAGGTATATATGTCCTGGTACCAAGGGGAGGCGGGACCTATGATATCATACACCATATCAGTCTCATTTATGAGCCATGTCGGGATGAGAGTTCTCCACGAAGAGGGTGACCATGTCCTTCTCTCTTAGAGGGGTTTTCATTCATCTTGCTAACACATGCCACCTTTGAAGATAGCTAGCAAAGGTTTCCCCCTCCCGTTGTTTCTCTTTGAAGAGATCTAAGGTGTCAGTGTCCTCCTCCAAATTGAAGGAGAAGTAAGAGACAAACTTTTTTGACAGGTCCGCAAAATATTTTATGGACCCTCTTTCGAGGGTCATGAACTAGTCTAGGGCAATGCCTGTCAGACTCCGCGGGAATAGGCGCAAGAGACAATTTTCATTGTGCATAACTTCTTGAAACTGGGAGTAAAACTCCTGTAAGTGGGCCTTGGGATCCTTGTTCCCCCTGTATATGTCGAATTTTGGTATTTCAAAATGTTTAGGGAAGGGGATCAATGAGATGGAGGGATCAAATGGATATGGGCATATGTCCTCGAATTTGAATGATTGTTTGCCAGTCCCTGCCTAAAGATCTCTCAAAGCAACTTTAATTTCTAGCAAATTTGAGTTGACTGGTGGTTGGTTGGATGGATATGGATGGTAGGATGATAGAGGATCCTGCTGAGAGAACGTTGGATTGTTGAGGTATGGGTTTGGATGGTGGAGTGATGACATCCTTGTTGGTATGCTGGGGGATTTTGTTGATACGTGGGTTGTTGTTGCGAGGTATAATATGGATTCATTTGATAAAGATGTGAGATGGGTTGCTGAGGTGCCTGGATGTGATGTTGTGGATTGACCCATTGATACTGGGGGAGTTGTTGTGATTGTTGGGAGGTCGCATAAGGTGATTGTTGTTGGGACTATTTTTTGGTAATAAGGATACTATGGTGGTTGTTGATGTGATGTGAGATGTTGTGTGGGTTGAGACAGCATGTTGTATTATGCTTGAGCTCATGGTCATAGGATGGATGCGAGGAAAGGAGATATGGTCTGAGTGGGAGGTCGGGATGGATTGCTTTGCGGCTGATATGGTGGTTGTTGCAAGGAAAATAGTGGTTGTTGTTGTTAGGGCGGCTGGGATAACGTAGGTGGATTTTGCAAGGGAGGTTGTTGGGTACTGAAGGGGACATTTGGAGGGGATAAATTAGATTGAGGCGGCTATGGGGATGCATATGAAGGTGACGGTTGGTTTAGGGCCCAGAAGGTGGAGGCAATGCAGTGAAAGGGTTGCCCCCAGTGTTGACGGGAGGCGGATTTGAAGGGGATGGTGCCGGTAGCATTAGTGGTTGTGGTTGGGGGACATTTTGTGGCATGCCAAAGGAAAAAGGATCATTGGGATCAGTGGTTTGGGGTGTACCTATGACTGAGATTGTGAGATGCAAGGGATTTCCATTGGGATATAGAACGACGTTGCCGAATTCCGATTGGTGCCAACCTTCCACGGAAGGAACATTGGGGATGTATGAACTACTTGGTATGTTGTGTGAACTATTAGTGCCATTTCTAGTTTTCTCATTTTCTAGTTGTGTGCCTTTGTTTTTCCCGTTGTGTCCTTGGCTAGGAGTTTTTCCTTCATTTTGGCACGTGGGTTAAGTGGGCTCCCACGAGGGTTGAGCTCAGCATGTTCAAATTTTCTTTTGGTGGGTGTTTCTCCCTCTAGTTCTTTTATCTTTCCTTCTTGTTTCCTTCTTGGGTTGAAACCCTGGCTAGGGTTTTTGTTTTCTCCTTTTGGGTCTGCTGTGTTCTTTTCTTTTTTGGCCACTTGTTCTTTTTCCATGGTGACTGGTCTGGCCAGTTCACTCTTCACTTATGGTTCCCCCGAGCCTTGTCTCTCGTTTGTCACCGGCCCCTTGTTACCGCTTTCACCAGCCCTATGTTGCCTTCACTATGACCTTTGGCACTCGGGATAACCTCTCGACGACCCCGTGTTGTCTCCCCGAGGTCTCTTTTTCATCGGCCTATGTTGGTTGTGTCGGTGAGATGTTTCCTCGACTTCTTTGTGTCTCACCGATGGGATTTTCCCTTCGGTATGTTGATGTCCTCTTGGGGTGAGGTCTTCCCGACTCCCCTTGGTCTCCCTGAAATCCTTTTTCTGCCCCTCATGTAGTGCCATCAATGTGAAGTCACAGCGAGATTGCAATGTTATACCGACCAATGATGGATGGAAGCGTATCGGCAAGAGTCTGGGTTTTTAGAATAGGTCTCAGTGAAGTGTCTTTGTCTTGCCGACATAACATATGGAATTCACTTCGGCTAGACTTGGAGCTTTTGATGTAACTTCTCATCGATAATGATATGTCACAGTGACTTTCAGTGGATATCGGTCAGCGATAGATTTTCCTTCGGCAAGACTTTCCGAAAGTCTCGGCAAACAGAAATGGTCACGTGGTCTTTCAGTAAAACTAATGGCTATTGATGTAATGTCTTAGTGAACCCGTCATGTTTTGGCGACTAAGTCTTATGAGGGAATTTCAGTGAGAGGTTTGTAATGTCTCAGCGACGGATGCACTTTGGGATCCCATCAGCATAAGTTATGATCTGCGGCGGGAGGTCTTGGTGAATACGATTTGTTACACCGACCGAAAACATAAAGGTAATCTCTTCGGTAAGAGCTAGGGTTTTCGGTGAGAGGTCTCGACGAGTGACCTTCGGTCTCACTGATGGAACATAAGGGGTCTTCATCGGTATAGGTTTTGAATGTCTCAGTGACACAGGTGAATGAAGACTTTTGAAAAGACATGGTGTGCAGTAGGAGGTCTTCCCGATAGCTCGGTGTTATAGCGACTGTGAACAAAGTAAAAGGTTTCAATCGGTGTGAGATCATTAGTGTCTTGGCGATCTATTGTGAGCTCGAGGTGTTTCGGCAAAACATGGGAATGTCTATGTGATGTCTCCCCGAGGGTGTTTTGTCTTGGTGACAGGAATGAAACATGAGCTTCCAGTGAGACACGGGATGTCTATGTGATGTCTCCCCGACCCGACCATCTCTTGCCGACTATGATAAGTGTTCGGTGTTGCATCCGTCCTTCAGCCTGATGTCTCCTGGAGTTCCTTCTATCTGGACGATGTGCTTGTTGACTTCAGTATGACTTCCCTTTGGCTGTGGTGACTTCGCCATGATGTCTTGCTGACTTGGCCATCTCTCTGTGACTTCTCCGCCCTCGCCCCCCCGAGCAACTTAAAGGCCGCAAATGTGCACATGCGTCAGATGGATGGTGATGTTTTAATTTGATCAATAAAGGTGCCTGGAGTTTATCTGAAGACCAGTGTATCGAGTATACAATGCAGACACCTGCATGATCCAACGGCCCATGGCAACTAATGATGGAGATCAGTGGTTCTTGCTGAGCTCACCAATGCAAGCTATAGGGACATTAAATCCTACGAGGAGTGCGATCTAGTGGAGGCCTATTTCAATGGCTAATGGAGATTTAAAAGGTGGTTGTCTGATCATGGATGATCGATAGCGGAGATTCATTTTCATGTAGTCAGGGTTTTGAAGGTGTTTGCACATGAAAACCAGAGGCTTGGAGCATTCATGGCAACAGAAAGTTGGTCGCTGGCTCCGCTGAGCCAGCATTCATGGCAACGCGGCCCTGGGACTAGGACGGTGTGGCTCAAGTATGGACACGTAGATTTGGCAGTAGATTTGGTGCAAGTTGATTGATCTTCATTCATGTGGGAATATCTTTCCTACAGCAACCCGACCAGTGGCATTTATGAGACCAGAGAAGTTGTTGAAGGTCACAGTGAGAGTTTTGATTGGTCACGATGCAGTTGGGGTCTGACATGGCATGTTGATGTGGCTCTGAGCTAGATGGTGATCCCTGGACTATTTAAAAGGGAATTTCTAAATCATTTGATGGAGCTTCAGCCATAAATTAGAACAAAATCTGAAGAGAAGGGCATCAAATCAGAGAGTCAGATTACTATTAGAGTTTAAGGTCTAGGTTTTGTAGTCTGTAAATTGTGAGGTCTTGGACACATGTACGAATTTGAATGTATAGATTGAGGTCTTTAAGTCTCCCCTTTGTATTGTGCGTATGGATTGTTAATGAAAGTTGATCAAGGATTATTTCATTAACCATTTTAATGTAATTTTTTACTGTCTGTTATGGTTGTTGCTCTTATTCAAGGAATAAGTTAAATGTTTTATTCATATCAGAGATTCACATGTATGATAGGAGGATTTGATAAGTAGTCTTTTAGATCTGATCACCAATTGTGAGACTAATAAGGTTAGTTTCACATAGACTTTAATGTCCAGAGTAATGGTTCCTTATATTTGCAGGTTATTGTACTCCTAGCCCAAGAATAATGGCACTAATCTGATATTTGATGTATGTCTTTAGGGTTCTAGTCTTCTTGCTCAAGATCAATCATTTTATTTAATCAATCTTGTTTGATGTCTTGCCCTACCTCCTAGTTGCTGCAAGTATTGTGTTACTGAGAATATAGCCCTATTTGAGGTTCTCAATACTTGGCATCAGGAGTTATCTGCTATAAAAAACAATGTCTGGTCTTCTTTGAGGCATTGTGTGGGTATACCCGCCCTGGTTCTGCAGAGCCTAAAGTGCAGAAGATCTTTTGATCTTGTCAGTTGGTCTAGGTCCTTCGAGCTACCCTTGATTGGAGTTGGCTACTCCATAGGTAGAATAGGAGACCAACCTGGTTGCTCCATTAAAAACAACCAACATGAACCTTGGGGTATATTAGGTGCAGAACTGCCATACTTGGAGAGGTTGATACCTGACGGTAGTTTAACACCCTTGTCAATTAAGTGCACAAAGATTTCTTCGCCATGTTTTTCAAGAAGGTGATCTGTCATTTGCACATTGACTGGGTTACTAAAGTGTTCCTCAAATGTAACCTCAAGTTGGATGACCATGTTTTCATCTCTGGGGGGTGATGTGTTTTGACCATCGATATTGGATTGTGATGATGTTCCATTGTGTGGATCCTGAGGGGTGTTTGCATTGTTATTGGGGTCTTGTGAGGCATTGGTTGGGTTATTTGGATCTTGAGGGATGTTTGGTTGGGATTGTTGTTTGGCCATTTTCCTTGTTTGTGACCAGGTCTGAATGGGCATGCAAGATGATACGATGGATTAGGATGAACTTGGTGACAAAAGGATTGATTTGATTTGATAATCGATTAGCCAAAAATGACGTGGCTTGACAGGATTGGTTTGATTGGATGATTGATCAGCTGTCAAGGCTAGGGCTCGATGAGATTGATTCAATTTGATCGAAGTGATCTAGGTTGATCAGTAGAAGATGAGTCGATCTGGATTGGATGATATAACGATCTGCTTTGGATTGATGATTGATTAGGATGGATGATAGTGATTGGAATCTGAAACCAAGTTCAAGAGTGATCTTTGGTAACACTAGGTGTGGATTAATCGATCAAAGGGGAGATGTATGATAATGGCACCGAATCCAACTTGAGATAGAAGTGGATTGATTGGGCCGATAAGTACAACCGACTTAGGACGGATGATGATCTGAAGTAGGTTTTGATGGATGACGATTAGAGATGAACACCTAGGTCAATTTGGATAACCGCCCCAATGAGGTTTCAATGGGATACCAATGGCTTGAAATGTGGAAATGATAACTAGTACGTGGGTTCTGAATGGGTGAATGGATGCATGAGCTAAGGGGATGGACATTTAGGATGGTGAATGGATTCTCGAAGCAGGTGTACGGATGTCTGAAATGGGGAGACAAGTGATCGAGATGGCAGAACGAGGGTCCTAAATGGCAAAGTGGATAAAAAAGTTGATTGGTCAAGGGTCAGGTTTGCCCCTGTGAAGGGTAGGTCCGCCCAAGGAGCAAAATTGGTCAAATTAGGTCAAAATAGGCCTGAAACAACTTGGTCAACAAGTCAAGTCCACCCAAAGGTGGGTCAGGTCCGCCCAAGGAGAAAAAACTAAGCAAATTAGGTCAAAACAGGCCTGAAACAGCTTGGTCAACAGGTCAAGTCCACCCAAAGGTGGGTCAAGTCAGCCCAAGGAGCAAAAACTGATCAAACAGGGTCAAAACAGGTGTGAAATAGATTGTTCAACAGTTCAAATCCGCCCCTAGGTGGGTCAGGTCCACCCAAGGAGCAAAAACTGATCAAAAATGGCCAAAATAGGCTTGAAACAGCTTGGTCAATAGGTCAAGTCCGCCCAAAGGTGGGTTAGGTCCACCCAAGGAGCAAAAACTAAGCAAATTAGGTCAAAACAGGCCTAAAATAGCTTGGTCAATAGGTCAAGTCCACCCAAAGGTGGGTCAGGTCCGCCCAAGGAGAAAAACTAAGCAAATTAGGTCAAAACAGGCCTGAAACAGCTTGGTCAACAGGTCAAGTCTACCCAAAGGTGGGTCAGGTCAGCCCAAGGAGCAAAAACTAATTAAAAATGGCCAAGACATACTCCAAAAGGACTGGTTTGAAAGTCAAGTTCACCCCTAGATGAGGGAAAGTCTGCCCAAGGAGCAAAAGTTGGTCAAAATTTTCACAAGGGGGGCATATCCAGCTGTTTGTGGGGAAAATCTGCCTGTTTGTGGGTCAAATCCACCTATTTGTTGGTCAAATCCAGCTGTTTGTGGGTCAAATCCACCTATTTGTGGGGTTTGACTTGATTTTTGACAAAAAGAATAAGGCAAAGGACTCAAAACACAGCAATCATCAATCAAAAGACTATGAGTGAGTGAAATAAATCAGACAGTACGAGCCTAAGTCTAGTAGAGAGGGTATGGTCGACAAAATCCTCTAATCTAGGATGAACATGGTTACTAGGGAGTCCTTGATATACACCTGGTATGTGAGGCCCAAACCGTGAACACCAACCCGTTACAAGCATGAGTCGAGAACCTAAAAGGCTCAGACCAACTCTTCCCATCATCCTGATGCTTCGCCAATTACAACATGGTTGGATTGAGGTACAGCTCTCGCTCTCCCCCTTGTATATACCCCACCAGTATGCGTGGTTGGAATCGTCCCTTGGGGTGATGAAATCCTCAAGCAGGTCCCGCTAAGAAAAATAAAAGGGGAGACTCAAAAGATGTGGTAAGCTACGATTTCTCGTCACCCAGGATCGTCAAATGGCGCAAGGGGATTGGATACGTCAAATAGCTCACCTAAAAAACACAAAAAACAAGGTTGATTAACACCCCCTAATTACACTATGTACCTAAATTAGGGGTTAAAAACCCTTAAAACAGCCAAAAGATTGCTAAAACTTGAACTTTTACTTTCTGGAAAAAAGTTGTCTAGGGAAAATCTGCCTATTCATGAAAAGTTTTCCAAAAAACCACTTCTACTATCTGTGGAGGGCAGGTCCGTCCCTTGGAAAGGTTAGGTCTGCCTATGCAAGGTGGGTCCGCCTGTCTGTCAGGTCAGGTCCGCCTATTCATAAAAATTTTGCAAAAAAAACCACTTCTATTGTCTGTGGAGGGTAGGTTTGCCCTTGGGAAAGGTCAGATTTGCCTGTTTAGGTTGGGTCTACCTATCTCTTAGGTCAGGTCCACCCAAATAGGTCGAGTCCACCCCAGGAAGGTCAAATTCGCCCCTGTGTAGGTTGGGTCTGCCCCTGTGTGGGTCGGGTCCACCCCTTTGTGACATGTACCTGCAAAAAGTCAAAAAATAAAAAATGTGAAAGCAAGAGACCCATTTGTGGGTCCCACCGGGCATTCCAGAAATGTGATAGGTCGAATCTATGTGCTATAAAATGAGCAGCAAGCAAAAGAGAAAGCGAATAACACTAAAAACAACCTACACCTCAAGATTAGCCTAGTTGGATTCAACGCAAAATAAAGACAACAAATAAAAAAATTTACCTTGTGTCGAATCAATCCTTTGGTTGGCCCTTCGATCTTTGGTGCTGTGTGCTCCTTGGATGGCAAGAGATTCAAACTAGATGATGATATGATAATGGATGCAAGTGGGTGCAAGCATGAAAATGGCTAAGTATGGATTCTAGGAAAATTTTGCGAGAGTTTGGCTACAATGCATGATCTCCCCCAAAATGAGAAAAGAGGGGGTATTTATAGAGATTTTGGAAATCTCTAGGGAAATGGATGGCCAAGATTGAGCCACCAAGATCAAGATGTAGGGCTATGGTGGGTTGATAACTCACAAACCCTCACATCTTGACATGTGGCATGTGGCATGTGAAGTGGCACAAAAAGGTGATGTGTACATGAGGTGGAAGGATAGTACATGACATGGAGGGGGTACATAGTACCTTGGGATTGGGACAAGATCTCCTCATAAAGGAGGTACTTGTCCCCATGTGGGTGAGAGGACAAGTGGGGAATTAAAAATTCCTCAAATATTCTCATGGGGATGAGAAAAGGAATTTAAAATTCTTTTAAATGCATTGGGGGATTAAATGTGAATTAAAAATTCACATGGGGAATGGAGATGCCTTGTTCAAAAAGAGATTTTAATGAAGTTGACTAAGGACACATTCCATAAATGATATGGGGATTAGAGATGACCTAATTGGGTGATTAAGGTTGTGCAAGTACTTGATTAGACTAATTAAGGACTCATTAGAGGCAAGTGGGAAATTATGGAGGATGGGACCCTAATGATGATTAGGGGTGTGCACATCTTAATCATAAATTAATTATGACTAAGAAAGAGGGTTAGATTGCTAAGAGGGATTAGAGACCAACTTGCAAAAGTTGGAGGATGTGACAATGAGAGAAAAAATAGGGAATTTAAAAAATAAATTTAAAATTCCAAAAGATAATATGACTAAATTAAATAAAGTGATGCATTTATTTAATTTAGAGAGGAAATAGGGGAAAAGTATTTATTAAATTAAATACTTTGGAAAACCTTATGCAAGATACACAATATTAATTAAATGAATGATTTAATTAATATCGGCAAAGAGGACTTTTCAAAAGAGCAAAGGAATGATCAAGAAGATGACTTTGACCATATGGAAGTGGTCAAATTTGGATGTCTACACTATCTTAAATATTATTTCTCATAAATTTCATGTTCCCAATTTGGGTATTCATATGATAAGATTCATTCACATATATTTTATGATTTTTCATGATATATGCTACATATGTATGATGTCTTCTATGTGCATAGGTTGTGATTTTATTTTTATTTTCATTATGATTTCTATTTATTTTGATACCATATGTAATTTTTCATGTTTAACTACTTATGAGGCATCATATTTGTCACTTAATACTCGTCAATTTTCCATGCATGCCCGAGCTCATCCTTATGTTACTATGTATATGAGCCTTATCATGAATTACATGTTCATATCATTTTGATGCCTTACTACAAGACACAACTTTGTATATATATATATATATATATCAATCATTTTATGAACATTTCTTCTCTTGATCTAAGCATATTTGCTATCTTCACCTCATAATTAGACCATCACAAATTCCTTTCCATTGCACCAAACCTCCTTAATGGCACAATTAAATAATGTTACTTTGCATGCACTTATTTAAGTTCACATTTAGTTCCAAAAAAATGGACCTCTCCTCACCTCTAGTATAGGAATATTTATTGAAAATTTAGTATGGATTGACCAATAACTCTCAAGTAAGGCATCACACATGAAATTTTTGTATTTAGATAAATTTCTTCTCTAAATTTGATATGCCTTTTGATTTTATGAAGTTTAAATATAGTTTTGTTGAACATAGATAATTGAAATTTACATACATGTTAGCTTGAAACTTCTATAATAAATGTTAAACATATTTTATTAAATAGTATCGGTGCACTATGGGTAACTGGATTAGGGTGCATGATGTTAAGTGAGGTTTTCCCTTTCCTAGAATTTATCATGGTTTGTGCCCAAAATCATGATGATAACAAAAGAGAAATTGTTAATAAAGATAGCAAAGAAGAATTGTTATCCATTAATGAAAAATAAATAGGAAAAGTGTTGGGGTTTACAACTAAAGAATTTGGAAATGTCCACATTGACTTAGAAAAGCTTGCTAGTGATTTTGAAGCAGTGGATGAAAGGGAGAAAAATGCTTTCATAAATAAAATAGTTTGGGATACCAAAGAAGTTAGAAACAAACTGAAAGTTAATCATAAGCCTCCTTATGATTTTGATATTTTTAAACCATGGGTTCGGGATACTATTTCCATGCTAGCATTTTGCCTCAAACTGGATAGCAATTTGGAAGTGGGTGCAAGCCTCCTTAAAATGGTATATAATATCCATTATGGTGTTCCACATGTCAAATATAAATATAGTGAGCACATTGTATAATCCATGCATAAACAATTTTTAATGATTAAAGGAGGTCCCACCAAGACATTTAGGTTCACAGCCTACTTGTGTTATTTTTTTCTACTCAATTTAGAGGAATGTTTCAAACCAACAAGCTTCAAATTCAGCCGTGTAGTAATGCTTAGGAAAATAAAATGGCTCCAGTGTATGATTGGATGACTGAGATAAGAATGCATGATTCTCAAAGGAACTATAGTCATTTTGTAGACTACTTTTTGGCTCCATTGCATCAAGCAATTACAAATACTAGTCCAATGCCTAGATTGCCTATGTCATGTAGAAATTGCATTCAACTAGGAAAATAAATACAATTGGTTGATTGGTACTTAATGGAAGAATATATTGTGCTATGATTTTATGGATCGGGAGTACAACCATACAAACTTCCAATACATGTGACAAAAAGGGTTTTTGCATTGGAATATGTAAGGCAGTTGAAGAGTACTGATGAACTACACTTTTTTAATTAGTAGAAGAAGACCTTATTTCCTTCTTTACCTTTTTCATGTGGAGGGTTCACATTCAAGAGAAAAGCATTTAGTGTGGCACATAATCTTTTGAAAAAAATTAATTTTGATCTATCTGTCACCAGCAGTATGATCCATGTGACACCATTAAATCAAGGATTGTGGCCAATAAGAATGTTGTAAATAGAATTCAACATCAAAGTAAACCCTTGCTTGAAAACTTGAGAAACAAGGATTCTTGGGATGAGGTCAAAATAGAAATGGAGAAAAGTGTTGTTGAGAAAGGTATTTCTTTTGAACAATTGTTAGTAGAAATTATGGCATTGCATAAAGACAATCAGGAGGTACAAATTTTTTTATGAAAAAAGTGATAAATCATCTAGTAGAGTAAAAATACCAGATTCTCTAGATAAGGAAGTTACAGGTAAAAATTGGTCACGGTCAAAAATTACTACCTTTTGGTCTATGAGGAAGGAGCTAGGTGATCTAAGAGCTCTTGTACAGTATGGAGATAACAAAGAAGATCGTGAGTTTAGAAAATTGTGAAATATAGAGCATCCTAATGAACATGAAGATAAAGAAACTAATGATGAATCTAATGATGATAGGGAAGAAAAAATCCATGTGAATTTCAAACCTAGTTTAAGTGAGGCCACAAAAGAAGCATATACTTCAGGAGCATCCATAGCTGAAAAAATGGGTTATGAAGGTGGTCCTTTGGGGTCCCAAAGACAAGGCCCTTGGATGGTAACAGATGTAAAGCATAGAAAACCAGTTGCTAAATCTGGCCTTGGGTTTGGAGGTGAAAAAATAGACCAACTCCAAGGGCATACAAGTTAATTTGTTACAGCTTCAAATCCTCATCCTCATGGTCAGATACAATCACAATTAGGACATGCCCATGGTCGAGATCTTAGGGCAACTGGCACTCCCATTGGTGGTGATGGTATGGGAAGTAGTACTAGTAGTTTTCAACATGTGCTACAACAAAAATTACACACAAGAGGACAACAATACAAGATACCACACAAACACTAGGTGATCAAGGCATGTAGAAGAGGCAAAGGATTTTGACAAGTCCAAGTCACACTACCAGTGGATCCACCACAAAGGAGTTATTTCTAGGAACTCACCCACTACAAGTTAGTGTGGTTGTGACATCATTAGAAACTGCAAGTACTCCTATCCCTTCGCCATTCAAGCATTTCATTGTTCCTGTATCCCTAGGTTTTTATTACATTGAAGAGTTTAAAAAGAAGTCAAACTTGTATTAAAAAGAAAAGAAGAAAATGATGGGGAGTGCATCTGCTATAACTTTAGAGCCTACAACAACCATGGTATTACCCATATTTTACACAAATAAATAAATCATGGAGTATACAATTTGTTTTCCCATAGTTCAAAACAAACTAGCAAATCAGATGGATCCATCTAAATTCCAAGTGAGAAATTTTCAATTGGGTTTTTCTAGACTCAAAAATACTGAAAAAATTAATGTATCAAAGAAGAACAATGAATTGGTGTTGTAGAGAAAGGGGGATTCACTACTCACAAGTTCTCTTCATTCAGAGAGCCTCACAGGGTGAACTTCCCTAAACTACCTCAAGGAATAGTGGAGAGAATTCTAGAATCAGAAAGAGCAGGTCACAAAGGTTTTTTGGACAAATTGACAAACTCTTGGTCAAAGGACGGTAGCACAGAATACGGATGATAGTGCGGCGCACTGGTGTCTCAGAGGTGCACTGGCATCTCGTACAAACCAAAGAATGAGAATATCTCAAAAAATAGCAAAGTGACTACAAACAATCTGATAACTAAGAACTTCCAGGATGTACAAAGATAACAGAATATAATAGAACTACAATAAAGTGAAGTGTAACTAATAAAGATAAAGAGAAGAAAGGAAGAAGATGCTCACAATAATCCAAGTAATGAAGCTTCTAGCTAGTAGATGTCTTCAATACCTGCACACATGATACCTAGAGAAAGTGTTGGGTCTTTATAGGGGTTTTCCTCAGTCAAACCCCCGTTTTGGTGTTCCCACCTCCACGGATAGCCAAGAAGATAGAGAAAGAGAGAAATGAACAAAGTGTGTGGTGAAAGAAAAACCTGCTTCAAGAGTAGAACCCACACCACCAAGTATGAGTGATAAAAGCAAACCCCGCTCAAGGAGAACCTGTATCACAAAAGAGGTGATAAAAGAAATACTCGCTCAAGGAGGAGAACCCATATCACAAAGTAAGGAAGAAAAAGAAAGGGGATATGAAATCCCAAGATGCTCACAAGCATGAGAGAAGGGAGATAGATGCGAGAGTCAAGAGGGCTACAAAGAGTGTTGTAAGAGCTTGAAAAGATGTAAGAATGTTGGTTTAGAAAGACACATGGAGTTGTGCAAGCAAGAGAGGAGTTAGAAGTAGAAGAGTGGAGCTAGCAACAGAAGAAAAGGCCAAATGAGATGAAAAAACAACTTTTAAAGAAGGAAAAGAAGCTTCTCGAGCTATTTCAAGGCATCTTGAGCTGTTACCACTGACAAAAGTTGAGGAAAATTGGAAAACATGCATGAAAAATGGTTGTTTGAACATTGAAATTTCATAGGACATTAGCACGACACACAGACGTTCACACGGTGCGCTAGTGTCCAGACACAACATGCTACAAAATAACACAAACAAGAGAAACACAAGGTTTGATGAAAAGCTAATGCACAAGGGTAAATTCTAAAAAGGGGTGTTGGAGCATCTTGAGAATGGAAAAAGGCTGATGCAAGGGATAAAATGAGCCTACACAAGATGCTAAGGGAGTGGACACTAAAGTGGATGCAAGAATGTACGTGAAATTTCAAGGAGTGCAATTTTACAACTATACATTTTGCCCTCACTTTAGCGGGCATATGAATCTACACTAATATGCATGCTAAAGGAAATCTACCAAACACAAATAACATCATATGCCAAAAGGATATTTTAGAGGAAGCAGATAACTCTTCGAGCCAAAGAAGCATGCCCCCAGGCTGAAGACCTACAAGAAAAAATGCATTAGACAAGAATAACCAGCACCAGAAAACAATCTTAGAGCACAAAAAACTAAAGGATTCGAGTCAGCAAAGTAAAGAGACCTCGATGTAGAAGGTTGTCTAAGTACTATGTGTTCTCCCCAAATTAAAAATAGTAACACATAGAATAAATATAAAATGAAGAGAGGAAGGGTATAT
The DNA here is from genome assembly GCA_007258455.2 of Sequoia sempervirens. Lineage (NCBI taxonomy): Eukaryota > Viridiplantae > Streptophyta > Pinopsida > Cupressales > Cupressaceae > Sequoia > Sequoia sempervirens. Next base: position 211,313,892 of record VDFB02058242.1, read on the forward strand.
ACTCAGGATGAAGAAGATGCAGATCTTTGATCCAGTATATACACAGTTGAGAAGAGAAGAGATAAAATAATTTAAGAATGTAAGTGCCTCACATGCCCACAGACCTACAAGGAAGGTGTCCTCCAAGATCTCTCACATGCAGGATACCCATAAAAGTGCCTTACAAACCTGCAAGGAAGCGTACCCCAAGATCTCTCACATGGAGGAAGTCAGGAAAGCACCCTACAGACCTGCAAACCTGCAGGGAAGGTGTCCTTCAAGATCTCTCACATGAAGTAAACCCAAGAAAGCGCCCTACAGACCTGCAAACCTACAGGGAGGTATCCCCCAAGATCTCTCACATGGAGGAAACCATAAGAAAGTACCCTACAGATCTGTAGACCTGCAAGGGAGCTACCTCCAAAGATCTCTTGCATGGAGAAAGCTCAGAAGAAGCACCCTATAGACTCGCAGGCTTGCAAGGAGGTATCCCCCAAGATCTCTCACATGGAGGAAACCCAAGGAAGGGGACTCCACATAGTTGGAAAGTAGCTTCACAGGCGCACCTACAAAGCGAAAGCGGCTTCACAGACGCACCTACAAAGTGAAAGTGGCCACATAGGCAAGTAAGAAAACATACACATAGACTATAAACAAACTAGAAAACTTTCAAAGGGGTCCCTCGAGAACCCTTCAAAAGAAAAAATGGGTCCACTAGAGGGACATGCTATTTGAAAGGTGAGCTCTAGTCAGGTTTCCCCCAAGCTAGATGCAAATGAATTCCTTCGAGAGGAAAGCTTTCAAAGGGGGTCCCTCAGGAACTCTTCAAGAGAGAAAGGGATCCACTAGAGGGAAACTTCATTTGAAAGATAGAGAAAAGAGAGGGGGTCCTTGAAAGGACACACATCTCCAAAATGAGTTATCACTACCCCCAACATATAGGGGAGGAGAACTATGCAAGATACTCAAAACAAACAGGATAGAGGTAAACCTCGATATCACTTGTCATGTGAAGTAAAGGAAGTTGCATCAATCAAACAATAGGTTGATGGCACCAGAATCACAAAGTTGTATTTTTTCCATCAAGGCCTTACATTCACTAGTGGAATGGCCAGGCACTCGATGGTATGCACAAAAAGGATGTTTGACTTTATCATGCTTATGAAATTTCTTGCATGTAGGAGGAGGAAGAGTGATTAAGCAGGCTTTTAGAAGCCACAACAAAATACACTCTTGCACAGATAGAGGATGAGGAGCAGGAAGCAACCCTTTATCTTGCGGAGAAGATCTCGACTACTCACAAGAAGATGCTATGAAGATGGAAGACAATGGAGGAAGAATCTTTTCAATAGAATGAGGTTGAGAAGAATTCATGTCACTCAACCATGGCTTATAATTACACTTACAAGGTGAGAATTCTATAGGGACCTGAATGCCTTGTTCCTTACACCCACAACCTTTACGCTCATAGCCATATTTAGAGGCAAACCTAAAGCCAGGTCCATAGCATGTTTGCAAATATTGAGGAGGAGGATCTTCATAGAGAGAATTGTCCCAGCAATGGGGATTATGCTCCTCTATGGGATCACTATCATCCTTATTAATAGGACTTCCAACACTATCCTCTTTAGCAGAAGCATAATCATCTTCCTTAAAAGGAGGATCAACACTAAGAACATTACAATTTACACTATCCTATGGTACAAAATAATGATCATCTCTGATAGCAGGTGTGGATGATGTTATTGGAAGGTCTGAGTGGATCGGGTCAAATTTATATCCCCCAATGAAGGAGTCCATAAAGTCTAAGGAACCCCAATCATCACCAAGACATGCATTCTTTTGAGAAGGATTAGACCTAGGATTTCTTGCTTCAGAAGGATCTTCTTTAGGGAAATTTATCTCAAGAGTATCCTTTGTAGTAGGTACTATTGGAGTAAACATTGACACATTGGAAGACACTGAAGGGATAAGAGTAGGCACAACCAAAGCCTAACCAGCAACTGCCATCTCACATAAGTGCATAGCCTCAGGGTCAGCCTTGACTATGACTACTTTATTGTTACAAATAAACTTAATAGATTTATGCAAGGTAGACGGGACTGCACCCATAGCATGAATCCATAGTCTACTAAGGAGAAGATTATATGGTAATTTTTCTGACATAATATATACAAGGGTGGGTACAATAATGGATCCCAACCTCAAAGGCAATACTATTGTTCCTAGGGCTTGTTGACCAACATTATCAAAACCACAAATGACAACAGAAGAAGTATTAAGAGAAGATGAGTCAATGTTAATCTTAGGCAATAGATCAATGTTACATACATTGAGTGTTGAACCGGTGTCAATGAGAGTATGTCTAATGTCGATATTCTTAATGTTAACTATGATCATTAGAGGGTCCACTTGCTTCTATACTTCTAGAGGTGGGAGTTCCTGTGGATAAAACGTAATATTCAGCAAATCTACACGAATATAAGCTATCAACGCATCAGCATCTTTCGGCCTAGCAGAAGAAGGCAAGAGGATCTTTTGCAAGGCTTTCTGAAGTATACCTTGGTAGACTGGATCAGACTAAAGAAAGTCCCACAGTGAGATCTTAGCTGAAGTAAAATGGAGTTGCTCGACAAGATTGTAATCACTGGGTGCTTTAGTCGTAGGTTTAGGTTTTTGAGGAAGGATTGGTTGTTTATTCATTCTATTCTTATAAGTATGGGCTACCGCTTTGTAAGAGGGAGCCTTAGAAAGATCAAGGGAATTACTATCAAATGGAACACCATCAATAGAACAAACCCTTTTAGGAGAAGGACTAGCCGGATTCACATAAATGGTTGGCCTCTTAGGACTTTGAGGGGTAGCCGAGATATAGATTACATTTATAGAATCATCAAAACTAGTAGAATAATTATTTGCAGACATATTCTCAACATCGATCCAAACAAGATCAAATGTGGAAGGAGATTCATCCTTCACTAATGCATCATCTCTAGAGGAGAGTGCATCAGAACAAAGATGAGATTTATCATTCACAAATGTAATGCCTCTAGAGAAGAGTGCATTGGAATGAGGAGTGGATTCATCATTCACAAATGCAATGTCTCTAGAAGAGAGTGCATTGGAATGAATAGAAGGTAGAGTAATGTTAAGAAAGGTATCAATGATTTCATCTTCTTGCAACAAGATATCCTCTGAAGCAAGAGGAATCTCATGAGAAGGATCAAAGATATCAAGTGACATAGGCAAGTCCAAGTCACCATCACATGCATGAAATGGAATATCATTAAAATTTTGAATAAAACTAGATACTGAACTAATAAAAGAAGATATTAAATTCATTACAATTTTTTTGATATTTTCTATGTTCTAGTAATTTATGTTTTCGAAGGTCTTCGGAGCAGAATTTGAGGTCGGAACTTGCATCAGTCCCTAAAATTTGGCTATCGAAGGAACTAGTATTTTAGGGACTAAACTAGTTCTCTAAGATACCTTTCCAATGGTGCAAACGGTTCTGAATTCTGAGCATCGAGTCAAAATCTATGACCCCACCAATTAGGGGTAGATAAATTCCTAGTTTTTGAAAAATACCCTCCTTCATGTCGAGTTCACCAAAATGTAGAGAAGAGGGATTCACTACTCACGAGTTCTCTTCATTCAGAGAGCCTCATGGGGCGAACGTCCCTAAACTACCTCAAGGAACAGTGGTGAGAATTCTAGAATCGGAAAGAGCAAGTCACAAAGGTTTTCTGGACAAACTAACAAGCTATTGGTCAAAGGAAGACAGCATGGAATACGGATGACAGCGCGGCGCACTAGCATCTCGGAGGTGCATTGGCATCTCGTACAGACCAAAGAATGAGAATATCTCATAAAATAGCACAGTGACTACAAACAATTTGATTACTAAGAACTTGAAAGATGTGCAAACATAACATAATATAATATAACTACAATAAAGTGAAGTGTAGATGATAAAGATAAAGGGAAGAAAGGAAGAAGATGCTCACAATAATCTAAGCAATGAAGCCTCTAGCTAGTAGATGTCTTCAATACCTACATGTGTGATATCTGGAGAAAGTGTTGGTGTTGTATAGGGGTTTGCCTCAGTCAAACCCTTGTTTTGGTGTTCCCACCTCCACAAATAGCCAAGAAGATAGAGAAAGAGAGAAATGAACAAAGTGTGTGGTGAAAGAAAAACCTGCTTCAGGAGTAGAACCCACACCAACAAGTATGAGTGATAAAAGAAAACCCCGCTCGACGAGGAGAGCAGTATCACAAAAGAGGTGATAAAAGCAATCCCCGCTCAAGGAGGAGAACCTGTATCACAAAGTAAGGAAGCAATAGAAAGGGGATATGAAATCCCAAGATGCTCACAAGAATGAGATAAGGGAGATAGATGTGAGAGCCAAGAGGGATACAAAGAGTGTTGTAAGAGCTTGAAAAGATGTAAGAATGTTGATTTAGCAAGCTATATGGAGCTATGCAAGCAAGATTTGGAGAGTGAAAAGCTAGAGCCAAAGCTAGAGAGGAGTTAGAAGTAGAAGAATGGAGCTAGCAGCAAAAGAAGAGGCCAAATGAGTTAAAAAAAAACTTTTAAAGAAGGAAAAGAAGCTTCACGAGCCATTTCAGAGCATCTTGAGTTGTTACCATCAACAAAAGTTGAGGAAAAGTGGAAAACATGCATGAAAATAGTTGTTTGAAAATTGAAACATTGTAGGGAACTAGCACAGTGCGCAGATGTCTCTGCGGTGTGCTAGTGTCTAGACACATCATGCTACAAAACAACACAAATGGCAGAAACACAAGGTTTGATGAAAAGTTGATGCACAAGTGTAGCTACTAAAAAGGGGTGCTAGAGCATCTTGAGAATGGAAAAAGGATGATGCAGGGGCTAAAATGAGCCTACACAAGATGCTAAGGGAGTGGACACTAAAGTGGATGCAAGAATGTATGTGAAATTGCAAGGGGTGAAATTTACAACTATACAGGTGTACACATCATTGCTAAAGCAAGATAGAGAGAAAAAAAGGTTGCAGACTAAAAAAGAAAAGCCATAGGAAAACCTAGAAAATGAGAAAGCAAAGAGGAAAGCAGCAAATAACAAGAGCAATGAATTAGAAAAAAGAACAAAAAAATATGCCTCTACATCAACAAGCAAAGAGAATAAACAAATGAGAGAAGTGAATAAAATGAAGTGAAGGCTAGATGAGAGTAACACGAAATATGATGAGGAAAAATCCACTTCAAAAAAATTAAGACAAAGCATTGCGAATGGAAATGCACATTGGGAACAAAAATTGGAGAAAGAGAGAAAGAAATGAAAGATTGGAGGCAGAGCTGATGAAAGAAAAAAATGAAATTAACTCTTGTAAAAATAAGTTATTTGCATTTTGTAGAGAAACAATGAGGCATATGAAACAAAATATATGGGATGAAATAATGCAGAGGATTGATCATTTTTGTGAGATGTTTCAATTGATTGATGTTATTAGACTACATTATAATAAGCTCAAAAAATATTTAGTGGACAACAAAAATGTGTTGGCATTGGAGAATCTGCAAATCAAGTTCAACAAACAGTCTACAAATCTAGTGACAATGATTTCAAATCAAAAGGGATTAATAATCAGCTTGCTACCTCAATGGTCATGTTGTTATCTATCATTGAGAAGTGTTTGAGAATGCGTGAAACAAAGGAATATTTGCAATTAGTTGCAGACAAGATGAAGAAGGTGGATGAAAAGGTAAGGAACTTCACAGAGCTTGGTTTGCTAGAGGATTTTAACACAAATAATTGATTCATTGGAAATGATGATTTTAGAAAGAAGATGGAGGGTGCAAGGAAGATTGATTTGGAACAGTTTCCTTAGAATCCAGATGTGGTGAACTATTTGGATTCCATCAAACCACTGATAACCTTGAATATAAAATTGACTGAATAATTCAAGACAGGTTCTAATTTCAATCATGAAATGTTAACAAATCTTCAATTCAAACAACATCAGTTAGAACAAATGACAATTCCACCACTTGAACAGTGGAAGTTGCTAGAAAAGGTGATACAATGATTTTATTTTTGATAATATGAGTTTCCAAGTTCCAACTCAGCTTTGTGCAGAGTTTTCTTTGAGCAATATTTTGCATTTCCAATGCCTCTATGTATTTTTTCGTGTGAAAATCAATAAAAAACGCTCAAATTCAATAATGTGTTGATGTTCAATTATTTGTATTATTTATTTTATCATTTGAAGAAAAATTCTAGTAGTGGTTTCAACTACTAGATACACATTAAATGATTGTATATGCTACTAATACTATTTTTAATATGTTATTAAGCATTGAGTTGAGTGATGAATCACTGAGTACATGTTTAAGTTTTAACACAATTAAAATATGAAATTATTAATAATATGTTAATTTATCCATACAAACCTATGATTCCATCAGAGCATTTTAATTGATTCTTTGAATTAAACTTTAAAGTAGAGAAAAAATCATACATTCAACCAAAATGATTGAAGACGAATAGAAGGTTCCTTGATATCATTTTCTTAATAATTCATATGACAAAATACAAGAGGAGAGAATCTATGCCAAAATATGCATTTTCTCATTCAAATTCCATCACTACTGTAAAGACATTATGCCTATGGATATTACAGACTTGAATTCATACCTAAGACTCAACACTAACTCTATTTCTTTTTGCTTGAATTACAAAATTCTCTTACATGAGTTCAAAATATCTTTCAACCAAAGACCCATGCAATTGGCCTTGAATTCCCTTTTATAAGAACAAGGAAGTAAACAAGCTTCGGGCCAAATTACAAATTTACATTTGACATACATTTCAATTTCAATTTCAAAACGTCCCCAAAGGCAGTTACATTTGCATTTCCAAATACGAGGGAGAATTTCATATGAGACAAAAACCATTTCCATTTGTTGGTGAAGATTCTCCCACCTTCCAAAAGGCTCCTTTAGTTGGTGCAAAGTAATCTTTTCCACAAGAAAACACTGTAGTCCACATGCTTTAAAAGCTTGTAGAAGAAAAGCATAAAGTGAAAGAGAGAATAAACCAAAGTAATTCCACATCTGCAATCCTTGTCACTACATTTGAAACTGAGAAAGTGCAATATTTGAACATTGATATATCCAAGGCCTAATTTGTACTCCTTCCAGGCCATGTATTGCACTTCCCTACTAAACTTTGTTATTGCAGACCACCAACCAAAATTGATGTCACCCACTCTCACTTGCAGCAATTTATATGTCCAATATGTCAATATAGTTGGACTTCCATAATGCAAACTCCTCCTTTGTAGGCCAGTCAAATCCCATGATACAGTCTATCATTTTTCTATATGGGCTATACCTGACTGCCACCTGCTTTTCCTCCTTATCAAAATCTTCAAGGAAAGTCATTGTATGCATGAGCCTATCTATATTGTTCCTTAGCATAACCAAATCCATTTCATCACATTATTTTTCGGCTTGGGAATTTATTGCTTGAGTTGCATGGTCTTTCCAGTACTCTTGTAGGGACTTAACTTCACCCTTCTCATTTAGAATTTCTGGAAGAAAACCAAAATTCCAATCATCGAACTTCTTAACCAATTCTCTAATCTTCACCTCTAAAGACTCAATGATAATCAGCCCTTGAGAACCAGTTGTATCTGTCAAAAATCTGAGGGTTGCAAGTATCTTTGGAGGCTTATTTGCATCACAAGAGGATGCAACAACCATATCCCTCAGTATTTGAGTGCTTGGAATCCATTTATCCATTAAAGGAATAGCAATTTCTTTATCTCTATCAAGGTTCTTAATGGCATCAAACATCAAAGCATAATTGGCATGAATACTGATTAATCTTTTCTCTACCCCCTTATTCAAGTGCTCAAGCACTGTTGTCACAATCTTCATATTATTCAAATGAACAAGATCATCCACCCTACCTTCATAAGTCTTGAGCTTTTCCATCAACTCCTCCTTGGTAACTTCCTCAAATTGAGGGGCATCTAATGATTTAGGAGCTCATTGTGCCATTTGTACATCTTAAGATTCAATGGGGGTAGTCTCCTCATGATTTTAAGGAGGTGAAAGAATTGGGGAAGGAGGAGGCAATATTGTAGCATGTGAGGTACCAGGCTGCAATGCTTAGAATTGTTGTTTCCATAGAGCTATTTGAGTTTGTGTTTGAGCGATCTTTTGTTGGCTCGATTTGTACTTAGCAACCACCTCATTATATTTGGTTCTAAATCTATCCCTTTCCTCCATTAATGACTCAATTATGTCTTTGGTGAATTGTGCCACATTAACATTCATGGTTGCTACCTCCAAGGCAGTTGTATCTAAAACTCTTTTTTATGATGAAGCCTCCTCTTACACCTGGGGCATGTTCTGCAACTTCAATCCTTTTAGTGGTTGGGGCTAAAGCCCAAATAGAAAGAGTGTCCCACTGCTGACTAAAAGTTGGCCCATGTAAATCCAATGTGACTTCTTCTTCACTATTAAAGATGGGGGCATCTTGTCTTCTCACAGTGTCAAAAGCAATTGCTAATGCCAAGTCCCATTCTAGGAGTAATAACACTCCACTCTTTCTCACCAATGCCCTACCCTCTTCTGCATAAATGTTTGAATACTTGACCCTCATTTCATCTTGGACCTCAGCTTCAACAACTTCCTGGGGCTTCTCAGGGCTCTCACTTCTCCTTGTTTGCACCAATGTTGCATACTCATCCTTCATTGCCCTCCATACATATTCCTTGAAAGCTTGTGTCTTGACAAATTGATCTTCCATAAAGCTTTCATAGGCTTGTAATCTAACATCCTTAGAGTTATTTATTCCACTTAGGTTAGCTTTGCTCAAGCTAAGGCTCATAGTCTATGATATTATTTCCCCTTGAGGAGATGACATTCCCCACATTATTTCCTTATCAGTTATAGAAATTTCATCATCTAACTCCTTTGTAGGATAGTCAACCAGACTAGAAGCTTCAACCTTTTGCTTCTTTATTGATGGGAATGGCTCCCTTGGAGGGGATGATTCTCTAATTAGAGAATCCAATTCAATTATTTCAGGGGCAGAAGAATGTTGCGGTGACAATGGAATTGGAGGTAGTTGCTATTGTGGTTAATGCACTTTTGACTCCCCAAATTGTGCAGGAGTACCAACTTTTTGTTGCTTCCTTATTGTTCCTTTCCTCCTTGAATATATGTGCACCTTCTTGGAAGGTTGCACAACTGACTCTCCCTCTGTCATAGGGGCCTTCCCCTTATCTTGCACAACTTTAATCTCCTTTAATATTGCTACTACTTTGTCAAAATTTTGTATCATAGCTTCAATCTTTAAAATTGGATCACTAATATCTAACAAAGCTTAAAATCGGGCTTCTTAACCTTAATTTATCTTCCCAATTTCAAAAAAACACCCCACTTCTTCATTCTTTCGATTTCGACATCATGATCAAAAATATTTCTAATGAGGTCATCAGGCATAGTGTGGGTGTGAACATACCGACCTCCCCTATTTCTCTTCATTAACCAAACTATGAATCCCTCAAGGTCATATGTCATGTATGCCCATATATTCATATTGTAGTGACTGAGATAGTGCTCCACAATATTTCTCCATCCATATGTAATCATGACAAAATCAGCAAACACAGTGTATGTAGGGAAGAAAGTTCGGTTTCACTTCTCATCTAGGAAGAAATCATTTACATTCCCTAGCTGCCATATCGCCTCCAAAAACCCAATCCTTAGAGACACTTCCCTGGGGAGTATGTGGGGTATCAATTATGTGCCAAATACCCTTAGAACTGTACAATTTTTATAAGGGATTACATCCCCCCAGTTGTGAGCAATATTCAAATCAGGCCTCCATTCAGCTAGCCTCAAAAAATCATATAATTCCTTAGGGATCCTAGCTACATCCACCATTAGAGACCATCTCATTTGGTGGAAAAAATACTTTTAGAAGTCACATAGTTGGTCTTTTGTTCATTCCTATCCAATATAGGGGTCCATGACTACACCGGAATCTCAATACCATCCACAACCCTTTTAAGTTCCATCTCCCGACCAAAATAGTCTGCACCTTTGAAAAGAAACATATGCATAAAGAATGAAAACCACCAAAATATGACACCAATTTTCCCACCCTTCAAGGCCACAAATCGTTTGTGAATTTCCTCGGCTATATAGGTGGAAAAATCATATAAGGTATTTATGTTAATATGTTGGATACTCGCAGCCATGTACATATGAGCCATTGGCATGCTAGAGCCAGGATCAAACCCTAGTATTTGGTAGAGGGAGTAAAAGGTCTTCTGAAAATATGGTTGGAAATACTTAATAGGGAGGGGCTCAACATCAGAGGGTCCAAAGTAATCTTTCTTATGTTGATTCCCTTCCCTACTGATATCAAAAAATTGGTCAACATCGACACCCTAAAGTTATGTTTTACCCTTTTGTATTTCTCCCTCAACATCTTCCCTTCAATCTTAACCATGTCACTACTCCAAGTGTTCAACTTGAACACATATGCAACTTCTTCCTTATTAACCCATACCATATTTTTTCCATCATGAGCTCTAACAACCCTAACCAGAGGGTCATAGTTTGCAGCAATTGTTTTGAGAAGATCAACATCTATGAACATGTTGGGTACAACTAGCTTACCCATGTCCAACCTCTAGGGGTTACAGAAAGGGATACCAACATTCCTATTTCCAAACCATCCCTAGAAAAGACTCCATCTAGAGACGAAGTTTGGTAGGGCAGCATCTTTAATTGTACAATAATAGTCAATGATGCCAAATTTAGTTCCAAGGTCAAAGTACATGTGTTGTCCCTTTGATTTCTCAGAGGTTGAAGATACCAATTGTTCAGCTAAGTCTTGTGAAAAAGGTATTTTAGCGGGCTTCGACTTAGAAGATTGGTCTTTTGATGCGGATGCTTTGACTTTGGGTGCCATAGTATTAGAGTTTGTGCAACCTAGGGTTTACTACTCAGCAAATTGCAAGCTTACAACTAGGGTATAGGTTGATGCAAGGAAATAACAGGACTAAATAGGATAATCGTTTGAATTGAATTTCAAACCTTAAAATAAATGTAACGAAACCAAAAACCCTAATGACATAATGATAGAATGAGCACTTACAACAATTTTTTAAACAACTTAGAAGCCCTAATTCTTGTCGTCGAACGAGCTTTAAATTTCAGTGAGAACTCCGTAGATGTGTTAAATGATTTAACAATTTGCATTTAAAGCAACTTTTATGGCATTAAAACATACCAATTGGAAATTTGGTAGCTCTACATCATATCTGCCAGTATGGTTCTCTTGTGTGAACCAGAATGGCTAATACAGCTCATTTTCCCTCAATCTTGAACTTTGAATTTTAAACATCGATCTCACAGTGAGATGGCCCAACAGACAGCTTAGATTCAATCAAATAAGTTTGAAAATATGACTACAAATGGTTGTCGCCATTGACCGACCAAAAAATGCCATGTCAATTTATCTATGTGTCACTCTGCGGGCTTCACCATCTCCACAAGCATTGAAACTATATACGTGTCAACCTCCCCGCTTCCCCTCTGGGTTTAAAGCGTTTGCATCTTACAATAGTGGGGAGGTGGGGAACAGCTGAGATTCATTTGTTAGAAACCATAGTAACTGTTGATTTGAAAAACTTTAGTCATTGGTGCCTTCGAGTAGTGGTAGGACCCACCAAAAGGGTGTCCAGGTGTCACTTGCCCGCTATCCCATCAGCTCCTTAATTTGATTAATATAATCCCACGAGATGGAGGGGAACCAATAGAAAGCAGTCAATGGGACCCACCAAGCATAACAAAGGATTTTCATAAGAATGTGCACTTATTACATGACTTAAAAGGGGTCGCCTACCTAGGTTTATAACATGAATGATATTGAGTGAATATTAAAACCCAAACTTAGAGAAAGAACAAGAATTACAAAATTTTATGACCCGCATAAGACAAGGAAAGATTTATAAGGATTCTACGAGTAGCAACTGAGAACACTAGGCTCAAGGGACCGGTGAATAAATGGATGCAAAGGCATAAGATATGACTTAAGAGACTAGGAATGGGTAAAACCCGATCAACTCCAAATTAGATTATTAGAATGTAGGTAAAAGGAAAAGACATTATAAATTTATCTTTAATTTTAAATATAATATCAACCTATCTTGCTTTCCAGTATTGTATTCACTATCATCTAACTCAAAATAATCAATGGTAGTTATGGATGTTGAATTGTTAGCTTTTGTTCAAGGAAAGGATTAATATTCCTTTCAATTGTTTATCAAATATTCTGTGAATGGAAATGCAATAGGAATTTATAAATAGTGTGATAAGTGTTGTTCTTTAAAAATGATGCAGAATCACATATCAAATTCAATACCATGGAATACAATATAAAATATAAAATATCACAATTTCATGGAATACAATATAAAATATAAAATATCACAATTTCATAGAATACAATATAAATATCATCAACTACAGTTTGGAATATGATTCATGAAGTGCAATGATTCACAATTTCATGGAATAAAATATAAAATACCATCAACTACAGTTTGGAAAATGATTCATGAAGTGCATTATAAATACCTAAAAGATACTAATTCACTTCCATTTCCCAAATGGAGTCAGGGTCCTAAAACTAACATTCATCTTGAAATAAAGTAAAAGAGTCGTCTTGATTATGAGTCTACTCTTCATTTTCTTCGGCCTACATCTCAAATTCAACATTCATTATGTCACTATCATTTGTCCCACTACCACTACCATTGCCACCAGTACCACCGTTTGGATTTTGAGTGTTGCACAACCCTCTTCTTTCACATGTGGACCTCCAAATTGTGAGTACCCTTTCAAAAGGGAAATTTTTGAAATTATATGCAGTTCCTTTCATCCTCAAGCAATTTTCCAAATTCTTGTCTAGTTTGTTTCTTAAATTTGATTTCAAAAATGATAATGCACTGAAAATTCTCTCATCCTCCACTAACCCCAATATCATTTTTTCACATAAATCAACAAGTTTGAAATATTTTTATATCTTATCACGCAATATTTCACTCTGACCTAAGTTTTTCCAAAGCTTTATTATTGATCCCGGTTTAAAGGCCTTCTGCATGCCCATGGAATCATACTGGTCCCTCATAGTTATTGCAAAATTCTTACATTGTTTTCTAAGCTTATCTTCACTTAAAATTCCTTCTATTGTCTTCTCATTGTATGTTACACTTTTTGAAAATTGTTCAATCAAGATATTTACTTTATCATGAAAATATTTTGGGCTATCTCATTTTACCCAAAATTGAGGATACACAATACCAATGGCTTCAAGTATTTCATTTCGAGGGAATTTTTCATGAATCTCTAAGAAAAGATATTTTGCAATTTCCTTCAAATTATCACTAATAGATTTAACAATGTCGTTAAAATTTTCCTCTTTAACAAGTACTTCTCTACTAGAGCGCCTAGTTGTCTTACAATGGTACATTGGTATCTCATATCCGTGTACATAGAAACATAAGTTCCCGCTTGCATTAAACTGTAAATAATTATCTGGCTTATTCAAATCAGTAATTTTCTGCCACATGAAATAATTTGGGCTTTCTTGTATTAGAAATAGATATAGATGATCAAGGGCCATGCATCTCTATCTACGTAATTTGGCATATTCATAAATATACATAGTTTTGTCTTGGGATTTCTTCACAATATTATTCATTTCATTAGCCTAGGGAGAAGACTAGCTAAATTCAAGAGTGTCTCTATATCACTTAACCTATGTAAGAGGTTAGGAGCTTTGTCTACTATGTTGTAATGCTCATACATTACTCCAATCAAGGATTTATATTCTGAAAGAACTCATTGCATTGGTCTATGAAGGGAGATCCATCTAGTATCGACATCCTTGAGAAGCTTGTTTCCTATTTTTATTCCCTCAGCAAAATTTTAAAATTCCACGAAACATTTTGGACTTCGGCAGAAGTATGCGTAGAGCTCACGGATTAGATTTTCAACTTTTGATATTGTAGGAAATTTGCTTACAATTTTGAATGCTAAATTCATGCTATGGGCCATGCAATGAATGCCAAGCATGTATGGTGCACAAGTAGTTTGTAACTTTGAGAAAACACCACTCCTTTGACCTTGCATCACTTCAGCTCCATCAACTCCTACACACACCAACTTTTTGGCAATTTTCAAGTCATCCATACTTGCAATTTCATTCAAATATTTCTTGACTAGTTCAAATAGATTTTGTGATGTTGAACTGCCCTTCATTTTATGAACACAGAGAAGATGAGCTTGGAATACATGTTGTTTTATAGTATACACATGCATATAGAACCAAGAAGTATTGTCTATTGTAGTAACTTCATCTAAAGATGATGCAATGAAGTTTGACTCTTTTACTTTCTCCTTTAAATCTTGCTTTTCCACTGCAGCAAGATAGTTTTCCCATTCCTATCCAGCATTTATTAACCAATGTGAGAAAGGAAAGTGAGGAACACCCAAAAAATACAATAAATTAAAATATTCTAGGTAGTCTATCATAGGACGCCCTCTGGACAAAATATGAAAAATAACACTCATTTGAACAGATTTTGATAGATTTGATCCTTCCATTGCTTTTTCAAATTGAGCCTCAAGTGTACCTTGACAGGTAGCAAGCTTCGACATTATTTTCTTATGTTCATATTTCACAGCATACTTAACATGAAGACATTCTTCCTTTGATTTCCATCGTACGACTGATTTTCCTTTTTCTTCTATGATTTGTTTTCATAAAATTTACCGATATGTTTTTCTATAGTGTCAAGCTTTAGTTGCAGCTTCTTTACTCTTTTACATTTCCAAATACAAATTGTACACATGCATTCTGATGTAGTTTCAACATTGTTTGCTTTCCCCACTAGTATAATGAATGGGTACTTTGACAACCAACCAAGTTGAAAATTCCTTGTCATTTCCCATTCATGGCCCATTTTTTATTTTCCTTTTCTTTTCTTGCTACCAACATCATCTTGATCCAAGTCAATTATCTCATTTTGGCTAACTAGGGTATCCCTTGGAATATCTTTTGCAATATTGCAATCCTCATTTGACACATTTAACTCAATGAAAATCTCACAGTCACCTTAACCTTTCGGTGGCAGTGAGGTATTGTAAATTCCTTCTTCATTAATATTTAGTGGAAGAGTTGATGGTGTAGCTCCATCTTGATCTAATGGATCATAAGCATTTCCAATTTCAAAGTAAGACTATATGGTACCTCTATGTTTTGGGCATTTTGATGGCCTCCCAATCCCTTCACCACCCTGAGGAGTCTTAACCTTGATACTTGACATATTGATCTCCCACTTCGAATAAAAGCTAGAAAAAAATGTCTTCTTATTTAAGAAGGACAAAGAATATAAATCACATTCCCTACTCAATATCGTCTTCAAGATTGAAGCAAGAATGGAAAAGAGATAAAGAAATCTTATAAAACTATGATGAAATGATCACTCACCTTTAAGTTTAGGTTTCCGTTGACTTGCTATTCATTAATGCAAGAAGCATGTGTTGTAAGTTTGTAACTTTCCTATGATCAACTTCAAGGTTCCAAGTCCAACTTCTGAATTGAGAACTAAACAAAATATGTAAGAATAAATGACAATTTCAATTGTATTTATATCAATCCATATTTGGACAATTCCATGGGATTTTTAAATGGTATATTAAAAATTTGGCGAATCTCACGTGCTTATACAATGATACACTGTAATTTTCAAGCAAATTATGGCCCCACGATTAGCATGGAGGTGTCACAAAAATTGGCAAAATATGTCCTCAAATGTAATTATTTTTTAATGTTATTGGTGAAATGGGTCCTCATAAGAAACTATTTGTAAATTTCAAGTGGAAAAATAGGTCTTCACAAGAAACTATTTGTAAATTTTAATTGGCGAAATGGGTCATGATATAATGTTGTTTTAATAGTATTGGTGAATATGTAGGTGTTTTATTACATGCTTCCGAGATTCCAAGCAAAAATATTAATCGGTCCATTTGAAACATGTAGTTTGTTATGGTGAATTGTTGCTTAAATATGCCTCATAAAAAAATCGTTGGCGAATGGACATGGATTGGACTAATAATTTATAAAATCTGAGTGATTTGGACACCTTGTTGGGTGTGACTAATTCACCAATTTTGACTTGGCCAATTTCTATAATTTTCCAATTGGTGAAGATTCGCCACTAAAGTTTTCCCTGTTTGGTTGATTTGGTGGAGGTGGCCATTACAGAGGGATCAAATCATCTAATACCACTTGATGTGCATGTGCATGTTCAATTCATTTTTTTTTTAATTATTTAAATTTTAGTTTTAACTATATTCATGTAATATATATGTATATATTGTAGATGGACATGCCTCATGTTACTCCTAGCTTGGGTTCAAATCGTGTACGTCGGCGTGATTTTGTGGATGATATTGTTGCCAATGGACATGTGAGTTTTAAATATTTATATACATATATGTGTACATACATGTATAGATCTAGATAGATATTTAAAAGTACATTTACATTCTTAAATAACTTCCATTATACATATTATATTATTTAACACATTGTGTACAATTTTATTTCTAGGGCTCAGTACATCCATCAAAGCAGGATTCTCATTTAGAGGATTGTTCAACTAGGAGTCGACATGACTATTAGGCTACACTGGATCTATGAGTTGTTGAAAATTATATATGATAGGCTACATTTTTTATGATCTTTAGTACATGTTTGTTAGGTTGTTGATACATTATTACTTACATTTGATGATCTAGATAGTACATTTGTTAGATTTTTGATACATTATTACATGTACATTTGATGATCTCTAGTACATTTGTTAGGTTGTTGATACATTATTACCTACATTTGATGATCTCTAGTACATTTTCTTATATGATATACATACACATGTGTTTGAGCTTAAAAATATTCATTTGCTTATGTTTATATGTTTATTTTCATTCAATCTATGTGCATGTACCTCTTTGTTTATAATGTTTATGTTTATGTTCATCTATCTACATACATACATGTGTTTTCTTATGTTTAAATGTTTATGTTAATCTACATGTGTACATGTACATGTTTACACTCAAGAGTGTTCATACAAATTTTAAACCTAGATTTAGAGAACTCATGCTCGTATATTTATGATTTATATATATTAAACATGTTAAATGTACATTAAATACATTAAATTTATGTACACATATGTAGTTCTACACATTACATTTACACATGTAATGTTATAAAATTTGAATATAATTTAAGGCTATATGAAACTAGTTATTGTCTAATCTAAGCATAAGAATAATCTAGTTTGAAAAGAATGAATTAAGTATTGAATCCTTGCTTAGGATAGAAAGAGGGAAAATATTAAGAGAGTGTACAATTTTTTTAAGAAAACAACATAATTCATACCTTGATGTAATACAAAATACTAGGCATCAATACTTCATAATTCAATTAGCTAGAAATAATGGTAGAAGAGAAAGTTTAGAAAAAACAACAAAGTAAAATAAGGCATAAGATAGTTAAGGACAAGATAAAGAGATCCAATAAATTAATCACATTAGGTGTCCAAGGATAATCCCTAGAAAGTTGCCGATAAGGGCGTGGTTCGGTGGTCAAGTCGCTTGGTTGTAGTGACGGCCACCAAGGTTCAAACCCTCGCTGGGCCAAAGTGCTCGCAGGCCTTGTGCCTACGTTGGGCCTTTGTGCTCACGGGTTTGGTTGTTTCTTGTGGTTTGTTGTATCCGGTTCATAGCTCCGGTCAAAAAAAGTGTTTACCCCTAATATTATGGGTGCATTGCACCTTTTTTTTTTATAAAAAAAAAAAATCCCTAGAAAGTAAATAAATAAATCAAATAGATCACACTTAAACCCTACAATGATGGTTACAAATGGGAATACACTCCCTATATGTTTGGTAAATGTACACCAAGGATTCAAATTATTTAATGTATTTGTCAAGTGGAATATCATTAGAATATAGTAAGTTAAAATATTCTCTAAAAATAATAAGGCATGGATGAGATAAGAGTTTTAGTACTATGAGGCCCTAATCATACAAGAGAATAATTATTTGGTAAAATAATATGAATAATGATTTAAAATTGGTCTATAGTTTATATAAATCACAATCATAAAAATAGATTCTAAAGGCATCACATCAAAAGTACTACAAGTAAGTTACAAGCCCTAATATGTACCCAATCAAAATTAATACAAGTAAAAGAACTAGATTCTTTAAAGGTTCTATTTAATTTCTATATACAGGACAATAATCATCTTTTCACCTTTAAATAGATAATCATATTAAATAGATATAAACTTTTCAATTATTGTAACTTGAACATTATGTACGTAACATAAAATTAAGCATTGAATTCTTGAATCAATTTATAATAACTTTTCTATCTATATATGTACCTTTAAAGCCACAAGGAAATTAAATATGTAATGTTCAATTTAAGTTCATGTAAGCATGGGATCTATGGTTCAAAATTATACACAAATCTTTCAAATTTGAAATCAAAGATTCTTGAACTTAAGAATTCCATGGAACAAATATATATAATTTGAAACAAACTCAATTTGAGGAAATGGAAAAATGAATTTTCAAATTTTGTATTAAATAGATCTAAAAACTTTTCAATTGTTGACATAGCACACACATTATATGTATATAAAATTAAGCATCATTCAAATCAATTTAAATAACTTATGCACCAATGTGTTTCAATCATTAATATGTGAAATTCTATGGAACATTTATGCAAATTGGAAAAATATGATAAGGAAATTGGAAAAATATGATAAGGAATGTAAGCAAAATTATTTTAAAAAACTTCACTAGGTTTCAAACAAGTATTGCATATGAGTTTACATGCAAGAAAAAAAAATGAGAGATGATAATATAAGTGGAGTTGAACTTTCAAATGAAATCAAAGATTCTTGAACTTAAGAATTCCATGGAACAAATATACATAATTGGAAATAGACTCAATTTAAGGAAATGGCAAAATGAATTTTCAAAGTTTGTATTAAATAGATCTACAAACTTTTCAATTGTTGACATAGTGCACAAACTAAATACATATAAAATTAAGCATCAATCAAATAAATTTAATTAGCTTATGTACTGGAATGTGTTTCAATTAGTAATTTGTGAACTTCCATGGAACAAATGCAATTGGAAATAGATGATATATGGAATTTAGGAAAAATGATTTTGAAAAACTTCACTAGGTTTCAAACAAGTATAATTGCATATATGAGTTTACATGCAAGCAAAAAAAGTGAGAGATGATGCTATAAGTGGAGTTGAAATTTCAAATGAAATCAAATATTCTTGAACTTAAGAATTCCATGGAACAAATATGTAATTGGAAATATCTACTCAATTTAAGGAAATGGCAAAATGAATTTTCAAAGTTTGTAACATCAATTTAAGTTCATGCACGTACATGATTCAAGTTTCTAAATTTACATCCATCTCCTAAGTTCACAAATTCAATTGAAAATAGATCTGATAAGGAATTTTGGAAAAATGAGTTTAAAAAGCTTCACTAGATTGAACAAGTATTGCATATGAGTTTACATGCAAGCAAAAAAAGTGAGAGATGATGCTATAAGTGGAGTTGAACTTTCAAATGAAATAAAAGATTCTTGAACAAGTAATAATTCTGTGGAACAAATATATAATTGGAAATATCTACTCAATTTAAGGACCAATGTGTTTCAACCACTAATTTGTGTCCAACCAAATTTAAAATACTTGTCATCAACATATATTATTTAAGTAACTAAAACAATTTCTAGATTTCAAACAAGAACTGTACTATAAGCTCTCACTTGAACATGTATACATGTATAAGTTAACTTTAAAATCATGGTTATAATCTAACTCAAACATTTTGGTTCAGCCCACTCTTCAATAACAAGTAAAATTTTCTACTAATCATCACTATCTAGTCTCCATTTTTTTGCCCATGTGCATGTGGAACTGCATGAAGATGTAGGGTGGTAGCAATTATTAGGTGACTATATTGATATACCTTGTTATCAGGTTCATAGTCAATAAAATGAATCGCATGTTGAACAATTTTGACTTGTTTGAGTTATATCCCTTGCATTACAACAGAACCAACACGTTAAACATGAACCTGAGGTAAGACATGTGCACATGTACAACATTTTCACTCAAGGTTTGTACAATATATTTAATGTTTTTAAGGTAATTTGTACATGTACACAATGTATATATAATTTCAAATTCAAACTCACCTGTGGGAAACAACCTTCCATCGCTTCTTTCAGGTTTTGTTAGCTTATTCCTCTCTTCTATGCAACGCAGTAAATAATAGCTAACACCTTCTATGTTTTTAGGCTCTGCTATGACTGCAAAAACATCTCCTATACACCAAATTTACACCAAAAAAAAATTTAAAAAATAGAATTTTCTAGACTTTAAAGATCATTAAATTTATATTATTTAAATTATTAAAAACTTACACATGTACCTTTTCTAACCAATCCTAAAATATGGTCATAATCAATTGAAATCAAAGGAATGTCTTCAAATCTTTCATCCTCATTTTTGTCATATGTGTCTGAAATGAATAGTGGCACCATATCCCATTTACTAAGATATCCAAGTTCTTAGTCGTTGCATGCATCAAAGTTTCCCACAATGCACTCAGTGCAGAAACAAGAGTAATCCCTCATGTATAATGTCCATCTAGGTTGATTATCTGAACTCATAACATAATGCAAAGATCTTGTTTTGTCTACCCTCTTGCATTCATGCATTGATCTTCTGTCCACACCTAGATAGTGTATAAAAACAAACTTATGTGAACAAACATGTATATATATATATATATAAATTTTAATTTTAAATTTAAATTTTCAAATATAATTTATACATACCCGATATCTCCCAAAACACTCAATGTGGAATTTTTTGGTTTTTTCTCGAAGATGTGTCGACCTCATTTGATGCAACATCATGTGCATCATCTATATGATCTCTCGAATAACTCATTTGATGCTTTCTTAGAGCATGTTTGATGCAAGCTCTTGCACCATCATGCTCACTCTTTCCATGCCCACTCTCAAAGAAACTCCAAACATGTGGTATTTTGTAAATTTTATGATATCTAGATAGTGCATAAAATTGTCATGATGATTTGAATTGTGCCACACCTCCATTTGACCATACAAAATTCTTTTCAAATTTTACGCCCCTACTTCTCAAATTCTCAAAAAAAAATTATAAAGAAATGTTGTACAAAAAGTGTGCCATGCTCTTTATCATCACTAATATAAAAGTGATATTCTTTCTTAATGATTGGTTGTTTATTTGTACTCTAACACCATCCAATTCTAATTGTGCATCTCGATAACACGCATGAACCATAATAGTGATTTGCTTTGAAAAGTAATATTCTGATTGAATCTCTTTTTGATCTATAAAAGAGTAATTTTCTGCAAATTCAACTACTGATAGAACTATTCCAAGTGGGAAAGTATCTCTTAATGTTTGAAATTATTGTTCTTTCCACTTAGCAAAAAATTAATGATGTATGTATGGTTGTATCAATTTTTAAAAATATTCCATAAATTTTCCAATAGGTATATCTTCTTCTACATAGTTTAACCTTGTGGATTCTTTCCCAAAAATTGTTTGAAACTATAAATACTTGTAACTCTTGCAATTTACTATCTTTGTTAGGTCAATATCTTTGTTTCTCGAAGGAAATTTATCCAAATTTCCACATGTTTCACAAAGTCCTTTTATGCAATTTATTTGAGGTCCATTTTCATGATCACATAACATGGATTTTATGAACAAACTTACCTATTTAGGTGCATTTTGAAAACCATAACTTTCTTCTCTCATCTTTCAAAACACTTGATAGTAGAGATAAAATTCAATATGATAACAACAACAACAAAATTCAAAAAAATTGTTTATCTTCACATAATATGGCTTTAACCTTTAAAACATTGTTTGCCCAATCTTTATATGAGGATACATATTACAAAAGTTCATATACATCTCATGTTGTGTTATGTCTAGCCAATTTTTAATATGATTTTCATAAATATTGGGACCAATCCTATGTCTCATAACATCTCTAGTATTTGATGATGGACAGGTCTAATCATTCCAAAAACTTGAGATCAAGTTCCTAACAACATCTTCAATCCTGTCAAAACAGGGAGCTCTACACATAATTGCCCAATTTCCTTCTAAACTATCATCCAAAACCTTTCTCTTCTTCTCACATTTTATTAGTGTGGTTCTACTATAACCAATTTCAGCCAAAAGTGTAAACATTTTTTTTCTTGATATATCTTGATTTAAAATAGATGTCAACATCACCCTTCTTGTAATGGCCTTATCCACTGATTGATATCCTTTCCCAATGGAATCTAAACCTTTTTTAACATTTTCAACAATATCTTTTTGTAGCCTCATGTGTTTCCTCTTATTTGATGTTGAATGTACACCCAACAATTGTAATGACTCTTTCATCTCATTATGAAGAAGTAAACATGATAACGGTTGGGTTTTTTCAAGTGTTTCAAGATGATTGAAATGATCATTGATTATTTCCTTTACAGATTTATCCATTGACCTCCTACTAGTATTTGTAGGTTGGTTGGCATAACATTTTAGTTTCTCCATATCCATTTCAAGTAAATGATCAAAATTTCTATAAGAAATTTGTTTCCTCACCTTTTTAGCTAGTTTTATATGCTCATCCATACCAATAGAAGAAAGTGATGTTTACCCCTCTCCAACATGCATTTTTTGAACTCGGGCCTCCTCATCTTCAACCATGGGTTCTTCAGCCTTGTTTGATCCAATAACTAGATTTGGCTTGACTTCTGCTTGAGAACTTCCTGCTTCTTGACCCCTTTCTACATGTCACAAAATATTGTGCAAATAAAGTGAGAGATGATGTATATAAGTGGATTTTAACATATGAAATCAAAGATTATTGAACTTAAGGATTTCATGGAACAAATGCAATTGGAAATAGATGATAAGCAATTTTTAGTCTTGAAATGAGTTTAAAACTTCACTAGGTCAAGAACAAGTATTGCATATGAGTTTACATGTGCAAGCCAAAAAAGTCAGAGATGATGCTACAAGTGGAGTAGAGCTTGAATCAAATGAAATCAAATATTCTTGAACTTAAGAATTCCATGGAACAAATGCAATTGGAAATAGATGATAAGGAATTTAGGCATTTAAATGAGGTTCCGAGTTATGGTAATGTCTATGCAAGATGACTATTTTTTGGATATTTCAAGGTATAAATGATGTCTAATGATAATACCAAGATGAAGAATCAAAGTGACAATAGTCAAAATGTCAATAGTGTCACAATGAGGTCAATATCTTGAGTATGTCTAAGGTATGCACCAAATGTAATTCAAGTGTGAAAGGATGATGGGTGTGAATGGTAATGTGACCTAAGAGGATGACTAAGCCCGTATGACAACTAAGCACCTTGTGGAAAATCTAAGGTAAGGTTGCTTGATCAAACTAAGATAGACAAGGTTAAAAATATAATTTATCAAGACCTCATTGATTGGTAGGGACTAAAATGACAAGTTGACAAAGGTGGTCTCAAACTAGAGCCTTGTGAGTTGAGCCAGCCTAAATGACAAAGGACTAAGATAATGGAAAAGTGAAGTTAAGATAAATCTGATTTTGAAACTATGGGGTTCTCTAAAGTCTGATAAGTTTCCAAATCCAAAACCTACAGCAAGGTGTATGCAAGCTAAAAAATGACTTAAGAATTAAGGTCTTACATTTACATGTGAATTAACCTTGCATTTACAGGTGAATCAATGGTGGTATGAAGACTCTTTGGTAGTGAGGGTAGATGGATGGAGGACTAGAGCTCATGGATGGTTGGTATGGAGGATTGATGAATTGTCTTTTGAAATCTAAGGCTTTTTGGGCTTGACCATTGTGAATTAATTGGTATTCAACTTGACTACAGAGCATATCAAGGTAAATTGAAGACATGGTGGTGAGGTCTAAATGACAATCCAAATACTAGGATGAAAATGAGGTATGCAACTAGACTATATTTTTTATGTTTTCAAAGTATAGGATATGCCTAAGGATGATACCAAGTTATGGATTCAAAGTGACAAGATTCGAGGTGTCAATAGGATAAATGTCACAATGAATTCCAAAGCTATGGTAATGTCTAGATGAAAAATGATGTCTAAGGTATTCCAAATGTAGTGCAAGTGTGGGAGGATGATGATAATATGACCTAGGACGATGACTAAAGGTATGACTACTAAGCACCTTGTGGAAAACCCAAAGTAAAGTAGCTTAATCAAACTAAGATAGACAAGGTTAAAAATCTAGTTTATCAAGACTTCAATGATGGTAATGACTAAATGACAAGGTTTGAAAAAGGTGGTCTCAAACTAGCCTTGTGAGTTGAGGAGCCAACCTAAATGACAAAGGACTAAGACGATGAAAAAAATTGAAGTCAAGATAAATTTGATTTGGTCACTATGGACTAGTCTCAAGTCTGATAAGTTTCCAAAGCTAAGGTCTACAGCAAGGCGAATGCAAGCTAAAGGATGTCCTAATGTTTTTCCTATGGTCAATGAAAGGTATGCAATGATGGATGGAATGGACAAAAAGTTCTGGAAATTTGCAAGTTTGTGATCAAAGGACCAAGTAATGCTTAGGATTGACCAAAAAATGGCTTTATCTTAGTTTCCCCTAAAATTTTCAATGATAGGAAATTGCATTATTTTAGGTCTCAATTGCATTGAATGACAGTCACTTGTGTTGTTCTAGAAATGGTAGTTGCAATTTTTAGTGTCACAGTTGTGGTGAATGACAGTCAGTTGTGGTTCACAGTGTATCTTTCTTGGTTTTGATTGGATTTTGACCAATTTTGTGGTGATTTCATGAAGTTTGATTTTGGAAAACACATCAAACAGTCTAAAGACACTTGTTTTGTTTGGTTTGAATGTGAAAATTTTTAAATGTGTAAGAATACACTCGTAGAAAATGCACAACCTAGGCTCACAAGAGATACTACTTGTTGAGTCCCTACTTGGATTGCTCCAAACACCTAGACAAAGCGGATAGCTAGATATCTTGGTGGAATTAGCTCCCCCTTACATGGCATGGGCTCACCAAAGTCTCTTACCCCCTAAGATCCAAAAACCTTGAGGGATTTCTTGTCTCTACAATGAATGGTGGAATGTAGGGCAGCTTCAGAATGACTGTTCCTGCACCAGCAAGTAAAAGGGTTTTTAGCCTCTAAAACAAGTGGTTCTTAATCTATGTTTTGAGGTAATATTGGTGCCTCTATGTGAGATGAGATTAGCTCTATAAAGAGGCATCCCAATCCCTTTGTTATAAAGGATTTTTATGCATCTCACAGATACTAAGGGTGACACTCGTTTGTACAAGACATCTACACCAAGTGGTTGAAGACTTTCCCAACAATCACGAATATTTATATAGTGGACCAAAAAAAAGTACCACTTGGGTCATTCCCTCTTTCGAGTCAGGCCCACTAAGGGTAGACAAAAGCAAGATAAGTATTTTTTTTATCTCCAAGATCGCACGAAGTGCGAGGAGAGAGCATACACAACACCTTTTTCTCACACTCACATAATGTTCATTTTAAATCCAAAACCAAATGTGTGGGTGATTATACAAATGACAAGAGATGCTTTTGATTCTCAAGATCACCAAATGGTGCGAGAGAAGAGCATACACACCTAAAGGAAAAATGCAAACCACAAGACAATGAATACATTTGTTCTTTTTAACCCTCAAAGCAATATGTGAAAAAGACACTTGATGCAAGGCTAATTTTAGACCAATGAATGAATATGCAAGTTTTTTTAACCAATGAGTGAAAAGATGCAAAATATTGTAAATTTTAAGCCCAATGACATGTAAATTCAAGGTTAATTTTAAGCCCCATGAGTGTATGAAAATTAAATAAGATAGATAAGTTAGGAAAGAGAATATGCATACCTTATTTATTTGTATGATATCTTGCCAAAAAATAATCACACTTCTTTTGTTGTTGTTCTTCTGAATAATTTTGTTCAGTCTTATTTGTTCTTGTTCTTTTATTTATCATTTTCTTACTCTACCAAAAAATGACTTCACAAATCCAAAATCTCCCTTGATGGAAGATGATTTCACAAATCCTCTAGACCAAAAGATGACTTCACAAATTGAAAATATCTAAAATCTCCAAAATCTCCCTTGAAGGATAAAAATGTGAATTAATCTTCTAATGTTGATATTGAAAAAATGAAAAACTAAACACATATTTATATTCATATGTAATTACAAAAAAACATAATACTAAGTCAGTCGGCCAAGGGTTCAAGTGGACGTCAGCCAAGGATTCGCTCGAACCACCCCAACCGGCTTTTTTAATATTATTTTAAAAGGGTTCGAGCAAACCACCATTCGCTCAAACCCCCATTCGATTGAATGTGTTAAGGGGGGTTCGAATGAACACTGGTTCGCTTGAACACCCCCTTTTCCCCCTTCTCCCCCTCTTCTACCAAATCTTTGCAAAACTTTTCCTTTCGAAGCTCAAGTTGAGGATGAAAATGGATGAGACTTCACAAACCCAACTGGATGATGGTATTCCTCAGAACGAGCTATCCATCAAATATAATTTTAATATGTTTTGGTTTTATTATGTTTTTTTTTAGTTTGATTAAACATAGGTTTTTCACCAAAAATCAAGATCTATATTTCACACGTGGAAAAATAGAAGATTATCAAAAAAAAGTTGAAAAAAATCAATGCACTAGATATTGATTTCCCTAATCCAACAAAAAAATGAATTTGATACATACAAAAAAAGTTATGTTTTAGCTAGTAAATTTTTTCTAAATTGTAACTGGATTGACTTTGAAACTTAATTAACAAAAAAATATTCAATGAAATACTATGAAACAAATTCCATGCACTAGATATCATAGTTACGAATCTAAATTTGAAAAAATTAGAATTTTATCCTTCATAGAAAAAAAGTTATGTGTTAGCTAGTAGCGTCACTCTTTAAAAATGGTGTTTACTGTTAAAAACTAGTTTTTGAAGGAGATGGAAAAATAAGTGCAATCTGATTCCAAAAATTTTGAAAAAAATATATTTAGAATCTATAGACAAAATGTCACAAATCACTAGTTTGCATCATCTTCAAATTCCTCATGATTTAGCCACTATAGGTGCCCGAAAGTGAATATTTTGTTAAAAAAAATCAATTCAATGTCTAGTTTGGGCAAAAATTGTAAACCAATATTATGGGATTACCCATTGAAGCAAGCTCCCAAAGCTTGGTATGCAATATTGGACATATATTTGACATAGCAAGGTTTCAGTAAAGGCACCACAGATAGTAATCTTTACTTCAAAATTGAGGAAGACAAAATCTTGATAGTGGTTGTATATGTGGATGATACTATCTTTGGTGGAAATGAAGCTATGTGTAAGAAATTTGCTAAAGAGATGTAGAAAGAATTTGAAATTTCAATGTTTGGGGAGATGAATTTCTTCCTTGAGCTACAAATCAATCAAATAGATAAATGAATTTTCATTTCACAATCCAAGTATGTCAAAGAGATGTTGAAGAAGTTTCGAATGGAAAACTCCAAACCGATATACACTCCTATGGTAACTGGTTGTAAATTGAGCAAAGATGATGATTCACCTAAGGTTGATCAGAGAAAATATAGATCTATGATTGGTGGACTACTATATCTAACTGCTACTAGATCGGATATCATGCATGCAGTTTGTCTTGTGGCTAGATATCAAGATGAACCTAAAAAAAACACATGTTGCAGTAGTGAAGAGGATATTCAAATATTTAAGAGGCACTCTGGATTATGGCTTGTGGTATCCTAAGGATACTAATTTCGCATTAAGTGCTTATATAGATGTAGATTGGGTTGGTTGTATTGATGGCAAAAAAAGTACAAGTGGTGGATCATTCTTTCTTGGATGTAGATTGGTGTCATGGTTAAGTAAGAAGCAAGATTCAGTTTTCTTATCCATTACAAAGGTTGAGTATATTGCAATAGCATCTTGTTGTACACAAGTTTTGTGGATGAGACAGACATTGAAGGATATCATAGTAGTGTTTGATGAGCCTATATCTATCTTTTGTGATAATACAAGTGCAATTAACATTTCAAATAATCCAGTGATGCACTCAAGCACAAAGCATATATCAATTAGGGTGATCCCACAATACTAGTTTACAATTTTTGGCCAAACTAAACACTAAACTTATTTTTTCTAACTAAATCTTCACTTTCGAGCACCTATAGCGGCTAAACCATGAGGAATTTGAAGATGATGCAAACTAGTGATTTGTGACATTTTGTCTATAGATTCTACATATATTTTTTTCAAAATTTTTGGAATCAGATTGCACTTTTTTTTCCATCTCCTTTGAAAATTAGTTTTTATCAGTAAACACCATTTTTAAGGAGTGATGCTCACCATATACAACATAACTTCTTTTTTATGAAGGATAAAATTCTATTTTTTTCAAATTTAGATTTGTGACTACGATATCTAACCCTTTCATTTGGTTTCATAGTGTTTTATTGAATATTTTTTCCTTAATCAAGTTTTGAAGTCAAACCAATTACAATTTAGACATAGGCAAACTATATACAACATAACTTTTTTTGTATGCATCGAAAAAAAAAAAATTACTGGATCAAGGACATCAATACCTAGATTGCACATGTTTTTATAATTTTATTTTGATAATTTTCTATTTTTCCACATGTGTAGAATAGAGAGCTTGATTTTTAGTGAAAAACCTATGTTTAATCAAACTAAAAAAACAAATACATAATAAAACCAAAACATATTAAAATTATATTCAATGGATAGCTCGTTCTGAGGACTACCATCATCTAGTTGGGTCTGTGAATTCTCCTCCATTTTCATCCTCAACTCAAGATTTGAAGGGAAAAATTCTAGAGAAATTTGGTGTCAGAGGGGGAGAAGGGGGAAAAGGGGGTTCGAATGAACCTAGGTTTGAGCGAACCCCCTATTTTCCATTGTCTTCATCAAAAAAATGCATAACAAGTGGGACCCATCATTTAATATGGTTTGCTCAAATCGGGTTCCATTCAAACCCATTTTGGGTCCATTCGAACACCCCAGTTCGTGCGAACCCCTAAAAAGCAAAAAAAAAATTCATAGGAGCATTTTTGCAATTTTCCTTCCTCGCTAGAATTGTAAACTAGTTTTGTGGGTTTACCCATTAGGTATCACTTTTTAAGAGAGAAGCTTATGGAGAATGAGATGAAACTTGAATATGTACCTACAAAGGATTAGATTGCTGACATATTTACTAAGGCTCTTCCTAAGGATACTTTTGAGCATCTTTGGGAGAAGTTGGGGGTTATTGCCCCTCCTTCTTTGAACTAGATGCATATGGAGATGCATCAATCCAGTGGATCTATGGATTCATCTCTTTTTTGGACTGATGTTGGTGGCTACCTCTTAGGGGGAGTAGGTAGTGTCATGTGTTGTCATTGTTGTAGAGTTGTTAAGTTGATTACTTGTACTCCTAAGGGGGAGTATTTAAAGCAAGTATCTTGGTTCAGTGTCAAAGGGAGAGAACAATGCAAAAAAAATTCCTTTTTCATTGATTTTAAAGGGGGAGAAAGTATCATGTGAAAAAGTTTATCTATTTAGGGGGAGAAAAGAAAAGAAAATCATAAGAGTGTGTTTAGAGTTCTTGTGTTATCTTTGATGGTTTTAAATTGTTGTGTTGTCTTTGATATTTTTTCACATCTTGTGTTTCCATCAATGATAAAGGGGGAGATTGTTGCAAGTATGAAGGTGTTTTCATTAATGTTAACAATAATTTTGTAGGCCGGTGTTGTCATTGATGTCAACTATGTGTTAAGGAAGCCTGTTGCATGATGAAGATGTTGAGGATTTTGAGAAAATTGTGAAAAAGAGGAAAATAGGTTGTTGCAAGTTGTGCATGTGTAGTTGAGATATTGAGGAAGAGTTGTGAGTACATAGAGTTATCTTTATGTTGTAGTGTCTGAAGATGAGTTGGAATGAATTTGAGAGTTGAGATGATGTCTCTAGTTCTTTCTTTCCAAGTGCTTTTAAGAAGATTTGATAAACAGAGAAAACAGTGTTATGCAAGTGCTCAGAATATGCTATAGGATGTGCTTCGTGTTTCTTCTATGTTGATGCTATGCCTATGTGGATATAATATGTTGTTTGAGGTTGTTAGAAGTTTCTATATTCAGAATTTGGGTTTCTAGATTGTTGTATAGAGTGAGATATCTTCACCAGTGTATGAACCAGTTTTTCAATATTGTTTTTTGTGACCTAGGATAAATGTATTTTCTCCACGTTTCTCTACAATTTAGCTTTACGTTGTGCATATTTGGTAAGTTTCTTATATTTATTTTATCTTTCAAGATTCAAGGTTTTACTTGATTTGGTACAGTACAGTGTGTGTTTCATGCGTCAATGTACAAATAAGGTTTATCGGATGTTCTTGGTTGAAGTATTTATATATTGCAAGTTTGGATGAAGTCTTTGTTGGATATCAAGTGGTTTGACATTTATTCTAGATCATGTTCAAGTGAATTGTGTTGTCTGAAAGTGTTGGATTGATTTAAGGAAGCATGTACTTAATGTTTTATGGTGTTTAGCATGGTTATTGGACGACCTTGTGTTAACACTACATGTGAGGCTTGTGAAATCATGTTGAGATGAGTTGGGATTTATTTGGGGCCTAATTAAGGATTTATATGGGTTTCCTTCATTCCTATCCACTACGAGAATGTTTAGGTATTGACCTAATTTGAATTTGTAAGTATAACGGATAGTTTTCAACCTTGGAGAAGGTTTTTGAGGTTAAGATTGATATAAATAAGAATAATGTTGTTGTGAGATGCAAAAGAGAGACAAGATAGATGCAAGATAGATGCAATATTGATGCAAGTTATGTGTGTGATGCGAATTTGAGTAGAGCGGTGTGAAATACAAGTGTTGGATTCCTGAAGGCAGTGAGTTGAAGGTGTCTAAAATCTTCCATACAAGGCTATGAAAGTGTTGGAGCATTTGTGGTGGATTCCTTGTTGCATTAAGAAGTTTTTATCTATGTAACATTTCTCTTCTATCTTCTTGTGTTCTTTCTGTGGAAATGATCCTTGGCTGTGAGACTTTTTGGATAGTGTGTCATATTCTGGAAGTGAACCCTTTTACCGATTTTGCAATTACTTATATTGTGAGCTAATCCTCACCGTGGTTTTTTCCTTATTGGGTTTTCCACATAAATCTAGTGTTTTCTTTTCTATGGTGTCATTTCAGTTTATGTTATCTACATTTCATGATTAATCACTTTAGCAGAGTAAGGGTTTAATGAATGCATGTGGATCTGATTATTGTTGAGGGTTTTGACGTTTTAATTTGCTACAACTGATTCACCCACCCCTCTCAGTTGTCTTGTTCATTCAATAGGTTTTATGGATTTGGACAAGGTAAAGGGTTGACTTACAACTTGAAAGGTAAGTCAACTTTCCCTTGACTAGATCTAAAATGAAATTGGAAATGAAATGTAATGATTCAACTAGCCTAATGATGCAAATGACTGTTCTAATGCAAAAATAGAAAACCTGAGAAGTCACAGGAAAATTCAGACAATGGAAATGGAATAAATAGGAAATTGTGCACTTGTGATATGAATTTGAAGTAAAATTTTGAGGACCTAGTCACCTTGGGTGACTATGTCCTAGTAGAGGGATTTTGTATCCGAATTTGAGCTTTTTTCTACTTGTTGCATTGTCAGGTATTGTTGTAAGTTTTGAGTCAACTTTCCCTTGACTAGATCTAAAATGAAATTGGAAATGTAATGTAATGATTCAACTAGCCTAATGATGCAAATGACTATTCTGATGCAAAAATAGAAAATCTAAGAAGTCACAGGAAAATTCAAACAATGGAAATGGACTAAATAGGACATTGTGCACTTGTGATATGAATTTGAAGTAGAATTTTGAGTACCTAGTCGCCTTGGGTGACTATGTCCTAGTAGACAGATTTTGTATCCTATTTCATAGTCCTCTAATGCCAAATTTGAGCTTTTTTTCTACTTGTCGCATTGTCAGGTATTGTTGTAAGTTTCTATTTGATATCAAAGTGTAGGGTTTGATTGAAAATAATGGATAATTAACCTTCACACTTCTCACAATCTTCTTCACATATGAAACCTACACATTCAAAGAGAGAAGAGAAGTTGTGCCATTTAGGGGCTTCACTTATTCAAACCTTGTGTTAGTGTTTCCACTTCCACAATGGCAATGTCAATGATAATGGTAAAGCTAAATGATAATGGAATGATGAGTCAACAATAGATTGCAACTCACCACCCAAAAATGGCTTCCTTGAAGGATTGAAGTCATACAAGATCTCCTCAAGGATTGATTGGTGTTGGCTTGATTTTCTTGAAGACCTACAAGGGTGAGATCTCACAAACAATATGAATAAACTCACATACACTTTGACACAATGCTTGGATCTTGAATTACTGCAATAAATCTTCTAATGGTTTCTCTTGACTTGCTTGATAATGCTCTTGAAAATGCTTGATCATAAATTTCTCAATAATTGCTTGTTCATGCTAGATATCTCTTATTAGTTTTCAAATAGTGAAATGACTAGGTATTTATACATAATTGTTCTAATTTCTCAAAAATTAAATCCCAGTAGCTAACTTTAGACATTTAAAATTTAAATAATAAAATGTCAAAACTGACATATTTAATTTTGGAGCCAAAATAGGGGTACTAACTCACCCTAGGTGACTATGTCCCAGCCTTATTTTTCAAGATTTAAGGTGTCGAGGGTAAAATATTAAATAAATTCTTTGGTATTCCACATGCAATTTGTCAAAAAATGATAAAATGAGCCTCAAAATGCATAATTTAGGAAATCAGGTGTACAATTAAGTCCATGCACTTATGGGGGAGAAAACCTAGTGTGAAATTGGCAAGGGTGATAATTTACAATGCTATAGAAATGTTTGAAACTATAAGGTATAACCCTAGCATCCAAATGGATTATTAAATATTTTGAGGGATATAAGCCCTAAAAGGTACATCAATAATAGCATCTCACATTTTGATCCAAATAATAGTAAGAGTGCAAAGGAATTGTGTCCCCGTGATATTTTTTTAAAGTTTTTGTAAAACCATTTGGTTTTGTAGTGTTTCAGAGTATATGGAGGGTTTAGGAGTCAAAAAGACACTTATTTCTAGGAATGAGGCTTTTATAAGATGGAGTGTTTTTTTAGTAGCTTTAGGTCTAGATTTGGTGGACCTTGGCCTAGAAGAATAGACATCTTTCTCTTATGTAAGGATGCCCTACTAAACTTTGGGATTTAAAGGGCATTAAATATTTCAAGGAAATCTTTAGCATTGTTATATCATTTTCTTGGGATGAGTTGTTGATTAAATACTTTCTCCCTAATTCTCAATAAGATCATTTTGTATTGTTTGCAAAGACTTATATAGTGTTAACAATAAAATCAATATAAACTACAATACTAAAATCTTGGAAAACATAACATGGACCATTGTCTCACTCATATCCAAAGTCTCCTAGAATAATCTACCTAATTCTATCTAAAACCTAAGAAGTTTTTGTTTCCATAAATAATGAGTAGAAACTTAACCTCTCAAATAGAGATTAGAATTTCACCATAACTCATATATAGTCTAATTATCTTAAACAAAGTAAGTTATGTTTTAGATCATTGATTATTTTAAAAAGGTTCATTATTAGATATGTCTTTGGTGATGTTGGGATTATCCATCGATTAATATTGTTGAATCTTTTGAACATCTTTTCTTTGATTGTCTATATGTAAAAAGTGTTTATTTCATTCATTGGGGATACTTTGTGATGGGATAAGTATGGTATTACTTGAAATGAAATTCCTTTTGGATTTATTAAGAATTTTGATAAATAAATGAATAAATTTTGGCTTGTTAGATCATATGAAATCCTTTGGCATATAGAAGAGCTAGGAATGTTGAGGCTTTCCAAGGAAAATGGAGGGACCTTACAAAATCTCACTATGATTTCACTTTCTCTCTATTATTTTTGTAACTTTGAATGACTTTAGAAAAAAAGTTAATATTGTGTTGTTTCCCTTTAACTATGGCTATAACAATTATATGTTGCAATAATATTTTCCATGATTCATCATCTTTAACTTTAGTAATCTATTTCACAAGTGGACATAATCCTTGATTTTTGGGATCTATAATTCTCAATCAACTTGTGGATGTAGGTTGTATGCAATGGGCCCAAGAGGTAGATCTAAAACCAACATTACCATTTCAATTAATAAAAAGGAATTAAATTGTTCAAATCACTATATCTTTTATTAGATTACATCTAGAAAGAAAAAGGTATACATGTGACAAACTGATTCTATTTTCCACTTAGATTTTTTCAACGAAAGAAAGAAAGTTGTTACCCCAATGAAATAATTATTCTTAAGTCTATTGAGATACCAATTCCACA
Source organism: Sequoia sempervirens (assembly GCA_007258455.2). NCBI lineage: Eukaryota > Viridiplantae > Streptophyta > Pinopsida > Cupressales > Cupressaceae > Sequoia > Sequoia sempervirens. The sequence goes on from VDFB02058242.1 coordinate 211,348,607, forward strand.
TCTTTATAAAATATAATCCCAAATCAAATGAAATACTAAGATACCAAGATATTTCACCATATTTAATCTATTACTAATCTTTAAAAATGTATTAAAAAGTGAAATGAACTTAAAATATCAAAAACTCTATTTTATAATAAACTATTGAAATCCCAACACAAAACAATATAAACTTAAAATATCCAAAATATCATTTTTTTTTATTTTATAAAAATAACAAACTCTTATCAACAAAAATGTATATTAATCACAAACACTCTTTAAAAAATAAAATTAGCATTTCCCTTTAGTGACATTTTTATATGTACTCACTTTGAATTATCTATTCCCAAGAGGTAATCTATAAAGTACTTGATGGAATGCAAACATTTATACAATTCCCAATTGACTAGTAATAGAAAAATAAGTGTTTCCAAAAGACATCATAACCATATGTATAGTCACATATCCCTTTAAGTAGTATAGTGACATGTCATCTTGTGTGATTACACCAACTTTGTCATATGCAAAAGTGGAATGAAAAATCTTTCTTCACATGTTATTTCTCCATTTTCTATAGCCTAAAACTTGGTTTCTCTTTTTCCTTTAAAAAATTGCATTTAGGGATATAAACTAATTTATTTATGCAAGTATAGATTGTGTCTTTGTGATTCACATGTTTAGATTGGAAAAGCAAGCATATTTAAAATATATATATTTCATTATTAATGCATCTCAAAGGTACAGGGTACAAGTCTCATTTTAGGTTTTTGGTTTATAAAAATAAAAAGTAATTTAAATTTCTAAAATTTAAAATTGGAAAAAGGGGATTTTAGTTATCTTTAAAAAAGTCTACATATCTTTTTATTTTAAAATTTTGAAGAAATATTAAATAAATTTTAAAAATTCGAATGGTATATTACAATATTTATATTTTCTTGTAATTATATGATCATTTATTGAAGTTAAATTTGATATAATAATATATTGAGGATTTCACCTACAATCTATATCTTCTAATAATTTGTTAAAAATAAAATCTACAAAAAACATACTAAAATTAAATGATAGATCCAATCCAAATTGTAATCCTAATAACAAATACAAAAAAAACACTAAAACTTCTCACTTCCTATTTGTATATCTCAAAAATTAAATCCTAATAGCTAACTTTATACATTTGAAATTCAAATAATAAAATGTCGACACTGATATATTTAATTTTGGAGCCAAAATAGGGGGGCTAAATCATCCTAGGCAACTGTGTCCCAGCCTTACTTTTCAGGATTTTAGGTGTTGGGGTAAAAATATTAAATAAATGCTTTGGTATTCCACTTGTAATTTGTCGAAAAATGATAAAATGGGCCATGGAATGCATAATTTAAGAAATTAGGTGTACAATTAAGTCCATGCAATTATGGGGGAGTGAAACCTAGTGTGAAATTGTCAAGGGTGACAATTTACAATGCTACATAAATGTTTGAAAATATAAGGTATAACCCTAACATCCAAATGGATTATTAAATCATTTAAGGGATCTAAGCCCTAGAAGGTACATCAATAATAGCATCTCACATTTTGTTCCAAATAATAATAAGAGTGGGAAGGAGTTGTGTCCCCATGATATATTTTTTGTAGGTTTTTGTAAATTCATTTGGTTTTGTAGTGTTTCAGAGTATATGGAGGGATTGGAAGTCAATAAGCCACTTAATTTATAGGAATGAGGCATTTTGTAAGATTGAGGATACTTTTAGTAGCTTTAAGTCTATTTGGTGGAACTTGGATTGGAAGAATAGACCTCTTTCTCTTATGGAAGGATCCCCTACTAAAATTTGGGCTTTAAAGGGCATTAAATATTTCAAGGAAATTTTTAGCAATGGTATATGAATTGTTTGGGATGATTTTTTGATTAAATACTCTATTCTTGATTCTCAAAAAAGGGCCTTTTATATTGTTTTCAGAGACTTATATAGTGTTAACAATCAAATCAAGATGGTCTCAATACTAAAATCTTGGAAAACTGATGCAGGAGCATCCTTGGTATAGTGGCAATCTTGCATCACCAAAAATATTGCTATTTTATTTTGTTGTTTTCAACAAAGGCAAAGGTGTGTGGAAAATAAATATTTTTTAATTTGCAACATTATAATTTTCCCTTGTGGTGATTTGCAAATGTAATTTTTAGAGGAAATATGCTTCGGTAAAAGTTTCAAAGGAATTTAAATTGGAATATTCCATTTGGGGTGTCCTATTCTAGGTGGGGACCACTTTGCATGTATGCTCTTGCATGATCATTTGCATACTTTACATGTATTTGCATGTTGGGGCCACTAGCTTTGCATGTTGGTGCATGTCCATATTTGGAGCCATTGGAGCAGTCAAGAATCAATGGAGGTTTCATTGTTGACCAAAGATGATTGGCTAAAAGAAGCCGCCCATGTGAGGGCCATGTAAATAATTAAGTGTTTTATATTTTATATTTTGTATTCTCCTCAAGTTGGACATGGGATTTCTTGGAGGTTTTGGTAGGTTATTTTGGAAACCAACAATGGTTTACCTCTCACACACTCTTCTATATATTGATGATTGTTCATTTGGAGAAGTTGTGGTTGCATACCTAGATGCTGCCAGAATGAAGCCAAATTGTTGAAGACACATGTGTTGCAGATTTTTGTATGTTGAGAGCTTAGATTGTAAGGAAGCCTATGAGCTTCAAGATTATGTTTTCATTTTTTGTTATAAGATATATTGCATGTTGTTGATTTCATTCTCATACTGAAATATAAAATTATTATGTTGCCTTCTTGCAATCTCTTGTTGAAGTGTTTGATATCATATTTGAATGAGAGTATCTCTCTTCATCAATGCTATCAGAGCAGGAGTTCCTAAGTGTGCAAGCAGAAGCGTCGATGTGAGGTATTTTGCATCAAGACCTTGGGTTGGATGAAATGTGTATGAGAGAATGTCAGTTGTCCTCCAACAGGGATTGAAGTTGGGTAGAAGGTGCACATAGTTCCTCCACTAAGAGAGAGTAAGTAGAGGAAGTGAGAGGTGTGTCTTCCAAAAATATTTGTTGGGTAGAGGATTGATGTGTATGTGATTCTTGTTGTAGGTATATGTGCAAGTTGCAAAAGTAAGTTTGAAGAGGTTGAAGATTGAGAGTGTGTGGAAAGTGTTTGAAGAAATGGCAAAGAAGAAAGGAAAAAAATTTGTCATAGTTGTGTATGCAAATGAACAAGAAGGAGAAAATATTGTAGAAGTATGATTTGAGGAAGGCATTGAGAAAGAGAGTGAGAAATAAGAGAAAAGTGCAGTAGAGGTTGAGAGACAAAAAGAAGGTGCAGCAATTGAAGAGAAAAATGTTGTTGCAACAGTAGATGAGTGTCCTTTGGAGGACTTAAAAACATTTAAAAATGAAATTACAGTTGAGAGTGAAGGTGAAGAAGATATGGCAGCAGATAGTGGCGAGGAAAAGGTTATAGAGAAAGAGGTAATGCATAATATTTTTCATTTTTATGATGAAGATGAAAGTGGATTTTTGTAGATGAAAATATTGCAGTAGATAGTGAGAAGACAAGTGTTGCAGTGATACTAGAGGAACATGTGAAAACAAAGGTAATGACTTATGTTTCTAAATTTTATGAAGATGAAAATAGAGATGATTTGCATGTTGAGATGAAAGAGTTAGTGAGTGTAGAAGGAGAAAAAGAGATGGTACAAATAGATTTTGTTAGTATTGATTTGTATGCAGGGAAGGATTTGAATGATGTTGCAGATTGGTGTGTGGATAGTGCATATTTTCTTGTAGAAGCTATAGAGGATGTTGCAGGTGAAATTTGGTGGAGATGGTCAGTCAGTGGTGGGTCAAATTCCATGAGAGTAGAGAAGAGAAACGTATGGTATTAGGAGGAGGAGGATGATACATGGTGGATACAAGTCCATGAGAGGAGAGGAGAATGAGGTGTAGGGTTGTTGGGGGAGGATGGTGAATGTTCTGTTGAAATGTTGGAAGAGGAGAGAGAAGAAATTATTAGAGGTACCAATTTTAGTGATGTAGTTTGTTGAAGATTGCTTGCAATCTGAAAGGGTGGTACTACCACTCAACTCCATTTTGTGAATCCATATTCACAAAAAAATTCCTGCCCCGGGTGTCTAATGAAAGAGAATCCTTAGTATAGTGACAATCTTGCATCACCATAAATATTGCTAATTTTTTTTTTTTTTTCAATAAGGGATAAGGAGTGTGGAAAATAAATATTTTTTAATTTGTAACATTGTAATTTTCCCTTGTGGTGATTTGCAAATGTAATTTTTGGAGGAAATATGCTTCGGTAAAAGTTTCAAAGGCATTTAAATTAGAGTATTCCATTCTAGGTGGGGACTACTTGGCATGCATGCTCTTGCATGATCATTTGCATACTTTGCATGTTGGCACCACCAGCTTTGAATGTTGGCACCACCAGCTTTGAATGTTGGTGCATGTCCATATTTGGAGCCATCATAGCTATTAGGAATCAATGGAGGTGTCATTGTTGACCAAAGATGATTGGCCAAAAGATAGGTGCCCATGTGAGGTCCATGTAAACAATTAAGTGTTATATTTTATATTTTGTATTCTCCTCAAGTTGGGCGTGGGATTTCTTGGAGGTTTGGGTAGGTTGTTTTGGAAACCAACAATGGTTTTCCTCTCACACACTCTTCTATATATTGATGTTTGTTCATTTGGAGAAGGGGCTTTTGGAGAAGTTGTGGTTGCATATCCAAATTCTGTCGAAATGAAGCCAGATTGTTGAAGACACATGTGTTGCAAATTTTTGTATGTTGAGAGCTCAGATTGTAAGGAATCCCATGAGCTTCAAGATTATGTTTTCAATTTTTGTTATAAGAAATATTGTATGTTGTTGATTTCATTCTCATATTGAAATATAAAAGTATTTTGCTGCCTTCTTGCAATCTCTTGTTGAAGTGTTTAATTTCATATTTGAATGAGAGTATCCCTCTTCATCAAAAACAATAACATAGACCATTGGATCACACACATCCATTAAAGTCTCGTAAAATAATCTACCTAATTCTATCTAGAATTTAAGAAGTTTTTCTTTTCATGAACAATGAGTAGAAACTTAACCTGTCAAATAGAGATTAGAAGTTCATCCTAACTCATATATAGTCTAATTGTCTTAAACAAAGTAATTTATGTTTTAGATAATTGATTATTTTAAAAAGGTTCATTATTGGATATGTCCTTGGTGATGTTGATATTATCCATTGATTAATATTGTTGAATCTTTTGAAAATCTTTTCTTTGATTGACTATATGTAAAAAATGTTTAGTACATTCATTGGGAGATACTTTGTGATCGGATAATAAGTGTAGTATTACTTGAAATAAAATTCCTTTTGAATTTATTAGGAATTTGATAAATAAATGGATAAATTTTGGCTTGTTATATCATATGAAATCCTTTGGCATAAATGGAGAGTTGTGAATGTTGAGGTTTTCCAAGGCAAAAGGAGGGGCCTTACAAAATCTCACTATTATTTCACTTTCTCTCTATTATTTTTGCAACTTACAATGGTTCTAAAAAATTTAATTAGTTAATATTGTGTCATTTCCCTTTAACTATGGCTATAACAATTATATGTTGCAATAATATTTTCCATGATTCATCACCTTTAACTTTAGTAATCCATTTCACAAGTAGCCATAATCCTTGATGTTTGGGACCTATAATTCTCAATCTACTTGTGGATGTAGGTTGTATGCAATGGGCCCAAAAGGTAGATCTAAAACTAAGAGTACCATTCCAATTAATCAAAAAAGAATTAATTTGTCCAAATCTTCATATCGTCTATTAGATTACATCTAACAAGGAAAAAGTATGCATGTGACAAACAGATTCTATTTTCCACTTAGATTTTTTCAACCAATGAAAGAAAGTTGTTACCGCAATCAAATAATTATTCTTAAGTCTTTTGAGATACAAATTCCTCATCTTTATAAAAGATAATCCCAAATCAAACACAATACTAAGACACCAAGACATTTCACCATATTTAATCTATTTTTCATCTTTAAAAATATATTGAAAAATGAAATGAACTTAAAATATCAAAAACTCTATTTTATAATAAACTATCGAAATCCCAACGCAAACCAATATAAACTTAAAATATCCAAAATATCATTTTTTTTTATTTTATAAAAATAACAAACTCTTATAAAAGAAAAGTATATTAATCAAAAACATTCTTTAAAAAATAAAATTAATATTTCCCTTTAGTGACATTTTTATATATACTCACTTTGAATTATCTATTCCCAAGAGGTAATCTATAAAGTACAAACATTTATACAATTCCCAATCGACTAGTAATAGAAAAGGAACTATTTAACCATACGTATAGTCACATAGTCCTTCAATTTGTATAGTGACATGTCATCTTGTGTGATTACGCCAACTTTGTCATATGCAAAAGTGAAATCAAAAATCTTTCTTCTTCACATATTATTTCTCCATTTTCTATAGCCTAAAACTTGCCTTGTCTTTTTAATTTATTTATGCAAGGCCTTTACGTTGTGTCTTTGTGATTTACATGTTCAGATTGGAAAAGCAAACATACTTATAGGAATATATATTTCATTATCAATGCATCTCAAAGGTATAGGGAATAAGTCTCATTTTAGGTTTTTTTTTTATAAAAATAAAAAATAATTTAAATTTCTAAAATTTGAAATCTCAAAAAGCAGATTTTAGCTGTTTTTAAAAAAGTCTACATATTTTTTTATTTTAAAATTTTGAAGAAATATTAAATAAATTTTAAATATTTGAATGGTATATTGCGATATTTATATTTTTCTTGTAATTATATGATCATTCATTGAAGTTAAATTTGATCTAACAATATACTGAGGATTTCACCTACAATCTATTTCTCCTAATAATTTGTTAAAAATAAAACTTACAAAGAACAATCTAAAATTGAATGATAGATCCAACCCAAATTGTCATTCTATCAACAAATACAGAAAGAATCACTAAAAATTCTCACTTCCTATTTGTATATCTCAACACAACTAGATACAAGACTCTAAATTTCTCTCAAATAATCATTTATCTTCTCTAAAGTCTATCACACCCTCTATTATCCTAATTACTAGTTTGAATATACATGTGAATATTTTTCTTAAGCATAAAAATTAATGTAAAGCTTTGATCAACATTTCATTTTTATGTGGGTTATCTACAGAAAAGAGGGATGTGCATCTATGAAATCTATATGCCACAAAAAAAAAATAGTTTATTTTATATAAAAAATTATAATTTAAAACATTTAATTAAAAAATGATAATAATAATTTGTTTGAACATATTTCACATGTCCACATTATTCACTTTTATCAAGTACTATGTGAAATTGTTCATAATGTAAAACCTTAATCTTTAATGGAAAACTATGCAACTCATAAATACTTTGAAAACACAATTTCATATAAAATAAACAATCACTTAAAATGATACAAACAACTAAATTCTATATAATCACTCACTAAAAACAACTCTTAAAACAAAACAAAAAACCAACATAATATCTCTCTACAAACATCAACCTCAATTGATAATTTTCTAATACACCTACTAATCCATAGAACCTCAAACTTAAAAGTAGACACAAATACTAAATGGCATAATCTAAAATGTTAGATTACTTACAACTTTTACAAGGTTATTTTATCATGCATATGCTAACATGAGTCCATCTACAATTAAATTGTTAAATAGAAGAACTAAAAAATTATAACTTTTATTTAGGTGATGTATATTAAACAAATGCTTATATGCTAAACATTTCAAATGGAATTTAAATTTAAATTTTATTATATTTATTTTATAAAAAGGGATTATGTTCTTAATCAATTAAATTTAGTATTTTTAAATTAAATTATAATAATTTATTGGTAATATTATAATTAAATTTTAAATATTATCATATTAAATTATAAAACTAATTGAAACTCAAAAGAAAAGTATTTATCTTTTATTTAGATATATAAATTATATATTATATTTATATTTATTATAAATATTTTAAATATTTTTATATTAATTAATAAATATTTATAATTCTATTGGAACCTATCTTTAGCATTAAAGAAGGAATCCCTAATCAATTTTTACAAACAATCATTGTTGGTCAAAAATTATAGTTAGAGAAATGGTTGGAAAATTTTTAATCATGAAAACTCAAGAGAATGGAGGGAGAGAAAACCAAAAGAAAACACTTGACTCCTACAAATCAACAAAAATGGACATCTTTCTACAAGGAATAGCAATAAAGTCAACAAGGAAACCCATAATCAACAATAAAATAAGGTGTGGAGACCACCTTTGGGCAAGGTGGTGGCCACAAGAGAAAACAATATCCCAATGGGTGCCAAGAATAATCAGGATCCCATACAAAAAATCATCTATCAATGGAGGACAGGTAGAAGAGACCTAGAAGCACCAAAAGAATGTAGCTTTCTTAATTAAATGGATGGGAAAATGGTCAATGGTTGAGTAGTTCTAGATATGACACTCCAAAAATTGGGGGCTAAATTAAAGATCATATACCCCAATGGTTTATTTGGCAACATCTATCTAGCATTCTAGATGCACATTTAATTATATTTATTAATTAATTAAAATTCAAAATCATACTATATTTTGAATTTCAATCAATTATTTTAATATGATCACATATGCATCCAGAATGATGGATAGAAAATATGGGTTTCTTTCTAATGGAATATGAATCTAGAGTTCAAAAATAGAAACTTTTTGGGGAGGTCCTTGGCTAATGAATGAAGTTGGCCTCTATTTATAGGACTAGGAACCCATCTTCGACCTAATTTGACATATGATGGACCTTAATCCAATGTGGATGTGATTATATAATCTCCCCTTAGAATACTCAAATGATCCAATACTAATGGAAATTAACACCCTTGCATCCTTTATCTAAATAGATGAAATAAAAAAGATAAGATAGGTTGAAAATATGCACGAATTTGTATAGTCATTGATTTAACCAATCCTCCACCATTGCTCATTGAAATTTAGACTAAGGAAAGATCATGGATGTAGCAAGTGGAAATAAAATGTATTTATTCCTTTTGCAAGTTATGCTCAAATTTTGGACATAACTCTAAGGAATGTGCCAAAGCAAACTCCAAAAAAATAAGTCTCTAAGCATTGATGAAATTTTGGGACTCATCTAAAATCAAGTAAACTCTAAACCTCCTATGGAAGAATAAAATATACAAATCACCTCCATGTGGTTCTATTAATCACAATGATATCAAAGAGCCTCTAGAGTTACCAAAATTGGGGCCAATGCATAAATTTGGTTTCTCAAAAACCTAATTAGATAAATCAAACTTTTGGATTTATGTGGACATCTTCAACATCACAAGGGATTGCAAAGGAAGTGAGACTACATGAAAATTTATATTTAATAAAGCATATAATATTGATTATTTGTCAAATAAGGAGGGGGATGAAAATGATTTGGAAATAGACTCTATGGAGGAACAAATAGTGAGTCAATTTGATTGACATAGAGAATCTAAAATTTGGAGAACATGAGAGAAGTGAAAGAAAAATAACTAAATAACTAGTATTAGAGAAATTTTGTATGGCAGAAGGTGAAATGAAGATCAACAATGTGATGTTACTTTATGGGAATAGCATTCCCCTTCCTATAAAACAACGAAGATCTTCTCATGGAATAATAACATCCATCTATGAACATGTGTATTATGTATCTATAGAGATGAAGTAAAATATAAACGCTATCATGTCCAAACAGCAATGTATCACCTCCATCACATCATATACAAACAAAATTTAGATGCCAATACAAAATTATTGTGAGAACACCTCGAAAACAAAAGAATAAGATATAGCAATCATTAGAGTTAAATTCATAGTCACAAAAATAAATAAGTGTGAATATCAAAGACAATGCATTTATTATTTTTAATTTTATAGGCAATTTAGTTTCCAAAATACCCCTCTTTGTTTTATGTCTAATTATTGGAGTCTTTTGTTTAGAATAAGCCCTACAATTCTCAATTGGACTACTTATTGGCACTCTAAAAAAATTAGACAATATCCATATATTTTGATGTCTATCTATAAAAGAAGAGCACCCCAAACCCACAATTCACATAAAAAATATTCATAACTTAAATATTCTTTCAAATTCTAAAAATTCCACCCAAAATTCTTAAAATAGATTTATTTAAGACAAGGGATCCATCAAAAATTAAATTTTAAAATGGTAAATCTTATTATTTAATAAGAAAATGTGTTTCCATATTTGTCTAACTATCCAGTAATACCAAAAAATGTTTAGAAAAATTATATATTATATTTATGTTATTATTTAATAAAATATATTTTTCATATTAAAGATAAAGACTTCCATAATCTATAATACTAAATAAATTTATGGAAAATTTATGTATAGATGTAAACACAAATTTTTAGTTTAAATTGTGTATGCTTTTCAATCAGTTTCAAATCACATTCAATATTTTAAATTATATTTTATATTTATTTCATTTTAATAAATTTTTAACATATTAACTTAAGTCTTTCTTAATAATCAAAATTCAATTATCAATATAATTTTTTCTATTTTAAAATATCTGACTATAAAAGTTTCTTGCTAAAATAGTATATCTCAAGTTTAATCTTGTTTATTTTGAAAGTGATGATATATTCATTAGAAAACACCATCTACCAAACTGGTAAACTTTTTTCACGTGACCCATGACCCGTGACACTGATGAAGGGGAGACTAGACCTCGTGACTTCTTGCCTACAACAAAATACTTTAACCTATCAAGCTAGGCCCTCTACCTTGTTAAACAATTAATAATAAATGTTAAATAATGAAATGAAATAAACTTAAACAGATCTAGATTTTTTCCTTAAAGAAATTAGATATTATCTGATTTTGAAATATTTGCATGCACATTTAAAACATAAAGAAATGCAAATGAGAAAGCAAATTTAATAAATATTTATCTAGCTTTTACATGATAAGTGAGATTTTTGAGGCTTCCATCCGATATTTTGGAAGCTTTTACCACTGATTTACCATTAAACAGCAGGAGAGACTCAATAATTGTTTACAGACGTGAGACTTATTTCAGACTCAAATCTCACACTATATATAAACAATAAAACCTATCAAATTCTTTGAACCCACCACCAAAAAAAATCATTTATCCAAATTATGCCCGTTTTCTAATATGTTTATGTGATTTCCTAGTTACATAGAATCGTGTAAACAACTTCCTTAACTGTATGAGACAGTGTGGATTTATTATAAAGGTATCCCCATCAGCGAATTTCAAATCTACTTACCTCCATTCTTTTCTTACAGACATTTGCATTATATACAAGCTATTTGAGTGAGACTGCCATTTATGATTCCACCTTGAAGCTCGGTCCCTAGGAATGGAATTGAAGAAAGTAAGTCAAACATTCCATGAAGACAGTGTACCTAGTGAAGGTTCCTTAACTTTTTTCATGTTACTCTGCCATTATTACAGAGGTTATATTTCCTAGGCAGCTTGGACAGCATGAGCGCCGTTGGTTTTGTTTTATAAGTTGTTGGTTTCAGTGTTTCTACGGCACCTTCACGTTGCATGCCATGTCTATTTCTGAGCATATCACACTTCCATACACAGAAATTAGCAGAAAAAGCAGGCTGTTATTCATATGGTTGTTGGGATATGTGAAAAAATATGAAGTGGACTTAGAAATATTATCAAATATGACTAAGAGAAAGTACCCATATAGATAGAAACAAATATGAATATGAACAGCTCATTTCTAGGCTACTGTTAGAGAAAGCTCTGGCGTTCTTTTCTTATTTACAGACTGACAGACAGCTCTCTCTACTTACACTTTATGATAGAATTTTGTATTGTTGTTCTGTTGATTTCATGATCAATAATTGGTATGGCTGAATATGGCAATGTGAGGACAACAAGTTGGATAAAGACAATTCAATGTGGGTGTTTTTCAAATTGTTAATGCTTTTAAGTCACGAGAGAAGTTAATCATGTCACTGGACAGTCTATCGCCATCATAATCATTCATGTTTCATGTACAAAGTAGATTGATTTGCTTGCACCCATAGAATACCTTGAATGGAATGAACATATGCTAGTTTTCTATTTGGAGAAAATGGCAGCCTGATTTGAATTGTCAAGCAGTTGAACTATTATTAGACTTTCATGGTATTGGTGTCTAAAACCAACACAAGGATTACTTCAATTGTCATTTGAAACTTATATAATTCTATCTAATTAGCAATTAGATATGATAGATGTATATTAACATCGATTTCTGGATTCGATTGCGTAAGAATTTTTGCATCAACTTTTTGGATCACACTCTGTGATCAGGATGAAAGCAAAGAGCTCAAAGAGAAATCGGTATCAATAAACAATATGGATTGTGGAAACTTGATATCATTAATGATAAATGTAGTAATAACTAAAATCTATGCCAAAATTCCTTTTGTGGAAGACATTTTTTCTATTTAAATATAGTCCACACTCTAGCATAGCAAGTCCCCAAAGGTCCTACAACACCACCAAATCTAGATAGACCTTTTTACTAAAGTATAGATTGTAGGTTGTATAAAATAAGATTGTAGTCGTACAAAACCTTTCCAATGTTGTAATGACAAGACTTTGCTAAAGAGGGCAAGACTACATATGATGCCATCTTAAAGACAATGTTTGAGAACAAAAAGAAAAAGTTTGAATTCAAATTCATTCTCTTAAACTTTGACAAAAGCCAAAAACTTCTTCAAATGTCAAACCGAACTATGTTTCTCTTACCCTTCTTTTCCCACATTTATTTGTTGTAATGAACATCGCCCTCTTCTAATTTTTGTATTTTTAAATTTTAAAATATATTTTAGTTCCTTATGTTTTAATTTAGATTCTAAATTTTAAAAATACACTTCTTAATTTAAAAATATATTTCATTTTTTAATTATTGTGTTATTAATATTGCATAGTTTGTTTTGTATAATAATTGGTGATGGTTGATATTATTAGTGTATATATATATATAGAAAGAATATTTTTTAAATTGAAAGGGGCTTGGACTCTTATTCCAACTTTAAAGTGGTTTGATAGAATTAAAAGAATGTAGCTAATCTATTAAAATATTTTTCATCTTTTAAAATAGGAGGCCCACTTAGCTAGTTAGTTGGTGAGGATGGGTTTGAAAGTTTCTTCCATCAATTTAAAAATTGTTATGTTTACATGACAACTTGCACCACTTTTTTTATTATTATTTGTAAAAATAACCCATCTATTTATAAATAATTTATCATATAAAATTACCCACTTCCACCAAAACTTTTTTAGATATTAAATTAAAAAAAGCATTGAACTACTTATATTTAGAAAGTTTCCCCACTGATTTAAAAATGTTATCTTTATACAACAACTTGTGTGGTTTTAAAAAAATATATATATTATTTGAAAAATGGACCATCTATTTATAAATAATTTCTCATATTAAATTTCTCACTTCAACTAATTTTTTAAGAGACAAAATTAAAAAACTCATAGGACCGCTTATATTGAGAATGTTTTCCCCACCAATTTAAAGATTTTTATGTTTAGATGGCAACTTGCATGATTTTTTTAATTTTATTATTTGAACAAAAAAAGAATCATCTATTTACAAATAATTTCACATAAAATTTCCCACTTCCACTATAAAGTTTTTTTTGACATTTAAAAATCATAGAACTACTTGCCTCGAGATATTTTAGCTAGTACATTCAATGGGACCATAAACTAAAAATTGAAAGACAAACATTATATAAAAATATAGGTTGTTGGAATGTTGTCAAGATAAAGAATTTCAAACGATACCAATAAACCCCACCAAGTCTTAAATTTCAAATGAATTGTACTTATTGAATACAATAAACCCCACCAAGCCTTAAATTTCAAATTAATTGTACTTATCAAATAAAAACTCAACGATCATAAATAGAAATCAATTTTTTAATAGATTTAAATATTATTAATATTAAATGATTGAAAATATATATTAAATTAAATATAATAAACAATTAACATTTATAAAAGATCACCTTTATTTAAGCAACTACAAACATTAAATAATAACCTATTACATAAGTATAAATTTGTCAAAAAAGTATTACTACCACCTAAAACATCACAACCATCAATTTCCATGCCTGAGCCCACCCCGTTATTGATAATCATGGTATGAAAAGAGGACTAAGCCCACCCCTTTATTGATAATCATGGTATGAAAAGAGGACTAATACAAAACACTGGCTTAAATAGGAGGACAAAAAAGTGATAGAGAAAAACAAAATGTTATGGTGACAAATCTAAGTTGGGTATTAATCAAATCAATCTCCTCCTTGGATAAGGATGTTTTGAGTTAAGTCCAAAATATTTGATTAACCTAATGTAACAAATGTAATGATAAAAATAGAGTTCATTTTGGAAAGTTGACCTAAAATATTTGTCCTCCATCTCCATTGTCTACACTAGAAAGAGTAGTTTTTGAGTGTGGAGGATGACTAATCATTGGGCCCCACACATATGTCGGTTGTAATTGGTATAGTAATAATAATTTATAATCTATTATAAAGTAATGTTTAGAATGTCACTCTTAAATTAGCAATTTTATCCCAAGTTTTTAATACTTTTACATGGATCATTTTCATTTTAGACCGTGCATGGTACTATAAGCAATGGATTTAATAATTATGGTCTATTCACACTTTTTAAAATAGAAGATTTTATATATAATATTCATTATGAATATTTAAGAATAAAACTTTTTAAATTATTTGAGAGTAATAATTTTAAAATTGTTTGTATTAGTTTTAACTAGTAAATATTATAGTTGGTTAATGTTGAATAATTTTTATAAGAATAATGTTGAATAGTTATTATTATAATAAAGTAGTTTTATTATAAAGAGATGTACATTATAATTTAAGTAATAATCGATTTAATTAACAAAAGTAAGTATTATTGTGTTTGTAATGATAAAAATTCATAAAATATTCATTTTCAAAGTGAAAAGATTCAAATTAGTAAACTACCAACATAAATAGAAGACCTTTTATATTGTAGGGCAAGGTTACCTCTTATGTAGCTTTATAAAAGCACATGTTTGTAAGAGTGTCTACCTTGATATACCACTCATAGTTGTGTAATCATGGTGATGGAATATGTGATTTATTTTGAGATATATTTGTAGTGATTCATTGGCTCTCCTTCCTAGCCATCTTGTTGATGGCCTTAGGAGAGAGGTGAGTAATGAAAGGAAAAGGACGTGATCTCCCTAGAGTTCTAGTCAATTTGAGAAGCACAAATTATGATATGTGGGATAACTCAAGGTATGATGATTAAGCAATGTGTGAGAGAAATCCTACAACATGCAGGTATACAATTACATTTTATGTTTTGGGGATGAACAAATATTCATATAGGCAAATCAAGGAAAATAGAGTAATCAAATTGTCAACAAAATTACTATAATTAGACAATTTTGAATAGCTCGTGACTTTTAATAAAATGGGTAGTCATGCCCACAATAAGGTCAAAAGTTTTTCCAAAAAGCCATAACAAGGCTAAAAGGAATTCTCTAAGGAGCTAGATTTGGAGAAGTGACTTGGAAAGGTGTGATATGGATTTGCACAAATTCATACATCAACCATTGGGTAAGAAGTAGCATTACTTTCTATTGTGGCTCGCAAGTTGTCGGTGCAAGTTTATGAAGTATAGTCAAGTAACAGCTTCTCTCATTTTCTTATTGAAAAAAGATGTATTTATATTGGTGAAAGAATCCACCCAAGCATTCTAAAATCCCTAAGAAGTAATGTGTGTCACTTAGTTGTAGCTATATCAAATTTGGTAAAGTCCAAAGCTTTGTGCTTAAAAACAATTGTTTCCTTAGTGTAATAAAATGGATTGATGACATTTAAAATTCACCAAATCAAGTGCATGAATGAAACCAAGTTTAAAATAAGTCTTGCTTGTTTTATTTGTGGTCATTTTATAACTAATTAAAAATTACATTATTACTTAATGAGAAGCTACACTTCAAAGTTAAAACAGATTATGCTAGTCTTGACCCTATATCTATATAGATGAACAACATAATGGGTCACAAATATATGGTTTAAAATTGAAATCATCTATAAGATAGGCAAAGAGTATGTTGTGACTAATTCATTTTTATATAAAGAAGCAAAAAATGTAGTTATGGAAACAAAATCAATAAAAAAAAGAAATAAGATCCTAGCACCCATAACTTATGGAACAACTCATTAAAGATCTAAACATTACATGGAAAAAAATTCCAATATTTGTTTATATTTTGTATTGAGCTAGTGAGTCTTGTGTATCAACTACATCCTCTTACTCCATTTATCAAAGATACTTCCCTATAAATTCTTTATGAGATTCCACCATAGTTCATATTAATTATTGAATAGTTATTTGATGGTCATAATGTGATCTTGGCAACACGAGGACCACTCCAAAATGTAGGAGGAATTACCCCTATCTAATGAATGGTAAAAAACCCAATAGTCTCACTTTTGTGTACCTATAAAAAATGTTTTCCCTAACTAAATTGGAATTCACTCAAAGAGGGGATTCCTTACGGTATAAGAATTGCCTATTTTTGTTCAACATATAGCATTTTAAGGACATCATATTAAGAACTATGTTTTCCATTTTTTCATTATTGTAGATCATCGAAAGACCTATTGTAAGGTCAAGAAGTACTTTATTTGGGAAGGATTCAAGAAATATGTGTAAAATTTAACTAAAGAATTAGCACATAGAAATAAAAATAGGAAAGTAGTAAACCTTTGGGACCATTGCATTTCTTCCTAGTCTCCAATCATCATAGGGAGAAGGTATTTGTTGACTTCATCATAGGTTTATTAAAGTTAAAGGGAATGTATAACATCATGGAGGTTCTATGTGACATTTGTATAACAATCAATCCTTATTTTTTAGTTGTGATGCCAAGCAAGAAGAAGATTTTTTAAATTGTTGAGCGGGCTCCGTGCAAGTTGAAAGTTGTGCAACGGCTCTCTGTGGACGGGAAGATTCTTGTTCGTGTGGAGTCTTTTGTGGACGCGATCGTTGGAGGTGTGACGTTGGTCAGGTTGTGCAATGTCCAACGGGTGGATTCGCTTTTGAATGAGGTTGTGCTGGGTGATGGCGAGGTGTTGTTGCAGTCTTATGGGGTGGGTCAAGTTGCCTACGGGGACTCTTCTCCCCCGGTGGCTAGTGCTCCCCCTGTTTCTTTGCGGAAAAAAGATGTTTTTCTGTGGGTGAATGTTGCTTTTGTGCGGGCGTGTGATGTTGCTCTACGGGTGAGTGGAGACTCTGCACCATCTTCTTTGGTGCAGCCTTCTACTCCTGTTTATGGTGGTCATCAAAGGTCCTTTGCTAAGGTTGTTTCAAAGGATAGTGCTCGATCTGTGCTTGCTACGACTAGGGTTAGTCCTTTGCCCTGTGCCCGGGCTTCCCCTATTGTGGTATGTGGACCTGAAGTGGCTGAAAATGAGGAATACTATTTGAATCAAGGTGTGGTCTACAGGTTTAATGGATTGTGGCCCTCCCTTCCTGATCTCCATGATTGGGTTTCTAGTTCTTGGAAGCCTTTAGTCTCTGTGCAGATTGAGCTTTATCCCTGTGTCAGGGGGTTCTTCATGGCTACCTTTGCCTCCTCAGCAGAGTGGGACTATGTGTTGGACAGGGGATGGATATGGGGTATTCATTCGTTGTCCATCAGGCCTTGGTCTCACACTTTCAATCCTCTTTCTGAGCCGCTAAATACTAGACCAGTTTGGGTTCGTTTATCGAATCTCCCTCTCTAGTTTTGGGAGGATTCGTGTTATGAAGCTATTGGCAACACCATTGGACACTTTTTGAAGGTGGACTCTACGACTTGGGATCTAGGGCACACTACATTGGCTCGTATTTTAGTTGATTTGGAAATCTCCAAACCTCTCCATGGTGATGTGGTCTTAATGGTGGGGGATAGACCTTGGAGGCAGCTACTAGATTATGAGGGCCTCCCCTTTCGGTGCAAGAGGTGTTTCTCCACTGGTCATTTGGCCTCTAGTTTCCCTCTTGCCTGCCGCAAGGGCGCTGCTACTTGGTGGAAGAATGCTCTCTCGGACCATCTCATGGTTGGTTCTCCCTCTTTGGATGGTTCCTCCGAGGAGGGCGACCCTCCCTTGGCTCTCATGGTGTATGAGTCTTTTCTGGCTCCTCTTCTAGCTATCCCTTCCGTGGAACCTTTACTGCCTCAATATGTTGTCGTTGTTCAAGCAAAACCTACCTTTCCCTCATTGAATGACTCTGCTAGTCCTTTGATTGCTCTTGTTTCCTTGCTCGAGGTGGTTGGTGAGGATCTGCTCCTCTTGCCTCGCTCGATGGATTTTGATTCTGAGTCTTCTTGTTCTGTTGTGTTGAGGAAGAAGGGACTCCCCAAATCTGTCGCTTCTTCGTGGCCTAGGGTTCAGGGAGTCAGATTAGTCCCCTCTAGTTATGGGGTTGTCTAGTCCTTGTTTGTTGTTCTACAGTTATATGTCAGTTGTTTCGTCGGGCCCTAGTGGCTCTTGTTTGCTCTTCTCCTAGTTCATATTCTGGTTTGAACTAATTTGTTTTTTGCCTAATGGGATTTCAGTGTGAAGGGTACAACACCCTATAAATGTTGTTTATCTTATCAAAAACATCATGGAGGTTACTAGTATAATTGCCAAATATGCACAACTTAGAGGTCTAGCTCATTTATTTTCAATTCATATAATTACAAAAGAACTCATGAAAAATGTGCAAAAAAATTCATGACAACCCAAATATAATTATTAATAAAATATATAATATTTGCTAACATATTTATATGTGTTTGTGCATTATTAGCACTCAAATTTCAAACATTTGGTTATATCATCCTCAATCATATGAATATAAAAAAATGATAAAAAATAATTTAGAAATGTTCCTTAAGTATAAGTATTTTATAATACGCATTTTTAAACATTACAAAAAGAGTATCATTTGAGGCATTCTATTGATATATGCTACCACTTGTTGCAGTCTATCCCTAAGACCATTCTAAGTTAAAACATGAGAAGACCATATTCAATAGCATATTATATCCTAAGAATCCTTTGGAACAATCTAACCATAACATCAAACAAATGATGCAGGAGCATCCTAGGTGAAAGTGTGATCAGCATCAACCAAAAAAAAGGAGTGATTTTAATTTGATTTTAATAATTTTTGTGTGAGAAATAAATGTGACGTTAAGGCCAAAATATGGAATTAAAATAATTGGCCTTATTATATTGTTGCAAAAATCGTGGTGTTGAAGATAGTTAGGAGGCAAATTTTGATTTTTTTGAGGTTCTAAAAGGCAAAAATACATTTTGGGCATAGACTTTTGGAGAAATACAAGTGGGGACAACTCATTAAATCCCCTTAACTATATCATGGAAGATTTGGACGCCCAAGTTGTGTAATTGTTGATTTTTGCCAAGTTTGGCTCCTATTTGTGAGGAGGTGGTTGTATTTTCTTGGCCAATCATGGATGGAGGTTACAAAAGATGTTTTTTTAGAATTTAATGATTTTAAATTTATTTAATTTCAAGGGTTGTTGCTGCAAGATTTGAAGCTCGTCATTCTAAGGCATATCTTCTTGTTGGGAGAGGAAAAAGAATATATTTTTGCAGGTTTGAAGAGTTACTTGCAGCAGCAAATGGATTGGAGAATCCATGGTTTAATTTTAGCAGAGGTTTCAGTTGAGGATTTGCAGGTTGTAGGAGAAAAAAAACTTATGAAAGAAGATTTGTTGAATAAAAGACTTTTGTATTTGTTGCTTGTTGTTTCTTATTAGTTTTGTTTCAGATTTATAATGGAATCCATCAGCCCATATGGCTATAAATGAATGTATTTTCAGTTATGTCTTGAAGTTGTAATAATTCAGGAGATTTTGAATGAGGATTATGAGACAATTCTAGCAAATTTGAGTTAATTTCTTGCATGTTTGTGTTGTGAGTTTGAGAATGAGGGTTGAGTTTCTCTTACATCAATGGTATCAAAGCAGGAGTTCCTGAGAGTGCAGGCAAAAGCACCAATTGGAGGCAGTTTGCACCAGGACCTAAGGGTGGAGAGTGTGGATTTTGTTTGTAGATGGATGCGCAACTTGCAAGAAGCCATTTTCAGAGGGTTTGAGGAACTGAGGTTCTCATGGTTGTGAATAGATCGTTGAAGGAGGTAATTTACAATAATATTGGTGAATATTGAAAGAGGGTTTTATAAATAGATCACCGAAAGAGGTAGTTTACATAAGTAAAAATTGAGGATTTGAAGATTTGTGTTGAGGCTTTGTGAGGCCTTGAAAATGGAAAAAAGGAAGAAGAAAAGGTCTTTTGTCATTGGATGGATTTTGAGGATTCGTAGACTTGAGAAAATCAGAGAGAGAATTAGAGAGAGAGAGAGAGAGAGCAAGAAGAAATTGAAGTTGAGATGATAGAATTGCAACAAGTGGATGAATTAAGAAAAGAGATTAAAAGGAGAAAACAAGAAAAGAAAAGAGTTGAAGGTAATTTTGATTATCCTTCTAATGATGTTTTGAATGTAAGAAAGAAAGAGGATGCAACAGAGTGTCATGCATGTGACATTGAGGAAGAGGATGAGGATGAGTACGAAAAGATTGAAGAACCTGAACCTAAGAGATGTCTATTGGAAGACATGCAGGACAAGACTATAGAGATTGTACCAATAGAAGAGAGTTCTTTAAAGAACACCTATGAAGTTGAGAAGGATATTTACTCATTCAGATTGAAAGAGAATGGGAGCAACTTATTATAGGGGAAGAAAAAGTTGCAACAGTGGAGGATACTAAAGTAAAATTTAATTTTGATAAATGTTGTTATGAAGATGAATGTGAGTATAATGAAGTGGCAGCATAAGAGTGTCATTTGAAGGACATAGAAGAAAGTGAAGGGGATGATTTGTTGATGCAAATGGCAATTGTTGAAAGAGAATGGAATGAGTTAATCTCAGGTGAGGTGAAAGTTGCAGTAGAAGGTGAGGTAAAATCATATTTTGATGTTTGCTTTGATGAAGACTTTCTTGCAATAGTAGATCAATTTGACAAAGTTGAATTTGAAGAGTGTAAAGTGAAGGTAAATGAAGATTTTTCTGATAAATCTTTGTTAGAGAAAAGTGGAGATAAAGATGTTTTGATTTATGACTATGATTCCTTGTTAGAAAAAATGGAAAATGAGTCTCTTGATAATGGCACTAATATTGTTTTGAGTGAAAGAAATAAGATTGTAGTGATGTTGTGTCTTACAGAAGTCATTTAAACAGTGAAATTTCATGGAGACATGGTGGAAGGAGAGGAGAAAAGTAAAATAGCAATAGAGGTAATGAAGTACATTTGTTTTGTTGAAGGTGGAGTTATATGTTTGATTGTTAATTTTGTTAGAATATATTGGTGGGAGGTTAGATTAAAAGTTTTGAAATACATGAAGGGTAGAGGAGTAAAGAGGAAAGGATATAATGTTGTAAGTTTGCAGAAAGTGGTGCACAGAAAGTTTCCAATGGACAAGGAAATAAGGTGGATCCAAGATAGACACAAGGTCTATAAATGTTTCTAAGTGCAACTCATGAAACATTTCTTTCTACCTGGGGTGTCTGATGCATGAGCATCCTAGGTGAAAGTGTTATCAATATCAACCAAAAAAAAGAGTGATTTTAATTTGATTTTAATTTGATTTTAATAATTTTTGTGTGAGAAATAAATGTGACATTAAGGCCAACATATGGAATTAAAATAATTGGCCTTAGGGTAAGGTCCCATGGAGGGGGGGCTTCCTTAAAAGTCTCAGTAGATGCTGCTTAGTTTTTTAAGGAATATTTTAAAGTTATTGGTCCCATGGATTTAATGTTGCAATTATGCTTAAAATTTTAAGCTCCAAAATTTAAGGAATGAACTGCAGTGCTTTGATAAAAAAATAATAAATAAATAAAAATTCTCTCATTTTTATTTTTTGATAAAAATTTAAAATTTTAGATGATAGACAAGTGGCAGCAAAAATTCCTAAGTTGTAGGGGCAGTTTCTAGCCCCACCTCAATTTCACAAGTTAAAATATGCAATCCTAAAAGGTAGGGGCTGCTATTTTTTCAGGAAAAGATTCCAATTAATCTCGTAGCACAATTTTTTTTCCCCATGGGACCTCCAGCTCCATGAAAATAGATGCCCAATCCCTCCCATGGGACCATACTATTATTATATTGTTGCAAAAATCGTGGTGTTGGAGATAGTTTAGGAGGCAAATTTTGATTTTTTGGAGGTTCTAAAAGACAAAAATACATTTTGGGGATGGATTTTTGGGGAAATACAAGTGGGGACAACTCATTAAAGCCCCTTAACTATATCATGGAAGATTTGGACGCCCATTCTAACCCCTTTGTGCATTTTCTAAGAAAACATGATTTCAAGTAAGAATCAAAATGACCAATAAGTAAGACATGGCTTTATATTTTTACCCAATTATTATGTAATGAATGTGGGCCCTAACATAATTTCCTAGATTACCTTAGTTTACCAAAATGTTGAAAATTGCCTCAATTTTTGTTGCATCTGGTATACCAAATATTAGTTTAGATTGCTAAGTGGCATCACTAATTGTTTACCTAGAAACTATTGTAGATGACAAGAAAACTTGATAAAAGAATGGTAACTAAGGAACTAAAATTGTTACTTAACCCAAAAAAAATCAATGATAAATAGTTGAGAGCGTATTTTTAAATGTAAAACTAAAGTAATAAAGAAGAATAGTAAAATTTATAAGAGAAACTTGGAAATTAGTTCAAAGACATAGATGTTATGTTTTTTTATTGGTAAAGTGAATATTGAAAGGGTCCAAACCCTTGTACAACAAAATAGCCAACAAACAAACTAGAGTAGCATGAGATATGGGACAAACAAAATAACCCAATACAACCACCTTGCTAAAAACAACAAAATAGCAAAATGCACACTGAAGGATCAACAACCTACACAACATTTGATCCCAATCTAACAATTCACACACACTTGACCAGAGTATGGGCATTTGAAACAAATCTAGTAAGAACCATCTTCCTGCTTTGAACAAACATCCAAGATACACCAATGTCCAAATCCTCAAGTCAAGGAAAGCAAAGGGATATCTCCTCAACCGTCACCTCCACCAAAGACATCTCACACAAATATTCTAGCCAATAAAGTCAAGTGCCATAATGAATTTGTAGTCATATCTGGAGTATGAGTCCACACACAACATATCATGGGGGATGGGAACGAAAGAAGAAGCTACCATGGCTTGATCAAAAAAAGGGCACTTGGAAGGAGTAAAGGGACCCACAAAAGCAATGCCAACCTCAAGAGAAACCCTATCAAGAACATACTCACCACAAGAGGAACAAGAGGAGAAGACCCAACATCCTAAGAGGAACCACCAACCAAAGAGTCAAATGATTGTTATGGGGCTTCTTCTACCATGTAGTCATGCCCTTATACCAAGAGTGAACAATCATAAGCCAAATATGCGATGGTAAAACATCATCTACATCAAAAGGGAAGACCCACCCTCATAATCAAGTAGTTGAGTCTAAGGCCTATCCCCCAATATCAAAACAATATCCCCATGAAGAGCCTTGAAGATATATATGTCCACCAAAATACGAACATATGTAGATGTCATGTAATATATGTAATAATGGCACTCAAATACCTTTTTGTGTGTGTGCATGTGTGTATGTGAGTGCACACAATGACCCATGACAATGTATTTGTATGTATATATATAGTCAAGCTCAAATGAAGAATCCCAAAGGCCAAGATTTGTGATCAACCATCATTTGCAACGATTGCCCCCTACCCCATCAATCCTCCTTGATAGAATCACACCAAAAAACACAATGAAACCACAACCTTCAAGTAAAAACATAATGGCAGCTATGTAATTGCCATGACAAATGCAATTACCTCCTTACTTCGATTGGTAGTTCCACAATTCCCACACTCTTGCCAGTAGTGCTTTTGCCACTAGCAAATTTGTACTTTTTTTTCTCTATATTCTCAAGAACTATTTCAATCATATTGTCCCCAAGGCATCTAGATCACCTCATAACCATCTACAACCTTTGGATACCCTTCTAAAAAATTTAACTATGATGATGCATGCAATTGCATCCCTACTTCAACTGGCGGTTCCACAATCCCCACACTCTTGCCAATAGTGATTTCACCACAAACAAAATTGTACCCTACTTCAATTGATGGTTCCACAGTTCCCATGCTCTTGCTAGTAGTGATTTTGCCACTAACAAATTTGTACTTTGTTTTTTCTCTATATTCTCAAGGACATGTTTCAATCATATTGTCCCCAAGGTGTCTAGATCACCTCATAACCATCTACAACCTTTGTATAACCTTCTAGGATTTTTAAACTTTGGTCTTTGATCTATATTCATCTTTTTGAGAGTATTCAACATGTTTCAAGTGACATACTACTTGCCTTCACAAATAAATATGAATAGTGGCTTAATAATATGAACTTTCTAATTTTCAAGATCCAATTTTCGACCATGTACCTGTGGATACAATAAAATTTATCTCGGGCCATAATGGGTACCCCCATGCTTTGTCAGTGGACTCCAATCACATTGATGATGCCTATTACTGTTAATTTACTAAATGAAAAAATAGGATACAATGACGAAATTTGCTCTTAAACCATCAAAATTGATTCACATTTCTTTACTAAATCAACATTAAGATTCCAATTTGAGAGAATTTAGGGATTCCTTACTAGTTTTCTTCTTTAAGAATCATAAGGTGAGCAAGTCTCCTCCAATTACTATTGGTTGTGCATATGTAGTGGCATTTTTCTTTAAAAACAATATGATAATAGCAGATTACTTGCAAGATATGCAAGTGCAAATATATTATCATTCTTACTCCTAAGAATTTCTATCTATTTCCTACAATTTTCTACACTGATACAAACTTATTTTGCTTATTATATAAAGAAACATAAATATGCCTGTAAACATAAACAGTTTAATTCTATAGACCAAGCCTTAATCAGGTCAAAGAACACAAAAGTAGGCTAATTAGATGGAAAAACTTATTGCTTGACTATAATAAGTGGCCTTTCTTTTACGGTCCTGAGTAAAGAAAGTAATTTGATGATTGATTAACTAAAATGGTTCTTTATTGGACAAGGAAAGAGGATGACTAGTCAATTTAACACAAGATTGACGGTTGTCACAATGAAAAAGCAATTTATTGACGCAATGGAACAGATACAAAACTCAAAAACTTTAAATCAATAAATATAAGACAGATCAAGCGAGAGCTGTCTTATGCTTATTTTACTGCATGTAGAAGAGTAAAATTACATCGTCTGATTTTCCTTTAAAGCTATGCAATAAGTCCAGACACAAATTACCAATGATTGCATGAATTTATTGAAACTTGCAATCATATAATGTAAAACAAAATCCCATGAATAGGCATAGCCATGAGGATAATCACAATAATTACTATCGCAAAAACATTTGGGTGTATCTAGTAATCCATCTCTCCAACAGCCTAATTAAAAGTGAATAAAATAAATAATCAAGTGTTGTACATAGTTCTGGTTCCCAATCCTTTAGGTCAAACAGTATCCCTACAATATTCATTGCCTGGTCCCTGAGTTCGTATCCAGCATTTCCTCTTCTACAAAAGATTATCAGATAAACTGATGGAAAATAAAAGATGTACTCCCAAATTTACACACTATTGTCTGAATGAAAAAGGAAACATGAAAAATGCACTGCCAACCAGTAAAATGCAATCATATGTATGTCATTGATTATATTTAATGTTTGATATAAAAAACAAGGAATTGAGATGTCAGTGAAATAAACATAAGGCTCCAGATGCATATCCCTTACATCGTGCTGCATGACCTGGAATAAAAGCTCACTGGTGACAATCTAAAAACATTGAGATATATTAAATAGGTTTATGGCCCGAGACATTGCATTTAAGCAATCTGATCAAGAACTACCTTTCACTAAAAACACAACATAAACATGGGCATGCCTGTACCAAAATTCCCTTTTAAATATCACTTCAAGATCAACACTTTCATTCAAACCACGAGAGCTCAATCCCTGTATCTTAAGTTGCATCACTTTTTAGGGGCAGGCATTTTAATATCTTCAATGCTTGAAGCATATGAAGAATGAGCCAAGGTATTTGAAGTTTAATTAGACAAACAAAACCCTATGGCTCATCAGGAGGATGGCATAAATTCCTTGGAGAAAACTCCACATAAGTATTCTGGAATAAGGTTCACTCACTATGTTCTCCTCCTCGTTCGGTTTTGCTGCAATGTTAGGAAAGTAAGTGGAACTGGAAGAGTTATTTTGTGGCTACCTTTCGATTTCTGTGACTTACAGCCTAGTTCTTGATAACGAGAAACCAGATCATTCATTGTTATTTTCAAATCCTTTGCAATATCCAATGGTTCAGTTTCAAAACTGTCTGCTATAAGAGTGAGGACAAGGATATAACTGGTAAGCAGGTCCCCCTTCTCTCTTGGTATGTTTCCTTTTGTATCTGAAAATAGCTTCAAAAATTTGGCAAGGGTTATACCCGGAATTCTCGATGATTCCATCAGATGTGATGTGCCTTTGTCGTCTCTGTCATTCTCAAGCCTGGTCCTTGCCTTTAATAGCTGTTTGATAGCAGAAAATGGCATGGCCTTGAAATTCAGAAGATGGGTTATATATGAGAACACATGAGCAAGTCTATCCAATCGTTCCCCACTCTGCACAAACAGCAGAAATGTGTTAAAAGAGTATACAATCACCTTATATAGATACAATGCTGAAGAAAGGTTGAAAGCATAGCAGCCATGCAGAGGATATGTTCTTCATTGAAGCAATTGACTGTTCAATGACTTAACAGAACAACTCCAAAACAGTGAGATCACATTCAAATGCAAATTCCAAACATAAGAATAGGGAAAAGAGCCAATAAACATTCAGATCAAAAGCTTATGCACGTTAATCCACTGATAACCCTACTCAAGGATGATACTAATATGTCAGGATATGAAGCGGTTAAACTTTCTAATTATTTAGTATAAATGTTAGAATAGTTAAAATAATGGTCATAAATGCAAGTTGTATACACTGATGTTACAAAAGTATATTGATGTAGAAAATAAACGTACAATGCTAAAGCATTACATTATGCTCTAAAAACTCATCGCAAGGGGTTCACCAATTAGCCTTGTAACTAATCATTAATTGACAATCGGTTGCCCATCTCTCTCAATTCATTAATTCTATCTTCTGATCTAATTTCTAAATGCATGGCAATATTCTCTCTGCATTTTCTAAGTGAATCTTCTATCCCATCTATGTTTGATTTTCTCATGTTATAGAGCACAAATAACATTATGCTCTAAACAAGTAATAGTAAGGGAGGGTTCACCTATTAGCCTTGTAGCCAGTCATTAAGTGACAGTTGGTTGCCCATCTCTCTCAATTAAATGTATTCACTAATTTAATCTTCTGATATAATTTTTAAATGTACAGCAATCTTCTCTTGCATTTTCAACATGAATCTTTTATCCCATCTATGTTTGATTTTCTTGTGTTATTAGACCTCTGTGTGTGTGATCCACAAATGGATCAGAAAATGTGTTCCAAGTCACATTACAACTCCGTGATGAAAAGGGTCACAAATCGAGGGGCACTTTTGATGAAGGAAGCAAGCGTATCAGGGAAGAATCGGAGATGCTTTTGACTTCTGTGGGAAACCACCATTTCTGTCAGGGGGCAAACATCCAACCACTCATTCCAAGTAGCAGCAGTTTTGTAACCACTACTATGATGAAGGCAGCAGTGTCATCCCATGGCACAGAAATGGCCAGTAGCATTCCAAATTCTGTGCTTTTCCTCTTCCTTGCATCCTTGCAGCTTCTGGGCAGGCTTGTAAAAGTATCAATAATCATTGCAATTGGAAATTAAGCAGTGGGGAGATGCAATCCCAAGCATCCAAGAGATCTATAGGTTGAAGAAATTAGTCACATAGAGAGCTAAGGAGGCAGTAGCAAAACAAAGAGGGAAATGTAAGAGTTAGTGATTGATCTTTGGAGCAAAACACTGAAAGTCTTTGCTTCTTGTACTCCCAAGAAGCCTAAGATTGTAATTGGATTGGAGATGGTGACAAAGAGGCCAACAGACCTCACTCCTGCTCGAGTTTTCTCCCAAGATTCAGGTTTCTCCATGGTAATCCTCGTCTCTCACTTCCCCTTGCTTTCTCTTGTTCCTCCATGATCAGTTGTTTATTTGAATGCTACAGTATTTCAATCCTCTTTTAAATCTGTAATTGACAAGCTACAGTATGGAATACCCATCCTCATTTAAAATCAGATCAGATTAGGTATCAGGGCAGTTATGTCCATTCATGCAGGTTATGACTGATTTTGTTGATGGCCGAGGAATTATTGCCTTTTCTAAAAGACATTGAAGCATGGGAAGAGATGCAGAACCTTTGGAAGAAGAAGATAGGTTCCTTAAGTTACAAATTGATGTAGCAAGCATATCTTGAGTCAACAGAGATGTCAAAGAGCATCATGGAGGCTCTCATGGGGAAGTTGTGATCATTAGAAGACACCAAGAGCAAAAAGAAAGCCACCTTAAGGAAGAAGAAAAGCAATCCTATGGAAAAACATGTTTTACAATGACAACTCAGTTCAAGGCTGAAGCAAAGATTAAAATTCTACAATTTGAAGGGGAGATAAATGCAAAAACGTTTGATCCTTACTTGGCACAATTGTAGATATATTTCAGTATGCATACTCTTAGTGTACAACAGAAGATTTCCTTTGCTAGATTATAAATGGCAAAGCATCCTTTAACCTGGTTCAAAAATCTTTTACAAATTCCTTGGTTTTGGAAAAACAAGCTCCAATTAATCTGTTGGAACAAATAAAAAATTAATTAAAAAACACTTAAAATAGCTTTACCCAATATGTCATAGAGAGGAAATTTCTATGGAGTAGCAATCTTTGAAACAGAAAGGACAAAGTGTACAGGAATAAACTAAGTTTTGAAGAAGGTATGTCCAAATGGACTAGGATGTACAGGCTGAGGAGGTTTGATCAAGTTTATCAGAGGTCTTCATTGCAATCTTTTAAGGACCATATTGCTCTCCAAACCTCATCTGATAGAGAGGAAAACAGCACAAAATTCTGAGGCATATTTTAGGGGTTTGGAGGCAAAACTTTGAATCTGAATTGCCAGCACATTTTTCCCGGGATGAAATTGTCCGATCAAAGAGTAAGGGTACTGTTCACGAAGCTAGAAAAGTAAGGAAAAAAGGGACACAATTCTTATTTTGAGCTGATGATACTCAGGACTCACACTCGCACCCATCTTTAAAGAACATCTGAGTTCGAACAGTGACTACCAAGAAAGCTTTTTGAGCTGCCACCACAGATCACACAAAAATTATACTACTACTTATTGCCAAGGATGCAACCTGGGGTGCAAAGGTACCTCCTAACAATTAGATTTCCCCTTAAATTTATTTATTTCCTAGGCTACTTTAGTCTTTATTGCATTTTGGAGCTATAGCCCATATGGGCAATGTCTCATACTTTGTGCCAAATCCAGATCCAAAATACAAATCTTTGGCTTGCTCCTCACTCCCCAAGACATCCTCATCAGCATCCTACCTTCTAATAGTATCTAGGGCAATGGCTGAGGATATATCTCATCCTGGTAATAACAGACATCCACTTTCTTTGACCAATCTCCTCCCCTCCTTTGGGGTCATGTTAGCCAAACCAAACTCAATTTTCTTTTGGAAGCTTTAAGCAATGTCTTCATCAATACTTTCCACCCCTTCCTGTTCCTTTTCCTTCAGTCGCTATGTATATTCATTTGTTTTTACTTTCCCCAATATCATCCTGAATTCATCTGACTTAATAAATTTGTCATCTAAAAGTAATTTTTCACAAGCTAAGGCTCTAACATCTTGTACTACTTTCTCCCCTTCTTCCAAATTCAGCAAAGTTATTTCAAAAGGATGCTAGCACACACTAGGCCTTCTAGGTGAAGTAACAATATGCTTAATCCCTTGGTCCTCAACAACATTCTCACCACTAGCATTGGTAATATCATAGTCAACCAGAGGCAAGATGTAACGTCCCCTTTTGGGAATTACCCTAAATCTTGCCATAGAATCACAAATTTCATTAAAATAAGAATTTTAATATAGCTAGAGATATAACTTACCAATTAAATGCCCTTTAACAAGATAAATCCTGATTTAGGTCCTGCAATCATATTAGACAATATTGCATGTGTATATAATCCAATTATTTCTATAATCGTACATATGAGTATAAATAGGTAAAATCATCATAACACACTAGATAAGCCATGTTACATCTATACTTATTTTTAGTATTCACTCACCCTCTTGGCCCCAAGTGGCAGGCACATTGGACATCCAGCATGGGGTAGTCTACCTAGTGGGGTGCTTATATCTGCCCTCCCTATTCATATCTTCTTATTCATCCTCTTATGACTTGTGATTTCTCCACAATCAACCATCGTAAAGGTTGGAAAGGAAATCGCAATAGGGTGCCCGGAAATCCCCCTATCTAAGCCCAAGAGCGCGCACTCACCCTCTTGGCCACAAGTGGCAGGCACATTGGACATCCAGCATGTGGTGGTCTGCTTAGATGGTGATCTCGTATCTACTCCCCTTCCTTGCATTTCCTCTTCTCCTCCATATGATTGCTTAGTGTAAATCAATGAATGCATATATATATATAAACTTACTTCCCTTATTGATCTATCATTAGTCTGCATATATCTTCTTTTGAGATCTGTGTATTTCTCTCTTTAGATCTGCTGCTGTATATATTTCTTCCCTTTCATATCCCAAAATACAATTACTATTTATATCTTCATGTCCTAATGAGGAGATATACCTCTTCAAACTATGATGCCCTTATGAAGAGACATATCCCTTTGTTTATCAAAGTGATCGCTGCTTTTCCTTTAACAAATCTGAGCACTCTTTTTTATTTGTTAATTACTGCATATACATTGCTGCTCCTCAACTATATTCACTGCCCCTCCAAATATATTAATTACAGCCTTTAAACATGAATTGCTGCTGTCTGATCTGATCACTGCCCTTTTTTTGGGCCTCTTATGTATTATAAATTGAATATGATTATTTTTATATTTAGTTATATATATATATATATAGTATTTAAATTGTTAATTTTTATATTTATTTATATTTTAAATATTTATATTGTTATTTATTATTTTATTTATTTATTTGCATTTCGATGCTTGGTTTGTGTTGCAATTGTCGGGGGCATGACTCACTACCAGCAACTGATACAACAAATAATCATAGGGCGTGGCAAACTAGTTGTGCAATTTCCTCATTATCGTGCTC
This sequence comes from Sequoia sempervirens, assembly GCA_007258455.2. Classification (NCBI taxonomy): domain Eukaryota; kingdom Viridiplantae; phylum Streptophyta; class Pinopsida; order Cupressales; family Cupressaceae; genus Sequoia; species Sequoia sempervirens. The sequence goes on from VDFB02058242.1 coordinate 211,380,247, forward strand.
TTGTACCTCCACAATGTCATCCATGGGAACAAGTCCTGTAGCTGCTATTGGGGGTTATCACTCCCAAAGTATCGACAATTTCCATTATTATTTCATCCTGGCCACTAGATCCTTGATATTATTGATTGCACCTTGATAATTTTCATCAAGGGCCTTTCTTCTTTTCTCACCTTGAAGAATACATGCCTTCAATTTCCTTTTCGGTGAAGCAACTCTTGATCAAATCCTAATATTCATCAAATTGGTGCTCATATCCTGACCTTCCCACTTCCTTTCTAGTCTTATCAAATGCTTGGGGCTATACGATATACCTTCTTGCTCTCTCAAATTGTATCTTGTATTCAATCAATTTCAATTCTAAGAGTTCAAGACCCACTTTGGAAGTGACACAAAAATCAGAAAACTTCAATGAAGAAGGGAAAAAGGATCCTTTCCTATATTGTCTCAAATGAATTTTATCAGCTTCATTGAGCTACCCCATGATTTCAAAGAAAGCAACCATATCGGGTGTAACAACCCCGGTGTTTTACTTAGTAAAATTTCAAAGTTTTCACCTCAAGTGAATGATCCATGAAGCCATAACATAGCAATTAAAATTTTTCTTTTCCATAATGTAAATTACATGCACATTTGAAATAAACACTATTCCAAACTTCCATTGCATTTCATTGTGATTTCACAAATCTTTCCATAACATAGATTTCATATTGAATAAACTCAAGTTTATCATTCATGATTACAACCTTCCATATAAACGGGTACAAGATACATACATAGCTCTTTTGTGCTTCATTTGGCATTAGATATACAAATTGGTCCTGATGTCGCCGCATTGGTGCATATATTCTAGATGTCCCCGCTCCCTGGTGCATACACTCTAGTTGTCCCCAATACTAGCACAAACATCCACAAACCTCAACTGCCGATTGATGAGGAGAAGCATCACTCAAGCGCTTTTCCGCCAACCAAGGACTCAAATGTGGTCCCCCGCACATCTACCACATATGGTAAGATTGCCCTACCTTTCAACGAAAAGATTGGTTGGTAAAACCCCATATCAAATAGCCTATCTGAGCTTAGTGTTGTGTCCTACATAACTAGAACCTAATCATACGGTAGCTACACCTACGACTATGAAAATCCCGAACTAGAATGCATAAAAGGAACACAGTGAATTGACAGTGCAACGAGTGGCAAATTACACTACTTTGGCCAAAGCATTCTCACCCAGTATTTCTAGTGATAATCATCCTATTCACATACACTACCATAGCTCGGTTTGGATTATAACCATTCATATACTATGCTTAGGTAATTCCCTTCCATAGGTAATCTTTAACCTTAGAAATAACCTAGTCCCCTTTTCCCAAAAACACAATGGTATCTCTACCAATAAAGCATAAGGATAAGTTTACCCCCTTCAATGGATAATCTAATCCCAGGTATAACATACGAGCTTTTCTAGTCTACAAATTAACTTTGCATAAACAACTTAACAAGCTATTCCCTTCAATGGACAGCCTTGTCCCGTGAATAACTTTATAATCTAAAGTATAGCTACATAAGCTTCATCTTATCATAGAATAAACACTCAGAAATAACTGACTCAATTCAGGAATATATCACAACAATAAGTGATTCTCATCAAGAGTATAATCTCATTAATAAATGACCATAATCGAAGAGCAATCATATCAATAAATGATTCTATTCGAGAGTGTAATCTCCTTAGTAAAAAGGGTTAATTAAAGACTAGAATCTTGTCAACAATATGACTTCACATCAAGAGTATAAAGCAACCAAACAGGTAACAACTCTTAACTTAATAGGTAATCCCACCTATGGCTCCAATCAAGTAGCAATTCATAAACTCAAGTGATCAACTTAATCACATAGATGAGTCTCAACCTTGGTATATCTTAAACCTAGGATAAAGTCTACAATCATCAATCAGTCCAATTATATAGGTTAATCTGTGTTTCAAACAAAGTTCGAATAAACAACCCAACCAAGCAGGTTATTCCCAACCTATTGGTTCCAATGGGTAATCAAGTAAATGTTCCAACTTAGCAGGTAATACTTAACCTAGGGTTTCTTTCATTAATCAAATATACTTCTCGACCCAAATTACTCTCAACCTAGGGTTTCGTTTAGTAGTAAAGTAATGATCGAGTGATCATTCAAGTATAGTTTAGCAATATGGCGTTTCATCCTATTATATCTTATCACTTGATGTATTGCTAAAACTTATCATTCCTAAGGTTTCCTAGCATTATATGCTAATAGTGTCAAGTCACTTCATGACATTGATATATTTCACATTATAATGTAGTGTAAACCATAGCTCTGAGACTCGCCGCGAGTCCCCTGGACGCGGCGAGTCCCGCGCCGAGCAGCCCTGGCCGCGTCCTGGGTGCGCGGACGCAGTCGCTGCCGCGTCCAGGTCTGGACTCGCCAGACTCGCCGGATGCGGCGAGTCCCGACTGTGGGACGCGGCCGCTGCAGCAGTGGCCAAAAAGGCCAAAAACAAATTAAAACTTAACTTTTTTTTTATTTGTTTTTGATTTATATCTTCTATTTCGCCCTAAAAGGGCCCTCATTTCATTCATTTGGCAAAATAGGAGGAGAAGAGAGAGTTGTGAAGAAAAATAGGAGGAGAAGAGAGGGCAACCAGCAAGTTGTTGAAGACAAATCCAAGGGCATATATCATTTGGGGAGCTTCATACCAGCAAGGAGGTGCATTGAGAGCTCATTACCAGTGATTGGGAGGAGTTTGTATTGCATTCCAAGCTAAATCTAAGAGGTAAGTTCGATTTTAATTGATTTTTTTGTGTTTTTTTAACAAATAATTCATTGTAATTTGTAAAATCACTATTCTTTTGAGTTTGCATATTTTTTTTACAAACCCTACTTGCAACTTAAATAATTTTAGAAACCCTACTTTTCCAGCCACATTCATTTGCAAATCATACCATATTATTATTTTCACAATGTCTCATACCCCAGTCAGAAAAGACCCTGCTTGGAAACATGCTGAAATCTTTCCCGGAATGAAAAAAGGAGACGCCAAATGTTTCTACTGCAAAACAATATATCATGGAGGCATAAATCGATTAAAATATCATCTTGCACGCATACCCGCCCATGATGCAGTGGGTTGCCCTGTAGCACCTCTTGAGGTTGTTCGTGAAGTGCAGGTGCAATTAGAAACTTTTGAAATGCAAAAAGAAATGAAAAAGAAACAGAAGCAGGAGTTGCTGAGTGTTGGAGTTGGACAGGGACTTGGTGCTGTTGGAGATGCTTCTTCCATGCCTCCATACCGTCCTAGTGCTAGTGCTTGTGGTAGTGCTTCTGTTTCTGCATCAGCAATGCCTATGCGTACTCCTAGTGCTGGTGGCGCTGCTACTGCTAGTGGTAGTGGCAGTGTTAGCATTGGCCCTAGAGTTCGTAAATCTAGGGTGGACTCATATTTTGTACCACGCACTACCCCTGGTTCCCAACCGTCGCTTGAGAGCATGGGTTGGAACAAGGACGCACATGATGCAGCCAAAAAGGCAATTGCAGACTTTTGGTACTACTGCACCATTCCCTTCCATGTAGCCAGGTAATTCTTTTTCGTTTAATTGTTTTAAAATTTATATTTAAATTTTAGAATCTAGATGTATCTCATTATCTCATTATCGAATTCAAATTTTACAATACTTATGTAACTTATCAATTTATTTATGACATGTTATAGGTCACCTTTCTGGCAAAACATGGTTGATGCGATAACCATATGTGGGGCGGGGTTCAAAGCCCCTAGTGAAGATGAATTAAAGGGCCCACTTTTGACTCAAAAGGTGGCAGATGTGAAAGCACAATTAGAGGAGCAGCGCAAGCAGTGGAGCATGATTGGTTGCACCATCATGACTGATGGTTGGACTGATAGGAGAAATAGGACGTTGCTTAATTTCCTAGTTTCCTCCGGAGGTAATTGTACTTCCTTCAATGCATTGGAATTTGAATTTTATTTAGTGAATCACATAATTTAATATGGCTGATTTATGTTTTTTAATTTATTGAATAATTGGTTTTGCTTATTTTTTCAGGTGACACCGTCTTCATTAAGTCCATTGATGCTTCTGCCCAAATCAAAAATGCCACATACCTGTGTGAGGCTATAGAGGAGGTGATAGCTGATGTGGGGGAAGAGAATGTAGTGCAAGTGGTGACAGACAATGCAGCAAATTATGTTGCTGCTGGTAGATTATTGATGGAGAGGCACCCTACTATATTTTGGACTCCATGTGCCGCCCATTGCATTGACCTCATGTTGGAGGATCTTGGGAAGCTCCCATGGATCAAAACATGTGTGGAAGCAGCAAAAAACATTTGCAAATTTGTATACAACCACACATGGGTGCTTAACCTTATGAGGCAATACACGGGGTTGAGGGAGTTGTCTCGTCCTGGCATCACAGGTTTGCAACAAATTTTATCACGATGCAATCCTTGATTCGGTCAAGGGCAGCTTTGAGGCGCATGTTTACTAGTGAGGAGTGGTCTTCCTCATCCTTTTCTACAAGCACTGCAGGGATTGTTGTGGCTGATTGCATTTTTGATGAGCAAGGGTTTTGGACACCAATGGACGAGATTGTGAAGGTAAAATTAATTATTTATTATGTTCTAATTTTTAATCATATCTTACTTTTATTTGTTTATTTTCATTCACACTTATTTGTGAAACATGTTTGCACTTTGCAGTTTATTGAGCCCTTGCTAGTTCTCCTACGAGTTGCAGATGGGAGAAGCCCGCAATGGGCTACATATATGAGGGCATGGATAGGGCCAAAGAGGCCATTAGATCAGTCTATGGTGGAGTTGAGGAGAAGTATCGTCCCATTTGGGATATCATTGATAGGAGATGGCAAAACCAACTTCATAGGCCCATCCATGCAGCCGCATGTTTCCTGAATCCGGCCTTCCAATTCCACCGTGATCTCCGTGCAGATAGAGAAATTCTTAGTGGGCTCTACACGACATTGGAGCGGATGTTGCCTGCTGTTACTACACAGGTGGTGCAGGAGATAGATGCTTTCACTAAGGCACAAGGAGCCTTCTTTGCACGTCAAATGTGCAAAGATAATAGGACAACATTACTACCAGGTAAAAATATATTTAAGGGCATAATTTTCATCTCTTTATATTATAATTTATTATTAAATGTTGAACTTGAACTTGAAACTTGAAATGAGATTGATTTTGTTTCTTTTTCTCATCTCAGATAGCTGGTGGAATATGTTTGGTTCTGATACACCGAACCTGCAAAATATTGCCATTCGTATATTGAGCCAGCCATGCAGTTCATCTGGTTGTGAGCGCAATTGGAGTATGTTTGAGCACATACACTCCAAGAAGCGCAATAGATTGACAGTGGAGAGGATGAACGACTTGGTATATGTTCATTACAATCTTCGGCTCAGATACAGGAAGCTTTTTGACCATGACAAAACCCCGATCAATCTAGAGGAGGTTGATCCACAGTCTGAGTGGACCACTGAGGCTACAGATGCAGTCTTTAGTGACGAGGACCTTGATTGGGTGGACCAGGCAGAGAGAGAGGCCGAGGTTGTAGCCATGGCTGAGGAGGAGGCTAGAGCACGAGGAGGCATAGATGTTGTTGGTGAGCGTGGCATGGAGAGTCAGACACAGGCAGAGACTATGGCTGCAGCTGCAACATCATCCAGGCCCTTTAGACGCCTTCGTAGGAAGGATGCTGGCTCCACTATGCCATAGGGCATAGAGTCATAGAACATTTTGATTTGATGTCATATTTCATATTTCATATTTGTATGGAACATTTGATGTCATGGATTTCATATTCCATGAGTTTTGTATACATTTGACTAATTTTATATATCTAAGTATGTTATTTCCTTCAGCAACGCAACTACAATTTGTGTACTTTATACTTATGTAATTGTTGTATACTTGTGCATGTGATCAAATTTGCTTTTATTTGTGTTGTATTCAATAAAGGGTGCTTGAAACAAGTTTTAAATCCTTAAAAATCTCTAAATTTCTAGGGTTTTTCAACTTTCTTTCATTTTGCCGCATCTGCGCCGCGTCCGCGTCCGGAGTCGCCGAGTCCCGCGCCGAGTCTGAGCCACGTCCGCGTCTCGTTACTATGGTGTAAACTATCTATGTATAGAAACATCATTTGAATTCCCATATAAGTATATAAGAGTATTAAATCACTCCCATAAGCTATTCAAGCTTTCGTCAAATTTAGTATATGATACTAATGATAAACAATCACTCCTTCCTATGGAGTAATTAAAACACTCATAAGGAAATCATATCAATAAGACTTTTCCTTTCCTACAAGCAAACTAATGCAATTTCCAATTTAAACACACAAGGCAATCAATCTTTCAATAAAAAGATAAAAGAATAGAATCTCATGCCTGTTAATCGCTTATTCCAATTAACTCACTGGATCTCAAGCTCGGCCCCATCTTGAAATCAACTCAGCAACAAATCTCTCTCAATCTCACTCACTAAATTTCCTTACAATAATTCTCAGCAAAATAAGAATTTTCTCAATGAAAAATACAGCAGAATGGAGCAGCGTAGTGATGCAAAGAATAAGTGTATTCAAATGAGGTGAGAATGCCTCATATTTATACCCAAAAACCAGCTTTTACAGCCTACAAACAAGGCCTATGCTATGACACTTCTCAACCAAATACCATCGACTCAGCTTATCAATGAAAAGGTGGCGGATCTCTATCTCATTAGTCACTCAAACAAGACAGCAGATCAACCCTATGCTTGCCAACAACAGTTTGACTATTTCATAAAGCATATGCTTCATTCAGTAAATCGACTTCCAGGGTTATAAGACTTCTAAAGGAACCACAGAATTCATATTATGGCGCCATCTATTCATCACATTTCCTATTCACAAGCTTGCTGTTTAAAACAGAGAATAAGTCTGACTCTTCTTGGCTGCGTATCATATAGTCGACTTGGTCAAAGACATGGCGATCGACACCTTTCAATTAATCGACCTCCTTCATAATAGCGTTGTTAATGCTTTGACTCAGCACGTCCCATAATATAGTGCACAGCACTTTATCATTGCTGTTAAATAAACTTTACACAGCAGATTTATCTTATGTATTTCCATCGCCTATTATCTTTGATGATATATGCAGTCTAATACTTAGCATTGTGCTAAAACCATACTATACATTAACCTTTGACTGCCTTCATTAATGCGTTGGCTATAAGTCTTTATGCAGACCCCTCTTCATGCGTGAGACTTTAACTCACTCAATCTCAAAGCATTGACCTTTACTACCCTATCCGCTATGATTCATATTAAAACATTTGTTTTAATATACTCATAGTATTACCATGCGCTTCCATATAGGCAGCGATTAACTTTGTATAGAGAGATCTCTCTCTCTCACATATGCGCTAACTATATATAACACTATGCGCTATTACCACAGCGCCATATACTTTGTAAAACATGCATGTAATGGATACATCTATTATATATGAAGATATATATGTATATATACATATTTGTATATTTAGCATAATGCTTTTATATATATATATCCCCACTAACATCAAGTTCATTAAATAAACCATTCGATAGACGTATGCATAAACTCATGTTATCGTTATCTATCAACAATATTATAAGTATATATCTATATACACATATACGCTTACATATATCGTTGTGCTCGTATGGATACTCCATCACGTCACACATACGTGTATATCAACATGGGTGTATATATGTATATATGCATATACACATATCACGTTACTATTTCATATCGACATAAATACATTTATATCCTCGTCGACATACATATACATTAAGTGCATATATACATACACATATACATATAATCGATTCCCCATGCATGTATATTCGTAAGTATTTCTACTTACATACATATGCACATGATTATGCTCTCATGCATGGAAAAATATATATATATAGCTCTCATGCATGGATCAATATATATATATATACATTTACTGTACATACAAATCGACATAAAGATAACTATACAGAGAGCTCAAAGACTCAAAGATTCAATCATGACTAGATGTTCCAGGGAACTTGCTGAATGGGAGTTACAGGAAGAAATTTTTTGGAAACAAAAATCTCGAATTTATTGGCTTCAAGAAGGGGACAAAAACATAGCTTTTTTTCATAATTTTGTTAGAGCGAAGATGTCGAAATTTTATCACCTCTCTTGTTTCAGCCCAAGGGGAATAGTTAAACTCCTACCAAGCTATTTCGGATGAGGTGGTTAGATTCTACTCTTAGTTGTTTACAGAGGAGGGTTGTTACATCCCTTCTGTCTTGAACAAGATTATGGCAATGTAACAATGGTCATTATGCTAGTTGAGATTAACTACCTTTCATGAGAATGTGAAATTGGGAAAGAATTTTTAATTTATATGTTATAATTGCAAATATGAATGCTTTTCTTATATATGTATATAATGAATGTGTTGATGAGTTTATATTTAAATAATACATATATATATCGAGAACGGTCTAACCCTAATTTTTTTGTCAAGTGGTTGCAAGATTGCCAACACCTCGAGGGAAAGAGAAATATCATCAAGGAGAGGTCGTAGTCTATAAAGGATCAAATTATCATCAAGCCATGAGTCGGTGTAAGTGGCTACATTGAAGTCGTAATCTTGGGATATATCTCATTTTATTAAATAATTTAAAAGCAAGTCAACTTTAATTGATCACCAACGTTCTCCTTTTGAAGTCATGTAATTAACTCCTAGAGCGCACCATAAGAGTTAGTAAATGAATAAAAATATTAAAGTTAATAATAATAACATATCAACCTCTAAGTCTATCGATTAAATATTAAAGTTGATAAATGTCTTTTGGTGCCATCGGTGGAGATGGGAGGCCGTAACTCCTCGCCACCCTTGCCACTATGCTTGTTGGTAACGCCCAAGAGGGGAGGCATGCAGCCGCTTGTAGGGGAGTCTTGCTTCGCCTTGAGTTACCTTTCAAGTATTTTTCTTCATTCTCGTTTTTCCTCATGACTCTTTTTTCATTCGAACGGCAATCTTCATATTCTCTGGCGGGCTTCACTCTTCTCTTTTTCTACTTTTAGGCATCAATTCATAATAGTTTTGCAATTTTTTCCTTATCGGCATAAGCATTCACATTTGCTTGGCAATCTTCTCATTCTTTTCCACATTCATCTTTTCTCTTTTCTTGTCGGCTTTTGGGGAGATGCTTTCTTTCGGTCTGGCCTTCCATGACTAAGCGCCATCTGCTTGCTTTCATCACCTTCATTTTGGTGCGAGGGAAAGAAAACATTATTCGCTTCAAGAAAATCTTCCCAGCCACTTTACTCTAAACTGAGAAGAATTTGAACTTCTGTAGCTATGTCCTGTACTAGGAGAGAACACCAGAAGAAACCTCGAGCTGAAGATTCACGTCTACAGGCATGTAATGAGTATCATTAAATTTTTATATCTTTTGCATTTCAAATCTTTACATCAATCTTGGATTCGTCAAGCATTGTTTAGCAAATTCATTGAAATCGATGTCCTGAATGAAGTACTATGTCATCGAATCCATGCAAAATTTCTGAGTCGTGACCATCGAAATATTTTGTCCTTAAAAGTTAGGAATTTGTCATATTATTTGGCCTTGCACTCGAATTAATTCTTCTTTATTAGATTTGTATCTAACTTGTTATATGATCATTCACTCGAAATGCCCTGGGAATTATTCTGAATATGTTTAAGATGAAGTCTTCATCATGCTCTGTTCTTATGCCGAACCTGGTCAAATCTTTTAGCTCTATTTTGTCTTCAATTAAATTTTAACAAACTGCTGGAATCCTTCCATTATTATCAAAATACTATCGTTCTCTTCTTTTGTAAGAATGAATAGAATTTATTGCCTTTGTTTGTAAAGGCACGGAATTTTGTGTCAAGTTGTAAGACCTCATTCTCTCATCTGAAAGTCAGAAATTAGTTCCTACTTCTGAATGTGAAAGAAGAGTTAAGAGTTAATCCTCTGATAATATAAATACTATGGATTAAGAATTTAAATGCCGAGTAAGGGTGAATGTGCTGACAGCACGAGAAACATGCACTTTTTTTTAAAATCCTTGGCCAAGGTTATGATGCTTAGGTTAAGCATTTGTCAGCTATCAAGAACCAGATATACCCCTGGTTAGAATGGTCTTTCTAGTTAGGAGATCCTATAGTGAGAGATCGACCAGGCAGTATAGGTTCTTGACACCACACTCAGATGGCATGATGGTATTTGTGAAAACCTTTATAGACTGCCCTCGTGAAGGGTCGGGTTTCTTCAATTGAAGAAACACGGGAGACCAGTAGGTCTTTGGCTGGGCGGAAAAGCCCTTGATGATATTTCCTTTTCCCTTGAAGACAGAATCTTGTTCAAGCATTCCAGCAAGAAGCCTTCGAACTGTACTTTCTTATAACTCTCTCTCATTTTTCAGTTATATTTACTTATAAAGTTTATTTCTTTGCTGTAATAAATGCTCTATTTATTTCAAAAGTAATGAAAAAGTTAGTTCAAAGTTAACTGTGGTTTTTAGTTATGTAAACTACTAATTGTTCCATTTCAGCTGAAATTGAAAAGCTAAAAGTTAGTTGATGAACGTTAGTAGTTAATGTTCAGATTGTTTATCTTTCCTGTTCATTAATGCAAAGGAAACTCTCGTAAGAAAAATTAGTAAGTTACATTTCAGCTGAATCTTGTAGTTAGTTACCATTCTTAAACTGTAGGTAGTCAGTATGTTACAAGGGTCCAATAGCTCAGGCTAAGGAGAATCTTGTACTAGATTGTATTCCTTTTATGGTTACAAGGGAGATGAATAACTCCCTTTTAAAGCCTGTTTCTTTGGAGGAGCTTGAAAATATTGTCTTTCAAATGAAGAAAGGCAAGGCTCCTAGACCAAATGGCTTTCTTGTGGAGTTTTTCTAGGAATTTTGGCATATCATTAAGATTGACTTACTGGAGGTGGTTCGTGAGTCTCATACCAATAAGCAAATGCTCAAAGCTATTAACTCCACCCTTCTTGCTTTAAGTCCTCAAAAAGAAGGGGCCAATTCTTTAGATTCTTTTCAACCTATTGCCTTGTGTAATGTGACCTTCAAGATTATGTGATGAGCCCAGCTAGCCCCAACTCAAACCCCTGTAGTTTTTGCTTATCTTTTTGTGTTTTAAGTTTATTAGAGAAATTTTCTAGACAGAAGAGAAGGGGCGTACAACATAAAATGCAGATAAAAGTAAAATGCAAGAAGTAATTGCTCAATAGGTACTGTAAATCATCATTGGCAATACATACAATGAATTTACAAACAACAAATGTACCTGAAGTCCTCCAGATTATTTAAATAAGAAAATATGAAGCTTGCCAGGCAACAATGGCTGGAAATGGCCTAAATGCACGCCAAGGTCTCAGATCTGAGTTCTCCTGCAGAATAACTGAAGAAGAGGAGTTGAGGTGGGACGCCCAAGTTGCAACTGAGAAACAAGCCAAAAGGGAGGCATTTTGCCTCAAAAGGGACCACACCTCTTCTGGAGAAACACGCCAGAGCAAGGGAAAGGTACGGCTTCTGGCAAACTGAAACCTCTAAAGCTAAAGTGGTGGAAGATAGAAGCTATCCAACTGTTAACCCTCTTCTACAGCTGTTTACTAAATAACAGAATAAATATATACTGATTTGGCCCAGAAGAACTTCTAATTGAAGCTCTCATCAATGGCAATCATTCGGCTGGTGTCTCACAGCCTCACAATCACAGATCCAACGAAGATTCCTCATTCTTCAATGGAGTTTTCTTGTAACCCTTGTCCTCAGACAAATCACAGAGAAAGAAAATTGCAATGTCAAATGATAATAAGATATTAGGTTGACTTGCAATGAAATGCCTTATACTCACAAAAAGGCACGGGTTTCAAGAAGTACGGATTTCCTCATTAAAATACATTTAAATGTATTTTAATTCTTTTCAATAGTTTTCCCCAAAAATACTTGGGCGCACTTTCTTGGAGATTTAAGTGATTTTAATATCACTTTATAAAGTAACCTTAAATTACTTTATATTATATTTAAGTGGCATTTTTCTTATAAAGTCAATATGACTTTATATTTAATCATTTAAGTTAAATACATAACTTAACCACTGAAATACTCATAACTTCCTCCAAACTCAGTATAATGTTGTGCCATCAAAAGTTGACGAACACTGAACTCCATCTGCCTGCACTGGTACCAATACTAAGGTGAAAGGGGTGGGAATGGCAAACCCCACCAAAATAGACACTGACCCTCTAACCAAGTCTTGCCAACCCATGAGGGTCCAAGAAATAGGCTAACTCCACTGCACCTGAACACTAACTAAGGTGGGGACATCACAGATTATATCTAAGCTGATTTCAAAAAGGCTAAAAAACTACTTGGCTCCCTTGATTTCTTTGGAATTAGGGGGTTTTGTCAAAGGTCGCCAGATTGCAAATGGTATTGTGTTGGCAGTTGAAGCTATTCACTCCATGTCCTCTTCCAAGGAAAAGACCATGTTCATTAAATTGGATATATCTAAAGCTTATGACAAAGTCAAATGGTCTTTTCTTCAACGTATACTTTTGGCTTTTGGTTTTCATCCAAAGTGGATCTTGTGGGTTATGAGTTGTGTGACTTCTACCCCTTTTTTTGTGATGGTTAATAGATCCCCCTCTCCTACCTTTCTTACTTCTCAAGGACTTAGGCAAGGAGACCCAATTTCCCCGTATCTCTTTTCTTTAATGGTTGAGGATCTTGGTCGGTTGTTGAAAAAGTATAAAGAAATGGGCCTCATATAGGGTTGGTGTTGAGCCCGTGGCTTAGTTTCTCAGACTCACCTCCAGTTTGTGGACGACATTGCTCTGATGGGTCTTGCCAGAATAGACGAGGTAGTTAATTTCAAGAAAGCTCTGGATATATATATATATATATATGGCAGTGTCTGGTTAGCTAATTAATGAGGGAAAATCTAGCAGTATTTTCTTCAACACTCCTAGGTTGATCTAGAACAAAATTGTTGACATTCTTCGTTTCCAGATTGGTAATCTTCCTATGGAATATTTAGGTATTCCACTATGTGTTGGCACGCTAAACAAGAGACATTGGTAGAAGATCCTAGACAAATTCCAGTCAAAGGTTAATCACTGGACTTTTCGATGGCTATCCTTTGCAAGAAGATTGTCTCTCTTAAATTTTTGTCCTTCAGGCTCTTCCTTTGTACAAGTTTATGATGTTATCAACCCCTAAGAGTTTCCTTAAGGAGTATGATGCCCTTGCTAGGAAAATTTTATGGGCCAAAAATCTTGAGAATCACAAGTGAAGCCTGGTAAGCTGGGATTAGGTGTGCAAACCAGAGGAGAAAGGTGGTTTGGGTCTTAGGCAATCTGAGCTCAACGGTCAAGCTCTTGCTACAAAATTATATTGGAGATGGTGCACTTTTCCAGAACAGCCCTAGGCACGTATTCTTAACTACAAATATTTGGGAGGTGTTGTTAAGAAGGATATTCCATGAATGGGGGTTACAGGAAAGGGGTCTATGATTTGGAGAACTACGAAAAGGGGAGTTGCTCTCATTAAGGATGGTCTTTTTTGGATCATTCATAAAGGTGACAGTTCCCTTTTCTAGAATGATTATTGGGATGGGCATCCACCTATCCTTTCCTCTCATCCTCAAGCTTTAAGTGAAATCTTTGTTGTTACGAGGTGGTCCATTGTGGATTTTTTTAAATGCACTACCTCATTAGGGAGCTCTTCAATATCTCAATGGCGACATTTAGTCTATTGGCTCAGAGGTGGGTACTAGGGGCGAAATTCTTTGGCCTCTATTCATAAAGGTGATAGTGCCCTTTTATGGACTGATTATTGGGATGGGCATCCACCAATCCTTTCCTCTCATCCTCATCTTCAAGCTTTAAGTGAAATCTTTGTTGCTATGAGGTGGTCCACTGTGGATTGTTTTAAATGCACTACCTCATTAAGGAGCTCTTCAATATCACAATGGCAACATCTAGTCTATTGGCCCAAAGGTGGGTCCCAGGGGCGAAATTCTTTGGCCTCTATTCTTGTTGAGAGGCATTGCAGTTCTTTAGAGGATAGGGATTTGCTTGCTTAGGGCAATGAGTCTAAAGGGAAGTATTTGGTGGCTCGAGGGTATGTTGCTTTGGAGAGTCAACAAGGGAATCAAAGAGTGTGTAGAGTGTGTCCTTGGCGGAAACAAATTTGGAATAAAATCGGCTGGCCTAAGCGTAATATGTTCATGTGGTTGTTATGTCAAAACAAATGTCTCACTTGGGAGAATATTAGGAAAAGAGGCTTTTGTGGCCCATCGCTTTGCTTTCTTTGTGGATGTAGTGAAGAAAGTTCTAATCATCTTTTCTTTCAATGTTCACTCTCGAGGGAGATTTGGAGACTTTGGTGGAAGCTTTGGAGGAGACCTTTTATGCAAGCTTCATCTTTGCACGACCTTTGGGAGAATTTGGGACTTCCTCTGACTTTTGCTTCCTTTCCAGTGGCAGCTTGGGAGTTGGGTCCTTCCCCTATAATTTGGTAGATTTGGCTAGAGAGAAATTGACGCATCTTCCAAGAGTGTCGGTTGGGGTTTCTTTAGGTCTAGTATAATGTAATGACTCACCCCTTTTGTTTGGTTTTTTTTTTTGCAATGGTTTTCAATTTGGTAGATGTTCCCTTTTAGCAAATTGAATACAAAACATTGCATGGATAATGAACAGCATCATAAACAAAGATAAATCTGAACTGGAAGATAAATTATGAGCTTAACTCCAATTTCAAAATGACAGAGCATATAAAATCTGATATCCTAAATCTGAGATTCCAAGCTTATACAGGACTGAAACTATATTGCATATTCAAGAATGTAGTTTCAGACTTAATACCATGACACCTTGCACAAGACTCAAGACCTAAGTCACCGCATTCGCCGCATTTCAACCTTCAAATTCGAAATTCGGCGAATTTGATAAATTTGCATGAAATTTGTTCAAATTCGTCCAAAATTCGTACGGAATAAAAAAAAGCCTTCAGTTCTGTTAAAATACATTTTAATAAAGCGAACTTTTAGAGTTTTTAGACAGGTTTTCCTTATAAATAACACAGTAAACGAGTGAAAGCTACATCTCTCAATTGAAGGTGAAATTTTAGCGTTGGCGGTTGTCTACGACTAAAGGTGGGAAATTGTTCACACTTATCGACAACCGAATTTTTGGCATTGGCGATTGTCTACGATGGAAATCGTTTGCACTTTGCCCTGCATGAAATCTTCACATCGCCCTGCAAATCCTTCACCATTGGCATCGCTACAAGGGAAGCCACCATCGTTTAAGATTTAGGTTTCTTTTCATTTTTTTTTCATGCATTGTTTTATAAGGTTTGGTTATGTTTTATTTAGATTTGATATTATTATTTTATATATATTAAATTTATACTAAAAATTAATATTTAATATATTTGTATTACTATTTACTATTATTTTAATTTAAGCTTCAGTTATGTTTTATTTAGATTTTAGATTTTGTTTTTTTATATATATTAAATTTATATTACAAATTAACACTTAACATATTTGTATAATGTATTAAAGTAATTATTTTCTAAATTTATATTATAAATTAATACTTAACATATTTGTATAATGTATTAAAGTATTTATTATTTACTAAATTTATATTAAAAATTAATACTTAACAAATTTGTATAATGTATTAAAGTATTTATTATTTACTATTATATTATACTAAAACTGTATTCTATTATATTTTATATTTATTTACTATTTAGTATTACTATTCTATTATATTTATTATTATTTGTGGATATATTACTTATATTTATAAAAAAAAATTAAAAAATTACATAAGGCAAATTTAATCGAAATTTTTTACTTCTCGAATTTTTTCCTTGCCAAACTTCATCCGAATTTCAATGTTGCCGAACTCAAATTCAAATTCAAACCTGGTGACTTACCTCAAGATTATATTGAGCAGATTTGACTCACAGAAAAAGCACACAGATTTATAGGAATGCAAATAGCAAATTTAATGTAATTTTCAGAATGAGAGGTCCTTCCCCAAACTATTTACTAGAACATACACACTCAGAAAATATCCCATGACTGATTCATGAATACATTTCACATAACTCTTATATTTGTTGGGTGACTACTCATGATTTCAAGATAAAATTTGCCCAGAATTACATTCAGACTTCTTAATCTCATAATTACCTATGAAATCAGACCATAGATATTCATGAAAAGACAAAGCAACTCAGAACTCCAACCTGTACCATACACTGAGTCTGGAAATGACTGAAAAGGGATGAATTGCAGTCTTAAACCCTAAATAAATGCAACGTACAGCTCCAGGAAAGACTCACCCTTTACAAACAGCAAGTTTCACGTTCCACACTGTTGAAGGTGTTTTTAGCACTGCAACAACTCAGACAGAATACAAGTATCCTATCTCTCTTGAAAGGTAAATTTCTATCAGCAAGCCTCAAGAAATGTAATGTCCCCAATTTCGTGAACATCAGTTTCTGAGGGTTTAGCCTATTCTTGATTCTCGTAGGCTAAGGAGCTCAATTAGAGGGTCTTCTTCATGGCAGTTACCCAGGTTGTGGTTGGCTCATTTCGTGGATTCTGGAGTTCATTTGATGTTTCTTATGATATCTTGGATGTTGGATAACACATTGTTTGCACACTGTTTGATAATGCATCGTGTTAGAAAACATATCGTTGGATAACATATTTGCACTTTATGAGTTATATTTTATATTATTATAATAAAGTGTAAATATAATAAAATATTATATTATTTCTAGAAGCTTCTAGATTGTGGGCCGACCTCTTGGTGAAAAAGAATAAATAGGTGAGGCCAGCCATTGTATTATCATCTAGGAATTGTTAATTGATTTGAAGAAATTGTTTGGTGAAGGAGCCAGCTAGGGTTTCTGCCATTTCCAGCCATTGGGAACGAAAATTCTCATTCGTTATGCAATTTTGAGGGTGTGAAATATCATCTGAATTATTGCAGCAGATTGGAGGAGTTACTTCAGACTTCTCATTGCACCAAATTTGTGGCCAAGGGCCAATTTTGTGAAGAGTTCGATCTGGAATTGGAGATAGTTTTGCATTTCAGTTGTAGAGTTCATTAGAGATTTGCATTTGCAGATTGGAGAATAAATAGAAATCTAGTATTAAATTTACAGTCATCATTTTCAGTTTCTTGGAGCCACAATTTTGTTCACGAAGGCTTCTTCTTGCATCGATTTAGGCTTGTTACTTGGAGTGCTCCTCTCTATTAGTGTTTTATAGCTGCAGGAGATATTTTCTTGTACAAGGCAGGTCGGCCTTCATGATATTTTAAATAATATTTATTCTTTCAAGTAGCCAACCTAAGTGAAAGGTCGCTTGGCTTGATATATAAGGAGGATAGAGTTCTCCCATTTGAGATACAACAACACTTAATCATTCACATCAAGTAGCAGTAGAAGTTCACATCCTCCTAGCGACAGATTGAATTCTTCAAGAAGAGTTTTTCATCATTATTGTATCAAGTTCGCCCTTGAGAAGGGTCTGATTTGTAAAGCAGATTTTTGCTATTATTCGTCCTATATATAAGTGAGATATTTTGCTGGGTTTTTCTCCCTCGAGAAGGAGGGTTTTCTCAAGGTAAACTGTTGTGTTCATTTGTCTTATGTGTTGCATTATTTATTGCTTACTTTTCTGATCCTAAAACTAACATGGTATCAAAGCAAGTCTAAGAAAAGATCTGATCAAAATTGTTTAAGCAGTCTGAAGGAGATATAATGTAGGCATCGAACTTATTATTTGAGGCGCACTTGTATCATCTTTGTATGGTCGAGTTAATTGCTGGAAAAGAGAGCAACTGACAAGGCGTCTGTCAGGAGGGCAACTTTAAGGGGATTTCATCTGGTAATGAGCGCAACTTCAAGAGTATAACTCGTACGAGGTTTGAGACTTGTTCATGATTAAGTCTTGTTGGAAATGATCGCAGCATTCAGGAATCTGGGTGCAGCATGAGAAGATAGGCGGACAAGTCAAGGGCAATTTATTTATTGGAAATTGAATTTAATTATTGAGAAGTCATGACACCTGTGAGGGTCGATTTGAGTTTCCACTGCTTGGCGTGAGTCCCTGGAGTCCAGTCGCTGCCTTCTACTTGCATTTTAGTATGCTTTATGCCTTCATTTGAGTTGTTCCTATTCCGGGCGTATCTAGAGGTCTTGAGTCCACGTATCTGCTGCATGAAGACGTTTTTCTGAAGTTGCAGACAGTTTTGAATCATTCTGTAGCAGCAGATCATTCCATTGCAGCAGATCTGAATCTTTAAGTGCAAAGATCAAGAAAGAACAATTGGTGGATTGTGAGGAAGATTAGACAATAAAGAGATAAGTATTTCATACCCTTGAATAATGTTCATGAATTTTTTATGTAGTTATTAATTCATGCAATAACATTGGAATAGTGAATCATGTATGCTTCTAGCATTGGTATTTCTCTTTGGGATAGTTTAGTTCTATGAACTATTATTAAACTCTCTAAAATGCTTTCAAGACGGACCGAGAAGCATAAGGATAATGAGAGATTGCATTCAAGGGAGGAAGAGCTTGATGCATCCTGTGAGGAAGTCACGCAAGCTGAAGAATGGAGACATAGCTTGCAGCCATGGGACTGAGTTGGTGGCACGTAACTTCACTGGAGACATCTCTCAAAGAGGAAGAACCTATACAGATTGTTTTTGCAATCAGTTTCTTCGAAGAGGTGGAAATAACATTCAGAGGGAGTCTGACAAACCAACAGAGGCAACCTTGAACGAGGAGGTCAGGAGGTTGATGCAAGTACTTGGAGCTTCAAAGGGAGTCACATCATCATGAAAACTTGTGGTAGTGTATATTTCTCTGAGACAGAGAAGTATGAGGTGAAAGCCCTTGTAGTGTATATTTCTCTAAGACGGAGAAATATGAGGTGAAAGCCCTTGTAGTGTATATTTCTTTGAGACGAAGAAGTATGAGGTGAAAGCCCTTATAGTGTATATTTCCCTGAGACGGAGAAATATGAGGTGCGAGCCCTTGTTCATCTCTGAGACTGAGATGAGACGTCATGTTGAAAGACTCCATGACGACATCACGTTGAGAGACTCCGTGATGAACTCTTGTACATCTCTGAGACTGAGATGTGGATTTCCTCCAAGAGGGTGTAGCCATTATGAGCGTCATGTTGAAAGACTCCATGATGAAGATATCTGGAAAATACCTCCCTAGCTAAGAGGGAGTGTTAGTGTTTTATAGCTGTAGGAGATATTTTCTTGTACAAGGCAGATCGGCTTTCATGATATTTTAAATAATATTTATTCTTTCAAGAAGCCGACCTAAGTGAAAGGTCACTTGGCTTGATATATAAGGAGGATAGAGTTCTCCCATTTGAGATACAACAATCACTTAATAATTCGCATCAAGTAGCAGCAGAAGTTCGCATCCTCCTAGCAGCAGATTGAATTCTTCAAGAAGAGTTTTTCATCTTTATTGTATCAAGTTCACCCTTGAGAAGGGTCTGATTTGTAAAGCAGATTTCTGCTATTATTCGTCCTATATATAAGTGCTATATTTTGCTGGGTTTTTCTCTCTCTCGAGGAGGGTTTTCCCAGGGTAAACTGTTGTGTTCATTTGTCTTATGTGTTGCATTATTTATTGCCTACTTTTCTGATCCTAAAACTAACACTCTCAAGAAGGTTAGACGAATATTCTTGATGCTGCTGGAGGTTATTTTAAGGCAGAAATTAATTATATTTTATCAGCAATCAGTCAAAACAGGGATGGCTCCATCATTGGTCCAATTTGGCCTGGAGAAGGCTCGATTTTGCATATACAAGGCTGCCATTGCTTCATCAATTTCGAGGGCTTCATTTGCACCAGGTTCTTTCATGTTTCAAGTGTAGTTTTGCATAATCATTTCAGTCATATGAGTCGCTGCTATTGTGCAGCTGTAGATGCATATTTATATCAGCATTTTGATAGCACTTTGATCATGTTGTAATGCCAAGAGTCTTGGCCACTTGCTTCAGCATTGTAATAGATTATGCATCATAATAGAGGAGCTATAAGTTGCAGATTATATATTGGTTGTATTGAACAAGTTGGCACCTTTCATAATCAGCTTATTAGTTTGTATGCCAAGTGTTTGTAAAAATGTTCTTGGCTGTAGGTATGCATTTCTTCATTAGAAACTCATGTATTTGCATTTGAAAAAAGTAAAAGTAAGTGCATTTCATTCTCAGCTCATTGTTAGATCATTCGGCATTCATTTATAAGCATTTGCATCATCAACTTTCAATCAAAGGGCAAACCTTGCAAACTGAAATATTATATCAGTCATATATTCCTTGTATGCAAAGTGTTTGACGAATTTCCAAGGCCAAAAATCAGAAGTTTTTCAATCAAATTTAAGCAGGGTCATTACAAGAAACAACCCCAAGGTCTTTAATGTCAAGTCTTGTCAATGCATAAACAACTCGGTAAAAATGTGATTTGCTGGTAATCACAAGGGGCCTTGCACATTAACAATGCTGGAAGTATAACTTGTCATCAAATGTAGCAATGTGGTGATGCTTTCAATCCTAAACTAACAATGGTCTTCAAAGAAATAGCAAAAGATGAGGGTTTAGAGAGATCCTAATCTAATTCCTAAGGTCAATCATGGAAATAACAAAGCATTCAAGGTGGACCAATCTTCCAAAACAAATTCTTGCTTAACCAAGATCAAATCTGCAGTATCACAAGAACAGTGCAATCTCCGAAGGTATTAAATATTTTCAGATTGTAAACATTCAAACATTCATCCAAAAGCATGAAATGCATAAACATTCACAATTGAACTTGAGTGCAACAAAGAGTAGGCCCAGGCTAACTTTACACAGCAATTTACAATCAGCAAATTGCTAAAAGTATGGACCGAAGATTCCTCAACACCTTAAACACTTTATCATAAACATGAACGAACTACAACTTGCTATAATTCTAATCTTAAAATCACTTACTCAAAACAACTTATAACAGATTTGAAACATAGGAATCATGCATAGATGAAACAACACAAAGAAGAGCACCAAAAGACAATGTCTTCAATTGTATTCACTTCACCAAAAGTTTACAACAATTCCAATATCTCTTGTCCAGCAACAACAACAACCTCTTCAAATGAGGGGAGCGCCTCAATATATAGAGCACCACTTGACATGTCGGCCTAAGGAAGAAATTAAATTAGGGTTTACAATTAGGTCGGCCTTGGCAATTTTAATTCCCCAATTTAATTTTACAATACAAAAATACAAAGGTCGGCCTTAAAAGATATTTTTTTAAATTAAATAAAAGGCCTTTGGCACACAAATCAAGGCACAGCCAACATGTAACTTCCAGCAAGCTTGATGTAGTATGCACATTGTTCAATGTAGTCAAGCTGGGTCATCCTCCATATCCTTTTCTCCACTTCTAGAAAGTTCTTGAACCTTTGAAAGCACCTTCTCCAAGTCGGCCTAGTCAGGAATTGGAATAAACTTTATTCTTAACTTAATAGATTTTATTTCTTCCTCATACTTATCCAAAGTTTTCTCCCAATCCCCTTGAAGCCCTTGATATTTATCCGGATTAGAAATATAAACAATTGCATCCTCTAGTTGATCTAATGTTACTAGCCCATCTTCAGTTGGAGTGTAAACTTCATGCCACCATTTTTGCAACTGATCAACCTTCAAATTCTTCTTACTGAATTTCTTTCTCCCTGTGACAATTTCCAAAAATGAAATGCAGCTATCTGAAATCTCTTTCACTTTATTTTGGATCTTTGATGTCTTCTTTAATGCCTTCATCATAAGTTCCCTTTTGAAATTAAATGCCTCTATCCATTCAACCAGTTTGTTTACATTTTTAGCTGCAAAGACATTCTCCTTGACCAACACTTCTCTTGGAATTTCTATTATCTTCTTCAATGCAGTGATGGTAGTGTCATTTGTTACTTGGCATTCCAATGTGAGCTGAGTTATTTCTTCTAGAAAGGATGAAGCCTTTTCATGGGTGTGTAATACCTTTTCAATCATGAGATCTCCCTTTTGACAAACA
Organism: Sequoia sempervirens; assembly: GCA_007258455.2. Taxonomy (NCBI): domain Eukaryota; kingdom Viridiplantae; phylum Streptophyta; class Pinopsida; order Cupressales; family Cupressaceae; genus Sequoia; species Sequoia sempervirens. The sequence goes on from VDFB02058242.1 coordinate 211,402,495, forward strand.
CTGCCAATCCACTGTTGAGTAACCTGCAAAGAAGTTTTCATTTTTTCTATCTCACTGATGGCATCCTTTGATAACAAACCTTTTGAACATGGAGCACTTTCACTAGTTTGTGTCTGCAAAGGGTTGACTAAATGTTGGATGTATTTTTGCAGTTCTCCCATTTGTTGTTGGAGCTTTTCTTTGGCTTGTGTTTCATTGTCCAATCTCTTTAGAATGGCCTACACGGATTCTTGAAGATCTTCTTTCTCTTGTGCCTTAGTAGAAGGACCCAGATTAATGGTTTCAATCTTGTAGTCAGATGGACTGGCCTCATCCTTATGCTTGTCATTCCTGGGTGTGGCAACATGGAGAACTCTATTATTAGATTCATCTCTTGTCATTTTGGAAACCACCCTTGCTTTCTTTCTTTCTTTTGATTTTCCCAAGTTTGCCAAAAATTTACTCCAATCTGGAGTCTCTTCTTCTACAATGATTGGTTTGGGCTTCAAACGTTCTTTCAACCAATCAAGAGCAGTTGGTTGTTCTATGTCTGTATCATCATGGGAAACATTTGACTCTTCATGACCTTTAGGCTAATTAGCTTCAACATTTACTAGATCCTTATCAGTATCATCTTGATTTTGTTGTTCCTAATCCTTGTTTTCATTTCCAAATACATGTGCTTGTTCTTTCTTAGGAGATTGGGAAGGCATTTCCTCTACTTTCTCTAGCTCTTCCTCTACTACTTTATCACTTTGCACCTCATGAGCTTTTTGTTCCAATTGTTTTCCAAAGCCACTAAGTTCTCCACTCTTTGGAGTTTGCACTTCTTCATCTTCTTGTTGTTCAGGCCCCTTGGAGATGTTACCTTCATCATTTGCAACCTCTTCCTCTTCTTTATCAGTTTGTGCATTTTGGGGAGGAGATTGGAGAGGAGTATTATTTCCTGTAACTGCCTCTTCAGGGTTCTCAACTTCTTCAACTAATGGTTCCTTAACATTCTCCTCATGCTCATTCACCACCTTTTCAGTATTCTCTATGTTAGGAGGGGACACTTTTTTCCTCGGAGAGTTCTTTGTTGTATACACTTGTGTTCTCTCTCCATAGCTCTCTACTTCAATTACCTTGGCTTGAGTTTCACCAACCTTGGTTTTCTTGGATCTAGATATCTTTTCTCCTTCTGTGATAATCCTTCTTTTCTTGGAGGGCTCAGCTTCTCCAGTCATCTCCTTTGTACACTTTCTTCTCTTTGAGACTGTTGTCTTTTAGGCTCTTTATCTTTGGTTTGACTCCTAGTTTTCCTCTTGATCACAATAGGTGCTCCTTCTATATCCTCTTCCTCTTGAGGAACTGCAGTGTCATCTTGGCTGTTCTCAGTTTCTTCCTCTAAATGAGATTCCAAGTCTCCTAGCAAGTCATAGGTAAACTTAGTTCCTATTGCTTCCAGCTCCAAAACCTTGTGTTTGACCCACTGCTTGGAATATCTCAACACTAGAGCAGTGATTTGATCCAAGTCAACTATCTCATCCTCTGACCAATTGATTGTGGGAAGTGGCTTATCCTGAAATTGCATGTAATCATGATACTGAATAGGATCCTCTTCGTCATCAACCTGATCTGGCACATTGGCCACTCTATGAAGTCTTATCAATTTCAAAGACAGCCTTGAATATCTTCTCTTTATTACTTCAAACTCATCCCTACAGTTTGCCCAATAATCTTCATGGTGATCTTTGTGTCTATATTCCCTATTAGCCATTTTTTGTGCCACTCCATAGGGATCAAAATTGCCTCTATCTGAATGAGAATACAAATGTAGATGAGCCATCTCTATCTCAGAATGATGTGCACTTTGTATGGAAGGGCAAGCCTCCAAACTACCAATCCTCAAGGGGAAATCAGCACCAACCCCTGTTTTATGAATCTCCTTTAGAATAGCATCAAATGCAGCTAGTTGTCTTGTCAATTCCAGCAATACGAGCTTGTCTGTAGGATACCTAGGGAGCCTGTAAGGAACCTTTGGAGATCCATGACCTCTGATATAGGTGAATTTTGGGAATTGAACAAACCAAAAGCCATATTTCTTGATCAAGTTTGTTGCTTATGCTGAAATTCTTACATGGAGAGCATCTTGCAGGGTCCTCATTATATACATAGTGAAGGCATCATTGACCCTTATGAAATTGGAAGTGTTGAAATGTAGTTGAGGGTTGTTTACTCCACTAATGGTAATTCAATACGCTATAGAAGTAAACTAGAAACACAATATCATTGAGTATGTAAAAGCATTCACAGAACAGAACAGATGTATATGAAGCATTGCAGTCTTTATTCATGTACTTGCAGTATTACATTATCATATCAACATACTTCCCCTCGACTACGAACCAAACAGCAACATAAATAGTTAACCGGCGTCGGTTGAAAGCACCAACCGTCAGCAACTAACAAGTACCAACTAATCCCGAGTGCTAACTAGTCCCGAGTGCTAACTAATCCCAAGGACTAAATCCCAGACAAAACATTATTTATTCCCAGTACAACCGACTACAACATTTATTTGATTAGTACAGTCGATTAAAATATAATTATTTATTAACATGGCCGTCTACATCATCCCCCCTACAAAGTAGTCGTCTTCCAGACGACTGAAAACAAAAAAAAGCCAACTCCTCGTCCTTTCCTATAATTGATTCTCCCTCTGTGCTGAAAGTCGTGCATCAGCCACCTAGGTATCCTTCTCTATCAACTGACCCAATACTCTGTCCCTCTCTGCCAACTTCTCCTCGAGAGCTACCACTCTCGTTTGCTCGGCTGCCAACTGCTCTTGTAACTGTACTATGATGGCTGGTTGTACTGCAAATTGGCAATTCCAATAAATCTGATGGGGGTCTGGGGGCAACGCCCCCAGCAGGGTCAAGGGGCAACGCCCCCAGCAGGGGTCTGGGGGCAACGCCCCCACCGCCAAGACCAATTTAACACTTCTAAAACCACTTGAAACTGCATCACGCACCTCATTTTCATGATTTTTCCACAGGTTCTCAATAGTGCTGACGAAGCCGAAAAATACATATTTTGCATTATTTTTCTTAGACTTTACTTTCTCCAGGTCGATGCTTGGTACGACAATGGACGGTATGAATTCTTTTTCCCAATGTACGGACTCCTCACTACGCCGTACGGATTTCTCCTTAACACAACGTATGACCTCCTTCCTAGCTCGTACGGCCTCTGCTCTATCCAAGCGTACGGCTTCATCTACAACTCGTACGGCCTCTTCTTTATGATAGCGTACGGCTCTTCCTTCAAGTCGTACGGCTTCTCCTCTGCCAAAGCGTACGGCTCTTTCTCTAGGTCGTACGGCCTCTCCTCTGCTAGAGCGTACGGCTCTTTCTCTAAGTCGTACGGCGTCTCCTCTGCTAGAGCGTACAGCTCTTTCTCCAGGTCGTACGGCCTCTTCTTCCAATCGTACGAACTCTCCTGATGATATGTGTACGGCCTTGGTATTCTTCTGTTGATGGCATACTTGCTTCCGTACGGAAACCCTTCTCTTCAAGCGTGCGGCCCTTTCTTGCACTGGTACGGCCTTCAAGCGTGCGGATTTTCTTCCAAGTCGTACCACTTCTTTATATCGTACAGCCTTCTCCAAACAAGATAACCGTACGGACTTCCTTAGGCATACGGACTCCCTCCTGTCTCCCCACCGTACGGCTTCTCTGTGTGCCCAGTGTACGGTCTTCAGTCGGATGGTTTTACCTTCTGTAATTTCTTTCTTTCGCCTGTCTTCCTTTGCTCTTCGATTTTTCCCTTGCAATGCACCCTGAGTGGTAGACAATGTTGTACTCATCGATTTATTTTGAGTCTTCCCTCTAGGTTTAAGTCGTACACTTTTTGCCAAGTTTAATATTTTAATACTCTTTACCTCAAATTTCCTTCTTTTGATTATTTTTAATTTTTCTTTTTTCCTCTTTTCAATTTTTCTCTTCCCAAATTTTAATTCTCTTTTATTATTCCTCCCTCTTTCTCTCTCCTCTTTCATCCATTTGCCTTGTGTTTCTTCGTTTATTCTTTTTTCGTCATTTATTTTTCTACCCTCCCTTTTTTCGTGACTTTTAGCTTTTTTCTCATCTATCTTCAATTTTTTCAATTTTTGCTTATTTTCTCTCTCATCTCTTCTTTCTTCGTGTTCAAATGTTCTTTTTATTCCTCGTACTCCTTTATCCGTTTTAACCTTCAACTCAGACGCATAGTACCATTTGCACGTATGCGGGGGCCGCTTATAGCATTCTTCTTCACAACATGATCCTATATACTATATATCAAACCATTTATCAAGCAATGGAGAAGGGCCAATACCTTTGAAACTGCCGTCGATGTATCGTCCGCCGTAACGCTGGTACCACATAACCTCTTCGCCTTCTATAGTTGGTGGCCCGGCTGGTTTAGGTATTATTTTCCAAAGCCCATCTTGTGTCACTAACCTGGGCACTTTCCTCCGTTCCTATCTCGACAGCTTAATTACATCATCAGTGTACCCATCTACACTTGAAATGAACATATCTTCTGTCATTATTACTGTCTTTAAACAGGGAGTTGTCCGTTCAAAATAGGCTTCCCATTGCTCACCATTCCAATCATTTGCTTCATCATCAGCATCCTCAAGTTGACACAGACTTTGTTCATGGGCAAGTTGTTCCTCTTTCTCTTTCTGTGCCTCGGTATCTAATTCTTTTGCCAGGTATCCTCGCCGGAGGCCTTCATACGGAGCAATGTAACACCAATGTCCACCCATTCTCCGCCATAGTGTTGGTGTCCCGAATACTACATTGGTGAGATGCTTGTGCACCCGAGGTACAGCGATGCCTTCTACCCTCTTCTGCACCAGTCTTTCTTCAATGATTTGATCTACGCCTGACTCCATCCAAACTCCTTCGGCTGCATGGCCGGGGCCTCCGGGACCCCAGTCATATTCTGGCGAATCCTCTACTTGCACAGCCCAATCCTCTTTAGTAGCATAGCCCAACATATTGATGGCAATGACGTTTTCCTTTCTTTCCTGATACTGCTTCAACTTAGAACTGTTGATTGCTTCTGGTATGGGTGACCCATCTAAATTCTCAAGTTTTATAGAGCCATTGTCATAGACTTCTCGAACTCGAAACGGTCCTAACCAATGGACTTTGAACTTCCCCGGCTTAATCTCGTTGCGGCCGTTATATTTCAAAACTAACTGTCCTGGCCGGAAGTTCATTCGCCGGAGGTGCTTATCGTGCCAATACTTCCTTCTCTGCTGCATGTTCTCTGTCGTCCATTGTGCCATTATCCTTCGCTCATCCAGTTTATTAAGTTGGTATAGTCGTTCTTTTAAACTTTCCGTATCACCCAGCCGATTCTCCACGGCTATCCTTAAGCTGGATACCATGTATTCCATCGACATCACTGCTTCCTGACCGTACATTAATTGAAAGGGCGTGTGGCCCGTGGTTACCTTGTACGTCGTACGGTAGGCCCACATGACGGCTGGTAATCTCTTTCCCAGTCAACTTTTTCTACGCCACATGACTTGTGGATGACTGATACTAGCACTTTATTTGTAGACTCCGCCTGGCCGTTAGCTCGCGGGTAGTACGGACTTGATAGGTTGTGAAAGATCCGGAACTCCGTCGTCATCAGCCTGATGACATGATTGACAAAATGCCCTCCATGATCACTCGTGATCTGAATGGGAATGTCGTACCGTGTCACTATTTGCTCATAGATAAATCTTGCCGTACTCTGTGCTGTATTGTCTGGCAATGCTCTCGTCAAATATTCAATAGCAACCACAATGTATCAGCATCGATGCAACTGACTCACCTTTAATGGTCCAATGAAGTCCAATCCCCATCATTCGAACAACTCCTGTGGCTGTGAGGGATGCAGTGGCATGAAGTCCCGCTTCAATGGTTTCCCGCCCCTCTGGCAGGTGTCGCAGCCTAACACCCATTCTCTGGCAACGGTGTGTATCGTCGGCCAGCATAGGCCTGCCAGAAGAATTTTCCTTGCTGTAGCATTTGGTCCCATTTGACCGCCAGCCAAACCTTCGTGTGCCTCCTTTAGTACACCTGGTACCTCTTCTTCTATAACACATCTTCGGAGGATCTAATCAGGCCCCATCTTGGGACAACTGATCAGCAATCACATGGCTCTTACCCGGTCGTACGATGATGGTAAAGGTAAACTCTTGGAGCAGTAATAGCCACCTGCTTACTCGTCCTTGAATGATTGGCTTGTTCACTAAATACATTAAGGCTTGATGATCCACATAAAAGGTGAATGGCGTGGCTAGGAGATAGTGTCTGAACTTTTGTACGGAGTAAACCATTCCTAGTGCCTCACGCTCAGTTGTACTGTAATTTCTTTCTACTTTTGAAAGTAGCCGACTGGCAAAGAATACGGGGTGGTCCAACCCGTGTGCTCCCACTTGTGCTAGTGTTGCTCCAATGGCGAAATTAGAGGCATCCACATGTACATGAAATTCCTTATCCCAGTCCGGATACATCAATATGGGTGAGCTGATCAATCGGTCCTTCAATTCGTTGAATGCCTTCTCCTGTTCTTCGGCCCATATGAATGGTTGGCCCTTCCTCGTCAGTAGGTCAAGAGGATATGACACTTGCGCAAAATTTTTAATAAATCTCCGATAGTATCTCACATGCCCAAGGAAGGACTTCACACCGGTGACGTTCTCTAGAGCCTCCATCTATACGATTACTCGCACCTTGTCGAGATCGGTTTTCAACCCAACCTTGCACACAATGTGTCCGAGCAGCTTTCCTTGTGGCACCATAAATCTACATTTCTTGGGATTCAAAGCAAGGCGGGCTGCTCTACATCTTTCCATGCACTCGCCTAAAGCTTTCAAATGTTTTTCTTTATCACTGTAAATTGACCAATCATCGAGGAAAGCTTTGAAATTACCTACAGACATTTTATCAAAAATGTGGAGTATTATCCTTTGGAACATGGCTGGTGCGTTGCACAATCCAAACGGCATCCGGTTGTATGCGTACACCCTGTCCTCAACCACGAACGTAGTCTTCAATTTGTCTTCCTCCGCAATACTAATTTGATTGTAGCCCGAAAAGCCATCTAGGAATAAGTACATTTCATGCCCGGCAACTTCTTCGAGGATTGTGTCGGTGAAGGGAATAGGAAATGGGTCCTTGATGGTCACCGCATTCAGACTCTGAAAGTCAACACATATTCTAATTTGCTCCTTCTCTTTCTTCAAGGATATGACGATCGGTGATACCCACTCGCTGACATCCAAATGATGCCCGCTTCCAACATTTTCTCAATCTCCTCTTGTACTTTAGCGGCATAATTTTTATTCATTTTGTATGGTCTCTTTCGTACGGGCTGGGCTGCCGGTACAAGAGGGATCCTTTGTACGCATAACTTCGGTGGTACGCCTTTTAGATCTTTATACGTCCAGGCAAAGGCATCTTTATACTCCATAAAGATTCTGAATGCTGCCGCCTTCAGTACAGGGTCCCAATCATCACCCACAAGAATCTCTTTAGATTTTTCTGATTCCCCAAGGTTTACCTTCGTCAGCGTTGGCTCCTCGTACTTGATGATTTTGTCCCGTTCAAACTTGTGTGCTAGCGTCACATCCAATTCTGTCGTACCTTCCTTATACTTTTCGTACTCTGGAGGAAATGTTTCACTGGTCGAGCCTTTGTCTTCTTCCGCTTTCCCCTCCTTGACTTGTAGCATGTTGCAATCAGGGTGGAAGACTTCATAATCTTCCATCTGCCAGTGAAATAGTCCATTCAGCGAACTGGTCTTGTCCTCCGAGCAACTCCCAATCTCCAGTACACCGCCTTCATTTGGCTCCATTAATTTTCTTTCGTCATCAACATCTGATTCTTCTCCCGATTCGGATGCCGAAGACACCAGATCTTCGCTAACAGCCTGGTTCTTCAAATCAATAGTGTACTTACTCCCCCGACTCTCTATCAAGAGTGTATTCCTCTTCCAGTTGTGGTTTTCCTTGGCAGCAATCAACCATCCCCGTCCCAATAGTGCATCGTACGCCTTTTTCTCCAGTGGGATGACGACAAAATTTAGCAAAAACAGTTGTGTGCCGATCGAGACTTTCTGTTCCATTAGTGTACCAAGAGGTTTGATGCCATGCTGATCTGTTCCTACGAGGTGGAATGTCGAGGGCCAGAGAGTTGGCTTACCCAAACATTTCCATGTTTCCTCTGGCAGTACGTTTACTCCCAAACCTCCGTCGACGATAGTGTTAGATAATTTCATTCCCAAGATCTCCATCTCGACGACTGTTGGTTTCCTCCCGATACTTACTGCGAGTAGCATTGGGTCCGTAGTCTTGGCTACTGGTTCTGGCATTTGTTCTAGCGGACCCTTCTGAAGATTGTCTTCAATAGCATTTGTAAGCGCTACTCCCAGATGAGGCATCGTTTGCAAAAGGTCAGTCACCTTGATTGGTACGGTTGTGTGAAGCACCTGCCGTACTATGTTCTTCTCCGACTCCGACTACAGCAACGTACTGGTAGCTTTAGAATTTCTACGTTCATTCACCATTGCCTCTTCTACTTTTGTCTTGGCTTCCTAGAGTCTTTCCTTCTCCGTACGAGGATCTGGATAATTTGCCTACTTTGATTGCACCCTCGTGATTGCCAAGACTTCTTCGTCGGCTATCTCTAGCATATTGATACTACCTTTCTGCTTTGGACAGTCGGTGTCTTCATGATCACCCGGTCCACACCATTTGAATAACTTTCCCCCGGTGCCTTGGCCGCTCTGACATTCCCTCGCAAAGTGACCCCATTCATTACACTTCTTGCATTGGATCATGGGCCTTCCTTTTGCATCGTACTGTATCATGTTTCTCGGACTTCTATTGGTCCGATAACCTCCAGGGGATGCATTGCTATTGTACTGGGGCTTTGGTGGTGTGTTTGGCGGTGTCAACGGTTCTCCCTGTGCAAAGAGTACTTGTGCACTTCTGGCTTTTAAGTTGTATGGGCATTCCTTGACGGAATGTCCCATCACTTGGCAGATATCGCAGAATAAGTTCTTGGGATAGTTCGCTTTTATGTGACCTTCCCCATTGCAGTCCGTACACCACAGTTCTCTAGCTTCTCTCATACTCTCCTTGTCGGCCTTCAATTCTTTCATCATTCGCATCATATCTTTCCTGAGTGCTTGTACAGTCTTGGATTCACCATCGCTGTCGTCTGTACTCTCCTCATCGTCTGTCTTCTTTTTCCCTCGGGAGGATGTTTTGTTTTCACTTTCTATATCCATCACTCGATTGTATGCTTCGGCGTATGACGAAGGAGGTACGACTTTCATTTTCTTTCTTAATGACAGAAGCAAGCCCTCGATGAACCATCTTTTCTTCAATCCATCAGCCGACTGTGCCTCCAATTTCCCCAGCAAATCTTTGAGTCTTCGGTTGTAGGTCCGCACACTCTCGTGCTTTCCCTGCTTAGTATTGTATATCTCTGTGACAATCTCACTATCATCTCGTAAGAGTTTGAACTCCTCTTGAAATGCTTTCTTCAATAATCTCCATGTAGCTTTGTGTGCTTGATCTAATTTAGAGTACCAATCAATGGCATTATCTCTGAGTGTCGCTGGAAATGCTTTCAGCCACTGGTCTAGATCATCCTGTCCGCTGGCTATCCAGATAGTTTCACATGTCTTGCAATGTCGTACTGGATCTTCTGACCCATTCCCCATGAACTTCGGCAGCTTTTGCCGGTTCGGATGAGCCATCTTTCCCCGCTGTCCTCCTTGTGTGTTGGACCCGAGTAGACTAGTTTCCCCGCTACGTTCTGGTGCTTCACTTGCACTCTCGGCCACGTACGAGTCACTCCCACGTCTTCCTTCGGCGTCCTCAACACCTTGAGTCTCCTGGGTTCCCTTCGGTACTCTCTCCGCCTTGGGGTACTGGGCTCAGATCTTCCACTCGCCAGCCATTTGTCGTCATCCGATAAAGACAACTCCTGAAAATGTCTAATGCTACTACTTAATTCATCTTCGTTCTCATAAGGATCATACCTTCCTACGTACAGGGTGCCGAAGGGTTCTCCATCCCTTCCTTCTGTCAAACTTTGGTGCGCTCATCCAATGGATGTGTCTATTCTTGTCAGATTTTCATATGTTCTTTTAATGCTCTGATTTATTTCAATCAAATCCTCATCCAACTCCTTACCGGCTTGCTTCAATCTTCTTCACCGGTTTTCTTGTTCTTGCAGTCTAAGTGATCACCAAACCTTTTCTTCCTAAGTCTCATGCCCATCAGGTACTCGATTCTTGTCTTTGTTCAGTCGTATGGGCATTTAAAATATGTTCAGGCGATCATTGCTGACTACCGGATGTACGTCTCCGGCTCATGTCTCGTTCTTCTTCTTCTCGTTTAGTTCGCTCTTCGTAGCGCTACAGTATTTGCTGCCTTCGGCGTTCCCGATCCTCTTCTTCTCGGAGGTCTTGCAGAATAATGAAATGACGGGCCAGCAATCTGGGCATACGATTCAGGAGGCGCTTCACCTCGTCATTCACTTCCAACCTATCCCAGATAACTTCCTCAGGGATCTCCCGTCTGTGGGATTCCCTACGTACGTGATCTCGTAAAGATATCTTCCACAGGTTGATAAAATCTTCAGTCAATAGGTCTTCCCTTTCCTCATTGCTATTCACGGGTTCATCTGTCGAGATACCCATTACACTGCCATGACGAGTGATGCCCTAGTTCGCTCAGGCAACGGCGCTAAATGTTTACTCCACTAATGGTAATTCACTACGCTATAGAAGTAAACTAGAAACACAATATCATTGAGTATGTAAAAGCATTCACAGAACAGAACAGATGTATATGAAGCATTGCAGTCTTTATTCATGTACTTGCAGTATTACATTATCATATCAACATACTTCCCCCCGACTACGAACCAAACAGCAACATAAATAGTCAACCGGCGTCGGTTGAGAGCACCAACCGTCGGCAACCGACAAGTACCAACTAATCTTGAGTGCTAACTAGTCCCGAGTGCTAACTAGTCCAGAGGATTAAATCCCAGACAAAACATTATTTATTCCCAATACGACCGACTACAACATTTATTTAATTAGTACGGTCGATTACAATATAATTATTTATTAACATGGCCATCTACAAGGGTAAACATCATAAACTCTATCTTGGCCAATTGTTCCTTTACAGCTCAAATCCTTATACTTGAAATTCCTGGCAAGCATATACACAACATATGAAGTCATAGTAAATGTCTCGGTGTCTTGCACACTTCTCAATTGCAAATCCAAGTTGTCACTGATAGTGCCTGCCCAGTGATAGTGAATTCCCTTCTTAATTGGTGAGATGACATAAAACATCCACTCTTCAAAGATGAAAGCTTTCTCTAATCCTACCACTCTGCTGAGGAGAGTGATCATGTCATTGTATTCCAGTTTAAAGTCACTCCTGTGCAATTGTTTTGGTAACTTGGAATAGTGAGACTTTGGTTTCTCAATCCATGAGCTATTCATCATCTCCAATGCTTCAGCTGGATCAAAATCATAGAATTGTTGTGCAATCTGAAAATTCATCTTCACCAACTTTTGATGTGACCCAATGTTGAAGGCTTAAGCTATTGACTCTTTAGTCAAATTTGCCATTACTCTACCTTGAGGACCAACAATCACCCTCTTGTCTAAATCATAATGTTTTGCACACTCCATGATCAGCTCATGACACTGCACTGAAGGTGGGAATTCAACAGCTTGTGTCAACCCTGTATGTACTAATGTCTGGGCCAAAGGAGTAGGTGCATTGCAGCACATTCTTTGTTTGAAATCCTCATAATCTACATGACCCATATTGGTATCTCCAACTTTTGCTCAAGTTGAAATGATCTTGGACTTCGGCCTCGTACCCTTGAAGTCGTACTTCATCTTTTCAGCTCTAGTTGTAGGCTCCTCTTTAACTGGTTCAGTAGATTTTGCTTTGAGACCCTTTCCTTTGCTAGATTATGATTGCATCTTGTTAGAAAAGACCATAATTACTGAAATACCAAGCACAACTAATCATTGCAACACAATTGCATCATTAAATTTATCATCAAAACATATATGCAATATGTAATCAATTCCAAATCATCATTAAAATCATTAAAACCAAGTTGCAAACCCTCGTAATCAAATTCTAAACAAACCTTGGGTTTTCAACAAGTTCGTGAATTTTGACTGTCAAAGGATTTCGGGGAATCCAATACCAGGCGAATTCCACGAAGAATGGTCTCTTGGGTATTCTGGGTTCACACGGATTCCACGAAGGGAGAAAACTTAGTCAAATTTCAATCACGAGACATCTTTAAGATCACGAAACTCGCCTCGTACCTTTCCCAAGATCAAACTTTAACATACATCGGGTATTTTGCAAGCTCGGGGATTTTGGGCCCTCATGGATTTCGGGGAATCCAGGGCATTGAGGATTTTGCGAAGGACAGGTCTTTGGGTTTTCGCAAGGACAAGGATTACGCAAAAGATAAGTTATCGGGTTTTCCGCGTAGAAGCGGATTTCGCGAAGGAAACAATTTCATGCAGTCCAGGAACTAAAGAATTAAACAAAATCTTCACGAACCGACTTCGACTCCTCGAAATAAATCACATTGCTTTGATTACATACTAGGGTTCAACATCAAACTCAAATCAGAATCCCACTAAATCAATAATAAATCGTTCAACATTCTAAGCGCAATCTTTAAAATCACGAACTAGGGTTTATATTTATCAACTTTCAAAACTCAGATCACTGGTGAATTAATCATTCCATTTCAAATAGGCCCTAGTTCATACTCAAAGATGGCAATTCGCAAAACCCTAGCTTCTATTGATATGCAAATGATACCCTAATTTACTAACTCCGAATACAAGATAAACCCCAAATAAAACGAATTCGAAGCCAGAATTAACTAATTAACTAAGTCAATCCGACAATGCAATGATAATCATCAACCGGGGCTAAACCCTTATGAAATCAAATGCTGATAAAACCAATTCAAAGCCACAATCATGAAATCAAATGAACAATACAATGCAAATCATGAGCTTAAACCCACACCACCGAAACGCCAAAAGATTATAAAACTTCACATTGCAATCATTCATCGAATTCACAAGCAGCTTGGCACCTTACCTCGCAACCAAGGAAATTGATAATGGCAGCACAAACGCACACCTGGAAACCCTAGTCAATCAACTGTGAAATGCCCTAGCGTGGGATGCTCAAATCCAAACCTTTGAAGCACTCAGATGCTCAAACGCTCCTCAGCGATGCAATTCTCAAAATGACTAATGAGTACGAGGTCAAAGGCATATAAATCGCATCACAACTCCATATTAATGACAAGGTACCTCGCATGCAGAAACTCATAAATGCACTGACAAGACATTCACCAAGGTTCGAGAAAACGAGCCAATCACGGATTTGGGGAATCCAGAGACCCAAGGATTTAGCGAAGAAAGAAAGCTCAGGGAATCCATTTAGGGACGGATTTAGTGAACAACAAAGACCTCGCGAAATCCAGCAAGTTAAGGATTTAGTGAGCATCTTGACTTTTGGGTAATCCATGTAGGAACAGATTTAGCAAACCACTGAACCTCGGGGAATCCGGCACCAAGCGGATTGCCCGAAACTCTCCCAAACTTGTTCAATTTGATGCCAAAGTAAAATTTGCATGAAACCAATGACTCAATGCATCAATCAAGATCAAAATGCTGCAAAACAAAAAACACCTAAACTGCAAATATGATCCTCAAAAGCCCAAAAGGTGAAGTGAATCAAAATTTCAAGGAACCTATCCCTTAAGGGGAAAAGGTGAAACCTAAAGCAAAAACAAGAAAGCAAAAGCAAGAAAGAGGGTCCCCGCCTCCAGTGGGGCGTGTGTGAAAATAGCACAACACACACCTCACCTCTAGGGTTTGTATGGCTATAAGTGTCTCAAATACCAAGCGACCAAGTCTGCTTTAGCATGCCCTTGACAACTTTAGAGTCATGCCCTGACAGAGGAGAAATAACTAGTGCCTATACCATGTGATGAATCACACCCTTGCTCAAATTGAACTATGTATGGAGCAATGAAGCATAAATCTGCAAAAAAACCCGATTAATCGCGATTTTTAATAAATCTGCAGGTTGGACGATTTTTTCCCCGATTTTTTGAAAAAATCATTGACTTTTTGGTTGACTTTTTGGTCAATGATTTTTTTTCATTTCAAATTGCAAATTCGCCAAAAAAACGTGTTTAAAATCTGGAAAAAAACGAAATCGAGCTGATTTTCGCACAAGAAAAACCATGAGACCATGGCTTGTTGCTTATTATTATGCTTTGATAGATTTTTTCCAAGCATCCATAGCTTGTTTGAAAGCACCTATTTTAGGCTTTTAGCCATAGCAGCAAGGCAATGAACTGTTTGAACTTTGATAAAATGCTTTGGTAGACATGTATGAAAAATGTGGTAGCATAGACAAGGCGGTGAGCGCTTGAAAAAATGTCTCAAAGAAATGTAGTCTCATGGTGATGGAATGCCATGTAATGCCATGACAAACAAATTGCTATGGATTGTCATGGCATTCCATCATGAGACTGCATTTCTTTGAGGCATTTTTGCAAACACTTCACTGCCTTGTCTATGTTATTGCTTATATTATGCTTTGGTAGATTTTTTCCAAGCATCCATAGCTTGTTGAAAGCACTTGTTTTGGCTTTACCCATAGCATGAAGTTGAACTGTTTGATAAAATGCTTTGGTAGACATGTATGAAAAATGTGGTAGCATAGAAAGGTAGTGAACTATTTGAAAAAATGCTTCAAAGAAATGTGGTCTCATGGTGATGGAATGCCATAGCGAATGCCATGACAAAGCAAATTGCTATGGATTGTCATGGCATTCCATCACCATGAGACCACATTTCTTTGAGCATTTTTAAACAGTTCACTACCTTGTCTATGCTATTGCTTATATTATGCTTTGATAGATCTTTTCCAAGCATTCATAACTTGTTCAAAAGCACCTGTTTAGGGTTTTAGCCATAGCAGCAAGGCAGTGAACTGTTTGATAAAATGCTTTGGTAGACATGTATGAAAAATGTGGTAGCATCAACAACTGTCACCATCTGATATTTATGCAGTTGTAGTATGTTTTGTGCAATGTAATCAGCGATATGAATATAACCAACAAAAATCTATTTTCTATAATTCATGGATTGAACTCTGTATTTTATTTGCTCTCAATGTCTGTAATAATGCTATGGAAATGCCATTAATTTTTTTAAAAGTAGTTTCTGACTATTTTTCTTCAATTTTTTATGTTTTTTTGTAAATCCTATTTTTTCCCGATTTTTTCCCGATTTTTTCAAAAAATCCTGAACTTTTGGTTTGCCGATTTATTCCCCAAACGATTAATGCTGCTATGGTATGGAGGTCGCCTAATGTAATGACAAGTAATGCAAAGATTTCAGATCAGAAAAAACCCTCACAATGAACCAATAACCTCCACCAAAGACCCACGTCCCTAGCCAATATATGTTTCAGAACTGGGTGCCTAGGGTTTGCTGAGTGCCACAACCATAAGCAGACCGAATTCCTTCAAGATAAATGTATGTGATGCAGTGAACAGACTCGGCTACTGATATCAACGAAAATCAGACGTATAGCCTTAACTTCAATCTCCAACACTTGCTTAAACTAAGACCTGAAACAAATTGATTTCCTCAAATCTGGTCTCTGAAAGAGACCCACCAAATTTGCTCTTTTGCTCCTATAAAAAGCCTATGTGACTTCCTCCACAAATCCAGCTAGGGTAGATAGTTTCACTACTAAAACTGGTACCAAAAATGAGGGTTTTTGTCCTCAACCAGCTACGACAATAAATTGGAAACAATTCAGTAGAGTCTCCTTAAGTTGTCAAATCCATCATAACCAAATGAGAGCCAAAAAGCAGATTAAATAGAAGTGGAGGGAGAAATTTGAGCAACCTCCAATTTGAATCATTTTCCCTCCAAAAAAATTTTAATATATTTGCTTTGTACTTTAAAACATAATCAAATATTCCTCAAAGGGACATCATGCTCAAAAGGAAACTATTTTACCTTATCCAGCCTTCTAAAACAACATTAAGTTATCTCATTAGGCACCAAGGTACTTTTCGATGACCACCTACCCCCTCACTTAAGTTATAAAGTTACTTAATTAAAATAACTTAAGTGACTAATTAAAAGCAAATATTACATAATCCAACCTTAGGCTCTCCAACACCACCATAGAAATAGCACTGCTAAGGACACTAAGAGTTTGAAACCAGTTTCCCAAAATAGACTTACTATAAATAGCAACTGCTAAAAATACTAAGTGCTCACCAAAATACAAACTGGCCAAAACATTAAAGCTCGTCGAACAACTCCAACATACTGCCCAAACAAGAAACCCTACACTGCACCGCCGCCCGGACCAGTTACTAATTATAGTACTTACTAAAAATAGTAAGTGAGTTAAAACCATACTAGCTCAAAGGAGGACATCGAAAATGGGGACATTATATATAAGGTAAAGAGTATGCTTAAAGAAACTATCGAGGCAAAGTTTGATTTAGGGGAGTCTCTATCCTCAACAGATGCATGTACTACTATCCTCCTTGAGCTCTCTTTGCCTAGTGCTTCTCTTGCTCCTCTGAGGTCCAAACAGTCCAGGAAGGCAAATCAATTGGGTAAGTGGAGTCCTCCTTCAGTGGGATTCCTCAAAACTAACACTAATGGGTCTGCTTGTGGTAACCCAGGTGCTGCTAGGATTGGTGGAGTGGGACATGACAGCAAGGGCTCTTCTCAATTTTTCTTCTCCATATTCATGGGGGTGTATTCTAACAACCAAATGGAAGCTTGGGCTATTCTTAAGGCTTTGGAGAAAGCCTGTAAGCTGGCCTAGAAGAAGGTGGTTTGTGAAACTGATTCTATGATTTTAGTTTCTTTGCTTAATAAGGGGGATTTTCATAATTATTCTTGGAGATTGGCTGTGATAGCTAAACAAATTCTCAATCTTGCCTTAAATTTTGATACTATTTCCTTTGTTCATATTCCTAGGGAATGGAACAAAGTTGCTGATTGTCTAACTAAATGGGCCTCCGAGGGAATGGGGGAGTGGTCTGTCTCGGATTGGAGTCAATTAGATCAGCAAAAAAGTCATTTGCTGACTCAGGCACTTCATGAGGATCACAATGTTTAGTGGCAAGTGGTTGGCTTGGTTGGTGCTCTTTGTGGCTTTGAGGTCTACTAGCATGTTTGTATGTTGGGTCTCTTTGCTTCTTTCTCTCTGGGACTTGAGTCTGGGATTATTCTGATGGTTTGGAGTGTTTGGTTCTCCTGATGTATTTGTTAGCTATTATTTAAATAAAATTTTCACCCCTTTTTATTAAAAAAATTCTTGTGGAATAGGACTATAAGGTTAAAGTTAATTAAATAAATGTAAATTTATTTAATTAAAGGTGAACAATAGGATAAGGGATGAATTAATTAAACAAATGGTTTATTTAACTAATGCTTGGGAAAGGGCAAAATTTTGTGTGGTTATGCGTGGACAACTTGAGGTGTCTACAGATCATACAGAAGAGATATTATGATTTAAAGAAAAGGAAGATAACACAATAGAGCATTCCTAAAAAAGGGCGGCTCTGAATACAATTGAACTAAACAAACTTTTGAGTTTGGTTCTGGAATTCTTGTAATGAGATGGAGCCAGCTTCAGCATGACTTTGATTCTGAAATTCTCGTAATGAGAAGGAGCCAGCTTCAGCATGACTTTGATTCTGAAATTCTTGTAATGAAATGGAGCTAGCTTTTTACATGCTGAAGTGCTTGCCCTAAGTTAAATAAGACAATATTTGAGGGAAAGCTAAGTTCAACTGATCAGTTCTAGCTATGAAACTTTATAGGCTTTGGGGAGATAAATCCAAAACATGAACAAGAAGATGGTTCAGAATATGATAACAGACCTCCTCAAAGATGCCCATGACAAACAACAATTAGGTTTTATGCATAAAAAATAGATTATTGGAACCCAGAATATTTTTTCCAAATAACTTGGTATCCAATGACTTACCAGTTACCCCAAATACAGGGTACTGAACATTTTATAAATTATCCTAATCAAGGTTGATATATTAATACACAGGCTGAAACTCAGAGTTGGTATTCCATCTCAAGTTAGCCTACAAAC
This sequence comes from Sequoia sempervirens, assembly GCA_007258455.2. Taxonomy (NCBI): domain Eukaryota; kingdom Viridiplantae; phylum Streptophyta; class Pinopsida; order Cupressales; family Cupressaceae; genus Sequoia; species Sequoia sempervirens. Next base: position 211,420,757 of record VDFB02058242.1, read on the forward strand.
AAGACTTAAACAAGATGAGAGCATAAAGCAACTAACTTGTGATAAATCTAACAAATTCAACAAAAGACAATAAATAGCTAGTTGGCAAATGTTGTAAAAATATGAGAAAGCAAATTTATTGGAATAGCTGTTAAGATATATTAATCTCAATGTTAAGAGGCCGTCCAACATAGTTGCCTGGTTGGATGGATTATATAATTAAATAGGACATATATTTGCAAAATTCAAGACCTCTTCAAATCACATGCATTGTACATGATTGTCACTTTTCTAGCATGGTTTTGTCACAAATTCTACTGGAAAAATACAATTTATTAGTAGTTTCTCAAATTGATTTAAATAACCAGAAGCATAGTTGGCAGACTCGCAGAAAACTCGCCGAGTTTTCAAAGACTCGCGAGTTTTTTTGAGTTTAACTCGCGAGGACGAGTTTTTCTGAGTTTTTTCAAAAAACTCGCAAGTTTTTTCCGAGTTTTTGCCGAGTTTTTTGAAAAAACTCAGCTTTGCAAAAAAAAAGTATTTTTTAAATTTCCGAGTTTTTCCGAGTTTTTGGCGAGTTTTAAAAAACTCTCCAATTTTTGGCTTGGCGAGTTTTTCTTTGGGGCGAGTCTTCCAACTATGACCAGAAGGATAACAACCGAGTTCAACAGTGGACAAGAAGTAAATTTGTGGATCTAGAGCAGATATCTCACTTTATTTTCAAATCATTTTCAATTTTAAACAAACATTCAAATATATGAAAGATCATTTCAAATTAGAAGGTCAATCCCACCAATGGTGATAGCAATCTCTAGCTTGCATGGTGACAGAATTCCTTTATTTCACATTAGAAGTTCAATCCCCCAAATTGTTATAGCAGTATGTAGCTTGATTGGTGACAGACATGCTTTGCATCAAAGAAGCAAAAATCGTGAAACAATTGCAATTAAATGTGATTAATCATGAATCACTAGCGATTCCGCTTTTTTCCCCAATAAAATCACAATTTTGCAAAACCTCATTGACCCACGAGTTTGACTGATTTTTCCAATTTTTTCAAGTTTAAATCACAGTACTGTATGCAGGTTTGACGATTTTCAACAATATATTTGCCTTCTAGCATGGTTTCCTTTTTGGTAGGGTTTACATGCCATATACGCATGCAATCTGGCTCATTTGACGTTGTTTTTCAAGTGGTTTGCTGTTATACTTCCCATGAATGAGGCTAGGGCATACCTCATTCATGACAACTGTTACTGCCAGTGCATTTTGAAACTGTAGCAACAGGAAGGTTAACCAGCCAAGGTAGGTAGCTCAAGCACTCAGAAGATGACATATTTATTTAAACTTCCATCTACTCATGTCAATTCTTATTTTCAATGTATCTGTAGTTAGCCATCAGAATAAAAATAAAGAAGAAATAAGTTTCCCAAGATTTTGCTGTAAATAAAGAAGCAGCAAGCATGTTCAGTTGTTTAAAAATGTATTGACTGTGTGATATGAACTGTTGCTTCAGGCAAGTTTTTAATATACTTCAATGCTTGATTGGTTTCTTGCATAAAAGTAAAGATAAAATAAAAATAAAAGCCACAAGAGCTTGTGCATTACAGATAAGACTGATTTCTGTAATGGTTTAGATGTGTGTTTGGAGTTTTAACAAAAGTTTATTTACAATTTGGAAAAATTGAGTGTTTGAATTGAAGTATTGCAATGGAGCAATCTAAAATCTCCGTCTTCAATCAATTCTGGAGGCACAATCTAAAACTCGGAGGTCTTCTGTTTACTATAAAGCAATCGAAAGGAAAATTTATGGAATTCTATATTCCTTAGCAGGAGCTGATCTTTCTTGAAACTTAGAGTGGTCAGTGCATGGAGAAAGAGTGCAGAGTTGTGTGTGGCTATACTCCATAACTTAGAGGAAAACATATATATTTTAGAAATTTTTCAAAAAGACAATATGTCATAAGCTCATGATACATATCAAGTTATATGACATAACCTGTCAGCTGCTAATTTATATGATATATCCAATCAACAATAAAATCATATGATATCTCCTATAAGTTATATAAAGTTATAAGATATTATCCTACTAGCGATGAACTTAAAGATACAGGCAAACAGCCATAAACTTATATGGGATTTCCTCTAACTTATTTTAAGTTGTATGATATATTCTATGGATCGTGATCCTAGATAACATATATTATATTTATGTAAAGCATAAAATTTATCATATCATATAAAATTTAAACCTGTTTAAGATAAACAAAATGGGGATTTCAGAGAAATAATATTTTTATCAAAAAAATTGATTTATCTTAAAAAAACTTTCCATATTTTTGCATTTGCCTCTAATTTAGAAAATTTAATATAATCAAAAACGTGCATCCCTGTTCTTGTAATGTCTACAGTGAAGGAAATGGACCCTCTCCCATTATATATGGCATGCCAAAGATAAATTTTGGCTGTGTGATATTGTAGAGAACTTGGACTTCCTTTGCACATACTACATGAACTATGATAAGCTTTGGATGAACTTTTTATTTTACATAGAATTTTGCTAAACATATTCAATGGTGTAAAACCCCACATTGCACACAAGTATAACTTTTTGATATGTACTTTACCAATTAATTTTGATTTCAAACAACATTCTGCCAACTATTTCTCTCAAATGATGATGTCCTTGACACTGGTGATGATTATGATCTACTTAAGGAATGCAACTATGATAGTGATACAGTTGAATGACTCAAGAGAAGCTCTAACCCAGGAGCTATCATCCGGGCCTGCAGCCCTCTAAAATGTAGCTCTCTTCATAGCAACAAGAGTGATTGACTACGTCTCATTTTTTAGAGCTTTCTACACAGTTTGTAGGTTGACTGTGCACAAAATAGATTGTAATTGAAAAATTGAAAACTATTAGCATATAGCTATTATTTATTAACGATGAAATATGCATTCTGTAATGCAACGTAATCAGCAATACGAACATAAATGACATAAGTCTATATTACACAGTTCATGAGCTAACTCTTAATTTTATTTTCTCTCTATATCTATATGCTATTGAATGCCTTTAATTTTAAAAAACAGCACGTTTTTCTCCTGCAATTTTTTAAAATCCACTTTTTTCCTGATTAAATCCCTTTTTTTTAAGAAAATCTTATACTTTTGGTTTACCAATTTTTCCCCCAAAAGATTTTTGCTGCTGTGCAAGTTTATATGATACAAGGATGGCATCCAATAACTTTCAGAAGAAAAAAGTGGCTGCATTTGATTAATTGTTTATAAAGTGACTGTAGGGAGCACAAATGGTATTCTGTATCCTGGAGGCTCTAACCATAAATTGCACAGCTTTGCTGTTTTTTGACCACATGTCAACAACAGTACAGCAATGCTTCTTTACTCTGGACATCAAATTGTGGCTATTATAGCTAACAAAGCCAATCAAGCTAGAATAGAGCTGATAAGGCAAACAGACTATGACAAATCATCAAATAGCTTAAATTCATGCTGGATTTGGAATCCATCATCATGTTCAAAACTGCATTAAGGTCTTAGCAAGACATATATTCACCTAAACATGACAACATAAAATCTACCAAAAAATTAAAAATCCTCGACTACATAAACTACATACTTATCAGATCAAACAGGGAGAGACTAAATACCTCAGATCGTAATTTGTATATCCTGTTGCGAACAAAGTGAGGATAATCAGTTCTTTGCTGAAATGCGTGAAATGTTTGTGGAGTTTTTACTGCTGCAATCAGGTCATCAATATCGGGCTGCCAATCCCACTCTTCAGCAAGAATTATATTCTCTAATGGATAAATATTTTCCGGTTTTGTGGCTGAGGCATTATAGGGAGGGATATTTCTGATTATACTAGCATTAGCTCTTGCAAGTGCCTCCTCATTTGTTAAAACAGTTGAATTCGTTGCAACTTCTTCATAAACTTTTCCAATTTGAGTCTGGTCTCCTAGAGCTTCTTCCTTTAATTTTGACTTTGCAAGACGCCTTGCCTGAACACAGACAAGTAAAAACACCACGATAAGACTTGCATGTTTCCAGGAAAATTGCCATCACATCATAGCATTCAACTCCAGGCAAATGAACTGTAAAATCAGTTAGTTTGAATAATTAACACATCCACCATTTAAGCTCATGTTTGTGCCTTTTTAGCACACAGTCCATAATCTTATAACTTGATAACAACAATGTTTTATGAATATATACAATGATTGGTGAAATGTTGTGTCAGTGTTACAATGTTTTATAAATCCAGACATAACCGTACAACATCACAAATATATATTTGAACTTACGGGCCAGGTTACATTCAAAATTCACTAAATAGATGCATTAATAAAAATCATAATCCAATTAATAACAACTGCTCCAATAAAAAACAGTAAAAATGAAATCCTAACTAAGAAAGAATCTAATAAAAACCTATGTTACTGGTTTGTGACCCAGAAGCCCCAGATTTGGGTTCGATCCATACCTGGTTCGAATTCTGGTTCAGTGTGGTAGGGAGGCATTTAGGGCACGGAAAATTGTCTGTGGGTTCGTCCCGAATGAACCTGGACGAATCCAAAACGAATCACAACAAACTTTCTTTAATTTTGCAACAGACTGGGTTTTTTTTTGTGGTTCTGTTTTGCCGAGAATGCAACTCTCTAAGAGGGATTGACTTTAGAGCGGATCACAGGCAGTCACACATCCAGGTTTGAATGAGAAATGGAAGGAGATCGATCTCAACGGGAAAATGTCATTTCCCCGAAATAATTTGAATTGTTGGAGGGAAAATTATAAAAGTGTTTTTAAAAACTATTTAATAATGATTAAATATAATATTTAAATAATATTAAATATAAATTTGAATTATTAAATAAATAACATTTAAATTTATATCTTTGGCTGACCTTCCTTAAGGTGGGCGCTAAAATTAATATTCGAATTATGTATTTCCTCTGGCCGACTTCTTCTATGTTGGCATCTACGTTTGATATTTATATGAGGTCATTGTGCATTTTGGAGGTATCAAGGAATGAAGACACAGAAATCTGACCACGTAGCTGGTCACAGCCTGGTCGCACCAAGGCACGAGGCTCTGGGAGGGCGAAATTAGCGACTAACGTGGCCGAGCTTAGGCTTTGGCCACGAACATCTCTAGTCTTCCTCGTGCACTGAAGACATGGATATCCCTGGTGCAACATTTAGCGAACTCGAAACATCATGCAATCTGGAGTGGAGACGTCTTTCATCCTCTTGAGAACCGAGTTCACGATCATCCCTTCAAGATCTGTGGAGTCAGAAATATCTGGGACAGTCGCACAAGCAGCAACCTCCGATGAATTCACTTGCACTCCTACCCGCAACATCACTAGCATTGTTTGTTTTAGACTTCGCAGCATGGAACATTGATGCTCGCCGAATCTGGAAGTTATTCCATCCATCGAATCACAGGAGCCTTGTATTGATATGGGTGATATCTATACTTGGATGACATTGTGTGAACTCAATAAAAGGTGTTAGGTCTGGAACTATTGCTTCAGTACATCGATTGTTATCTACAATTATATTCCTATGTTCTTATATCGTTCATGAAGTTGGACAGTCTTGTGTATGATTTTTGGGTATTGACTAATTGATTTGGAAAAGAACCTGAGGCAAACATTGTAAGGTCTGACCTGGAATATTACAACACTCAATATTAGTGTTAATTCTGAAAACACCAAAGTCATATCTGGAGTTCGTTGGGTAACTGTTTGAGATTTGTGCTCATCTATTTCAATGGCTATGGAAATTGCATGATTTCAGACTTATAGTGACTGTGCTTAGTGTCTATGTGTTTCTAGCTTGAAACTGTGCATAACATATTAATATTTCATTTTGCTGAGTAGAGAAAATACATTTCTTCCCTAGTCTAGACTGGGCATCTTACAATGGTATCAGAGCCACAACCTTGGCCAGCCTGTGGACGATCTGAAGATACATGCAACTGAGTCAAAGAGATTTGAGGGCAATAGAAAGAGAGAGGAAGTTGGAAGCATCCTCGTAGAATGACGACAGTGGAATAGGAGGCAGAGGTAAGAAGAAGATGGCAGAACAGAATGATGAGATCAAATCCTTCCTGCAAAAGCAAGATCAAGTGAACCAAACGCTGTTGCTGTTATAACCAGCAACAAATCAAGACCTAACAATGCTGATGAAGGCAATTCTGAGCGATCTGGAGGGAATCATAGTAGAACATCAAATGGATCCACACTTAGACCCTCCCAACCTATTTTTTTGCCTAGGATAGAGGCACCCCATGAAGGAGAAGGACAAAACCAGCCTGATTTTAGTAGTATTGTGCAAGATTACATGAAGTTGGATGCTAAGGTTAAAGCAGAGATTCCCTTTGATCCGTTCGATAATGCTAGAAAGGGATTTGGATGTGATGGGAGACAGCGTTTGCAGCGAGTCAATAAAGATCTCCAATACAAAGTCAGCAAGCTTTCACTCCCTACATTTGATGGTTCAGGAAAGGTTACTGCACGTGCATGTCCAAAAGATAGATGCATACTTCTCTCTCAGCCCTATGACTGAAGATGAAGCTGTCAAGTTTGCTATTTTGCATTTGGAAGGTGTGGCTCACAAATGGTGGCACCATGGTATTGTGATGCAAGGGTTTGACCTTGTTACTACATATGTTGATTTCACTCAAAAGCTTATGGAGCGGTTTGATAGAAAAGATCCGAAGGTGTACTTCCAAGATTTGACAAGGGTAAAGCAGCTTGGGACAGTGGATGATTATGTTTCAGTATTAAGGCTGGTTGTTGTGGTTCCAGATGCTTCTGATAAGAGACTCACATTCCTCTTCATTGAAGGGCTATCAGAATCTTACCATGGGTTGGTAAGAGCTTTAGAGCCAGCATCGTTGGAAGAAGCTACTCAAAGGGCATTGAACCTTGATCAAGCCTATGATCAAGAATGTGCCAATAGGACAACCAAAGAAACCACCCCAAGAGATTACTCCTCAACCGACAAACCCACCACCACGATCTCACAAGATGGATGTGTCTAAGAACGAGCTACGAAGAAAGGGATTGTGCTACCATTGCAAGGAACCTTGGGCACAAGGTCACATGTGTAGGGGAAAAGGACAAATCCACTATATTGAGGTAACCCCTATTGATGATGTTGAATGTTGTTGTTTTAATCAGAAATGCAAATTAACAGAAAATTCAACACAGTGAACAAAAAATACAGAATTTATCCTGGGAAAACCCTCCTTCTTGAGGGAGAAAAACCCAACCAAAACATCTGTCTTATATATTGAATTTAAAGGAGCAGAAATCTGCTTACAATCTTGGCCACACACAAGGCCAATATAATACAATAAAGAATCGCACCTCACTTAGATGCAAATACACAATTATATGATCTCTCCTTAATGTCGATCTGCTTTATGCAATAATATAATCTGTTGTAGATGCACGAACTCCTTGATAAGTGCGAATGTCTCTTTAGAAAAAATCGATGATCAAATGAATGAGCATCTCCTTCCATATATACAAAGTAAGGTGCCTCTTCACAAGCAAGGCGACTCTTCACAAGGGTCGGCCTCATTCAAGAACCAAGGCGACTTTTCATCTTGGGTCGGCCTTTAAAATAATATTTATATATCATCTATTATTTCGATTTTGAGAGAAGGATATCTCCCGCAGCTAAAACATCAACAACACTCCCTCTTAGCTAGGGAGGTATCTTTCCAGATATCCATGTCATGGAGTCTCTCAACATGACATCCAGAATGGCTACACCCATTTGAGAAAAAATTCATCACGGAGTCTCTCAACATGATATCCTCATGGAGTCACTCAACATGACGTCCACCATGGCTACTCCCATGTGTGGAAAGAAACATATGCACAAGTGTCCATCACGGAGTCTCTCAACGTGATGTCGTCATGGAGTCTCTCAACATGACGTCCACCATGGCTACTCCCATGTGTGGAAAAAACACAAGTACAAAGGGTTCATCACGGAGTCTCTCAACCTAATGTCGTCATGGAGTCTCTCAACATGACGTCCACCACGGCTACTCCCATGTGTGGAAAGAACCACATCTTTGTCTTAGAGATGGACAAGGGCTCACACCTCATATTTCTCCGTCTCAAAGAAATATACACTACAAGGGCTTTCACCTCATACTTCTCTATCACAGAGAAATATACACTAACAAGGGCTTTCACCTCATACTTCTCCGTCATAGAGAAATATACACTAACATGGGCTTTCACTTCATACTTCTCTGTCACAAAGAAATATACACTAACAAGGGCTTTCACCTCATACTTCTCCGTCACAGAGAAATATACACTAACAAGGGCTTTCACCTCATACTTCTCCGTCACAGAGAAATATACATTACAACAGATCTTCATGATGATGTGACTCCCTCTAAAGCTCCAAGTACTTGCATCAACCTCCTGACCTCCTCATCCAAGGTTGCCTCTAATGAATTGTCAAACTCCCTCTGAATGTTAATTCCTCCTCTTTGAAGAAACATCTCCAATTATGTGCCACCAACTCAGTCCCATGGCAGCAAGCTATGTCTTCATGTTTGTTCATTTCTTCAGCCTGCGTGTCTTCCTCACAGGATGCAGCAAGCTCTTCCTCCCTTGAATTCCTTATGCAATCTCTCATCATCCTTCTGCTCCTTGATCTGTCTTGGAAGCATTTTAGAGAGATTAATAATAGTTCAAAAATATCCTGAAGAGAAATATCAATGCTAGAAGCATACATGATTCACTATTCCCAATGTTATTGCATGAATTATTATTAACTATAAAATTCATTATCATTATTCAAACATAAAATACTTATCTCTTTATGTTGGTCAATAGATGTAGTCAAGTGCTTGTCTTGCAATCTCTTCTCAACTGTTAAATGTAAATGATAGAGTTCCTTGAAATCTCTGAAGCCTCAAATGTATACACCATAGGTAAATTTCCAAACTTTACACCAATGCGCAGAAGCTCATATGACTTGAAGAATGAACACTGTTTTTCAGACTTGAGCATTCCATTAAACTCATATCCCATACGACACAAGAATGAGAGGAGATAACATAGAACCTACACACTGTCTTCAGCAAGAACCAAAACATAACTCCATTACAGCCCGCACAGATCTTCAGAACAATGTCAAGAAACCAAAGTACCATCGCATCCACTCACACCAACAGCAGCTCGTGATTTTCCATATACAACCACACCACAGTCATATACTCCCAAATTTGTTCTCACAGTGATATCTAAACCTGACTTGCTGCCTTCAGACGCAATTCCTCCTAATATCTCTATATTGTTTTGTTGCTCCAATATTATAACAATAATCTATCACAGCTGAAGCTTCAGATATCGAACTCCTTGAAAGCACCTGAAGCTTAAAAATAAAATCAAATTCCTCCACACCTGGAAGTGATCTTAAATCTGCAATTGCTTCTGATCAAATTTCCCCTGAACCCACTCTAATACCATGTTGTTTTAATCAGAAATGCAAATTAATAGAAAATTCAACACAATGAACAAAGAACACAGAATTTATCCTGGGAAAACCCTCATTCTCGAGGGAGAAAAACACAGCCAAAATATCTCTCTTATATATTGAATTTAAAGGAGCAGAAATCTGCTTACAATCTTGGCCACACACAAGGCCAATATAATACAATAAAGAATCGCACCTCACTTAGATGCAAAGACACAATTATATGATCTCTCCTTAATGTCGATCTGCTTTATGCAATAATATGATCTGTTGTAGATGCACGAACTCCTTGATAAGTGCAAATGTCTCTTTAGAAAAAATCGATGATCAAATGAATGAGCATCTCCTTCCATATATACAAAGTAAGGTGCCTCTTCACAAGGGTCAGCCTCATTCAAGAACCAAGGCGACTTTTCATCTTGGGTCGGCCTTTAAAATAATATTTATATATCATTTATTATTTCGATTTTGAGAGAAGGATATCTCCCACAGCTAAAACATCAACATTGAAGAGGGGGAAGGTGAATTCGCATACATTATTGATGAGGAGGTGCACGTAGAGACACTGGCAAGTGGACATTCAGGAGGCACCCTTGCATCACTTTCAGGAGCACTGTCATGTCCCCAATCTTTTGATCTGATTTTAGAAGGAGATAAACCAAATAGTGTTTTTAAACACTGTCAAATAATATATATTTAAATAAATAATAAATTTAAATTATTAAAATAATAATTAATATATGGCCAACTACTCTTGAGTTGGCACCTAAATTAAATAATTAGAATTTTATGCTCTTGGCCGACCTGTTTGGGAGGCATATTTTGTTACTATTAATATGGGATTGTTGCTGGTGTGAGGAATGGAATTGGGATAAGAAGATTTGGCTGCATAGCGAGCTCTTCCAGGTGGGACGTAGTCTCCGCCTATGGCTTCTTATCTCCATTCACATTCCCGACATTTCAATTGATCTTAGATATTCCTCTTGTAGGTTAATCTGTCACTGACAGTAGTGATTGGAGTCTATTTAGACAAGCGTCGACATTGTGCTTGAAGTGTCATTCGGACATCACGCGCCATGTTCCTTCCGCCGATGGCTGCGTAGCCGATTGGCTCTTGCCATCCGCATCTGCAAAGCCAATCAGTGTCACAGGAGAATCGCGACATTTAAGTTTTCATCATTGAGAGTGGCTAAAAGTGCGATCTCCATCACATAAAGTATCTGCGATGTTGCTCTTTCACGGGATCATCATAAGGGTCAGCGACGACACTCACGGGAGCTTGTGAAGACCGCGACTCCTCTAGCTTATACCGGCGACTGAAGATTCATCATCAAAACTGGAATACAACGGCACTAAGAAGGTCGTTTGAACAATTGGGTAGAGATCCCCAGTGACAATTGTAATTCATGTATGGTGCTCAGCTCCAATAAATAAATAAAGATTTCTGAGTATATTCCTATGGCTAGTGTTGTCCTATCGGATTGTAGTTGCTCTACGATATTAGCTTCTGTTGGAATTTTTGTTGGACATTAATCATTGATGTATAACTGGAAATTTTTTTATTTTTTTTTTCTGGGTGAGCAAGTTCATATCAAAAGTTTGGTAGTTTTTTTGAGGAATTGCTAGTTTGAATTCAGGCAGGTGCCTTACAATGGTATCAGAGCGCTGGATTCTGCCAGCCTGTGGGAGACATTTGATTGATGCAATTGAGTCAACGCGATTTGAGGGCCATCGAGAGAGAGAGAAGAAAAACTGAAGCATCTACTCAGGACAGCAACAGGGGAATAGGAGGCAGAGGAAATAAGATGGAGGATCAGAATAATGAGCTCAAGGCTTTCATAGAGAGATAGGATCAGACAAACCAAACGCTGCTGCAAATATTAAAGTCCCTTACTGCTGCAATGAACAACAATAAATCCGGATCCAACAATGTTGAAGATGGCCATCCAGAACATTCGGGAGGAGGAGAACACAGCAGGACCTCAAAGGGATCTACTCACAAACCCTCTCAGCCCAAGTTCTTGCCTAGGATAGAGGCACATCATGAAGAAGGAAACCAGCCTAGCTATGGCAGCATTGTACAGGATTATATGAAACTAAACGCTGAAGCTCAAGCTACAATTCCCTTCAATCAATTTTTCAATGCTAGAAGAAGTGAGGGGAGACAATCCCGAGGGAATAAAGATCTTCAATACAAGGTCAGCAAGCTTTCACTCCCTACATTTGATGGCTCAAGAAAGGTGACTGCACATGCATGGGTGCAAAAATTGGACACATATTTCTCTCTTAGCCCCATGACCGAAGATGAAGCTCTCAAATTTGCCATCCTGCACTTGGAAGGGCTAGCTCACGAATGGTGGCACCATGGTATTGTAACTCAAGGGTTTGGACTTGTGACCACATATTATGACTTCACACAAAAGTTGATGGAGAGGTTTGATAGGAAAGATCCCAAAGTGTACTTCCAGGAGTTGACAAGGCTAAAGCAAATGGGTACTACGGACGAATATGTTTCAAAATTCCAAATGCTGGTTGTGATGGTACCGGATGTTTTAGACAAGAGGCTCATGTTCTTCTTCATTGAAGGTCTATCAGATTCTTTTCGTGGCTTGGTAAGGGCTTTGGAGCCAGCAACATTAGAGGAAGCTATTCATAGGGCTTTGAATCTAGAAGACTCCACCAAGAAGAACAAACCCATTGCCAAGAGCACACCAGCGAGGCAGCCAAGGAAGCCTTTCCCTAAGGCAAATCCTCCACCTAAGAGTTTTCCTCCAAGACCGAATGGATCAAACATGTCAAGAAATAAACTTCGTCAGAAGGGTTTGTGCTACCATTGCAAAGAAAAATGGAATGAGCATCACGAATGTCGAGGGAGAGGTCAAGTTTACTACATTGAGGTGGTTTCCGATGATGAAGCAGAAAACGAGGAAGGGGGCAATGAGGAAGGACAAGCGGTCATCATAGAAGGAGATCCCATAGAGGGTACTCTTGCAGCACTTTCAGGAGCACCACAGTACTATTCCCTCCGTGTTCAAGGAGTTCTTCGGGGACAGAGAGTGACAGTGCTAATTGATAGTGGAGCCACTCATAATTTCATTGACAAGAACACAGTAGCCAAGTTACGCCTGGAGGCAGAAGACTTTGAGGGGTTTGATGTTGCAACCGCAGGAGGAAATATCCTTTCTTGCACTAGTAGGATCCAACAAATGGAGTTGATCCTAGGTGGACACAAGATGAAAGATGATTTCTATGTTGTAGACATCAGAGACACGAACATGGTTTTAGCAGTACAGTGGCTTCATTCATTGGGAGAGTACACTAACAACTACCAAACCATGGAGCTGAAATTCAAACATGATGGCAAAGAGGTTGTCCTCAAAAGCCTCTCCAGGAATGGTCCTATGGTGGTCTCAGCTAAGAGGATGGAGCGATCGTTTCGTAGAGATGAAGTAGCATGCGCAGCAGAGTGCCTGATCACAGATACTAGTCCGCCGAAGGAAGGAAGAACCTACCCCGTTGACATTCAGGCTATTTTGAACAAGAAGTGCAAGGTGTTTCAAGAGATTTCGTCTGGACTGCCACTTGATAGGGGATTTCAGCATGTGATAGAGCTTGAGGAAGGAGCTAAACTAGTAATCACCACTCCATATCGACATCCTAGAATGTACAAGGAAGAAATTGAGAAGGCTATCAAAGAATTGTTGGATATGGGGCATATTAGTCCAAGCTTGAGTCCTTTTGTCTCATCTGTGGTGCTGGTCAAAAAGAAGGATGGGACACTCAAGATGTGCATCGACTATAGAGCACTCAACAAGAAGACAATCAAGAACCGCTATCCCATTCCCAGGATTGATGAGTTAATAGATGAGTTACACAGTGCAATATGCTTCTCCAAGATTGATTTACGTTCAGGATATCATCAAATCAAAGTAAGGGAAGAAGATGTACACAAGATAGCCTTCAGGTGTCATTATGGGCATTATGAGTTCTTGGTGATGCCTTTTGGGTTAACCAACACCCCCGCTACATTCCAGTCATGTATGAATCAAATATTCATTCTTCAATTGAGGAAATTCATTTTGGTCGTCTTTGATGACATCTTGATCTTTAGGAAGACATTTGAAGCATATAGAAGAGGTGCTCGATATTCTTAAGAGGCATTCATTTTATGCTAAGATGTCGAAATGTGAGTTTGGAATGACCGAGATTCTGTACTTGGGCCATAAGATCAGCGCTCAAGGGGTTAGCGTTGATGAGGAGAAGATCAAAGCTATTCAGGATTGGCCTAGGCCTAAGAACTTGACACAGTTGAGGGGATTTGTGGGTCTTTGCAGTTACTATAGAAGGTTTGTGAAGGGTTTCTCCTAGCTTGCAGCACCATTGACCAATTTGACAAAGAAAGGAGCCTTCTCTTGGAGTCCCACAGCACAACGGGCCTTTGATAAGCTTAAGGAGGTAATGAGTTCATGCCCCATCTTGGCTATTCCAGATTTCTCAACTCCTTTTGTGCTTCAGTGTGATGCGTCAGGAGAAGGTATTGGAGCAGTGTTGATGCAGAATAAACACCCTATTGCGTATGAGAGCAGAAAACTCACGGATTCAGAGAAGGTATTTTCCATCTATGACAAGGAGATGTTGGCTATCATGCATGCCCTTGCAAAATTCAGACAGTATTTGGTCTACGGGAAAGTTGTGGTGAAAACGGATCATAACAACTTAAAGTTCTTTCTCAATCAGCGTGATTTGAATGATAGGCAGCAAAAATGGGTAAGCAAACTTCAAGCTTATGATTTTGATATTGAATATGTGAACGGAAAAAAACAATGTGGTGGTCGATGCTCTTTCTAGGAAGCCTTACCTTTGTGCTATGACTGATATATCTACTGATTGGAGAGTGGCTATAATTGCTGAGTATGCCAAAGATACGTTTGCTAATGATATCTTGGAAGGAAGAGTTCTTGATGATAGGTACAAAGTGATTGAAGACCTCATCCTCTACAAGGAACGAATGTATCTTGTACCACACTCCAAGATCAAGGAGAGGATTATGAGAGCGTGCCACAATACCCCCCTTGCTGGTCATCCAGGCTTCTACAAGACATATAAGCAAGTGAGGGAACACTTCTCATGGAAAGGCTTCGAAAATGACATAATGCAACATGTTAGGGAGTGCTTGGTGTGCCAACAAAATAAGAATGAGCATGTGTTACCAGCTGGTATGTTGCAGCCCCTTCCCATTCCAGATTAGAAATGGGAAAGCATATCCATGGATTTCATCACGGGACTACCGAAGGTACAAGGTAAAGATTGCATTTATGTTGTGGTGGATAGGCTAACAAAGTATCCTCATTTTTATGCCATTACTTCAGAATTCAAGGCTCCTCAAGTTGCTGATCTATTTTTTAAAGAAGTCTTTAAACTTCATGGGTTGTCAAAGAATATTGTTAGTTACAAGGGCAGCAGGTTTATCAACTTGTTTTGGCAAGAACTCTTTCGTTTGGCTCACACAAAATTAACTCCCAACACTAGTTACCACCCTCAAATGGATGGACAAACGGAGATAGTGAACAAATGGATTGAGGGGTACTTGAGAAACTATTTGACAAGGCAGCAATCAGCTTGGGTGAAATGGCTACACCTAGGGGAGTTTTGCTACAACACCACACACCACATGTCCATTGGCATGTCTCCTTTCAAGGCACTGTACGGGTATGAAGCCACCTCCTTTACAAATTTAATCCTAGCGGACAGCAGAGTGCCAAGTGCTAGAGATATGGTACAGCAGAATGTGGATATCATGAACGCTCTCAAGGAAAATCTTCAGCTTGCTCAAAATCAGTAAAAGTTATACACAGACCAGCAAAGGACTAAGAGAGTTTTTGAGGTGAATGACATGGTTTACTTGAGATTGCAGCCCTATCGACAATCACCCCTCAAGGGAAATGGTGCTAAAAAGTTGAAGCCAAGATTCTATGGGCCTTTCTGAATCACAAGGAGAATTGGGGAAGTTGCATATGAGCTCGTGTTGCCCTAGGGAAGCAGAATCCATAACATCTTCCACGTATCTTGTTTGAAAAAAGCTTTGGGACAGAAAATTACACCGTCAGTAGAGCTACCACCTCTTGATGATGAAGGCAAACTAATACTAGAATTTGAGACAGTACTGGATGTTAGAGAAAAAAAGTTGAGGAACAAGATCATTCTAGAGTACTGTTGATGCGTGTTTTATGACTCACCAAGCACTCTAGAATAAAGAATCCAAAGATACTCTATCCTCTCTTGAAAAACTGCCTCGTATGCTAAGATTGCCAAAAAGATCATACAGCAATTCCAATGTTTCGTAAGATGGGTGTGGATAAGCTCTGTGGATGATGTGATTTTGCCGGTAACACAAAGGGATTTACTCTAGCAAGTCACTTAGAAAGCAAGGACTTAAATGCAGTGATATATTTTTTTTGGATTTTCAGATTTAGATAAAAAAAGTGAAAAAAGGGGAGTAAGGGTTGAGGAATCTTATACTATTCCTACAAACTCAAGAGACAATAAGGATTGAGTGAAACCAAAGAACAGTATTTTGTTTCACCACGTTATACGACAACTACACAAAGCAAGTGCAATCTTCTGGGAATTTGTGCTTAAAATTTTCTTACTACGAACAACACCATCAATAGAACAACATTATTCAAAGTAATACAATGAAGCATCCACATCAAAAGCTCAGTCTAACTTTATGCATTGAATAGAAATCATCCATCCAAAGAAAGTATGAGCAAAGTTTCACTAATCTTTACGATCAATCTATCATTCCCTTAACATACATTCAAAAGAAATTTTAACTTAAATCTATTCAATGAGGAAGAGAAGTATGTAACCATGCAACCATTTGACAATGAAAGAATTCAAAGCATCTCATGCATCATGAACTTTATAATCAAAAATAGTCTTTTGCAACAATTTCATAAACTCTTTCTCTCTTATTAACTATGCTCTATCTCTATTTGTATCTCTTCTTCCTATTCTTCTATTATATTTCTCTTATATTCTTAAAATGAGAGAATGAGAGAGGGTTTATATAGAGTTCTCGGAGTACAATGAACAGCCAAGATTAATCTGGAATCAATGGCAGAGATTAAAAATAAACAACCCTAATTAGGGTTTCCTAAAACACAATCAGTAATCAATGAGATAACAGGCAGTGAACTGGAGTGAAGAGCTATTGATGAGGAGGTGCATCCTTATCCTCTTTGGTTGCAGTATACTGGATGAATTTAGAAACTATCATGTCAACCTCATCGATCGTGACAGGTGGCAATGCATTGACCCTAAATTCTAGCAGATCTAAATCATTTGAGCATTCAGCAAAAGTGTCTTCCCATTCTGATTCCTGTCGTTGGAAATTGCGAAAGATGAACAGGAAGTCGGCTGCCTTAGTCAAATTTTGCTTGAGGTCAGGCCCAGTAGTGAAGAAGATTTCCTGAATTTTGTGCTTCAAGTTTTCAAACTGCAGGTGGTTTGCTCGTACAATGTCCTTCTCCAACACATCTGCAGCTACAGCTAGAATCTTCTCCCAAACTTCTTTTGTCCTTTCCTCAATTCGGATGGTACCTAAATCAACAGTGGTAATTGCATATTCCTGAGGAGTAATCTCTTCCCCAGACTTGTCAACTGTTGATACAGCAACTTGGACTGTACGATGCCCAGCTTCATCTCTCTAAATGGTGGAGAAGGTCTTGGCAGGCTTTTTTGCATTGACTACTTCTAATCTGGCCAAGAAATCGGCCATGTCATCTTCTTCTTCTGGAACTTTTTCAAGTTCCTTCATCTTCAATCTCTCTTTCAGCCAATCAGGAATAGTTGGTTGTTCGGTATCTTGTTCTTCTTGAATGTCCTGCATGACCGGGATTTCCAAGATTCCTCTCAAGGCTGAAATCATTCCTTCCTCAAACTCATTGTCCAAAATGTCAACCTCATTATCCGATTCCACAATCTCGGTGTTTGTGGGTGATGGAGGCTCATCATCTTCGGGCTGAACAGGGATAGGAGAGGGAATCCTTATATCTCCAAGAGATTCATCAATGTCTAAAATTTCATTCACATTCGCAGAGATAGCAGAATGAAGAGGCTCCAGTCTCTGCTGCTTCCTAGCAGGTCCCTCATTTGCAATTTCTTTTCCCTTCGCCTCCTTCCTTTTCTTAGGATTTGAGCTCTCAATTGGCTCATCTCCTTGGGATGCTCCAGCGTTAGAAGAGTAAGATTTTGATTCGCCCATCAGAGTGTATGTCAAAGGCATACCCCTCCGCCGCAGTTCTTTGATTTGCTGGTCTGCCCACCATTGTGAAAACTTGATGACAGACCTCATGAAGGTGTCCAAGTCAGCGATTTCTGGTTCTGACCAGTGCACAGGGGGAAGAGGTTGACTTTCATCAAAACCTGGCTGTGTGAATTCACCATCATCCTCAAGTTGGTCTGGTACACGGAAGAGTTTTGTCGTTCTAATCAGGCTGACAGGCAGTCTGGACCACAATCTTTTCCTAACATCAAATTCATCTGTGGCATTGGCCCAGTAATCTTCCAGGTCCACTTGGTGTTTATATTTCTTTCCGTTCACGATCTCGATGTGGTGGTGAGGATCAAAATTGGCTTTAGATCGGTTCGATGTGAACAGATACCACTGCATTTCAATTCTAGCACCTTCAGCTGCCTGTGCAGACGAACAATATTCTTCCATGTTCCAGATAAAGAATGGGAAAGTGACGGCTGCTTTCTATTTGGGCCTTCGGATATTATGAAAAGTCTCCAATTGCCTAAGAACCTCCAGTAGGATCATCCTGTGGGTGGGGTAGACAGGAAGCTTGAACGGATTCCCAGTGAATCTCTGGATTCGGATATAAGTGAATTTAGGATCCATATTTACTAATAAGGCTTTTTGCTTCATGTGTCAGCCTCTGATGAGTTCCCCCTTGTAGGATCCATATTTACTAATAAGGCTTTTTGCTTCATGTGTCAGCCTCTGATGAGTTCCCCCTTGTAGGATCCTTGTAATGAACATCAAGAATGCGTCATGCGCTCTTTTGAAATGGGACTTGGCAGACAGTTGCAATTGAGGATAACATTCATACACTTTGAATTGATTTTCTCCATTCCCGACAACACCTTTGCATATCAATCCAAGATATTTATAGGCTCTGGCCAATAGATAAATGATGTAGGAACTCATATGAAATGACTTAGTCCTTTCAAGGTTGATTAATTGCTCATGGATGTTATCACTAATCATTCTAGACCAGTTAAACATTCCGACTTCGGAAGTAATTTCCTGGATAAAGAAGTACATCCATGTTTCAAAATAGGCACCTTGAGGATTGCCCATTATTCTATTCAGGAGCAAAACAATGTCACCATAGTCTTCTTTAAAGTCTATTTGGCGTAGTTTCTTAGGCATTTTCTTAACTGAAGCTCTTGGCTTTTCCAACCACGTTCTATTGATATGAGTTGCACACTGATTTGTCCAATCCTCAAAGATCCTTTTGGCTTCCTCCTTTGTTTTATACGAAGTTCAATTATGATCAAGTATGCCAAATGCCTCTTGGATGGCTGGTTCTCCAAGGTGCACCAAAATTCTTCCATCATGAGCTATAATCTGTCTTTCCTGCGGATTGTAATGTCTTGCACATTCGACCATCAATTCGACACATTGGATTGCTGGAGGAAATCCGGCAGCTTGGACAATTCCATTGCGCATCATTCGGCGGGCAATCGCTATGGGCATAAGTCCATTTAATCCATACATCCTTTTTTTTGAATTCTTCAAAGTCCACGTCCAAGGTCTGTATCTACAATGTTCTTCCATTTGGAAGTGATCTTTGACTCTTGTTGGACTCCCTTGCTTGCGAACTTCATTGGTGCTTTCTTTGATGATCCTCCGAGGGTGGTCATCAACCTGCGAGAAAGAGAATACCATAAACATTCAATTATTTTCTTTAAAATTTTCTTACGAAAATTCTAACTTTCAGCTTGTTGAAAGTTAAATTCGATGAAAAAGCAAGCTGAGTAATAACACTTAGTGAATTTTTTTAAGATAAAATGAAGACAAAGGTAAAAATAATTCATCAAACTTTGAGATTACACTCTGTAGCTGGCAATTTAATTGTAAATTTTGAAAATCTGGTCCTTATTGCCGAAAAAGCAAGCAATCCTCTGAAAATTTCGACCTTCAGCCTAGAATTCTACCTCTTTCTTTGTTCTTTCACCTCGAAAAAATTAATTACTCAACTCTCAAAATTTCTATCTTTCAAAAAAAATCTCTCTCTCGAGAAATTTCTAACTCTTGAAATGAAAATTCTAACTCTCGAAAAATTTACTAACTCTTGAAATGGAGAGAGAGCTAAACCACTTGTCAAATCAAAATTGTGAGTTGATAATGACTTAAGAATGCTTTATAAAGTTAAAAAATTCGATCCATTTAGCAATTCTCTCAAGTTCATCGAATGTAGACTCTTGTTTATCGAGGAAAGTTTCTAAATTTTTTAGCTCTTCATCGAAATTTTGAAGTTTATCCATAGAGCTCGATTTTTCTCTAAGTGTTAAAAAATAATTAAAGGTCTATCATGTGATTTTATTTTTATTTTCTCAACCTTTAATTCTTTATTTTTAATTTACCCATGCTTTATTTTAATTTGGCAATTTTCTCCATGGGTTTTTTCTTCTCTTTCTTCATCATGGCGGATTTTCTCATGTCTTGGCCATTTTACCACTTCCCTCTAGATGTTCCATGCCTTAGACAAATTTTATTCATGTCTCTCTAGCAAAGTCGGACTTCGCCATTTTAATTCCACTGTCTATCATCCCATGGCAGACTTGAAGTGTCTCCTTCCATTTGCTTGAGCAAGGTGAACTTTCCATGTGTTTATCCATTCATCTTCTAGGTAGGCCGGACTTGGAAGAATTCTTTCCCTCTTCTTTTCAAGGTCTAGGCGAACTTTCATAAGGTTTCTCCACCTTTCATTTTATACTTAGTCAAAATTCTAAACCTTTCTTCCTTGGGCGGACTTTCAATCTATCTTTCCACTTGTCCACACTTAGCCAAAATTCCAACTTCTCTCTTATCAACTTGGGCGGACTTTGAAGAAATTTTTCTATATGCTGAGCAGACTTCTCAAGGAGATTTCCATTTTGCCATCAAGCCAAGGCGGACTTCCTAGATGTTTTTCCATGTGCTGGGCGGACTTTGGAGAATCCTTTCCATTCATTCTTATTGGCATGGGCGGACTTTCAAGCCTTCCTTCCAAGTGTTCAAGAGTGATGGGTGGAATTTGGAGAAGTCTTGCCATACTCAAGGGTGGACTTTCAAGAAACATTTCCATGCCACTCAGCAGCTGGGCGGACTTTGGAGAAGTCTTTCCACTTGCAGGTCGGACTTTCTCAAGGTCTTGCCATTCATCCTTCCAAGAGCTGGGCACACTTCTTCATGAATCTCCTCAGACTTACACTCTTTCAGCCCAGAATCTTATGATTTTTCATAGCCTTTTGTCTGATTTTTACTTTATTTTTTGATCTGTTTTCACTGTTTTCCCAGATTTTTGCTTATTTTCAACAGATTATTGGTTGATTTTCTCAGATTTTTCAATGGCTTTTTGCATGCTTTTTACTTGATTTTTCCAGATTTTTTGGTGATTTTTGCATGCTTTTTAGTCTAAAGATGGAAACTTTGACTCCTTGATTGGTGGGACCTTGGCACTTGCCAAAAATAGAAAAAGTGAAAAAGCAACTTTCTAAAAATAGTAAATTCCCGAATGGTCCAAAAGTGCCAAAAATGAAAAAAGCAAAAAGCAAAAAAAAAAATCCCTAAAAAGTAGGAAGTGTCAGAATTGGGCAAAAGCACAGGCGATCCTCATCTACAGGGTCCTCTGAACACTTCTATGACGTTTTGGCGCAGTTTCAGGCTTGAAATTTCAACTTGGCTAGAGTGATGACTCCAGACTCTGACTTGAAACCCACAGAGCGAAAGAGCTTACGAAATTGCAACTCAAAACTAAACCCTAAAAACAAACCGGCAAGGGTCCCCATTTGCAATGGGGCAATGTGTGAAACAGGTCACAACAAGTACCTAGTGAAGTGGAAGAATCTGCTCGTTGAGGATGCAAGTGGGAAGGCGTGGAGATTTTCGAGCATCCCAACTTAAGGTTGCTTAAGGACAAGCGATAAACTGGGGGCGGGGACTATCATGTCCCCAATCTTTTGATCTGATTTCAGAAGGAGATAAACCAAATAGTGTTTTTAAACACTTCCAAATAATATATATTTAAATAAATAATAAATTTAAATTATTAAAATAATAATTAATATCTAGCCGACTACTCTTGAGTTGGCACCTAACATAATTTGAATTTTATGCTCTTGGCCGACCTGTTTGGGAGGCATCTTTGGTCACTATTAATACGGGATCGCTACTGGTGTGAGGAATGGAATTGGGATAAGAAGATTTGGCCGCATAGCGAGCTCTTCCAAGTGGGACGTAGTCTCTGCCTGTGGCTTCTTGTCTCCATTCGCATTCCTAACATTTCAATTGATCTCAGATATTCTTCTTGCAGGTTAATCCGTCACTGACAGTAGCGATTGGGGTTTGTTTAGACAAGCGTCAACATTGTGCTTGAAGAAGTGTCACTCGGACATCACGCACCATGTTCCTTCCGCCGATGGCTGCGTAGCCGATTGGCTCTCGCCATCCGCATCTGCAGAGCCACTTCGTGTCACAAGAGAATCGCGACATTCAAATGTTCATCATCGGGAGTGGCTAAAAGTGCGATCTCCATCACAGAAAGTATCTGCGGCGTCGCTCTTTCATGGGATCATCATAAGGGTCAGCGACGACACTCACAGGAGCTTGTGAAGACCGCGACTCCTCTAGCTTATACCGGCGACTAAAGATTCATCATCAGAACTGGAATATAACGGCATTAAGAAGGTCGTGCGAACAATTCGGTAGAGATCCCCAATGACAATTGTAATTCATGTATGGTGCTCAGCTCCAATAAATAAATAAAGATTTTTGAGTATATTCCTGTGGCTAGCGTTGTCCTATCGGATTGTAGTTGCTCTGCGATATTAGCTTCTGTTGGAATTTTTGTTGGACATTAATCATTGATGTATAACTGGGAAGTTTTTTTTTTTTTCTAGGTGAGCAAGTTCATATCAAAAGTTTGGTTGTTGTTTTGAGGAATTGCTAGTTTAAATTTGGGTAGTGTTGTGACCTTTTCACACATCGCCCCATTCAAGATGGGGACCCCCTAATTTTTGCTCCGTTCCGGTCTTTTGGCTTGGGTTTTCTTCTCTCTCTCTCGCTCTGTCTCTTTTCTGATGTCCGCCTTTCAGGGGTTGCGCCCGTCAGTGATGTTTAAATGTGAAATTGGCCAAGTCTGAAATTAGGGTTTCATCTTTCCTGGTCAGTTCAAGGTCGAATGAAGTCAATAAATTGAAAATTGGGCTTAACGTTTGTGTTAGTGTGCTTCCAGCAGGTTTTCAGCAAATTTTCATCAGATTCTGAGGTACTTACTATTTTTAGTAAGTGCACAATTACATGCAACATCAAGATTTTTTGAAACGGCAGAACACATCGCATTCGAGTATATATCAGTCGCTTTGGCAAAATTCTGAGTTTAAAACGGATAACTTACTATTTTAGCAACCGGCTCGGCTATCCCCCAGTCTGGGATGCGGAGTTTTTCTTTGTATGTTCCGATATTCCTTCGGTCAAGACCCGATATATCATTACTTAAGACGAACACTTTTTTAGAATGCAAACCCTTCCGGGAGGTTATTTTTAGGGTTTGTATGCCTGGGTTGTTTCCTCGGTATGTCGTGTGATTCCCGAGTGGTTTTTTCGAGAGTCATTGGTGTGACATGCAAACGAGATACCACCTGCTAAGGAACTTGCTATTTTTTAGCGTAGTCTCGCAGCTCGCCTCAAAGTTAGCCGTAATCATGTCGACTACAATGCATCAAAAACGAGCAAATAGATCTTGATACGCATGGTGCTTAATTAGGGTTTCAGCCGGAGCCCAAAAGAAATAGTCACACCTTTTCGAAATCGGCGGAAATCACCGCGATCAACATCTCAGCTATCCGGTGAAATTTCAAGTCAAACTGAGTACTTCCTATTTATAGTCAATTTGGAAACAAAATAGTAAATCAAGACGCGCTGTCACCAATGATCACGTGGTGAGAGCTACCATTCAAATTTCAAATTGATCGAGCAAGGAGCTGTTGTGAACAGAGCTTATAAAACCACCAACATGTTAAAATAGCAGTGTCACTAAACAAGAATAATTGAGATAAGGATGCAGTTCAAAATACCAGAGTAAAATTGTGATCCACTATAATGAAGGGCACGAGGATGGCTAAAACATAAAGTTCGTCCGGGAAGTTCATCCTGCAGCTATGGCAAAATGCGCCCAGTTGATGAGGAGGCATGGAAAATTTTTGAAAATGAAGCTCGTCCTTCACACAGGCCAAAATGCGCTAAAGGAGAGGAAAGTCAAAGCAAAGTCAAAGATTTCCATCCTATTGGCATAGCAAAATGCGCCCAACTTGAAGAAAAGAAGGTTGAAAAATTTTCTAAGTGTGGAAATCCGCCACCCCCTTCCAAATGCGCCCATCCTCCTCAGGGGGTAAAATGCGCCCAAAGGTGATAAAAGTCAAAGAAGTCAACAAATATCATCCTGCTCCTATAGCAAAATGCGCCCAGCTCAAGGTTGATAGCAAAAAATTTTCTAAGGCATGAAAGATATCCTCCTCACTCCTCTAAATGCGCCTATCCTTCTCATCCATCAAAATGCGCCCAAGGAAAGAGAGAGTCAACAAGTCAAAGCTTTTTATCCTCCTCAAGGGGCAAAATGCGCCCAAATGCATGCATGTCAGGACAAAAAACGGAAGGTGAAGAGTCACCCAAGGGCGTTGGAAAAAGTTTATCCACCAGCTATGTCTAAATGCGCCCAAAGGAGGAATAAGTCAACAAGTCAACATGCTTTATCCTTCTCATGCATCAAAATGCGCTCAAGATGGAAGAGGGTCAACAAGTCAAAGGAGTTCATCCTCCTCAAGGGGTGAAATGCGCCCAAACTACCTCAAGTCAAGACAAAAAAATGGAAGTTGAGGAGTCATCCTCTTGCCAAGCTGAAATGCGCCCATGTTGAGGTGTAAAAGGTAATTGAGGGTGGTAAATGGGGTAAGAAATATTGCCAAGGCGTGGTAAAAGGTGGTGTGCTAGGCGTTTTTCTTCATCAAGTGTTATGCGCCTAGAGTGGAGAGTGTTAGAAAATTTTCTAAGGCGTGGTGAAGGGATATGTGGTAAGGCGTGATTTTTTTAATCACCTCTTCAAGTGCTATGCGCCTTAAGTAAAGTGAAATAAAGTATAAGATGATTTTAAAATTCCTCTAAGGTGTTGGAAAATTTTCCTAAGTGTGGAGTGAAATGCAAGTGGCAAGTGAGAATAAAGTGTGCCAGGTGTGAATAAATTTTTCCAAGTAAAGTTGATACTTCCTCCACTGGCAAACAAATAAAATCTTCTAAGGCAAATTCTCAGAGTGCAGGATGATTAAAATATTTTCTAAGGAAAAATTATTTTCTTCTTAGAAAATACGCCTGGAGCTCAAGGTGGTGAAATTTTTCGAAGCATGAGCAAGTTTTCTCAGCAGTGAAGTCAGAAGACGATGATAATGCAAGATGAATTCAAGTTTCAAGTCGAAAGCAATGTGACGATCACAAGGAAGAAATGGATTTAAATCGATAAAATAATATTTTCTAAGGTCCAAATTTAAAAATTGAACTGTTACCCATAGATCTCAATATCTAAATCGTTTCGGTACCGAATATATAATGATAGATGGATTTCAGGTCTCTCCGTGACTTCACGTTCTTTTCAAGAAGAATTTAACGCGGCCTGCACCATGAACCCAAAAATTTAAGGCAAAGATGAATAAAATGTGTTTTCAAAATGAATTTCTTCGAATGATGAATTCAAGATGAGTTGCCTAGATAATTTTGATGGAATTCTTCGAAGATGAATTTTCCAGAGGTAATGAAGAGTTAAAATTCGAATTTCAAGTGACTGAGCTCCGGCTGGTGAGTTAAAAGGATGAATTTAAATTAAATTTTTCGAAAGCAAATTCAAAGATGCCAGTCAAAGTCAAGTTTCTAGAAGAGAAAGATTCCTGACGTCCAGAGACAAGTGTCAGAAATACCAGAGAGGGAGAATTCAAATTTTTGAAATGGAGTGGTGGAAGTTTAATGCACTGGCTAAAATGGCTTCTTCTAGAATTCGATTTTGAGCTATAAAATGAAGAGATTTCTCACTTGTTTTCACAGCTGGAGAATTCGATTTGCTCTGAGATTGATATTGCAGTGAGTTGTTGAAGACGGAAGCTTGAAGAACTTCGAAATTTTGCTGAAGAGTGGAGTTTGCTGAAGTTCAAAGTTGCTGAGGCTTGAGACTGTTGAAGAGGCGCACTTAGAAGTTGCTGAAAGTATTCAGATCTGCAGTTAAAGAAGGGCGAACTTGCTGATTGCTTAAGTTTAGTTTGTTGCTGCCAGTGCTAAGGAGGACGCCTTGAGGTGAAGTTACTGAGAGTTTTCAAAGTGCAAATTGGTTGATTGTTGATTGCTGCTTGCTGATATAAAGAGTGGAGTTTGCTGAAGTTCGAAGTTCAAGAAAAGAAGTCAGATATTGAAAGTGCGACAACTGAAGAATAATGAACCATATGTTGATCAAGAAGTCGAAAGACGCTCATGCGTAGTCAAAGTTCATTTCAAAAGCCGGCAAGTTGATGATACTAACCTCGGGTCTACCAACCCCGAGACCTTCAAGAACAAGATGTTTGGAATTGTAGTCATCATGCCCGTTCACTTCGCACAACATTGTTCGGGCGGACTAGTGGCACCGGTTTCCGCCAGCCATTCAATGCTCGGAGCTGATGATGGAGTGTGCTAATTGCTACGAGAAGGAACACCGGTCGATCATGTCACCTGATGGCCAAGTGCTAGCCAATCTTACTCCGGCGGCCATTGGTGAAGCTTTCGGGATCCCGGTGCACAGGAATATGATTTATAAATCCAGGGAACGAGCTAAGCGTATGTATGCTTCTGCTTTTGAGCGATGCATGGATACAATTAACACCCACTGGATGAGCACTCCTAAGCCTTCTCGAACGAAGTTGCCCAAGCAGATCATAGCGGATGACTTGAAACAAGAATACTGTGACCTCATCATGATGCTGAGCAGGGTTGGTGGCTGTGCACAATCATTTATCTTTGAGCCCTAGATGTTTTACTACATCAACCTGGTGCTAGAAGGGAAGGACTATGTCAATTGGGCTGAGATGATAAGCAATAATTTACATGAGCAGCAACCCTTCGATATACAGTATGATGTGCCTGATTGGCTTAAGGATAGAATGAGAAGAAGCCTCAGTGAGGAGATTGATCCAGCAATTGAGATGGAAGAATTTCTGAACCCGATCAGTGCCCCTCCACCGAAGAAGAAAGCAAGAAAGTTTTCGAAGATCTCCACTGAAGAGGATGGCTCTCGTACCCTTCATGTAGCTGTGCCACGAGTTGAGTGTGACCGGAATGAAGCAGTACCTGAGAATTATGTGGTCACCACTCTGGATTTGGGACGCCCTACTGGTGCTCAGATCGTGGAGGAGTGTGATAACTCCTACCTCGCCCTCAAGGACAGGTTGTTCAAGAAGGAAGGGAAGTATAAGAAGTTGAAAGAACACAAAGCTTTAATAGGATATGTTCAACAGTTGTCTCGTTCTCGAGGGCAGGATGTTCCAGTGATAGAGCCTCCAGCAGAGATACCTAGGGAGTCGATCAGCGGCTTGATGGAGTTAGGAAAGATGGCACAGGAAGCAGACAAGTGGGTCACGGGAGTTCGTGCCGAGACTGAGAAGTTTATGGAGGACCTTGCTTTTGCCTTTCAGCAGGCCTCTAGTATTTTGGCACGGATGGAGGCAGTGGATCATGCTTGGGGCGATGCCTCCATCTATCAGAGTAAAGTGATCCATCGTCTTGAGGCATTGAGGCATGTGCCATTGCGATTGCTGATTGATGGAGGTGTCATTCATGAGAATGACCGATATGATCTCTCGGTGGTATTCTTCGGCGATCACAGGGCGTGGCTTCTTCGATGCGGCACAAGCGGATTCAGCTAGAGTACATAAAGCTATGGCCAACATTATAGATGGAGTTCAGAATACCTTTGAGGCTATATTTGCTAGGCGGTTGAATCCAGATGAAGTTAATCTTGATAATTTGAGGGGTTTGCTGGTGCCTTTCTTTGCAGATGTTAAGACCTTTGTACAAGATGATTTCGAGAATACTTCTACTTTCTCCACTTTGATCCAACACGCAGGACTCCTTGATTGCTTGGAGAAAATCTTGTACAAGGCACGAGCATTCACACGTTGTTAGAGTTTCATTAGATTGTGTTCCACCCATTTCAGTTCAGGAAGTTGAGGTCAGGCTTGGCAGATTTGTTGAGTTGGCAAATGAGAGAAGGCAATGGGAATGCACTACTGGACGAAGATCTTCTAGAAGACTGAATATGGGCATTTATTACATTTACTATTTTTGGGAGTGAGTGGGAATCTTTGATTCATTTAATGTACCACTCCCCATTCTAGCAGTTTTTAGGGTTAGGGCTGAGGTGGCACGATTCTGGCCACTCTATTAATTGTAACCCTAGCCGTCTTTTGGGACTTGGCTAGCTATATAAAGGGGGAGTCCCCCTCATTTGTAATTCATTAGATCAGGCATTAGCATTAGAGCTAGAGATTGGAGAGATTGCATAGTAGAGCATAGTAGTCATTTTGCTTAGCATAGTGTGGAGAAGAAAGAAAGTTTTCCCTTTGAAAACTTTTGGGGAGATTGTTGTGTAACACTTTTTCATGATAATAGATCTTTTCATTGATGGTGGAATTCGTCTTGTCATGAATAGCTAGCAAGGTCTCTTCTTCCTTTCGTATGCAAGTAGCGTAATTTTCATGCAAGTAGTTTACTTTGATGTGTGGTGTTTTATTGAGGTAGCTTCGCTTTATTCCATACCACTAGCGGCTTGTTGATGATAAGTTCGCCTTGCATGGTCGACTGGAGATTATCTTGTGTTTAACTTCAATTGTGATGGTATGCTTATATGCATCGTTGTGATGGTATATGTATGTTGAGTCATAATTTGAACATCTTTTGTTGTCCCTTTGAAGATTGCACCAATTTTACCGAAGCTGTCCGACGTGAGGCTAGGCGAAATTCGGTTGAAGCCTACTGAAACGAAGCTCCACATATCCTGCATTTAGAGTAGAATATAAGTTTCTTAGGCCCTATCCTCTTTGCTTTCCGCATATTTCTGATTAGTTTTAGGAAAACGAACTACATTGCCAAATCATATGCGCAAGAACCCCTTC
The DNA here is from genome assembly GCA_007258455.2 of Sequoia sempervirens. NCBI lineage: Eukaryota > Viridiplantae > Streptophyta > Pinopsida > Cupressales > Cupressaceae > Sequoia > Sequoia sempervirens. Next base: position 211,449,743 of record VDFB02058242.1, read on the forward strand.
AAATCATATATCAGCTGCTAACTGTAAGAAGTCTGAACAATTGCGCAAGTCCCCTCGTAAGAACACAGCAAAACACATCAATCAAACTGAGCCTATTCGCATTTAAGGAACCTTGGAGTTGAAAACATGATCTTACTCGCAATCTTAGCATGTTGAATACTTTGTTCAAGAGGGAATAGGGTATCCGTTGGGAAACTTTGTTCTGCTGTTTGGTGCGGTCACGAAAAACACATCAACAGGTAGGTGCCTTACAAGCACCTCGGTACCATTCCCTCTACATTAGAGAGGACTTACACAGACAGGGGGTAACAGTATTAATCGATAGTGGAGCCACCCATAATTTCATCGATGAAGGGCTATTGGCTAAGATGGGCCTAAGGGCAGAAGATTCGAAGGATTTAATGTGACAGTCGCAAATGGTTACACTATCTCATGCAATCGTCGAATTCAATAAATGGACTTGACCATAGGAGGACACAAGATGCGGGATGATTTATACATAGTTGGCATTGCTAAGACAAATGTGGTCTTGGGAGTGCAATGGCTGCACTCACTTGGGGAGATCACAACAAACTATCAAACTCTAGAGTTGAAATTCAAAGCTGATGGAAAAGAGGTCATCCTTCGAGGATTCTCCAAGGCGGGCCCTAAGGATGTTTTGACCAAGCCAACGAAGAAGACGAGGGCAGGAGCAAAGACATTCAAGGATCCAGATCTGAAGTTGCTTGAGGGCAAGCAACATCCGAGCAGGGAGGACTGTCATGTCCCCGAAATAATTTGAATTGTTGGAGGGAAAATTATAAAAGTGTTTTTAAACAATAAATTAATAATGATTAAATATAATATTTAAATAATAATATTAAATATAAATTTAACTTATTAAATAAATAACATTTAAATTTATATCTCTAGCCGACCTTCCTTAAGGTGAGCGCTAAAATTAATATTTGAATTATCTATTCCTCTAGCCAACTTCTTCTATGTTGGCATCTATGTTTGATATTTATATGAGGTCGTTGTGCATTTTGGAGGTATCAAGGAATGAAGACATAGAAACCTGACCGCGTAGCTGGTCACGACCTGGTCTCGCCGAGGCATGAGGCTCTGGGAGGGCAAAATTAGCGACTAACATGGTTGAGCTTAGGCTCTAGCCACGAACATCTCCAGTCTTCCCCGCACACTGAAGACACGGATATCCCTTGCGCAACATTTAGCAAACTCGAAACATTACGCGATCTGGAGTGGAGAGGTCTTTCATCCTCTTGAGAACCGAGTTCACAATCATCCCTTCGCGATCTGAGGAGTCGGAAATATCTGGGACAGTCGCATAAGCAGCAACCTCCAGTGAATTCGCTTGCACCCCTACCCGCGACATCACTGTCATTGTTTGTTGAATACTTGGCAGCGTGGAACATTGGTGCTCGCCGGATCTGGAAGTTATTCCATCCATCGAGTCACAGGAGCCTTGTATTGGAACATTGGTGCTCGCCCGATCTTGAAGTTATTCCATCAATCGAGTCATGGGAGCCTTGTATTGATGCGGGTGATATTTGTACTTGGATGACATTGTGTGAACTCAATAAAAGGTGTTAGGTCTCGAACTATGGCTTCAGTATATCGATTGTTATCTATAGTTCTATTCCTATGTTCTTGTATTGTTCATGAAGTTGCACAGTCCTGTGTATGATTTATGGGTATTGACTAACTGATTTGGAAAAGACCCTAAGGCAAACATTGTAAGGTCTAACCTGGTATATTACAGCTCTCGATATTAGTGATAATTTTGAAAAACACCTAAGTCGTATCTGGAGTACGTTGGGTAACTATTTGAGATCTGTGCTCATCTATTTCAATGGCTGTGGAAATTGCATGATTTCAGACGTACAATGAATGTGCTTAGTGTCTGTGTTTTTGGCTTGAAACTGTGCATAGCATATTAATATTTCATTTTGCTGAGTAGAGAAAATACATTTCTGCCCTAGTATGGACTGGGCATCTTACAAAAAATCTCATGAATGCTCTCCATCGATTTCAAAGATCGAGTATTTATTATTAATAAAGTTCAAAATAATATATAAGTATATTTAAATTTTAATATTTTATACTTAAATTTTAATATTTTTAGTTAATAGGATGTCTAATATTTAACATTATTTAATACGGTATGGGAGATAATATTTATATTATTAATATATATTATATTTGAGTTATTAATAATTAATGTTAGTTAATTTTTAAATATATTAATACAAATATGAATATTATGAATATTAATATAAGTTATAATTATATTAATATTAATACATATTATATTTATAGGGGTTCACCCTGCACCGTGACGGTTAAGTCATGAGCCCTATTGATAGGGCATCACAGGTTCGAGGCTCTCCCCCATCGCACAAAGGAGGCTCCACTAGCGACTGTAGGAGGAAAGAAGGAAGTTGGTCAAAGTCCAAGGTGGTGCTCGGACCACACAAAAAAAACAAGACCCCATGGCAAGTGCAGAGGATCGAAGGCCAGGGTGGAAGCGATGCTGGAGGTGGAAGGAGTATTACGGGTCGAGCCAATTGGCGGATGAGAGATCGCCGTGGAGGATGGGTGGATGGAGCTTGGGGAGGCAAAGGAAAGTATGGATATGGACGCTAGAGAGAAAAGGTGGCTAGTGCAAATGCGCTCAACGCAGTGGAGAGATAAGGGGCCGAGCCGGAGGGATAAGGAGATCATCAGTGCAGTGGAGAGATAAGAGGCCGGAGGGATAAGGAGATCATGATCACTCAGCGTAGTGGAGAGATAAGGAGATGGAGGAATAAGGAGATCATTCGGAGAGATAAGGTGGTTGCGCTGGAGCTTGGAGTGATAGTTGAGATGTGGTGGAGAGAAGGAGGCTGCGGGAGGAAGGAGAGGAGGTAGAGGAGAAGGTGAGAAGTGGTGAGTAGAAAGGTAAGAAGGAGGCTACGGAGGAGGCCCGAGGTGGAAGCAGAAAGGCGAGAGGATGGACGGAAGAAGGGGTTGAGACGGTGGTCTGGGGTTCAATCCAGGAACTTGGCGCATAGTCGGCTCACCCATCGACGACTGTTGTTGACGGTTGTTGTCGAACCTTGACACATAGTGTCTCGGTGAGCACATTGGAGAGATAAGGAGAGATGATGGGAATGAGGTCCCCCAAAAATGTGGCCTCACTAGTTCATAGCTCCAGTCAAAAGCGCTTACGGATCAAAAAAAAAAATACATATTATATTTATATATTATTTTTATATTGCTTATATATAATATATATATACAATCATATTATCATATTAATATATTTTTTATTTTTTGTTTATATTTATATAAATGGATAATAGATATATTTTTATTTTACTATATTTATTTATTATTTATTAAAAAAAGCTTCATATATGTAATTTGCTATGTTACCGGATTCGTACCCACAGGCCTCGAACCCGGTTCGGGTTCGTCTGTGGGTTCGTGCTGGGTACACACAGGGTGTGCCCAGGGTGTGTGTTCGAGTTCGTGGGTGTGCGAATTACGCTGGCGGCGGCACGGCGCACCCAGCACGAACCCACACGCCGAACCCATGGGCCAAGTCAAAAAAAAAAGGGCCCAAACATGATTAAAAAACATTTTTTAAAAAAAAAAATTTCCCCCCTAACCCTAAAATGGCTAGTGGCTTTGCACAGAAGTAGTCTTTTGTGATGTATAACACAGAGGGTGAATGAATACAGGAATTCTAATTTGCTAAGAGCTGCACCGAAGCTCTGTTTTTAGCATAAACAGAAGAGGAGGAGCATTCAAGCTGAAGCAGCCCTGGTTTGAAGATTTCTGTGGATGTTGTTCTAATCCGGTCAAGTGCAAAAGTTCTGCATACAAATCCAAACCAGAAGCTCACCTAAAAATTCTGAATAACAAGAGAATCTCTAGGCTCATTAGAGGTGAATCTAGTGGCATATTGACAGGGATAGATGAAACAGCATATATCTGATTAGTTAAAAAAATCAGAAATAAAGAGTGAGACAGATCATGTTAATGCCTATAAGTAACCTTGAATTTTGACAGAATAAGTAGTGCAATAAAGAAGAACTAGGTTAAATGACCCTTAAATACCAATTCCAAAAATGATAATTTGACAAAATTTTCAGGAAGTTCAAATAAATATAGAAATTTGGAGAACCATGAAAAACAAAGAATGCTGAGAATCAAATATTCAAAATGTAATATCTTTTTTCTAAAAATACCTTTGGTTAAGAGACCTGAGACCTGGAAAACTTGTTGGCAAGATCTGTTAGAATTGGCATTTAATATTTATCTTTGGCATTTGGCATTGATCAATGATCAAGTATCATACTATGAAATGATTTAGTTTTACAATTCTCTATATTTCTCTTATTTTTTTGTATATATAATACATATATATAGATTTATAATATATTAAATTATTAATATATATATATATATACACACACGTACCCATACGTACCCAAACCCCTAAAAAAATTTTGCCCGTACCCACGTACCAGGTTCTCGTACCCGAACCCGTCCCCGAACCCGAACCGGTAACTTAGGTAATTTTTATATGTCTTTGTATTGACAAACCCAAAACAAACCCAACCCCAAATTTTTTTGACCGAATCGGCAAACCGAACTGGTGAACCTGAACCCGTACCAGGACCAGTAACTTAGATCAAAACCACAGTCCAAGTCCAAACACATTATTTACATATCAGATGGAAAGGATGCATCAGTTTCATGAGATGTTGTGTATTAGGTTACCAATTGCTTCACTAAACCAGTTCCTTTCCAAAGGAGACGAGTCCCAGAATTTATGATAGTATAGAAAAGTAAAGGTTTTCAAGTAAGTCTGGCATACTGTAGAGATTCAAACAAAAGAATAAAACAGGTTCAAGTTCTTGTATTTCTTTCTATCTTAAGTCAGTGTAAGAATCAAGATACAACACCTCTTCCAATCTGCAAAATAATGTGATCAACAAAGATTGAAACCTAGTTGATGCAAACCGGATTCAATCCAAGTCTTATATTCTTTCAGGAAATGAAAACTCCAACAAACATTACATGGTAATACGCCCATTCCAACAAAACCCTGATGCAGACTGTCATTCAAGCATGGAGTTGGAGACTTAGGCTCTAAAAGACATAGAATTTCGAGAATTCAATTTAGGGTTTCTATTTTTTAATCTTAAGGTTAGGTTTTAAATTTTTAATGTTTCACATTTGGAATTTAGGGTTCTTCCATTTCTTTGTAACATCAAATAGAAATATGCGTAGTTTAATCAGTATAAGGCTTAAAGATGAAAGTGATAGAACACAAATTTTTCAATCTTAAGGTTAGGTTTTAAATTTTTAATGTTTCACATTTGGAATTTAGGGTTCTTCCATTTCTTTGTAACATCAAATAGAAATATGCGTAGTTTAATCAGTATAAGGCTTAATGATGAAAGTGATAGAACACAAATGTAATGCTAGTTGCTGTATAATGGATTCAGCCTCCATTTCTCAAAACCAATATTTTTTAAATTTAATTACAAGACCAGAAAACACTATGTATCATTATACTCATTTCAGCAACACCTTCATGGAGACCAGAGCATGCTTTATCAGTTATTTTCCAATAATTGCCTATTTTTCACAAAAAGAAAATCAACAATTAGATTTTCTAACTAGGAATTATTCAAAAAAACCATTAGCCAAGACGCCATGCAAAATGATTATAAGAATCTTTGCCCATGCAGAAATAAGGGAGGCCTGTGTTGGATCATTTGCTGCCTCCGACCAGACCTGCATGCCTGTAGTTGAGGGGAATTCTGTGACTGAGGTTACCCAATCCATGGCCGATTCGGGCTCTCTTATCCTCCAGTCTTCTGAGACTCCTCCAGGTCGTGGGGAATCGGAGATGGAGCAGGGAGAAGATCCTTGCAGCTCCTCTGTGTGTGAGCTTCCTGTTAAAGAAGGAGATAAAAGCCCCGATCAGAAGGAAGAAGTGGAGAATTTAAGTACTGAGAGTGTCACTCAAGGGGAGCCTATACAAACCCCCAAACAAAAACCTGGTCCTGGGAGGCCAAGGAAGAACAAGGAATCTTTAAAATTGGACAAGCTCCCACTTGTTGCTAAAAGGAAAAGAAAAAAAAATAAGCTTGATCATCCAGTCGCCCACAGCTAAGCGGGCGGAAACTGAAGAAAAACTGCCTAAATGTTTCGAACAGTTTAGGAGTGACCAAGGGGAATCTGCTATGTTAGTTAATGATGAACATTAACTGTGTATCCTGGAACGTCAGGGGACTTGAGTCGTCTGACCGGAAATATATAATCAGAAGGTTCCTAAACCTGGTTAATAAGAAAGATTTTGTTCTTTTACAAGAAACTAAGGCGGTTGGCTTCACTTTGGAAACCAACCTCAAGTTTGTTTGGCATGGGGCAGCATTCTTCACTACCTTGCATGAAAGGGGGAAGGGAGGGGCAGCTATCCTGATGGCAAACCATTGGGCCCCCCTGATAGTGGAAAATGGTGTTTCTCCCTGCAATAGGGTGGTCTGGGCTACTATCAAAAAAGATAATTTGGTCTTCGGAATATGCTCTGTGTATGCTCCCAATGATCACAGAGATAGGTCAAAGTTGTGGCAATGGCTTGCTACCCTTCCGGAAGTGCCCTGGATTATCGGAGGGGACTTCAATATGGTGGAGCAGGCTGAAGATAAATGGCGTGGTGTTAATATGTCTTGGAAGGGGAACGAAAAACATTTCTGGCATAAAATGAAGCATAGACTCAACCTCATAGATCCGATGGAAAAGGGTAAGAACGATTGCAAAGGTGTATGGTACTCCTGGTGCAACGCCCAGAATGGCGGTAACAGAATTTATTGCAGGCTTGACAGAATTTATGCTAATAAGGATTTTTTTAACTTTATCCCTAATGAAGAGGGGGTGAAGGTGTTTGTTTATCCTTATACCCTTTCGGACCATCATCCTGTCAAGGCTGAATTGGTGATCTGTCAGAGCAGGCGGAAAGAGGAAAGAAAGGTTGCGCCGTTCATCTTGAACACCAATCTTTTAAAAGATGAAGACTGCAGGGACGCTATTTCATCCCTCAGGGAGATCAATAAGTGTCTCTTAAAAGAGAAGAGTGCCATAGAAAGATGGAACACTAATGTTAGTAGTTGGCGTAAGCTCTTCCAAACAATTGGAAAAAAGCGGGCCCTGGATGCCAGAAAGGTGGAAAATGAGTTGCAAGAAGCCCTCCTTGATGCTGAAACAAGGTTACAGGAAACCCCAAACGATTTGATGTTGGGGGAAAGGATGGCAAAGGCTAAGGACGGTCTAAGGAAATTCCAAACTCACAAGGTAAATGGGTTGAAAGTAAGGGCTAAGCTTAATTGGCTTGTTTGTGGTGATAGGGGCTCCAAATTTTTCTTCAATTACCTTAAAGAGAAGTATAGAAAGGAGCAAGTTGATCAGATCTGGGATGGGGAAAGGTTGCTCACTAATCAAGGGCAGATTCTAAATCAGTTTCAATGCTTTTTTAAAGATCTCTTTACCTCAGAGGGGGGCTCTGTGGATTGCATTAAGGCAAGGGACACAATTCGCAAGCTCATTCCTAAGAAGATCACTGAAGATGACTCAACCAAGCTCCAAGCTGCTAGAAGCAAAGAGGAAATCAGCAGAGCCATCGATTCGATGTGCAATGATAAATCCCCAGGTCATGACGGCATACCTGTTGAATTTTACAAATGCTTTTCTGACTGGGTTTGTGAAGATCTGCTCCAAGTTTATGATGAGGCGCTAGAAACAGGGACCTTGGGTAGTTTGATCAACAAAGGGATTATCAAACTATTGCCCAAAGGGGGGGATAAAACGCTGATAAAAAACTGGAGGCCGATAACTCTCCTTAATGTGTCATACAAAGTGTTGGCCAAGGTTCTCGCTCTTAGGTTGACCAACATTCTTCCCAAGTTTATCAACAGTACTCAAACGGGCTTCATTAAAGGTAGGTACATTCTTGAAAATCTTCTCACAAGCTGGGAAGCTATGCAATGGGATAAAGAGTCTCAGCAGAATGTCACGATGCTTCTCCTAGATTTTGAGAAGGCTTACGATAGAGTTGAGTGGGAGTTTTTAAGAGGTATTTTGCAGGCTTTTGGTTTTCCAAGCATGTTCTGTGAGATGGTGGACGTCTTACTCAAGGACGCCAATGCGCATGTTGATGTAAATGGAGCACTTTCTAAGGAAATCAGATTGGAAAGATCAATTCGGCAGGGTTGCCCCCTGGCACCTGCTCTTTTTGTTATAGCTTCAGATGCCCTGTTCTATTTACTGAGGGAGTCCTCTGTTTCTCCTAGGATCAAGGGCATTAGATTGCCTGATGAGAAGGATTTGATTAATGTTCAATTTGCTGATGATACTGCTCTTTTCACAGAATTAGACAAGGTGAACATGGATTCTCTAATGAAGAAATTGGAGATTTTCTGCAAAGCCTCTGGGGCTAAAGTTAACAACAACAAGTCTATTGCTCTTGGATGGCAGAAAGAACCACCGGATTGGTTCAAGAACTTCAATTTTCAATGGAGAGGGCCTGACCTCCAAGTGAGATACCTCGGTATCCCCTTTGCTGTCAACCCCAACCTCAAGGAGATGTGGAATTGGATCAAAGGAAAAATTGAGAAAAAGCTGGATAGCTGGAACAAGCAATATCTTTCCCTTGCTGGAAGAGTCCAAGTTTGCCAGAAGATTCTCTCGTCCTATAGTATTTATTTCGCCTCTGTGTGGTTCTTCTGTAGTTACCAAGTTAATGAGATTCAGAAAAAGATAAGGAGTTTCCTTTGGTCGGATGGGAAAGGGAAAAGGAAAAAGCATGTTGTTTGCTGGGATTGGTGTTGCCGTGGTAAAATGCAAGGTGGCCTTGGTCTTAAAGATTTGAGACTGCAAGGCATATCTCTAGCGGCAAAGTGGATTGTGAAAGCTCTGGACGGTAATGAGCCCTGGAAAGTGCTGGTTAGAAATAACATCATCTTGGCTGTTCCTAAACAAGCTAAAGCGTGGAAGCAGCTTCCCTTGAGTGACATTCTTATGAGTAAATTCTCTATGTATCCTAAAGGGTCGGTGGTCTTTAGGAGCCTTTGGAAGGCTTGGGAATTAATCAAGCACAATGCCCAGTTCAAGTCTAGTGACATAATCCTGAAGGACAATATTAAATGTCAATGTTTTAGCTCTATTTGGTGGAATGTGTCTCATAACCATAAACCCCTCGCTTTACTGCAGGGTTGTTCGGCTAAGAATTGGTGTCAAAAAGGCATTCAAACCTTTGGAGACATTTTGGTCAAGGGGAAGATTAAGAGCTGGGCTGGGTTAGCAAGGGAATTTGACCTCCCAGCTTCGAACTACAGAACTTATTCTACTTTAACTGAAGCCTGTAAGGGCGCTGTCTTCCCCCAGGATGGTGGGAGGGCCCTTGATCTGATCAGGGATATAGTTTGGAAGGACGGGAATCCTATCTCCAAGCTGAAAGCAAAGGATATCTACAAAGAGCTGACCTGTGTCAACACTATTTTTGAGCATTTGAATAGTTGCTGGAATGTAAACTTAGATAAAAAAGATTGGCAAACATTACTGACGGATGTTTGGTGCAGTGGTCTTGAACCAAAGAAAGCCTGTTTCAGATGGTTAGTGCTGCTTCAAAGAATTCCTTTTAAAAGTATTTGTGAAGATATTGATATCTGCAATATTTGTAAGACTCCGGAATCGGTAAAGCACATCCTTTTTGATTGTCATTATGCTAAAGAAATGTGGAAAATTTTCTGTTGTAATATTAAAATTTGGGATACTAATGATAAGTTGGTTTGGAAAGATGTGTTAATCTGTGATATGAAAATGAGTAAAAATTGTAAAGTTTTTTGGATTTTACTGACTACGGAGATTATGTGGCATAACTGGAAAGCTAGGAATGATGAAAAATTCAAAGGCACTAGGAGATCCCATACTGAGTCTGCTAAAAGACTCACATTTCTGAATGTTGCTTTGCAGGTTTCGCTTCACATGGAGGTTTTGCTACCCAAATTTGTCAATCCTGTCTGTGATGGACCGAGAAGGATCAGCAAGGCTGAAGACAGATGTGAATATGAGATCTTCTTGAAAGTTATCAATGAGTTTCAGAGGGATTTTAACGTGGCAGCAGAGGTGCGCGCTAGACTCAGGGGAAGACACCTCGGCAGTCAAGCTTAAATGGATGCTTTCATAGCCAGTTCTGGAATTTGTTGAAACAGTTATAACATTATTCATGTTTTTCAAGCTCTGTTCTTCCCTCCTGTTGACTCAGCAGCTTTTGTTATGACTGTATATCTTTAAATTCTGTACAGGTCTGTATATTATTAAATTCTGTACAGATTTATCAGTGTAATCCATGTTTAGCTTGCAGCAGGTCTGTTTCTTGGCTTTATGTTGTAAAGGTGTGCATACAGCGGTTGCTATGTAGCACCAACCTGCTGTAACAGCGAACAGCCCCTGTGTAATAATGTGTTTATACTATCTTTAATATAAAAAAAAACAATTCAAGGACTAGAGTTTTATTTCAGGATCTAGAAAATTCTAGGGTTTGGAGTTTTGAGTTTAGGTTTCAAATTTTAAAGTTAAGGGTTTAGGGTTCAGGGTGTGTAATTTGGTTTATATGGTTTAAAGAAGTTATGATGGATACTAGACTTGGAAGGAGGGAAAAAGAATACCTGTAAACGACTTTTGTGTGTACCAAAAGTATTTGTAAGAAGTCGGTATCTTTCCTGCCTCTCTTCAGCAGTAAGCTCCTCAACATTTCCTTCCTCGTCATCACCATAGTCCACTCCCCGCACTCTCGCATCCATTCTGAAAACCTGTACAGACACTAGTAAGGCATTTATTCTAATAATAGAATCCCCAAAAACTTTAATGGATCAGGGTTTAGGTTCTAAACCCTAAACATTAAACTACTACCCTGTTCAAGTAGATATTAAATAATTCATTGTTGTTGCAAGTAATCTACAACGCGAGCAAACATTGGCAATCAGTAGCTCAGTGGTAGTGCTCGGCAATCTAATGCAGGAGATTCTAGGTTTCAGGTACCTGCTGGTCCATGGAAATGTAACAATTATAATGCTTGAATCAAGCATTCGTTCTGATACTTTAAAATTCATGCATAAATCTGGGTTTAAAGATTTTAGAACCTTAACCCTAGATCCTTCATCCTTAGACTTTAAACCCTGTTCAAATAGTTCTAATACAACATTCTAGTGCTTTGAATCAAACAGATTGATACAACTGTTCAATTAATGTGTATAAATAATCAACTTCTTACCCTGCCTCCAGATATGGGAACGACCTTGAGGGTTTTGCTCTCCTTGTCAAAGACACCCATGAGATAATTGCAGGGCTGCCACATGCCACCTTCTCCACTGTAATTAGTGCCAACAAAATCCACACTTGCTTCCTTGGCCCTGGCCACGAGTTGCAGCTGCTTCGTCTTGAACTTTGTGGTATTTTGATATGCTGAAACCTCTATTGAAGGGGAAGAACATGGAGAAGATGGTTTTTCGTGGGTATTTTTGAGGGGATCATAACCTGAAGGAAAATAGCCTACAAATGGGCATCCAAAGCCGCTCTGAGGCTCTATGAACTCCGTCTCCACTTGGATTTTCTTCCTTTTTCTTCTCTTTGTACTCTGCTCTAGTGATTCCATGGTTCAATTCCCTAGGCAACTCTTAACACAGATAAGGGATTGGATGCACGATTTTGCAGATTTCCTTTTAACAATAGCAGACCGTTGGATAGCTGCTTTCAGATTTTGTTTTAATCGGGGACGACATATGCACTCAAAAGAAAGGGTCTGTAATGGTATAGTTAGCCGGCTTCAGCAGCATATAGTTCTGTTTTGGCATTTTGGTGGGGTGGAGTGCCCGGCTTTCTTTGATAAGGTCAGTCCAGTCAGCCAAGGAAGGACAAAAGAAATTTTGCAGACAATTTGTAAAGTAAGGGAGGTCATCCATCGGAGTACTACTGCAGCTCAAGTGCATTTAATGACACAGTTTTCTCAAGGTTAAGCTCATTTAGCTTGCAACTCCATTTGCAAAACATTCAAGTGTTGCGTCTTATGAACCATTCATTATAGAGCCCCTTTAGCTAATCAATTGATAAGTAGGAGGTATTTTCCACTCAGGATTCAACTATTTAGTTTTACTAATCAAACTCATTGTCCCATGTTTCATGAGTAGTGGTTCACACGAACCCATCTCTCGTGATAATGAATGGTCCATGTAGCACTCATTGCATCTAGGTGATGCTCACAGGGGTGAAGCACTGGGCCTTCCCAGGAGGTCACCCATCACAGTACTACTCTAGCTCAACTAGGCTTAACCTTCAAGTGTGCTTAGCCACGAAGTTTTCCCCAAGGTTAAGCCCGCTTAGCTTGCAACCCCATTTGCAAAACCTTTAGCAAGTGTTGTGTCTTTTAGTTTGACTCATATAACTACACTCCTGATAGCAATATCATAAAACTTGTAAAGTGTGGGAAATGCTCTATTAAGTGTTAGTTAATTGTATGACTCTGTGAAGCCGTCTCAATGACTAGGGAAAACTAGGGCAAAGAGAATAGGTTGCCAATCCAATGTAAATCTCTTTTTGAATTAATAAAATATAACCCTTATGCATCAAAAATAAACTAGCAGTCGCACCTTAGTGTGTAATGGGTACACCAAAGAAGTGTGGAAGGTTAATTAGGATAAATTTTGGTCTATTTTTTTTCATACATTTACTAATTACTAATTTTGATGATAGTTAAATTTTTATATTATATAAAACTATAGTAATTATTAAATATATATATAAGTATAATTATATTATTTTTAATTTATTTTTTATTATATAAAATATATTATATATTAATTATGTTAATATATAGTTAACTACATAGGATAAAGGATGTTGCAATGTTAAAACTTAAATGTGTTCATTATTAGGATCTTGGCAGTAATTTTCATTTTAATAAACATACTCTAAAACCCTTGTCAAAACCTTATTTTCAGGTTGCAACTCACCAAATTGGAGAAGTGAAAGGTCAATACCAGCGAGGAAGAGTTTGGAGGAGCGGCAAGGAAAGCAACAAAAAAAGGGCAAAAAATAGCTGAAAATATGGCGAAAAATGATGAACGATATTGGCCTGATCCATGGAAAACTTCAACAGATAACAACATAAACACTTTTAATATTACTTGTTGAAGATGTTCAACCCTTCCTAAATGAGACAAAGATAGTTGTTAAGCGACATTCATTACACGGACTGGATATTACTCGTGGGGAAAACAAAGCATACGATGACATTGAATGACATTAACACCTTCATGACATCATTGGTTTGACATTTACGGTTCAAATGTATTCAATGATCTTGCATCGCAGAAAAACTATATCAACCATTGATTGAAAAGATTTGCTTGGACTGTTTCATAGAGGGAATGCCTTCAACGTAGTAAAAATAAAATAAAGTATAAGTAGTAAAATATTGTTTAATTAATGTAAGTAGTTTACAAACTTTGTTATGTAAGTAGTTTACAAACTTTGTTATGTAAAATTATAAATAGTTTAGAAACTTTATTATTATATTAGTTACATGAATTATTTGGTATACATTCTATATATTTTTTAAGGTATTCAATCTTTTATCATTTTTCAAATATTTTTGGGTTTTGATTAATAGATCTAAGAATTTTTGTCTTTCAAAACTCTCCACCGTGAGACACCTTTGACACCACTCCATCCTAGATAGCAAGAATTTCAAAGTAGGTGTAAGTTACAAGATTGCAAAGGATGTTAACTCAACCATACAAGAGGTTGGCACAATAGAAGGACTGGACCCCAAGCATGTAGGATGTTAATGCAACAAAAGGACAAGATAGTGGTCCTATGAATGTTATGGCACAAGATGAAAGTGTGTGTAGACTAGTTCAGCTAATATAGAGCTCGAGGATAGAAATTTCAAAACCCAGATTTCTCCTCTTGATTTTAAAAAACAAACTATAATGACAAAAATATTACATGTTAATGATCCATAAAGAGTTGAATGATACACTTCTAACTCTCATCAACAAATGGATATATAAAGTTATTTTTCACTCACACATGTACCCCCTATATTGCATATACATCATGTTCGTATATATAAAATAAAAAATTTATTCTTGGAATGAAAGGAACATACAAAAACAAACACATAAATAAAGTACACACATCATACAAAATGAGACTAACACACATCGTAAAACTAAGAAACCCTTAAAGAGAAGAAATTTCTAGGAAGAGTGCATTTTCATGCATCATGCCACTATATCAAAGTTTATAGAAGTGTTACATAATTCATTTTAACATACAATACATGCTTATGTCGCTCCTTCGCGACTACTCTACCTTCGAACTTGATAAAACCGTGTCCATTCTCCAAGAGATCATACTAGGAGTTTGTACCAAGAGCCAACCTTCAAACATCCATGAAACATACTCGTATAGACCCCTCTCAACCTCTCATGTCTAGTGGAAGGTCAAAAGACATCTATATAAATTGAAAAAAATATATATTATAGCTTTTTCCCAAAATAAAATGAATTCATCACTTTGTCATTAATAATATGTTGTTGCTTGATACAAGTTTATCAAAAGTGAATAATGAGATAAACCTAATTTTCTCGATTCATCTTATGTCAAAAATATTCATCAAAGCCTTAGAGGATGTTTTCAACCACCCCTTACACCTTCACAACTACTTTGAAAACTATTATTCATTATGTTTCGATTAATTTGGTGATAATTTTATTGTCTTGAGTCAAGTCCTAACTAGTGACCTTCATGATAACCCTAATGTTCTAGCATGCATTAACCCAATTCACAAACCATAACTCCCCTACTAAGAGGCTCTTAGTCCCCAAAAGCATAGGAACTAATCACATGTGGGAATTTATTTCCCACTTCACCTTTATGAACATATTTTGATTTACTTAGCATTTGTTTTTTTCCTTATGATCAACCATACCTCGTGTTTACCTCATTGGGTATGTTGCATCTTCTTTTCAAGGATAATATCATGCTCTAGTTCACCTTCTTCTTCAAGTGCAAAGTCTTCCAAAATAGGCATCAGAACATCATCCTCTCTATCAAGCAATGAAGGTTTTAACAATCTCAACTTATCAACATTGATTATGAAAAATATATTTATATACTCAAACAAATCCAATTTTAAAGCAGTGCTTCCTACCTATTTCATGATCTAGAATTGATCGTACCTTAGGCATTTGAGTTTTTCTTTCATGTATTGTAGTCTTTCCTTGCCAAGATACATCTAAATCTTGTCACCCACTTAAAATTTATGCTCAACTTTATGCCAATTACAGTGACGTGAACTCAGAGATGAATTTTTCTCACCTTGCCTATGAACTTTGTTTCCATATCCACCTCAACATCCACTCTTTCTTGTCTATCCATTGACTATACAAGGTAAACATCAAATAGGCTAGAAAATAAATAACTAAAATATTCTTTGAAAGGGGGGAAATTAGTTAAATAATGAAGCCCATATTGTAAGAGTGTCAAATGTAATCCAAATCTTCATTAAAACCTCTTAGATACCTTTAATTATACCTTTTGATTAGTTGCACCAACATTTGGTTAACCATGTGTTTGCCCATTTATTTGAGGATGGCATGGCATAGACCATTTAATTTATGTTTCTATCTTACTCTATAATATGTACCAAAATAAATTCTTCATTGAAACATTTTGCTGTGATCTAAAATAATTCTCTTATAAATACCAAAATAAATCCATACATTTCTAATAAACAACTTAGTTGTGTCACTTCTAGTTTTTCTTACAAGCAACCAAAATACATGTTTTAGAAAAATAATCTATAATAACAAAAAGGTAATCATTACCATACTTTATTTTTGGCAATCCACTTATGAAGTCCATACTCACACTCTCATGTCCTTGTAGGCATCAACAATGGTGAGTTCAGTCCTATTTATCTATTGTTAGCCTTATGTGTGCTACATAGTTAACAAAATCTTATAAACCTTGAGATATTTGTCGAGTACCATTCATTCCCAATGAACCTGATGTAGCTAAGGCTTGCATACAACTCAATGGATACTCTTATTTAATATCAAACAACTTATTGATTTATGATGTACTACATTTATCTATTAGCCCAGGGAAATATCTTCTTGATATGGTGTCAGCATTGTATGTACGACAATAGATCTTTGTGGATTGATATCCTAAATTTGTGTATATTAAGAAAAATCTAATGTTCACAAAACAAGAAAATAGATGTTACCCTTAAACAAGAAATCTCTTCTACATACTCCTTAATTAATCAATAGTTATACAACAATTTCTATAAGTTCATTGTAAATGTTGCGAGTTAACTAAATTGACCTATTGACTATAATAATGTTATTGTAAAAAACAAATCTAACTATGATTATCAAAATATAAAGCAATAGGATAAAGGTTCAATTGTAGTCCACCTCATGTGAGCCCTTAGTTGGATTAATTGCATCCTTCTCTTCTCCTTTAATAACTACTAACTAAATGAGTGCATCATGTGATTCATAATATTGAAATAATTAAATAAACCAAAGTGATAGAAAACTCTATCTTAGATTATCTACTTAAATCTATTACATGAATGTAGAAATCTATATTCCTGAATATGTTGGATTAAAGATAATATATACATCTACCTCTAATCTCGTATATTTGTTGATTTTTAATAACAGGTATTATACTTGTCTAATCACTCCCTCTCACATAGGAGGACTTCTTATTTTAGAAATAGAAACAAAACTAAGAAACTGGGTTTGGAACTATTAGAGTAATCATTTATTAGCTAATAATTAATTATTCTTTAATTGATTATTAGGCTAATTTTACTTTATGCACTTAAGTTAAACTTAGGCGTGATTTTTCCTTTTATTAGTTTGAGGTATTATTAGATCATTGTGTATCATCACATAGGATGACAACACTTGTCATGATCTAATCCCTTTATCATTTAGGGTTTTCTCTTATAAGCAGTCTCCTTCATTGTATTATTTCATTATGTAAGTTATTTCTTTTTGAGGAAATAACATATCATTATTTGCAACTTTCATGTTGGGAAGGTGTTCTCATTTGTCATTTGATCTTGTTTTGTGCATGTTTTTCACAAATCTAACATGGTATCAAAGCATGGATTTAGTGAACCCTTCTCCATTTTTTAGGATTTTTTCTCAAGTAGGGTTACAAGAGCAAATCTAGGATCTTCATCTCTTTTTTTGAAAATTTTGGATTTGGTCATTTTTTTGGTGCATTTTGGAGTGAAAATGACCTCACCATTGCACTCAAGAGGCTGAAAAATTCATCCAATTTTGGTCTCAAGAGTCCAAGAGGAAAAAACAATGTCACAAGGAACTATACGGCCCATGTATGAGTTTTTCAATATATATATATACAAAAAAGCCCGCTCCACTAGGTATGGAGTGCATATTAAGGTGATATGCCAACAAACCACCTAGAGCAGTGATTGCCACAATGCCATCCATCACCAAGTTAAGCCCCCATAGCCAAGGATGTGATCTCATCAATGTCCAAGTGCCTCCGTTGTAGCCCTTGAGGGCTCCACTAGCCCCCACACTGGGCATATGAGGGACCAAGCCCTTTGCACCTAGGCCCAATGGGATCCTTAGAGCTAGCATGTGGTCATGTGAGTGACCAGGGGCCCTACTACGACCCTTGTGCCATGGCAACTAGGCTCCTAAAAACTTTTAGACCTCAAGTTGGCCTATAAGGTAGATTGGACAATTTTTATGGAATTAGGTATAACTTTTTCCTCACTTATCTATTTTTTGCAAACAATATATTATTGGAAAGCTAGTTTTGAGCCCATTCCAATGGTACAATTGTTTTTTTCTAAATTTGTCTAAGAATTTTCTATAGGCCATTGAAGTTAGATCTTCCTATTTGCACTTTGGGGGTCATAACTTGGGCATACAAACTCCATTTTTTTGTGAATGAAGAGGTGTTGGAAAGGTGTTTCATTTCTCTACATAGATATGTAGTCCATTTTTCCAAAAAAAATCACTAAGTACTCAAAAATTTATTTGATGTGATTTTTTGTTAAATTTTAATATCCTACGCTCTCAAAGTTGCATTAAGGTTTGTTTTTCTTGTTGTGGGGGGTATATTTTTTGCTTTCAATGTTTATATACATTAGAGAATAACAAATATTTCTCACACATCATTTTAAAAACCTCGACCATCGTGGCATATACCTCTTTAGTTGAACATCTTACACCACACAACTATCATATCTAGAAAGCTCATATGACCATATTGTTCATGTCAAATGGTTTATGGTTCACTTTGGATGAAGTACGACCAACATTGACTCATCATTTGAGATACTTCAACATAAGAAAAAGATGAATGATGTTGTGGGACTGATTTTACTGCAATTTTTAGATAGTCTTTGATTCATATTGAGTCTTGCACCTCTCTTAGGGATATATGGGAGAAGTTCAAAGATACTTTTGACACCATTAATGAGTTCCAATCTCTACAAATTGAGGAAAAATTGGTCCTTCACTTTTACCTGATTCTTTCCCCTCCATCGAGGAGTTTAATTCACTCAAATCTCTTTTGCAAGGTTGTGGGAAGAATAAAACTGACAAATAATGTGTTTTCTTGATACTATCTAAGCTTTAAGGTCCATTTTAGGTCTTCTCTTCTACTTTCTACTCTACTATGAATGCTTTGGGAAATGCATTTACCACTCCATCTTTCAAGGTTTTTTGTGAGTGTTTGACTCATGAATAGGCAAAGTTGACTCAATTTTATTATCTTTCTAGTTCCAAAACCCAAACATTGGTAGGAAAAACATCCAAATGGAAAGAGAAGAAGAAACAAAAGCCCAAGACAAATGCTTTATCAGTTCATGAGCATTCCTCCAAACCATCTCAAAAGTTAGAACAATAACCTCAAACCACTCCTCAAAATGATAAATCTTCTAAGTTTGGCGAGTCTTCCTCCAAGATGAAGAAGAAATCAGGTGAACCTTATATTTTATGTGGTAAGGAGGGACATCCAATCACTAGATGTTAGAAAATATTAGAGGCTTTAGAGGAATCCATGTAGTAGTGTAACATCTCAGCCCCCAAGTCTTCTTCCTCATATACAAGTAAAGGTCATGCTCTTTCGGTACAAGCCTTACCTTCTACAACTCCATGAATACTTGATTTAGACTCACTCTCAGGATGTGGTCTTATCCCTTTGAAATTGTAGCACTACTCAAATCGCAATAGAGGATTCTACACAATTTTTAGGTTTGGGCTTAGGTATCATTTCACTTGAGGGTGGTTTTCTTTGGGATTTTCTTGTCGTTCCTAATATCTCCACCTACCTTCTTTTAGTGTATCAAATTTTCCAATCTGGCACCAATAGGACAATCGAGTTTACCCCACATGGTGTATTTATTCATGACCTTCATGACCTTGATATTATTGTGGCTACTAGGAGTGTTGATTCTTCCTCTTTTTTATATCGATTTAACAATTTTGAGACTTCTATTGGTTTAGGTTCATATTTCATAGCACATGAAGACACTATGAGTAAGCATTGGCATGAATGTTTTGGTCATGTCAATTACAAATATCTCCAATAGATGAGTACATAGGCATTGGTGTTAGGTCTCCCTAATATTTCTTATATCGATGGTGCTTGTCGAGGATGTGTTCTTAGAAAATATCATCATGATTCATTTCCTATGGGTAGAGCCACACATGCTAAGGCACCCTTAGAGTTCGTACATAGTGACCTCATGTCATTTCCAACTAATTCATTTTTAGGGGCTAAATATGTGCTCACATTTATTGATGACTTCTCCAAGCATGCATAGGTGTACTTTCTTAAGTACAAGAATGGTGTATTTAATTTTTTTCTAGATCTTTAAGCCATTCATGGAGAAGAAAAATGGTCTTTCTATCAAATAGATACACATAGACAACGGGGGTAGTATGCCAATCAGGGTTTCAAGGTCTTTTCTATAGAGCATGATCTACATCATCAACTTATAGTTTCATACGCCCCTCAACATAATGGTGTTGTTGAGTGAAAGAACATAACTTTATAGGAAATGGCCAACTATATGATTCACTCGTGAGATATCAATTCTTCTTTTTGGGATAAAGCAATTAATTTTGCTAGTTATATTCAACATCATATGCCTCACAAGGTATTGTGATATATGACTCTTGAGGAGGCTTGGTCCCATGTCAAGCCCAATGTATCTACATTCAAAGTCTTTGGTAGCGAGGCTTTGGCATTCATTCCTGAAGCTCAATGGAAAGCCATGGAGAGGAAAAGCCAACCACTCATATTTGTTGGCTACTACGATGATGTTAAGTCGTACAAATTTTTTGATCCTAATTCTAGAGATGTCTTTTTTAAGCGGGATGTCTCATTTGATGATCCCTTTTCTCATATGGTTTCTTCATCACCAAATTCTTCCTCACTACCTACTACTCTCTCTTCATCTCTTGAAAATTCCTCATCTCTCGAGGATGAGGATGATGCTCTAGCTATCCCTTCACCTCCAAATATTCATCCCTTACACATGTGGGCCCATAATACTATTGATGCAGCTAGACCATTGGTAGGTGATCCTTCAAACTCCTATTGTACTTGTGCACATACATCAAGTGTTAGTATTTTGAGTCATATCATTTTAGATGATTCTCAGTAGTTTTTAGAGGCGGTTGGTATTCTTGAGTGGGATAGTGCTATGGCAAATGAGTATTCTTCACTAACGAAGAATAATACTTGGGGTCTTGTTCCTCTTCCTAAGGGAAGAAATTTGGTTTGGTACAAGTGGGTGTACCATATCAAATATGCTATAAATGGTTCTATTTATAAGTTAAATGCTTGTCTTGTTGAAAAGAGGTTCTCTTAGGTCAAAGATATTGACTATTTTGAGACCTTTTCCCATGTTTCCAAGATTGATTTCACCTTTTACTTTCACTTGCAACTTCATAGGGATGGACAATATACCAAATGGATGTGAAGAGTACTTTCCTTCACAATGATCTTCATGAGGAGATTTATATGGAGTAGCCACATGTTTTTTTGGGAATTTTCACTTGTTTGTAGGATTTTCCATTCATTATATGGTCTCAAACAGGTACCTCGATCTTGGTATGAGAAGATGGACACTTTTTTTCTTTGTTTTGGCTTCACACTTTTGATCCCATGGTATACATTCAATGACAGGAGGGTGATATTTTGATCCTTGTGCTATATATGGATGATTTGATCCTTATAGTTGGTTCATTCTCCATGATCCAAAGTGTTCAACAAGCTTTGATGGAGTGGTTTGAGATGACAGATCTTGATATTTTGCACTACTTTCTTGGCCTATAAGTTATTCAATCTTTAGATGGGAATTCCATATTTCAGCAAAAGTATGCTCTTTACATGCTTCAAAGACTTGGCATTCTTGATTGCAAGCTTTCTCCCACACCATTTTAGCTAGGTGTCGTATTGTCTTCCATTTTTACTACTCCAATAGATGCTACATTATACAAGTAGCTAGTTGGCAATCTTTTGTACCTCACACATTCACATCTTGGAATTTCTTTTGTGATTGGTCTTGTCTCTCAATTATGTTAAAAATACAAATACCGAGAGGGGGGTGAATCAATATTTAATACTTTTTACTTTAAACCACTACATTCATAATATCATGAAAAAATATCAATGACAATGCAATTAATGAACGCATCCACACAAGAGAACACCATATTTACGTGGAAACCTATAAGGAAAAACCATGATGAGAAAAGATGCTTAGATCTACTATCCAAATCCAACATCGTAGAAAATATGAAATGTACAAATTTTCATGGGAACCAAGCCATTGAAGACTCCAATCTCCTTACAATGAATTCACGGGCACCAACCTATAGGAGACACCAATCTCCTTACAATGAATTTGTAGGCACCAACTTAGAAGATACACCAATCCCCTTACAATGAATTTGTAGGTACCGACCAATAGGATACACCAATCCCCTTAAAATGAATTCAAATGCACCAACCTACAAGAGACACCAATCCCCTTACAATGAATTCACAAGCACCAACCTACAAGAGACATCAACCCCCTTAACTGAGCACCAACTTAGCCATGAGCACCAACTCAGCCATTAGCAACAACTAAGATTAAGAGGCTTCAACCTCATATTATAGAAATAAATATGTATTTGCTTCCACTCAACCTACTTTGCATCAACAAAAACACATCTCAATTTGCTCAACTTCTTTGATTTCTCTTTTCTACTTGCATATCATTTTACATATACATTTTTCACATAGACACTCCACAACACTACATACATGAAAATGGTCAACAATATGTGTGTGTATATATATATTTCATCATTTTAACAATATTGTATGTCAATCTAGAACCCTTTAACACCATCCTCAATTTGCCATGTCATCTAAGAATAGACCTTAATTCAAAATGATATGAAACGTGTGGTTGGATCGGTCCTAAATCAAATGTGTTATTGTCGGTGTAAGATAACATCATGTACTTCCAACCACGATCTTAATTGATCCTATTTTACCTTCACACGCTTTCTCCAGTTGGCACACACTTACCTTCTCTAGCACAAACACTTAAACATTGTAAACAGTCAACTAACAAATACAAACTTAACTTTGTCACTTCTATCTTACAGCTCTGTAACTCAAATCTGCTAAATCTATATAATAGGATATTTCACGAGTATTCTTGCTTAACTTCCAAACTGTAATGCATAATTATTAATAGTGGTAGAATGTGGTATGAAATATGATGACAGTTCAGTAAAATACATATTATGCTTTTGAGTAGCAAACTATAGAAAACTACTGTAAACATTTATAGACTTCCACAAAAATAGTAGACATAGTTCAGAAACACCAATACCATATCTATCCATAATTCCCATGTTTCCCTTCTTCAACAATGATAACATTAACATTCTGCAACATCAACAACTAATAAAATTGATATACCAAAATTACACATATTTGACATCAATGACAATCTACAACACTAGTGACATTCTGCAACACTTTGACATCAATGACAACACTATGTTCAATAGATTCTCACCTGATCCACATGAGTCATTGGAAAACTTCCAAACGTATTTTGAGATATATTCAAGGTACTTCACATTATGGTATTCACTATACATTAGGAGATTCTTGAATAGTTGGCTTCACTGACTTAGATTGGGTTGGTGATGTCAATGATAGGAAGTCCACTTTTAGCTTTGTTTTTTGCCTTGGTTCTATCCCCATTACATAATATTGCAAGAAGCAATATGTTATTGCATTATCATCCACAAAGGTTAAGTATCATGTAATGATTTTGGCCAACCAAGAGGTTTTGTGGCTTCATCAGTCATTGACTGAATTCGGTTTTCCTCCTGATAGTCTTGTATACACCTAAAATTGATCATGACATCTAATTAATTAAATACTAGTTCTTTAATTAATATTTGACTACGTATAAATAAATTCTCAATTTATTTATATTGTTCATATTTTCTAATTCTTCAAATCTAAAATCATATTCTTCTAATTTAATTAAATAAACAAATTTCATAAGCTTGTTTTATTTAATTAAGTTTCACTAATCCCAAATTAGGAATTCAAGCACATGTCTACAAATTTGTATGCCACCTCACCAAGGTCACATGAAATTAAATAATTCTATTTTTAAAATTAGAATTATTTTCAAACACATGGCTTATTCCTCACACACTTCTTCAACCAAATTTTCAAACACATGGTCTTTTCTTCCCAAACTTTATTCTTCCATCCATTTGGCATGTTGGATTTGGTCAAGAGATTCCTCCATACATTTGGCATGTTTTCTTTGGTCAAGGGGACACCTTCTTGATTCTCTCCATCTCCACCATTCATTCCTCTTGTTTGAATCTGGACCGTCGATCGTTGCCACATCACAAGATGCTTGGAAAAAACCTATAAATACAACCCTTTGCCATTGTACTTTGCATCCACATTTGAGTAGAGTTATCATGCAAGAATATCATTTGAGCATTGGAGCATTTTGGAGTCTTATAGTTACATTTCATATCATGTTTTGCATCGTATTTAGATCTTAGAATCACACTTTGTTTCATAGTTGCATTTTATGTCATCCTTTGCATCATAGTTGCATTTTAGATTAACATATTCATAGTTAGCATTTGAGCATATGTAGAATCATCCTAGTTTCATATCATAGCATTTACATTGTATAATCTAACACCATTACCCATTCATCATAGTATCCATTATCCTTTCCATCGTATAGTTTCATGTAGAAACTTAATTGGCTTGCATGTTGAATATTATCTCATTTCCTAAGTTGTCATTTTAACAACCAAAATCTGAGGGCCAAATGGTTTAATAAATCCTTGGGAATAGAGGACAATGAGACGTTCTTAAAAGATTTGTTTAACTACAAAATAGAGTAGTTTACTTATTTCAAATCTTTGATATAATTCGTTTCATTAAGGTTTGTGTTGATTTATTAAGATATTCCCACATTTCACACACAAATTTTGCCCCTCTTTGAAGTAATGTGTTTACACGTTACTTCAAAGAAAAAATTGATACCGATGTCGAAAAAAAAATTGATGCCCCAGACATTGATTTTCAGATATTGATGGATATATGCCCCCTCGGGAGATAAATCGATGAATTTTGGAATTTTTAGGATTTTTAGAAATTTTTGATGATTTGATGATGATCTCAAAATTTTATGCGTCAGAAACGATTTATCTCCTGAAAAATGATGTATAAGCCACTAGGTGATGATCTGATTAATTAAGGCCCCTTCAAAAAATAAAAATAAAACTACCCCATAAAATGCCACTTAATTAACCTTTAAAAGGTTAAAAAGTTTATTAGAAAGGTCATTTGTGCATTTTGCAATTTGAAAGCTTTGTGAGTGAGAGTGATTGAGCAACTTGGAGTAGAATGGTGATCCCTTACCACATGCACCAGTTCGAGTGAGTCAGGTAGCACAACCGCCTAGCAGCGTACGGACCTCCGGTGAGTACCCCGAAAATTGCCTTTTATTTCGTGCATTATGTTTTACCCTCCCTTTTTCATTTGAATTCAGTTTCAAAACATTTTAGTGCATTAGGAGACCGAAATAACACATACATAGACTATTATAGCTCATTGACTAGTCTAGCACATAGGGTTATTGATGTAGCGCATAGGATAAATGAATTAGCGCATAGGATAAAGTAGCGCATAGATGACCCAAAGTAGTGCAATCATGAACTATTTTAGCGCATAGGGATATTAGATTAGCGCATTGATTAAATGGTTTAGCGCATCAGGTACTTTGGCACATTGGGACTCTGTTCCGGCGCATCGATGAAATGTTTCAACGCATAGAGTAATTCAATGCATTGAAGGTTTTTTTTTAGCGCATTGATGGATTTCTCTAGCGCATAAGGTTTTTTAGCGCATAGAAAGAATATTCTAGCACATTGGTTGATTTTGATGATGTGTGATCGCATCAGTCTATGATTTGACGATGATTGATGATGTTGATAGGTTAGATGTCCATTGATCTCATGATAGGTGAGATTCAATGATAGGATGATGATAATTGACCTCATGATAGGCGAGGATCAATTATAGATTGATTGATCTGATATACCTTATGATAGGCGAGGTTGATTTGATTGATGAATCTCATGATAGGTGAGCTGCTTAATTTGATAAACCTCATGATAGGCGAGGTTGATTTGATTGACTTGATAAACCTCATGATAGGCGAGGTTTATTTGATTGATTTAATAAACCTCATGATAGGCGAGGTTGAGTTGATTTATTTGATACACCTCATGATAGGCGAGGTTGAATGATAGATTGATGCTCACGAGATTTGATCAAAGTCTCACTAGTGCTGATTAGATTGATAGGTTGATTAATTTGGATTGATTTATTGATGTTAGTTGATGTTGGTTGATTGATGGATTGGCTTGCAATTTTTTGATGATAGGAGCCTTTGACTAGTTTACAGATCAGAGAGTGGTTCCTGAGGACTTGGGATTTGATCCACCATTTGACACAGCCTGAGACAACTATTATTACACGATGTGGGTTATCCTCTCTCATTGATATGCCCCAGATTAGGATCAATAGGGGATTATTGGCAGCCTTAGCTGAGAGATGGCATAGTGAGCATAACACTTTCCATTTTCCCACTGGTGAGATCACAGTGACTCCTAAGGATGTATATCGTATTTTGCAGATTCCTGTGGTGGGAGAGCTTGTTATATATGATGCACATGAGTAGGGCGGGACTAATGCGTTGTGCTAGGTATTTTAGGATGATACGATCAGTGGTTATGATATTCTGTGGAGGGATATGGTCGATGCATACACTACTTTGTCATCTGTATTAGTTGGTTTCATTGGAGGGTTCCTTTGTCCTAACCGCAGGTCAAAGGGACTCTCAGTTGGATGGGGAAGGATCTTAGAGGGTATGATTGTGCATGGGATGAGATATGCATGGGGTTGTTGTATGCTAGCCCATCTTTACCATGATTTGCACCAGGTGGTATATGTGTGTGGGGCTAGTCTATCAACAAGAGTCACATTGCTCCAGGTTTGGGCCTGGGAGCATATAGTAGCTAGTCAGCCCATGGGAGACAGACAAAGGCTAGCCTTGAGGCCCTATGTTCACATCTATGTAGGTCGACTTGCTCAGCCTAGGTTGGGCAAGTTGGAGTATTGGAGGAGGGCGCTGGATGATCTAGAGGCAGTGGTATGGCGACCATATGTTGATTGTGAGCAGTGGCTCGAGGATGACACAAAGATGTTGTATTTGTTTCAGTCGATGTATCTAATTGGTCAAAATCGCTTCATCATTGAGAGATTCATGCTACTAAGAGTTCTGAGACAATATGGTCAGTTTCAGGCCATGCCCCAAGGGGTAGCCCATTATGCACAACGGTGACAGGATGCGACAGAGTGGGGGTCGTGTTTGTCTTATGATGTAGCTATTGAGCACTATCAAGTGTTACTGACCATCATTTGGGAGGTGCATCCAGAGATCACCGATGTGCCAATATCAACAAATTATTCCATGTACATGCTTACGCATTTGTTCCAACGGATAATGATTCCAGATGAGCTTGCACCATTGTTAGTGGAGGGTGAGGTAGGAGGTCATGGGCGAAGGCGACAGAGAGAGGAGGCATAGGAGGAAGCATGGGAAGGAGGAGGAGAGTAGTGAGGAGGGGGATAACAGCGATGATGGCGATGATGAGGAGAGTGATGGGGGTGGCAGAGGACCAGGGATAGAGTTTGGTGAGATGAGAGTGCCTCACAAGAGGCGACATGTGGAGGTTCGACTACCCTCACCATAATAGTAGACACAAATTACCGCACTCCAGGTATAGGTCAAGAACTTACAAGGTCAGCTATAGCAGGTGTAGGCTCTACTTATACAGGCACAAGGATAGGTACAAACTCTGACCATTGAGAGGGATGCTGC
The DNA here is from genome assembly GCA_007258455.2 of Sequoia sempervirens. Taxonomy (NCBI): domain Eukaryota; kingdom Viridiplantae; phylum Streptophyta; class Pinopsida; order Cupressales; family Cupressaceae; genus Sequoia; species Sequoia sempervirens. The sequence goes on from VDFB02058242.1 coordinate 211,477,380, forward strand.
TAGGTAGCAGGTACATGACCAACTTGCACAGGTACAGGTGTAGGGGCAGATCACCATAGTGACTGCTGAGATGGATGCCCTGAGACAACGGGTGGAGCAAGTCTAGGCCATCACTAAGAGGCTACAATGGGCTATGGAAGCTGTCGGTACCTCATATTATTCTAGAGAGGTCTGTTGTATTGTACAAGAGGCCAAGTTCTACAGAGGTCGGTATCATGATGTGGTTCCTCCAGAGTGGCGAGAGAGCTTTGCCTAGTCTCGGTCAGGGAGGTCTCAGTCTCAGACTGTTAGCATGGGTGTTACGCAGCCATTTCTTGGAGATCAGAGAGATCTTGGTGCGAGTTCGTCAGGTGGAGGGGGAGGTACTGGCCCTAGGATGCCAGCACCATCTGGGGGGAGCATGACATAGCTCCAATTTATGATTTTTTGATGTATTTCTGGACATGTATACACTCTTTATTCAGTTGAGACATTGATGATATTCTTCTTGTTGTCAAACTTTATGATACACTACCATTTTTTAATATTGATGTATCTCCTCATACCTTTGGATATCCTTGTACACTTTGACATTATGATTTTGAGGTTATTTGATATGCGGCGATGATTATGATCTATGTGTTTATATGATGTTATATGATGATGGATGGCTTTGATGCATTTAATTTCTATGTTATGATGATGATGATATGTTATGGATGCATTGAATTTATAGGTTTATGATGATGATCCTGATGAGATGATATGCTATGGATGCAAATGATGATGCAACTGATGTGTTATGATTCTATGATGATTTATGAATGATGCCTATATGATATATGGGATGGATTTTATTATGCCAATGATATGTGATGTATTTGATGGTTTTATTCTTTTCTGATGCAAATAAATAATGTAATGAATGGATGAATGTTATGTGAAATGGTCGTACGATGGTACCTAATTCTATCTGATTATGATGTCTATGTGATGATGATGGATGATCCTATATGCTTTGTGGTTTTATGAAAATGATGATTTATGCTATGTGATGATTATGTGATGTATGTAAGAATGATATGATAATGTGTGATCATGTGATATGCTTTATGGATTTATGTAAATGATATTTTATACTATGTGAGATGAATTTGATTATGCCAATGAGATGTGATGATATGTGATGTTCATATTGATTATGTATGGATGTAATGATAATGGGATGTAATGATTATATAAATGATGTATGATGTTTTGTAATGATATGGTTATGTGATGCAAATGATTATGCTTAACTGAGTTTGTAATGCTTCAAAACTTCTAGGGTCTTAAGCTTAATTGAGTGAATCTATCCAACTTCCAAGAGTCGTGGGAAGGTTGTCGTCAGTTGATTCTTTGTTAAGTTAAGCTTCACAAAACCTAACATATTTACTAATTCTTTTGGAAATCTGAAGAGACTCACTCATTTAAGCTTAGTGAATCACTTTCTTAATGCAACAATATGAAATGATTTTGATTATGTAAATGAGATGTGATGAACGTCTTTTTTGTGTTTTCTGATGCAAATATTATGATGTGATGCATGGATGGATGAATGATGTGATAATGTTTTCTAATGTATGCAAATGATGATGCAATTGATGTGTTTTTGGTAATGTCAAGTACTCAATCCACTAGTGCAAGAGATAATATCATTGTTGCAGCTTTGGAAATCCCATATATATAGATGCAAACTATCATGGATGCAATCTACTCTAGCCATGCAGATCTCATATGCCATAGTTGTCATTTGTAACAGCTGATTTGTTGTGATTTTTTATCATCATTAGGACTTTAAAATGTTGAAAGTGAGTACAAGCATCGATGGCATATTTAGAACATGATGACCTGAGTACTACTTTCATGATGTTTGATAGTGCAAGTTAACACAAGCATCTAAGTATAATTAATTGAGATGACTTGAGTATTACTTGTGTAAACAGACAAGAGTTAACCGTTTTCCTATGCAAATTCAGAATGTCATTAGTGATACTTTGTAGAGCACGTCCCATGACAATTTGCACAGTAATAATGATCAACTCACAAACAATAGACAAAGAAAAATCATACTCCTTCCTGGCTCCTCTAGTTTGATACATCATTGAGGGGCTCCAGAGATATGATAACAAAAATCAAAGTATAACAATTGAACATTCATGTTTAATGTGATAAACCCATGATTTAGAAGCAACATCATCCATTTGAAGTTTTCTTTTGGTTTGATTTGGCTATTTTGATTTGAATGTTCGATGCATTTCTGATGGTGATTGATGTTCAATGTTGAGTTGCACTATGATCATGTTTATTGTGTTTTCCCTACTACTGTTTGTCTATTGGTTCAAGCTCGAGGTTTATTGCCCCTAATGAGTTCAAGATTTTCCCCCAGTCTAGGGTGAGACACAACCGCGATACTAGGATATGTACATGATGCTTTCCGATGATAGGTAGATGAATGGTGAAAGCGAATGGTAGACATGCTCAAATAGATGGAAAAGCTAACCTATCACAAATAGCACATGTTGCCAGGTTTTCACTACTTGTTTTTATTGCACTTTTTTAGATTTTTTAATTTATTTTTTTTTAATTTTAATTTTTTTGGTTACCAAGATGCCTATTTGCCAGGTTTTCATCAAGGCAACCATTTTTCAAGACATTTTCTGATGTTTTTGTATTTTTTCAGGACTCTTTCTAATGCACTGAATGATTCAAGTGTAGAATTTCTTGAGATGCAGGCTATTGAGGGGTTCATCAAACAAATCCCCTTCTGGTGTGGACAACTGATATGCTCCTAATCTGAAGACTGAGACAATGACAAAGGGACCTATCCAGTTTGGTTCAAATTCCCCCTTCTTCTCTCGATCTTGTTGATTATGAGGATTCTCTTTTAGGACTAAATCACCCACCTGAAATGTTCTAGGTTTCACTCTGTGATTATAGCTTCTAGATATCCTTTGTTGATATGCTTTTAGGTGATCCACTACATGCTGGCAACGCTCATCCAAGAGTTCCAATTCCTGTAATCTAGACACTTTGTAATCCTCATATGAAATGATCCCTCTTAGTGACACCTGGAGTAATGGTAGCTCAACATAAATAGGTAGAATGGCTTCTAATCCATAGACTAGAGCATATGGTGTAGCTCCTATCAGGGTGTAGATGTTGGTTTGATAAGCCCACAAAGTAGCATTTAGTTGAAAATGCCAGTCACATCCAGCATCGTTGACAATTTTCTTCAAGATTTTCATGATGGTTTTGTTTGAGACCTCTGCTTGATCGTTTCCTTGAGGATAATATGGTGTAGAAAACCAATGTTGGATGTTAAACCTCTCACAAAGTTCATCAATGTCCTAATTTTTGAAAGGTTTGTCATTGTCAGTGATAATGAATTGAGGGATACCATATCGACATATGTAGTTCAGAATGAAGGACGAGATTTGTTTTCTTGTGATGGCGGTTAGAGGGACAGCTTCGATCCACTTCGTGAAATACTCAGTGGCTGTGATAATGAACTTGTGTCCATTTGATGAAGATGGATGATTTTTCCCCATAAGGTCTAATCCCCACTAACAAAAGGGCCATGTTGAAGCAAAAGGTTGAAGTTCCTACACTAGTGCGTGGATGAGATTTCCATGAATTTGACACTTTTGGCATTTCTTGAGGAACTGAAAAGAATCCCTCTCCATAGTCGGCCAGTAATATCCCAAACAAAGGAGTTTCTTGGCTAAGGTTAAACCACTTGAATGAGTTGTGAAAACACCTTCATGAACTTCTCGTAAAGTCGTTTCAAAATTGTCATGTTCCAAACATCGAAGGAGAGTTTCGTCAAGACCCCGTCAATAAAGGACATCCATGATAAGTGTATGTCGGGCGGCTTGACGAATGAAGTTTCATTTTTTATTGCGGGACAAATCGGTAGGGAGAGTATTGTCTTTCAAGTACGTATAGATTTTCCCATAGAGGGAAGTGTCAGCCTCAGTTAGATGGTAGATAACTTGGGATTTAGGGTTGTCATAGGATGGGTTGAATAGTTGTTCCACCATGAACTCGTAACGGGCTCGTTTCTCAGGAATCTGCAAGAGAGAAGCAATGGTCGCCATGGCATCAATGGCTTTGTTGTCGCTTTGAGGAATCTGCTCAAATCTTATTTCCACAAAGTACTTTTTGAAGTCATCAACCATTATTTTATAAGGCATCAACTTGTCCTCCTTTGTTTGATAATCATCATTTACCTGATTAATGACTAGTTGTGAATCCCCATAGACATGTAACTATATGATCTTCCACTCAACTGCTACTTTGATTCTGATGATCAAGGCTTCATATTCGGTTGTGTTATTGGTGCAAGGGAAAATTAGTCTGTAGGACTCTGGAATGGTATGTCCTTGTAGTGAGATAAATAAGATTCCAACACCTGATCCATGTTGTGTATAAGAGCCATCAAAGTACAAGACCCATTGGTGTGTGGATACTGTTAGGACATCAACATCTGGAAACTTAATGTTCATTGGATGATTGTCTTGCAATGGTGCTTCCACCAATTGATCTGTGATTGCTTGTCCTTTGACTGCCTTCCTATCAACATATTGGATGTCAAATTCACTCAGCATCATGACCCACTTAGCTAGTCTTCCAGTTAGATTAGCTTTACTAAGAAGGTATTTTAGTGGATCTATCTTGGCTATCAATTTGATGGTATGGGTGAGCATGTAGTGTCGTAATTGTTGGGTAGTGAACACTACTACTAGACAAGCCTTTTCAATGAAGGTGTAATTGATCTCATAGCCATTTAAGGTTCTACTAATATAATAGATTGCCCTTTCTTTTCCTATTGAATCCTCTTGTGCTAACAAGGTTCCCAATGATATCTCAATTGTTGCTATGTACAATAAAAGTGGCTTCCCTTTTGTTGGTGGTATCAAGACAGGTGGACTCATTAGATATTGTTTTAATTGGTTGAAGGCTCCTTCGCATTTCTCATCCCATCAGAAAGATACATTCTTATGTAGCGAGTGAAAGGATGGGTCTTATCTGCCAGTTGTGAGATAAATCTTTAGATTGATTGGAATCTCCCTTGCAGAGATTGTAGTTGACTGATGTTCTTGGGTGGCAACATCTCCATGATGGCTTTGACCTTTGCAGGATCTACCTTAATGTCATTTTCTGAAACTATATATCCTAAGAGTTTGGCTGAAGTCACCCCAAACACACATTTCTTTAGGCTCAATCATACATTGAACTTTTCCAGCCTAGTAAATATTTTATATAGGATCTCTAGGTGTCCTTTGGTGTATGATTTGGCTAACAGATTGTCCACATAGTCTTCCATGAAGGTGTGCATCATATCATGAAAGATTGTCATCATAGCATGTTGATAAGTTGCTCTTGCGTTCTTCAACCCAAATGGCATGACGTTCCAACAAAAGGTTCCCCACGGACATGTGAAGGATGTCTTATCTTGATCCTCAAGTGCAATTTTGATTTGATTATAGCCAAAAAAACCATCCATGAGTGACAACATGCCATGCCCTGCTGTTAGGTCAACAATGATGTCGATATTGGGTAGGGGAAAGTCATCTTTTGGACAAGCTTTGTTGAGATCCTTGAAATCTATGCATATTCTAATGCTTTTGTCTAGTTTTGAAACAGGAACAATGTTTGATATCCATTCGGCATAGTCAATTGGTCTAGTGAACCCAACATCCAATAACTTCTTCAATTCTGCCTTACCAATATGGCAATATGGAGATGCATTTTCCTTAACTTTGGCTTGACCGGTTTTACCCCTGCTGGTAGTGATAAGTGATGCATGATGAGTATGGATCAATCCCTGGCATGTCGGCATATGACCAAGCAAAATTGACTTGTCTTTCTGTGAAGAATTTGATGAATTTCTGTTTTTCTTGATTTGTCAAGGATTTTGCTAGATGGACAGTCTTTACTATTTCTTCATTGTCGATGTTGATAGAATGAGTGGGTTCAACCAATAATTTAGATTGTTCTTGAAAGTGTTTAGGGAGTGTGTCAAATCTTCCATCCTTCAGTGCCTCTAAGAGGTTTTCGTCATTGGATACACTCTTTTTTTTTTTACTTTTTCTGGATATGATACTACCATTGAATGGTTTTCACCATCAGATCTATTTCTTGTATTATTCATTTTGCAGCTAGAAAATTTGACACTCTCCTGGTTGAAAGCTTCGTTATGATGTTCAATGGTGGAATTTGTTTCGCAATTGGCAAAACAAAGGAAATTGACAATGGCCTCGTCATTTGAAAATATGGGGATGTCCGATGGCTCAATTTGATCCCAATCTATGAGTTTGGGATGTACGAGGGGTAAGGAGTCATCGGATTGCCTAAAGTCAGAGGAAATAAGGGTCCCAATGGTAATTTTTTTGGATTATCCAATAGAAAAATCAATGTCTATAAGGTAACTCTCCTCTGAATTATTCGTTTTGCTCTGAGTTTGATCGTCTTCGTTGGAATCATCAATATGTTGTGATCCTATTTCGACTGGTCTATAACCTAAAATTTGACCCTCCTCATGTATGGGTGTATAATTTTGTACCACATCAATTTCATTATTGTGACAAGACTCTTTAGATAGCGAATCCCACTCATATTCATTTGAATTAGTTTCATGATCATCACTAGCTTGTAGTTATAGGATTCTTTCAATGACTTGTTGTCGAGCTTCTTCTCTATACCCCAATCCTATTTTATCCTTGGCTTTGCATTATGATAGGTTGTATTGGTTCTGTGATGCCTTCTTTCCTTTTACCAATAGGACCTTTTCCCTCATCCCATCTTTTTCATGATTGTCTTTCCTTTGCCATACTACTTTGTTTGTACACTTGAGGTGGATGCTTGTGATGATTCTTTGTCTTTGTATAACTAGTTTAAAAACTCTTTGTCGTCTGACTCATCCACTAATGTGCTTACTCTTACAAAGGTTCCATCAAAGAGTGTATTGTGTTGTGATGATTGTTGTCTAGATGTTGATGGCTGCCCATATGACTTTGGAAAAGATGAAAGTTGTGATAAACATAAGGATTGTTCAAATGAGTATTCCACGATGCCCTTGTATTTCAATTGGATCTTGGCAACTTGTTTTGATAAGGATTCGAGTTGAATTTCCTGATTTTGTGGAGTAAGATTTGATGTAATTTCTTTACTTGAGAGATTGGCATCACCGATATCCTTATCCTTTGACTAGTCCCTTTTCTCCACCCACTTTGACAAGGCATTTATTTGTTTCCCATCATTTGATGAACCCTGAGTTGGAGCTTCCCTGTTTTGTGGTACAAAAGCATCTTGGGTTGTCTTGAGGGTTTTGCAATATTGGGGGTTGTTTGAGTCAACTGCAATAGTGATTTCCTGCCCATTGAATGAGAACTTCAAACATTGGTGATATGTGGATGCAACTGCTTGCATGTCATGAATCCAAGGCCTTCCCAAGAGTATGTTGTAGGTTAGCTCTTTATCTATCACTTGGCATACTATATCTATGACAACTAGCCCCACTTGAATAGGTAGCACTATCAACCCTTGTGAAGATCTCTCCTCGTCATCATATGCTTTTATTGTGATTTTCCTTCTAGGATCAATAACATTTTCTGAATAGCCTAGTGCACAGACAAGTTTCAAAGTACAGATATTCAGGCCAACTCCTCCATCTATTAGAACATGTTTAACGCGGTGTTTATGGATTAAGACCTTAATGTGTAGGGAAATGTTGTGTTGATGATTGACAAATACATCATCGTGTTTGGAAAAGGATAAGCAGTGTGGTGCAGTCAAATGTCCCACCATAGTCTGAAATTGACAAACCTCTAGATTGTTTGGTATCATGGTGGCGACTAGAGCTTGTTCCAAGATTTCCTTGTGAGCAGGTGAAATCTTGAGAAGTTCTAAAATGGATATTCATGCGAGTATCTTTTGCAACTAATCCACTATGTCATATTGGTTTGCAGGGATAACAGTAGTTGATTTGGATGTAGAAGGGGTAGCTCCTTTCAATGTTACCTTGGCTTTTCCTCATGTGATGCATTGGCGGGTGTGTTATCTTGTTGCTCTCTGATTTTGATAACATTGATTTGTTGTGAGGTAGTGTTGACATCATGGTGATGGTTTTCAATTGCAATGATGTTTTGTTCATTTTTGATGGTGTTATCATTTGTTGAGTTATAATTTGCAATAAGATCCAATTTTTCATGGGTTTGATCATCAACCACTTTGATGTGCAGAATGGTGGTTCATAGACATAGTTTATGTTTTTTCCTTTGGTATTTGAAGAAGAAGATTCCCCTTTTTCGTAGTTGGGTAGAGGGTTCTTGAACACTCCATGATCATTGTTGGTTTGGGGTCCTTCTACAAATATCATTTTGTTGTCAATTAAATCTTGTATCAAGTGCTTCAATTGCATGCAGTTGTTGGTTTTATGTCCTTTTTTGTGATGAAAGTCATAGAAATGAGCATCATTCCAGCATGGAGGCTTAACTTGTGGTTCTCAATTTCTTGCCTCTGGTAATGTTATGACTTTAGCTTTGAAAAGTTCTTTCAATGCTGATTTTGATGATTGTCCTAAAGGGGTGAACCTCCTTCAATTTGAGGATGTTCGATATGATGGTGTTCTAGATCTAGCATTACCTTGATTGTTGCTTTGGGTGACATTTTGGTTGTTGGGTGGGTTGTTGTTTTGATTATTTTTGGCGGAAACAACGGTTAAGTTGAACATAGGTTTTGCATTTTTGTTTTCAATTGCACCATCGTTGGTTCCCACATTCTTGTTTCGTTGCCAAAAATTTAGTTTGTCACCACTATTGTAATTGTTAGAGGAGTTTGATGAGTTTTTTTCGTTGTATATTTTGATGACTCCTCTCTTGACCAATGCCTCTTCAATTTTAATCCTATTTTCAATCAATTTTTCAAAGGTTTGGGGACATTGCAATTCCAATCTATAACTCATATCATCATTGAGGTTGTCAATAAATATTTCTATCTCTTCCTTTTTGGTTACGGGACAATAATATCATGCAAATAATCTTCTCCATTTTTACAAAAATATAAGGAACGATTCACCCTTCTTTTGTTTCAAGTTGCAAAGAGCTTTCATGGTGATGTCATGTTGAATATTGTAAGAATATTGGGTGATGAACTTGTTGACCAATTCCTTAAAGGTGTTAATTGGTGGGGTGAATTTGGAGAACCATTCAAGACATTTTCCACCTAGACTTCATGGGAATAATCTCATTAAGTATGTTTCTTCATATGCAAATTCAAGACTCATGGTCCTAAATTCCATCACATGGTCTATTGGATCAATTTTGTCGTTGTATTTGTCATACTTGGGGAATTCACACTGTTTGGGAAAGGGTATCATGTGGATACTTTGATCAAACAAATATGGACAAATGTCTTGGATCAAGTATCATTTTGAGGTTCCTCTTTGCATATTGAGAATTTGTTGTTGAAGGTTCTTCATTTGGTGAGTTAGGGCAACCACTTGTTCGGTTTCTTTTTCAGGTTGTTTTGGAGGTGCTTTCAATTGATTCACATGAAAGTCTTTGGGTAATTTGACACCTTGTTTAGCTAGCATAAGAAGGTACTTTTCCCCATTTCTTTTGAAAATATTTTCTAAGCATTTTTGGAAGTTGGTGTCTTGTTCAACATGTTGGATATCTTCCTCAGTTATTTCTTCCCCTTCAGTGTTGTCGAGTCCATGGAAAGGATTATCTTTAGCCTCCAGCATGGTGTTTTGCATTTAACTGTTTTGAGTTTCGATGTTTTGAGTCTCAATGATTGGAGTTCAAAGGTTTGGCTCTTCAATGTTTTGATTTTCAAGTCCCTTTTCCTTGAGTTTTTATTTTTGTAACCTTGTTTGAATGGGCATACAAGTGTTATAGTTTTGACTAAACTTTGATCTAAGTTTGGAAGAGTACCAAGGATTACAACTAAGTCAAATATAATGACAAATTCTAATGAGACTAAGTTTGATTTGACTATCTAGCTTTGTTTCGTGATGAGAGGATGATAAATCCTGATGATGAAACTAGGCTTAATAATCAAAAGTATGATAGGTTTGATGATTTTGGCACTTTGAGATGTTAGACCTTGGATTAGGTTGGAGAATTCCATTTGTAGAGGTCATTTTAACAAGTTTAGACTCTAAGGTACCTAAGGAATGATTTTGGACTTGAGAAAATTATGAGATTTTGGTTCAAACTGTGAAACAAGGGACAAGTTTAACTCTCGAGTTTTTGCATTTAATGGATGTGCTAAAACAAAGCCCAGATGTGCTAAAATATTTGACAGATGCGCTAAAATAGAGGACAAATGTGCCAAAAAATTGCATAGATGCACTATGAGATTGTATGGATGCGCTAGAACAAAGGGTCGATGCGCCAACAAAATGCACAAATGAGCTATAATAGAGGGTAAATGTGCTGGAAAAATGCACAGATGCGCTAAAAGATTGACTATATGCATTGGAATAGAGGACATATGTACTAGAGTTTTGCACAGATGCACTATAACAACAATTGGATGCGCTAGAAGACGCAGCAGATGCGTTGAACTAGGAAAATGACAGTTTGTTGGAAATTTGTTTGATTTTTTAGATTTTCCAGTTAGAGACTTGGTTGTTTCAATGAATGTTTTTTTTCTGAATCAAGGTTTTCACTTTCAACATGTGATGTTTTTGTTTGAAATTGGTTCAAAAACACATTGGTAAAGACACATCAAGCATGTACAACTTAGGTTGTGTAGGACTATATTTATTGAATTCCCACTTGGATTTTACTCTAGCTGCGCTTACTTATAGTGGATGATTAGATGCTTGACCCCACTGGCTCCCCTCTATGACACTTACTTCTACGGGTTAGCCAAGCAACAATACCCATGAATCTCCCATGGCATATTTCTCATCTCTACTAAAATTCGATAGAATGTGGGACGACTTTAGAATGATCATTCTTGCACCAACAAATAGATTAAGGATTTTGGCCTTGCTACAACAAAGGGTTTTAATATTCACGGACTATAAAAAATATATATATATATATATATATTTATTTATTTATTTATTCATGGAGGATCATCCATGCAGAAAGAGACCATTGTTTCCCTTGTCAAAACAATCCTCATGATACTTGAACTTTCCCCAAGTACCCACATTTATATCTCGGTTGGAAGTCGCTTGGCTTTAGCATGTTACCGATTGGGTCGTTCCCTTGGGTGATTACTTTTTCCCACAAGACAGACCCTTTAAGGATAAAACAAAAGAAAATGGGTCTAGCTTTTTGGTTATCCAGTTAAGGGGAGAGCATATGCCTACCATTCATCAAGCACAAAAGACATGGTGTTCTTTATCCTTTCTCTTTAATCTAGATGCCTATCTTAAGCAAAAAAAAGAATTTAAATAGCTCTAGCCCCTGCAAAAATCATAAGTAGTTGGATAAATTTGTCTTTGACCAGCGTATAAAAGTACTTGCAAGCAGAAAACACAAATCAGTTCTCGGATTTTGTAATTTTAACCCAATGTGCTAAAACAGTCATCGTATGCGCTAAAACATTAATGCACTACAAGAACTACTCAATGTGCTAAAACAACTACTTTATGCACTAAAAGAACTATTCAATGCACTAAAACAAAGACCAAATGCGCTAAAGAAAAGACTGAATGCGCTAAATCACTCCCTGTATGTGCTAAAAGATTTGATGGATGCGTTGAAAGAAGTATCAAATGTGCCAAAACAGACACCAAATTCATTGGAAAATTCCACGGATGCACCGAAACAAAAGTCGTATGTGCCGAAAGATTTATCGTATGCGCCAAAAGAACTCATGATTGCGCTAAAACGTCACGTCCAGCTTGTTTACATGAACTTTTCCAAAAAATTGTTAGAAATGGGGACTAGCCCCATGGTGGGCGCCATTTTGTGTGTGTGAGAAATGTGGAAATATCTTAATAAATCAACACAAACCTTAATGAAACGAATTATATCAAAGATTTGAAATAAGTAAACTACTCTATTTTGCAGTTAAACAAATCTTTTAAGAACGTCTCATTGTCCTCTATTCCCAAGGATTTATTAAACCATTTGGCTCTCATATTTCTATGTGCACTATGGTTGTTAAAATGACAACTTAGGAAATAAGATAATATTCAACATGCAAGCCAATTAAGTTCCTACATGAAACTGTTTGATGGAAAGGATAATGGATACTATGATGAATGGGTAATGGTGTTAGATTATACAATGTAAATGCTATGATATGAAACTAGGATGATTCTACATATGCTCAAATGCTAACTATGAATATGCTAATCTAAAATACAACTATGATGAAAAGTATGACATAAAATGCAACTATGAAGCAAAGTGTGATTCTAAGATCTAACTATGATGCAAAACATGATATGAAATGTAACTATAAGACTCCAAAATGCTCCAATACTCAAATGATATTCCTGCATGATAACTCTAGTCAAATGTGGATGCAAAATACAATGGCAAAGGGTTGTATTTATAGGAATTTTCCAAGCATCTTGTGATGTGACAACGATAGACGGTCCATATTCAAACAAGAGGAATGAATGGTGGAGATGGAGAGAATCAAGAAGGTGTCCCCTTCAAGAAGGTGTCCCCTTGACCAAAGACACATGCCATGCCAAGTGGATGGAAGAATAAAGTGTGGGAAGAAAAGACCATGTGTTTGAAAATTGGTTGAAGAAGTGTGTGAGGAATAAGCCATGTGTTTGAAAATAATTCTAATTTAAAAATTAGAATTATTTAATTTCATGTGACCTTGGTGAGGTGACATAAAAAGTTGTAGACATGTGCTTGAATTCCTAATCTGGGATTAGTGAAACTTAATTAAATAAAACAAGCTTATGGAATTTGTGTTGGAAATATTTGCCTCAAACTATATAGGCTGAAACCTCCATTAGAGCCAAGTCGGTGTGACATCTTCATTGTCTGGCCGACTAGTAGCTTGATTCATTCTGGTTTGTACAGGTCGTTGTGACCTTGCAAATGTCTTCTGAAAGGTTGCACTGTGGAGTCTATCACTGTGACATAGTGTATTCGTTATGACCTCATAGCGCTCAGGAGACCTCTGGCCAATAGGCCATTCAATCGTATTTCAGGGAGACTCTTGGCGACCATGATCTTCGGTGTAACACAGAGGCTCGGTGAAGCATCTTAGCGAAAGCTAATGTCTCACTGACAAGAATACTGTTGGTGTCTTCATCGTAACATATGGCTCGGTGAGAAGTCCCAGCGAACGGAGAAAGTCACGCCGATGGGGAAAACATCCAAGCATTCTTTGATGTAACTCAAAGTGATCAGAGAAACCTCGTAGCGATGGTGAATGTCTTGCCGATAGTCGATGGCTATCGAGGTAACTCAAAGGTCCCGGGAAGACGTCTCAACGAACGTTGAAGGTCTCACCGACAAGAACATCTTGTGGGATCTTTAGTATAACTCTTGGCGATAGGTGAAGCTTTCGGGGTAAGTCATAGAGCTCGGTGAGAAGTCTTAGCGAGAGCTACATGTCTCGCCAACATTGTTTTTTTTTGGAGTCTTCAGGGTAACATATGGAGATCAATATGTTCTCTCAGCGAAGGGCAATGTCTTGGTGACGGGTGAACACTTCGGGGTAACCTTTATGTCTCAGAGAAACCTCTTGGCGATATTGGTATGTCTTGCTGACTATCTTTTGGAGCTCAATATGACTTGTGTCTTCGGTATACCTTTGGTGACTCGCTATGATCTCCTGGTGAATGCGATAGGTCTGGGTGACTGCTTGGTGACTTGATGTAACTCATGGAGCTTGATAGAACGTTTTAGCGATAACAGAGTCTCTTGGCGAAATCGATATGAAATCTATGTGGCATCAGCGAGACACTGTTAGTGTCTCACAGAGATGCCAACACAGAGCAAATTTTGTTGACCGTTTGACTGTCCTATGTGGAATCTCGTGGACCAATAGGAGAAGCCGAAACTGAATAGTTGGAAGACAGTCAGTTGGTTCTGTGAGGAAGTTCTACAGATAGAGTTTGACATGGATATACTCTGAGATTGCAGATTGTGATCGGGTTGGATTATCAATTGATTCATTGGTTGAATCAACAAGTTGTTGAGTGATTGTATCAGTGGATGAATTTTGTGGACTGTAACGTGAAGATTCTTGTACAAGAATGTTAATGGTGAATGCTATATAATGACACCAGAAAGATAAGTCTGGAATTTGTATGTAATTTCATTATTGTAATACAAAGTGATTTCTCTTGGTGTGGTGGGTTTTTCTCCTGTAAGGGTTTTCCCATGTATATCTGGTGTTCATGGGTGATTGTCAAATACTCTGTTTCTGTTGTCTGTTTCATAGTGCTTCTTAATTGGACTGTAATTGTAAATTTTAAAGTGTATCTACATTCTTTCCTGAGATATTGATGTTAGAAGAATTATTTTCTGCATCTAATTTTCCTTACAAGTGGTATCAGAGCCTGGCCAATTGTGTTATCCTTGTGGGTACGTTGGGTTTTTTGAGTCAGTTCTGTTCAGTGGGAGTCTTGTAGAAAATTGTTATTTCTGATTACAGGTTGAGATGGCTAGTACATCTAGAAAGTTTGAAATAGAGAAGTTCAACGGCAGTAACTTTGAGTTGTGGAAACTCAAGATGGAGGATCTTTTAGTGGACCGTGATCTTTGGATTGTTGTGGCTAGGGTGAAACCTATAGGCATGAAGCAAGAAGATTGAGACCTTGCAGATAGGAAGTCTAAGGGGCTGATAAGGCTCTGTTTGGAAAACTCAGTGCTTCTGAATGTGCATGAGGAGAAGTCTGCATCTTCCTTGTGGAAGAGACTGGCATCTATTTATCAGGGGAAGTCCATGGTGAATAAACTATTCATGAGGAAGAAACTATACTCTTTGAGAATGCAGGAAGGAGGGTCTATAGCTGATCATTTAAACACATTTAATATGTTGCTTGTTCAATTGACATTTGTTGGTGTGAAGACTGAAGAAGAGGATCATTATATGCTTCTATTGTGTTCTTTACCGGACTCATGGGATCATTGGTGATGGCGATTGGGAGTACAACATCCAGTTTCAAGATGGAAGATGTTGTTGCATCTTTGCTGTCAGAAGAGATGAGAAGGAAATCTTCTGAGATGGCGAAGGAAGCTCTTGCTGTCTGAGGAAGACCAAAGGAGAAAGGCAAGAAGAAGACAAGAAGTCCAAATCGAAATCAGGAAGGGAGATCAAAGTCTCCTGGCAAGAAGTCCAAGGTGAAGTGCTGGAACTGTGGGCAACTTGGTCATGTCCGAAGGGATTGTAAAGAGGAGGAAAAGAAGAAGAAGGGATCTTTCGATAATGGTTCTTCTCATAGTGATGGTGACGCCTTCATTGCAGCCTTGGCTACTCAGACATCAGATGATGTATGGTTGATTGATTCTGGAGCATCGTTCCACATGACATCTCATAGAGAGTGGTTCACAAAGTATGAAGAATACGATGGTGGAAAGGTGTACTTGGTGAGTGATTCAACTTTGGAGATTGTTGGCCATAGAAGAGTCAGGATACAATTCCCTGATGGCAGAGTAAAGGGAATAAATAATGTTATGCACATACCAGGTCTGGCTCGAAATCTATTATTTGTAAGTATGCTAAATGATATTGGTGTACAAGTTACGTTCTCTGGAAATGGCTGCAAGATGACTAGAGGTTCAATGGTGCTGGCTAGAAGTGCTCGAATTGGTACCTTGTACAAGCTGGATGCATAGGCTGTTCAATGTAACAGTATCTCTATAAAGTCACCGAAAGTTGCTCATGGAGGTAAAGAGGGAAATATCACTAATTATGTAAACTGTATGGAAATAAAACTTCCTGCAGAGAAGACTATGCTTTGGCATCATAGGTTAGGCCACATAGGAGAAAAAGGTTTAAAAAATTTGAAGAATAAAAACTTGGTAGAGGGGCTTGAAGATTGTAATCTTGAATTTGAATTATGTGAACACTGTATATATGGAAAGCAGCACCGTGTTTCATTTTATTCCAGTCCTCATAAATCTTCTAGTTTGTTAGATTATATTCATTCGGATGTGTTTGGTCCAGTGAATGTTTCTTCTTCATCTAAGTCAAGATACTACATGTCGTTCATTAATGATTATTCAGGAAGAGCATTTGTATATTTTATGAAGAGTAAATCAAAAGTATTAAGTTGGTTTAAAGAATTTAAAAATCTTGTTGAAAATTAGACTGGTAAAAAAATAAAATGCTTAAGGACTGATAATGGTGGTGAGTTCTGTTCTGATGAATTTGAAAGATATTGCAAAGACCATGGAATTAAAAGACACAAGACTACACCTTATACTCCACAACAAAATGGAGTTGCAGAAAGGTTCAATAGGACAGTGATGGAGAGAGCACGAAGTATGCTCAGTAGTCCTGGCTTGGAGGAGAAGTTATGGGTTGAGGCTGTATCTACTGCATGTTATCTAATTAACCGTTCTCCAAATTTTGCTCTTGTTGAGAAAACACCTTTGGAAGCGTGGTCTGGTAAGAAGTCCTCACTTAGACATGTACATGTTTTTGGCTATGAGGCATATGCTCATGTGCCGGATGTGAAAAGATCTAAATTGGAGAACAAGACTGTCAAATGTATTTTTATTGGCTATAACACTATCATAAAAGGATACAAGCTTTGGAATCCTGAGACAGAGAAGGTTGTATACAATAGAAGTGTAATCTTTCGTGAGCTAAAACCTTCCACTTTGGATCTGCAGTCAGAGACAAAGTCAGATAACAATAAGGATGTAGCAATAATTCCTCCTACACCTGAAAAAGAGGAATTGAAAATTCAAAATGTACCTGAAATTGAGGAGAGCTCAAGCAGTTCTGAAAGTTCTGAAGAAGAAGAACCTCAACCTCAGCAAGTGAGGAGGTCAACCTGAAAAAGAAAACAACCAGATAGGTATGGGTTCTCTTTGATAGATTCTACTTGTGCCTATGCTTTGATTTCTAACATTGATGAGCCTAGGACTGTGAAAGAGGCATTTAAAATGTCTGATTCAGATTCTTGGTTGGAAGCCATGGAAGAAGAGATGGTATCTTTAGATAAGAATGAAACCTGGAGTCTGGTGCCCTTCCTAAAGGCAGAAAGGCTGTTGGCTACAAATGGGTATTTAAGAAAAAGATTGGTCTGGATGGCAATGTAGAAAAGTACAAGGCAAGACTGGTTGCAAAGGGTTATTCCCAGGTAGAGGGAATCGATTATGGGGAAATTTTTTCTCCTGTAGGAAAGCTGACATCTATCAGATTTCTATTGTCACTTGCAGCTGCTTATGACTTAGAGGTCGAATAAATGGATGTGAAGACAACATTTCTTCATGGTGATCTTGAAGAAGAAATCTATATGTCCCAGCCTGAGCACTTGTTGAGAAAGGTAAAGAAAAATTGGTATGCAAATTAAAGAAGTCTCTATATGGGTTAAAACAGTCACCTAGAATGTGGTACCAGAAATTTGATACATTTGTATTGTCTTTGGGATTTGTGAGATCAAAATTTGATCACTGTGTATATTATAAAGCTTAAAGTGATCAAGTACTTGTTATTGCTCTTTATGTTGATGATATGTTGTTCATAGGAAATAGCAAGCTAATGATTTCTAATCTTAAGTCTCAGTTGTCTGTTAAGTTCGAAATGAAGGATCTTGGTGCAGCAAGGTATATTATGGGGATGGAGATAACTAGGGACAAGAAGAATAGAAAGCTTTGGCTCAGTTAGAGTAAGTATGTCAGGATTGTTCTTGAGAGATTTTGTATGAATGATTGCAAACTGCTAGTGGTTCCAGTCATGCATGGAACAAAGCTATATGTTGAAGACTGTCCAAAATCTCCTACTAAGATGGAGGACATGACCAATGTACCTTATGCTAGTGTTGTTGGTAGTCTCATGTATGCTATGGTATGAACAAGGCCAGACATTTCCCAAGCAGTGGGAGTACTTAGTTGATTTATGGCTAATCCAGGAAGAACGCATTGGGATGCTGTGAAGAGAGTGTTTAGGTTTTTGAAGGGAACTTCAGATTTTGCTTTGTGTTACCATGGGAATTCAATTGAATCACAGAGGACTCTCAGCATTTGTGGTTATGTTGATTCTGATTGGGCAGGGGACATTGACAGCAGGAGGTTCACTAGTGGATACATTTTCATGTTGAATGGTGGTGTAGTGAGTTGGATGAGCAAGCGGCAAGCTGTAGTTGCTTTGTCCACTACGAAGGCTAAATACATGGCAGCTACTCATGCTTGTAAAGAAGTTGTATGGTTGAAACATTTGTGTTCTAACATTGGTTTTGATGCAGGGGAAATAACTATTTTCTGTGACAGTCAGAATGTAATTTGTTTGGCAAAGAACCCTACTTTCCATGCCAGGACGAAACATATTGATGTATAGTACCACTTTGTACGAGATATGGTGGAGGATGGAAAGTTCAATTTGGAAAAGGTTGATACTCTAGAGAATGTTGCAGATTCATCGATGAAGCTAGTAGGCATAGAAAAGTTCAGATGGTGTGCCAGTTCAATGGGCCTTAGTGCCCATGATTTTCAATAAGTTATGTTGTGCTCTGGAGGTGCCTGTATGATCTTTGTCAAGTGGGAGATTTTTGGAAATATGTGCCTCAAACTATATAGGCTGAAACCTCCATTAGAGCCAAGTTGGTGTGACATCTTCATTGTCTGGCCAATTAGCAGCTTGATTCATTCTAGTTTGTACAGGTCGCTGTGACCTTGCAAATGTCTTGTCAAAAGGTTGCACTGTGGAGTCTATCGTTGTGACATAGTGTATTCGTTATGACCTCATAGCGCTTGGGAGACCTTTGGTCAACAGACCATTCAATCATATTTCGGGGAGACTCTTGGCGACCATGATCTTCGGTGTAACACAGCGGCTCGGTGAAGCATCTTAGCAAAAGCTAATGTCTCACCGACAGGAATATTGTTGGTGTTTTCGCTGTAACATATGGCTTGGTGAGAAGTCCCAGCGAACGGAGAAAGTCATGTCGACGGGGAAACATCCAAACATTCTTCAATGTAACTCAAAGTGATCGGAGAAACCTCTTAGTGATGGTGAATGTCTTGTCGATAGCCGATGGCTATCGGGGTAACTCAAAGGTCCCGGAAGACGTCTCAATGAACGTTGAAGGTCTCACTGATAGGAACATCTTGTGGGATCTTCAGTATAACTCTTGGCGATAGGTGAAGCTTTCAGGTAAGTCATAGAGCTCAGTGAGAAGTCTTAGTGAGAGCTACATGTCTTGTCGACATTGTTTTTTGTTGGAGTCTTCAGGGTAACATATGGAGATCGGTATGTTCTCTTAGTGAAGGGCAATGTCTTGGTGATGGGTGAACACTTTGGGGTAACCTTTATGTCTCAGAGAAACCTCTTGGCGATATCGGTATGTCTTGCTGACTATCTTTTGGAGCTCGATATGACTTGTGTCTTCGGTATACCTTTGGTGACACGCTATGATCTCCTGGTGAATGCGATAGGTCTGGGCGACTGCTTGGTGACTCGGTGTAACTCATGGAGCTCAATAGAACATCTTAGCAATAACAAAGTCTCTTGGCGACATCGATATGAAATCTATGTGGCATCGGCGAGACACTGTTAGTGTCTCACCGAGATGCCAACACAGAGCGAATTTTGTTGACCGTTTGACCGTCCTATGTGGAGTCTCGTGGACTAATAGGAGAAGCCGAAACTGAACAGTTGGAAGACAGTCAGTTGCGACAGTTCTGTGAGGAAGTTCTACAGATAGAGTTTGACGTGGATATACTCTGAGATTGCAGATTATGATCGGGTTGGATTATCAATTGATTCATTGGTTGAATCAATAGGTTGTTGAGTGATTGTATTAGTGGATGAATTCTGTGGACTGTAACGCGAAGATTCTTGTACAAGAATGTTAATGGTGAATGTTGTTGTATAATGACACCAAAAAGATAAGTCTGGAATTTGTATGTAATTTCATTACTGTAATACAAAGTGATTTCTCTTAGTGTGGTGGGTTTTTCTCCCGTAAGGGTTTTCCCACGTATATCTGGTGTTCATGGGTGATTGTCAAATACTCTATTTCTGTTGTCTGTTTCATAGTGCATCTTAATTAGACTGTAATTGTAAATTTTAAAGTGTATCTACATTCTTTCCTGAGGTATTGACGTTAGGAGAATTGTTTTCCGCATCTAGTTTTCCTTATAATTTGTTTATTTAATTAAATTAGAAGAATATGATTTTAGATTTAAAAAAAATGACGAATGTGCTCTGCAACGGCCATGGAGGAAAGCAACAGTCAAATGAAATCAGGCGAGGTGGAAGAGTTAACGAGGGACCCAGAGGGAATAGGAGTGGGAATTTCGAGCATGTATGGAAGAAAGATAGATGGGCTGCCCTCAGAATAATGTTCAGAAGGGCCATTTTCAAGAGGACTAGACTAATGGGAATCTTCGTACGAATAGAGGTGCATGTCATTCATGAGGGTGGCACAAGAACAAACAGTACATAAACGAAGCCTTTCGCAGACCACGGCAATAGAATGAAGGCAAAAGAGGACAAGCTGATCTCCCATGGGTTGGCAAACAGGGTCCTAGAAGAAACCCTAATCGCAGACATGGGAATGATAGAATGGTCTGGCAAAAAAAGTCACCTTTCAAGGAATGGGAGGAACAAGAATAAATCTCAGAGGGGGAAAGGGGAAATTGTGGTTCAATCTCGCCCAAAGAAGTAAAAGGCAGAAGAGCCAAAATAGTAATCAGTTCTTTGAAATTGCAAGTGGAAGTATGGAAACTAGAACAACTAGGATTGATTGGGAAATGGTATGGAATGGATCTCAACTGGGACTATCTAGTGAAATGGTGGAAAGAACGCTAGGGTTCCGAGATGCAGTTCAAAATGCTACAAAATAACTTTTTTCTGTTAATATGCCCAACCAAGAAAACAAGAGATGAAATAGTGAAAGGAGTCTAGGTTCTAGATGGGTGTGGCTTCTATTTAAGGCAATGGTCAGTGGGTTTTGACCTGGCTAATCATGCGATAGAAACTCTTCAAGACTTGTATAGTTTACCCAATCTTCCTCAGGAATATTAGGCTTCACCCATACTAGAGGAAATAGGTAATCAACTAGGCACATTTGTATGAGCAGAAGAAAGGAAGGTGGCAAAGAAAAATCAAACTTATGTGTGCATATGTGTGGAGAATAAACCAGATAGGAAAATATGGAGTGAGATAGAACTGTTAACAAATTATGGCAGCTGGGTTCAAAAGTTGGAGCATAACTCCCTAATGCGCAACAATCAGGTACGGTCATTGGGTTGCAAGAAATCCAACAAAGAGGCAGGGAAATCTAGTTCTTTGGATGTCCCAATGGAAACACTCAGGTCGTCAGTTAGAATTAACAATGAAACCATAAACCCACGTTCCTCCGATAAGGAAGGGGCCCTGAAGCCGCAACCTACAAAGATGAGGGTCTCTGATGAAAGGGTTTGGGATAATGGAAAACCTCTACTAGACGTTCCACAAAATGGATCTCCAAGCTCACATACAGAAGACAAAACAAACGAGAGAGAGAAGCTTCAGGAGGAATAGGAGGAGAAGGAGGATTAGCTTGCAAATTTAGATGAAAAGATCTCTAAGACTCTAGAACTTCTGAGGGCTAGTTGCCAGTACATGGAGTTGGATTCTCTGATAGAAGTGGGGAAGGAACTAGTGGAACTAGCAGTGGTGGCTAAAGCAAAGTCTAGCGCTTCAGAGGTAGGGCTTAACTTTGAAGGGGTAGAGGAGATATTGGAAATAGAAGGAGATGAAACGGTGGAGCTGCTAAGCCCACAATCAGGAAAGAAGAGGAAAATGAAAGAGGGATTGCTGGAGGCTAAATATAGACTAGGGATTCACATAAGGGATATACTCAAAATCACGCCAGACTGTGGGGAACAGAAAAAGCAGGGTCGAATTCCGAATCAAGAGAAGAGAAAATGGGACAGGGATGCTAGTGGACAACAGAAGATTGACTCAATGATTAAAGTAGGGAAGGGTGGAGCCCTTCCTGAACAACAATGAAAATATTAATGTGGAATGTTAGGGGCCTAAATTCCCCTAACAAATGGAGTCTTATCAGGCGCCACGTAGAAGTAAGTCAAGTAGAAATCTGCCTTCTTCAAGAAACAAAATTAGATGGCACAAACTTGGAGAAATTTGGAAGAAAGCTAAGGATATGGAAATGGATAGGGGTAGAAGTGAAGGGCGCTTTGGGAGGCCTAATAATTATTTGGAAACCTCAGTCAGTCCTAATAGAGACCTTGAACTCGAGTCGACATTCAATGGTGTGTAAGGTAAGGAGTCTGATCTCAAATCTACATTTTAATCTCATAAATGTTTATGGTCCCTCTTTGAGTATTTAGAAAAGGATGGTCTAGTTAGAATTGGACGGGGTTTTGAGTGGTTTGAATTAAGGCCCCAACATAATTGGAGGATATTTTAATGCAATCCTTAGGCAAGAAGATAAGAAAGGTGGCTTAGGAAAAGTTCTACAATCCCAATCGGATTTCTTTAGTTTTGTGGACAGAAACTCTCTAATGGAAATCCCCATAGGCAATGGATGCTACACATGGACGAATCGCAAAAAAGGGTTTGGTAGCATAGCAGAAAAATTAGATAGATTTTTCTTCAAAGGAAATCTGAGTCTTTTTCCTATTTCTTTCGAGAGTAAGATAAACTCAGGGATTGGCTTTGATCATTTTCCAGTACAACTTCAAATAATTGGGGAGAAGGGACCAATTCGATGCCCATTTAAATTTGAAATGATGTGGTTCAAGGACCCCCATGTGATGGATTTGATAGAACAATGGTGGAAGGAATGCTCTCCGAAGGGATCAAGCTTGTTCAAAGTGGTCACAAAAAAAAGAAAGTGAAGCAACAACTCAAACAATGGAACAAAGAAAGCTTTAAGAATATCTTCAAAGAGAAATTGCAAACGGAACAAGAATTGGATAGTCTAGCTGAAGAAATAATTAATAAGGGGATGGACGAAGCCTATTACATGAAAGAACAGACACTTTCCAACAAAATCAATGATATACTGACTAAAGATGAAGTTTTTTGGAGACAAAAATCCAGAGAGGTATGGTTAAAGAAAGGAGATAGAAACTCGAAATTATTTCACAACTCCACAAGAGCTAGGAGGGAACATAACAGAATTTCTTCCTTGAAAGATGGGGATGGCTGATTGATGGAAAACATGGGAGAGATAAGAGACTCAGCAGTTTAATATTTTCAAAACCTGCTCAATGATTAGGAGGGTTCAAACTTGGAGGCGCAGGTAGCTTCCTTGCACTCCATACTGAAATTGATCTCTCAAGGTCAAATGAGGGCCCTAAATGAAAAGTTCTTTGAAGCTGAAGTGAAAGAGGTAGTCTTTGAGATGCAGCCAGAAAAGGTTCCTGGACCAGATGGATTTCCGGCAGCATTCTTCCAGAAATGTTGGAATTTTTTGGGTAAGGATATATGGGAAGCTTTAGAAGACTCTAGGAGCAATAGAAGAATTTTAAAAGAAGTAAATAACACTTTAATAACTCTTATCTCGAAGAAAGAAAAGCCAAACTCATGGGAAGACTTTCACCCAATATCTTTGTGTAACAGGATTTATAATATATTGGCCAAAGTTCTAGCTAACAAAATGAAGAAGATTCTTCCCACTATCATCTCTGAGGAACAAACAGGTTTTTTTCGGGGAAGACCAATTTTAGATGGGGGGATAATTTCCCAAGAAGTCATACATTCAATACAAAAATTGAAGAAACCGGCAATGTTATTGAAACTGAACATCAGGAAAGCATATGATAGAGTGAATTGGAGGTTCCTCTTTAAGGTCATGGAAGCTTTTGACTTTCAAAAGGAATGGTTAGATTGGTTCTTTGGGTGGGTGGCTAGTCCGCGTTATTCAGTATTGGTTAATGGCTCCCCGGAGGGATAATTTACTACCTCAAGAGGTTTAAGACAAGGGGATCCTCTATCCCCTTTCTTGTTCATTATAATGGCTAAAGCCCTTGGGAGATCACTTGACAAAGCAAGGAGGTCGGAATGGATCGAGGGATTGCAAGTAACTAGCAGCGTGGACAATATCACGCACCAACAATTCGCAGATGACACAATGTTGTTTGGTTTTGCTTTAGCAAAGGAAGCTCAAAGATTAAAAAGCATGCTAGAAGACTACTTTAGGGCCTCTGGATAGGAGTTAAGTAAAGCCAAATATGAGATCTTCTTCTTCAACTCAAACTGTTCCTGTGAACTTTAAATTTTGCAAATTCTAGGATTTAAGAGGGGTCAAATGCCATGCAAATATTTGGGACTCCCATTGGATAAGGGAATTAAAAGCAACAGTGTTTGGAGCTCCTTAGTGGATCAATGTAAGGATAGAATATCGTCATGGAAGAATAGGTGGTTGTCTTGGGCTAGGAGGTTAACTTTGCTGAAATTGATTCTTTCAGCACTTCCCATCTATATGATGTCCGGCTTGTAGCTTTCAATAGGTGCGAGAAAATATCTAAATAGGGTAATGAAGGACTTATTTTGGAAAGGCACTACAAAACAAAAGAAAATTCCTCTTATAAAATGGCAGAAGTTTTGCGAGAAGCAGGAGAGAGATGGGGCTGGATTGAGGAATGTTCTCCGACAAAACAAGGCACTGGGAGCAAAATTAGTTTGGACTATTCATTCATGTTCGAATCTCAAATGGGTAAAGATCGTTAAAGAAAAATATCTGGAAGCAGATCCTTATAGCATCCTAGCAGCAAAATCTTTGCCAAATGGGTCCCGAATTTGGAATTTCATTAAAAATTCTAGAGATCTTATTACAGACTTTCTTACTTGGGAAGTAAAGGATGGAAAGGAGTCCTTGTTCTGGGAAGACTCCTGGGAAGGTCATACAGTACTAGCAGACAAACTGGAGCTCACAAGAGTTAAAGAGAAAACAAAACAAATTTGGGGATCAAAATTCAGTGATTACTTAGATCGAATGGAAGCTCCATTTGAAGGTTATCTGAAGTGGAAATTGGTTAGAAACCTAAACCTAGAAGTAAAGGAGATTGAAGCCTTCGAGAGTGCTTTATTAGAAAGAAGGATCTGGGGCAGAAAGGGGCGAGATTTCTTACGTTGGGATGCCTCACCAAATGGGACATATTCGGCCAAGATAGGATACAACATCTTATCAGCATCAGGTGAAGAAAATTTAGTGATCCCTCAGAGCCTTTGTTGGAATAAAGCATGTCTTCCAAAAGCAGGGATTTTCACATGGGCTGCTGCATAGGGAAGAATTCTTACTGGAGACAGGTTTATCAAAATGGGTTATCACGGTCCGTCTAGATGCCCATTGTGTCAAGAGGCTAAGGAAACTGTTGACCACTTGCTTTTAAATTGCAAGTTTACTCAGAGGATGTGGAGTTGGTTGTGCACAAAATTACATTGGTCAACTGTCTTCCCCAACACCCTATTAGCGTGCTTAAATGCTTGGACAAGTCACTACCAAAACACCATCTTCAGGGACTTATGGAAGATGAGCCCTTCAATTCTAATCTAGGAAGTGTGGAAGGAGAGAAACAGATGCCTCTTTCAGGAAAAAGAGATGTCGATTCCAAGGCTTCAGTGCAAGATTGAGGCAAGCATTGTAGAAATTTTTAATACACAGCTGGGGGATAAGTCAAAGAAAAAAAATTTTACTAAATGGGATGCATGGATCATGAAACAATGGTTTGGAATCAAAGCTCCTCCTTATGGAGGAACAGGCAAAACGACTTCTTCTGAACAACACAATAAAACTCAATGGATTCCTCCTAAGCAGGGTTGGGCTAAATTAAACTTCGACGGGGCCTCTAAAGGGAACCTGGGGCTGTCTGGGGCAGGGTGCATAGTAAGAACTTCTTCAGGATTGATTTTGGGGAGATTAGCTTAGCCTTTAGCGGAAGGAACAAACAATGCAGCCGAATTCCAAGCTCTCCTACTCGAATTGATGTTTACTAAGGAATTGGGAATCAAGAATCTGGTAGTTGAAGGAGATACTACACTAGTCATAAATGCTCTCAGGACCAAAAAATCCATAATTGGAGACTGGGGGTTTATTTGGAAGCTGCGTTAGAACAACTAGGGAACTTTGAACAAGTGATGCTCAACCACACGTTAAGGGAAGGTAACACAGAAGCAAACTCTCTGTCTAATATGGGAGTAATTGGACCGGGATTTAAAGAATGCACAACAGAGTAATTTTCTTGTGGGAGGTAGGGTGGGCCCCCTCCCTCTCAACATGCTCCACCTCTCATCCACAAGATCGATGGAAAAGCAAAGGAAAATCATTAAGGGATAAGAGGAGAGGGTATGGGGCATCGGATGGGGAGTGTAAGTTGGCAGCATAGTGGCAAGGCCACATCACCGCACATGCCAACATAAGCAGCTGGAGGAACGTGGAAGGAAAGCTTCCAAAATACGACAAACCAGAAAAAAGAGGAGATTGAGGAGGCATCAGAAATCTTAATGACACATTAAGCCAAGAATAAACAGAGTAACCCGTGGAGTACGGTCATCAGGGAAATGTATGCAAAGCGGCCAGGTGGCAAATGTTGATCTTCACGAGGTGCTAGTTGAATTAAGGCTGAGGATGGTAGGAAAAAATTTTATTGCAAGGACAGATTGCCTCGCATAAACATCATTTCAGGATCGTGTTCAATGGCTCGGCCTTGCTGGATACAGGATTTTTAAATGCGGATGGATAATGGCATTTTCATTGTATGGTTTTCAAATTTGTTGTGTTGGTTGTCTTTGTGCAGGGAACTCCCGACTGGAGGGATGGAAATGGCGAAGATGGGTAAATCAAAATTCATCATCTCCATCTCAGTGGAGGGGCTAGAAAGCTTCGGGGTCAACACTCCTGTCTCTTTGGAGGCGACGAAGAGACAAATTGCTTTCAGGGAAATCATTGATCAAAGGTTGAAGAGAATCCTGCTTGAGGATGATCCCTTAATCTTGGTAGCAGTCAAAATTATATTAGGGAAGGGCCACTTGGAGAGAAGGGAATTCGTGAGGGACAACACACATGTTTCTTCTTGATTCTTGGCCGTCATGCTAGACCTGGAAGTGTCGAAAGCAGAAGCAAAGGAAATAATGGAGTATATTTTTCGGGGTGACCTGTTAGGAGGGTTAGAGAAGACACTGAAAGCAGCCTTCATTGGTAAAGGAATCCCACATCCATCGGACCTAAAACTCCTTTGGGAGACGGAAGAGGCAGTAAAGGTTTATCCCTTCCTTCTGGACCTAAAAGGACCAGAGCTCATGAGACACAAAATGGTCTCGGCCATGGCGGTCGAATTCTTGAAGAGGAAGCTGGGGTTGGTGTCGGAGGAGGGCATGGATTAGGTGGAAGACTTCACCCTGTTTGCAGAGTTGAATGGCTTTCTGTGAGGCTCGGCCTCAATGTATTAATCTTTTGTTTAAACATATAATCGGTACTGGTTTTTTTTTTAAATTATGCAATGGGATTGCATTTTGTTTTGTGTCAGTCGTAGGTAGTTCCCGGGTTGATAGGTTCAATTTTTGTGATAGATTGGTGGTCTCTCCTACTACGGAGATGAATTGTATATTTTCTTAAAACTAATACAAAATCATAATCTTACGTATCAAAAAAAAGAATATGATTTTAGATTTGAAGAATTAGAAAATATGAACAATATAAATAAATAGAGAATTTATTTATACGTAGTCAAATATTAATTAAATAACTAGTATTTAATTAATTAGATGTCATGACCGATTTTAGGTGTATCATCAAATCATCAAAAATTTCAAAAATTTCCAAAAATCCAAAAAAATCCAAAATTCACTGATTTATCTCCCGAGGGGGCTTATATCTATCAATATCTGAAAATCAACGTCTGGGACATCAATATTTTTTTTTTCAGCATCGGTATCAAATTTTTCTTTGAAGTAACATGTAAACACATTACTTCAAAGAGGGGCAAAATGTATGCACCTAAAATTGGTCATGACATCTAATTAATTAAATACTAGTTATTTAATTGATATTCAACTACATATAAATAAATTCTCAATTTATTTATATTGTTCATATTTTCTAATTCTTCAAATCTAAAATCATATTCTTCTAATTTAATTAAATAAACAAATTTCATAAGCTTGTTTTTTTTAATTAAGTTTCACTAATCCCGGATTACAAATTAAAGCACATATCTACAAATTTTTATGCCACCTCACCAAGGTCACATGAAATTAAATAATTTTAATTTTTAAATTAGAATTATTTTCAAACACATGGCTTATTCCTCACACACTTCTTCAACCAATTTTCAAACACATGGTCTTTTCTTCCCACACTTTATTCTTCCATCCATTTGACATGTTGGCTTTGGTCAAGAGATTCCTCCATCCATTTAGCATGTTGTCTTTGGTCAAGGGGACACCTTCTTGATTCTCTCCATCTCCACCATTCATTCCTCTTGTTTGAATTTGGACCGTTGATCGTTGCCACATCACAAGATGCTTGCAAAATTCCTATAAATACAACCTTTGCCATTGTATTTTGCATCCACATTTGAGTAGAGTTATCATGCAAGAATATCGTTTGAGCATTGGAGCATTTTGGAGTCTTATAGTTACATTTCATATCATGTTTTGCATCATAGTTAGATCTTAGAATCACTCTTTGCTTCATAGTTGCATTTTATGTCATCCTTTGCATCATAGTTGTATTTTAGATTAGCATATTCATAGTTAGCATTTGAGCATATGTAGAATCATCCTAGTTTCATATCATAGCATTTACATTGTATAATCTAACACCATTACCCATTCATCATAGTATCCATTATCCTTTCCATCATATAGTTTCATGTAGGAACTTAATTGGCTTGCATGTTGAATATTATCTCATTTCTTAAGTTGTCATTTTAACAACCATAGTGCACATAGAAATTTGAGGGCCAAATGGTTTAATAAATCCTTGGGAATAGAGGACAATGAGATGTTCTTAAAAGATTTGTTTAACTACAAAATAGAGTAGTTTACTTATTTCAAATCTTTGATATAATTTGTTTCTTTAAGGTTTGTGTTGATTTATTAAGAAATTCCCACATTTCATACACACACAACTCCCACTATTCTTTGGTATGACAATCAGAGTTCCATTCACATTTCTTGTAACCTAGTGGAGCATCAACATACTAAGCACATAGAGATCCACATGCACTTCATTATGTAGTTGATTTGGGATGGTTTTGTCACCTTGGAGTATATGCCTATAGAGGACCAGGTTACAAACATCTTTGTGAAACCTTTAACTTATTTCCTTATTACCTCTAGTTGTGATTGATGCTTGGGGTGAATGAAGTTGTCCTTGGAGGGTCTTCATGATGCCTCCTTCCTTCATATTTTTTATACATTCTTTCATCTCTTTTTAAGAGAGTTCTTTCCCATGAGGTTTTCTCCTTTTCTCCAATTATGAGATTTATTTGATTGTGCACGGGTACCTCATCATGCCTTGTTTTCAAGATCCATTCATGTTCTTTACATTTTATGCAATAGATTTTTAAATTTTTTAACTACTCCCTAAGTTACACTTAAGGGGAGTGTTAAAGTAATCATTTATTAGTTGATAATTAATTAATCTCCAATTAATTATTAGGCTAATTTCACTTTATGTACTTAAGCTAAACTTAGGATTGTTTTTTTCTTTTATTAGTGTGAGCTATTATTAGATCATTCTGTCTCATAACAGAGGATGACAATACTTGTCATGATCTAATCCCTTTGCACTCTCTTTCATTATATTATTTCATTCTGCAAGTTCTTTCTTTGTGAGGAAATACCAAATCATTATTTGCAACTCTTATGCATGAAAGGTATTCTTGTTTGTTGTTTGATCTTGCTTTGTGTATGTTTTTCACAAATCTAGAAAAAATAATTAAAGAAAATGTATGTTGGTACATTCTAATATATGCAAGAAAAAAATAAGTTGTTGATAAATATGGGAATGAGTGGCTAAGTCATTTTAATTCATCTCAATCTTATCCATCTTGCTAGAGAATGGGTATCTACCACTTGCTTGAACAATCTTCCTTATTGTTGGTGAGGTGTGTTCTTAACTATAAAGAAGAAATTATCATAGTTGTACAATTATGAGTAAGCTATGATCTTGGTTGCAAGTGCACCACAACCTTAGCTATGGGTTGCCATCCTTAATTCCTACAGGTAGAACTTAGTTCCACATAAAATCCTTAATTTGATTTAATCATAACCATAATAACATGTCATATTATTTTGAAAAAAATTATTCTAACACATGATCACTCATTAAAATTATTAGTGTAGGTTTATTTTTTTCTTCAGTGGGTTAATTTATTTCCCTTATTCCTAGGTTTTTCCTACACTTTTATTAAGCTTGCTTGGGTTAATAAAGTGATTTTAATTATTTAATAACCAGAATAAGGTATTGATGTGTCACCATCCTAAAAGGGTGGAGCATTTATTATTTTGATCACTTTTTTTAATATTGGTGACCTCTCCCTATTAGTTGAATTTACCACTTTCATCCTCTCCCTAGTTTTATATAAAATCACTACTTAGCTTGTAAATTTATACACTTGCATACCCTTGCACATCATTTTTTTATTGTATAATTTAGCACATTGGAAGCTCTTAATGTAATTTTTCCATTTCAACATTGCATAACTCTCAAAGTCATTGGTTTACATTGTTTTTTATTTATTTATTTATGTAGCTTATAATTTCTCTCATAAGATTCCTTGGGTTATCAATCTATTTCAGATTTCTAACATGGTATTAGAACTTTTGTTTTAAGAATTTAGAGTCTGTAGATTTATAATTGAGAGTTTGAGCTTGTTATGTGAGATCTTCTAAAATATTGTATGCTCTTCTCTTGTAGTTTGAGTGATCAAGAGAATCATAAATGGTTCATGAAGATATGATAACCTCTTCATTTTGCATATATTTTTGTAATATTTGGGTGATTACATAAATTTTGGTTATATTGATGATTTTTTGGCTATTTCAACGTGTTTAGGAGACTCAAGAAAGTCAAGATTGGATTTTGTTTCATCGGATTTAGATATCATTTGACACAATTGCAAGTAGGGGTTTAAAGCTCAAATTTGGTGAGCAACTTTTTATTGGAGCATTTTTACTCAAACTTACCCTACCATTGCACTTAGGAGGTTGAGAAGAAAAAATTTGATATAATATTTTCCCGTATTCTATGTCGAGAGACTTAAAAAACAAAAAAAATTCTAGGAGGGTCATATGACCCCCCAACACAAGTTTGTATGATGTATAAATCACATATTTAAAAAAACAAAACAAAACAAAATAAAAAAAAAATTGTTAAGCACTACTTAAGTGCCTAACACCCACCACAAAGGTTGAGTGCTAATTCTTAAGCTGTTGTACTCAGGTACCAACCACCCATGGTCCTTTGAATAGCTATTAATCACAACAACTATTTTATTCATTGTAGTCTATAAACTGTAGAGTTAACCACAACAAGATTGCTATGGTAAATCATGAATATAACATATAACCGCTAGTGATTAAAATGCATAACAATGATCAATTTCATTGATCATCATCAGAAGCTTTTCCAATCGGCCGCCTAGCGGCCACTATCACTAGTGACACTACCTATGGGGCCACTAGGGCCCTCACTATAAGCCGAATTGGGCCTTTTTCCAAACTTGCACAAATTTTTCCTTCGTTGTCAAATTTTGACAAACAAATAGCTGATGGAAAGCTAGAGACAAACACTTTCCATCCACAAAGGTTTTGAAAAAAAATCATTTTTCTAGATATTGCAAGTTGAATATGTTTGTTGCATTTTTCTTCAACATGTCATAAATTTTTCCATAGAGCTTCATTTCTAAAAACTGAATAGGCATTGGAAATATATTGAAGAGAACTATAAAGCTATAGAGTTATTTTTTTATATTTTATATCTAGCTCATTTTATATCAAATTTTTTATTTTTATCCATTATGGGCCTTGCCAACATTGTAATATAGTAAAATCCTTGTAATTGCACTAATCATAAAGTACCAACATTGTAATATCTTGGGTTGATTTCTAAGACTAGTAGAAAAGGGGGTGTTCTTTTTTGTTGTCTTTTTGTAATATCATTTGAGGATTGTATCATGGTTTTTCCTATTCACCCTTCTATGATAATCCTAGAGAAGGATAATTATGAGTCTTGGAAAAAAGGTATTCCAACCCATCTTAGATGGATCAAAAATTTTCCATACTTTTATGGGCTCATACCTGAACTAGATATACCTAGAAGGAATTAGGGTAATAAAGTTGATCATGTACTAGGATTGATTGGTTCTAGTGTCTATAAAGACAATGTGTGGGCTATAATGGGTATTGATTATCTTGTCACACTTCGGACTAAGATTTCAAAACTGTTTGGAGACCCTCATATTTTACTATTCCCATATAATTCTTATTTTGATTACCTCATTTCAGTTGATGATGTAGATAATATACCCTTTTATGGTGATAATTTAGAGGAGCTTAAGTATTTTGTAGGTCTTGAATATTCTGACATGGATACTTCTCTTCTTGCTTCTCCTCCTCATATTGAGATCACATCTCAATCTTTTGTTACTACTTCAAATTCTAGTGTTGCTTCTCCAAGAGCTTCTAATGATTCTTTGAAGTAGGACATACATAATATTCTTCATTCAACTTTATTGGATGATCTCTTGATGGGTATTTCAAATTTGTTTATGGAGACACATATTGCATATTTGGGAGACACCATTGATCATATTCACCTTCTCATTGATGGAGTTGATTCTTCTTTAGTTGTTTTGAGGGGACACTCTAGCCCTCTTGTTCATTATTTATATTATCATTCACCATATTAGTTTGAAATGAGTGTGGATGCTTTGGATTAGCATTTGGAGGAAACATCTTGAGAGGAGATATTTGAGTCTTTGGATTGTGTTCTATATCAATCTCTAGGAGATTTTGATTTTTCATTTCTAGCAGTGTGGCCTAGAATTTCTAATTTGATTGTGACAACCTTCAACATCAACATGGGAACTTGAGCAAAGGTCAGAGACTTCATACATTTTTTTTCTTCCTACATATTCCTTTCAAGAATTGGGAGATAACTTGTATACACCTTTATTTTTGTTTCTCCCTAAGGGAAGGAACATTGTTTAATACTTGTGGACCATCTTCTACATCTAGATTCAAGAATCTACCATATGATCTCTTTGGAGGGGGCTTCTTTGTTCTTCCACTTAATTTATCTCTTTATTACAAGGGGTGCACTTCCTCATTGTTAGAGGGGGCTTCTTCTTCTTTGGGGGGATTTTATATGTACATGGGTACTGTTGTGCAGTTTTCGCACACACGCCCCATTGAAAGTAGGGACCCTCTTTCGCTTTGGTTTTTGGTGTCTTGGCCCTTTGATTTTGAGGATTAACTTTGCCTTGGCATGTGCTTAAATGTTTATCTTGCTGACCTAAGTGATTTCCCTAAGTTGCACATTGAAGATCTTTAGTTTTGAGCTAAATTCGGGTTTTGACCTAAGTCTGGGATTTTCCACCCCAACTGAATTTTCCCGAATCCTGCTCAGACTCCATCTAAACACTATAGTTCGAGAATTTTTGGTCTTTGCGGAATTCTGTGTGGGCCAGATTTTTTCGAAGTCTGTCCTGTCGTCGGGTTCCCGGGTTTTCCTGGCTTTCTTGTCAGCGACATTAATGTTCATTCATATTGTTGTAAGGGATGCATTTAACTGATCTTTGAGGTTTTTTATGCCATTAAGCTTTATTTTCTGTGATCAATTGAGCTGAGGGGTGCATTCTTTGGGTGATTGATTTGATTTGAGGCATTTGATCTACAAATTATTCGATTT
Source organism: Sequoia sempervirens (assembly GCA_007258455.2). NCBI lineage: Eukaryota > Viridiplantae > Streptophyta > Pinopsida > Cupressales > Cupressaceae > Sequoia > Sequoia sempervirens. Next base: position 211,511,392 of record VDFB02058242.1, read on the forward strand.
GGTGGTGATTTCTTGGGCATTGTTGTTGTTGTCTTTGCTGGGCGCCATTAAGCTCGCATTTGCTATTTCTGAGATTGATTTCGCTTTTTCAAATGGTATGTACATGTTGCTTCTCTTTTAATTGATGAATATGATTGGTCATTGATGTTCTAGACATGTTCAGGGTTCAAATTTCTCTGTCTTTGAGCATCTGATGCTAGGGTTACCTGAAATTGCTTTGTTTATCGTCTCCCAAGTAAGTTTTGAGGTCGTTTGTCCATTTTCATTATAAAGTATCTTGCTTGAGAGCTGTGAGTAACCCTTAGTGAAGATTTAGCAGTTGAAATGTTTGAATCCCGAGCTTCCCTGTGCGTCAATGGCGGATCTGGAGGGTTTGATACCTAGGGCATCACCATTTCACCTTAGTTTCCTTTTGAATTGGCCTAGAATTCTAAGAAACTTGTAGAGGACCATTTAAAACTTGTCTCAAGCCTAGATTCTTGAAATTCATGATCAATCCATTAATTTGGGAAAAATCATGTTTGAGGATCGATGTTATGGTTTTTCACCCAATTCAGGATTTTTCGGCTCTAACGGATTTTCCTGATTATCCTTTTAATTTTCCCCGAATCTGCTATTTTTCAGAGATTCACCTTCTTCACGGATTTTCGTTGGCTCCAGATTTTCCTGAAATCCTTGGTTCCCTATTTTTCTGAATTGTGCAGAATGTCTCTTCCTTCATGGAAATCCATCCCATGCAGATTTTCCTAAAATCTGGTGGAAAGTGAAGGAATGTGAAATTGCTTGATTTGTTAATGAATGATGGTGCATTTTATGATTAGCTTATGCCATTTTGAGATCTCACATGCTGTTTATTGGTTGATATTGATCGGATTGAGTTGCTAGTAGGTGTTTTCATGTTCATTCCATGAAATCCGTCTGGCCCAGAATTCTTCAAAATTCCTCCCTGGCCTGGATTTTGCGGATGGTCCTGAAACCTGAAGTTTAATATGATCATTTTATTTGAGGTTTAATGACACCTTACTTATATGGGTTTTAATGATGATTTTGATTGATTAACATTGGTTTTCTGTGGTTTTTACTATGGTTCCCTTTGTTGAGTGCAGGCAGAAGCTAGCAAGGTAGTAGCTGGAAAAGCTAAGAGTGACATGGAGGGATCTTCAGTATCTGAAGCAAAAAGAATTAAGTTGGATATCAAGAGAAAAATCCTGGAAAGCAAGATAACCTCTATATGGTCAGAGGTAATAGACACAAATGTTGGACTATGGGACTATGAGGAATTCAAAGGCAGAATGGCAGTGCAGGATCTTCCTCTAGTAGCTGCAAGGATGTTGGAATCAGGATTGGTGCACGTAGCTGGTTTTTCCTCTACAGTGCAATGTTATGAGTTGGTCCTTGAGTGTGCCAGACATTACAATAGTGATACACAAAGAATAATTGGTCCTAAAGGGAGGATTGTGGCAAATTTGAATCCTGTCTCCATAGCTCAGACCTTTGACATGCCAGATAGATCTCATGTGGTGGCATTCAACATGGAAGTGGCTAAGGAGTACTATGAAGAAGAGACTATTAAGTCACAACAACTTATCAATTCCTGGTTGGAGAAGCCTAAGTCTCATTATTCTAAACTGCCTAAACAACTATTCAGAGCAAAGTTTAAAAAAGAGTATTATGATGCCATCACTCTTCTTAGTAGGGTGGTTGGATTAAAGAATGTTGGTATGTTTGAGAATTGGATGTGCCATGTTATTGTGAGGATGGAATAGGAAAAAACTGACTATCATTGGGCAGGTGTCATAAGTAGAGTGATTCATGAGCAATTGTCCAATGTGCTGCAAACCAAGACCTTCACGATGACCTCGTACTTAGTCTATGCACTTGCAAGATTTCATCCATACAAGGGATTAAGTACCAGGGGCACTTTTGGATAGGATGTTATTTATGAGGCTTACCCTCAATTGCACTTGGGAAGCTTGAGTTACAGGAGGGTGAATGATGCATTCACCATGCATATTACCAGATTACTTCAGGGTGCAGAGCACATGAGAATTTCTGACCAAGCCAAGGAGCTCATTAAGAAATATGGTGCTTGGTTCATTCAGTTCCCAACTTTCTCATACATTTGGATTGATGGCTGTCAAAGGGCTCCATACAGGCTTCCAAGATATCCCACTAATCATATCTTACTTTTGGAAGTCACTAGATAGATATGTGACTTTGATGCTATTGTTAAGAGGGATAAGCATAAGACTAGTTTTGGTGGAGACTTCCCTTTGAGGATAGGCACTGGAGAGGCATGCCCTTCCATTATTTCTACTCAGGCTTCAGAGGAAGAGATGAGTACTCTTGGCTTATCTTTCCATTCCAAGAGGTCTAGATTTGACATAACAGGTGAAGCACAAAAGAAGGCCAGTAGAGAATATAGCCATAAAGTTGAGTTGGAAGACTATTGGGCCAATTGTAGTGACGAATATGAGGTCAAAAAGAAGAAGTTTTCTCGCCTTCCAGTTGAATCAGTTTGATTATATAATGTGAAGGCAGTTCCTGATCAACTTGAATATGATGGCGACTTGATTCAGGGCCATGCTTATGAGGCGGTGAAGGACATGCCAATTGGTGATGTGGATTGGATAGAAGAAGAAAAGACAAAATTAAGACAAATAATGGATCCAATCACCAAGTATACCAAGATGTGGTTGAAGCATAAAATGTGGGAGTTGGAAAATGAAGGTGTACAGTGCACCTACGATCTGATGGGAGATTTGGACCCTCACTCCACTTCTGAGGAATCGACTGAGCAAGATCCTAAAGGAAAGGGTAAGGTGGATTCTCCTTTTAAGATCAAGATTAAGGGTGTTCAAGTGGAGGAAGCCCAAGAAACAGAAAAATAGAGAAAGCCAATTGCCAAAAAGAGGGGACATACTTCAAGGAGTAAGAAGTCCAGTAGGGAGGAAACTGAAAAGCAAAGTCCTGAGGTTGGTGCTTCTGTGCCTAAAAGGAGAAGAATCATAAGATTGTCACAAAAGGAAGGTTCTAAGGATGAGGAAGAAGTTGCTCCACCTGTGGTGAATGTAGAAACTTCAGGAGAAAAGACACAGGTGTATACAAGGAAGTCAAGAACTCCTTCTCCTAAGGATAGTGTGCCCAAAGCAGATCCTCCTTTAGTTACTTCTCACGAGGAGCAACATGATGATGTTCCTTCTTCCCATGAAGCTCAAAGCAAACCAGGTGAATCTGAGAAATCTGAAGATCATCCAGACACTGAAGGGGAAGAATTTCATGAGGGTGAGCTTTACAATGCTGAGGTTGAAGTAGAAAAGGTGATGCAGTCTCCTCTGGTTGCATATGAGGAGTCACCAGTTAGAATTGAAGGGGTCAAATCCCCTCAAAGAGAGGAAGTTTTAGAAAAGGTTTTGTCACCTGAGCACAAGGAGGAACATGCTGAAGAAAAGGAGAGTAAGGTCGAAGAGGTTTTTGAGAGGCAAAATTTGAATGAAGATATGCCTAAAGATCAACAGGAGGAGGTTGGACAGAGTAAAGTACAATTAGAATCCACTATTCCTGATTGGTTGGATAAGGAAATAAAGAAAAATCAAGTTGTTGTGGAGGATACCCCTCCCAATTGGGATGAGCTACTGGCTAAGATTGGAAAAGATAAAGGAAAAAAGAAGGCCAAGGTCATTTCCATGATCGAAAGAGATGAGGAAAGCAATAGGGTGGTCCACATTGCAACTCCTACTCTGGACAAGAACATGGATGATGTAACTGCAAAAGATTACAACCTGCAGACTATTAATTTAGGGCCCACTTCCATTGAGCAAGACATTGAAGAATATTAGGGTTCTAGCATAGTTATCCTGGGGAGATTGAGGAAAGAAGTTCAAACTAAGCAGGAGCTTAAGAAAGAAAATGAAAAACTCAGGAAATGCTTGGAGGATATGATGAAACCCTTGCAATCCATTGACCCCTCATCCTCTGCTGCAAATCCCTTACCCTATGAAACTATCATTGAGTTGGAAAAGATGAAGGCTTCCACTCTTGCCACTGCAAATTGGCTGCAAGGGGTGAAAACTAAAGGAAATGATGCTATCAGGGACATTCTCTCATCTGGGAAAGTTGCTATGAGGGAAATTGATTGGTTGAAGGAGGTATTAGCTCAAGATAAGGAAGATATAGATCTCTTGCTACAAAAAACCAAAACTATCATGGAGTATACCAAGGATTAGATTATAAGTGACATAATTCTCCCTTCCTCTAGAGCTATTGAACCTTGGGAGTGGTTTGAGGCATTGCAAATAAGGCAAAAGGTTCTAAAAAAGATCTACAAGCAAAGGAGGAAAATTAATGATACCCTAACTGGTGTCTATAATGGTTGCATTGCTTTCTTTGAGATAATGATAGGGAGAAGGAAGATTGCACCTAAGTATTTGAGTTTAGAATAGTTGAGGAAATGGTGGAAAGATGTTTATGCTCCAGTCAGTGATGATCCTGTTACGGAGCACCAGTTAGGTGATGTGGCCACCTACATTGTTGTCATTGATAAATATCTAACATATAAGGTTGAGTGGGATAAGTCGGTGAAACTATCAAGGGAATAAATTACATCAATTGAGAGTCGACTTAAGGTTTTGCCTTTACCACTTGTGGCTGACTTGGATAGGGTGCTTTTGAAGGTGCATGAAACGCTGGATCGAAATAAAGACAAAGGGGAAGGTAGTTAATAATGGGCTACATTGAGATTTGTGCTTCCCTATTATTTTGCATGCATTGGTTTGAGCTGCATTGGAAATCCCAGGCCCACTTGGATGAAGTTCATGCATTTAATGTATAATTTATTTTATTTTGAATTTCTCTTGGCCAACTTGTTTGTGGCCAAATATTATTGTAAAGCCTGGCTAGGCTGACATGTTTTGGGGGATTTTCTATAAATATGGCATTTTTCCTCATTTGTAAGGGTTAAGTAGAGACATAGACGAATAGAGAGATAGCTAGTATAGAAGCGAATTAAGTAGAGAAAGAGTTAGAAAGTAGTTGTTCTCAAGCAAATATTGTAACAAAAAGCTAGAATTGTTGCTACAGTGGATAATTTGATGCAAGTAATGACATTGTGATTTGGTGCCATACTTGTGTTCTTCTTATCTTGCATGGTTCTTGTTATTCTATCTTTAGAATTGATTTGAGGAAATTTTATATTTAGATATTTAGAGTTAGATTTGATTTAATGATGTTTATGGTTTGATATTTGAAGTGTTGCAACAATCCTTGGTCCATACTTTTCGCAACCAACTAATTGTTAGTTGCTTTGCAAAGTTAGCCCGGACTTTTATATTCATTGCGCTTAGTTCAATTGTGAGGGTTTATTCATTTCAATTGCAATAGGGTTGTATAAATGAATTTTCATGATCTAAAAATCTTAACACCTTAGAAGATTACACTGTTTCTATAAGATTGCATATCCATTTGGGTCAAGTAGAGATCAGTTTTGAGGGATTGGTCCATTTCAAGTGTTTATCATTTGCATTGTTAATCTTAGAAGTAGTTAAATCTAGAAATATCTTTGAAACCTTTTATCTTTTGTTATTTCTTTATCATTTAGGTTAAATTTGGGATTGAAGTATCATCATATTGCTAGATCTGATAATTGGAGATTCAGTATTTTGCTTGTAGTAAGCTCCCATTGTGATTACCAACATTTTCACATTTATCACTGAGTTGTTTATGCATTTTCAAGACCTGACATTAGATACCTTGGGGTTATCTCTTGAGGCTTGCTGATAGAGATTTACCTTTCAAGAGAGATAGGATATTATATTTTGTCTAAGTTGTTGCTGTGCAGAAAACATCATCAATAGGTACCTAATATGGCTTCTTTTTTTGGAAGGAGGGTGTTAGTGTAGTTTTTTATTTTCCTAGTGGCTAATTTATTTTCTCTTAGTCCTACATTTTTTATACACTTTTATTAAGCTTGCTTAAGTTAATAAAGTGAGTTTAATTATTTAATAACTAAGAGATAAGGTGATTATGTCTCACCATCCTAAAAGGGTGGATCATGTACTATTTTTTATCCCTTTATTTGATATTGGCGATCTCTCCCTAGTGATTAGATTTTCCACCTCCATCCTCTCCCTAGTTCTATATAAACTCACTACTTGGCTTGTAAATTTATTCTCTTTCACGCTCCTACATATTCATTTTCTATTGCATAATTTTGCATCTTGGAAACTCTTAATGCATTTTTTTCATTCTGACATTGCATATCTCTTGAAGTCATTGGTTTGCATTGCTTATGTTGTTCCAGTTTATGTAGCTTAGAATTTATCTCATAAAGTTCCTTGGGTCATTAATCTATTTCAATTTCTAACAAAAATATCTTACAACTAACATAGTGCTCTTATCCATATATTAATTAAAGGTCTTGGTTATAAGGCAAGAGTGTCTATTGAAATGTACTTTAAAATATGAATCATGTAATGTTGACTAGTTTGTTTCCTTGAGGTGTCTTGGTTTCAACATTGTTTCCAACTATGTATCAAGGGATACATAGGTCATACTCATGCTTGTTTCTTTTAGTGCTTATTGATATTTTAGCTCCACTATTTTCATTACGAGTCCTAGTTGTGTTTGTTGTTTTGGTTACATTGAGATGCATGTATGGTAGTGTGCTAAGCTCCTTGTGAGGATTATATGTATTTTTTTACTATTGTATTTCTTGAGATGCTTGTGTTATACTTCCTATAATAGAATCATAGATGTGGTGATTTAATGATCTAAGTATTATGCATTTGAATTGATTATCATAATTTCATGATTATATGATATATGTCATGTTGAACTTCGTTGGATGGTTTTCATGTGCTTTGGCTATTATATATTGAATTTGTATGTTTGATGTGTGCATTGAGTGGGTACAAGTACATGGTTATTTATCCACTTAATATGCAAGTCAAATTTATTCCCTAGGTGGATATATCAAAGATGTCACTTTGGGCTTATGTTTTTGGTAGCCACTATTGCACTCAATTGAGTGCAAGATGAATTTTGTTTCCCTTATAGTTTTAGATCCAAATTGATGGTGATTTGGACTCCAAAGCCAATAAATGCATAACTTATAATGTGGTTTTTTATTTTATCATTTACAAGAAATTGTATTTTAAAGATTAAATATATGTTTGCATGCAATTGTATGTGGTGTAGTACTTTGTGTATTAAATCTAATTAAGAAATTCATTTATGGAGATCAATGGATACTTGTTTTTTATTATAATTTTATTTAGGCTCTAATAATCCACACTCATATGTCAAGTTTCATCCTTCTTTCACATTATGACAATCAAAGAACCATAAGGGAATATGCTTGGTCTAATAGCCCTTTGTCAAAAAAGATGCTTCGATTAATCTCTTTTACTTCAATCACTTTGATACTAAAATGCAAGGGTAGTCAAAGGATAATTTGATAATAGTTGAATTTCATTCTATATGCTTCTCTTTGGTGGTATACCCTTAGGTTTCATGAATAATTGAGAAAAGTGTCTTTCAAATTCAATAATTTCATTGTGATCATGACATGTATGTAACCCATGTAACCATCACACATTAACCCCAAGAAGCTCCTCTTTACCCCAAATCATCAAAAGTGTAAATTTTCCATTTGTGTCAATCAACCTATTAACACCTCAAAAATTATGAGTCCTACTTTCATGCCTTACCCAAATCTTCCCAAGTTTACAATTGATCTGAGACATTTAATAGGGCTATTTTTTCTTTGCACCATTGGATAGGTCATGAAAAATGAGATCTAGTTTCCATTTAAAATTTTGTGAAATTCACTAAGGGGAAAAAGTGATGCCCATGTGGATTTTTTTCTTCCATCTATATGTGTTTTTTTTTTCCTGTAATAGTGTAGTTCACCTTGTATTTTATGCACTTGTCCAATTTGCACTTAATTTTCTACTATGATTTTAAAATGAAAAAAAATGGCTAAGTTTTGAGCTTGTAGACTTCAAGGGGTCAAGTGAATTTCACCTTTAATGTTTCATTGAGTTCACTCGCATTTTTTTGCAATGCAGGTCGAATGGGTCCATCTAGCTATGCAAACCTTCTGGTCTAAACTATATGTGCTTAAGTTCAATTGTCAAATAATTTTTCACATATCCACTTGAAGGTGTTTTTCCCGTAATGCGATAACTTGTACTCATCTAAACTTTTGCGAGCTTTTTCATTTGAACCTCCTGTCTAGTCGCTAATGGATTTTTTGCATGTCTACTTGTTGATAGTTTTCCTACAAGCACAATGTAAAACAAAAAATTGACCAAGTTCAAAATTATAGGAAAATGGGGCCTATCTTCCCCCATTACTGACATCATCAAGATTTGTGGATTTTTCTATATGAACTTTCATTTTTCAAGTGCACTTTGTAGACACTAAAACTTGTCCTTCGCCTGCGAACACTATTTTTCCTCGTCAAATTTTGGCTATTATATATTGAATATGTATGTTTGATGTGTGCATTGAGTGGCTACAAGTACATGGTTATTTATCCACTTAATATGCAAGTCAAATTTATTCCCTAGGTGGATATATCAAAGATGTCACTTTGGGCTTATGTTTTTGGTAGCCACTATTGCACTCAATTAAGTGCAAGATGAATTTATTTCCCCTTATAGTTTTGGATCCAAATTGATGGCGATTTTGGATTCCAAAGCCAATAAATGCATAATTTGTAATGTGGTTTTTTATTTTATCGTTTACAAGCAATTGTATTTTAAAGATTAAATATATGTTTGCATGCAATTGTATGTGGTGTAGTACTTTGTGTATTAAATCTAATTAAGGAATTCATTTATGGAGATCAATGGATACCTATTTTTTATTATAATTTTATTTAGGCTCTAATAATCCACACTCATACGTCAAGTTTCATCCTTCTTTTGCATTATGATAATCAATGAACCATAAGGGAATATGCTTGGTCTAATAACCCTTTGTCAAAAAAGATGCTTCAATTGATCTCTTTTACCTCAATAACTTTGATGCTAAAACCCAAGGGTGGTCAAAGGATAATTTGATAATAGTTGAATTTCATTCTATATGCTTCTCTTTGGTGGTATACCCTTAAGGTTTCATGAATAATTGAGAAAAGTGTCTTTCAAATTCAATAATTTCATGTTGATCATGACATGTGTGTAACCCATGTAACCATCATGCATTAACCCTAAGAAGCTCCTCTTTACCCCAAATCATCAAAAGTGAAAATTTTCCACTTGTGTCAATCAACCTATTAACACCTCAAAAATCATGAGTCTTACTTTCATGCCTTACCCAAATCTTCCCAACTTTACAATTGATCTAAGACATTTAATAGGGCCATTTTTTCTTTGCACCATTGGATGGGTCACGAAAAATGAGATCTAGTTTACTTTTAAAATGTTGTGAAATTCACTAAGGGGCAAAAGTGATGCCCATACAAATTTTTTCTTCCATCTAGATGTGTTTGTTTTCCCTGTAATAGTGTAGTTCACCTTGTATTTTATGCACTTGTCCAGTTTGCCCTTAATATTCTACAATGAGTTTAAAATGAAAAAAATGGTTGTATTGAGCTTGTAGACTTCAAGGGGTCAAGTGAATTTCACCTTTAATGTTTCATTGAGTTCACTTGCATTTTTTCACAATGCGGGTCAAATGGGTCCATCTGGCTATGCAAACTTTTTGGTCTTAACTATATGTGCTTAGGTTCAATTGTCAAATAATTTTTCACATATCCACTTGAAGGTGTTTTTTCCGCAATGCGGGAACTTGTATTCATCTAAACTTTTGCAAGATTTTTCATTTGAACCTCTTGTCTAGTCGCTAATGTTTTTTTTGCATGTCTACTTGTTGATAGTTTTCTTGCAAGCACAATGGAAATCGAAAAATTGAAAAATTGACTAAGTTCAAAATTATAGGCAAATGGGGCCTATCTTCCCCCATTACTAACATCATCAGGATTTGTGGATTTTTCTATATGAAATTTCATTTTTCAAGTGCACTTTGTAGACACTAAAAATTGTCCTTCGCCTGCGAACACTATTTTTCCTTGTCAATCCCTTTTCTTACATAATTAAATAATTTTAATTATTTGGTTATTGTCTAAAGTCATATCTCCTCTATTAATTAAATAATCTTAATTATTTAATTAGTTCATTTCTATCCTTTTATTTCCTCCTTTTGATTAATTTAATAAATTATATTTATTTAATTACGTCACTAATGTCCCCTTTCCTTCTATAATTAAATAAATTATTATTTATTTAATTATTATCATTTTCTACTATAATTAAATAATTATTTTAATTATTTAATTAGTCACTATCCTCTTCCATAAATTAAATGAATTTTATTTATTTAATGACTTACTAATTTGTCCTTTTTCTCCCACTTTTGAATTAAATTATTATTTAATTGAAAAGGCAACTTTCCCTCTTTTTCTATATTAAATAATTATTTTAAATTATTTAACTATCCACTTTCCCTCCCAAATTAAATAATTTTGAATTATTTAGTTTCCTCCAACAACCTCTTTTTCCGTGTTTTTCTATCTATCAGTGCCATTCTTATCTCTTCACATTTCATTTAATTTCTACCCTTGATTGAATTATTTTATAATTTAATCTCAACAATCCATAACCTTAGTCTTATCTTTGTCCTAATTTAGCCATAACCTTATTTTCATACTACATCTTTCAATCTTGGCCATTGATTGTCATATCTTATTGGCTTTTAATCTCGGCCCTTCCTCCCAATTTGGCTTTCTCTAAAAGATGCTTGCCATTGTCATTTCAACCCATCTAGTTTATGCTTAAGTACATGTTGTTCAAGGAGACAAGTACACTCTTCAATATTTTGCTATCATTGTCATTAGGCTATTATTGCATACCAAATCTAAGGGCAATCAAGCATATTAAGCAAAATGGAGAAGGACAATGGAGGTGAATCAATCATGGAATGAAGACTTTGATAATATTACTTTGCTATTTTGTGTTTTTATGCTTATTTGTGCTTCATAGTTGGTTTAGGTCTTTAGGGTTTTAGTTTTATTGATTAATGCCTTTAACCTTAAATTTTCCTAATCTACACACTTGTCTAGTTCAGATCAATTTTTCCCTTTGGGCAGATGAAGAGAAGTTTTTCACGAGTGCACTTGGACAAAAAAAATTGCAAGTTTTCTTTTGTGGAATTCCCCTTGGCAACTGGTTCATAGGTTTTATAGGTCAAATCGATGTTTGTTTCTATAGACACTAAAAATTGTCCTAGGCCCGCAAACTCTATTTTCTTCATCGATTCCCCTTTTATCCTTGATAATTAAATAATTTTTAATTATTTAATTATTTTCTAATGTCACAAGTCTTCTATTAATTAAATAATTTTAATTATTTAATTTCTATCTTTTTATTTCCTCTTTTGATTAATTAAATATTTTTAATTTATTTAATTGCATCAGTGATGTCATTTTCTTCTAGAATTAAATAAATTTTATTTATTTAATTATTTATCACTTTCTACTATAATTAAATAATTATTCTAATCATTTATTTATCATTTTTCGTCATTAAATTAAATAAATTTTATTCATTTAATTATCTACTAATTTGTCACCTTCTTCCCATTTTTGAATTAAATTGTTATTTAATGAAAAAGTCAACCCGTCACACGTCCTTTATAATTAAATAGTGCCTTTATTATTTAATTATTCATTTCTCTCTCAAATATAATTATTTAAATCTCTCCTACAACCTCTTTTTTTGTGCCAACCTCATTATCTGTTTCAATCTTATCTCTTGACATCTCATTTAATTTTACCCTTTGATTGAATTATTTTTTAATTCAATCTTAACCATTCATTTCTTATCATTGCCCTATTTTTTCCCTAACCCTATTTCATACTACAACTTTCATTCTTGACCATTGATTGACATATCTTATTGACATTAAATCTCATCCCTTCATTCAAATTTGTCTTTCTATAAAAGACATTCATCATTGTCATTGTGACATCTTATCAATTTAATTCATGCACAAGTACATGTTGTTAATGAGACAATTATCTTCAATATTTTACTATCATAGACATTAGGCTACTATTGCATACTTAAATATGAGGGCATCAAGTATATTCAAATAAAATGGAGAAGGGCAATAGAGGTCAAGCAACCATGGCATAGGTAATATTTACTTTGTGTTTATGTTTTTTATGTTGGATTGTGCTCTATTGTTGGTTTAGGGATTTATAGGTTTAGTTTTGATGTTGTTTTACCTTAACCTAAATTTTTCCCTTGATTACATTGGTGAACCCGATGTGAAGCTAACCAGATCTTGCAAAAAAATTAGAAATTTTAAAGTTTCAGGTCTGCATCACAATCGCAAGCTCAAACGTGCAATCACCAAAAGCCAATGCACCACAATCACCATCCAGAAAGCCACAACTGTTTAGAGTTTGGGAACATTATTTGGTTGCACTTATTTTCAAATTTTTCTCTTATTCTCGAGTTTTTATTTTTGTTTTTATCATCTAACATTAGTATTGCATCATACTAGTCTTTGGTTTTGTTGAAATTGCTTGCATTTTTTGTGTTTTTGCAACTTCAGGTTCGTGCGGTGTGACTAATTAAGGATTCATCGCAACTGTTTAGAACTCAAGAACATCACTTTTTTGCATCCATTTTCAGATTTTATCCTATTTTTGATTACTGGGTTCGGGTTTTTTTATCTAACATCATTATTGCATCATATTATTCTCTAGTTTTGTCGAGATTGGTCAATTTTTTTGTGTTTTTGCGGCTTCAAGTTTGTTTGCCTCAATTGTTGAGGGCTTCACTGTAATCACTAGTGACTTCACCACATTTTCCTGACACAGTCGACATTCTGGAAACTACAATCGCCAATTTCCGCATTGCATTTGCCAAAATCCAATGAGCTGCAACTGTTATTTCCTATGATGCAATTGCCTGTTTATTTTGAAATCTGGTTTTTAGTAAGAATTTTCATATTAGGTCTTTTGCATTCGGTAGTTTATAGGTTTTCATGTTGCACTGATATCTGATTTGCAGTGTGTGGCATAGGTGGAAAGGAGGCATTTTCATTTTTTATTTTGCTAACTTATTTGTTAGATTGTCTCATTTTGCAAATTCATTTAGTTCATTCACACTCATTTGGTTAAAATTAACTTGCATATACACTCATTTGGTTTAAAATTTACAACCTGCATTATCTCACTCATGGGTTTAAAATGAACACTACTTGCATATTCACTCATTTGGCCTAAAATTTACAACTTGCATAGCACATTCATTTGGCTTAAAATTAACCTTGCATTTTTACACTAATTGGCTTTAAAATTAATAACAATTTTGCATAAGTGTCTTTTCTCACATTTTAATTTAGGGACCTAAAATAAACCATTGTCTTCATTGTCTCATGGTTTTACATTTTTTTGTGAGGTGTGTATGCTCTTCTCTCACACCATTTGGTGTCTTGAGAATAAAAAAAAATATCTTGACATTTGTATTATCACCCACACATTTGGTTTTATTAAGGTTAATGAACACCATGCTAGTGTGAGTCAAGTGTATTGTGTATGCTCTCTCCTCACACCATTGAGTGATCTTGGAGATCAAAAACAATATACTTTTCTTGCTTTTGCTTACCCTTGGAGGGGCCTACCAATGTGAGACACATCCATATAGAGAAATCCTTGGTGACTCCAACTATTTTTCCCTCGGGCTGGTATATAAAAGGATATGGGAAACTCGATTCTGAACATCCTTGTTGCCCAGTCATTTCGCTTGTTGGGAGGTATGTCCCTGAGTTGCGACTAATAATCAAAATAGTTAGAGGCCACCCTTTTGATTGAGTTTTGGTGATATTCTTAGTGCAAGGGTGTAGCATCGCGCTCTCAATATTTTTACACCTAACATTTGGCTCCCTTAAGTGAGACGAGAATCCCTGGCTTAGCATAAGTTACTTGTTCAAACTTGTAACTTTCCATGAAGGGGGTGATTGGGTAATCCTTCCATTCTAGGAGGCTCCTATCTATCCACTTTCATAGAAAAAAGGTGATACGTAATATGAAAAGGTGTCCCTCCCTTCCATTGACAAAGATTCCTAGAGTGGGTCTAAGAGTGTTGCCATTGAACATTGACCTTAGGGATAGACAAGCATTTTATGTGTGTGATTTGTATTCGATTTGTGCTAGAACCATGGAAATTTGAGGTGAATAACCTCTGAACATACACATTCTGAACACAGTTTTTAACATTCAGACCAACCCAATTATTTTTAGACTATTTATATTGTTTTCCATTCAAACTTCATAAAAATTTAGTCAAAATTAGTCAACTTAGGACCAAAAACAAGTTATTCACCGTAACTATCTTTGTTAACCGCAACTACTATCTAGAACACCACAACTACTAAAACCAGAAGACCGCAACTGCTTCCCAGAACACCACATCTAACATTCAGAACATCGCAATTGCTAGTTGTTGAAATTTTTAGGGAAATCTAGAATAGTCCACTTTCTGATCAATTCCTGAGTACAATCTTGTCATATAATCATAAACTTGCAATCACAAGACCTACCATTTTCATTCCATCCATTTCCTCACCTTTGCATTAGTTACATTTTCATAGGTCAAACTTTAGGTCATCTCTTAGCTTGCATACACCTTGTTGCAAACTTTGGCTTTGGAAATCCATCAAACTTTAGAGTAGTCCATAGTTACAAAATCATATTTATCTTGACCTTATCCTTTCAATCAATTTAGTACTTTATCATTTAGGTTGGCTCTTTAAACTCACAAGGCTAGTTTGAGACCACCTTGTCAACTTGTCATCATTTCAATCTTTCTCATCCTTGAGGTCTTGATAAATCAGATTTGTCACCTTGGCTATCTTAGATTGGTTAGTGACCTTACCTTAGGTTTACCATAAGGTGCTTAGTTATCATAACCTTATTCATCATTCTAGGTCATATTACCATTACCCCTTCATCATCATTTCACATTTGCATTACATTGGCATCCCTTAGTTGTAGACATACCATAGAATTTGATCATTGTGACATTATTAACATCTTTACTATTGTCACTTTTACTCTTTATCTTGGTCCATCACAATTTGGCATCCCTTTATAGCTTAAAAAATATAAAAAACATAGTCATATTGCATACCTTAGTCTTATAGACACCATAGATTTTGACCTCATTGTGAAATTATCTTATTTATACTTTGACCATTGTCACTTTGACTCTTTATCTTGGTTCATAATCATTTGGAATTCCTTATCTTGAAAAATCCAAAAACATAGTTGCATAACCTTAGTCATAGTCATACCCTAGAAATCATCACATTCACCCCCCCTTTTGCAAGTCTTTTATGGTCAAAACAAGAGCATAAAGGGAAATAAAGGAAATGGACTTCACTAATGAGGATGAAATTTTCAACCCCACTAGCAACATGGGATTTGGATTTTCTTCCAATGAGTCACCAAACACACAAAACTCAAATCCTTTTACAAGGTTCATGAAACTAGACATCCAAACACCATTATTTGACAAAGACATTGAAGAAGCTTCCCAAAATCCTAGTGTGGCATGGTTGGTAGATGAAATAGTGGCACAAGACCCCCAAAGATTTCTAGCCAAATTATTGAATAGTGGGGCAAAACTACCTCATGGATTTGATGTAAATACACTTCAAGTAGAATCATCACCAAACAAACAAAGTCAAGGACATGACACTTCTACCTCCAAAGGTTCCATCCCAAAAATGAATGTTTCTATGCCTTTAGGGGGGTTTACACAAGACTCCACCATAATCCACACATCCTTATTTGGAACACAACCAATGACGCAATCCATGACACAATAAATGCAACAACCTTTTAGCACCACATTCAATATATTTGGAACATCTCATGCTATGGGTGCCTCCTCATCAAATCCTTTTGGAAAGAATGAGAGAACAAGGGTTCATGTTCGTGGACCTAAGACACCAAAAAACACATCAAACACCAACACTTCCCAAGGTCCTAATGCAAACATTCCTCAAAAAAACACACAAGGGCCCTTCACACAATATGGTAACCAAAGTACACAAGGTCAACACATTCCCAACCCATTCCAAATGTAATCCAATACTAACACCTCACACAATCTAACTCACAATGCTCACATCCCTCAAATTCAAACTCAAATCCCACACATCCAAACTCAAAATAAAAATCCCTAAATATACCCATAACATCCCAAATCATAACATTTCAAGCACACCACATGTCAATCCATCCACCCAATACATTGGTTTGCAAAATACGAACATGGGACCTTATCATGCAATGCAGTCAACAATGCCATGGACACGTCACTCACACAATATGATGTCCTATCCAATCAAATGCTTGCTTTGCAAAAACAAGTGGAAAACATGACATTATCAAACAAAAAGATTTACTCTACACAAGAGTTATGTCCATACCCATTTGATAGGACGTTATACATGCCCCCTTTTCTTTCTCATTATGTCATGCCACAATTACCCAAATATAGAGGAAAAGGAAATCCTATTGAGCATGTTAGAGAATTCCACACAGTATTGATTGACATTACTTTCAAACATACATACCTAATGAGACTAGTTCCTAGGAGTCTCGTAGGACAGGTGCTAGAATGGTTCTCCCATCTACCTACAAGCATTCGATCATGGGATGAACTAGTTGACAAGTTTTTCACCCACTTTTCCTTTAACATTGAGAATGAAATTACCATTGCCACCTTATGTCACATAAAACAAGAAGAGGGTGAATCATTTATAATGTTCTTCCAGAGATGGAGGATCTTGTCTAGCCATTGTCCTGCTAACATTCCTGAAAAATAAAAGATTGTCATGTTCATCAAAAAATTGACCACAAACCTCAAATTTCAACTACAAGCCCATTATTGCACAACATTCATTGAACTTATAGAAAAAGGAAACATCCTAGAAAAGTCCCTTATTGCCAAAGGGGAACTTAAGACATATAACAAGACACAAAATGCCCAAAACACTTCAAATGACAAGAACAAATATTGGGCCCGCAACAAAAATATCACCAATGATAGAGTTGTCGATGAGAAGGCAGTACACATTGGTCCTACAATCACACTTAGGGGACCCAACACATCAAACAACCCACCACGTGTTCTCGTTCAAACAGTAAATTCCCTTCAAAACATGCAAGAAAAAAAATCCCAAATTAAGTTTCTTGCAAGATGCAAGTATACTCCCTTAGGGGAGCCAATCGAATTAGTCCTCAAAAAAATCTTACAACAAAAATTCATACAACTTCTTGATGCAAAACTATATGATCCAGGGCAATTCAAACCTTCATGGTGGGATGATAATGCCTTTTGTGACTATCATCGAATTAAAGGACACCCAACTTCACAATGTAGACAATTGAAAAGAAAAATTCAAGACCTCATTGAAAATGGTATCATAGAAGTCGATGGACAATAAAAGACCTCTAACAGTGACCATAAAGTCTTTACGGATCCATTACATGACTATGGAAAAGGAAATTCCCCTAATTCGAGTTCTGAGACGAACAATTCTACCAGCTATACCAATTCCAAATATGAAATCCATCATATTCGATCCAAAAATGATTATGTCAATACCATCACTATCAAGAAACCATTAGAATGTGCCATAAATACCCATCAAACCAAGGTGCCATATGATAGGCTGTCGTCAGGTCCTAACACTTTAGTTAATAAACACATTCATATATTGACTGGGTAGTGTCCAAAGGATGTATGCAATAGAAGACATCTCAATTATCTCTCTCTTAGGTTTCCTAAATACTAAATAGATGAATACAAATCTAAACTAGAGGATTTCTAAAATTTGAAAGCAGTAAAACATCTATCTAGGAAGCTGGAAATGATTTAAACTAAGAAGCAGAAAACTATGAATCTGAAAAACATCACCACTAAGCTAGAAAGCATATAAATAATTAATCTAAAGAACCTGTAAATTGTTGAAGAAGTAAAACTTGTAAGGAAATTAGGAAACATTTGTCTAGTGCAAACGATAACAATCCAATAACTAACATAAATCGATTTAACAAAAACAATTGAAGGAAGGTGCTCTAGAACTTCAGATACTAAATTTAGAAACTACAAACTTAGCTACAACCTGCAGGATTGACACTAACAAAATGACACACACATGAAAATGAATTTCAATTTGATTTTTATCTATTAAAGAAAAGTACATAATGAAAAGTAAAATACTTATCTATCTATCTATCTATAACCCTTGAGTGGCCAGCTCTTGGGTGTGTCTACAACTATCTCAGATCACATGCACTGGGAATCTCTTTAATATCTCATTCAAAGAACTTCATTCATATTGCTCAGTAATTCAAAGGGTGGCGGGAAAACCCATTTTTATTCATATAGCAGTTTTCTCAAAAAGACATTGGCAACATAATGGTATTCTTCTGTATTCATAATTTGCAATAGTTACATGTTTTTATATGAAAAATGGCTAACAAAATCTACTTTTCAGTCGATAAAGTCTTTAACAAATTTTCAATAACTAATGGACTTTAAAGCCCATGACATGAAATATTAAAGAGGCTCGACACAAGCCATAAAGTTTTTGAAACTGAAAATAACAGAACTACAAAGACTCGGCTCATAACATCTATTCCTGGAATTCTAGTGCCCGTTCGCTTGCTTTCAAAAGTGTTAAGATCTACGTTCATTTCCATTTTGACTGGAATGGTAATTGGGAGTGGAAGTTGACCTATAAAATGCTCAAGGACTAAACCATTAAATTAGCATAAGTTAGCTTAATTCGACTAATTTCAAGAAGTAAATTTTGCAAGCTTATTCATAAAAAGAGAGTAATTATTCATCCTAAAGGTAATTAATTGGCAAGGTAAATTGGGTTGAAAGGTAAACGCCTGCATATTGAGTCCATTATATTGATGAGGTTATTTTTACCTCATCATTTCCTCCCCTTCCTAAGCCCGAGTAGGTCCTCCTACTCTTTGGTTTGTCCCCTATCCTTGATTCCTCTCATTTCTTTATACTTGGCACTGAGATCATATAAATCATCTGCCTCTGTATCTAGCTGCTTTGGGTTTCTCAAGAATTCTTGATGAAAAGTGACTATATTTCCACCTTGCAAAACTGTCATCACTTTGGTTCAGATTGATATATTCTGAAGGAGGTGGTGAAAGAAGGAAAGGAGGTCTGTACCTCAGACCAATCCAGTTGATTTTGAATTCTTCTAGGATTTTTACCAAAGCTATTGCTCTTCTATAGGACCATCTAATGTTAAGGGGTGAGATTATTTCCCTATTCTTGAGACACATAGCAAGAGGGGTATACTGCTCTTCACATGCATGCCAAGCTGGTCCAATCAATTTTGGCCCATGTTCCTGAAAGTGATCATAGCACAACCAGAGGTTGTTATTGTACTTTCCTTGTACTTCCTTTTTAAGTCAGACACCCAAAAATTATGCCTTGAAAAAGAAAGGCTTTCTATGAGGATATCTCATTTGCAACCCCACAGTCCTTTTTGCATGTGCATATTCTCTTGATCTATCTTGCCAGTGCAACTGATTTCTCATGGTAGATAGGAATGATCTCAATTCTACTTCCCCCACAAAGAAATTAACAAAGAAATCTATATATTTTTCTAGGAGAAAATTATGAACAAAGAACTCACATAACAGATCTTGCTGTTCAAGGAGTGACTCAACAAAAATCTTTACAAATTCCTTGTCATCAGGAAAATGTGGCTGATTTTGGAAAATTCTTTGTAATTTCCATCTTAAAAGTTGTTCATTAAGAAACATGGAGTACAACCTAGATGGTCTTCTACAAGCTAATAATAGCTCACCAATTTCACAAGCATCCTATTTACCCCTATATGCCTGATGAAAGGATTCTTTTAACATTACCAATTCCCTCTTCAACCTATTATTCTCAAATTCCACATCCTTTAAAAGATAGCATTGCTCTATCCATTTCATTAATATCGGAGGGATGTGTACTTGAAACCAATCTATAACAATAGGCTCAATTTGTGTCTCCTTTGACTCCATAATTGGTTTAGTATCACTCTCTTGCAGATCTTGCTCTAATTCCACAATATTACTCATAGAAGCATTTAATTCAATTTCCTGTCTATTCTTTTCTTCTTCAAAAGCACTGAATAATTGCATAAAATTTATTTTCAAGTCCTCGATATGCTTATATTTATCATACAGAGCAACCTTGTGTTGCTTATCTTGCTGATTCCATTGCCGAATCTGGTATTGCAACTATTCAATGAACCTATCTTTTTCCTCCATCTGTACTATTAGTCTTGCAATTTCCTAGTCTCTTTTATTTACAATTCCAATTTGCACCTCAATCTCTTCTTTTTACTAGTTAATTTGTGCTTCATCATCCTGTAGCCTAGTTTTTAATTCCTCAATTTCTACTTTTAATTTTTCTAATTCTTTGCTCCTCTGGGTAGATTTTGTATTCCCTGTGTCCACAAAGAAGGATGAATGAGGAATTTCTACATCAGTATGAGGCACATTTTCTTCCATAGGTAAGGATGAGTGAGGAATTTCTGCATTAGGATGAGGCTCACTTTCTTCCTCAGTATCCTCCAGAAAGGATGAGTGAGGAATTTCGTGAGGTACATTTTCCTCAATTCAAGGAAAGGAGAAAATCCCCCCATAGGTTCATCTTCATTCTGCCCTAAATGTGGCAATTGTGTTTTCTCCCCTTCCTGTTCTTTAGGTGATGGGGTTTTCTTGTCTTCCTCCCTAGGAAATTAATCACCTTGTTTTTTTGTTTCATTTATTTCCTCATTATTAGGTGGACTATCAATTTCTACCACCTTTGCTGGAGTTCTGGCCTTCTTCCTTTTAGAAGTATTACCTACATCTTGGGGTTCGGTTTCATTGGTCCCTGAAGACAACCTTTTATTCCTCCATAGAGGAGGATTCATTTGAAAGGTAACTTTACTTCATTTCTTCCTCTTGTGAGTAGGTTCCTCTTCATCTCCAGAGTGCACAATTTCCACCTCCCCTTCCTATCCTGGGGTTTCTAACTCATCTGGAAAGGTTTTCAGCGCATCACCCCTGGGAGCCATGGAGGTATGTTGGGATTTAGGAGCATCCAACACCTCCGATGAGGGTTCTTCGAAAGACTGTTCTTTTTGCTTGGAAGATTCTCCCTCCTCAAGTGATCTTCCCGGTTCCACATTTTCAATTTTTTGCAGAAACCTTTTCCACTTCTTTTATGGATTTTTGTGGAAGTGATATTTACATATTAATAGTATAAGACCGTGATGTTTGAGGGGCCCTATCCCAACTTTATACTTTTCCATCATAGAGGTGACTGAATGGCATAGGAAGGCTGGTAAATTTACCCTAAGAGAAGGGTCCTCAATGTTGTGGCATAAATGAGTCAAGAAACAAAAAGGGGGTCGCACTACTATAGTCATTTGTCCCTCACAAGTGAAATACTTAATTATCCAGGCTGCAGCAGACCTCCAGGATTCTGGAAGAGACATTCTATGGATTCCCTTATTTTGTCCCTTGCTGCTTATGGTCATTACAGGCTGGGGTTCCCCTTCGCTATGAAATAGTTCTATCAAATTTTGATAGGGAACATATGTGCATTTTCATTCAAATTAATTCCCTTATTTTTGAAACTGGAAAGACAAGCAATGGTTTTTGTACTTACTCAATCATTTTTCATGCACCACGGTCTGTCCATCTGCGAAATTCTTGATGAATTCCTTCACAAGCTGCTCTATATACCCTTCAAATTTCTTCATGAATTCCAACCACCCAACTTTTTTAAATAAAGCTACAATATTCCCTAGTTCCAACAATGGAGCTATAGAAGTTGGCTCAGAATTCTTCTTAGCTCCTCCCATTCTCTTTGCTTCCATTTTCTTCTTAGTTGGAAAAATTATGCAGAACTCTGTAATTCTTTCCTTACTGAATTATAGATGAGAAAAGAATTTTGTGTCAATATACACAATGGAGGAGAAGTTAATTATTACCTTTCTTGTCACCTTACTAAATAATTATGATGGGATTTCATGGGGAATTGCACAACTACTGCTGTACTTTCAGCAATCGTGTAAAGGCATAAGTTTCAAAATTACAAGGAGGAACGAAACATGCCAATTAATTAGCCTTTATTCAAAATAAGTACTAACTCTTTTAAATAAATAAGTTCACACATACCTTATATCTTGTCATTAGATCAAATGTCACTCACCTGTGCTGACGTAATTGGATAGTCATATGGTTGGCGAGGGTGGCGGTGGATAATAATGGCACAGATGGGATGGTTGAAGTGGTGGCATAAATTATTATGACAAAATGGTATCATAATAATTTTATTTATTATGGATGGGTTCAGTATGATGTGGATGAATAATCATTAGGGAGTAGATCTCAAAGTGACATAAAATAAAATGATAGGCATGCGCAAAACCTAGGAAAAATCAAAAGACTAAAAAGACAACATTTACAAAAATCTAGAGCATTACCGAAAAATGCAACCAAAGTAGAAGAAAGAAATGTTCTAGAACATTGCAAAGAGAGGTCATCGGAACATGGTAACAAGATTGAAGATTCCAGAGCATTGCTGAAAAGATGCAGCTAGGACAACAACCAAAATTTCTGGAGCATCACCAAAAGATGCAGCCGGAGTAGCAACCAAAAATTTTGGAGCATCGTTGAAAGATGCAGCCGGAGCAGCAACCAAAATTTTCTGGAGCATCGCCGAAAGATGCAGCCGGAGCAACAACCAAAATTTTTGGAGCATCGTCAAAAGATGCAGCTGGAGCAGCAACCAAAAATTCCAGAGCATCCAAATAGAATTTCGGAGCACCCGAGTAGAATTTTGGAGCATCGCTAGAAAGATGCGGTTGGAAGGAAGACACAACAAAATTCTGGAGCACCGCTGAAAAGATGTGGCTGGAAGGAAGAAACAATAGAATTCTGGAGCATCGCTAAAAAAATACCACCGAAAGGAAGATGTGACGTTTTGGCCTTGTCTTCCCGAAGCATCATGGAGTGATGCGTCATAATGCAGGATCAGGACAAGGAGCACATCAAGTCCATTGTATAGGTTCTGGAGCATTGCAATAGCAAATTCTGGGGCATCGCAACAACCGACTAACCAATTCCAGAGCATCACAATAGGGTGCACTGGAATTATTTTCACCAAAAAGATGAAGTCCTGCAAAATATAGACAAAATTTTAGTCAAGTCCAAATATTGAAGTTGATGAAGAAATTGAAGAAACATATAAAATGAAATATTTATTTATTTATTTTTAATTTTTTTTTGGCATTTATTTGACAAAACTATATTGACCCTACCACAGTAGAGTCAATACAGTGGATTTCTCCCTGCGTTTTTACCATTTTTGTAAACTCCTCTTTATTAACAAGCTTATGATAGATGCATAATCGATGCTCGTTAACTAGAAGAGTTTTGGTATCACCATCAATAGGTTTCATCCAGACCGAACCATTAGCAAACACTTCAAAAATTTCATATGGTCCAAGCCAGTGTGTCCTGAGTTTCCCTTGATGATCCTTGTATATGGATTCGAACAATAATGCCCAATCCCCAGTATGGAACTCTTTCTCTTTGATATGTTTATCATGCCAGACCTTATGTTGTTGTTGGACTAGTTTAGTTTGATTGATGGCATCCAAACGGAGTTCATTTAGTTCACTAAGCTGTAAAACTCTCTCAATTTGAGCCCATTTGAGAGCCATGCCCAATTCCATGGCTGTTATAAGGGTTTGGAGTTTGAATTCAATCACTAACTCATTTGACTGCAAAATTCGACAATTTTTTTTGATGAAATATGTATAATTTGATGTATCGTCGTGTGCTTGTAAAATTTGATGTGTAATTTTCAAAATTTTAAAAGTTTATCCCCTCCATTTGTCAAAATTTTGACGAACCTGGGTTTTGTCGAAATTTCTACAAACATGAAAAATAAGAAAAAAATCAAATTGTGGCCGACATAAAGAAAAGCGAGTTCACTGATTTATTGCGATAGTGTTTTTCTCTACTTGAGATAGTTTGTGGAGAACTAAGGACAATTTTCTTGGGAAAAATCAGAAAAAATTCAAGATATCGCCAGGTTGAGGGTAGTCATTGTCTTTTTGCAGAATTTAGTTGTGAAGTCAGATTTGTAGTTCCAGGTTTAGAGGTTTAGGGTTTTGAGAATTTCATGTCCAAATTTTGTTGTGTGGAATCACCATAAGATCACAACCAAGGAACATATTCTTGTGACTCTAATTATGTGATCCATAACTCTATTAGTCATGTGGCACAATTGTGCTATAACAAATACATGATGCATTCATGTGTGACCCAAGTTTAATGTGGCTATGTTGTGATAGAAATGGAGACACTCATATAATGTAGTTAATTCAGGTTGTATAATGTAGGTGTCAATCATCATTGGGTGCATTCAGGTTGTCTCAAGTTTAACAGGTTATGATGTAATTATAGCATGATCCAAGAGTGATTACCTCTTGCTGCAATAAAAAGCCTATAACTCTGGTTGATATGCAGAGTGGTTGTGTTATATCAATTATGTAGTGCATTCAAACACAACCCATGTTTAATGGGCTATTCTAGAGAGTGATCAAGATTTTCTAAACTTTATGAATGTTACTTAAAAGTGTATAACTTAAACTACAAACCAAGTTTGTTACATACTTGAATGCAATCTTGGGTTACCACAAACTATAATAATGTGATCTACTAATAACCATTATGGAAAGTATTATAGCAAGACCCATGCTATATAGGATACATTTCCCTGATCAGGTTTACATACCTTAATGATCAAACACAAACTTCCCACACAATCTAGGATACAATCCAAGATCATACCACAACTTTATGAAGACAACTAATTTTTGACCCAAGATTTAAGGTTTTTTTTTAATACCAACATAAGCATTGGTAAGAGCATGATTAGGGTACAAACCCTAGGTCTCCGTAGAAACATAAACAATAACTCTAGCGGATTAGTGAGGTTGCAATACCAGAAAGATTGAGACATTTTAGCTAATAACAAAATCTTGCAATCTAAAGATTGTAGCCAATAACAAACACACTATGTAACTTAGTGACATTTGTAAATGCAATATACGGTAAGAAGAATGACAGTCACTTGAGATGTGATAGTCAAAAAGAGGCTGAGCAGTGACAAGATAATAAAGCTCAAACCTTGCATAGTAAAGTGGATATTTTAATAGTGAGTTTCCTTACCCCCTTGTTGACCTTAAGGGTTTTTCAAATGCTTTTGGTAGTGTTAGACAAGGAAAATGCAATCATGGAATGATTGTCCAAATGAAGTAATAGTGGTAATCATAGGTTCAATGTTTCTTCTTAGCCATTAATGTATAATGGAGGTAGTGGATTGCATGTTTGAGCAGTGTTTTGAGACTCATCAAAGATGGGAGAATAGTGAATAATACCTTGTGGACTGTGAAGTAGTGTCAATAAGGTTTAAGGATCTTAAGATCTACAATACCATGAAACAATGAGTCCCTGTAGTAAGTAGGCAGTCTATAGGGCATAGTTTGATTTTATAGAAGGATGCTCATGAAAGGAATCTTCAAGTGATAGTGAGTGAGCTGTTTGAGATTGCAGCTGAGGGTGCAATACCCAGTCTTAAAGGAAGTTAGCAAAGCAGTAAATGTGCAAGAAAATCAAATCATACACAACAAACAATTCACAATGTTATCTTGCATAATGCCTTGAGTTTGAAGACAAAATCTCATTGTATCTTGATGAAAGTGGTGACCTTAATGGTCAATCACTGGCAACCATGATTTTAAAACATGCTATTGTGCTTATGGAGGCAACATTTTAAGCAAGGTAGTGAGTGGTGGTTTGGAACAATGGCAGGTATGAAGGACTTACTTTATATGCATACTATGCAGTCTAGCTTAAGACAACCGTTCTTAGAAGAGATTGAAGGTGGATTATGGAACTCAAGGGTTACCATGAAAATGATTAAAGAAAAGACTGAGATCTATTTAAAAGCCACAGTCATGAAGATATTAAAGATGTCATATGCAAAACCCTAGTAGTAATGAATACAGTGCCAAAGAGGATAGTGTGCTGGGGCAGATTTAGGAGATCTCCACATTATTTAATTATAGGGAAATACATCATTTATTTATTTATTTAATTAAAAGAAATCATTCTAAACCCTATATAGGATACATTGATACTTCAAAAGCCTCTGAAGGAATTTGAGATTATGCAAATATATGTCAAGTAAATACCTAGATTACAAATAGTAGCAGGAACAATGTAAGATTTGTTGAGTAGAGCAGGAATGAGATAAGCAAAAATGAATCCTATGCCTCCTTTCACACACGTCTCCTCACCATTCTCTGTCATTCTTTACTGAAACACTTCTCCATTTTGGCGGTCTATGCTTGAAAATAATGTTTTGACGAAGGTTTTAGAGTATGTTTATTAAAATGAAAACTCTATTCTGGTGGACTACACTTGAAAATAAGATTTTGACAAAAGTTTTAGGGTATGTTTATTAAAGTTTATAGTATTTTTGTGGGCTATATTCTTGATTCCTTAAATGATTTATTCAAATGGATTGTGACTAAATAAATGACTAACTATTTAGTCATTTTTATTTGTGTGACTAAATAATTTTTAATCAATGACCAAACTAGTAATTTATTTACTCATTTATAGTTGAGTTGCAAAAAATGAGCATAATTTAGTCATTTTTAGTTGTTGTGACTAAATGTTTTAGTCACCTAGTAATTTATTTGCCAAATTCTACTAGTGTGTGCTTCCTTGTGCGATTAGGGCTCTCTCAATGTTGAGGGCCCTAGGGATAAGCTCATCATAAGAAGTGACACATTACATCTTTAACTAAAAGGATAAATCTGTATTGACATTAGCAATGATGATTCCAACTTGTTGCTCCTTAGGAATAGGTCACTTGCTCTTACTATCTCGCTACCTCCATCGTTGTAGGAATTTTGTGATCAAGTTCAATATTCTAATTTTAGGAGTCTAACGGTTGGAAATCATAGTAAAATTAGAATTTAATAAGTTTTGGAATTATCATTTTAAAGTGTTTTTTGGAGTCATTAACTTCAGACTATCTTCTCTTTTGCA
Source organism: Sequoia sempervirens (assembly GCA_007258455.2). Lineage (NCBI taxonomy): Eukaryota > Viridiplantae > Streptophyta > Pinopsida > Cupressales > Cupressaceae > Sequoia > Sequoia sempervirens. Next base: position 211,538,633 of record VDFB02058242.1, read on the forward strand.
GGGGTGGTTGCATGCCAAATTTTTTTGGTGTAAAATATCAGAATTATTAGATTTTGTTACCTGTCTATGAATAAAAATTATTGGAGTGTGAGTTTGATATTTTTTGAAGATCTAAATAGACAAGCTTGGTAAAGAAAAATCATGTCAAATAATATTAGTCTAGAACAAAATGAAGACACTTGACAGATTGTGGGCTAGATTGAAAAGAAAGGGTGATGGGAAATGTTATTGTCCTTGCAATAATTACAAGGGCTTAAAGACGAGACAAATTTTAATCACAACAACTGAGAAAAATTGTAGGCAACATGGTCACATTGGAGGGGGGCATGATTATCATCCATTGGTAAGTTGTTCATTATATGTGTTTATATTGATTGAATTTGTAAATGTTTATATCGTTTTAACATTTTATATATATATATAAAATCATTTGATCATGATCATGGTTTATTTGTGTCTATCATTATTATAAAGGTGGGGTGCCCTAGGGAAGATGATATGGATTATCACAGCCCAAAGAATGTGGTTTTGTAAGCAGATGAACATAGAGCTATGAATATCGAAGATGAAGTTAATGATCCTATAGAAGAAGATGATAATGCGCTAGAAAATACAATTGAAGATGATGGTACAAATATATTGATCCATGTCACATTTAGTGGTAGAGCTGATCATGATGATCAAGATGACTTTGATGATGTTCATGATTTACTTGTACTTGAGAAGGCATACGAACCCCTTTATGAAGGCTCTCAAACAACTCTTCTCTCTGCTGTATTGTTGATGTTGAACTTGAAGGTTATGAATGGTTTATAAAATATAGCAATCTCACGGATGTTAAGGTATGTCATATATGTCATCTTTTTTCATCTATTTTAATTATTGTTAGTTCATCACTAGTAAATAAAGGATGAAATATGTACCATTAATATTCTTTATATTAACAAATTATTTTTTGTTGTAGATTGATTAGTGATTTTTTTTACCACCATCAAATATTTTACCTCGCTCATATTGAGATTTATCTGGCATTATAAAAGATATCAGAATGGAGTATCAAGCAATAGATGCATGCCCCAATGATCATATTATATATCATAAACAACATGAATTTGCAACAGAATGCCCATAATGTCATATCAGTAGATATCGAACAGATCAACTAACAAAAAAAGGTGTCTTGCAAAGTTCTTCGTTATATTCTCATTATTCCACGTATGCAATGATGATTTAGGTGCGAAAGCTTAGCACAATTTATGGATTACCATGCACATAATAGAAGTGGAGATGACATTATTCAAATGCCTATGGATGGTTTTGCATTTAGGGACATGGAGAAAAAATGACCACACTTTAAAGAAGAACCTCGTAATCTCAGGCTTTCATTGGGAGCAGACGGTGTCAATCCATTTGGAGAGCTGAGATCTATTTACTTGGTGTGGCCTATTTTTGTTATCAAGAATAACATTTCTCCATGGATGTCAATAAAGAGGGAGCACATAATGTTGTCAATGATTGTTCTAGGTATTTGTTTACATCAATTTTCTTTAACGTAGTAGCATCTCATTTGTCTTATTTGTTGCATAATGACATATTTTTTCTATCCACAGCACACTTATATATATTGCGAAATGGTTATAATATGTAATGTTTATGTCTTTATCCAACTAAATGCCAAGATATGAATGTATATATCGAGCCTCTTATCGACGAGTTACTAAAGTTATGGAATGGCGCCACTATGTATGACATCTCCAGACCAATAGGACAAAGACAATTTCAATTCCATGCAATGCTTGTATGGACAATTCATGATGCCCCAGGGCTAACACATTTTGTGGTATGTTATAATGTTCGACTACACTTTAACAATATTTAATTTGATGAAGTAGATATCATGAATGTTTTTAAAATAATCTATTCATTATATATAATTATAAAAATTGACATATTTAATCCAATTATATATCATCTTGCAGGTCTTCAAACAAAGGGAAAATTTGCATGTCCAATTTGTGGTCGAAAGATGAAATCTCGTCATTCAACAAGTTTAGGAAAAGCAAGTGTTTGATGAGTATGTACACTTCCTCCATAGAAATCATACACAACCATCAAAAACATCTTTCAAATGGGAAAGAGGAGACTACATAAAAACCACGAAGAATGACACCTCATCTATGGAAGTTGGTATATAATAGAATTAATCGTCAAGGTTATACATCAGATCAAATTTTTTATCTATCATATATGATATGTTTTGAATTTATATTTTTATATTGTGTTGTGTTTATTCATGTTGTAATTGACAATGATTGACATTGTTAATTTGTTTAACTTATATGCTTCATGAAGGTCATCAAGGCATTAATGGTCGAATTCCATAGGGACTAAAAGTTATCCTTAAACAACAGTGTAGGTTGTCTCTACTATGAGCAGCTACAAATTGTGCATTTTTGATACAACGCATATAAAAGAATATAATATAAACGCCAAAGTGGAAAATATTGGATGGAAGGCATGACAAAGAATTTTTTTCAAAATTTGTAGTGACATTCACAGGCCAATCATGCAATAAAAAATGTCATTCAATTAAATAGAGATGGAGACCAAATTAATATAAGTTCCCTTCCTTGGTTATTAATAGAGTAACAAAGCAATGCTATAAAAGCACATTTAAAATTTGATTTCCCATAGGATTTTGCTAAGATAAACAATATTACACTGTATAATGCATGTACTTTTCAATGTATTATGTTTACTACTTTTGAAAATAATGAAAAGATCATTTTATAATTGTTGTCATACGTTCTACCGCTATCTCTCCTAGACAACTTTGACAACAATTGAAAGAAAGTTATATATGATCTTGGAAAATGCATGAGGTAAGTAGAGATATTTGTTGAATTCATTGTATACATCTTATAATTGCCATTTGTTTTACTTGTTATGTAATATAATGTATATTTTTGTTAAATCTCGTTAATATATTTGTTCCTTGAATCACTTGTAGATGGTTGTCATCTAAGGAAATCCATAAAAAAGATATAAATTATTGGAAGAGAAAAATTCCTTGTCTAATGTGTGAAATGCAAAAGTGTCTACCTTCAAAAATTTTCAATGCACAAGAACACTACCTCATACACCAAGTTGAGGAGATTGAATTGTGTGGACCTATACACACAAGGTCAATGTGGATGGTTGAGAGGCACTTGAAATTTTTGAAGGCTTTGGTTAGAAAAAGAGCACATCCTGAGGGTTCTATGGTGAGGGATATATGGTATACCGACCATGGTGTATACATTAGTGAATATCTTCCAAGCTGCAACAAGATCCTAGCGTAGATCGATTTGGGATCCCAACCCATTAACAAATTGGCTGATGGGGAAAGGTAGATTGAGGAAAGTGAGAGGTAATTATAAGATGGTCATGAGATTAATTAGAATACATTTTACATATGGTTTTTATGTATATTGTACATATTTAATTTTTAATCTTCAATATACATCAATTATAAATTAAGGTCGATAATCGCGGCTATTTTAATCCAATTACATCAAGCAGAATTTCAATTTTTTTTGATACAGTTGGTTGAGAGTGGGATGCACTACATTTGTACGTCACAAACAATTTTGATTGGATGACGGTATGGATTGAATGATATCAACAATCTGGTCGCACATTAACATGGGAAGGTGTGGCTTCATTGGTTAAAAAAGTTCATCGTAATGGAGATTCCAATGTTACACAAAGGGAAATTGATTTAGCATATGGTTTAAGAGATAAACAGGTACGTATAAATATATTAATCACCCATATTATTTAATTATTTTCAATTACATTGATGTATATATATGTTGAGATTGTTTTCTTTGCATACATTCGGCCAAGAATAAATATGTTTATCAATTGACAATATTGCAATAATTTTTACATGTTTGACATATTGCAGGTGAAACACCACAAGGCTATGTGGTGCAATGGTCATAAATTTTGAATCAAAATGTTGGATGACATGAAGAAAACTTGTGATTTTGGTATAACTATAGTCTTTCAGGTGACTAATGTTTCATCTAGAAGCGACATACATCCAAAAGTCTTAAAAAATTGATACTATGAGATTTTGGATGATATACTTGAGTGTGACTTTAAGTCCTTCAGATTAATTATGTTCGTCGTCCTATGGTAAACGCTACGATTGAATGAAAATGATCCCCAGAGAACTATTATTGAACATGATAATGGATTTACCATTGTTAATACAAGGCCAATCGAGTGAGCTGGAAATGAGCCCTATGTTCTTCCAAGCCAATGTGAGCAGGTATTTTAATTAGAGGTTCTAGATAAATCAGGTTGGTTATTTTTTGTTAGACGTGATCCAAGAGGAAGGCTGGTAAAGTATAATGTGGTGGAAGAAGATACCAAATAATTAGAAGATGGTGTAGATGATGATCAGGATCAATAGTTAGTTGATGATGTCCCTGACGAAGATGTCGAAGAGGAGGAACTAGATCATGATGATGTAGGAGTTAATGTTCATGAAGATGATATCCGTGTGGATGATGAAATTATCAAAACTGATATCGATGATGATGATGATGATATAACCAATCCTTACAATGTCGAATCTAGATCGGATGATACAGATAAGGAGTTGGATGAAGAAGAAGGTCAATGACATTGAAATGTATGAGTTATGCGATTATATTATCTACTTGATATTAATTTCTTGATAGAATTATATTTGAATTATGTGGTTACATAATTAATTCATGATGTTTTTAATTTTTATGCCATTACATAATTAATTTAATGATGTAATTTTTAATGTTTGAAAGGTCAAAAAATTAAACCATTTCAATAGTGATGTTAACAACCTTGAAATTAGTGTTTTTTATGTTTCATGTGATCATAAAAGATTAAAAATTCAGTTGTAGAGGTGGTTGTTCAGTGGTTCACGTGTAAAGGCTTTTAAAAGGCATAAAGTGATCATTGTAATGGTTGTTGATGGTTGAAGATTTAAAATACAAGCTCTTGACATTCAAAAATCTGTGTTTTTCTTCAAAATTTCTTTATTTTTCCTGTTATGCAGCACTGTATGGTCACATGTAGCCATATTTTGATGTGAAATCAATTCCAGGTCATGAAGATATGTGTTAGCTTTGATTTAAATCTGATTTGAGAGCTTAAGACATTGATTTGAGTTAGAAAGCTTCATTTCTTTGCATACAACCCGGTTACCTTATTTTTGAGGGTTTTATAGTCCAAACATGATATAAAGGGGCTCTTACACTTTTTGTGATTACTGTAACTTGTGTAAGAGGCCCCATGGATACTGTTGTAATTGCAGGATGTATGAATAGGGCGTAGGATGAGAAATAAAGAAGGTATAGCTGCTGTCCTCAAGAGTTTTGTGAAGAAAAGCATGCGAAATGAGAGGTTCAAGTCTAGGTTTTAACAAAATATGTATGGGAGATCTAATTTTATGAATTTTTATCCATGTGCAAACCTAATGGATTTTTTCTAAACATTGAATATAAATGATACACACACACACACACATATATATATATGTATGTATGTATGTATGTATGTATGTATGTAAATGTAAATGCAATTACTAGATGCTCTCATAGAACAATAAATGCAACATATCATTAAAGAAATCTATATCTATGTATATAAATGTGTATTTCTAAATGCAAGTGTAAATTCAAAGAGCATATGGTTTTGTAGTGTTATAGATACAACATATCCATAAATGAATGTAATTGAAATTCTAAAGTCTTCAACACATATAATATGAAATCAATCAAACTATTAAACTACATGAGAAATAAATGAAAATAGTAAATGTAAGTGTAAAATAAATAAGAATAATGAAAATTATAAAAGAATACAAGGGGAGACCAGTGCCTTATTGGGTATATGGAGTCTAATGAATATCTGTAAATGTGAATTTCAATAATGACAATAATTCAAACTGTCAAGCACATAAATTGTTTACAACTTGTGTAAACGTGCAAGTGAATAATTGACAAACTCTTCTTGAGATAGAATGGAAATTCTAGTTATGTTATTCTTCTTATTAATCCAAGTAACACTTCCCAATTGTTGTGATTGATTAAAAGATTTTAATCCCTACTTTAGAGAACCGAATAACCAGATCACACATATATAGCAAATGTACAATGATAAACTGAGTATAAACTTGTTATATCAATTTAAACAATAGAGAAGCATCATAAAGGAGATAATCAAATAACTGCATAAATTTAACAAATAATTGATACCAAAATATTAATCTGCAACTTAGATATCTTCATTTACTCTATCAAAATACATACATCTGAGTCTCTGTATATCAAAATTCATTGTCTGCTATAAATGACCTATATGCCATCTGTCTGGTGTTTGTATCTTGGCTCTCTTCAACACTTAATTCTCTAGGAGGGCAGTTGTAATCTTGAGTTTTTAGTTCTCTAGGAGGGCTAAACTGAAATATGAAATTATAGAATAGAATCTTGTAATTGCATTTGATGCAGATTCAAATACTAGTCGTTGATCCTTCACTTTGGTCAGATGATCGAACGAATGCCTTCAAAACAAACTGACATGATCTCCATCATGGCAATAAGGGCCCACCATACTATGCGTTGCCAAGGAAATCCACATGGTGCTTGCCCGCGATATCGTGATCGATAAAGACCTCGCAACTTCTGATTATGCGATGGCGGGCAACCGTGGATCTCAACCATCGGTAATCCTGTTCGTTCAACACAGTCGCCAGCTTTGTCATTAACCATCAAGCACATTTCCTATCGAGATTATAACATCTCCGTTGATTTGAAACACGTGTATCCCATAAATGCTTTAGTAACTCGCTACATAATGTATTAAAACCAAATAAATGTATCAAAGTATTTCTATCATCTCTTCGGCTTCATTAAATGAGACACGTGGCACTCACCCGTGATATCATGATCAACCAAAATAGTGTGGTGGGTTCATCACAAGATGGTGGGGAACAATTGAGATCAAATGATAATTGATCTACGGTCACGCAAACTTGTCCCTCTGCAAAATATAAAACATTTATTAAAAGAATGAGGGGACATCACTAGGCCGATGATAAACAATGATATAAGTTGTTTTTTAAACGAGGAAGCACGTGACCATCCAAGACTTAGGAAATAATAAAGTCAGGTGAAGGAAATAAAATGATAAATCAAAAGGGGCCCAGCCTAGATGAAGCGATGGGGCTTAAGTTGTTTTAAAACCCTCACCAAAAAGTAATGGCCCAAATGATCCCACCCAAGGCATAAGATAAACACTAGGGTTTTACATGAAGACAAAGGTAAAACCCCAACCTTAGGCTTTTACCAAACACCATAGATGACCAAAGATATAAGGAAAGATAAAAATGGAACACAAAGAGCAAAATTTTGAAGTTCCATCACAAGGAAAGGTCTCCTCCCTTCTTGGTAGTGATAACCTCCTCCACACACAACCCTTAAAAATTATGAATAGAGGAATATAATCTTTGAAGAACTCAAAGTTGAGTCTCTCCTACCTGATTTGTTTTTAGTAATTTTATCCTTACAAACATTTATAGTGATTATTAGAGGCACATAGACCAATTATTCATAATAGAAGAATTTGATCATACTTTTCCAATGATGGAATTATGAGAAAACCTTAGGTTAAATGAATAATTCCTAGCTAAGTTCTTTAAATCATGTCCAACCGTATAAGAGAAGACCACTGCTATGTGTACCTAGATACCATGGAGAAAGGATCTTTGGGCTCTTTCATCAATCATCCTACCTTAAAACATACAAAAAGTCTCCTAGCAATTAGACATAGGAAGATTTAAGATGACTTAAATTTTTTTTATTGCCAAAGGATAAACTTATGATGACTTAACCAGGCCTAGTACACACTCCCTCCCCATTAACCACTTAGACATATGGAAATTAAATGTAAATTTTCTGATATTTTTAGTCATGTAGGTGTCCAATAAACCACTTGGTGGTGTTTTCCTTGAAGTTTATTTACTTGAATGAAGAGAAAAAGTTATTTGATTACAATTAGAGAATAAATTTAAGGCATTGGTTGTGTAATTGGTGGACCATAATCACATTTAACACTTGTTACAAAGTTTGGGAGTTAAAATGTTAAGTAGATTTGATTTGTGATGGACACATTTGGACAGTAGTAACAATAACTTGCAATCTATCAAGACTTGATTACCTTATAACCTGTAAAATTTTAGCGATGAAATGATAGATTAATCATAATGTCACCTTGGGATCACATCACCATGAAAGAACTTCATCCAACATCCTTATGAGTGCAAGTACCACCAAATAGGTATTTTTCAGATTTGTCTTCCTCGAGTGAGGGAAATTCAGGAAGAGAAGAGGAAAGCGAGACATGTAGTTTGTCTAAAAGAGGGAGATCAACTAGAGGTCAAAAGATTAGAAGAAAAATTTGTAAACAAATGGAATTTTTTCTTGCTGAAGGGGGGTCATGTTCTTATGATGATGAGAGCATAGGAAAAGTCGAGGTGCCTTTGAGGTACAAACATCTACAGAAACAATGGGTACCTAAGGAACTTCCTCTCCTTTTCCCTCTCTCCCTCTCCCTTCCCCTCTCTCTCTCATTCTTCCCCTCTCCCTTCCCCCTCCTAATTCTCTCTCTCT